>CM034156.1:645859765-647335165 GCA_019776745.2 Taxus chinensis
CGTGGGTGTCCTAGACCCAATTTTTGGTGCTTGGGTCTGCGTAAATGATCAGAAAACCTCCTATGAGGTGTCTTAAGGTCTTCACTGTTATTCTCCTTTTATCACTTTGAGGTCACACTAAGATTGCCGAAATCGTTGTAAACCTACAAAAAATTATGAACCTGTAAAGCCCTCAATTAGTCATCAAATCTTAAAAACGAAAAATGTAAAATAAGGGGTTGTACTGTCCTCATCTATCACAATGGTGAACTTACAACTGAGCGGTGCACTACATCTCAGACCCAATGTAGTTTTGTGTGTGTGTGTGGAATTATGCCATAGGTTGCTATTGTACTAGTCAGACTTGGATAGTAAAAAAGTAGCTAGATGTAGAATGTAATAAATGTGAGAATGGAATAAAATGAACTTCCCTCCTATGAAGTGTGATACATAAGACTAGCCCTTGTGTCCTTTTTGATGGAGCTATATAGATGTAATGGAGATCTTAGATGCCTTGATGGATGTAACCTGAGGTGGTGATAGCTAAATATTAGTGTTTGGTCCTTTATTTTGATCACATAATTTTTTATATTTGTATGATTCCCTCACTTAAATTTCATAATTAACCCCAAAAAGGATGGCCAAAAAAATATAAGATGCTCAAATGGCTAAAAAGGACCCGAAAAGTGTGATTAAAATACAAAGAGGATAGGGGTGCCCAGAGGGGATGAGTGCATCGGGCTCTGGTGTCTTGGTTGGTTGCTGGTGTATAGGATGAAAATTCCAAAGAGTAAAAATGAAGACTGGGAAAGTGAGGGTGAGAGACTGAAAGTAGAAATAGAAAGCAAAAAAAAGGTGGCCAAAGACATGGTTTAATTAGTAATTTTCTTACTTAGGAATCATATGAATAGTAGTATGTAATCACGACTAGATAATTACCCAAAGTGTGTGATTTTGTTTCTACATTTTCCTGAACTTTATGTTGGTGAGTAGAAATCTTGGTAACATAAAGTAGAGAGAGATGCGTTCCTGATAACCATGTAGATTAATTATGCAATCCTACCGAGGGACTAGACAAAGTGAAGCGTGGATGCTAAGGATGAGGAAGTGTAAAAAGTAATGATGAAAATGAACCTAGGGTGGAAACTCATGTGTATATTTCGTGGTGTACTTGTTGATTTCAATGTGTGTGATGTTGTTTGTTGTTGATATTGACTATCGCTTCCCATATGGACAGACCTACAAAATATAAAACCAAAAAAGTAGTCAAGTACACATGTATATGTGTAAAAAAACATGTAAAGGATTATATAAATGAAAATTTGTGAAAAAAGAACATGTACACCTGATCCACGATGAGGAAAGAATGTAGAATATGATCATATAGATGATGTCGATGCATGTTTTTTTTCGGGCGATCTCACGCCAATGAAATGGAAGAAGTGTAGGAAGAATCGTTTGGTGTCATCCTACAACCTTTAACTGCTTCCCACAATGTAGAACACCACTATAGATGGTGTGTATAACCACATGTGTTAAGGACTGTCTACCTTGTAACAAATACTAATGTAAAATCCTAGTGATAAAGGAATCTTTTCCCTATCAAAATCCTATGTGACATGCCAAAAATTGTATAATTTCCCCATGTTATTGGCATTTAGGAAAGGTATTTTGTGCTAAGGACTGAAGTCTGATTCTAGATACTTATCTGAAATGTTGTGTTAAAAAATCGTATGTTGTACCGGTATCATGTTGTGTTATGTATAAGGTTGTACGGTGTGACTGATTCACCCAAATGATGTCCCCCCTCATTTGGGGTGCATGCAACATCAATGAAGGAGTATGTGGCCAAAAGAAGGACTAAGACCATTGTGCCTGAAACTATGCCATACAGGGGGAAGGGAATGTGCTTGGTATAAACCAAGGCACATGCAAACAAGTGGCTAGGAGACAAGTGTTAGTATAAGACAAATACAAACACTCATGTATAAGGATGAAATTTAAGCTAATAAGACAATGTGTAAGCTAAGACGCAAGTAAACACACAAGAAGACAATGCAGACCATGAAAAGTGGGTTGCAAACATGGGACACCACTCATGATGTCACAAGACAATCAAGGCCATAATGGCCATGCAAGCAATTAGAGAACAAGAAAGACATAGGGAAAAGTCCCACAAACAATGACAAGCAAAGGAAAATAGTGTATAATAGACAACCATGGAAGAAAATATCCATGCATAAAAAATGTTGCACATGAAGGCACACCATTAACATGTTAGAAAGATAAAAAGTATGTCAAAGCGTGTATAATATGAGAAAATATTGTGTTATGAAACAAAATAAAACAATAGCACCTGTAATGTACAAAAGTGGATGCCCCCAGGAGCCGTTGTGGGACTGGTACTAGGTACTGCACCAAACATCCATGTTATGTGTAATAGATCTGTAGAATCTGTTATCACAACTAGAAATAAAGTGAACGCGCATGTGTGTATGATAAAGATAATGACATACAAGAAATATATCTAGCATGTGTAATAATAGGAACATGTAAAAATAAATGTAAGCAATAGTAAATGCAACCAAGATATGTAGTATGTTTTGAATTAGGAGGAATGGAATGCAGTGTGAATGATAGGGGAAAGTGTGCCCCCCAAGTGGATGTGTGTATATGCAATGAGGTTCATTTATTTATGCAACCCTCAATAGTCAAGAATGAACCCTAAACAAGAGTGCGCCATCAGGAAATGGTGATTGGATGTGTTATCGTGTGATTTGTAAGAGTTGAATGTGACAAAGGGGGTTGATCGTGAAGAATGTATGGATATGAGGTGTAGATTTATGTGTGATGATTTAGTCTATAAATGGATCACTAATCGTGTAAGGAAAAAAGCATGATGATTTAGCCTAAAGTGTATATCACAAAATAGATTGATGGAAGATGTTAGAAAGTGTGATGATGTAGCACAAAGCGTATATCACAAAAGGTATGAGTAGGATGACTAGAAAGCATGATGATATAGCACAAAGCATATATCATGAAATGTATGAATAAGGAATAAATAAGAAGGTCACATGATAAGAGGATTGAATGATTGATGTGTGAGTTTTATGAGGTCCATTTGATATATATATACCATCAACAGTCGAGTATGGACCATGTGGACTAAAGTTCATCATCAGGTGGTGTGTGTAACAAGTAGAGGATGATGATGTGCACATGTATAGCAGATATCGTAGGTTTGTGATATGTAAAGGATGTAATGTGTAATCTAGAGTATGGGAGTATGCAATGCAAGATGCGCAGATGATATAAGTGTGAAAGTAAAAGCATGTTTTGATGTCGAAGATTTAGGAGATGTAAAATGTAGAATAATGTAGCATGTAGAAATGTGTATGATGTATAGGTGTATGAAACACAAAGTGTGGATGTGAAGAGTAGATACAAGATTATATATGTCGAAAAGGGTAGTGATGTATGAAGATGTGTAATGTGTAGTGTGACTAAACAATGTTAGAGATATGTGAGGAATGTGCCAAGTTTAAGATGTGATATGGTAAAGTGTGTAAGAACATAGTGTGTGTAGTGTGTGAGTTTCATGTGTATAGTATGTTCCTCAACAGTCAAGTGTGAACCATATCACAAGAGTGCGTCATAGGGAAATGTTGATATGAGGGTATGTAAATATGTATATGCTAAAATCAAGGTGTGAAATGGTGTGAATATGAGACATGTGTTGATGTTAGGGGGAGGAATGAGCATTAATCCCCCCCAAGTGTGTGTTGATGAATGAGCTATCTAATAAAAGTAAAGGATGAAGGTCCTCTACCCAATGTTTGTGGTAATGAAGGCATGTGACCATGCTCTAAGAGTGGTGGTATATAAGATAGACGTTGTGTAGGTGAGTGAATTCTATATGCATGTAATTGATGAGTATATGGTGGGAACCTTGGTGTAACAAAATGTGTAGGTGATGGAGACCTATGTGAAGCAGAATGTGAAGGTGATGGACACTTACGTGGAATAAAATGATGTGGTGACGTGTGTCTAGATGTAGGATCTTTCCTAGAGAGGGATCTAGACTGATGTATTGGACTAACAGAGCGCTGAGACCACATAGGTCATGTGCAATGCAAGGTGAGCTAGGAGCAGATTGTGCTTTAGGTTGGTAGAGGCCATGGCATACTAAGATGGACTAGGTGATTCATTGGAAACGCAAGAGGAGATTGCGACCATGGAGTAGATGGAGGCACACCTTTGATAGAAATGACTTGATTATTGTGAATGAATTTTAGAAATAAATGATTCGTGGAGATGATAGACTGAGACCTGAGATATCTAATTGAGGCCTAAGAGCATGTCACACCCTTCGACTGACTTGTCCCACAAGGAAGGGCACCAACATAGTAAGAGGACCGAATTTAACGTGAAGCTTGACAACACCATAGGAATTATTCATCAGATATGAAATTTTTGAAAGAGGATAGCCAATAGCAGCAAGAAGTGGAATAGAACATGCGTTGATGGGCCATGACAGATCAACCTTGGTGTTATTTATAAGGGTAGATATGATAGAGGAACTAATGTGTAAGTGATTAGAAGAGAATTTCGCATGATAATATGGCCATAGAAAGAAATAACTAGTGGAGAAGTTTGAGTATGAGCAACTAGGAAATCAAGATCCCCCATGATGCAGGAGGAGGCACTGTGTGATATGTATGATTAACTGAGGAGTCAACCAGTTTTTTGTCATGTTTTGGAAGTGGATTGTTAAATATCTTGAGCCTTATGATTTTCATTGAAAGGTGAAAAAGTTGTAGGCTTTGGAAGCTCAATTTTATTATTTTCGATCAGATCTTGAATGATATTATCAAAGTTTGAAACAACAATCTATAGAATTCCCTATGCATTGATAGATAGTCGCAATGGAATTTTTCATTATAATTACGAAATTTTGGATGAGATGGATCTAATTGGAGTGGAGCAGGAAGTGTGATGAGATTACTTTTAAGAAGTTATAGAAGAAAAATATGTGGAAAGACAAATAACTTCATGTATGGGTGCCTGAGGTGGTTGTGATTCAAGTTCTTTGGTGGTGGATACCGATGTTCACATGTGATTTTTTCATTAAGTTTGTTTGGTTGTTTGATGGTTTAAAATGTTGACTTACTTTGAAAAATGTGTAGAAGATGATGCCTGATCTTGATATTTAAACTTTCCTAAAGATAAGATTTTAGTTTCGTGAAGCTTAAGAGTACGAACATACTTGATCGAATGAGGGAGATGTATCAAAGAGAACACTCTCCTGGAGAGTTGGTAAGAGACTTTGAATGAATAAGTCCCAAAGCTTGGAGTGTGCAAGCACATATTTTGACATCCTAGCTAGGTTATTTTTGTATCACAAGACATGTAATTTGTTAAGTGTTCATTAGATCCTTGTTTAAGCTGTGTGAGTTGAGCATAGGAGATCTTAGAGCCGATGTTGATAGATAAGTGAGTAAGAAAAGCATTGGCCAGATGCGTGAAATATGTTACCTGAGTGGACAGGTAGGTCATAGAACCAATGTATCGCATAATCATGGAGACTATGGGGGAATATCTTAACTAAAAGGATATGATCATCCTACAAAACCTAGGACAAGCTACGTGGAATTGCTCGGAGATGCTCTTGTGGGTCATCATGCCCATTACAAATTGGAAGTATTGGGGTGATGAAATTAGGAGGAAGCAAGTAAGCGGAGATGGCATGTGTGAATGGAGTGTGTAGTAATAAAGTAGAATCCAAATATGGAGACACACGAAAAGTATCTTATTGTAACTAAAAATTTTGTGCTTAGAGGTCTTGATAAAGGGAGGATAAATCTTGAGCGCTAGTGGAAGAATTTTTTTTCTTGTGAGAAACAAGAGGTGGAGTGAAGTGGTTAGTCAGAATAGGGACAGAAATGGGGATAATAGAAATGGGTGGAAGAATAGAAGCGGGTGGTTGAGTAGAAATGGAAGTGGCGTATTTTGATGGTAGGAAAAAGTAGCAAGCTCTACTAGATTGATGGCCTCCTCACGAGCATCATATAAGAGCATGTCTAAATCTTGGGGATGCTCAACAATATGACCATCAAGGGATTTAAGATGGTATTCAATAAATTCACCATAATATTGATGCAATAGTAATGAGAGTATGAGAGCTCTAAATGGAAGGTGGATTCAAAGGTCAGGTTCACCAAAATTATTAGGCTAAAATTTAATTTAATATTCCTAATATGAATGCAAGATTATGCATGTAAATTAATAATAATTTAAGTACAACAATTTACCCAAGTAAACTAAGCAATAAATAATGAAACCATAATTGAAAAGATGGGAAGAAGGTATTTAGTTGATTCACAAAGTTCTAGAGAATGCACATAGTTGTAAAAATGAAAAATATGAAGGATTGACCATCACATTGAAGCTCATGGAAAAATGCAAAAATGGAGGAACATGCTAGATTGGGGCACCTGGAGAGGGACAGGGGAGCCCGTGAGTGCCCTAGACCTATGTTTCTAAGTGCCTGGGTTTGCGGAAATGCTCAAGAAAACCTCCTTTGAGGTGTCACAAGGTGTTCACCCATTAGTCACCTTTGATCACTCTAAGGTCACACCAAGATCGTCGAGGTCGTTGTAAACCTGTAATAAAGTATGAACCTACAAAACCCTCAAATAGACATCAAATCCTAAAAAAGAAAGATACAAAATGAGGGGTTAGACTGTCCTCAGCTCTCAAAATGGTGAACTTATGAGTAAGCACTTGCACTACATCTCAAACCCAATGTAGTTTCTCTGTGTATGTGTGGAATTGTTTCAGAATTGTTCCCTAGGTTGCTCTTGTGCCAGCTGCACTTGGATAGCGAGCAAGTAGATAGATGTAGAATGTAATAAATGTGTGCATGGAATAGAATGAACTTCCCTCCTATGAAGTGTGATGCAGAAAACCAGCCCTTGTGTCCCTTATGATGGAGCTAGATGGATGCAATGGAGCTCTTAGATTCCTTTGATGGATGCAACCTTAGGTGGTGATAGATAATGCTTAGTTCTTGGTCCTTTATTATGATCACATAAATTTATATTTATATGATTCCCTTTCTTGAATTTCATAATTAACCCCAAAAATGCCTACTACCAAAAAGATAAGATGCTCAAACAGGGATAGAAAGGACCCAAAAAGTTGTGAGTAAAGTACAAAGAGGATAGGGGCGCCCAGAGGAGATGAGGGTGTCTGGTGCTGGTGTCTTGGTTGGGCACTGGTGTCTAGGATGAAAAATGCCAAAGAGTAAAAAGGAAGATTGAGCAAGTAAGGGTGTAAAACCAAAAGTAACAAAAAGAAAATAAAGGTTACTAAAGACATGGGTTGATTAGTAATTTTCTTACTTAGGAATCATATGAATAGTATTATGTAATCAGGACTAGATGGTTACCCAAAGTGCATGCTTGTGTGTCTAAAACCACTTGGGAAAATATATTTTCTTGTGTATGGATCTTTCAACAAGAGGGCTTTCTTTTCTATTTGGTCTCCCCTGCCTACACCTTCCTAGGATAAGGAAGGTCTCTCCATTTTTGTTAATGAAGAGATCATCAACAGATATGCTCATAGGTATACTTATGCTTTATAAGGTAGATTTGTTGGTTTTAGGCCAAATATAGATGTTGTGAGAAGTTGGGCTCTAATAAAATGGTGTCCAAGAGTTAATCTGAGCATTTTTTTCATGGACCATGCATCTTTTCTTTTTAATTTTCTTCTTAAATAGGATTTCGATAGGATCTTGGAGGAAGGCCCTTGGTTTTTTTAGGAAAAAATGTCTTGAATATTGGAAAATTGACCCTTGGTCTTCTTAGCTTCCCTCCTCCTAGCTCTTTCCCTATCTGGGTGATACTTCTAGCCTTGCCTCTCAAGTTCTAGGAACTTGAGGTGATCCAAGGCATTTCATGTGCACTATGAACCCTTCTAGCTATGTATTTCACCGCCAAATCATGTTCTAGACTTGTCTATATTCTCTTTTTTGCATCAGTGTCCATGAAGGTAAACTCCCTTCCTTTATCGGGATTAATTCCAAAAATGGGGTTTGGGTACAAAATCTAGTCTATAAAGAACCCAAGATTTATTGTGCTAAATGTCTTTGTTGTCGAACATGGATCTATGGGTTATGTAGCTACAATGGCTTGGGCATGCAAGGAAATGGACCATGCTAAAAATGATTTATTGAACATGAATTCTCATGTATCTATTGATGTGGAGCCTTCTTCCCTACGCCATGATCCTTATAAGGTTATGTATGTAGTCTGCATGTTGTAGAATGTGATTTTCTTACTGTAAACGCCTAATGTTGGCCCCAAGGATCAACATGTGGCCAATGAAATCATTCTTGAATTTATGTGTGGCTAGCCTTTTTTGGTGGGAAACCAATGTGATTGGGGTTGAGACACCGTAATAGTTTCTAGAACATGACGACCTCTAGGTAGGTGGATCTGGGTATCTAGATGGTTCCCCTGTCCCAACCTCATCCACAACAGCGGTTCATGTGGAAAATTTTGAATGCCCTGTTGTGGTCATCATTTTAAATAATAATTACCACCTTTGCATACCCTTCTATTATTCTGAGTTCATGTCTCTTATAGCAAGGGTAGATTGGGTTAACGAACTGGATAAGGAGGCTAAACCTTAAGATTATTTTGAAGAACTAAGATTAAAATTTAAAGAAGAGCACTTCTCAAAAGGAAAATTAGAAGTCATCTTGAATTTTGATGTTCCAATTGTTTCAAAACCATGGACCATCGGTGATTCGGTTCTCCCTTTTTATCCTGACTCGCATAAAATACTTAAGGTTTGGGAGGTTCCTAGGTACAATGACTACCTAAGGATGACCTTTGGTTTGCTAGAAAATCACAAGGTTTCGTCTGAGGAAGATGGCTGGAATATTGTTCGCCATAGGAAGTCAAAGATAAAATGATATTACGGTCCTTGGTTGTGTTATGTTTTTGTAACTGGGTTGTTTTTTTATTGGTTCCCTTTGTTCCTTATTGATTTATCCTAAAATTTAGGCCTTTTGTTCTTGAGTAGGGCCCCAATTAAAAAACCTTTATCTTTAATAAAAACATGTAGTGTATGATAATTATTAATTAAAAATCAATGTGCATATTATAATATACTATTATTAAAAATTTGAAAGATAAAATATTGAAAATGATTGGTAAGAATGTGAAAACAAAATAAATATGGCCCAATTAGATTATTACATCCTCAAGAAGGTAATGTGGGTAGTGGTATATGATTGTGTAGGCCAAAAATGATCTACAAGTTCTTCATCTCCAAATTGGGGAGTGCAAACTAAATAAGGATGGATAACCTTAAATGTGTAAAGAAATTTTCAAAAATTGCACACTTGTTCAGTGATTTCATTTGGTGAGATATTGGATTCCTATAAATTCATGTGCCCATGTGAACTACATAAATATGCTTCACTCTGAAACTCTAGGTGTCATAAGTGTGCAAAACCTTTTGTTTTACTCAAAATAGCTTGAAACCCAAAACATCAGTAGGAGACCCAATAAAAATCATAGTTCTTAGATTAAATTTTAATCCATACACTATCTATGCTGCTAATATTCTAAAGAGGCATCAAACCCAATGTAACTCTACACTTAGTATGTGATATTTATATCGATCATGTAATTAGCTTCAATGATTTGATCACTTGATATTGCAAAAAAATCATAGTGTATGTAGCTTGACCTAGATTTGATGCACTATAACTTAAGATAAATTCCTTTATATCCTAGTAGAGTGTTCTTCATATATATCTAGGTCCTACAGTGAGAGTGTGTTTATAATTTGCAAGAATTGAGGAGACTTTGGTGTTCTTTAGGAATTATATTTATACTAATTTCTCTTGATAGTACTAGATGGTTTATAAGTGAGTACACAAGTGTATTTGAAATAATTATATAGGGGTTCATAGGTATAATTTCATATTAAGGTTGACCCATGAGGAAATTATTGACTCATAGCAAGATATCAAATTTAGAAATTGTTTGTTGTGTGACTGGGGATAAAAAACTTCCATGATCATACCAAAGTATTGGATGGTTTGGTCCCAGTTTAGACATCATATATGGGTAAGGAGAGAGATGCTCTAAATTTCTTGACAAGAAACTTGGAAGTGGTAGATTATGGTGGACTATTATAATAAATATTTTGAGTGACTGAGAAATTTTGTTGGGAAGAGATAGCCATGCATTAGACTAGGGATAGAAAATTAAGCTTGGAATGTGCACACAAGTCATGATTTAGGTATGAATCCAATATTTTAATTTTTAAGTGATAAAGTATGAAATTAAATTTCATTATTAAATAAAAACATACATCAATGTGTAATAACACTATATCTTCACTTAACACACTTAATGCACTTGATTGTTGACATGATCTCCAAAGTGAAACCTAAAACATGGATTTTAGTAAACGTCCATAGAAAGAAATTAACTTTAACTCATATTTGAAAATATAATTGCAACTTATAAATTTGTAATGCAATCAAAATAATAAATGAGTAAACTTGTATTTCTTACTAAAGGAGAAGATCCTTGATGATGTTCTTAGAGATATGGACTATAAATAGGATTTTATATGATTGTGGATGATCAGTCTCCAATTTTATGATGGAGATTTCCATTGGAAATACATGGGAATTATGTGTAACTTGAACCAATACCAAAAAAGGGTGTCAACATGGTATTATACTCACCCCAACAAACCACCCAAAACATGGAGTATCATAGGGATTCCTGGTATCCCTAAAATGCTGAGAAGAATTATTTCACAAGGATATTTGATCACCTAAAAATATTGTTCCCACACACCACACTATTATAGATGGATGTAAGCCCAAATGTGTTAAATAGTACAAATTTGAAAGGGAATGATGTATACTCATTCTCTCACCATGTAATCACCCATGTGTATCAAGTATGTAATAATTAAATATAGAAAGAGGAGGCCCATATGCCCATACCATGAAGTGGAAATTGTTCTCAAGATGCATAAATTCAAAAGGAAATGAAGTCCTTATGTCTGATAAATTTTATATCAAGATGTAGAATAAACTTACTTTGAATTGTGTGAATTGTACCTGAATAGAATATCAAAAACTTGTAAAAAAATTTGTGTTCTAGAATATGTTGAATTTTCCACAGAGAAGGTTCTTAAGAAGAAACTATCGATCCTTAATAACAACATATGCTAGTTTCACCCCATGTTGGATAGTTTTGTACTTATGTAAATTTTGAACTTGTTATGTATTTTTTCCTATTATTTATGTATATGCTCTTTATTCCTTTGCATATTGAGTTATATATATTGTCTTATGCCTAAATGTCAAATATTTACATTTGTTAATTATTTAACAAAAATTAAATCTTAGTTAGATAATTGGTGGTCAATTAGATATATCATAAACACACAACATACAAACATGCAATGACAAGCAAGTACAAACAACAAGAGGATGATAGTGAATTAACCTTTGTCTAGATATTTGTACTGAATCTATTTTGTAATGATGGAGGAACATAATCTATCTAGACTGTGTATGCTTCGTGTGGGAGAAAATGACATGTAATTGTGCCATATGGTAGCACCTAGGTATGGAAAAGATCACCCAGGATGCTAGTGTCTTGGTAGTGAGTCCAGATCTAGTTCTTTCAAGGTCTGATAGTGTCACCTTTACTTTGTTTTGTGTTTCATATAGTTTTCTTTAGAGTTCTTATGTTACACTTGTTCCTTCAATAAAAACCCTAGCTACCTGCACATGACTCAAGCATGCATTAGATGAAATAAAATATGTGTATTCTTGAGTCATACTGACTTTGGTGGTCACCCCAATGTTATTTTTAATGAGTGTTGCACTATATTTTAGACTCAATTTAGTTCTTGTGTGTGTGTGTGTGTGTGTGTGTGTGTGTGTGTGTGTGTGTGTGTGTGTGTGTGTGTGTGTGTGTGTGTGTGTGTGTGTGTGTGTGTGTGTGTGTGTGTGTGTGTGATAGAATTGTGTCCTTTGAATCTAGGTTCCCCTTGTGTAATTTACACCAAGATAATGAGATATAACTATGTTTCCCCCAAGATCATATGTTTGATGGAATTCAAAAATTTCCCTTCCTATGCAATGAGTAATGCAGCCCAAATGCAGTCCTCAAGTGTTCCTTTTTCCCAAGTAGTAGATAGAAAGTAGTAAATCCATTTCCCCTTAGAATAGTTAGTAACTTATATATGTATGTATGTATATATGTATATATATATATATATATATATATATATATATATATACATACATACATACATATATATATATATATATATATATATATATATATATATATATATATATATATGTATGTATGTATGTATGTATGTATGTATGTATGTATGTATGTATGTATGTATATCTATATATATATATATGTATGTATGTATGTATGTATGTATGTATATCTATATATATATATATATATATATATGTATGTATGTATGTATGTATATATATACACACACACACACACACACACACACATATATATATGATTCCTTTGCTTGAATTTAGACATTAAAAGCACTATAATTTGACCCATAGTGATAAATACAAGTTTAGAAAAAGATGAACAAGTGGTGTGTAACTTAAAAATTTAAAAATCAATTGAGAGGACAAAAGTACCCATAAGGGGATAGTAGCGTCGATAGCTCATGTCCCCAATTGGGCGTTGATTTATTAAAGACCCTAGAGATAAATTAAAAAATTACTAAAATGATTAAAACATTGTGAGATTTCCAAAATTAATAGGATAATTCCATAACAGTAGAGGACAAAACCATGAAAAGATAAAACAATGTCAAAGTAAATTTAAAAAACATTATCAATGTCTAGCTTTCTTACTTGTGAATCATGCATATAACAACATTCTAGAGGAATAATATAATGGTAATAAGTGCATAATTTTGTGTCCATATCTTCCCCACTTTTATGCTGGTGAATGAATATTTGGTATCATAAAGTAGATATGAAGAGTGTACCTTATGGAGAGCCGAAGACAGTTGTAACTGATAACATCTCAAATTGAGATTGTGCATGTCAAAAGGAGATTATAGGATGTGTATCATGGATTATAAGAGGGGATAAAAACCCTAGTTGTGATTTGTGCACGTAGCAAAAAGAATAACCGCATTTACAACTGAATAGTTCCTTTTCTTGTGCGTTTTGTGATTGAGATTACTCCTTTTTCCATTTGTGTTTCCTTTTTTTGGGATAAGACGGACCTGTAAAATAAGAATTGTGTTTTCATTGATCATAGTATATGAAATTTAAATTTAAATTAAATAAATCATAATTTTATGTATGTTGAAAATAATCAAGTGAGTCACGGATAGAGTACACCTAAATTCAGAGAGATAAAGGATAGAATTTCCCTTTTTATTTTTTTTTAGAGAAATTTTGTTAAGAGATGGTTGGAAGGGCTAGGAGTAATCAATTCCCAAACTGATGTGAATACTATAAGGATTTAGGTTTCCTTTCGCTAGAGGAAGAATTTTGGGGGAGCATTCATATTTTCCCTCTGTCTATGATGCTTCCCCATAGATAATTCCCACAACAGATGGTCACTAACCCAATAGGAACTGGCCCGAGATGACACATTATTCTAGGCATATTTTTGTCCCTATATATGCTCTAGGTGCTACCCCTTATTAGATATTGGTATGAAAATATGAAATGAGAAAGAAGAGTAATTAGTTCATTTTCCTAAAGTATAAAACATGCCACTGATTTATCTCCTTTGTTCTGGATATTAAGTTGAATTTGAATATATTTTACTTTATTTTGTGAAAACCTGCCATTGAGAAACTCTTACAACTGTTAAGTACATGTTTTCCCCCCAAGACAACAATTCCTAGGTGGGAAACTAGTGCCCACTATTACTATTTACTTCTGTCTCTCTACTATGTTCTGTCCCATGTCTGATTCTGAACCATTTTCAAAGTCCATGTTTTATCTAATTCTATTATGTTCCATTTTTTTACTATCTTGCAAGATTCTAAGAGGGTGAAATAATCACCCGATGGTTTCCCCCCTCGTTTGGGGTGCATGAGATGGATCAAATGTGAGTGTATCCTAAATGAGAGGTCCTAAAGTGGATGTACACATATGAATGTGTATTCATGTAGGGGGAAGGGGAATGTTCATGGTAACAACCATGACATATGTTAAAAAATGGAAATCGAACTAGAAATAAGCTTTAGTGGCAAATAAACATGGTATGATGTAATAGAAATAAATCAAACATGCAATAAAACAACAATAGGACATAATAGTATCTATTAGAAAACATAGGACACCACTCAGGATGTCACAAGACAATCAAATCCTTCAAGGCCATGCAAGCAAGAAAATAAGAAATAATATGGCATAGCCCACAAACAATGGTAGAAGACAAGACACAAAAAAAACTAGTATAAGAATATAACCATGGTTAGAAGTAATCCTGCAAGACAAATGCTACACATGACACACCCATTAACATTATAGGATAATACATAGTATGTCACAATGTATATATCATAATGAAATAGAAATGAAAGTAGTAAATATTGTAATGATAACACATGCATGTGGATAGGTAGCAAAGGTAGATGCCCCAAGAGCCTCGGTGGGATTATTAAAGAAAAATGGCGAGTATCATGCATCATTTGATAAAATATATGGATCGTACATTCACTTGAAAGTACAATGTGAATGTGCATGTGTATATGGAAAAGGATAGAACATACTATAAATAAAGTTAACATGACAGGGAAATTGTTGTTAGGAATAATCTTTGGATTAGTGCTCACATTATTGTGTGGGAAATTAATATAGTGTTATCTTGTAATATTATTAATATGAGTTATCAAACAACTCATTATTAGTAATATAAGTTAGAATATATTTAGAGTTGTGTGAGTGAGTTGTAATAACAACTCACATAGTTATTTAGGAATGTGAGATATCTTAGGGATTGTTAGAGAAATATGAGGGATGAGAGAGATACGAGGAGATAGGATTGAAGATGAAGTTTGACTCCACCTTTGTAGAATCTCAAACATTATAAAATGTGTTCTCCATCAATGTAATTAGAATCCCGTATGAATGAGATTTGAAGTATATTATTTATACATATTTTGTGGAGTTCTATTTTATTGTTTTCACAATTAAATCTGATCCAAATATATCATTTGGTATCAAAGAGATAAGGATCTAGCCATGAGATTATTTAGAGGAATCCAATCTTTTAAGTAATTAATTTTGATTTGTATACTCAAGATTCTGATTTCTGTATTGTCTATTGGTTAGATCTGTGACTGTGCATTGGAGAGGAAATTCGAGACGACTTTCTATCCAATTGACAGTGCTACTTTAGATGCCTCTACTGATAAATACGTAGTATTTATTCATATTTTTCATCCAAATAACATTCTATTGGACATTTCTATTCATTTCAACCTGGTCTTTCTGGCAGACCATGATCTCTACTTTGTGCAGTCTTCCACGTGTAGCCTTCACCTTTTTGCATTCTTCTTGAAGTTCTGGGAGTATTGCTTTGTTGTAATACGTAGCATTGGCATATGTCAAAGATATGACAAATATGTACAAGCATCTACGTGACATAATTTCATATGCGGAGATCTAAACACTTATTTAACTAAATATGGACATATTCTAGTGAATTTGGACTCTAGTATTACAAGTATTGGAAGAAATCCGTCTCCATTTTTCCATATATTGGATTCCATTTTTTTTATACTGGATTCCATTATTACTGTTATTGGATTCCATTATTAGCTATTATTGGATTCCATTAATAGCGATTATTGGACTTATTCTAGTTCCAATTTTGCTATAATTGGATTCCAATTTCACTATTATTGGATTCCAATTTCACTATTATTAGATTCCAATATCGCTATTATTGGATTCCAATTTCACTATTATTGGATTCCAATTTCACTATTATTGGATTCCAATATCGCTATTATTGGATTCTAATTTCACTGATATTGGATTCCAATATCGCTATTATTGGATTCCAATTTCACCACTATTGGAATCCAATTTCTTAATTCCAATTTTTGGATTTCAATATTTCTATTTTAGGATTATTATTTTGTTATTTTTTATTCCCCCACATAAGCCTAGTGGCAACTAACTTACATAAGTGTGTAGGTTGTTAACTTAGATAAGCCTAGCGGTCACTATCTTACATAAGCCTAACGGCCACTAACTTACACAAGAGGAGATTCTTGTAGGTGAAATAATCCTTGTGGCTGAAAAGTTACACTAGCCTACCCACTTCTAAGCTACATAAGCCTAGCAGTTGCTAAGTTACATAGGCCTAGCTACCACAAAGATACTGATCAGCTAAAGGACATAAGTTATATAACCCTGGTAGACACTACGTTATATAAGCCAAGTAACCGCTAAGTTACATAAGCATAGCGAAAATTACATAAGCATTTTTTTTTTAATTATTGGCAAATAGTTTTTTGAAAGAGACTATACCCTTGTAGGATACATATTTTTAACATTTATTTGATTAATTTATAAAACAGAAAACATTGTAACAAAATTCAGTGGTCATTAGGCATTTAAAAATAGAAGAAAATCTAGATAAAGTGAACTACTTTTATGCTTTTCCATTCTACAAATCATAAAGAACAACAAAGAGTTAAGAATTATGTTAAACATGTTGTTTTGGAGAAATATATTTGAAAATGTGTTTTCATAGGCAATCAATTCCTTCCGGAAAATTACAAAAGTGTTGATCCCTCTTAAAGTTATTAATTATTGTTCTTGAATTTGTGCAAGGTATGCTTGGATAACTTCATGTCCCTGATTAAGTATTTTAATTTGATCTCCTGTCCATATTTTACTTGGACTCCATGCCCATATGATGTTGTCTATATCAATATCTGGTGTGTCCCTTGATTTTTTCCACCATTGCTTTTTCTTTAAACATTCCTGGTACCTTTATTTTTCTATATTTTATTTTCTTGTGCATTCCCACCAGCATAACCTTATCTTTTGAGCCTTTATGTGAAAATAATGTATTAAAATTTGTTATACCTTTCCCATCTATATAGGTAGGTTATCATCAGCTGGTCTTAATAGTATCATTTTATCAACATTCACATCTACTACTGGGTTGAATTCCTCTTGAGGTCTATCAAAAATAAGCCCAACATATATATCCTTATTTGAAACGAAATTTTGACTATAGTAGCTATCCATGTTTAAGACATGGTGCACCCACTATATGATCATACATTATGTTATCCTGAATTTTTTTTGGGCCAAAAGCAATCTCTCCTCATCATGCTACAATTGACAAAGGGATTATCTAGGGCACGTAGAAATTTTTTCCAATATGTAATCTTTAGAACCCAGTATGATTCTCCACCATATATTGAACACATTTCCTAGTGTGTGATGTATGCATGAATGCCTCTTTGCAGGTCTTCTATCTCTTTTAGTTTGTTGAAGGGCGCCAATGGAGGATCCCCTTTAGGAAAGAAAGATTTTCCATCCATTATTTTCCAGATCTCAATTGGTTGCAACCATAAGGCATACATGATTGATGTTTTATACTCCATAATGGGAATGTTGTTGATGACATGGAATTTAACCATATTTAGTTTTTTGATACCCACGATCTTGTGGTTTCCATCTAGCAGGTGTGGTTCCAAAGCCCTAAATTCGTAGACTTCCTCGATAAGGTACGAAGTGAATGTGTTAGACTCCTCTTGGCATTTTCTGTAAGTTTCTATTATTTGAGGCAAAGAGAATGTTTCTAATTTTCATAAGGATGTTGATAATTGGCCAAATGTCCCATCTATGTCTTCATGTGTGTGACCCACTAGAAGGAAACTCGTGAACATTGTGTTGAAAACCCTTCTAGCTGTCAGCATGGATGTAAACACAAATAATGTGTGATTTATTTTGTCACTTACAACATTATCTAGTTGCAAGTAGAGAATTGGTGGTTGTTTTCTAAATGAACTTAAACATTTTATTATAATATTAATTATATGAGTACGCTCATTTTTTTGCTTGTATTCCTTGCACTTGTCATACACATCATTTTGCAAAAGTGCATCATGTAATGGGTTTTTTGACGTCACATTACTGTATAAAAAATCACCATACTAATTAGTACGTGGTTCTTCTAGCTTCTGGATACACAATGCCAATTATATTATTGTGAATTTTTACTCCTTTCTCAAAAAATGGGAGACCATAGTACCTAAAACCCCCCATTTTGTGCCGCTATGTCAGCATACTAGTCAAGGTGATGGGGAGATCAATAGCATTGCTTATTGATTTCACTTTTTTGTCCATCCTTGGTACACTAGTTTTCATCTTGTCCATTTTTTCATGGACAATGCTCAAATAACTATTAGGATTTTGTTGTGATTATGCTCTATGCACATAGTAATTTGAACAAAAAAAATTGAATGTAATAATTGTTCCATTTATGGTGTTGATCTATTTGTGCCAGTGTTTCTAGACATTAGGTGGTTGCATATGTTCTTAAGATCTATGCACTCGTCACATTTGGCGAAGAAGTTGTTCTTGGTTATTGAAACATGGGAGAAATATTCTTGCCATATTTTACTGAGATTTGATTGTGACGTTAGAAGAAGGTCCAATAGTGAAAGATCCTTGTTACACTTTTGGAGGATGTAAGAAAAACTATAACATGCACGCAACAGTCTCATTGTTACTTTAGTACCATCTTATCCCACTGAATGAGACATGTGTGGTGATATATCATAATTCCTCTCCACCATTTTTTATATCAATGCAATAGTTGTGACATTGTTTGGCATTTGTTTCTATTTTCATGTATTTACATTTATTTCCCTCCTTTTGTAATTAATCCAAGATTGTTTGTATCTATAATAAGTTCTTTTCAATATTCCATGACATTTCTACCATGCATTTTGATATACATCCCTTCCACATAACTTCAATATGTCGATAGTATGCTCAAAAGTTTGACCTTGATCATAACTACTAGTATTTGTGGTGAATGTAATAAGTACAAAGTTTTGGATGGCAGGTTCATTAATCCCTAGAGTTAAATTCCAACAATGATTGAAAGTGCTAAGAGATATATTAGAGAGACATCCTTCATTGCATAAAGTTTTTTTCTCAACTTAAGACAAAAATCGTTCTCTATTTTTTCATCATTTTCCCTTACCTTTGGTGTACTAGATGGAGTAGTATTTACCTTTTGGCGTTTGCAGACATTGTAAGGTTTTTTATCAAGTTTTCATTACTACTAAATATGGAGGATTCATATGAATTTGGGTATACCAGTTGAGGTAATGGATTTTCAAATGCACTCCACATTTTTACCGGAAACTCTTCTGGAATTTCTTTTAGACTTACTTCTATAACAGAACCATTTAGATGGGCCAACTAGCTGGTAAGACCTTAGACAAGATGTCCTCTGATATGGAGCAACCCTTACAAAAAGGCCTGATTAATTTATCAATATGCACCCCAAATGTATTTCTATCCAATTTTTTAAAGTGCACCATGTCTCCTTCACAAACATTTGTAATTATTGCTTCTACAACAAATTTGTGTTCTTTTGAACAAAAATGTATCAACTTCACAACAACCCCCTTGAACTTCAAATTGAATTTAGTGTTTGATGTGGCGGTTGTGATGATTGAAAAACAGGGACGGAAGCCTGACCACTTTTATTAAATTCAATCAATCAACCATTACAGAGAATGGGCTGAAATATTTATAGATATTGCATAGCCAAATACATACGGGAGAATAATTTGCACAGGTGCAACCAATTGGTAGAATGAATAAGCTTCCAATAACATCCGGGAAGCAGGAAATGAATAGATACAAATATATTGTTCACAACAATATAACAGTATGAAATAAAAGACAAATATGGTTGATTAACCATATAACCAAATAACAATTATTATTTAATTAATAAAATTAAATAATTTAAACTATGCATAATTAATATTAGGATAATAATATTTAATCCTAACATTCCCCCCCTTAATTGTGCATTGTCTGAAGAGATGAGGAGAGAAATGCTCTGAACAACTCGAACTTGTCACGTGCAAGTGACTTTGTGAAAATATCTGCTCATTGTTTAGCAGTTGGACAAAACTGAAGCTGGATGTTGTGCTTCAACACATGTTCACGTATGAAATGTACCTGAACTTCAATGTGCTTTGTTCTCTCATGAAAAACTTGATTGCGAACAAGTTTGAGAACACCTTCATTGTCAACATACATGGTGGTCGGTTTGTCCTGTGGTATTCCAAGTCCTTCCAGTATGCGACGTAGCCAAATCGCTTCATAGACAGCTTCTCCTGTAGAACGATACTCGGCTTCTGTGGAAGAGCGAGAAACAAAGTGTTGTTTCTTACTTCCCCATGATATTGGTCCAGATCCCATAAAGAATACAAATCCGGAAGTGGATTTTCTATCATCAATGTTACCTGCATGATCTGAATCTGAATATCCAGTCAAGAAGAAGTTTTCATTCTTCTTGTATTCTAGACCAAGATCCACTGATCCTTTGAAATATCTCAAAATGCACTTTGCTGCTTTCCAATGACAAATTTTGGGTTCCTGCATGAACCTAGATAGATAGCTCACTGCAAAGCTGATATCTAGTCTAGTGTAGGTCAGGTAAATGAGACTCCCAATCAGCTGCCGATAGAGAGTGGCACTTACCTCAGGAGATGGATCTGAATGAGATAACTGTAATCTGTTCTCCATAGGTGTAGCAATTGGTGTGCAATCCATCATCCTAAACTTCTTGAGCGTTGTCTTGGTATATTTCATCTGAGAAACAAAGATATGATTCTCTTTCTGCCATACTTCTAGTCCAAGACAGTAGTGCATAAGCCTGAGATCTGTCATGTCAAATGATCACTTAAGATCTTTCTTTGTTTCATCAATCATCTTCACTAAACTGCCAGTGATGACTAGATCATCGACATAAACTACAACAATCACCATCTCCCCCTCTTGCTTTTTGAGGTAGAGATTGGGATTGTATGGATTTCTGACGAATCCATGTTGTACGAGATGCTCATCAATCTTGATGTACCATGCCCGGGCTGCTTGTTTGAGGCCATACAGAGATTTCCTCAGTCTACATACCTTTTATTCTTGACCAGGTACAACATATCCCTCAGGTTGAGTCATGTAGACTTCTTCTTGTAAATCTCCATTCAGGAAGGCACTTTTTACGTCCATTTGGTGAACTTTCCATCCAAACTGAGCAGCTAGAGCAAAGATCATCCTGATCGTTTTGATCTTAGCTATGGGAGAAAATGTCTCCTCATAGTTAATGCCTTCTTTCTGTGCATACCCCTTTGCTACAAGTCTTGCTTTGCACTTGTCCACTGTCCCATATGCTTTGTACTTTGTTTTGAATATCCATCTTCATCCAATGGGTTTCTTCCCTGGTGGAAGATCAACAAGCTGCCAAGTGTTATTCTTCATCACTGATTGATATTCAGAATCCATGGCATCTTTCCAAGCTTTTGACTGTAGGGCTTCCTGGACTGTAGAGGGCTCGTCTGATTCAATAACTCTACTCATCAAAGCAAAGTTAACTTCTTCTCTTGCTTTACTATGAGTCCGTGGTCTAGGGGTGGATGTATCTGGTGGAGCATCCAATCTTGCATCTCGTAATGTACTTGTACACCATTTAGGCATACGTTGACCTGTTCCCATGGGTTGTGGTTCTATCTGATCAACACCATCATCCCCATCATCACTTTCATCTTCTAAGGGAACATTAGCTTCAATTTTTACAACTGGTGAAAAATCTACATCTTGTGAGTCCGGAGGAGGAGTCTCTGCTTCCTTCTTCTCGAAAAACTCAACATCTCTGCTTGTGAAGAATTTTCTGGTCTTAGGATCCATCAGTCTGTACCCAAGAGTCTCTTCACTGTATCCAATGAAGATGAGATTTTGTGACTTCATATCCAATTTCTTTCTGTTCTATTTGGGTATGTGCATGCTGGCTTTGCACCCGAATACTCTGAGGTGTGCAATGGATGGTTTCCTTTTTGACCATGCTTCTTGTGGTGTAATTCCATCAAGAGCAGTTGTGGGCGCTTTGTTTAACAAATACACTGTTGTTTTTGCTGCTTCTGCCCAAAATGTCTTTGCAAGTCCGGAATCATCGATCATGCATCGCACCATTTCCATGATAGTACGATTTCTTCTCTCAACAACACCATTTTGCTGCGGTGTGTGTGGAGGAGGCATTTGTCGATGAATCCCGTGAGTTTGTAGATAGTCTCTGAACTCATCACTGGTGAATTCCCCCCCTCGATCTGAGCGGAGAGTTCTGATGTGACGACCAGTTTCTTTCTCAACTGCAACTTTGAAACTTTTTGAATGTTTCAAAGGCTTCACTTTTCTTGCGAAGACAAAAAATCTACATTTTTCGTGAATAGTCATCAACACAGAGCATGAAGTATTGGAACCCTGAATGACTTGGCTGCATCAGACTGCACAGATCGGTATGAACCAGGTCAAGTTTACCAAGAGCTCGAAAAAGTACTCTTTTGGAATGAAACTCTGTGTTGTTTTCCTGCTAAGCAGTGAGGACACTTGTCTGTATCCTTTTGAAGAGATGGTAGCCCATGTACCATATTACACCGGCGAAGTGTTTCGAGATATTTGAAACTTACATGACCAAATCTCCGATGCCACAACTGGGCTGAGGTAGAGTTTTTAACCACAAGTGCTTGATCATTTTTGTGAATGAAATCAAGTTGAAACATTCGTCCCACATTTGAGGCTTTTGCAATTATTTTCGAGCCTCTGGATTTATCTCGAATCAAACACATTTTCTTGCCGGATTGACTATCAAAGTCAATTTTCAGGTTGTGATCTAGGAGTTGACTGAACGGAAAGAAGATTCTTTGTCAACCCAGGGACATATAGAACATCTGATAGTCTCCATTTTTGTGAACCAAGGGGTAGAGAAATGTTTCCAATCCCCTGAACTGTATATGAAGAATCATCTCCCAACGAAACATGATTTTTCGATGGTGTGTCCCTCATTGAAATAAACCAGTCTCTGTGGCTGGTCATGTGTCGAGTGGCTCCCGAATCAACATACCAGACGTCACTAGATGACGTGGATGGTTCACTTGATCGAGCAGTGAACAAGAAGTCTTCATTGTCTGACTGTTCTTGTTGCTCAGCAATATTACCTTGCTAGTGGGGTCTTCTTTTCAGTTCCCCTTTTTCTGCCCGTGATAGTTGTTTGAATGTCCCTTGTAAGATTGTTGTTGTTGTGGTCCAGAATTGCTTGATGAACCTTTCTTATAAGTGTTAAACCAACATTCTTGCAAGTCATGTCCTCTTTTGCAAATTGGACATCGCTTCTTCTGTTGATTGTCCCCATGATACTGATTCTGATGTGGGGACTTCTGATAGGATTTAGGTTTTCCTTTACCTTTTCCTTTCCATTTTTGATGTGAAGATAGTGCCTGCTCCTCTTCATCATCCTTGTTGTGCATTGCTTCCTCTTGTTGCAGTAGGTTTACTAGCTTGTCAAAACTAATTTTCGTATCTGACAAATTTAGAGTTGTGACAAAAATGCGGTAAGAAGAAGGTAGAGCTCTCAGAACAATGGGAACGAGAGATTCATCTTTGACCTCTTCTCCGAGAGCTAGAATTAAATCCCTCAACTCTGGAACTCTTCTTAGGAAGGCTTCGATTTTCTCATTCTGCTTGAACTTCAATGTATGTAACTGACTCTACAAATTGAGTATGACATTCTTGTTCTTGGCCTCATATATTGTGCTCAACTTATCCCATGCTTCTTTTGCTGATGTGGCATCTCGAATGTGAGCTTGCACATCATCGGACACTCCAAACAAGATGATGAGTTTTGCTTTCTGATCTGCTCTATCAAACTATCGTTGTTGTGTTGCATCAGTTGGTGATCTGGTTAGAGTACTAGTCACAACAGGCCAGATTTCTTCAAACTCAAGCTGTGTCTTTATTTTTGTCTTCCATGCAGCATAGTTACTTCCTCTGAGCAATTGTGAATCCGGAAGAAAAAATTTGGGGGCATTGGTGCCCATTTTGCAGAGATCACTGACAGGGTTTGGGTCTTATCACTCCAGGTATTAGGTCTCCCAATCTATATACCGTCAGTCTGATATACCGAACCTTTCTATATACGCGCCCTTCCGATATAGCCGTCAGTATGTGGAAGAAGCTCGCCCTTTCTATATACCCGGCAGTACATGAAAGAGG
The DNA here is from genome assembly GCA_019776745.2 of Taxus chinensis. Taxonomy (NCBI): domain Eukaryota; kingdom Viridiplantae; phylum Streptophyta; class Pinopsida; order Cupressales; family Taxaceae; genus Taxus; species Taxus chinensis. The sequence continues at coordinate 645,884,139 of CM034156.1, forward strand.
CATTAACGTACGTGAAAGAATTCAATACGTGGTACCAAGACAGTACTGATGGGGTCTGTGCGATTATTGACACCGGCTCAAAGAAATATCCTCATACGCGCACGTAACTTCACTATATACTCAGATAGTTTCTCAGTCTGGATTTATGTCTTGCAATTGTTCACAGACGGATGGGATGGTTCATAGTGTGTGTACTGTGACCTTATTACTCCCCGTCGATTTATAGGGACGATGCCTAGACGACGTTGTTGTAGCTATATTAGGCATTAAGTGCAGTAGTAGTCGCGACGGATTTACCTGTAAGTGCTTCCCAGAGGCACTGTATATACCGAACGCTACGAATGAGATCTAGGATCTCGTGAGTGTTATAGAACCAATTTTACTTTTTTTTTATTACAGTTCTGCCAGTTTCTGAGCAGTTACAAGTTTTTGCAGTTGACTATGGCAACCTGCAAATTAGTACAATATGCAGCAGTATACAATTTACATTCAAAAAACTATACAATTTGAATGACAGGCAAAAAAATTTAGTTTCGGGGTCCTGGTGGCCTCCTGAGCCCAATACGACCCAAAATGCTAAAAATTGCAAAAAAAAAAAAATAGCTGAAAATGCAATTTTTAGATGGGTCTCCTTTTGCAAAAAATGTCTGGAATGAAAAAACAGACCAGATGGGAGAAAATTTTTTTTCTACCCTAAATTAGGGATTTCTCCGCTAAATTTAGTTAGTTGTAACTAAATTCAAAAAAGTCTGCTAAATTTAGCAGTTTTGCCAAAAATTCCGCCAAATGCAAAAAGGTGAGTTTTTGAGTGTTTTTGGAGGGATTTGACCCCCAGACCTCTCACTCCCAAGGCGCATGCACTAACCAACTTGGCCACTTGGGGCGCTTGAGCTATGAAAGGAAGAAACTTGTATTTATTGACAAGTAAAATCGACTTACCTCTTTAAAAATGGATGACTTGTAGAGGCTCCACGTGGCGCATGCTGGTGAAGAGGCATTTTTTAGGGTTCCTTTGCTCTAAATCCGGATCTGGAGCTTGTTATTTGTTATTGTTTGCCTTTGTGAAGCCGCCTCCTTCTTTTCTCAGCCGCTTCTACCTTTCCACGCACTGTTTTGTTTTTGTTTTTGCTTGTACTTGTCGCAGGTATGTGTTTGGCCGTTGTTTTTTCTTCCTTGGCTGTGTTTTTTTGTTTCTCTTGATCATGATATGCCTACATTGTCTTTGTGCAGGTCCTGGAGGTAGAATTTGGCTTTGTTTCGAGTGGTCGAAGGCCGTTGTTTTTTAATTGTTGTTTTCCTTCTGTGCAGGTCGCAGGTCCGTGATAGACACAGTCGCAAGGAGGCGTGCAAGAGTTTAAGTTTCCAAACAAACATAAATATCAGGCTTCTGCCATCAAATGATCTCCTTGCATTTGTGAATTTTCTATGCAGGTCGATCACTACAGGTTTGAAATGTTTGTTCCCTTTTCCACTGAACAACTGTTTCTTTGATCCACTGGTCACTAGATTTCAGAACAACTAGATTTCTCGGATCGAGTTTGCTCTCTAGTTGTATGACATATACCAAGATTGGCAGATGATGTGGCCTACAATGATTTTTTCTGTATTCTTTGCTTTGTTTTTGTATTGGTGCACAGGTCGCTTGGAGAGTGGAGCAGGCCGCATGGACCAAGCTTTTAACACTACCAGATTTGATCAGAGTTCCAAATCCAGTCTGAGGAGGCTGTTTGTTCACTGCAGGTGCATATACACACAGACCTCCAAAACAAGCAAAGCAACTTCCAAATACAGTAGAGACCAAATGTAGAGACAAAACCCTTATTGGGAAAAAAAAATTTAGTATTATTTCCAATACCTGCAGCAAATTTTGCCTGGTGCTGAGTGCACCAGTGCAAAAAAAAATTTGCGTTCCAAACACCTGGAACTGAACAGGAGGTTGTGGGTTTGCAGGGGATTCTGGGAAGCTGCAGGAGGCAACACTGGCTCTCCTTCTAGTGCAGATTTCTTCTCCATGAATTCTCCTTCTTCTGCAACCTTCTCTAACCTTGCCAGGAGCTTCAATTCGCTCTGGTACCAAATGATGATTGAAAAACAGGGATGGAATGCCTGACCACTTTTATTAAATTCAATCAATCAAAAAATTACAGAGAATGGGCTGCAATATTTATAGATATTGCACAGCCAAATACATACGGGAGAATAAGTTGCACAGGTGCAACCAAATGCCAGAATAAACAAGCTTCCAATAACATCTGGGAAGCAGGAAATGAATAGATACTGTTATATTGTTCACAACAATATAACAGTATGAAATAAAAGACAAATATGGTTGATTAACCATATAACCAAATAACAATTATTATTTAATTAATAAAACTAAATAATTTAAACTATGCATAATTAATATTAGGATAATAATATTTAATCCTAACACGTTGTTTCTTGGAGGTCAGAGTTTCCATTCACATGAAGTGTAGTTCTTGTTTCTAGATAAACTAGGTTTTTGATTTTCCAGACGACTTTTTTGTTACTTTGTAGAATTGGATAGAAATCATCACATGTAGTTATAATCTTCTCCACAAAAACACCAAACTATGTGGTTCCCAACACTACTCCTGAAATCATATGTTGTTCTTATACTAGGGATATAAAACCTTCAACTATGTCACCTTCTTTTTTAGCACACTTATGTTTTAACACCATGTAGGTTGTTGCAAATTCATCCATGTCTTTAGGAGTTTTGAAACAATGGCTATCACTGTTAGAATTCAAACCCTTATCCTCATCAAATTTATCCTCTGAGCCACTACTCATGATGATTCGAATGCCATCACCCCACATGTGAAACTTTTGAAATCACATGCTTAATCATTTTCTTCCTTTCTCATGGGATAATGTATCCCTTGTTTTCAATTTCTACTAGGGTTTCACAATCATCAATTATGTACATGGAAGTCTCGCTCTTCCATTGAATATAATACTTATTGTGACAATGAATAAGTTAGACCCCATGTCTCTACAATGGAGTGTAGTGTTGAATGGATAAACTATTCCCTCCGCAACTTTCACACCTTGGGATAGTAAATCCAAATGTGCTCCATCTTCAAAAGTAGAGTTCATTTTCAACTGTATCCTTAAATAAAAAAAGAAAGTTAGTACCAAGGAAACTTAAATATTTAACATTAGTATGGACAAATAAAATAACAATGAAAAATATATATATATACATCTTATATGAACATCTTTGAAACCTCGTTTATGCCAAATCTTTCAACATATGGAGAATTTGGCTCCTATTTGACCATATCAGTGCTTCTATTTGACCATATTAGTGCTTCTATTTGACCATATAACACATAGTATTAGACTCTTAGATCTTGCTATTTTGTGTATCTTTTTATCCATAAAACACATAGTGTATGGATTTCAAAAGGTGTATAGTCTAGCGGCCACTGGGACTTAAATTTTTCTATACATGCAAAAATTCAAATATTGACTAGAATGACAGGTCAAATGTTAGTGATCACACTTCAAAGTATGAGCGAGCATAATTCCAAGTGTGAATGCTCACACTTAGATCTGTGAGTGATCACTCATTGTAGTGCGAGCGAGTCGAGGACTCACACATCTCTAAGCGATCACTTGCACGATGAAGTGTGATCCCTCATAGGACAAAGTGCAAGCATTCACACTTAGAATAGCGATCACTCGCATATCGAAGGGCCATCACTAAAATTTTCACCTGTCATTTTAGTCAAAACAATTCTAGCCTAGCGGCATCTTCGACATATATTTTTCTCGTACACATGATAATGTTGAAGAAAACTATTTATAAAATTATTACTTGCAATAAGGAAAAGTTCAATCTCCTCCAATTTCAAGATAACTATTTAAAAAATTATTACTCGCACTAAGGAATAGTTCAATGTCCTCCAATTTAAGTTTAGTATATATTTAGGGTCATTAATATTCTGTCAAAGTAAATCGTTACTATATTTTATTCTCCAATTGTATAGCTATGTTTATTTAATGGTATAGATTTCAAGTTTAGTCTTTATTTGATTAACGGTGGTGCTAGCTATATTTGATTCAATTATGTGTATTAATATTTAAACAATATAATTTTATTATTAATAGTTGTCTATAATATTGAGTAGAAGTAACCCATGCTACATATTTTATTATTAATAATTGTCAATATTAAAGACTTAATTTCAATTAAATTTTTGTATGTCAAATTTAAGTTTCAAACAATGTCAAAATTTATTTTTCATACATTGAAAATTATGTTATAAAAATATTACCTTAATTATTTACAATAACAATTATGGCACTTTTTTGTAAGGTCAAATGCTAATTAATATTGTGGTTCCCTCAACATTAATTGGCCCATTCATTGTTGAAGGGGACGAATAAGTCCTCTTCTCCTAGCTGGTAAAATCCTAAGCCACTTGAAAGTATTTTTTTATGGCCAATTTTTCGTATTTCACTATTTGGGATAATGTATTTAATGTTAAGTGGTATAATATTAAATTTTAATCCATGCAATGGCAAGATTTTGTTTAGGAACTCAAGTGTCAACGTGCTTTGATTTTAATGCAATAACAATGGAAAATTTTATACTCATGACTGGAAAGATAACACTGAGCTCTGGAACATTCTTAGTCAGGAAAATTGTTGTAACCAGCACATCCCTGTGAAGATGGGAGGGCCTCCCTGCCAAGGACCCTGAAACACCAAAATAGGGAGCACATATACAAATGGACTATGAAGAACAGACGAACTTACAAAAAATCAACAAGAGGGTTATCAAAGAGGTAAAGAAGATTGGAGGAGGAGGAGAAGCTTAATATTATTCTATTTTGAAGAATTTCATTTTGTACACCCATTTCACATGCAGGTGATTGTAAATATTCACCCAGGGCTTCATTTGTTATTAGGTACTTAACCAATTTTCAATTTTTCTCCACAAGTTTTGATTAGCCAGCTTGATGAAATTAGGCATGAGAGCAGCAACACCCATGCAAGAAGTGTATATATACTCTTTATTAAAAGAACCAAAAATGAAAAATGAAATGAAGTTTAGATAAAAGATGTACTGCTTCTTGGCTGTAGTTAAAGGCTTCGGTGTTCTTTGCTGTAACTTTTGTGCTTTTGTTTCATTTTTGAATGTTTATAGTATGCTAATAAATTTAAAACGAATAAAGTAAAAGGACATGAAAAAATCACCATTTTTCTTGTTTTCATGTATCATTTTGTAAATCCCAAGGTCTCAAATCAACTCATTGTATATATATTATTAAAAAATTAAAAATGAAATGAAGTTTAGATAAAAGATGTAAGAAACTATGAAGACAATATGGTTTTCATGTATTTTCAACACTAAGAAACTAAGTTTTCAACACAACTAAGCAACTGCCATGAAAAGGACTTCTACATGTAGAACTTTGATGGAAATAGTGTCTCAAATTTGTAAGAAAATATACACAGAAATTGGGTCATTACATTCCATGCATTCATAAAAAAATGATCTAAATACATATATTCAAAATTTGATGATTCAAAACTGGAAGAAACATTTTCAATAACCCATGCATATGACAAAGATAAAAATAATGAGCAGATGATGAAAGAATACAAAGAAGATCTTTTTCCAAAATCTTATGTGAAAACATTTATTTCAAAATTTGAAGAGGTGTATGAAGATTTAAACTATGGAAAACTTGGCAAGAAACATTGGGATAAAGTAGCAGATGCTTTGAATCAAGTTTATGGAAAAACATTCACTGAGATGCAATGCAAATACAAGATGAACATGTTGAATAAAACCCTCAAGAAGGAAAAAAATTTGGAAAACACAACCGGGGGAAACACTTTCAACATGGAGTTTCTATGAAGATATGGATCACATTACACGAAAAACATCCAAGGTTATTAGTTTTAATAGAAAATAAAGGGTTAATATAAGCACTTCTACTTCTGAAAAAGACATGAAAGGGAAATCAAAAATCACTTCTATCAACATTGAAAATTTGGAAGGAGCAAACCAAGAAAACCCTTTGAATAAAAATGGAATTCAACGCAAACATGTAAAGAGAAAAAGAAACTCTTATGGAGATTTGAAAGAGATAATGGAAAATAGTATGCATTTATTAAGTCAGACAATGAAAGAAATTGAGCAAGGAAGGCTTCAACTTGAGCGTGAAAGAATGGAACAAGAGAGAAAGCTAATGGAGAAAATATTGGATGTATTTTTACCCAAGTAAATTACGATTTTTTAACCATAGTAATATAGTATTGCATCATACATTCCATTATAAAATATGGTATACATTATGTAAGAAAAAAGATCATGCATTGGAGTTAGCTAATACTTTTCTATTTTTCATTCTTCTTTTTATTTCAGAACAATTCCAACGATCAACATCATGGGCACTAACAAGAGCATTAGCACATACATCCCAAGATATTGTTTGTGCAACAAAACACTTTAAAAATGATGTTCAATAAACATATATATTTTTGTTGATGATAATATGATAATTTAATATGTGAGACATTAATTGAACCACATATCATTCGGTAGTATAGTCAAAGTATGGAATACTTAAATACTCACTAGTTTATAGATGATAATATTGATAACGAGAATGGTTTTCTTTTGATGATAATATTGACAATGATTGTCCTACACAATACAATTCCACTATAATATTGGGCTAGATGATGCAAACCAAGAAAAAATAATTTTATAGATTGTACCACTTCTCTTAAAAATCAAAATCTATTGGCGTGTGGCATATATGGTTAATATTGTGGTTCCCCCAACATTAATTGGCCATTAAACCAAACAATGTAAAGTTCATGTGATATTCGAAATATGTGCATAGTTTGATAGCCATTAATTAACCATTAAATATAAAGCAATTTAATGGCATATGTGTGTATTTTGTAATTTGTGCACCAAAGAAAGTGGTGGTTGGAAGTGTCAGTTCCATGTAACTATAGATTGTCATTTTTTAGTATATTTCCTAGACACTTAAATTTTTGAAGCTTTTGTTGAGAACATTTGTGTAAGGGAAAAAATTCGTAAGCATAATCATCCATTGGAAAATATGATCATGGTTTGATTTTGAAAATTTTGAGCATGGTTTGTATTTCATGAAGGCGTCAAAAATTGGTATGCGTTCTCACCTTTGTCCCTTCCAAATTTTTGAAATTCTGTAAATGTAGAATTTTTCGTAGCCTTTTCAATAAAACCCTATTTTGTGTGCTTCCAGTAGTCAATTTTTTCTCTATTCTTTAACGCTCTTTAATAAACACTTCTCAACTAATAGGGTTTTACATCATTTTTTCATTCTATCTATTGATCCCTAAATGATTTGCAAAATATGTGTGTATCGTGTACTTGCGAGAAATGCAAAAACATGTTATGGGAATTTTTTTATGCAAGAGGACTGAGAAATTTCGTAAAATACCTGACATGGACAACAATGATTGTTGGAAGCGAACAAAATGGGTGTTGTTGAAAAGGCTGAGGAAAATAGATTTTATTTAGTTAGGGTTTTTATTCATTTAGGGATTTTGGACTGACTATCGACCGTTTTCTCTAGACATTTCATTATAAATTAAACTAAAGTAATGAAATAGTGATAGTAACTTCCAGAAGATGAAATAGTAATAGTAACACAAGTAATTGTTTGCTTATTTACAGTAATTGTTTTCTTGCATAAGGAAATTATGGGAAATACAATTTTATAAAAACATATATGTGAATGCCAAGGAAAAAATACAAAGGGTTCCATCTGTGTAGGTTCCTCCGAAAAACAATGAATCGGGGAACTATAAAACCTGCAATTTGAGAATGCAAGCTAAACAAGATTTTGAATAATGTTTCACTTACTTGATAGTTCTGGAAAGACATATGCAGTAATTACAGATTAAAATTATAGGCTCTGGTTGTTTTAGTTAAATAAGCTAATGATATATCGACACTAAAAATTATAAGATGACAAGGACTTTTCTTTCTTAATCTGAATTTAATAAATGTGAGGAAAGTTTTTTTTACTATAGATCTTGATAAGATCTAGTAGAATACCATTACTTTGCATGCAGATTGAGGTAAAGTGAGATAAGGAATTTATTCCTTATTATTTTTTCAGTGGTAGGTGCATATGGAAATAAGGAGATGTGATATCTTGGAAATTGTGATATTTAATGACAAGGGAGATTATACATAGGGTTTGGAGTCTGTATGTTCATACTAACACTACAAAGAGTGTGGTCATTATATTTATATTCATTATACCATGGCCTTTGAGACTTCATTTACTGACTAATTATAGACCACCATGGCTTTTGAGATTTCATTTATCATTAAAATGTGTAATTTATATATTCCTTTCAATAACTTATAATAAATAGTATGAGAACTACATAAGGCTTGATCCCTCTCGAGGGTATGTAGTGCAACACTTGGCTCCGCCAGGGATAGTCCAGCCAATATAGTAAAATTATAAATAAGTAAAGAGAGGTATACACAACCGTGCAACAAACTAATAAGAGCTAAGTAAAGCTTGACCCCTGAAGAAAACATGTAATGCAAATCTTTTCTCAGTTCAATAATAGATGTCTAGTGAATGATGCCTAGCAAACACTAAGTTCAAAATATTTTGTCGATGTTGATCATAGTGACCACTAAGCATTAAATATTTTTTTGTGGCTGACCTTAGTGACGCTAGGAACATAAATTGTATGCCTTGACCCCTCTATAGTGCATGTATTGCCACACTTTCGCTCATTGCATTAATATTTTTCCTGGTAATGATGCCTAACGACCGCTAAGTTTTAAATATTTTGTTGTGGCTGACCTTAGAGACCACTACGAAACAAAAATTGGTATGCCTTGACCCCTCTATAGTGCATGTTTTTCCACTCTTTTCTCATTGCATTGATATTTTTCCTGGTAATGATGCCTAGCGACCTGCTAAGCTCAAAATATTTCATTGTGGTTGACCCTAGCTACCATTAGGATCAGAACAACATATGTCTTGACCCCTCAAGAGTGCATGTATTTCTAGTATTTTTCTCATTGCATTAATAGTTTTATTGTTAATGATGCCTAAAGACTGCTAAGCATATAAATATTTTGTTTTAGCTCATCTTAACAACCGCTAAGAACAAAAGTATGTATGTCGTGACCCCTCGATAGTGCATGTATTTCCACACAGATCTCATTACATTAATAGTTTTCATGTTAATGTTGATTAGTGACTGCCAAGCTCTAAATATTTCTTTGGGAAAACTATGCCAAACAAGATCCATTTTTATCTCTTCCCAATTTTTTTGATATTCTGTAAAAGTAGAATTTCATGTAGCCTTTTCAACAAAACCCATTTTGTGCCCTTTCGACAGTCAATTATTTCCATGGTACCATATTATTTCACGCATTTTAACAAAAAATTCTCAATTCAAATGTTTTGGCATCATTTTTTCATTCAATATGATGATCCTTAAATGATTGTGAAATATGTGTATATCATGCTTGCAAGAAATGCACAAACATGTTATGGGAATTTGTAGGACCGAGAACTATTTCCTAAAATACTTGACATGGACAGCAATGATTGCTTGAAGCTAACAAAATGGGTGTTGTTGAAAAGGTGAAGGAAAATAGATTTTGTTCAGAAAGGGCTATTATTCATTCAGTGCTTTTCTAGAAAATTGAACTAAAGTTAATTTTAGGACCACTATTCAGAAGGTTTCTCTAACATTTCGTTATAAATTGATTATTGAAATTACTTTGGTGGGTGGAAGCATATCTAAATTATGATATTTAATGACTAGGGAGATTACACATAGGGTTTCGGTGTCTATATCTTCATACTAACACTAGAAAGAGTGTGGTCATTATATTTAAACTCATTATACCATGTATTATATGGATAAATTGATGTAAATAGTAACATGGTCGAAGAGGTTTTCTTTTCTTTACAATTTCTCTATTTTAAAATTGTAATGGTCACATAGGAGTTATAAATCAAGGTCACCTACAATACCAAGAAAAAGACATATGTATACAAAGTAAATTCCTTCTAAATAAAATGTGTGATTTATATATTTCTTTCAATAACTTGTAATATATATTATGAGAACTACATAAGGCTTGATCCCTCTCGAGGGTATGTAGTGTAACACTTGGCTCCGCCAGGGATAGTCCAACCAATATAGTACAATTATAAATAATTAAAGAGAGGTATACACATCCCTGCAAAAAACTAATCATACCTAAGTAAAGGTTGACCCCTTAAGAAAACATGTATTACAACTCTTTTCTTAGTTCAATAATAGATGTCCATTGAATGATGTTTAGCTAACACTAAGTTCAAAACATTTTTTTGAGGTTGATCTTATTGACCACTAAGATTTATATATTTTGTTGTGGCTTACCTTAGCGAATGATAGGATCATAAATATGTATTCCTTGACCCCTCAATAATGCATGTATTGCCAAACTTTTCTTGTTAATGCATTAATAATTTTCCTATTAATGATGCCTAACGACCGCTAAGCTATAGATATATCATTGTGGATGATTGTAGTAACAACTAGGATAAGTACACATTTATTTGTTAATGATTCCTAGCCACCACTAAGCTCTAAAAAATATGTTGCGGCTGACCCTAGCGACCACTAGGATTAAAACTACTTATGTTTGTACCCCTTAGTAGTGCAAGGATTGGCATTCTTTTTCTCATTACAATAATAGTTGTCCTTTGAATAAAGCCTAGATATAACCAAGCTCTAAATAATTCATTGTGGCTGAACTTAGCAACCACTAGGATCAACACTACTGTATGTCTTGAACCCCTCACCAGTGCAAAGATTGGCATAATTTTACTCATTCTAATAATAGTTGTCTTGTGAATAATGCCTAGATATGACCAATATCTAAATATTTTGTTGTGGCTGAACTTAATGACCACTAGGATCAGAACTATGTAAGTCTTGAAGCCTCAAGAGTGCATTTATTGATGGAATTTTCTCATTGCATTAATATTTTTACTATGAGTGATGCCTAACAAACACTATGATCAAAACTATGTATATCTTTGACCCCTCAGTGGTGCATGTACTGTCATGCGCTTTTCTCATTGCATTAATAGTAAGTCTGTGAATGATGCCTAGGTGACCGCTAAGCTCTAAATATTTAGTTATGGCTGACCCTAGCGACCGCTAGGATCAACACTTCTTTCATTTATTTGGAAATGATTTTCTAATCTAACCAAATATTCAGAATAAGAGACATATGAATGTTGTTGTAAATTCAAGTACGTCATTTGTCTCAGTAATTGTTTATGTTGATGATATATGCAGTAGTTTGTGGACCTATAATTTTTCAACATGGTGGGAGACCCTAGAAATGTCAACCATAGATGCTTATTTATATTCCTATGAGGACACTAGAGTAATTAGAGATACCATGTTTGATTCAACTGCCTTACATCATGAATTTCATGCATTACTCAACTATTTTTTCGTAGTACAGGATGAAAGTGTTGATGTTCATGTCGTAGACAAAAAGGGTATACCAAAAGATCAGCACTAAGGTCCCGAGACATAAGGGTGATAAAAAATTTGGTCTCCATTTAATTTCCGCTAAACTAGAGGTGCTTCCATTTCCGGAACTGATCACTTCCTATCTAATTCTTGCCAAGTCCAAGGAGTGGACCTTATTTTCTAAATCATGGAAAAACATAGAATAGGTTTTTATGTTGGGCATGCATACAAAATTTATTATAAAATTCCAGAGCCAGACACCCTGTACAATGCAGATACAGTCGAGTCCTAGATGGCCCCAAAGGAGAATAAGAGTTCTTTTATAGAGTTGGGCCGTTGACCCATTAGATAATATGGATGATTCTCATATGAGAAATATCCTTATTAAAAGGTTTAGACCAGGAGTCCGTATTGGCATGGCCCTCATGAATAGGCTATATGGAAATTCTTCTATCTCTAAGGTTGATGTATCCTGGATCCCTTTACTTTTTTATTATTGATGAAGGAAATATTGCACCTCCTTAGGAAAAATACTCAATTCAATTTAATGAGACAAAGAAATAATTTTTTGACAATTGGAAATCATTTTACATGGCTTCCTATCTTCTCGATGCTATGTGTGGTGTTCTCAACTGCCACAATTTCTATCAAAATTGGCATCCTTCATGTCCCTTTGAAGCTAAATGAACAATATTAAGACTTATATGCCCATTGATTTAGATCTCATATTCAAGATATATGCACTTATTTGTATCCTGCATCTCTACCAATAATTACATGAAATGGGAAACAGAATATCTGCAAACATCCTCACTTTCATAAGGAAATGGAGAGTTATATTATTCTATCTAGAATATACAATTATCATGATCAATGGATCCTTACACCTCCTTTTCTCATATTATGTGTAGAAAAATTTCTGGAAGAGGTGCATATCAATTTGTAACGATATTGCTGGAAAGTGCAAAGAGAAGAATCTTAAAACACATCCCCCCTCCCATCACTGTGGGATGTAAGAAATTTAATAGGTTTCCTGATTTGAAAGCTGCATTAACCCATAGAAATTCATTCCATCTCCTCCAACACCTTATAAGGAAATATGACCGAATGAAATATCCAACACCTTCATCACTTAGAGGATAGATAAATATATCCTATGCACACGTGCATGATGCCAATGACTAGGTATGGATTACCCAAATAGAAGATAGCCTTGTTAAGAAGAATATGAAGGAGAGATGGGGAGTTCCACCTCTGAGAGAAACTATTAAAAAGGAGGCTACAAAGAGAAAGGAATATTTATATTCAGAACATTTAGAAAATCCATGTGCTCCCTTTCTCCATCAATTGAAACTCTATCTGAGTTTTGAGAAGTCTTGCCCACACCAAATGAAGCTCCAACTTTAGTGGCATATGCCTTAACTTCTTTATGAAGAAGAGGAGACTATGCAAACTAAAATTTCAACCAGTGCAACCCTCTCAATATTCTCCCTCCATTTCACATGAAGCGAGACAAGATTGGGTTGATAAATCCGTAATTTCCCACAAAGAACATCTAGATTGGGAGGCACAAGAAGAGACCTTAGTAAACATTGAATTCAATCCAAGGATGGGAACCTTGAAAAGGGTAACCAAAAAGAAGATGTCAACATAACAAGCCATTGTTGGCATGAAACTTTAGAATACCTCTTCACTCTTACAAAGAAATGGAAATCCAAAGGCTCCCAAGTGGTGCAATATGAGGAATATCTGGAATCCTTGATAAGGGCTTCAGTTGAAGTAGCCATAGAACTAGTGAGAGGCATACATGCTAGAAATAAAGAGCTTGAAACTCAATTAAAGGCCACAGTTCCTGTCAGTACAGTTTCTGATGTAGAAGAGGCATTGCATGGCCTGTACAATAATATAAAGAACATGCATCAATAAAGGTGGAGGAAGAAGCCTACTTGAAAAAGAATGAAAAATATCATTACTAAAACAAGAGTGTTACAGAAAAACATTAATATATATGGGGCAGGCCATTGAAGAAGGAATTTGTAAATAACCCTTCAATTATGACCATGGATGATATTGGTATATGCCAGACATATGCTAATTATATGAAGGAAAGACTAAGGGAATGGAATGATCAGGTAAGAAAAACTATCTTTCCAGTTTGATGACATTATTTCGAGAGGAAATCATATTTTCGTAGAAGCCTCGGTCATGGAAGTATTTAATGGAAACCATGAATTGGTTTCTGATGAAGAGTTCGCTACATCGCTTAATAAATTCTTGGTTAATTTTCAAAGGAGAATAATAGAGGAAAACAAAGGAGAAACTTCACATGTCATTGATATTGTCTCCAAAACACGGAAAAAATGCAGAAAATAGAGACTCTGAAGGAAATTGCAAAAAAATCAATTGTTAGTCAAAAGGTTTTTCTTGACAAGTCTAGTGTGCTATATAGAAACCCGATTGTGGACATAGGAAAGATAAGTAGAGATTATAATATTTGCAAAGAATATGTTGAGGTGACACAATAACAAGATGATAAAAGAGGTCCCGCACAAGAGAAACAAACTCAAGAAGCAACTTTGCATGCAGACTCAGATCAACAACAACCCATAATTAAGGAAGAACCACAGTGAATCATAAATTGTAGTATTTGAGATAGACAAGAAAACACTAAAATATGTATGACATGTAAATAGATGAATATTTATAATTTATTGAATGTTCGTGTATATATTCCAAATGCTATACTTATCTAAACATGCACTTGTTGGATATGGTAAGCTCCAAATATGTTATTGTGGCATAAACTAGTGCACACTATGCTCAAATATCATAAATGACTAGTGATCGCTAAGCTCAGAAAATATGTTATTGTGGCATAACCTAGTGGCTGCTAAGCTTCACAATATCTTACTTTTTTTGTTAAATCCTAGTGAATAACTAATCTTCAAATAATATGTTGCAACATAAGCTAGCGGATGTTAAGCTAAAAATTTCATTCTTTGACTTGTTAAATGCTAGTGACATCTAAGCTCGAAATATTATATTGTGGAAGCACCTAGATGTCGAGTAGCTCAAAATATGTTAATTTGATTTGTTAAAGCATACCATTGATAACCTCCAAATATTATGATTAATTAAGCATATCCTAGTGCAGCCACTAGGCTCCTAGAATCTTAATTTAATGTGTTAAATCCTGACGACCACTATGCTCCAAATATTATGCGTTAAATCCTAACAAATGCTAAGATTAAATTATTATATCATTGTAAAGACTAGCGGTCACGTGAAGCTCAAATTAATTTCCTTTAAATTGTTAAATCCCTATTTCAAAGATTTGCTCTAAATATTATGCTGTGGCAGTACTTAGTGGTCTGCTAATTTCATACTACCTTAATTTAATTTGTGAAATCCTACCGACTACTAAGCTCCAAATAATATGTTGCGACAATACCTAATGGACGCTAATATCAAAATATCTTACTTTATTTTGTTAAATCTTAGCGACCGTTATGTTCCAAACTATTATGTTGTGGTAGTGTCTTAGCGGCCTCAAAGTTCAAAATATCCATAATTTCCTAGTGATGACTAAGCTACAAATATGGTATTTTGATATACCCTAGCAACCGCTAAGCTAAAAATATCTTTCTTGTTTTTATTAAATCCAGCGACAACTAATATCCAAATAATATGTTGCAGCATAACCTAAGATGCTAAGATAAGAATATCATTCCTTAATTTGTTAAATTGACAACCCTAATGTTCGAGATATTATTTTGTGGTTGTGCATAGTGACTGTAAGCTCCAAATAATATGTTGTGGCATATCTGAGTGGCCACTAAAATCATAATATTTTAATATAATTTTTAAATCATAACCACCACATGGCTCAAAATATTATTCAATGGCATTTCCTAGTGGTCGCTAAGCTCCAAATATTATTTGGTGGCATAGCCTAGTCACCACTAAGCTCAAAAAATATTACTTCAAATTCTTAAATCAAAAGTGTAAATTCAAGTAATGTATAGAGATCTTGGTTTTCATGATAAAAAAATTTGTGAATCTGTCTTATTTTCTCGAGGCTTTAACTAGCGACTGACTAAGCTCTAAACATCAACCTTCTATGTGTTATACAATTATACATAGATTTTTATTATCGTTGAGATTCAAACAATTTTTTTCTTCAAAAGAGAATTATAGCCTAGCGATCACTAAGCTACACAAATTTTTCATGATTGATTGTATTCCAATAGGAGAAATCAAATTGAAAAGTTATAAACGATAACAAATAAATATGGAGTTTCCATTTAGATACATAGAAATACGTGTAGAATCATGAATTAATATATATAACAACACTCTATCTTTTGCCAATAATATGTGGCATATAAAAATTATGTTTAAAAATAATTATGTCATCATGACTACAAAGCTATGTGATTTTTTATCATGGCTTAGCGAGTGGAAAAGGAAATATAAATTTAAATATATAGTGATTAAAATGTTTATTTGATAATATTTACGTGTATATATAATATGTTTACCTAACGATTGTACAGCTCCAAATTATCATACAATTGAAAACTTAATATGATTCTATAGTTTTAAAGCATTTTTTAAACTCAAATATCTTCTCATAAATTCAATGTGGAAACCATATAAACAATGTACAATGAAATAATTATCCCAGGGTTATTTCTATCATCATTTAATAAAAAACAGAAAAGGTAGTTGTAAGGAATATCTAAACAATACTTTGGATCTCGCAAACCATTACAATTTTAAAAACTAGTGACTATGTATAAATGCCATCATTATCGAGAAAAATTTAATCCTCAGGCTTTAACTGAGAATGAAAGATCTAAAAAAATATCTATAGGGAGTTATACAATGACATAGATATGTGAAAGTGTTCAAATGAAATAAAAACTAGAGCTAAAATATGATTAAATTATCTTTTATTAGGGCACAACATAAAACTTATTTTCATGAAGAATAAGGAGGTTTGATCAAGATGATCAAAGCTATAAACGGTAAGCAGAATAAATCTATGGAGAGTGTTTTAGTAGGGAAATACAGGGTTAGAATGACATGAAAAAGGCAGGAACTAGTATAAGACAAAACAACTGAACAAGCCTATGATAAAAAAGGTGCACATTTACTATAATATATGTTTTTGATAAATAATGATTTAGATATGATATTATTCCATGCTTGGTGATGTCTTTCAAACCTTGGTCGGCATCAAAATAACTAAATATATACGATTTTTTATTTGATAACCCCTTTTCATTCCCTCCTCTTGTGTATATCGTCCTTTGTGTTACCTCCTTTTCGTGTGTCCTTATAATATTCTTTCTCTACAAATGAGATTATAATTAATAACTCATTGTTCCCTTTCCAAAATGTCTCAGGATTCTTACAACTTGGCAGAAACCTACAATCTACATGTATACTTGAAATAATTGTTCGGGTATGATTTCATGAATTGTTTTTCTTCAAGACCAAAAAAATAGAAACCCCAAAAAATAGTTCTCTGGTCTATTTAATAATTACCCATTTTCATCACATTATTGACTAGGAATTTACATGTTAGTGAAAAAATAATCCTAATATTATGTGTGCCAAAAAAAATCTGAATAGATGAAGAACAACTCATATATTGTTGTAATAGTTTAATTATATTGGTGAGTTGTGAGAACAACTTATGTACCTAAAGTTGTGTGAGAGAATAAAGGATGCTATAAATATTCATTGGAAGATGAGGTCAAGATATTGTAGGGATTCAAGATGAAGTTTGACTCCATGAAATAAGGAGTAAAAACTATATTAAAATGTAACCTCTATCAATGAATAAGATGTCTATTCCAAATATATTGAATACGATCCAGTATGAATAAAATTTTAAGATTATTATTTTCTTTGTCAATATGACTTGCATGTATTAATCTTGTGAACCATTTTTAACAGTGGTATCAGAGAAGCATAAATCCATATTGGGAGAATGTTTGTAATGGAGGGGAAGCATTCCATCCTTTGTTTTCATGTGTGAATGATATCTCGTTTACAAAGCAGGGTCATAATTACTTTTTTTACATTATGGGTTTTTCTAATATTTATGACTTTCTTGTATTGTTATATGATTTAACGAGATGTTATTGTGTCAAATTCACGGAAAAAATAGATCATATTTTATGAAAAAATAGTTCTCTGGGATATTTGAAAATTATTTTTGGCACATTCCATGTTAGAAATCTTTGAAAAATTCAAATCCGTACATTGAGTATATAAAATTGTCTATCTTTGCACAGACTTTGCTAAAAAATTAGAAAGTAGTTGGGGAATCTGAGAGTATATTCAAATTTCAAATACTCTCTTGTAAGGGAACTCAATTAAATTTGAATTTACCACTCATTAAGTAATAAGTTGCGGCATATTAGAAAAAATAATCTCCCATATGGTGAAAATGGCAAATGCGTTTTGTTATTGGCTAAAGTCATTAAAATAGTAATTTATGTAATAAAACAAATCATTATAATAAAACAAAAGAAATAAATTAGCTATAAAGTTGTATAGGCACATTTATTTTTTAGGGAAAACCTGAGCAAAGTCAACCATGACTAGTTTTGTTAGAAAAAAATGATAAAAAGGCCTAATGAAATATACTTCTCCAATTCAACTGTGCCACATAAAGTTTGAACTTACAATGATAGTTAGAAAACATTATAATTGACATAGATTATCATGATTCATATATATATACAGAAATGGGTATAAAGTGTTTTAAACCTATATGAATCTGCAATATTATTCCATATAAATAGTACCCACTAATTATGACCACATGATTTGGCAATGAAAAATTAGTGAAATATTTCAAAAGGTGTAGTTTTTTGCATTTAAATAATGAAATACAATTCACTTCAAATGCTGTAAAGATAGTTTACAATGAAAACAGGTAATAGTATTTGCCTAGTGGCCACTAAGCTATATCATGATTTGTTATTCTATCATATTTCCAAATTAGAAACTGTTTAGCCTAGTCAATGTTATTGTTGGGATTCGATTTTGAATAAATAAATAGCTTAATAGCCGCTAAACATAAAATTAACCTGATAAGAACTGATGTGAATATATTTACAATGATCCAATATCTTATAAAAGCTACATAAGTATCAATTCCTTTCAGGGGTGTATAGTGCGAAACTAGGCTACGAAAGGGCTAGTCTAGCCAATATGAGAAATTTTGAATCAATGTAATGAGAAGAACAGTACATGGGATGGGACTTAACAAGATTAGATTTACCTGGTCATTGGCCTAAAGATGGGGGTTTTCACAGTATATTCAAATTACATAATACTCTCAGATGGAAGTATAGGAATTGACAACCCAAAATTTTACTCTTCTCAACTCATTTCCATCAGAAATAGGAAAGTCAATATTCGAAAAAATCTTAATCTGTTGAAAACAATGCCTTTTGTTATTGGAGTATAAATGGAATAGTAAAAAAGTAATAAAACATATAATATTATAAGAAAATGGAAGAAAAAATTGTATGCAATGTATAGGGCACATTTATTTTTATTTTTATGAAAATCGATCTTGACAATTTTAGTGTAGTGTGCTAATGAAATATAATTCTCAAATTAAATTGTGCCACGTGGTAATTTTGAACCTGATAGTTAGAAAAAATATAATTGACTGAGGGATTTATTATGAAATTTATATATAAATAATGGGGTGTATAAAATATTCTAAACCTATATGAATCCCTATGATATTATTATATAAATAGAACCCACTAAAATTTGACGATAATGTGGCATGAAAATTCTGAAATGATCAAAAGGTGTTTTTTGACATTTAATCAATGAAAAAAAGTAGTGCTTCAAATTGTCCTGATAGTGTTTACAATGAAAATAGGTATTGGTATGAGCCTAGAAGGCCTAAACTAAGCTATATCATGATTTTTATTCTATTCTATTTCCAAATTAAGAAATACTTTTTAGCAGACCAATATGTCATTTATTTAAATAAATAAAGTATTAGTAGTCTATCTGTAATCATTTTATTTGATAAGAATAGGATGTGAATTATATGTTAGTCAATTATATCTTATGAAAAATACATATTGGATCAATTCCTCTCAGGGGTATATATTTTGGCATTAGGTTCCTTGGATCAGGGCTAGTCCAGCCAATATGATATCAATTATAATCAATAAAATTTAGTATCGATCCAAAGCTGTAAAGATAGTGTTTACAATAAAAAGAGGTATTGGTATGAGCCTAGAGGCCACTAAGCTATATCATGATTTGTTATTCTATCGCTATTTCCAAATCAAGAAACTGTTGAGCCTAGTAGCCACTATGTCATTCCTTTTAATTAGTAATGGAGATTTTGTGGTCACTAAGAATTTTCTTTGATAATGAATGGTGTGAATTATAATTTACAAAGATATATCTTAGGAGAAAATAAATAAGTTTTGATCCCTTTCGATGGAATGTAGTGCAACAATTGGGTTCTATCTAGGTAAAGTCCATCCAATACATGTATACAATTACAATCAATGAAAAATCAATGTATGATCCAAATTTGAACAAATAGTGATTGCAATAAAAAGAGGTAATGATAGGAGTTAGTGGCCGCTAAGCTAGACCATGATTTGTTATTCTATAGCTATTTTGAAATTAAGAAAAAATTAAGCCTAACGACTGCCTACGTTATTCCTTTCAAATAGTAATGGATCTTAACGGTTACTAAGAATTTTATTTGATGAAAATGGATGTGAATTATGATTTACAAAGATATATCTTAGGAGAAATAAATAAGTCTTGATCCCTCTCGATGGAAAGTAGTGACAATAATTGGCTCCACCAGGTAACGTCCAACCAATTTGATACAATTATAATCATTGAAAATTACAATCAATCCAAAGTTGTACAGATAGTGATTACAATGACAAGAGGTAATGATAGGATCCTAGCGGCCATGCTAAGCTTGACCATGATTTGTTATTCTATAGCTATTTTGAAATTAAGAAATTGTTGAGCCTAGCGGTCGCTAAGAATTTTCTTTGATATGAACGAATGTGAATTATAATTTATAAAGATATATCTTAGGAGAAATAAATAAGTCTTGATCCCTCTCGATGGAATGTAGTGCAAAAATTGGGTCCGACTGGGATAGTCCAGCCAATACGATACAATTACAATCAATGAAAAATAATATCGATCCAGAGCTATAAAGATAAGTGTTTGTAATGACCAAGAGGTAATGGTAGGAACCTGGTGACAGCTAAGCTAGAACCATGATTTCTTATTCTATCACTATTTTCAAATCAAGAAAATGTTGAGCCTAGCATGACGCTATGTCATTCCTCTTCAATTAGTAATGGAGGTTAGCGGTCACTAAGAATTTTCTTTGATACGAACTAATGTGAATTATAATTTACAAAGATATATCTTAGGAGAAATAAATAAGTCTTGATCCCTATCGATGGAATGTAGTGTAGCAATTGGGTCCACCTGGGATAGTCCAGCCAATAAGATATACTTACAATCAATGAAAAATAGTATTGATCCATATACAAATTTAGAAACTGTGACAGATAGTGTTTACGATGAAAATCGCTAAGAATTTTCAATATGAATGGATATAATTGGTAGGAACTAGGAGGTATTGATCCCTCTCGCTAATCTAGACCATGATTTGTTATACTATAAACTATTTTCAAATTAAGAAACTATTGATAGGCCTAGTCACGCCGCTATGTCATTCCTTAAAATTAGTAATGCAACATAAGCATTTTCTTTATCTAAGAATTTTATAATATAATTTTAGGAACCTATGTGAAATTATAATTAGTGCAAAAATTGGGTGCAATATATCTTATGATAACTACATAAGGCTTCATCCCTCTATAAGCATATGTAGTGCAACATGTAATTGGATCCATTAGGGATACTATCAAGCAAATATGATACACTTATAATCATTGAAAACATAGTTGTATCTAAGATTCAAATCTATAGAAGATAGTGAATTATTTACAATGAGGTTTCATCCCTCCCAAGAGGTAATGGTGGGAACCTATGATAGCTTATAACTAAGCTATATTCGAAATAGATATATTTGGGTAATTATTGGACACTATCTAGACTATTTTTAAATCAAGAAATGGATGAGCCTAGTGGCCTCTATGTCATTCCTTTCAATTAGTAATGGATCTTTGCAATCGCTAAGCATTTTCGTTGATACAAAATGGATGTGAATTACATGTTATGCACAATATATTCCAAGGCCCAATTTCAAATAAAAATTGTTAGGTCTTAGTGTCCACTAAGTTATTCCTTACAATATGTGTTAAGGAACAACTAAACAATTTTATGTTTAACAAATACTACTTAGCGACCGCTATCTCCATTATTATGATTTGTTTCTCATACACTCTATTCAAAATAAGAAAAAATAAATCTTAATGGCCTCTACACTAGTCCATTCAATTGGTGTAAATGAACAACAAGGAATGTTAAAAACTATCCATTTATATGTCGACTAAAATCCTATATGTCGCTAACATATATATTTTCAAACATTCTTGTCATTCTATCTACGCAATGTGGACGGTTTTCAGAACAAAGG
This sequence comes from Taxus chinensis, assembly GCA_019776745.2. Lineage (NCBI taxonomy): Eukaryota > Viridiplantae > Streptophyta > Pinopsida > Cupressales > Taxaceae > Taxus > Taxus chinensis. Next base: position 645,906,340 of record CM034156.1, read on the forward strand.
ATAATCCTTCCAAATATGTTGTGTGTTAATTAGCTAGAACACTTTTATAATTTCTATTATTATTGATGTGATCCACAAAATAAGAATTACTATAACTAGTTGAAGGTTAGATATCATGTCCGACTCAAAGCCTAACAGGTCACTAACCATTACGTTAATTACTCTCCAATGATAATAACAATTAATGAACTCTACAGAGGTTGGTGATCACAAGGCTAATACTTATATTCATTATCAGACAATGCGAAAAAAATAATTTTTACTCTATATGTGAAGTAATTATTAATATATTCTACTCCAATTACAGGTAAAATGTCTTCCATTATTCGCACTTCATTCTCGATAAATTCCATTCATTGAAGGCACTGAGTGCTAGAAGAAAAGAGATGAGGAATGGTTTGTTGAAATCCATTCCCTTAAAAACTACTACATCGACATGTGGTTGTTTTTTTTATAGATGATGAACATGAGGAAGTCGGTATGGTTATATCCTCAACAGTTATTGATTCGAGTACACTGTGTGTTCAAGTCAAACACATTGACTATGAAAATAATAAGTGTCTTATTCTAGATATGGAGTTGGATGTTTCTTTATTAATGGGAAACAAGAAATGAAATCCTCAATAGACAAACAACCATATTCGTGTTCACTATATGGTTGGAATTTGGGGTTTTTTATGGATTTGGAACAAAACTGGTTGTTCAAATGTAGAAGACATTCAGAGTGGCATGCTTACAGTACTCAGAAAATTGTATAGAAATGATAAAACCTCTTATGTTTGTCATTTTTTTTGAATAGAACATGTTTGATTTCACCTCCAAAACATGACAAGTTGTTTACTATATTGAGGAAAACATATTTGGCTAAATTGGAGATCGATCCATCCAAATCAAAGTTGCATGACGGTTGAAAAAGAATACTAAATCATTTGTCATTACTAAAGAAAGAAACCACTATATTCACTAAAATAGAATCCTTCAACTATTCAGTAGTTACATTTGATTATTGTTCAATGGTGAAGTATTTTTCTATTGATGTTTCAAGGTTCCATGTAGCACCTCCAGAATATTAGTATCATCCTATAGATGATGAGAATGTTGACCTTCTTGTACACTCCATGTTGATAAATGTTATTCCTACACAAGAGGGACGTAATTCTTCTTCCCTTCTTGTAGTCTATGAATAACGTTGTGGAACTCCAAGATCTGAAATACCTGGAAAGGGATGATGTGAAATTTTATATACTTGATGGCTAACATACAATATGTGCTACAAAAAAGGATTTTGGGCTCAAATACTTACAATTATTTACATTTAAGGCTACGGTTTTGAAGGGCTCACATTCTGTCTACAAATACAACTATTAAATCCATTACTAATATTTGCAAACAACAGAATGAAGTGAAAAAAACTTGGATAGAAACCAATTTTATTGATTTGTTGTACAAAACTAGATCAGTTTTAGAAATCAGCTAGGATGTCCTCAATGTCCCAGATTGTCAAAAACAAAAACAAAAGAGTGGAAGGTAATGTATTTTAATTTATTACATTGGTTACTAACATTTACTTTCGTTATATGAAAATAATAAAAATACGATTGTCCTTTGAATTCAGAGCTTTGAGAATCAATGCCTTTTGATTTTTAAAGTGGAAAAAATGGAGATTCTATAGCTACAAATAAACATTTCTATTGTTTCCAGATGATATATGGACTAAATGGACAACAAAATTTTAGTTGTTTAGATAAAGTGGCTTTTCTTTTTCACAGATTAAATATAATCAAGTTAACTTTCAGCCAAATTCATTGGAAAGATTCACAACCAATTCATTTAAGGATACTAGAAGAATGACTGAAAAAGAACTATTAGTACTGGTAAAATAAAGTAAAATTAGGGGATGTATGGTTAAGTGTATCTGTTTAGGACAGGCATAATAGCAGAGAGATTTTATTCTTACCCCCGGAGAATATAAGGAGATATAAAAATGAGAGAAAAATTTCTACATTATTTGAAATATATAACATCCAGATAAAATTATATTGCCATCCTGTAGTGAATCCAATATAATTGAAAATTTTAAATTACATGAATCACACTACTGCTAGTTGTTTGTACTATTGGGTGAAGAGAGAAAATGAAAGAGAAAATATGATTCCCAAATATGGGGGAGAAAAGGTGAAACAAAAAAAGGACCATGCGGTAGAAGAATTTCTTCCCATCTGAGGCTCAAATAATACTAGACAACTATGTGATGTTAATGGAAGAAAATATACCAACAAGGATGAAGGGCACATAATATTTTACTTGTCAATGTGCATACCTATTCCAACTTCTATAAACTTTATCAGTTATTCCTACCACCAATCCTTTTAATGTTGAATGTGTTATCGCTGATTTTTTATATTTTGCCTAGCAACATTTCTTCTGAAGTAATAATGGAGTTGATAATAGTTATTGGAACCAATGTGTTGGATTGTATTATTATTGTTCTCATACCAATTGAATATTCGAAAATGTTAAGAGAAATAGTAAAAAATACATGGTAAAGGTTAAAGACTGTGGATAATCGATTCTAGATGGATGCTACAGACTCTATGATAGCAGTGGGAAATTTAAACGTTTGTGTCTTATGTACACAATAACTAGTGTGCACAACTATGATGATAAAAAAGATGAAAGAGAATAAGTCACTAGGGATTAGATGGAGAAACTACCACATAAATTGATAACTGCAAGCGAAATTGTCCTAAAAGAAAACAAACTTTCTTTTCCTTGCGAGCGATCATATGAGTTCTAGGATGAGATGTTCACTCAATTTTTTTCCCAAAATTATTTAGTATTAGTACTTTATGGCGAAAATGTCGCACTATGTGTATTAGTTGAATCCAATCTATTTGTTTTATTTATTTTTGAGACACATAGTCACGAAATTTTTTAGAAACATTATTATTCTCATATGAAGAAAGGTTCGTCTCAGAATACAACTTGAACAAGTGATTTTTTTAATGGTTTTTTAGCTAATAAAAGATACTTACACATTTATTATTTACACAGACAACCAAAAAACAATAGGACTTGATGTACAACCCTCTCAACTTGACACTACATAACCAGTTCAACATGTTGATTGACTTTCAATCATTTTATAAATATTTTTAATGAGCTATGTTTTCAATTACTGTGGTTTTTCATTTTTTTAACAATACTCTATGTTCGCTAGCTCTGATGACAGATGAGGAGAACTCAGGCACATTTGGCATGTCTATGCAATCAAATCCTGATATGTTAGTTGTATGTGTTTATAAATAAAAACTACTACTAATCCCCACAAATTTATAAGACAATTAATGGTTTATGTAGACAACCAACAACCAGAGAGTGTAACAATGGAGTGCGTAGTGGTAACCAACTTGAATATGTAGTCAAAACCTGATATGTTAGCCATGCGTATTTTTAAACAAAACCATTTATAAGGATCACAAAAATATAGAAAATAATATCAACTAACTCTAGAAGAGGAACCATTTTCAAAGAAGGAATAACCAAATAATTTGTTTTGCAAGTTCATGGTGGCAGCCAATGCTCTATAGTTTGTAGTTACCATTTCATAACTAATAGACATTAGTATCGATGCTTAGTGTAGTGCCCACTCTCCTTTGACATTGTTTAGATACTGATCTTGCTACTGTTGATCTCATTCTGGACATTATTATGTTTTGGATTTAGAATGATGTGTATATGTTAGGTCATGGAGTATTATGGACACTATTATGTTTATTTTAATATGATTGGTTAGATGTTAGATCAGGGACTAGTATTGATCTAGATTCAGATATTATGATTAATGATTGTTGGAGACATTATTATATATGGATGATGATATACTTCTTGACATGGACAGGTTATTGATGTTGATTTTAGACATATGACATTTGATATTATGAGTAGCTCTAGTATAGAGATTCATTGGATGATGATATAGTGGTAAAATTGAATTTAAAATGATAATGTTGAATTCTTGATATTGTTGTGATTTGGATTTGATAATTATATGTTACTTATATCATTTTGGATGTTCTGATATGGCCACAAGGCCGAAGGAGGTATTTTTATTTTGTAGGTTGAAAATCACAACAATGTCGGGGGACTAGAGACTAACCATATTGGAATTCCATGTGAAATCAACAAGGTCACCATGGTAACTATGTTATGAGCTTGTGTGTTGTGTTATGTTAGGATTTCCCATGGGGGGATTTCCATTATTGTGACCATGGGATATAGGTGTTGTATTTATGTGTCCCTTTTTAATTATTGTTGTATGTATTGTTTCGAACAAAGAATGTTTCAGTTCCTAGAATAGAGTTTGCTTCTATCCTTTCATTCTCTTGAGAAACAGATAAGGGTTAGGGCTAGGAGGAATACCTGTTGAATGTTTGGAGGGTGTGCACGTACCGTAGAGAGAGATCAGATCAATTACGAAGAACTCCTTTTTGTCTAGGAAGGACTACCTGCAAGTAAGTTCCTAATACAAGATACAGGTCCATATGACTAATTAGACAATAAATGCAGGGCTCAGGTAGGATGATCTGACAATCAAAGATGAGCTATCTTCTCTCCCAATGCTTGGATGAGTATCACTGGGCTATGGTTACTCAGTTGCAATCTTGGGCTTGATGTCCTTCTCTGCAAACTCCTTTCTTTCCTTCACTTGTCTCTGCATCGGCCAAGTGAATTCCCGATCTTTTAATGAATTCCTGATCCTTTGTTTTTGGTTGGGGGAGGTCATTTATAGTGAACCGATGGCGGTCACTGTCACCGGTACCGGTTTCTGAGTAGGAACCGATATCGGTTAAGTCAAATTTGGGCTATTTTTAGTAAAATAGCCAACCTTCCCTCCTTTTCTCCTGAGGAATTAGTTGTGGGCTTGGTCAAGTCATTATTAGGTTGGTTTTGGTGCAGGTGAGGAGTAATTAGTCATGGGTGTGGATGTAGACCAAGTTATAGGTCTTAACTAGGTTAGTTTAGGCAATTAGGGCTAGGTCATGATGAGGTGGCAAAATGAGGTGGCAGGTTTGGAGATGTGGATTTATTAATTATAAGGTAATTAATAAATAACTGTGTAAGGTTTAGGTGGTGAGGTTAGGTTGCAAGAAATGTTATGCGGGGCACAGGGTGTCGTAAGACACAAATTTGGTGTTACATTAGCCCCTTGTTGTCGTGTAGCTTGTCTTATAAAGCTGCACTGACAATAATAAGAAGTGGTTACTCTTGTTAAGGTATAGGTAATCCCCCTCAAATCTATCACAGATTGAGGCGACGTGAAATGCAGGGATAGGGTTGATAAAGGGTGAATGGTGTTGAGATGATGGTAAGATGGTGGGGTAAGTTCAAGGAAAAACTCACGTTGAAATGCAGTAGTGCGACCAGGGTACATGATTTGAAGAGAAAACAAGCAATTCATAGGCAAAGGTCAATAGTTTATCCAAACAAGGGTGATATAATCCTGGTATCCAAGGCATAGGAAGTAGCTCCAGGGGATATAACGGGTAAGGTATAGGAACATTTAGGCATGTTTGGCAGTACCAAATGGTTGGTTTGGTTGAGATAAACGTCACGGTCTCGGTCTAGGCAAAGTTGGTCGACTGATCAAGTCAAGTACCCTAATCATGCTAAAACACGAACAGGTGAGCTCGATTGAACAAAAAGCTACACTGATGGGTGGATAAAATTGTAATTTGTGGGTTTTGGGCGAGGTATTTAATTGGTGCGGCCTTGGGTCGGGCTGAGTGATTAGTGAGGGCCGTGGGTTGGGCTTGATTGGTTGGTTGCAGCCTTGGGTCAGGCTTGTTTGGTTGGGTGCGGCCTTAGGTCGGGCTTGATTGGTTGGTTACGGCCTTGGGTCAGGCCTGAATGGCTGGTTGTGGCCGTGGGTCAGGCCACATGATTGGTTACGGTTGTGGCCTTGGTTGCGGTTGGTTGGTTGCAAATTGGTTGGTTGGTTGCGGCCTTGGGTCAAGCCAAATGGTGGTTGCGGGTGGGCGGCCTTGGGTCGGGCCTGATTGGTTGGTTGCGGCCGTGAATTGGGCCAATGAAGTCAAAAAGGGCTATTTAGCAAAGGAGGGTATATGCGATGTGGTGAGAAAGGGAGATTGGTGAATAAGGGCAAGAAATTGTGGTGAAATAGGCATGAAACCGATATCGGTTAGCTATGACCAGTAGCGGTTAGATGACCAATATCGGTGTTTTAGGGCACAATATAACCGATATCGGTTATAGGTAAAAAACCTATAAAAAGAAAAAATACAGCATGTCATTGTCACATTGTCAATTTGATAACCAATACGGCTTGTCTGGGTTTTAAATTAATTTTCTTGAGGTTTTGTAGGCTGAGTTGGTAGTAGTTGAGTGGAGGAGTGAGTGATTGGTAGACCCCAGCGAGTAGGAGGTAGAATTTGATTGGTGGAGGACCGAGCTGAGGAGATTTGGAGCCATGGCACAGCCATGAGGAGCAAGAGGTGCTGGAGGAGCTGAACCACCGCCACCTATCCCACCACCACAACGTGTAGTTGTACCGGTAGGCTCTGAGCTCTTGCTTATGTGAATTTAATGGTTTTAAGCTAGATGTGGGTTTTGGGTAGGAATCCAAAATTTTAATAAAATAATGAATAAATTTTATAGCTAGGTTAGGTAGGTGAAAACGGTAGGGTGGGTAGGTTCTGTAGGGTTTTTTGGTCAGGTAAATAGGGAGAAATTGGGGAAAAAATATTTTTCGGGCCGTTTTGGGTTCGGCCCCGGATTTCGACCAGTCACAGACCGATCATTCGTATGTTACTAGGAGCGACCGGCATCGGTCACAAAAATTTTTGGGGTAATTCGTTTGCCGGAAGGACCGGAGTCGGTTTGATTTTTTTTTTTTGTTGGTTGTTGTTGTGGTTATTGTTGGTTGGTTTGTGTGTTTGGGGGTGAAGGTGGCGGGAGTAGAGTGGATAGGAAAGGTGATTGGGGTGCAGGGAAAATGGTGTGGTTGTGTGGTTGAGTTCGGGTAGGATATAAGTAATGTGTTGGGTATGAAGTAGGAGGTGTTAAAGTGGCAGCGGTATAGGTAGATGGCTAGAGTATATCGGGGTGGTTGGTTGGTTGGTTGGTGGTAAAGGGGATGTGTAGGGTAAGTGTAGATGTGTGTTATAGAGTTGGGTTGTGGTTGGGTGGGTAATTGGGTTAAGGTAGTTGTTTTTGGAAAGAATAGGCCTGATGAAGTGGGTTGTTTTTACAAGCATGCCAGCAGCTTACGATGAGGGATCGGATGCCCTTGCTATTAAGACGGATGTGGCCACATGTGTCCATAGTGCATTTGGCCATTATGCGAGAGGTGGGACTCGGTGGAGTCCAGCGGTATAGGGCTGTGGATAGGGACCATAGCCTGATGGTTGCCCTCATCGAGAGATGGGATCCGGCAACCAACGTCTTCCATCTCCCTATATGGAGAGATGACGATTACCCTGGAGGATGTGTATCGCATCCTGAAGTGACTACCGATCGTAGGGGAGACAGTGTTCCAGGTAGATGCGGAGACGGTGATGGACAGCATTCTTCAGGTATTTGGGGATGCATCCGCATTATTTGACCTATCACAAGCGCGATCATTGCCTATGGCGACATGTATCGCACGCACCGACATGAGACACGGCTTGCTATGTTAATGATGATATGTATCACATGCTTCGCCCTCCCAGACTCAGTAGGGAGGCCGCTTCCCACGGGCTTTGATGGGCATGTTGCACGAGATAGTAGAGGAGCATACATGTTATGCCTAGGCACCAGTGTATCTGGTGCAGCTATACAGAGAGCTGTGGAGTTATCGTCGGATGAGGTGATTTGGTATTTGCTCTACATTTTTGTTACACTATTGTGCGTACGAGCACATTATCTGTATACATCCAGTAGGGCTGCCCCAGTATCCAGGGCCACAGAGACTGTCTACAGATATGGATTTCAGAGGTGGTTGGGGGTCATGGGCCAGCCAACGAGTGGTGCTTACAGGATGGGAGATGCAAGGCATTAAGGGGTTCACACTCAGATTTACCATTAAGCAAGGCTAAACAATAAGTGCCTAATCCATAAATGTGAGTGATAATGTAAGGCCCAATCCAATTTGGAGCAAATTTGCCACGTTTGCTCTTTTCTAGTTTGGTTACATGTTGATTCTCTTTGAGGACAAGATCACCAAACTTAAAGGTATGCTCATGAAGTCACTTATCGTAAGCACGCTTGATGCGCTTTTGATAGATTTGAAGGTGGTCAAGAGCTATAAGACGACGCTCGTCAAGAAGCTCCAATTGGGATAAACGCTCTTGGCGGAAATCATCATTGGTGAGAATATCCTGAAGAGATATTCTTAGGGAGGGTATTTGTATTTCGAGAGGTAAGACAGCCTTGGTACCATATACCAAAGAAAATGGGGTGGCATTAGTGGAGGTGTGAATGCTAGTCTGATAAGCCCAAAGGGCAAAGGGGATGTGATCAGGTCAATTGCTTCGAGAATCATTAACAACTTTCATGAGGATTTTGGTTAGGGTTTTATTAGAAGATTCAGCTTGACCATTTTCTTGTGGATAATAAGGTGATGAGAAGCTAAGTTTGATACGAAATTTGTCACGAAGGTCTTGTAACAACTTATTTTTTGAAATATTTTCCATTATCTGTTATCAGGCGATGAGGAACGCCAAAATGACAGATAATGTGATGGTTAATGAATTCTACAATTTTTTCTTTTTTGGTTGAAATGAGTGGAATGGCTTCCACCTATTTAGTGTAATATTTGGTTGCTTTGAGTATCCAACGGTGACGTTGCGAAGAGGGTGGGTGAATCTCACCGATAAGGTCTAAACCCCATTGTGAGAAAGGCTAAATATCTCATGCGACCTGTAGCGGATGGCTAGGAGTATGTTGAAGATTGGCATGTTGTTGACACATAACACAACACTTAACATATTCATAGCATTCATTATTAAGAGTAGACCAATAATAGCCTAGGCGAAGGATCCATTTGGCCACGGCAAGGCCACTAAAATTTCCACCACAAATACTGTCATGGACTTGTTGGATGGTATAGGTGACCTCCGTGTTGGTTAGACATCGAAGGAGGATGCCATCAAAGCCATGTTTATAGAGAATTCCCCCCATGATGAAATAATGAGAAATACTTTTAAGAAAATTAGGTTTTCTGTTACTAGTAAGGTCAGGTGGGAGAACAAAGGTTGTAAGGTAGTCGTGAAATTGGTGATACCAGGTATCCTGCGAATTAGTAGATACATTATTTACCATACAAACATCCGGGACCCGAGTAAGATGGGGTAAAGAGTTGTTGGACCAAGACAAATATATCAAAGTCAGTTGGTGAGGCAGGAATTTGCGAGGCTAAGCAAGCCATAGTATCCGCAAATTTGTTAGTGGAGCAGGGAATGGTTTGGATAGAATAATGAGTAAATGAGGTCAAAAGTGAATCCACATAATGTTTCTACTTTTGAAGTTCCTCATTTTTACATTGGTAGATGCCCATAACTTGATTGACTACCAATTGAGAGTCACCGAAAATATTAATAGATTTTACACCTAAGTGTAACGTAACTTGGAGACCCAAAACAAGGGCCTCGTATTCCACTATATTATTAGTGCAGGGGAAATCGAGCCAGAATGAAAGAGGCATAGGCTCAGCATCAAGAGGAATGAGAACAATGCCGGCTCCTCCGCCGCGCTGGCATTTGGATCCATCGAAAAAGAGGATCATTGGATACGACTCCTCACTGAGTGAAAGAGTGGCGATGAGTTCGTCGGGGAAATTAAAATTGGTAAATTTCTCCCCAGGTAAAGGGGCTTCTGTGAGTTGATCAGCAATAGTGTGTCCTTTTATTGATTTCTGGTTTACAAATTCAAGGTCGAGGTCGGAAAGGAGCATAAGCCATCAGGCGATGCATTAGTTCAAATGTGGTTTAGCGTACATATAATGAATGGGGTCCGCGTTGGTGATGACAAAAATTTTGTGATTCAGGAGGTAGTGTCGGAGTTTGGTGGCTATGAATGATAGGGCTAGGCACAACTTTTTTGCATGTGTATACCTAGTCTCGTAATCCACGAGAGTATGACTTATGTAATAAATGGCTTGTTCTCAATGCTCAGAGTCACGATGTGTGAGCATGGCTCCTATAGCATGGTCGGTGTCGGAAAGGTAAAGGTAGAAAGGGCGATCATCCTGAGGTGGGATAAGCACAGGTGGCTGCAAGAGATAGGTTTTAAGAGCCTCAAAGGCTTGGTGGCACTCTTCTCTCCAGTGAAAGGTAATGTCCTTTTTAAGGAGATGATGGAAAGGTTTACATCAATCCAAGAGTTGAGAGATGAAATTCCAGATAGATTGGAGTTTACCTTGCAAACTACGCAATTGTTTGAGGTTAGTAGGTGGGGGCATTTCTAGGATAGCTTTGAATTTAGCTGGATCAACCTCGATGCCACGCAAAGACACGATAAAACCAAAGAGTTTTCCCGAAAAGGACACCAAAGACACATTTATTTGGTTGAAGATGAACACAATATTGTAACAGTCGATCGAAAATAATGGTTAAAACATCGAGATGTTCACTGCGATGTTTAGATTTGCCAAGAAGATCATTGACATAATCCTCAAGGATAGTGTGCATAATTTCATGAATAATGTAAGTCATAGCCTGTTGATAGGTCACACCAGAATTCTTAAGGCCAAACGGCATGACACAATAACAGAAGGTTCCCCAAGGAGTTATGAAGGTAGTTTTATGTTGATCGCCCGGGGCTACCAAAATTTGATTGTATCCCGAGAAGCCATCCATGAGAGAAAGCATCTCATGGCCCGCAGTGAGATCAGCAAGTTGATCAATACTTGGGAGAGGGAAGTCATCCTTCAGGCAAGTGAGGTTAAGGTCCCAGAAAATCCGTACATATCCGAAGTCCCCCCGTTTCTTTAGTAACAGGTATGATGTTAGAGATCCATTGAGGATAGTCAAGAGGTAAGATGAAGGAAATAGAAAGGAGTCGTTGAAGCTCTTCTTTAACCAAGAGGGCAATGCGTGGGTGCATTTTTCTCAGTTTCTATTTAACTGGTTTGGCATCAGGTTTTAAGGTAATGTTATTAACAACAATGTTAGGATCAATTCCTGGCATGTCAGCGTAGGACCAAGTGAAAGCTTGGTTGTGGGCATAGAGGAAGGTAGTGAAGACAGTTTGTTCTGATGCGGTAAGAGATTGTTTGATCTTCACAATGTGAGGATCATCCTCGGTGTGGATGTTGATTTCTATATTCGACTCATTCAACATGGTTTGAGTGTCAGATGGCAAGGCACGTTGAATATAAGAGTCGTCCGCACCAAGGTAAGTGAGGATGGAGTCGTCATCCTGGCACTCAACAACATTAATTGAAGGTGAGTCCTCTTCGATCATGTCTAGATACAGAAGGGGAAGAGAATATGGGTCTTCATTACCGTGTTGATAAGTGAGAGGACCCAGGAAGATAATGTTTATGAAAAAAAACAAAAGTTAGGAGGGATAGATTCAGGGTCTATCTACTTTGTGGGTGACGATGGAAAAATGGGTGATGATGGTTCGGAAGGGGTGACTTCGTCACCTTCCTGGATACAGCGGATATGTGATGTTTTCAGTGTAGGTGGTTCAGAGAATCCAAGACCATGACGATCTTTTTGTTTGCGAGTAGTAATGGGAATGATCATATGTCGGCCTTGTTCATAAAGACCGAAACCGAAGCCCTTCCAAGCACAGCGCGTCAAGAAGGTGAGAGCGAAACGACAATTAGTTAGATATTGAAAATCAGAATGGAAGGGGACCACACCAAGGGGAGGTTCAGGGGTGACAGAGGATGTATCGACACCCCCATATGTTAGGTTGGTGTGGCAATTAGGTGGTCTTTAGAAGATTACTTCCCCCACACGACGGTCATAGGTAGGATACACATGTAACTGTCCGTACTCATGTGGGGTATGGAACATGCTAACGTTATACAGGTGATACTCCCCCAACGTAAGGTGTTAAAAGACATCTACTAAGGGATCTGAGGTTAAGATATTGTCCGTGGGAAAGGAAGTGGTATTTGCGACGGCAATTTCATTGGTTGAAGGTGTAGGTGCGATTGAGTTGGATGTTTGAGATGTGGTTGAAGTGGATGGTTGGGTTGGATGAATGGGTGTCTTGACTGGTACAAGCACATCATTAGGGTGATATAACATATTGCAGGTTTTGAAGGGGGGAGGGTCAGCTTTTATGGTGTAGGACTTCCCCTCGTACTCAAATTTTATGCATCTATGTAAGGTAGAGGGAATGCATCCCATAGCCCGGATCCAAGGGCGGCCTAACAACATGTTGTATTGGAATTCACCCTCAAGGACATAGAAGAGTTCAGGTAAGGTATGTGGCCCTACATGAATGTTAAGGATCACAGTGCCTAAGGTAGAAGTAATAGCATCGTTGAATGAATGCAGCATGGTGGGGTTGGCACACATGCAGCTAGAGGGGATATTCATTTGTTGAAAGGCTTTGGAAGAGATGATGTTTAGGCTAGCACCCCCGTCAATCATAACATGATGCACCCAGATGTCCTGGACGTAAGCTGAGATGAAAAGAGCAGGGTCAGGATCTTCTGCACCAAAGTCAACAATTTCATCTTCGGAGAAACTGACAGCAGTGGTTTGCTGTACAGGGACAGAAGTGATAGATTATTTGGTGAGAAAAGAAACATGGTTGGGTGTTAAGATGGTGGTAACAGGCAAGGATTCATTAGGTAAGACCTCTATCACTTGAAAGATTTCAACAAGAGCTTGGCGATGAGATTCAGAGGTTTGAATGAGATCATACAGTGTCATTTTTATAGGTGATTGGTTAAGGTATTTGATCATGGTTCGGTGGGCAACTACATCAGAGGCAGAGTAGGTAGGTCCATGAATAACCACTTTAGGTGGTGGTGCGATTGGGATGGTGGATGGAGAAAGAGAGGCTGCAAGTGTGCTTTCTTTAGCTTTCCCATTGTTTTTCTTCCCTCGAGTAGCAACACTAATCATGTTGATCTCGTGAACATGAGAGGAGGAAGACGGTATGTATAAGTCATGGTCTTCGAGAGGTGGGGTTGTAATAATGATAGATCTTGGTGAGACGGGGATAGGTGCTAAAGGAGAGGGGATTAAAGCTAAAGGTTTCTCCCTTCGTAAGTTGTCTTTCTTAACCTTTCTATCTGAGAGAGGTGACTGACGAAGTATGGCTTTCAACAGCTTTGCATCCCTCTACATCATGTCCTGGTGTGCGGTGGTAAGCGCAGATTTTAGACTCATCATAACCTATAGGTCAAGGTTTAGATGGATCATAGGGTCTAAGTGGGGGTAGGGAAATGGTTGCATTCTCCACCAATATAGCAAGGATTTTGGCGTAAGACCCTTTGAGTGGGTCAAAGTCAGAGGAAGATGAGGTTATTGACTGGGTAGGTTTCGGTAATGACTGGGTATGGTTCATTCATACAGGTGGTGGCTTAGCCAAGGGGTTTTGATAATTGGATTTAACTAAACGTGGCTTCTTTGGTGTAGAAGTTATGTTTAGCTAGTTAGATGATGAGGTTACAGATGACGTGGTAGCAGAAAACAACCACGGAGAAAGAGGAGTGACAGTAAACAAATCCTTTGATGGTGGAGTTTGTTTAGGGTTGATAGGTGGACAGGATACTTGGGGTGATGGTGTTGATGCACCCGTGGATCCTTGTATGGGTGTAAAAGATGCAGGTATTTTTAAAGAAAACACCAGGAGGTATGATGTAGTGAGGCAAGGTGGAGGGGTGAGGTCCCAATATAGAAGGTAGGTGTGATGGCGAGGGTTTTAGTTGTGACAGAGGTATAGATTGGACTTGGGCTTTAGGGGATTGAGTTTGTCTCTTAGGTGGATGGACGGCTTTATTTTTGGATAAATCTAACCGTTTAGGTGGGTGTGTTAGGCTGGGTATTGGTAGAAGTCCCAAGCGTAGGGAAAGGTTTGGTTAGGTTAATAAAGGTGGATGAGGTATTTGGTAGAGATGAGGGGGGTGAAGATGAGGACATAGGCATTTTGAGTTTTTGTAAACACTTCGGGTATATGGTAGAGGTGTCTGGATCGGTCATCTGCATTTGAGTAGAATATGGTGTACTCAAACGTTCCCATAGGACTTGTCTATCTTCTAAGGGGTGACAATCCTCACATGTGAATAGGAACTTTTTTATGAAAGAAAGGTGGGTTGTGATTCCGGTCCACTGTGGGTGTGATACAGGGGGTAAATGAGGCACTGTATCAATGGGCATCAAGAGGTCAACCGGTCGCTGAAAATATTTAGACGATGAAGAACTAATATGTAGGAGGGCATGTTTGAGAGGATCCATCATGATTAAATAATTTGGTGATGTCTGGTTCAAGGGGTTTCTCATCTAAGGATGACGAAAAAAGTGGTGAGCCTTCCTCTTGTACAGCAAGAGTGGTAGAAGGAGATGTTTGGGAAATAGATAAGTTAGATAACATCTTCTCACAGTCTTGCAAGGATGTGGTGTAAGAAGGCTCATCTGTGAGAAGAGAACTCTGGGTGGTTAATTCCTTTATGGGTAAAGGAACGGCAAGGATTTCGTCTTGTCTTGATGGTGGTGAAGGGGGTTCAGATTCCTGCATTACTGAAGAGGCTTGATTCAGAATTTTCTCGATAGAATCTTTTGGTTGGGAGTCGAAGATCACATGGATTTCATGAACACTCTCCTCGGCTAAGATATCCTAGTTTATGTTACTGTTAGATGAGTGGTTTGGGAATGGTTTGTTGAAGATTTTCAAATTTCGGTTAGCAGGGGCATTAGAATTATCGAGGGTTATATCCCCTACATCAACCATTTCCTGCACTATATTTTTCAACATCTTACAGTTTTCGTGACTGTGTCCCTTCACGCGGTGGAAGTTACAAAAGTCATTTTCTTTGTACCAAGAAGGTATAGCGCGGGTGGAATCAAACCTAGAGTGAGGTTTAACAGGATGCAAGGTAATAGCTCCTGCTTTGAGCAATTTTTCCAAGATGACACCATAAGTTTCTCCTAAGGGAGTATAATTGATGGGCTCGGCTTTATACTTATAGGTGGTTTTTTGGCAGGAGTATTAGACGGTGCTTGGGATTTGACCATCACCGCGTGGACAGCTCCTTTTGATTTCGAAGTAGTCGATGCGTGAGAATTGGTGGTGTTAGGTTTGTTTGTGGAGTCTTGGGTTCAGAAATTAGGGTTTTTGTTGCGCAACTGCAATTTCTCTTCCTCTAAAGGCTTCGAATTTCTAGTTTCCGAGCCATAGTAAAGGCCTCATCAAAGGTGCAGAAAGTTTGAATTTGGAGGGTAGGAGAAATGTGCTTAGCGCAGGCCCGCGTAAAGAGTTTGATGAGTTCGGCCTGAGGCAAGGCATAAGTAAGTTGGTTGATGAGGCCCCGCCATCGTCCAACGAAATCTGCGATAGATTCGTCTTCAAATTGTCGGACGGCATAGAGGTCGATGATAGATACTTTCTTAGCAATATTAATGGAGAAATGATCTAAGAAAGATTGGGCTAATTGGTTAAAAGAGAAGATTGAGTGCTGGGTTAAAGCACTGTACCACTCCAAGGCGGGTCCTGATAAGGACATGGGAAAGGTGCGGAGTAGTAAAGCATCGTCATGAGCAATCAGATAGCAGGCATGTCTAAATGATCGCAAGTGTTGTTGAGGATCCTCCTTACTATTAAAACGAGTAAATTTTGGTAATTCCCATTGAGGAGGATATGAATGAAGGGGGACAGAAGGATGAATAGGCTCCCGACAAACTTGCTTGTATGTCAGGGTGCTACGGCTTCTTGAAACAGAAGCCTCCAGATTTTGCATCTTGTCCATCATTTGTTTGATGAAATCAGTGGTTGGATGAGATGATGGTTGCGGTTGTTGTAAAAGGTGGAGGATTGGGCCAAGGGCCACCACTAGACAATGGTGGGGCTAAATGTTGATAAGGTATTGAGGATGAATATGTTGAGGTGACTGAATAGGGATGTCCTATATAAGGTGTTGAAGCCACCGGATAAGTGTGTGGAAATGAAAATGTGGGCGGAGCTTGAGAAGGAAATCTCATGTGGATAGGTGACAGAGAGCAAGTTATGAAAGGGGCACCTCAATGCGAGAGAGACGAGGTAGGATCAGTCCGCGGTAATGATATGTGGGGCCCCATGTTAACCAAAGGAAAGCCAATGTGTGCCGTATGAACCTATGATGCCACTGATTTGGTATGACGTTGTGCTAAGGATGAAGAAGGTAAGATTAATTTCTTAGGTGGAGAAGGATATAAATGAGAAGCTATACTAATAGGCATACCCACGTGTAGCTGACCGTCGGGTGTACGGTTAGGGGTCTGCGTTCAACTAGAATTGTACAACACTAGCATTAGCATCCAGAATGTCATGCAAGTGTCCTTATCTCCTATAGGGATTTTGGGAACCTCAATGATATTCGTATGATTCCCCATAGGATGTGAAGGGGATGACTTTCAGGAAAATGTACAGAGCAGGCATGTGTAAGCATGGCTACAAATTCTTTCTGAGTGATAACAACCATGGACAAGAGTACATAGTAGGGATTGTGATCTATTTAGGAACAGAAACAACCACAAAATGTAGCAATTGGTATGCTTGTTAGTATGTCGGCAAGCTGTGAAAGACAGAAACCCAAAATGGGTCTGATAACCGATGTCGGTTATACTGTAGCCAAAATCGGTCAGTTAACCGATGTCGTTAGAATAGGACTAGTGTCAGAAGCTGTAAGGAGCTGTTGATTTGGGTTTAACAATGTTTAGTATATCTATCAAATTGTCCTGCAATGATCATTGAAACAATCTATGACAGAGAAACAGAACTAAAAGCAAGCAAGATGCACATGCAAATCAGGAGGAATAACCCTAGGATTAGTTTTAATGTATTGTGAGATTTGTGCAATAGTATACATAGATGATGTCAGATCCTAGATCAAAATACTTAGGGCAAATGTCAACTCCTGTTTTGGGTTAGGAAGGACTACCTGCAATCGGGTGGAAGAATACCGCAGACCACCAAGGGGGGATGTTTGAGCTGTAATGTAGACAATGAAATGATTTGGAACTGCCTTAGTGCCCAGTGAGAGTAAGATTGGACTTCCTTTCGATACCATGGATATCAGTTCCCACATGCTACGACCTGTTACTTAATCTACATTCACTAGAATTAAAAACAGTCAGCAATAATGATATTGTTGTGATTTGGATTTGATAATTACAATGTTACTTATATCATTTTGGATGTTCTGATATGGCCACAAGGCCGAAGGAGGTATTTTTATTTTGTAGGTTGAAAATCACAACAATGTCGGGGGACTAGAGACTAACCATATTGGAATTCCATGTGAAACCAACAAGGTCACCATGGTAACTATGTTATGAGCTTGTGTGTTGTGTTATGTTAGGATTTCCCATGGGGGGATTTCCATTATTGTGACCATGGGATATAGGTGTTGTATTTATGTGTCCCTTTTTAATTATTGTTGTATGTATTGTTTCGAACAAAGAATGTTTCAGTTCCTAGAATAGAGTTTTTTCTATCCTTTCATTCTCTTGAGAAACAGATAAGGGTTAGGGCTAGGAGGAATACCTGTTGAATGTTTGGAGGGTGTGCGCGTACCGTAGAGAGAGATCATAATCGATTACGAAGAACTCCTTTTTGTCTAGGAAGGACTACCAGACACTACTTGCTAGTTCCTAATGAAGATACAGGTCCAATGACTGTGATAACAAAGGCAGGGCTCAGGTAGGATGATCTGACAATCAAAGATGAGCTATCTTCTCTCCCAATGCTTGGATGAGTTTCACTGGGCTCTGGTTACTCAGTTGCAATCTTGGGCTTGATGTCCTTCTCTGCAAACTCCTCTCTTTCCTTCACTTGTCTCTGCTTGGCCAAGTGAATTCCTGATTTTTCCAATGAATTCCTAGTCCTTTGTTTTTGGTTGGGGGAGGTCATTTACAGGGAACCGATGGCGGTCGACGGCGGTCGAGTAGGAACCGATGTCGGTTAAGTCAAAGTGGGCTATTTTTAGTAAAATAGCCAACCTTCCCTCCTTTTCTCCCGAGGAATTAGTTGTGGGCTTGGTCAAGTCATTATTAGGTTGGTTTTGGTGCGGGTGAGGAGTAATTAGTCATGGGTGTGGATGTAGACCAAGTTATAGGTCTTAATTAGGTTAGTTTAGGATTAGGGCTAGGTCATGATGAGGTGGCGAAATGAGGTGGCAGGTTTGAAAATGTGGATTTATTAATTATAAGGTAATTAAAAAATAATTGTGTAAGGTTTAGGTGGTGAGGTTAGGTTGCGAAATGAGATGCGGGGGCACAGGGTGTCGTGAGACACAAATTTGGTGTCTACATGTATTTTATTTGTAATGTGTTCCTTCTTTTAATTAATTTAAATATGATATTTTATTGAGAGAATCATAAAGTTAAATTTTAATTAAATAAATTGGGATGTGGAATGTAAGAAATAATGTTATTGTCTTGGTTAATTAAATTTGATTTATATTATGTATAACCATATGATAGATAAATAAATCATTATGTCAAAAGTTTGTAATAAATGGAGTCATAGGCATTAATGCATTTTGTAAGAGTGTGTAAGAGGATGTAAGAGATGTGTAAGTGAAGTGATAGATTGTGTCAGTCAGATTTTAGAGTGTAGAATACTCCATCCTCTTTAAAATTCGGATTTGATCTTGGAAGCCAAAATTGGAGGCTTGTGGGACAAGTTAAACTTGTCCCACACCTCTTAAAATCATCCACCAACCATGCCTATAGTTTTGGAGTCAAAATCAATATTTTTTATTATATTTTGACATGATTATGTGTAAGTTTTAATTACACTTACCTTACATATTTTTAATGCATTCCTTTTGGAGTATGGGTTGAATTGGGTATGTAAGTGATTTTGTCATATTTTATTTATGGTGATTTGTTTGTTGATGTTGAATTCCTCTTGGG
Source organism: Taxus chinensis (assembly GCA_019776745.2). Classification (NCBI taxonomy): domain Eukaryota; kingdom Viridiplantae; phylum Streptophyta; class Pinopsida; order Cupressales; family Taxaceae; genus Taxus; species Taxus chinensis. The sequence goes on from CM034156.1 coordinate 645,925,425, forward strand.
GTTGAGGAAGAATGATGTGGCTTCCCACTTGGAATCCACATCATCCTCTCCCCTCCCTATCCTTTAAAAATTCAGATTCCTCTCTCATTTGAGGTTGTTGAAACTTCACTCTCTCTCTTCTCGGGTCGAATTTTATTGTTGTTGGAGCTTTCTTTGTGGAAGGAGCTTGGAATTCTTATTGCATGCATTCTTCTTGCTATTTTGGAACTACATTTTGAGCATTAGGGAACTGTTGTCTTGGGAAATACTCTCCACTATGGAGAGGTAAGAATTATGTCCTTTTTATATGTTGTTTTTCCCTTTTCTTGCTTGAATGATATGGTGATTTTGTTGTGAGTTCATGGCTGGTTGGGTAGATTGCTTAGGGCAAGGCGTAGGAGAAGACTATGGGAATTTCATATGGGGGGCATAAGGGATTTCCAGTGGCACTTATTCTTGTTGGAGGGGGTGTTGGTTTGGGATCCACCTAGGAAAAGAAATTGCTTGCATTTCTTACTGTTGGGGGGCATAAGGGAGAAACTTGGGGGGGTTTAAGGAGGGGTTGGGAGATATAAGCTTTATGGGAATTAATGTGGTTTTAGCGGTATGCTTATTAGTGGATGCCCAAATCCAACATGGGAGGTATAAGGAGCTCCCCATAGCTCTTGCTCTTGTTTGGCTTGCTTGGAAGAAGCCTTTGTTCTGATTGTGATTACTTGAGGTAATTGTGAACTTCATTTTGTTTGAATTATGTTTCTTGTGAATAAGAAGTGTGCTTGTATGTAAAAGAAGCCCATGTTGCCATGTGTTGTAATTCATACTCCATTTCAATATGGTTGGGGCTCGGGGGCCAATGGGAAAAAAATGATTCTCCTTTCCCATTGGATGTCTTGGTTGGGTGGAGAGCGTTGCCTTTCCCCCTACCTTGTTGTGATCAAAGTTGAAAAGAAGAAGAAATCAGCATACTGCTGCTTGGAGAAGAATGTCACAATTTGACAGTCATCTCTTGAGTAAATTTTAATGTAACCTTTCCCACTTCAAGTGGATGATTGTATGTATCTTATAACGTGAAGTTTTGTGCGAAGAATAGAAGTTTTAATCGAATTGAGAATGGCACAAGGAGAACTATATTTCTTTGTTTTACTTTGGAAAGATAATGTGAATAATATCCCATACTTTGTATTTTGAAATTTGAAAATCAAATCAAATTGGAAAGGAAATCTGTTGTAAAGTTATTTGAATTATCAATAAAGGATGGCATTGGTTCTCTTTAAATTTGTATGGTAATGTATACTGGATTTGTATTGTTGTCCATGAATGAGATTTTTTTTTTATAAATAATAAGAAATCTCTATTTGGAATGTTTGAAAGGAAAGGAAATAAGCAGGTGAATGAAATGAAAAAAGAGTGTTATATTAATTGCAAAATTGTATATTAAAATTGAAATCAGAGATGATTTTAGTTTGAATTAAATGGATGTTTGATAAGGAACTGCATTGGACTAAGTTATGAATCAATTGTTGTTGAAATTACAGAAATGACAAACAAACTTGAGAGAAACAACTCACTATTTTAAATTTCAAATCTGGTAATTCACATTTTAATGAAAGATAAGCTCACACTTATACTTCGTAATCAAATTAAAAAGGTTATAAGTTAATAAGCTAGGACCCTATTAAATCCAATTTGACAAAGAAAACCTGAGGAAACAATTTAACCATCTCAAAATTGAATCAAATCCTTCCTAAGTCGTTTTATGTCTCTTGTTGGATAAAAATGCAACTTTAATCAATTGGGTAAATTTCCTTCACTAAAATATTCTAAGCTCTCCCTAGACTGATCCTCCATGTCTGTTTGACATGTTAAGTGAAGGAGGAGTGCTAATTTTATCAAAATTGTAAGTTAGAAACTTCCAGTTTTAAAATTAAAACCCTGCAGATTGTTTCTTCAAAATTTACCTTCAAAACTTCACTTAATTTCAAAATTTATGATTTTTTTTGCAAGGAGGACTCCGAGAGCTTTCCGAAAAGTCTTTGTTTTCCCAAAATGGAGCTCCCTATCAAAAGTTCTGGCCATTTGAAGTTTTTACTTCAAAATGGCCATTCAAAAATAAATCTAACTATATTAAAATTAAAATTTGAACTTTGGAAAATTTTCCCCAAAAATTCTGCTGCCCCGCAAACCTTTCAACCAATCAAAATTTACCACGTGGCACTTCGAAGGGTGGACTCACCTTAAAAAATTAACTTTTGAAAAAATTTCCTAATTTTCTCCGAAACTCCGCGGCCCCGCAGCCAATCACGTGCTGACACGTGGTTTGGCGGGCGCACAAACGAATTTGAAACCTTAAATTTTTTCCTTTTGGGAAAAAATTTACTTTTCCCTTTGTGGCCCCACACCCCCACAACCAATGGGGTGTTGACACATGTCCAGGCAGGCGCACGGGCCCGCGCGAGCCATTTGGCCTTTTAAAACCCTTTTGGCGCAAAACTTTAATTCCCTCCGTTGCCCTGCCGACCCACGTCCAATCATCGGATGCCACGTGGAATTTTGGCGATGGTGGAGGAGGAAAGGAAAAAAAATTCCTTTAGAAAACCTTGGGTTTGGACCTAGGGAAAAATTTTAAATTTTTCCCCACAACCAATAGCCTCTCGACACGTGGCATGGGGATTCCCTCGGCGGAGGCGCGCATCCAATTTTTTCTCCTTTGGGATTTTTGCCTAAATTCTCAAAATTCTTAAATTTTCCACCACTCCGCTCTTCCCCATGTGAATCATATGGTGCCACGTGTCCCCTTTGTTGACTCTGCGGGCGCGCAGAGGCATTTTGCGCATTGCACCTAAGGGAGGGAAAATTTCTCCCGAAAACTCCGCTGCCCCCATAACTTGAGTTTTAATGGGAGTTCGGAGGACTTCTTTATATGGTTGGAAAGGTGAGAAAATTTCCTACCCAATGAGCATGATTTAGGAAAGTCTTGATGACTCTAAGGGTGTGAAAACTTAGGTTGAATCTTGTAATCCAGTTAGGGCAGACAGGAGTGAAAAATTACTCTCCTAACCTAAGTGAGGAATTTAATCCCTGGTTTTGACCTTGTGCTTATTGTAAGATGTTGTAGAACCATTTCTATAGGTTAATCTTATTTGATAACCTGAACTTGGTTTGTGGTAACTATGACCTTATAACCTTCATAGCAAACACCTTTAACAAAAAAAAATTATTCCATAATTTTCCTAGCTAAACCTAGTTTGGTTCTTGGTCTCAAGTGGTAGTTTGAAGTGGGCATCACACTTAGTCCAACCAATGATGGCATAGCCTAGTGGTCACTAATCCACATCAATATCTCAAAAAATTTGACTACCAATGGGTGGTTCAGCGAATATAAATGAACCCTAGTGGACGTTAAACTTCATTCTCAAGACATAGAACAATTTATTTTGTACTTACCATATTACCACGAAGAGTAGTATGTTTTTTCAATTATGCTTTCATTTTCCATATTATGAAATCGATTATGAATTGATTAATGTTGTTTACAATGCATCTTGCATCAAAAAAATAACAATGGGTAAGTTCGATGCAAGCCAGGCCAGAAGTTCAATCCGTAAGTGGTATCCCCTTCAAGTGTTGATATGGAATTTACCATTTTACCATGTAGATCACTATATTTCTTCAAATATTCTTTCATTTTCCATAACAATCAATAAATTTAGAGTAAATTAATGTTTATTTGAAATAGAACTTACATCAAAGGATCCAACTTTGAATAAATAATATGCAATCTTAGACGCAAGCTCCATAGGTAAGTGGTATCTGCAAGCTAAAATGTTTAATATTTCCATTATTAGAATTGATATCCGGACAATTACAAAAATTATTTACTTCGCTATAGTTTAGCCACAAGAACTACTTACTTTTTTATATTTAAAGGTCTTACTGTATGAGAAATACCAATCATCCTCTGAGGAGATGTCATTCAAGTTCAGCAAGGAGACTATTAACCTACGAGTTGGCCTGAAAAGAGTTTATAAAGTCATTGTAAAAAAAAATTGAAATGGGATTCTGGTCCGACAAAATCACTTTTGTTGATGTTGAAAATCTGACAAAGGACTTCACTAAAAAAGCATCAACTGAATTAAATCCAGTACTCACTTGGGGAAAGAAACATTGGAATATAGTTGATGAAATTGCAATAAAATATCTAGAAAAAGTTTAGAGTAGAAATGATATTCTCTATAGTTCTAAAGACACATTGTTTATTACATTAGGTGCAAAGGGAAACCCTCCTGCAAATTTTATGGTTGGGATGAAAAGAAGAGGAGGAAATTGTTCAAAAGATATGTGGTTGATGACCAATTTTTACAAAAACTTATCACTAATAATGTCTAAGGGATTGAATGTGCTCGAGGGCATAAAATATTTGGAGAGAGAAAATGCTAAATAAATACTTATCATTTCAAAATGTTTTTATGATGATACTTCTTAACATTGTAAATAAAATGCATTCATATGTTTTTATGATGGTTCTTCTTGAGTATTTTGTATGTTGAGATTATACAAATATAAGTTGGGAGTATTTATATTTTCCTTGATTATAAGTTGATAGTATGAGAGCATAAGTTGCAAATTATGAGAGCAGTTTTTATTGATCAAATATGTATTCTTAAATTAATTATGAGCATGCTTAAATATTATTTTTTACTTTGATAATAGAAAATGTATACCACTTTAAACTGTAATGAAATAACTATGATACGGTATGTAAAGAATCATGTGTTGAAACACTACATTCGATTCACAAATAATTTGAAAACAAAATATTCCTAGAACAATAAGGAATGAGGAAATCCCTTATATTTTTTTCCTTCTTCACCACCTAAAACCATTTGATAGTTTATATAAAAATATCGACAGGGACCTGTTTTTTTATTTTTTGTTTAATTCACCGCTCTCAACCATTTGATTTTGTTTTTTCATTTGTAGATAAGAACACGTGTAACATGAAACTGATCATATTTGATATAAACGGTGTTTTGGAACACACCCTCCAAAAGGTTGACTCGACATACAAACAGTTAAAAAAAATTGGTGGCTTTGAGCTCAAAAAATATATATTTTCTCAAACCAAATGTGAAAGAGTTCTTGCAACGATAAAAAAAACATTTCAAAATAGCACTATGGACATCAGCGAGAAAGTCAAATGTTGATGACATGATGCCTTCATTCCTTCAAAACATTGGCTTAGAGGTTGGAAGCTTCAAGTTCATATTTACAAAAAAATATTTTGTTAGGACAAAACACACCGATTATGAAGGTTCTGATAATCCCATATTATATCTCAAGAATCTTAACTCCATTTGGTGGCGATTTAATGCATTGTACCATTGTAAACATACAACGCTTGTAGATGACTCTTTAGAGAAAAACAAGTTCAATGGTGTTGGGAACTACATAATTTTTCAAACATTTAACATAGATTCTAATTCAGAAGATGTAATGCCCCGCCTGGGACACCAGGAAAACTAGACCAAAGTGTAGATAAAATTTAGGGTAATTTTTTTTTGAAAGAGAATGCTTAGTAATACATATACGATTGTTCGATATTAATTAATTTAACGAAATCGATTTACCCAATTTGCTCATCCACCATCCCGAACAACTTTATTTATTTAATTAACATCTGATTTAGTAAGGAACATCCTAATAGAGATTACACCCCTTCTTATTTTTAATTAATTAATATTTCCCCCCCCTTTTTTAATTTGATTACCCCCACACACCTTATCTTTATTCCCTATTCAAATTTGAGATACACATGGCTCCAAAAGAATGTAGGGTTAATTGTGAGCCATAGGATAGAAGCTATCTCAGCCCTTGATCTAATTTTTCCCTAAGAAATTCCCTAAACATCCTTATGCTCTTCTTTTTCTCTATTCTTCCTTCTTCATTTTGTTTTGTTTTGTTATTTGCAGGTTGTTTGGAGAGAAATGAAGCTTGATCTCATGGAGTATATAGGATATTATCTTAGTGTCTTCTTATTGTTATTTGTTCTCCTTGTTCAATCTTCTACTAGATACATCCTCTGGTTTTCTTTGTGAACACCCAATATCAATCTATTGACCTTCATTTGCTGAGGAGGCAACTTCTACCCAATTATGTATTTATAAAATCCAAACATGGAAACCGCATTTAAGAAAACCCAATACAAAATGGTAGTTACGTATTTAAAGGAGAGTGGATGTGGTGTGGCCGTGTGGGGAGGACAGTGGTAGTGAGGGTAGTGGTGCGAGTGTGGACAGCGGAGGAGGCAGTGACAGCGGGAGTGGTGGTGGCAGTGTCGGGCCTGCATGCAGGGAGAGGGGAACAACGGGGGCAGGGGCGGCGCAGGATGGGGGTGTGTGTGGGGACATGCGAGGAGGCCAGGTGGAGGCTGCGTAGGAAGGACAGAGGAGAGGGATGCACAGGGAGGACAGCGACAACACAGGCAATGGGGAGGGGTTTGACCCTCCCCCAAACTTCTTTTATTTATTTTTTTTATTTTTATTTTTTTATTATATTAAATTTTTTAAAAAGTTTTTTTTAATTTCTTTTTATTATAATCTCTCTTTTTTATATGTAAAAACTTTGTTTATGTTAAAAACAATAAAATAAATTTTATATTACTAGACATATATTTATAAATTGTAATACATATTTAAATCTCAATGTATCAAAATAATGCATTTTTACTACGTGAAATATAATATAAATTTTGATAAAATTTACTATTACAACACTGCCATGAAATATAACGAATTCAATACACATTTACTTTTCTAATAAAATAATTTCTGTAGAGTTCTCATGTATTGTAGACAAAACTGGTTTCATTCTTTTGTTTAGTGTTTACCAGAATTGTAAGAGAGAAATCCATTTCATGAAGAGCATTATTTCTAATGAGCCTTCTTCCTTTTCAAATGTAAAATTAAAACGAATATTTCATATTTTCACAAGGAGGATACCCAACAAGATTAACATCATTCTTATAGGAAAAACATGCTTTCTTTAAACAATCGTCCTTATCAAAATGATATTCAAATCAGTGCATTTTAAAGGAATATAAATATATTCTACTCAATGCATTTTAAAGGAATATAAATATTTTTACAAGACTTCTTTTGCAAAAATTCACAATTACATCATATTTCAAAAAATGTTAAAATACATAAGAATACAACCTAACAAATCCTTCCCAAGATTGAAAGAAAGCTTTCAAATACTAATGGAATACCAATCTTACAAGTGATTTTCAATACACAAGATGATAACTTTGTACATGCCAAATAATCTTCCCATAAAGCCATACTCAAGAGGTTACAATGCAAGTAATGATTCACAAAAATTTGAGAGAACAATGAGAGACCAAGATGTCACAAACTCCAACCAACTTCCAACTTGTGATCCAACTTCAAATGCCTCCAAATGAATCCATCACAAGGAGAAGAATAGCTTGTTTAACCACCCAACCTTTAGGCATCATTTCATGTCTTTCCAAGGTTGGAAGACGTGCTAGCCTCCTCCAATCCCATGGGAGAGAGGACTACTATCCACAACTTTACACAAGAGTAAGGGTGAACAACCAACATTACATTCACATAAGACAAGACAATATTAAAACAAAACACCAATTTTGCAAATGAAAAAGGAGGAGAAACCACATTCTACCTCTAAAATGGGGAAGAGAAGAAGGGAGTTCTCCAAATGCCAAAAATGGTAACCAACATTGGTTGCACAAAACAAAGAACTCCACACCCTCCATATTCCTCCAAAGTCATTCAAATCCTCCTTATTTCTCCACCCTTTCACCAAATCCTTCTTGGAAGGATTTTCAAACCCCAAAGGGGTTTCCTCACCAAGAATGGGAAGGAGGTTCAAGCCATATGAGCACCTTCCCCACCTCAAACCATTTGAGGGGAATAACATAAATCCTACAAGGCTTACCCACCAAACAATGAGGATCGAGAGGGAAAAATCCCTGTCTCTTCCCCCACAAACTCCAAAATTCCATCATGCCAAATGATGGAAGGAGCAAAACAAGGTAACACGACACTCAAAATCAACATGCAACAACACACATTTTAAATAACCAAGACTAATATCTAACATGATATAAAACACACAAATGAGCTCAAGGAGCCTACCTCCAAAAGATCTCCAACTTTGACCATTCCACTTCTTGACCCAAGCAAGCTCTAGCTCCAAAATCCACAAGCCTCCAAGTAAAAGCTCCCAAAAAAAAGAACAAAAAGTCCCTTCCTCCTCCATAAGTGAGAGTTTTAAAGAGAAGTCAAATAATTTTCCTTTCCAATGAGGGGGTGACATGTGTCACCCCTCTCCTCCCTCAAGTCAAAGATTCCTAAAAACTAAATAAGTAAAAGTAAACTCACCTTTTTGCCCTTATCACCCAAAATACTAAAAATGTAAATAAAACAAAGTGGAGCAACTTTTAACAAAACACACTTCCCTATCCACCTTACATGAATGTGACCAAACGAAGGCAAAATGGGAGGGAAACTACCTCCAAGCCTTGGAAATAAGCCCCCCTACCGATTAGGTAGGGTCCAAGGGCCCATTTTCATGCTAAGTGAACTCCCAAACTAAAAGGGGTCACTAAAAATGCATAAAATAGCCTGATTTCAGGTTTGGCACACTTGGGCACAAGGGTAAAGGGTGTGGGGCCCACCCAAGGGTTCACATGTGACCCTAAACCCTTTTGATTAACTACATCATTATACAAACAAAAAGCTTAATGTAAGTGGGGCCATTAATTCCCCAAAACAAGTTTACAACACAACTAACCACCCTAAGCAAGATTAATAATACAAGACATATTACATTACAAATGAGGGTCACTCATGGTGCCCAAAACAATAAACTTTAATACTAAGGCCTCATACAGTAAACACGGTTAGAGCTTAGCCCAGTGGGCTGCTTGTCCAAAGTTGTGTAGCTGGCCTGAATCCCACGTTCTCATGTGACCTGTCACCTGCACACTCATTTCACACATTAAACGTACCTGTCTAGTACAAGAGTAAACTAGCTTCTCATTAAGCGAACAAATTCAAACATGTAAATTAATAGTATCACCATCATTAACATGGAATGCACAATCTCACACAATTCGTCATATGTTAGGCATTATAATACATAAAAATGTCATATCACCATGTCATCATGTATCCTTATCAACAAAATGAATACGTTACAAAATCAAGGTATGTGACTAAACCAATTATTCAACATATAGGAATTAGGCCCAAATCACATAGAAAAGTGTTAGTATCCACAATCTCAAATAAAATGTGTCAATCTACTAATCTAGTCAAATTGGGGTTACACGCCCCAAATCACCATACATGTCCATGATGGCAAACCAACATATCATAATGTCCAAAAATATGTCAAAATCCATGTTAATTCATAACTATGGGCTAAGAATTCAACAGGTAATTGAGGCTAGAAAATGTGGGCACTACATCCCCCTCTCCTAAAATTAGACTTCCTCCGGGAAGTCATTGGAGAGATAGGGATACGATTTTACGAGGTATCACATCGTAGTGTAAGTCCAACATTAAGGTCTTTTTTAAAGGAACTAAATTATTTTGTTTTATCTTAACAATATGTCTTTTTAAGCATAACAATGTCCAAGAACAGGTATTCCTCAAATAAGAGAATGTTAACCAAAGAGAACTGTATAAACCAAATTCATTTTCCTCATCATCTATCTTTCCTATAAGGGTCCAAGTAAGAGGATATACAACATAAGGTCCAATATTAAAGGAGAAAAAAATAAAATAATGGATGAGTGAAGGGAATATAAATGTTGTTTTAAAATGACTTAAAAGTTTTTGAATATTAATTGCATACTAGAACACTTAAGAAAACTATCCAAGGTGTCACAAATACCATACAATGAGAGAGAAAAGGTTTCCAAGTTCCATGTGGTTTTATCTACTAACCCATCATTACTCTAAATTTTGACAAAAAAATGGTTCACGAGTCTTTTAAAATAGTTCAAACATCCGTACAATTCACTAAGGTCTAGGACGAAGATTCACATAATACCAAGCATAGTTAAAGGTGTTGATTTAATTTGGCCATTATTTTTATGGTCACTAAATGATAGTATTAAAAGAAAATATTTTTGGGTGAATTACATATATAGTCAACCACTAGGTTAGGACTGGTTTTCTAGTTTGGTTTCCAAAGTTTTCATAGTATGTATTGTTTTTAAAGAGCATTTCCATTCCGAGCCAAGATTTCTTTAGAAGTTTCCTAAACGAAAATTGAATTTATTATTGTTTATAATTTATTTACATATAAGTTCACACACTATGACAAAGAAATTTTTGAACTTTCTACGCCCCAAACAAGCCATAAATCCTTAATGAAACAACAAACCACAAATTTCCAGTTCAATACAATATAAGAAAAGTTTTACTTAAATTTTATCATTTCTTGATTATTATAATCAAAAGAAAACATGAATGAGTTACACAAAAACAAAATCCATTTAAAGAAAATGTTTCCCAAATCTTATCAACATATTTATCAAAATTTACAATATACCAGCATGATGGAAAGCAAAAAATTTTCCGTTCATACTTTCCTCAAGCATACAAGAGATCAACACTCATCTTCCTTTAATGAAAGGTAAGGTCTAAATCTTTTCAAGGTATCTGATTTACGTTAACTTTTACTTAACAATTAATTGGTCGAAATTTGGCCCATTAGGTCACAAGAGATATAAGTATAAAATAAATACACTTATTAACTAGGGTTGAATTCATATTACACAAAGAAATTTGGATTACGCCACCCTATTTGAGTGGTAATAGAAAATAGAACCATGTTTTAAAGAGGACCCCAAAATAATTTCAATTTATTTATGTGTGTGTGTGTGTGTGTGTGTGTGTGTGTGTGTGTGTGTGTCTATATATATATATATATATATAAACTAGTGTTTATACTGATTACAAAGGACGTCTTTACCCACGGTAGGTGGAAAGGCTAGTTAGTCATTATTGTTAGTCCTTGCAATAAGGGCTTCATCATTTATCTTATAATAAGATACTTAAGAGTTTTCAAATGTGAATGACATCTTGTAAAATAGTTTCCTAATATTTCAATAGCCAAGGCATATCTGATTTGTGAGATCATTGCAATAATTCTATCATTCGTATTAAATTTCTCACCTAAACATTTAGGAAGACAAAACAATATCTAAGTTACTTACAGAATTCCCAACATTAAATGTGTAAACCATATGAACATCACAAGACAAGGATTAGTAACCAACACCTATCACATCTGAAGTAATAGTTTTAGTATCACCCCACGCCCCCCGCCACCCCCCCCCCCCATTTTTTAAGGGGTAACAATGATTAACATTGTTTAACCAACCAACATTGTTTAATTATATATATAATGAGTTTTCCAAGATACAAATAATTACAATATGCCATTATTGTTTACAAGGTAAGTGTACACAATTGTGCTTTCAGATTTATAAATAAATATATATTTTTGTGGATTTTGAAACATTACTTTCACCCCTATTGGACCACATTAATTGTTCTTTCACAGTCAACACCATCATCGATACAGCATAATGCCTAACCAAGAAAGTGTTCAACACTGATTCATTTCATTTTATTTTCTTTCCAAGAGAGAGATAAAATATCGTTGTTTATATATATATATATATATATATATATATATATATATATATATATATATATATATATATATAAAATTTTTGCATGACCATTGTTCTTCTAAGTCCACGAATTAAGGTTAGAAAGAGAGGGTGATTCCCTTATTTCTACACGTAAGTAAAAGCAGTATAAACATGATCAACTCATAAAATTTTAAATCAACTTGAGGAGAGTTAAAATCAAATGTGTAATTACTAAAGTAAGAAGGTTTTAACCAAGTTACCATGCAACAAAACTTTAATAAGTGGTTAAGGTATATAGATAGGTTTATAGAACTTCAAAAGGATAAAGACAATTAACTATACCTTTTCCGAAGTTAACTCAAAAATCTATACCAAGAGCTTTGGTGAGAATTTGGAGTTATGAAAACTAGATTTGTTTAATAATAACACCATACATTACTACGTGAAGAGGATAATCTAGCTTAAAAACTAACAATTCGAGCAACACCACCAAAAAAAAAAAAAGAGGCACTAAATTTCTTTCCCTTTATCATTTATTGTTTAGAGAGGAGTCAGCAATTATTTTCATCCAATTATAATTTATTTTAAATCACAATTTTGACACAAAAAACAACAAGGTCATAAGATCATTTGCTAAATTTCCTTATAAAAGGGTTATAAAACTAAGATTAGCAACATATACCATAGGAGTAGAAATTATTTCAATTTTCATAGTAGTGAAATATCAAAATGTGAAACACCATTTTATCACTTGGGTGGTCCTATGCAAGGTAAAATTATTTAGTTTACACCCATACCAAAAGGGTTTCATTTGATCTAAAGAGGTACCTCTAACATGGTGGTTGCGATTCCTAAGAAACAAAGGATCACTAAACAAGAGGCAACCAACACAATGCCATAAACATAATCCTTATATCTAGATAACAATTCTACAATCCTATATTTTACCTACTACTTATTTACAACACCAACAACTAGCCCTTTCTCGATGTCCAAAGGAATCATCCTAACCAAGGCCGTTAGCAATCAAAGATGATTTGTTGCACAAAATTTTATCTTGGGTCTTAGCATTCGACCTGGAAACACATAGCTTATACCAATAACCATATTAAAACATGTTTCACCCTCTAAAGGTGTCCTAAGAAATTTTTTTGCTTATTAAGACCTAATTTTCTTGTTCTACGATCTAGAGAAAAAGGCTACAATAGGAATCCTGCCAAGACATGTACCCAACACCCAAATGGTGAAACAAAGCTTCCAGTCAATTCTCTATTATACAAAGAGTCAGACAAGACGTACATTTCTAATTACTGGCGAATAGGTTTCAATTTGAAAGCACCTTCTCAAAGCCAACTATTAGAGTTTTTACTATTGCATTACAACATATTTTTAGTGAAAAATTGGCTACAAAATGGGCCTAGAAAATAACCAATACCAACTTGGAAATGATTTTTGATAGCTTGAATCTATTCTCCTATATATAGAGAACCCGACGTAACTTACAAAATGAAAAACTAAACACTAACACTCTAGTTATGATCTTCTTTCCGGAGCTAAAAAATGTTATTGTGAAGTTTGTGTTTTGTACCAAAACATCTAGAGACCTCCTAAACACCCTTGGAAAACTAACTTTCCATTCCTTTTTCTTGAATCTAACCATTGCAGACAATGGACATGGAGGAATACTACAAGTTAGAAGTCAAAAAAAAAATTCAATTTCCTACTAATGCTCTCCACTTTACAAGTCCAAATCGAAATGATTTTACTCAAATTTTAAGTTGTTGTCTCAAACAAAATGTAATTAAAAGATCTCAAAATTGATTTTATCTATATGATCAAATGATTTTAAAAGCTGATTTTAGAAGCTGATGCGGCTTCCCATGTCACTAGGAAAAAAGACTATCCAAATCCATCACTACTATGGAGACCAAGAAGCCATTTTACACGTTATCTAAACACAACATTTTCTTAAGTTTTACTGATTGTTTTAAACAAATTAGGTGGTCAAAATGTGACTACCATCTATTGTCTTAGCAAACATTTTTACTCCAAGCGGTTACCCGAGAAATAACTTTACCCATAGAACAGTTTAGCGGAAACGATTTTAATTGCTTTACTTTTAATATTATAAAAACATTTATAACTAGTTAAAAGTTCTACCCAGAGCATCTGTGTGTGTGAATCATCACTCTTATACCAAATGTAATGCCCCGTCCAAGACACCGGAAAAACCAGACCAAAGTGTAGCAAAAATTTAAGGTAAATTTATTTTGAAAGAGAATGATTAGCAATACATATACAATTGTCCGATATTAATTAATTTAACGAAATCGATTTACCCAATTTGCTCATCCACCAACCTGAAAAACTTTATTTATTTAATTAACATCTAATTTAGTTAGGAACATCCTAATAGAGACTACACCCCTTCTTATTTTTAATTAATTATATTTCCCCCTTTTTTTTATTTGATTACCCCCACACAACTTATCTTTATTCCCTATTCACATTTGAGATACACATGGCTCTAAAAGAATGTATGGTTAATTATGAGCCATAGGATAGAAGCTATCTCAACCCTTGATCTAATTTTTCCCGAAGAATGCCCTAAACATCCTTATGCTCTTCTCTTTCTCTATTCTTCCTTCCTCATTTTGTTTTGTTTTGTTATTTGCAGGTTGTTTGGAGAGAAGTGAAGCTTGATCTCATGGAGTATAATGATATTATCTTAGTGTCTTCTTATTGTTATTTTTTATTTTTTTCAATATTCTACTAGATGCATCCTCTGGTTTTCTTTGTGAACACCCAATATCAATTTATTGACCTTCATTTGCTGAGGAGGCAACTCTGCCCAATTATGTATTTATAAAATCTAAACATAGAAACCACATTTAAGAAAACCCAATACAAAATGGCAGCTACGTATTTAAAGGACAATGGATCTGGTGTGGCCGCGTGGGAGGATAGTGGCAGTGAGGGTGGTGGTGCGGCTGTGGATAGCAAAGGGGGCAGGGGCGGCGCAAGATGGGGGTGTGTGTGGGGACATGCAAGGAGGCAGGTGGAGGCTGTGCAGGGACGACATAGGAGAGGGTTGCGCAGGGAGGACATCGACAGCACAGGCAGTGGGAAGGGGTTCAACCCTCCCCCAAACTTCTTTTATTTATTTCTTTTATTTTTGTTTATTTTATTATATTATATTTTTAAAAATAAAAAATAAATTAATTTCTTTTTATTATTATCTATTTTTTTTATATGTAAAAACTTTGTTTTATGTTAAAAACAATCAAATAAATTTTATATTACCAGACATATATTTATAAATTGTAATACATAATTATATATCAATGTATCAAAATAATGCATTTTTATTACATGAAATATAATATAAATTGTGATAAAATTTACTATTACAACATTGCATGAAATATAACGAATTCAATACACATTTACTTTTCTAATAAAATAATTTATGTAGAGTTCTCATGTATTGTAGACAAAACTAGTTTCATTCTTTTGTTTAGTGTTTACCAGAATTGTAAGAGAGAAATCCATTTCATGAAGAGCATTATTTCTAATGAGCCTTCTTTCTTTTCAAATGTAAAATTAAACAAATATTTCATATTTTCACAAGGAGGATACCCAACAAGATTAACATCATTCTTATAGGAAAAACATGCTTTCTTTAAACAATCTTCCTTATCAAAATGATATTCAAATTAGTGCATTTTAAAGGAATATAACTATATTCTACTCAATGCATTTTAAAGGAATATAAATATTTTTACAAGACTTCTTTTGCAAAAATTCACAATTATATCATATTTCAAAAAATGTTAAAATACATAAGAATACAACCTAACAACTCCTTCCCAAGATTGAAAGAAAGCTTTCAAATACTAATGGAATACCAATCTTACAAGTGATTTTCAATTCACAAGATGAGAACTTTTTGCATGCCAAAGAATCTTCCCATAAAGCCATACTCAAGAGGTTACAATGCAAGTAATGATTCACAAAAATTTGAGAGAACAATGAGAGACCAAGATGTCACAAACTCCAACCAAATTTCAACTTGTGATCCAACTTCAAATGCTTCTAAATGAATCCATCACAAGGAGAAGAAGAGCTTGTTTGACCACCCAACATTTAGGCATCATTACATGTCTTTCCAAGGTTGGAAGATGTGTTAGCCTCCGCCAAGCCCATGGGAGATAGGACTACTATCCATAACTTTGCACAAGAGTAAGGGTGAACAACCAACATTACATTCACATAAGACAAGACAATATTAAAACAAAACACCAATTTTGCAAGATGAAAAGGAGGAGAAACCACATTCTACCTCTAAAATGGGGAAGAGAAGAAGGGAGTTCTCCAAATGCCAAAAATGGTAAACAACATTGGTTGCATAAAACCAAGAACTCCACACCCTCCTTATTCCTCTAAAGTCATTCAAATCCTCCTTATTTCTCCACCCTTTCACCAAATCCTTCTTGGAAGGATTTTCAAACCCCAAAGGGGATTCCTCACCAAGAATGGGGAAGGAGGTTCAAGCCATATGAGCACCTTCCTCACCTTAAACCATTTGAGGGGAGTAACATAAATCCTACAAGGCTTGCTCACCAAGCCATGAGGATCGAGAGGAAAAAATCCCTCTCTCTCCCCCCACAAACTCTAAAATTCCATCATGCCAAATGATAGATGGAGCAAAACAAAGTAACACGACACTCAAAATCAACATGCAATAACACACATTTTAAATAACTAAGACTAATATCTAACATGATATAAAACACACAAATGAGCTCAAGGAGCCTACCTCTAAAAAATTTCCAACTTTTAACCCTTCCACTTCTTGACCCAAGCAAGCTCTAGCTCCAAAATCCACAAGCCTCTAAGAAAAAGCTCCCAAAAAAAAAAAAAGCCCCTTCCTCCTCCATGAGGGAGAGTTTTAAAGAGAAGTCAAATAATTTTCCTTTCCAATGAGGGGGTGACATGTGTCATCCCTCTCCTCCCTCAAGTCAAAGATTCCTAAAAACTAAATAAGTAAAAGTAAACTCACCTTTTTGCCCTTATCACTCAAAATACTAAAAATGTAAATAAAACAAAGTGGAGCAACTTTTAACAAAACACACTTCCCCATCCACCTTACATGGATGTGACCAAAGGAAGGGAAAATGGGAGGGAAACTCCCTTCTAGCCTTGGAAATAAGCCCCCCTACCTATTAGGTAGGGTCCAAAGGCCCATTTTCGATCTAAGTGCACTCCCAAACTAAAAAGGGGTCACTAACAATGTCTAAAATAGCCCAATTTCGGGTTTGTTACACTTGGGCACAAGGGTAGAGGGTGAGGGGCCCACCCTAGGGTTCACATGTGACCCTAAACCCTTTGATTAACTAGATCATTATAAAAACTCAAAGCTTAATGTAAGTGGGGCCATTAATTCCCCAAAACAAGTTTACAACACAACTAACCACCCTAAGCAAGATTAATAATACAAGACATATTACATTACAAATTAGGGTCACTCATGGTGCCCAAAACAATAAACTTTAATACTAAGGGCCTCATACAGTAAACACAGTTAGGGCTTAGCCTCATGGGCTACTTGTGCAAAGTTGTGTAGCTTGCGTGAATCCCACGTTCTTCTGTGACCTGTCACCTACACACTCATTGCACACATTAAACGTACATGTCCAATATAAGAGTAAACTAGCTACTCATTAAGCAAACAAATTCAAACATGTAAATTAATAATATCACCATCATCAATGTGGAATGCACAATCTCATACAATTCATCGTATGTTAGGCATTATAATACATAAAATGTCATATCACCATGTTATCATGTATCCTTTTTAGCAAAACAAATACATTACAAAATCAAGGTATGTGACTAAACCAATTATTCAACATATAGGAATTAGGCCCAAATCTCATAGAAAAGTGTTAGTATCCACAATCTCAAATAAAATGTGTCAATCTACTAATCTAGTCAAATTGGGGTTACACGCCCCAAATCACCATACATGTCCATGATGGCAAACCAACATATCATAATGTCCAAAAATATGTCAAAATCCATGTTAAGTCATAACTATGGGCTAAGAATTCAACAAGTAATTGAGGCTAGAAAATGTGGGGGCACGACAGAAGAAAAATACTTGTTAGATGTGTTGTGGCCTTTTTTGGGACCACTGAAGGACATCGCAGATGTTTGGAATTTTATTAGATCAAAAACACAATTATAGGGAGCATTTTTATTGGATATTTACTATGATTTTTATTATTGATTTGGAATCCCATCTTCGGGTATAGTGTTACAATATAAATTCAAAATATTATTCAAATGTTTTACTATAATTCTACCTTTAGTAAAGGAATTCCAATTTATTTCATGGCTATATTTAAATAATAAAATATATATGGGATGTTATTACAATTAATTTTAATTAAATTCATATTCATATTTAAATATGAAAATATATATGCCATTTTTTTACAGTTAATTTTATATCTAAATTTAAATATGAAAATATATCTAGAATGATGTTACACTTAATTACATTCTCCTACACTGGATCGTCACCCTATGGTAATTTCTTCATAACATCTTAACATCTTTGGGTAATTCTCTGGTTGCCCTGAGGTTTAATCACACCATAGTAAATGAACATGGAAGTGTCTCACATCTTGTGAATGGCATTATCCTAGCGGCATCTAGGCCAAAGGCGTTTTAAATATTCAAATCTACATAGTTTAATCTCAAAGACATTTCAAAACTTATAAGAGCTTTATTCTAAAGCAAACATTAAGCCTAGTAGTCGCTAGCCCATATAAAATAGAACATGTTTTTGTTTTTATACGAGCTAGCAGTCGTTAGGCATTATTTCTCATATCAATGTTGGATTCCCTGAAATCATTAAATGATTTTTTACAAATTCATTAATTTAATTCGTGATCAGATATATTGGACTATGGAAGGAGAATTAACGGATTCCAATATTACATTTTTTGGATACCAATATTTTGATTTTTGGATTCCAATATATGTGATTTTGGAGTACAATGAATTTCAATATATGTGATTTTTTATTCCAATATATGTGATTCTAGATTCCATTATATGTGATATTGGAATCCAATATGTGTGATTTTGGAGTGCAAATAATTCTAATATTTAAAATTTTGGAATCCAAAACTAGTAATATTGGATTCCACTATTGGTTATATTTTTTAGCTACTCGGACTAGAATAAGTCCATATTTAATGAAATAAGTTTTTCTATCACTCGGACATCATGCTCATGCATGTTCCTATCAAAATATGAGTATCAATGTGCCACATCCTATTCTAAGCTTGCATATATCATTCCATGCACTCAAATTTCAATCTTTGGGTGAATGATCCATGTGTCCATTACTTGGTTGAGCATGTATATCAACTTGTGCATCCAAGTGGAGTTTTAACATTGTGACTATCTGCTCCGGTCAAGGTGATTATTTAATTATCTTTAGTTGTTTTTATTAGGGGAAAACCTATAGCCTATTCATACATATCTGAGTTTTGGAGCTTTTTTCGTCATGTTTTTTAATTCTAGAGTCATAACACATGGATCTCCATCGAATCTACCTGATTGCCATTGACTCTTCTTGATCTTCATCAACTCATCCTAATCGTCGTCAGATCTTCTTGATCACCATTGACTCTACCTGATCGCCATCGACTCTGCCTGGTCACCAATGACCACTGTGTCAAAATAATAGTGAGCTTTTTCCCACATTCTCAGTAAAATTTTCAATCTTTCCAAGTTCAAATTGAGGGGGGATTTTCAAACTAAGCTTCAATTTCCAATTTTTTGAGTAACTAAAGCAACATCCATTGAAGGAAGGAAACAATAGAGGAAGGAGGTATATCAATGACCTCTCACTAGCTACAAGCGATGGGGCCACACAATGAATTTGTGACATTTTGTTTTTTTTTTTGTGCATTTTAATTTTTACTTTATGCAAATAAAAATAGATGGATCATACATGTTTAAGTATTAAAATACGTGAGCAATTTATTGTATTTTATCAAGATTGTAAGAAGATGGTGTGAACTAAATATGTCTATGTTTTTATGAAATGGTTGTTGGTTCCATTATAAAACCTTCTTGTGAGTTATTGGTTCTCTTAGAAAACATTCTAATGGTTGTTGGTTCTATTAAGAACCCGTCTTGGGAGCTTTTGGTTCTCCTAGAAAACCTTTATAGGGAGTTTGTGGTTCTCTTAGAAATCCTATACACAGTGGTTGTTGGTTCCACTGGAAAACCTTCATTTTGTGGTTGGTAGTTAGCCAAGTTGTAAAACCATATGTAAAACATGAACATGTACAAGATAATGTTTTCCCCATGTTCGCACTAAGGGAGGGAATGTTAGGAATAATCTTTGGATTAGTGCTCAATTATTGTGTGGGAAATTAATATAGTGTTATATTGTAATATTATTAATATGATTTATCAAACAACTCATTATTAATAATATAGGTTGGAATATATTTAGAGTTGTGTGAGTGAATTGTAATAACAACTCACATAGCTATTTAGGAGTGTGATATACCTTAGGTATTGTTAGAGAAATATGAAGGATGCGAGAAATACTAGGAGATGGATTGAATATGAAGTTTGACTCCACCTTTGTAGGGTCTCAAACATTATAAAACTTATTCTCCATCAATGTAATTGGAATCCATTATGAATAAAATTTGAAGTATATTTTTTTGCATATTTTGTGGTGTTTATTTTGTTGTTTTCAAAATTAAATCTGATCCAAATACAACAATTACAACATGGAGTAGTATAAGGAAGCAAAAATAAATCCAACCAAGAAATAAGATAATTTTTTTCTTTTTTTTGTAAATATCTTAATATTTTTGTATTATTAAAATATGAGAACCTATGACTAGGGAAGGGAAGAAACGCTTCCCCCTAGGATATATATATGTGTGAAAATCAAAATTCATATATGTAACTATACCCTAAATAGTCATTTTTGATCCTAGAATAAGAGTGTGTCATTGGGTAGCAAGGGGGACTTGGATTCCCCCAAGTTTTAATACCATAATGATATATCCAATGAGGATGGAGGGTGAAGGACCACTATCTACTAATGTGATAGAGGAACATATGTGAACATGATGCAAGGACCTAGTGACATGTGAAAGTGTATGTGTCATAACGTGTAGAGTAGGACTGTGTCATGCATGTGGAGAATAAGATTATGAAGTGTGCCTAGATGTACCATGTATAGCATTTATCTTATGTGGGGACCTAGTCTTATGGGACCGATAAACATTTTGTAGTCTAAAAGTAGAAATCACATGTGAAATATATCTAGGTGAAGAGGTGGAACTAGAACTAGGAGTGGTAGGAGCTCTAGATACCATATTAGTGTATGTCAAAGCTGTTGACAATTTTTGCACTTGTGCAAAAATGGGCAACTCGAAACTTCGTTACGACGGACAGCTTTGGTGAAGTATACCTAAGCTAAGGGATTTACGTCAGATTATTTTGTTATTGCTGATTTGTGAAAGAGATTAAGTGAAATCTGCAGCTATGTTTGTTGTTACAAAACGTAACAACTCACATAGTTTGCAATCTCATGAATATCTCCAGCAAGAGAACACAAGCCCCGAAGGATAGTAATGTTATCCGAATGAAGACACCAGATTGCAGAATATGTAAGGTGTATAATTTTGGAATAGCAGACATAGTGGCAGTTTTCAGACAATAAGATTCATGGTTATTATCTTGATGCCTATCAGTTTTATTGCTCTATGTTCATTAAAGTTGTTATGATTTATAATTTTGCATTTACCTACACTGCCATAAAAGATCACAAGTGATTCCTTTCCTGCTACTTCCATCAAGAAAATATTGACAAACAATGACAATAATGTCCAAATGGAGATAGCAGAAAGAAGTCAAAACAAAGAATGGAAGCTAAGATAATCACACATCTTACAAAGAGACACATTTTCATTCAATGATTATCCATTGGAGTTAAAGGTATTCACTTCAAGTTATCCCTTATGTTAATTCATTTTATTGAGATATTGAGTTGCCTGCATCATTGTACAATCAAAAGAAAATTGAATGTAGAAAGAGATAATCAACTCATTATTTCAATTTAATGCTTTATTCATAAGAGATCATAAGTTTTCCCACACAAGCCGTGGGATATGACTAAGTGACTCATCATATACATGGAAATGAAAATACCACATGTGCTAAAGAACAAGAGTAGAGGAGTAAAAAGGAACCCATCATTTCCTTTTTTGTCTTCTGTCTCCACTCCTCAGCCTTTTCATCTCCATCTCAACTCCTCCATCTTCCGCTTCCATCTCCATTTCTTAGCACCTGCAAGAGAAGAGAAGCATCTGTCAAACTGAGCTCAGGGTACAATATTATTCCAATACTCATGTTCTAAGGCAAATGCAAATTCTGAATCCGAAGTATCTAATAGTACTTAAAAGAAAGTGGTACAGAAACACATGGCACAGGGAAACAAAGGTATACAAATGAGTAAATGATACTGGAAGGAGGAATAGGTTGCAACATTGATTGAAAATCAATTACTTGGTTAAGAAGAAAGCATCTACTGAATGAAGCACAGACGTCATTTTTAGATAGGTTACAAAAGAAAGAAGTGTCAGAATGAGCTAATAAGAAGATATTTTACAAATATGGATTATCAAAAATCTGGAAAAGGAGAGTGAAAATAGGATTTTGGAAAATTTTTGCCAGAGTCTCCCCTTGTAAAATTGACTTTCGATTTAAAACAGAATTGAAACACATGCTTTTCAGCTACTACATTGCCTTCTAAACTATCTGAGCTTCAAAAGGAAGTAAAACAGTCAAGGAAATTCATGTTTCATCACTTTTAAAATTGATATCACGATCAAACAAAACATACATGTTTTCCAGATTCTCATCATGATAGAACAACTATCAATGTTCCTTTTACTTCCAAATTTGAGTGTGAATCAAAGAAGCAACTACTTTTCAAATTTTCAGAAAAGTTGCAATAAATCAAGTAAATTCAGCATGGACAACTCATTCAGATGATCAGATAACCAAATAAAGATGTTATATCTTTTTCAGAAAAGATCAGATTATCAAAATCTGGAAAGAGAAGGATTTTGGAAAAAAATTCCAGAGTTTCCCCTTGCAAAATGGACTTTTCCAGAAAAATAGAATTGAGAAATAATGCAGAAATTAAAATATACTTGCTACTATGACTTTTGGAAAGTGAAGTACCATTACAGAGAAAGAAATTAATTATCTTCTTCATTTTCCAAAAAGGAGATATTTATTTCATTATACAGAAAGTATGCAATCATGTTTGCAAACAAATAACCAGCATACAACTGCCAAGGATTCATTATCCTGAATACAAATGTCAAAATATAGAATATCGAAGATAGCATTCATCTTCCAATAGATGGAGTAAAATACAAATCTCACCAAAGGTCCAGCTAAAAGCATGCCTTACATAAATAAGATCAACAAGTCAAAGTATGCATGCACAGAGTTTATAAAAGTAGTTAGAATTACATCTACAAAGGGGAAAATGAATCACAAAGGAAATAGGCTACTAGTGCTAGGTTTTCATTTCCAAGATATAGTTCATAAATAGCAACAACAAGTCAAGAAGTTTGAACTCATACAGGTACAGGAAGGAAGCATGTCACAAAGCCAAGCATACATCTACGAGGGAAAAATTACAAAGAAACGAAGTATTTTACCTCTACAGGATGCAAAAGGTGCATATCAAATAAAGGGGAAAATGAAACTATACAGGTCTACAATCAAATGGAGAGTTCTTTTAAGTTACAAATGCTCAGCTGAGGTTCACCAATTATCTACACAATGGAGAAGAATAACAAACTCCAAGTGTGCATCTACAGAACGAAAGAGCAAATACCAAAGCCCAAATATACATCTACAGGAAAATGAAACAGAGTTCGAATATCAAGGTAAAAGATCAAACAGTCTACACTTCTAAGTTTGGAGCCAGATTTATCAGGTTAAATATCCAAACCCGAGCACATAAAGGTTCATCAAAATACAAATGAAGTAGGTTCCGAGCTCAAGGTCAAAAACCTTTAAAATATCCACAAATATTTTTGTTTTACGAACATTATAACCAAGGTTTTGCAAGATTCAAATTTTAAGAATGAAAACTCAAGCTCAAAAGAAAGAGGAAACAGTGTAAGGAACTCACCAGTAATGAAACAAGAAAACAAACCATGTTAGCATCTCTTTCTACAGGCTCGTACCGAGCTCATTAGCTACCAAAAGTAGAGAACCAAAGAAAAAAACAAATATTCATCACTCCACAAGTGATACAAAGTAGAATAATAGATGAAAATGATATTTAGCTCATATATAAATGGAAAAGTCGAGTACAAAACCCAAAAACGAAAGAAAATACCTCCAGATACTTCAAAACATATGCAACAGTCAAGTATTAATGGCGTCGAAGGCTCAGGAATAGAAATGCAAATTCGAAAACCTTTAAAATCTCTAAGCATTCATCAAAATTGCAGAGCGAGCAAAAAATTTGCCAAAGCTTTGCCCACAAATTGAAATAACCGAATGAAATGACCAAGCAGAGCTCACAAGAGTATAAACTTACATTTGAAACTAGGGTTCCAAAACCCTAACCCATGGTCAAGATCAATCGTGCTCCTCCCATAGCTTGAGGTGTTCAAATCCATTTCCCAACATGAACGCTAAACTCTATTTCTCATCTCAGATTCTTTATTCAATCTTGCTATCTCGAGCTTCCGATCAAGCTCTAATTCCTAGCTTGTGATGCCTTATCTACAATCCACTTTCTTCCAAATGCCAAACCTCATGCATTTTTCGATCTCACAAGTGTATAAATCAAAAACTAATGGCCATGCCTTCACCATAACTTGACATTATTCTAAGCTCACATTTGGTTTTAGCTCGATGCCAAGCAATGTGTTTGTAACTGAGTGACTCAACATTTCCCATAATTACTAATGATCTCCTCTGTGAGTATGTCGAAGCCCCTTGGCTCAGCGTATTCTTCTCATAACACATTAAATATTCCAGGCTTAAGCTCCAACTCGATGCATTAATTTATTCTTCCACTTGTGCCCACGAATATCTTCCTAACCATTTACTGAGTGATTTGGTCTTCTTTTCTTGATCTCCCTCCTTAGATTTTCATGATATTTTCCTACAACCTCACTAATGTGTCATCTCAAACTATGGGATAGACCCCTAAGTCACACATTGAGTTAGTGATCTCCTATGTGAGCCACCCAAGTCACTACACTGCCGAGCTCTAAACTGAGCTATCACCCGAATTTTCCTTCATAACTCAACCTCGTTAACTTGTAATGATCTCGAAATATTTATGTATAACTCACCCGACTCCCTGGTTAATACGCTAAATTACTCCTATAGCTTGATAGTCTGATGAGCTGAGCCTCCCAAACACCGTCATCCATCAAGCTCATTTTCAATGTTCAATCCGTCAAGTTGATATTTGATCTATTAAGCTCACCATGGCTCTTCCCCGAACGTGACTTAATTGATCTTCAATGAGTCTTGAGCTCTGGTTTCCCCCAGTGAGTAACTCAATGTATTTAGCAACATAGCTCACTCAATAGTGCAATTCAATGTGCCGAATAACTCAGCCTTGACTCAGGTTTTTGAATTATCTTCCCAATACAAATAAACAACAGATAACTTGCCTTTAGCTCGTCGAGTAGCTCACTGAGTTGCTTAACAAGCTATTTGAGAGCGAAGACCCTTTTCACACCTGACTTCGAAACCTTTAGACCTCTTAGATTTTCCTTGAAAACTAAGGATAATAGAGATATAGTAAGACATCCTCAACATAATTTATCGATTTTACTCAATTTATCCCCATGATGACCGGAAATGGGCCCATTGGGACCAATGTTTTGTTTTGAGCACAACCTGAACCTCCAAAACTTAAGAAAGGAGAGAACATCCTAAAAATGATTCTGAAACTAACTGGAAGATGACAAATGTCCCTAAAGCACAAAAATGTTCTTGTATGCCCAAAGTTCTCCTATGAAGACCTTCCTCAGTCCCAAAGCACAACAGGATCCTGTTTGTCCAATTTTGCCTCAAGGGGAAAAATTGGATAACAAGACTGACATTGATACTTGTCTTTGGATTATGGTATTTAGAGCTTCACCACTTCCACCCATCGTAATCACACAATTAAATGTTCTTAATGAAGAAGCTGCCAAATTCTATGAATTTTGGTGAAACTAGTGCCCATACCCACTCATTTCTCCTTATTCATCTATTTTCTCTAGTATTCCCCTGACCTTGTCTAGAAATTTATATAAGGAAAATGAAGGGAAATTTCCACGCATTGCACAACTAGTCAAGAGAGTTTCGCACATAGAATTTGATAGAATCTTACATGTGTGTATCATTCTTGACCATACCATCACACTCGTTCAGGTTAGAGAGGCTTTTACTGCCCTAGACGAGCATATCCCCTTAGTGCCCATAGAGGACATTATATTTCCCTGATAACCTATCGTCCACATTCACCCATTTTTTGAGTATTCCACACATTCCTTCTATTCCGATCAATATAGTCATCCATTCAATCCACATCGGTTGTCCTGGAATGACCTCGGGAGGTCGAGTGCATCTGAAGGTCACATAGTGATTTTTAGACATACAAATTGGTGAAACCAACGTGAAGGGCTAGTCCCTTTTTGTTTCCATTATCTTACCTTATTTTCATCCATCCTTATTCTCTCCCATTATTTTTCTGGGTATTTATATACCCCCCGAATATGTCGGGTTAGGATTACGACCAACCCATTTTGGGTCTCAAGGTGTATTATTACCAAATGAGTATGTAACAGTCACCCTCACTATCTGGGTGGGCTAACAACTATGCATCTAGTCTACCGTTCTCTCGCACTCCTCCTCAAGGGACCAACAATGGTTCATCAGTCAGGATCGAGGAGATTGATCAACTTACACATGGGCCACAACCTAAAATTTCCAATTCTAACAACATGACGTTCACATGAGAGAAAGGTTCCAATCCTCAGGTTTTGTTTAGACCGCAAATCAACATACAGTCTCATTTGCTCCCATTATTAGATGAGGAGTACCTAACACGCTACACACGAAGTGAGCAATGCTTCAATAACATAGACTAGCCCCTGGACCAGATGCAATAGTATGTTGATATTCTTCTCCAGAACAAATATGCTACCCCTTCTCCTACAGGAAACACATCCAAAGACATGTGGCTTCCCAAAGATCAAACTATAACAAGACATCATGTACCTTTGCTTCCCAACCAGACTCAAAACACACCCAAGTTGAATGTAACACCATTTGCGGGTGATGTAATTTCTACATTGGTAAATAAGGTTATGGAACTGGAGCTTTCTCAACCCTCTCAGGCTACATTTTTTTAGGGAAAGGCAGGATTCCCCACCATGCACATAACTTTGGCCATGTACCCTCAGCACCATCACCACCTCCAGTTTACATAGGCATTCCTATCCCCAGAGATCTCCTCACTAGATCAAGCATGTTAGGTATTCCCGCTCACACCTTGTATGGATACCCTCAACAAGCACCAGTCAGAAGTGTGTTCTCGAATGTAGTCCCAACTGGAAATGTGACGTTCCCTAGTTTCGTGCCTATTACTCCGTACCAGATTAATATTCCCCTATATTTACACATGTATTCAAAATCATCACAGGGGGACATGTTTTCTTTTTTCGTATCATATGCTTAGCCTAATGGGATGCCTTACGCCCCTACCAATGTATATGTTGGGCCATATTAGCCTCATATGCATCCTCCACCTCCCCATCAAAGGTCATCCATGGTAGAGTCCTATACGCTGGGCACATAGGATGATTATCTTAAGGATCCCTTGGAATTTACTATACGAAGTGTGATTATTCCACGATCGCTTCCCGACTTGCTAAAGTTTAAAGGGGAGGGGGATCCAAATGTGCATATTAAATCATATGCAACTACCATCAATGAGTTAATCCCATGGGATGCGGTTGTAGCTAAGATATTTCCTAAGACCCTTGAGGGGATCACTCTCGATTAGTATTACAGGATACCTGAAGCCTCCATACACTCCTTTAAGCAACCCATACATGAGTTCATAAAGGTGTTTGACATGAACAAATTGTTAAGAACAATAATCAGGGAATTCCTTCACATAAAGCAAGAGCATAATGAATTTGTTGCTCATTTCATTCAGAGGTGGGGGAAGGTCCTGTTGGTATAGGTGGTATTTTTCTTCACTTATTTAGTGTTATTCCACCTCACCGGGTGAGTCATCTCACTTAGGTGGACATGGATCTAGGTGTCATCTTAGTTATGACAAATTCTCTTACAGAATCTGTCATATGTGTAAGTGTGTCATAGGAGTTACATTCCCATTTGGGAAAGTAACTCCTCTTCTCCATTATGGAGGAATATTCTCTTACATGGGAGTTACACATTCACTCCCCTATTTGTACTCACCTCCTTTGATCTATGAAAAGTCTAAGCCAAGCCAAGAAATTCCATTCTACTCCATTTTTTGAATCTTGAGCTCTCATATGCATGCACATTGCTTTACAAAGCTTGCTTGCTTTAATCTCGCAACTCCTACACTTTGGTGAAGTGAAACTATTCGATGCATGTGAATCACTTCTAGGTCTTCGTCCTTCACTCCTTCATGGTATCAGAGATCAGGGAATGGAATCACGCTGCTCACCATCATTGCTCCACCGTGTAGTTGCTTGTACAAGCTCTCACTTTTGCATGTGCTCTACTTGCATATTTCAAGATTCTAGTGGTTTCTTGTGGTTTGTTAGTGTGCTCCTTGCTAGTTTTTTTGTGTGTTCAGAATAGGGAAAACTTGTAGGTTTGAAGGTGTAGAGGTTATGGTGATTGAAAGGTTCTGAGGGTTGTTTTCAAAGGACCAAGTTGTCACATAGCTTGCCACACACTTCCTTGGTTGAGAACTCACTGACACGGTCATTCGTTCTATTGGACAACTCGCCGCTTGCTTATTTGATGGGCTCGTGCCTCATCATGACTCGGTTGCTTAACTCGGGTTTTAGCATTGGATCACTTGCAGTTGTTGGTGACTTGCACCTTTCATTATGACCAGATCTACATCTCCCACATTTCTCTTTGCATTCACGACCTGCACTGGTTTAGGCTCGTCTATGCCTTATTGATAGCTCGACCTTCCTCATCATGCACCCAGGCTCATGGGTGCATTGACTTGTTTCTGGTTCATCGTCTTGGTTATCAGCTTTGTGGGCTCATGCATTGCTTGAAAAATAATTTTTTGCAACTCAGCACCCAACACCAGTTATATGTAGCACTAGCTCACTCAACGTGTTTCGATCCTCAACTCAAATTTACTCCTCGTGCTTTAGCGACTCGAGCATTTGTGACTATTGCATTATCAACTGGTGCATCAAATATAACCAGATGTAACAATCAACTCGGGTCTATGCACTCTGCCTTGTTATCTCACCACTTGCATTGTTTTTGGGCTTGAGCTCGCATGCTCTGCTCTCACTGTTGGTTGTATTCTTCACTGACAAATTCAGTTCTGCAACTGTGCATGCTCCACATTTGTTATTTGGGCCTCGCTTAGATACCACTAATTTGCAAGGATTTGTACTGTTACCTGGAGCTTCCCCTGGCGTGGGCCTTGCTTGACATTTTTTTACTCTGCTCACGTATTTAAGATGTTGTACTCCCTACCACGTAGAGGTCTTCTCTGGTCGACCATTACTTTGATGTTCTTCCAACACGTGGCCCCAAGCTCTCCTCAATGTGGTGTTGAATCCTTAGACAATTTTTACACAACCCACTCTACTCGGTGGTTACTTGGAACCCTGGTGAGGAATTCTGCATTCAAACGGCTCAGGTTTCATTTGCATGCAACAGATTACACTTGATACATGGATTCATTTATAGTCACTTTGACTAATCACTCAGTGGTTTTTTTCAAATACAACCGGTGCTGAACCTTGCTCAACTCAGAGTCCACTCGTTCTACTCACCCTGGAGAGCCATCAAACAACTTGGTCTTAGCACTTCCTTCCCTTTTAGACATTGTTTGGCCATCAAAACAATCCCTCATTTTTAATGTTTTGAGGAAAAACATTCATTTTATGGCATTGTAATAATTTAGGGCCTCTATTTGCTTGTAATTATGTCCTTCATTCATGTGTCGAAGATGAGAGGGTGAGGTCTGGGGTTGGCAGGAGGCTAATTCCCCCTCGCAAGAAAAACAAACCCTACCTAAAATTTGATGCCATTTCCAACGAGTACCCACACGACACCCTTTGCACCCATTTCAGGCTCTTTTTTAATCCGTTTGTAAGGACTTATTGACATTTTCCATCAGTTGTGGGAATCATTTTCTTGCTATAACTTTTGACTCGCTGCTCGGTTTTGAGTGCTTCTTTAGTCAAAGTTGCATGATTTTTCACACATTACGTGATGACATTGTCAGTTTTGTAAACACACTACTTTATAAAGTGCCACATTCTGGGGGGTTCACTAGTACTCTTGGGTTTTTACACACAGACGCATTATCGGCTGAGTCCGACATCTTGCTTTCGTGCATCTTGCACTTTTGATTCCACATCATGGAGAGTGCTCTTTCCAGACTTGAGTGTCGTAGGATCACCTTACAACCTCCACCACTTCTTACCTGGGAGAGAGAACTATTTAGCTTGGTGTGCTTCCATGGAACGTTACTTCGCTCACGAGGGTCTTTCACCCTTCTTACTTGGGTAAGTTCCTGCACCCACTGATCATCATCATCTAGAGGACTTTCTTGACACTTGTGACCATGTTTTTGGTCACATGATGATGCATGTCTCTCGATCTCTCTGGTTTCATGTGGCAGACTCAGATCCACCCCACCATGTCTGGAGCATTCTTCAGTCCCTCTATGGAGACCCTTCACATACTACCACCATTGTTGTTGCTGCTGATCCAGTTGTCTCCTCTTCTTCATGTGATGACAGTTCCACTAACACAGAATCACTTGGTTCTACTTCTGATGATGAGGATTGTGCACCCAGTTCTGATGTTGAGAGTACTACAGAGGACTCTTCTCCTCCTTCTCTCACTATTCCAGAGAGTGTTGACACATCCCACATCTCATCAGATATCGAAGCAGTCTCCTATTTAGTCTCATACAGTCATCACACCCACCTCTTTTCCACCTTTAGTGTGTGAGGCCCCTTTCACTCCTCTACCTTCATTGGATGACTCATACCTATCTGACATCGCTCTTCTGTTTGTTGAGCCCCCTCATTGGGATGAGTATCTGCCTGACCTTGGTCATCTTTTCACAGAGTACACTTGTGATGTACTACAGGTTCATCATCCATTTATAGGTATTTTAGAGGAGTTCATCATCTCCATTGTTGGGAGTGCCCCTTCTGGGACTCTTACCACTTCCACTTTTCTAAGAGACCTTCATTGATCCACCCTTGCTTGTGGATCCATTTTCTATTGTGGGGGATGTTTTGTTGCCTTCACATCAATTGGACATCCTTTCTACAGGTGTTCACCCTTCATCACTCTGACAGTTCTACACTCATGACATTACCTTCGGTTCCTTTGCACTCACTTGCTAGACCTATGTCACACTTTCATGGACCAGACTCAGAGTTCTTTGTGTTGCTGCCTTTAGTTTCCTTTGTGGAGTGGGCGGACTTCCAGCATGTCATTTCTGTCCTTCCTAAGGGCAGGCACACAGTTCAGTGTAGATGGCTCTTCTTCAGTCTAGAGGTAGAGGATCTCGTCATCGACATTCTTCTGGGAGACTTCCTAGAGCTGCAGAGTTCAGATCCATCCATGGCATCTTCTGCATTCCTCTTGTCTCCCTCTTCTTCTCTCTTCTTCTTCTTTCTGAGAGATTGCCTCTTTGTACATGGGTACCTTTACAGGCTCGTCTGTGGTCTGGGACCCATCTTTGGCATCTTTCTTAGATTAGAGAGTGGACTTGTCTCTCTTTTGGGGGGGAGTATTTTTTCCCACTGGGTTTTCTCCTTTTACTCCACTTTTGAGAGTTTCTTGTACGTGGGTACCTCATCAGGCTTTGTGCCAGGACCCATTTCTCATTTCTGACTTGCCACCTCATCCTAAGTTACGATGAAGGGGGGTGTTGGTGTAGGTGGTATTTTTTCTTCACTTATTTAGTGTTATTCCACCTCACCAGGTGAGTCATCTCACTTAGGTGGACATGGATCTAGGTGTCATCTTAGTTATGATAGATTCTCTTACATAATCTGTCATATGTGTAAGTGTGTCATAGGAGTTACATTCCCATTTGGGAAAGTAACTCCTCTTCTCCATTATGGAGGAATATTCTCTTACATGGGAGTTACACATTCACTCCCCTATTTTTACTCACCTCCTTTGATCTATGAAAAGCCTAAGCCAAGCCAAGCAATTCCATTCTACTCCATTTTTTGAATCTTGAGCTCTCATATGCATGCACATTGCTTTACAAAGCTTTCTTGCTTTAATCTCACAACTCCTACACTTTGGTGAAGTGCAACTATTCGATGCATGTGAATTCCTTCTAGGTCTTCATCCTTCACTCCTTCAGGTCCTCTACTCTTTGACGAGTGCTCCCTATATGGATCAGACTGAGCTTTGCAATCTATTCTTTCATTCCCTAAACTAGGAAACAATGGAAGAAGTCCAAAAGTCCCCCCTTAGGAGCTACAAAGAGGTAATAAAAGGTGCTCTCCACATTGATCAAGTGGACAATAAATAGAAGTCAAAATACATACGGTTCAAATAGAAGAATAATCACTCCCCTGTAAGGTAAGTCAAATTACCTCAACAATTCCAACAACAATCAAGGACCTAAGGTACTCAATAAGAACTGTGGCATTAATACAGATGGCATAATGGATCAAGCCAAGAAGTCGAATGTTGTTAACACTTCAAGCGCAACCAATGTCAATAACAACATGAACATAAATAATCATAGGAGTAATAATTTCACTCCTTCCATCAACACAATGGATTTAAACTGTCCTCCACCTCCATAAAAATTTCAGGCCCAGGGCCCCAATCAATACCTAAACTAGTATCCAAATCAATATCAAAGCCAAGGTTCCTTATTGTTCATGGGTTTATGTTCCTCGTCTTGTAATGGCCCCTGGGAGTTGATCCTTGTTTTTACCTTATCTAATAAAAAAATATCAAAGCCAATGGAAAAGGCCTCCAAACTTTAATTACAACAACCAACATTTAAACAACAACTGAACTTTGGACCACAACAGAACACGTATCAAATACCCTGGGATTATGATCCCGACCTTTATTGTGTCTTCCATAGGGTCTAAGGTCATGATGCTAGAACTTGTCATGACTGTAACAAGATCATAAAATGCCTACAAAAGGACCAAAGGCAACTCTTCATCAAGATGTTTGTGGAAAATCCTATGACGCTAACACAGAATGCTAACATGGGCCCTGTTTCCTCTCAAAAAACTCCTCTTAGGATCTTCAACGACCCCTTTTCTACGCATCCTGATAACGAAAAATTAAACCCCCATGGCATAAATAAGGATAACTCAGTGGGAAAAAATGACCACAAAGCTTCCACTTCTTCAAACCCACTAGTAGCAGCTCTGTTGGGACGATCAACAACAAACTAAGATTGTGGGTCTCGTCGAATTAGATACTAAACCTCAAATTAATGCAACTACAAGAATATGTGATTATTCAACCCAGTCTATTCCCATTTACCCATCTATGTTAGATGACACTCCAATACTTCTGAGGCCAGTAGGGGCCTATGATCTAATTACAAATTTAACCAAGACCTTTTCTCACATCTCCTTCTTGGATTTGTTGAAGAAATCTCCTGATCATTGAGCCAATTTGTTAGAAGTATTGGGTCTTGGGTCACTTGATTAATGTTACCCCTCTGCCAGAGGCACAAATCATCTGCATAGACTTTGACTTCTATCCTCCTGGGTAGCCTGAAAGAGATGTTGGATTCGTCTTTGACATCAGTAAGATGCCCATCGATGTCGAGCTAGCACGTAGAGGTAACTATACGTACCCAAAATTGTAAGGTACTGTACTGCCGGAATAGTGTAACAAGTTCCCCAATGATGATACAGGTCTCCTCGCAAGGTGTTCGGGATCCAGAAAAAGCCCTCGGAGTATGCGTTAACATCCCGCATGCCCCGCTTAGCCCCCGCGCCCTTTGTTTTCCCCTTTTTCCCTCTTTCCTTGGCCTCTTGATCTTCAGTGACGAAACTCGCCGCCCTGCAGGGCAGCGGGCGTGACCGCCGCCCTGATCGGGGCAGCGGTCCTGACCGCCGCCCTGCTCAGAGCGGCGGTCCTGCGCGCGTTTTCCAGAACGTTCTTTTGACGTGACTCGTGTGAAATATCACGATTCACCAGCTTTTCCTTGCCAACTTGAGCATGCATTTATGTTTTTGGTCCCCTGGAATAGTGTTTTTCCTTTGTTTATTGTTTAGGAGTTCAGTTTGGTTTTGATTTTTGGGTGATTGAATTCCTATAAATGCATGGCTTGTGCTCAAACAAATGGCCTGGATTTTGAAGACTGATCTTTTCTCTCATCTCCTCATTTTTAGTATTTTAGTTTGTTATCTTGTTTAAGAAGCCATAGTTTCATTTCACTTGCATCTTTAGTTAGATTACTCAGCTGTTGGTAAGCCACATACCCATCTTGTGCAGGTAGTGCTGTCATTTCATCCAATCCAGTCTGAAGCTTGCCTCTGAATTTTCTCTTTGCTGTAGATTTAATTTTCATTGTTGCTTAGAGTTCTTAGTTCAGTTCATTATATGCCTGGTTAGCTTTATTCAGCTGTTGGTAAGCCACATATCCAGCTTGTGCAAACAGTGTCATTATTTTATCCAATCCATTGGAACAGAATAGCTTAGGAAGCCATTAAAGTTGCAGGTTTTGCTCTTCGAATAAGATAGTTACAGGTTCTGGTCACTTCATATTGCATGACTTGCAGTAAAATCCCGCTAGGAATCGCATAAGCCAAGCTCTGTACTCTTGCGCTATCCCTCTCCTACTCGCATTTTCAGTCTGCATTCTGAGCTGTCCTTGTCCCAATATCTACTCCTGTTGATGCTAGTATTACACGCTTTTCTGGATCCATGTGAACACGAAAGAACGAGGAGATCACACTGAGGGGACAAGATCACACACACCATCGGATTCGCCACTGTTCTGCGGAATCCAGGTTTTAACTTTCAAAGTTCTAGTTAGAATCATATCAAATAGAGTAGATAAATTGCTTCATTTCAGTAAATTCTATTCTCGATATTGCCAGGGAAGCTGTGAGGATTGATAGTTTCTGAGAAACTATGATTCACTCCTCACTTCTGAGGTAGGATCGAGAATCTTGCAGATAAATTAGACGAGCTATTTTATTTATTTAGAATAATTCTACAAATCACACAGGCAAATAACTACACTCGGTTATCTTGTCTGTTTTAAATTATTGTTTGGTTATTATTCCTAGATACGCTTAAAATAGTTTGCTTTCCTTAAAATTGTTAAAAGATTTCTTAGAAGAATAAAAGTTATATATATGTTAGATTTAGTCCACGTAGTTAAAATTTGCTTCATTACAGTTAGATTTACATTTCATTTTGTATGACAATCACGGGACCTCAGGAGCCCAGGGAATATATATTTGAGCCAATCGTGCCTCAACCAAACCTCGTCACAGCAATAGTTGACATAGACCAAAATCTCAGAATACAAGTATTCCGAACAACCACAGATTTACAACTGATCAGTTCTCAATTAAGAGGGTTAAACATAGAAGATGACCAAGCACACACGTTTTGGTCGAACCAACCAAACTACAGATTGACCTAGGTAAAGCACTCACATGACTGTAGAAGGGTTCGAAAGAGAACAAACCTTTGGTTGTGATCCTTTGGTCCCACAGCCGGGTGCAGGAGACACTCTCACAGACATAGACACCGGTTTAAGGATCCAAGTTGCGCGAACGCCTGTGAGATATTCTGAGAAAATCACACAGTTATTGGTCCTAAACATAGAAGCTGAGAAAGCATACGATTACTGGATACTAGGGATTAGAACTTGATTTCGCGTATGACCATAACAGGACCACAACAACCAAGAGTCTATGGTTGTGATCCACAGATCCCACAGCCCAACGAGTCCACAAGTCAATCAGATATAGACACTACCCTACGCACCTTGGTATTTAGATCCACTCCACTTCCACCCATCATCATCGAACAATTGTCCTTATTAGATATAGCGGCTAACGAAGCTAGAGA
This sequence comes from Taxus chinensis, assembly GCA_019776745.2. Lineage (NCBI taxonomy): Eukaryota > Viridiplantae > Streptophyta > Pinopsida > Cupressales > Taxaceae > Taxus > Taxus chinensis. Next base: position 645,961,525 of record CM034156.1, read on the forward strand.
ATTCTGGACTAGGCCTAGAGAATCGTCCGTAGAGTCAATTATATTCACCATCCACTATATGACCTTATCAGGAGACATACACGAAACTATCCCAGGTCATTTTCCACGTATTCCACAACCCATAGATCGAATCATGCCAGAGCTCGATATTGATTGGAGCCTTCGAGCAGTCATCCTTGCCGATCGATCTATCACACCAGTCCAAGTTAGAAGGGCCTTCTTTGCCTTAGATTCGCAAATTCCACTAGTGCGTGTCGAAGACATTAGACTTCCTAACTAGTTTGTCTGCATCCCACGCATATTCTACCCCCACCGGCTGTCTTGGCATGACCTCGAGAGGTCGGGTACGTGGAAGAGTTACTTGTAGATTCTCACGCTCGCCTGTCGCTTTTCCGGCGTACAAAATTGGTGAACCCGACGTGAAACAAACAAAATTAGTGAAGCTGATGTAAAACTTCCTACTTTCTCGTTCGGAGTCATAATATCACGTTTCCTTTCACAAATCACCTTCGCTCCTTCCCATTATTCTGCGGGTATTCATATACCCCCCGAATATGTCGGGATTCGATGCATATGGCAGACCCCTCTTGGGTCTTGAGGCATACTACGCCCAACAGAATAGGCAATCATCACCCTCGCTCTCAGTATGGGGCGACAACTATTCAACTAATCAGTTGTCAACACAAACCCCAAGAATCAGATATAGTTCGTCTTTTCAAACTGAGGAGTTAGATCAACCCCCTCGAACGCAACAAACAGAGCCTTTAGGCTCGAACAATATGACGTTTACCGGAGAATCTGGTTCATCTCCTCAAATGCTACTTAGACCACAAATTAGTAGACAATCAGACCCATACCTGGTCTTAGATGATGGACAGTCAATACGTTATCCTAGGAGTGAACAACATTCTCGGGGTATGTACCCACCTATAGGAGGTTTACAAATACAACCCGAGGTCTCTTTTCAAGAAAATACCTCTATGCCACTGCATATAGGAAATACTCTCAGAGAAACTTGGCAAGATAGCGATCAGTTCATGACAGGATATCACATGCCTATACAACACCAGGGTGTACAACAAACGCCGCTCAGACAAAACACCGTGACTTCACCAAATGAAGTCATTTCAACGTTAGTAGAAAAAGTGAGAGGGTTAGAACTTGCTCAAGCAAGTCAAAATTCTCCGTTCATACAAACAGGAAGTTCCAATCCTCCATACCACTCTGGCCAAGTAGATCTCCTCACAGGAGTAGGCACGTTAGGCATGCCACCTCACTATCCACAACAAACGCCAACAAGGCCCATCATCTCTAACACTATTCCTCCCGGTCTAGTGTCAAACAATCCATTCCTTGACAATACCCCGTCATACTTAAACATGTACTCCAAATCACCACAAGGAGATATCTTCTCCTCTCCCGACATGTTTTCTCAAACACAGGGACCTCCTTATGCCCCTGCCAACGCATACGCTGCACCATATCAACAACCTATCCCACCATCACTCCCTCAGCAACCACCATCAATGGTCGAAAGCTATGCGATAGGGACTTATTCCGAATATCTAAAGGAACCCTTAGACTTCACCATACGAAGCATCATGCTTCCAAGACCTCTTCCTGATTTACCCAAGTTCAAGGGTGAGGGAGATCCAAATGCACATATCAAAGCTTACGCTACAGCCATACGAGAATTACTCCCTTGGGATGGGGTTGTTGCTAAAATATTTCCCAAAACCTTGGAAGGCATTGCTCTCGACTGGTATTACAGGATACCTGAAGCCTCCATCCATTCATTTAAACAACTCGTGTCAGAGTTCATCAAAGCCTTCGACATGAACAAATTGTTGAGAACAGGAATCAGGGAATTCTTGCACATCAAACAAGAACACAACGAATCTGTCACCCATTTCATCCAGAGGTGGCGTACAGTTCTTTATTCTTTAGCAAGTGCTCCAAACATGGATCAGATGGAACTATGCGATTTATTCCTTCATTCTCTCAGCAAGGAGGTGAAGGAAGAAGTCTAGAAGTTCCCGCTAAGAACTTACGATGAAGTACTTGAGAGCGCTCTTCGAATAGACCAAGCAGCGATAGATAGTGGTCGTAAGACATATGGAACAAACGGGAGGTTAATCACCTCCACTCAAAACACTACAACTATCACAAATGTCAATCAAGGACCCAAAATCCTTAACAAAAATCGTGGGGTAACAACGGATGGGGTAACCGACCAGCCCAAGAGGGTAAATGTTGTTAATACTCCGTCACAAACAAACAACCAACGAAACAACAACTTTACCCCGACGATCAATACAGTGGATTTTAACCATCCACAACAACAACAACAACGGTGAAATCCCATACAAGGGCCAAGCCAAAACTCATTTGGTTATCAAAACCAAAGTCAAAACCAGAAACAACAATTCCTAAAACTTTAATCCTAATAGGCAATAGTTTGATCAGAATTTTAGGCCACAATACACACCTAACCAACAAAATGGGAATTACAATCCCAATTCTTATTGTGGTTTCCACAAAATTCGGGGTCACGATACTAGAACATGTCGTGACTACAATAAATTTATGCAACGCTTTCCAGAAGAACAAAGACAGTTCTTCACAGATTTGTTTTTGGCAGATCCCGTCTCATCATCACCAAATACGCTCACAGGGGCAGTTTCCCCTCAGAATGCTCCCCTCAAGATCTTTAACGATCCGCTCCCAAATCATGATAGCAATAGGCTGAATCCAACTGGAACAAACAAAGGTGCAATGACGGGAAACAATGATCATGAAGCCTCGACTTCATTAAATCCATCAGTTGCGCCACAGTTAGGAGCTCAACCGAGACCCAAGATAGTCAGTTTGGTAGAATTAGATGCTGAACTACCTATCGAAGCTATAACAAGAACACGAGAGTATTTCTCTCAACCGAGCCCAAGTCCTCTGCCAGAAACAGATAAGAGTCAGCAAATAGTAGAAAAACCCGTAGGTGCCTATGATTTAATTAGCGACCTAACAAAGACCTTCTCACACATTTCATTTTTGGACTTACTAAAGAACTCTCCCCCTCACAGAGCTGCTCTTTTAGAAGCATTAGGTCTAGGCCATCTAATTAACATCACTCCACCTCCTGAAACACAAGTAAATCATGTAGATTTTGATATCCACCCTCCGGGGCAGCCGGACAAGGATGTCGAATTCATAGAAATAAGTAAAATGCCCACAGATGCTGAGATCGCACGCCGAGGTGATCCAGCCTTACACTTACAAGTATGGGTTTATAATAACTATGTAAAACGGGCAATGGTTGACGATGGGGCCGCAGTTAACATAGTCCCTTTCTCTTTCCTCCAAAAACTTGGATATGGGGAAACAAACTGTTCCACTACTCGAAATACATTGAGAGGCTATGATAGCCTTAAAGCCACTTCGATAGGAACTATAATACTGCCGGTCACCTTAGGGCCCAAAACAGTCTGACTGAGTTTTATATTATAGATCGGGAAACTAATTATAATATGATACTCGGCCGACCATGGATACACCGAATGAAGGCAATCCCTTCTACATTATTTCAAGAAGTAAGATTCTTGCATCTAGGAAAGGTATTTGTAGCCAAAGGTGATCCAAAACCTTTCGATTTGCACCTAGCTGATTTAAAGAAAAGACCAGGGGTGCACTCAGAATTTGAACTGCCAACAAACCAACTTAATAAACCCACTGACCCAAAACCAGAGGAAAAGTTGGTACCTATGACGGATCTTGAAACTACCAGCATAGCCAAAACAATTCCAACCCCTAAAGATAAAACTAAAGAAACAGTATCATTAGGGACTACTGCGAAAATCGTTGAGTTGATAGAACAAGATTCACCAATGTTCTTACCATTTGATTCAGTAGGCATAGGATTTTCCCTAGGTGTTGGTTCCTTTCCAGCAGAGGACCTCTGTATGGTAGAAGTAGAGTGTGCGCAGCAGATGCCCCAACATCTATACTCCCGGCTAAGTATTGGACTCTCCATTTCGATGGAGCTAAATGCCGTTATGGAGCGGGGGCAGGTATAATTCTTACTTCGCCCGAGGAGAAAGTCCTCCCATTCACTTTTAAATTAAACTTTGAATGCACAAACAACAATGCTGAGTACGAAGCCCTCCTCCTTGGCCTTACCTTAGCCAAAAGAATTGGTATTGATAACATCAGAGTCCTGGGAGACTCGCAATTAGTGACAAATCAAGTTTCTGAAGTATATGAAACTAAAGCCGAACATTTGCAACTCTACAAAAATGCTGTATTAGATTTAAGCAAGGCGTTCAACTTCATATCCATTGAAGCAATCCCGCGAGAGAAAAATCTTCTCGCCGATTCAATAGCAACCTCAACATCACGTTTTACTCCAAGCAATGAGTTAGAAGATACCCAGTTCACGGTGTCCATTCGTGATGAACCATTGATAAAAATAATGACGAATCCTCTTTTAAGCGGAAGTGAATCTACCATCCTAGACCATGTTGATAGTGATGCGGCTACTTTGGATTATTTAAATGCCTATGCAGCACTACATCTCTCCTATCACATGCTAGATTTATCCTTGATTCCACATTCATCTTCCTACTTCGGAAATCCCGTAACGGATCTTCCCTCACAAATGGAACCTAGCATATACGCAGTAGAAAATGGGGATGATTTAGATTTACCTCCAGCACCACCTGAGTTCAAAGAGGGTAACGCCTCTTTGATCGAAGAAACAATCGATGTCAACATCGGGACAGAAGATGAACCAAGAATATTGAAACTAGGCTCTTCGTTAACCCCAGAAGAGGTGGAAATACATACTCAGATTCTCAAAGAACATCAAAAGGCATTTGCATTTAATTATAAGGAGATGACAGGAGTCGCACCCCACATTGCGGTGCACAACCTCGTCACTAGATCAGATGCAAAGCCAATTAAACAAAAATCAAGACCCATGAAGCCCAAAGTAGCTCTCATGGTAAAAGAGGAGGTAATAAAACTCCTTCAGGTAGGATTCATCAAACCAGTTGACTACTCCCAATGGGTATCTAATATTGTCCCCGTTCTCAAGAAGAATGGAAAGATACGCATCTGCATAGATTTCTGAGATATCAACAAAGCGTGTCCTAAGGACGACTTCCCATTACCATCCATAGACGTTATTGTTGATGCAACAGCTGGTTTTGAACTCTTGTCTCTCATGGATGGATTCTCGGGATACAATCAAATCAGAATATCTGAGCAAGATCAAGCTAAAACCACGTTTATAACTCCTTGGGGAACCTATTGCTACGCTGTTATGCCATTCGGTCTCAAGAACGCCGGTGCTACGTACCAGCGGGCCATGACATACATATTTCACGATCTAATTCATAAAATCGTGGAATCTTACGTAGATGACTTATTGGCTAAAGCCAAGAAGCGTTGTGACCATCCCGAAGTACTCCGCGTCATTCTTTCACGTCTAATAGAATATGGAGTCACGCTAAATCCAGAGAAATGCGTCTTTGGTGTAACAGGAGGAAAGCTCCTAGGTTACATCATATCGTCATGAGGAATTGATGTTGATCGAACCAAAATTCGGGCTGTCCTTGAAATGGTCCCACCTTCGAGTGAATCTGGAATCAGATCATTTCTCGGAAAGCTGGGTGCAATCCGGAGATTTATCCCGGACTTAAGCTTCGCCGTTCATCCAATCAACAATTTACTCAAGAAAGACTATAGCCTTGATTGGACCGAAGATTGCAATGAAGCTTTTGATGCAGTTAAGCGTTTCCTTTTATCGCCACCTACGCTAATGCCACCTAAGCTAGATCACCCGTTAATTCTATATTCACGAGCTACCAATGTCTCGCTGGCCTGTATGTTGGCCCAAGAAGACGATAACAAGAGAGAACGTGTGATTTATTTCATTAGCCGAACGCTGCTCGACTATGAAACACGCTATACACAGGCAGAACGAGAATGCCTTGCCATAGTCTTTGCTACTAAACACCTAAGACATTATATGCTGAATCAAGAAACGAAGGTCATGGTAAAAACGGACCATTTACGGACTTTTCTCACACAAGGGTCATTATCTAAAAAGGCTGGACGTTTTATAACCTTAATGGGAGAGTTCGAATTAACATTTGTAAATCAGAAGTCGGTTAAAGGACAAATCATCGCGGATTGGTTAGCTGACAACCCATTAGATGGAGGTGATTTAGTAGATTTAGACTTTCCAGATGAATGCGTATACTACATCGAAACTCGACCCGCTATCTCTGAGTGTCCTTGGTACACTGATATCATTAATTATATCATAGACCATACGTACCCGGAGGTAGTTACACCGCAACAAAGAAGGCGGTTACGCATAATCGTAGCTAAATATGTCATTATAGAGCAGGTGCTCTATCGAAAAGCATTCGATGGAATGCTCCTAAGGTGTGTCGACACAGAAGAGTCCAAGAGGATTCTCCATGAATCCCACAGCGGTATATGTGGAGGCCACTTCGGTGGCCATGCCACCGCTCGAAAAATACATCGAATGGGCTATTTCTGGCCCACTCTAGAACATGACGCGATAGAGTTTGCACGCAGGTGTCATAAGTGCCAAGAATTCTCCCACGAGATCCACATGCCAGCACAAGCTCTACAACCAATCGCAACTCCATGGCCCTTTTCTACATGGGGTCTAGACTTAATAGGGAAATTCTCTCCCTCATCCACAGACGGCCATAATTTTATAATCACGGCCACTGAATATTTTACCAAATGGGTGGAGGCCATGCCTCTTACTACTGTACCTGGTTCTGTGATTGCCAAGTTCATTTTGAACCAAATCATTTGCAGGTACGGTATCCCGCAAATCATTATCTCCGATAATGGAACTTCTTTTAAAAATGAAGAAGTTCACGAACTATGCAGTAAATTTAAGATAAGCCATCATACGGCTTCCTTGTATTATCCCCAAGCCAACGGACAGGCTGAAGCAACAAACAAAACACTGAAAGCCATTCTCCTTAAAACGGTGAAAGAAAACAAGCGAGATTGGCATTTGAAGTTATATCCGGCCTTGTGGGCCCACCGAACCTCAATAAGAACACCAACAGGAGCAACTCCTTTCTCGCTAGTATTTGGGGCAGAAGCAGTTCTCCCGCTTGAGGTCAAAATACCCAGTCTCCGCATTTCACTACAAGGGATTTTGGATGAAGACGCTTACAGAGAAGCACGTCTTTCCCAACTAGAAAGCCTAGATGAAACTAGGTTAGATGCTGAACAACGGCACAGAGCTTATGCTGACCGAATGTGCCGGCAGTATAACAAGAAGGTCTATGAACGCGATATATACGAAGGTGATCTAGTTCTAAGACTAGACAGCCGGATCGACAAGAAGACCGGTGAAGGAAGGAAATTCCGGCCCAAATGGTTGGGCCCGTACCGAGTCATGAAGGACTATGGAAATGGTGCTTACCTCTTATGTACGCTAGAAGGTGAGGAATTTGGCGAAACAGTCAATTCCCTGCACCTCAAGCGATTCTACGCATAAGCAACTAGCATTGCTTGTACAATTATCTACATTACATCTTCATATAGATTAAGATCATTTTGTCCACTTGTTTCTTACATAAATTGTGATCAAGGAATCTATTCTCAAAGCAATTCATTACAAACTCGTGATGTTTTTGGCATAAAGTTCTTTAAATCATACCTCCCCATCTTCATGTATCATCGAATCATCTCGGAATCTTTTATCAAATAAAATCAGACATGACAAAGTCCTAACGGTAACCATACCAAGATCTGCAAGTTTGTTCTCGCTTTGATTTCTTCTTAGGATAGGTGTCTTGCCTATGGTCTGTTCTAGAAGCTTCATGGTGTCACATCTATCCCATATATACATCTCTTTGGAAATAAGCATATACTGACATTTTACTCAAATAAGCAAGTCAAAAAGTGATTAAACAGAAAATTTTATTTTTACACATTTCCTTGCCCCACCAACCTTCGGTGATGAGCTTGCGTCTCTTACTAGTGACGTAGGGTTGGGAAAGGATGGAAATGCCCTTACTCGCCTATGCCTTGCCCACGGTGATAAACCCACGCTTCTTACTAGTAGCATGGGGCAAAGTGTAGGGGGTCCTCTTGACAAAGCAAACGTTAAAAAGTCATAAACAAACAATTCAAACTTTGAGTCAAAAATGAATGAATCAGATGTTCAAAATCCCAAGAGAGTTAAAATCCTAAAAACCCAGATTTTGTCTACTATGTGGCCATCTACGGGTCTAAGTCTAGATAAACCGCAAAGCAAGTTGCATCCAAAACTATGAAGTCATTCAGGTAGAGTAAGCTTGTAGTTTTCAATTTGGTTCCGCCAAAGCTTCGTCTGTCTTTCATCACTATCATTTCACCATATTTCATAACTTGCGCCCTTCTTGGCTCTTGGTGATAAGCCCTCGCATCTTACTAGTTGCGTGGAGTTAGGAGTGGGGCAAGTTAATCTGTTCATCATACTGGTTATTTTCATCACTTTGCCAAAACAAACATGAGGTATCCAAATTGCTCACAGAAGCTAAAATTCAAGATCACAATATATCTACAATATCATGTATCAGCATCATGAAACACAAAAAGAAAGCAAACATTTGCATCATCTGTTTTCCATTGCATACATTCTAGAAAGCATATAAACCATACATCGTAATATACACAAGGAAACTGGAAATAGAAAGGAAAGCATGAGTGACAAGCGTTTGATCCAAAGACAAATGTATATATATAAATAATCAATGTTTATATACAATGCCATCATGCTCTAAGCATGGTCAAAACGCTCAAAGAGCCCGTGATATACAAAGAATATATAGTACAAAGTACACGAGGGCCAAGAGGCCTCTCAATCCCTACGCGACCCCTCCGAAGGTGCACGCCCACGCCTAGGACTCCGGCTGCGCCGGCGCTCTGAATGTACGGAAGGCTCGGGGCCCCGAGGGGCAGCCGCGGTCTCACCATGAGAATGGCTCCTCATGAGGCGCTCAGCCGTCCTGTAGCCCGCTAACTCTGTGCGGAGGGTCGATACCATCCTAGCCACGTGCCAAATGGGAGCGAAGACATCAGTATGTCTACCAGCTGCTGAGGGCTCCCCGGCATCTACGGATAGCTCCGCGCGGGTCCTATCCATGGGGATCATCAGGGAATCGGTACATACCCTGCGGATCAAATCCCGCCACTCGTCAACAGTCTCTGCAAACAAAGGAGAAAAATGAATTAGAAACCAAGCAAGAGGCTGAAAGATACAAGATAAAAACACAAGGAGAGATGGCAATTAAAACAAATCCTAAATTAAAAAAAAGAAAACATTAAAAGGGAGAAGGGTAACTTACTCGGATCCCCAGGCATCCAAGATGGGTCGCTGGGGCCGGCACCGGCTGCAGATGCCGCTGCCGACTGAGGGGCTGCTCCCGTGGCAGGGGCAACATGTCACCCTGCAACTGACTCATCCTCTCCGCCATGGCCCTGAGAGAGTGGCTCCTCTGAAGCTAGAGTGTCCTTCTCTGCGCTCTGCTCAGCCCTCTCTGCCTGCATAATATCCTGAGTGTCATGCCACTCAGGATCGCTGTCCTCGGTCTCCTCCTCTGTCCCTCCCTCCGTGAGCTCCTCAGAGTCGGAATCAATATCTATAGGGTCATCGCTGCTATGAGCAGGACCCGCAGCAATCTGAAGCAAAGGTGCCCGAGGCACACCGGCTCTCCCTCTGGCGCGAACTATCCCCCTGGCTGCAATAGGAATGCCAGGAGTGATCGCTGTCCAACCACGGCCTCTAGGCCCCCCTCTAGCCTCGCGGACTAATCTGTAAACTGGCGCCACTGGGGGAAGCATGCCCAAATACGGTAGGCCGAACTGCTGAGGAACCCGGCCGAAAGGATGTACCTCTACTCGCCCCACTCGATCAATGAGCTGCCCTGTGGTGGAGCAGGAGATCAGGGTAAGAGTCTCCTCGCCCCATATGCCGGCCATAAGCCGGTACGGTGTCGCCTCCATGTCTGCAGTAGTGAGGGAGGCAACTGGCCGATGAGGTGCTCTAAGCACCGACATATCTGTCCATCTAGCTGCCCTCACAGCCCCAGGATCTGCTACCTCCACGCCTCTGCCATAAGGGATGAAGTGCTCATACACCCAACTCATAACTAAAGTCGGGTGGCTCAATGACTGTCCCTGTAAACGGACCACCCTGTATAAATCATGGTAGGTGGTCCCCAGAATATCTGCACCCCAGGTGTATATCCGTCCGTGCCCCTCTATCTGCGCAATGATGGGGGCCCAACAGTATAACAATGTATCCCCTCCCTTGTCCCCGATCAGTCTCGAGGCAAGGATCCCCATGACGGCCTGTCGAAGTACGGGGATAGGAAAAGAAGGAATGGATCGAACTCTCACCCCCTTCTTCGACCCCGTGGAGATAACTGCATCTCCCATATATGCTGCCCACTGTGCAATCTGTGCCCGTGAGCCTGCTGTCTCTAATGTAAGTCTCCGCCCAATGATCGGGACTCCTAGAATGCGGTAGACATCCTCGAGTGTAATGGTCCACTCACCACGGACCCCTGGCAGTCGGAAGGTGTTCCGATCTGCATCCCAATAAGAAAATAAGTCACAAAGGATGTGACTCGATGGTGCAACATGGGGCACGTGCGATATACGCAGTATGCCGGCCCTCTGTAGTGTGTCCTCCTCATCCTGTGAAAGGGCATCCAGTACCCCTGAGAGCCAATCACACTCTCTCTCCCTGCTCCATCTAATGTACTCCGCTCTCACCTGCATACACCCAAAAACACACAAAACAGAGCAAGTTAATATCTGAACAATACCAAGAAGGTCATAAAAACGTATAGAAGTGCAAGAAAATACAAGTGCAATCTCAAAAATTAAGTTCTTTTGCATTCTGTTCAGAACCGCCGCCCTGAGCAGGGAGGCGGTTTTGTAACCGCCGCCTTAAGGGCGGCGGTCGTGTAACCGCCGCCCTAGCTGGCCAGGGCGGCAGTCGTGGTCCGAAAACCCACGTGGGTTTTTAATCCTAAAAAGCCTAAAACTAACAAAAAGTGACCATTTGACCTAAAAATGGAGCCTACCCAGTAGGCGCCCCCCCTAGGTGGACCTTTTGAACCTAACATTTTCAAAAATAACCCCCCCATTACGACAAATTTAACATTTCAAATTTAAAGGGGGAAAACGCAAAATTAAAGAAAACCAACCTGTGATCTAGCAGGGTGGTGTTCCGCATGTGGAGGCATGATCACGATCTCGCTGCGGACGTTTTGACTCTACTCACGCAAGAAACCGTCACCGTGGGTCCCAGAGCTCAAAATCAATCAAATCAACTCGCGCAAATGAATAGGAAAATGGGCCCACTTTCATATATATAGCACCCTGTTTCGTTTTAAAAGACTTTTTCGCAGGTTTGGAGCGCTGATGGAGGTAAGTTCCTATCCCCGCACGAATGGTACGTTCTCATTCCCTATTATTTTAGCGTTTATTTTCCAAGTTTTTGTATCTATCTGCACTTGAGTTCTCTTTTCATTTTGCAGGTAGCGGGAATTTCGGATGGCGTCGTTTCAACACACGGACGAGTAAGGTATAGCTTCTAACTCCCCATTTCGGGACTGCCATACTCGGACCCACCGTTTTATGCCTCTTCATGGCTAAAACGCTTCTCCGAGGGGGCAATATGTACGTACCCAAAATTGTAAGGTACTGTACTGCCAGAACAGTGTAACAAGTTCCCCAATGATGATACAGGTCTCCTCGCAAGGTGTTCGGGATCCGGAAAAGCCCTCGGAGTATGCGTTAACATCCCACATGCCCCGCTTAGCCCCCACGCCCTTTGTTTTCCCCTTTTTCCCTCTTTCCTTGGCCTCTTGATCTTCAGTGACGAAACCGCCGCCCTGATCAGGGCGGCGGTCCTGTAACCGCTGCCCTGCTCAGAGCGGCGGTCCTATGCGTGTTTTCCAGAACGTTCTTTTGACGCGACTCGCGTGAAATATCACGATTCACCAGCTTTCCTTTGCCGACTTGAGCATGCATTTATGTTTTTGGTCCCCTGGAATAGTGTTTTTCCTTTGTTTATTGTTTAGGAGTTCAGTTTGGTTTTGATTTTTGGGTGATTGAATTCCTATAAATGCATGGCTTGTGCTCAAACAAATGGCCTGGATTTTGAAGACTGATCTTTGCTCTCATCTCCTCATTTTTAGTATTTTAGTTTGTTATCTTGTTTAAGAAGCCATAGTTTCATTTCACTTGCATCTTTAGTTAGATTACTCAGCTGTTGGTAAGCCACATACCCATCTTGTGCAGGCAGTGCTGTCATTTCATCCAATCCGGTCTGAAGCTTGCCTCTGAATTTTCTCTTTGCTGTAGATTTAATTTTCATTGTTGCTTAGAGTTCTTAGTTCAGTTCATTATATGCCTGGTTAGCTTTATTCAGCTGTTGGTAAGCCACATATCCAGCTTGTGCAAACAGTGTCATTATTTTATCCAATCCATTGGAACAGAATAGCTTAGGAAGCCATTAAAGTTGCAGGTTTTTCTCTTCGAATAAGATAGTTACAGGTTCTGGTCACTTCATATTGCATGACTTGCAGTAAAATCCCGCTAGGAATCGCATAAGCCAAGCTCTGTACTCTTGCGCTATCCCTCTCCTACTCGCATTTTCAGTCTGCATTCTGAGCTGTCCTTGTCCCAATATCTACTCCTGTCGATGCTAGTATTACACACTTTTCTGGATCCACGTGAACACGAAAGAACGAGGAGATCACATTGAGGGGACAAGATCACACACACCATCAGATTCGCCACTGTTCTGCGGAATCCAGGTTTTAACTTTCAAAGTTCTAGTTAGAATCATATCAAATAGAGTAGATAAATTGCTTCATTTCAGTAAATTCTATTCTCGATATTGCCAGGGAAGCTGTGAGGATTGATAGTTTCTGAGAAACTATGATTCACTCCTCACTTCTGAGGTAGGATCGAGAATCTTGCAGATAAATTAGACGAGCTATTTTATTTATTTAGAATAATTCTACAAATCACACAGGCAAATAACTACACTCGGTTATCTTGTCTGTTTTAAATTATTGTTTGGTTATTATTCCTAGATACGCTTAAAATAGTTTGCTTTCCTTAAAATTGTTAAAAGATTTCTTAGAAGAATAAAAGTTATATATATGTTAGATTTAGTCCACGTAGTTAAAATTTGCTTCATTACAGTTAGATTTACATTTCGTTTCGTATGACAATCACGGGACCTCAGGAGCCCAGGGAATATATATTTGAGCCAATCGTGCCTCAACCAAACCTCGTCACAGCAATAGTTGACATAGACCAAAATCTCAGAATACAAGTATTCCGAACAACCACAGATTTACAACTGATCAGTTCTCAATTAAGAGGGTTAAACATAGAAGACGACCAAGCACACACGTTTTGGTCGAACCAACCAAACTACAGATTGACCTAGGTAAAGCACTCACATGACTGTAGAAGGGTTCGAAAGAGAACAAACCTTTGGTTGTGATCCTTTGGTCCCACAGCCGGGTGCAGGAGACACTCTCACAGACATAGACACCGGTTTAAGGATCCAAGTTGCGCGAATGCCTGTGAGATATTCTGAGAAAATCACACAGTTATTGGTCCTAAACATAGAAGCTGAGAAAGCATACGATTACTGGATACTAGGGATTAGAACTTGATTTCACGTATGACCATAACAGGACCGCAACAACCAAGAGTCTATGGTTGTGATCCACAGATCCCACAGCCCAACGAGTCCACAAGTCAATCAGATATAGACACTACCCTACGCACCTTGGTATTTAGATCCACTCCACTTCCACCCATCATCATCGAACAATTGTCCTTATTAGATATAGCGGCTAACGAAGCTAGAGAATTCTGGACTAGGCCAGAGAATCGTCCGTAGAGTCAATTATATTCACCATCCACTATATGACCTTATCAGGAGACATACACGAAACTATCCCAGGTCATTTTCCACGTATTCCACAACCCATAGATCGAATCACGCCAGAGCTCGATATTGATTGGAGCCTTCGAGCAGTCATCCTTGCCGATCGATCTATCACACCAGTCCAAGTTAGAAGGGCCTTCTTTGCCTTAGATTCACAAATTCCACTAGTGCGTGTCGAAGACATTAGACTGCCTAACTAGTTTGTCTGCATCCCACGCATATTCTACCCCCACCGGCTGTCTCGGCATGACCTCGAGAGGTCGGGTACGCGGAAGAGTTACTTGTAGATTCTCACGCTCGCCTGTCACTTTTCCGGATGATTGACAATGGGGTAGTTATCATTATTGTCACCTTTTCATTCCTCCAAAAGTTATGCTATAAGGAAACCAACTGTTCTTCAACTAGAAATAGGCTGAGAGGCTACGACAGTCTAAAATTAATGTCCATAGGGACCATCGTGTTCCCGGTTAATTTTGGGCCCAAGATAGTTATAAATGTGTTTTATATTATAGATAGGGAAACTAACTATAATATTATTCTTGGTCGGCCTTAGATCCATCATATGAAGGAAATCCCTTCCACGTTGTTTCAGGAAGTCATATTCCTGCATTTAGGGAGGGTTTTCGTCACTTAGGGTAACCCAAAGCCTTTTTATATTCACCTAGCCAACTTATAAAAGAAACTCGAGTTCCATACCGAGTTCAAACTTCCCATCAATCAAGTAAACAAACCTAAAGATACAACACTAGTTTCTAAACTTATTCCCACGGCAGAACCAAAAACCTCCATTTTAATTGAGGGGGTTGTTGCAACTAAAGATGAAATTGTTGTTGTTGAGACAATATCAATAAAAACCACGAATAACATTTTCAAGTTGTTGGAGAATGAATTTCCTATTCTCCTCCCTTTCAAATCCTTGGGCATAAGACATTCTCTAGGACCCAGATCTCTTCCATCTAAAGGGATTTACATGGTTGAGGTCTCATAAGTGGAGGAAGAAGATACTAGAAATGATCAAACATCAATCTTCCCTAGCAACTGTTGGATGCTCAATTATTATGGAGCGAAGTGTCATTTTGGTGTTAGGACAGGCGTGATCCTCACTTCCCCGAAAGGAAAGGTTATGCCTTTTTCCTTTAAGCTCAATTTCAAATGCACAAACAATATTGACAAGTATGAGGATCTTCTTCTTGGTCTCATTGTAGCCAAGAGAATGGATGCTTTAAATATTATAGTTTTGGGTGATTCCCAACTAGTTTCCATCCAAGTTTTAGAAGTTTACGAGACTAGAGCAAAGCACCTGCAACTCTATAAGAATGAAAAACTTAACCTAAGAAAAGGTTTTGACTTCATATCCAATGAAGCTATCCCACACGAACAAAACCTTTTAGCTGATTATATGGCTACTTTAGCTTCTCACTTTTTTCCAAGTGGAGATTTGGAAGATATTGAATTCACTGTCTCATTTCGAGCCGAAACCATAGTTTGAAAAATGCCTAGCAATATAATTCTAGCATACATTGAGACTGAGAATGAGCCTACCAATGTAGATTATGCAGAGAATGATGAGGCTATACTATGTTAGCTTAATTTGTACACTGAACTTCATCCCACACATCACAAGAGGGGCTTCACTCTCATACCTCACTCTTCCTCCTATTTTGGAGATCATATGATGGGTCCTTCCTCATCGGAAGGCCTTGAGATCTATGAATTAGAGGAGGGAGGAGAACTAGAACTACCTCTAGCCCTACCTGAGTTTGAAGAAGGCAACACCTCTTTAATCGAAGGGACCGTCGATATAAATATCGAGATGGAGGAAGACCCTCAGATATTGAAACTTGGTTCTTCTTTAACTCCGGAAGAAGTGGAAATTCATACAAAGGTTATTAAAGAGCATTCAAAACCCTTTACATTCAGCTATAAAGAGATGACATGAATTACTCCCAAAGTTTTTGTCCAAAATCTTGTAACCAAACTTGACACCAAGCCCATCAAACAAATGTCAAGACCTATGAAGCCAAAAGTGGCTCTGATGGTCAAAGAAGAGGTTATGCTACTCCTTCAAGTGGGATTCATCAAACCTATAGATTATTCAATGTGGGTATCGAACATAGTCTATGTTCTTAAAAAGAATGGGAAAATTCGAATATGCATTGATTTTCGGGACATAAACAAGGTGTGTCCTAAGGATGATTTCTCATTACCCTCCATCAATGTTATCATGGATGCAACAACTAGATATGAGATTTTTTCACTCATGGATGGTTTCTCAAGTTACAATCAAATTAGGATCTCTGAGGTGGATCAGACAAAGACCACTTTCACTACTCCTTAAGGTACCTACTGCTATGTGGTCATGTCGTTTGATCCTAAGAACACTGATATAACCTATGATGGAAATGGCCTATATATTCCATGATCTTATCACAAGATTGTGGAATCGTACGTTGAAAATCTTATGGCTAAGGCCAAAAAGTGATCTGATCACCCCAAGATGCTTCGCATCATCCTCTCTCATCTCATTGAATATGACATCACATTAAATCCAGAGAAGTGTATATTTAGAGTGATGAGAGGGAAGTTTTTGGGTTAAATAATATCTTCATGAGGGATTGATGTAGATCTGGTAAAAATTCAAGTAGTTTTAGAGATGAATCTTCCTACAAATGAATTAGGAATTAGGTATTTTCTTAGAAAGCTCAGAGAAATCCACAGGTTCATACCTAATTTAACCTACGCTATTCATGTAATCAACAATTATTTAAAGAAATATGTTTCTAACATTTAGATGAATGAGTGTCATGAGGCATTTGGATTGGTCAAGCATTTCCTATTATCACCGTCCACACTCATGCTTCCTAAGGAAGATCATCCTTTCATCGTGTATTCTCGATCTATAGACATCTCTCTAGTTTGCTTGTTAGCACAAGAAGACAATGATAAACATGAACGTGTAGTTTACTTCATTAGTCGCACCTTGTTAGACTATGAGACGCGTTATACACAGTTAGAAAAGGAATGCCTTGTTATAGTGTTCACAATGAAACGTTTAAGGCATTATATGCTTAACCAAGAAACATAGGAAATTGTCAATACATACCATCTTCGAACATTTCTAATGCAAGGTTCCTTGTCTAAGAAATTTTGATGCTTCATGACCCTAATGGGTGAATTCGAGTTAACCTTTTTTAATCAAAAGTACTGACAAAGGAAAAATCATTGCCAGATTGGTTGGTAGACAACCCATGAGATCATGAAGATCTAGTAGACTTAGATTTCCCCAATGAGTGCATGTATTTCATTGAATCTAGGCCTCAAATTTTCAAGTGTCCATGGTATTTAAACATTATCAATTTCATTATGGACCACACATACCCTGGGGGGGAAAACTCATAGTAGATAAGATGACTATGCATCATATCCACCATATATGTGATTATAGAATAAGTGATTTATTGCAGAGCCTTTGATGGAATGCTCTTAAGGTGTGTCGATGAGGAAGAGTCGGAAAATATTCTCTTCAAAGCCCACAACAGAGTCTATGGGGGTCACTTCGGAGGACATGCTACTGTGCATAAGATACACTTGATGGGTTATTTTTTCCCCAACATAGAGCATGATGTTTTGGAGTATGTGCGCAGGTGTTACAAATGTCAGGAATTCTCTCATGAGATTCATATACCTTCACGGGATATACAACCTATTGCAACACCCTATTCCTTTTCCACACGGGGTTTATATTTGATAGGGAAGTCTTCTTCTTTCATCAATGGATGGCCACAATTTAATAATTACGGCCACATAATATTTCATAAAGTGGGTTGAAGCCATGCCTCTTACCACCATTCCTAGGTCTATAATCACAAAGTTCATCTTCAATCATATCATTTGTAGGTACGTGGTCCCACAATTCATTATCTCAAATAATGGCACATATTTTAAGAACGAAGAGGTGTGTTAGTTATGCACAAAGTCTCAAAATAAATCACCACACAACCTCTTATACTATCCTCAGGCCAATGGACATGTTGAGGCTATGAACAAGACATTAAAATTCATCTTCCTAAAAACTGTCAAGGAGAATAAACACGATTGGAATTTGAAGTTATTTTTGACCTTGTGGCCCTACAAAACTTCGGTAAGAATTCCTCAAGGGGAAACTCCATATTCCCTAGTGTTCGGTTCTGAATCAGTCTTACCGCTTGAATTTGAGATACCTAGTCTCTCGAATATCTTGTAAGGCATCTTAGGTAAAAGGATATCGTGAGGCACAACTCATTGAGCTAGAAACCCTCGAAGAAGCTCGACTCAAAACTAAGCAACGACATAGTGTCTACGTTGACCCAATGATTCGGTAGTACAACAAAAAGGTGTATGAGTGTCAAATTTTAATAGGATATCTAGTATTGAGACTTGATATCTAGATAGAAAAGAAAACTGGTGAAGGAAGGAAATTCAGGCCCAAGTGGTTGGGCCCAAATTGAGTCATGGAGGACTACAAGAATGGGGCATATTGCATGTGTACATTAGAGGGTGAAGAATTTGGCGAATCTGTCAACTCAATTCACTTGAAACGTTACTATGCATGATCCATCTGCATTTCCACATGTACATTATTGCATCCGCACTACATTTTCATGTTTTAGATCATTTTATAAATTTTTAATCAAAGAACTTATCTTTTAAGCAACTTTCAAAAACTTCTAAAAAAATTAGCAAAACATTTTATCGTACTTATTCGAATATTCACCATATTATCATTAAAAATTTCTGATCATTTCAGCTAGTTCAACAAGTTAAGACATAATTTTGACATTTAATCCTACCAAGTCCTGCATACTTGGTTCTACTCGTAGCTTATGCTAGCCTAGGTGTCTTTTCCTATAGTGTATTCTAGAATCTTGTTGATGTCACATATTTCCGATAAAATCTCTTTTGTAACAACAACATTCTAAACATTTTACCTGGATCGCTTGTTCGCCTACCTCAACCTTCGGTGTTAAGCCCTCACATCTTACTGGTTGCATGGGGTTGAGGCTAGGGGAAAGATCTCCCTCCCAAAATCACAACTCAAAGTTTTTTGAAAAATGAACAATTCAAATCAAATAAATGCAAAAATATTTCATTTACAAATAAAACTACACTTCCTTGCCCCACCAATATTCAGTGATGAGCCCACGATTCTTATTAGTAGCGTGAGGTTAGGAAAGGGGGGAAGTGCCTTTACTCACCTATATCTTTTCCTCGGTGATGAGCCCATCCTTCTTACTGGTAGCATGGGGAAAGCTATAGGGAGTCTCTTCAAACAAGTTAGTAAGTTGTAAGCAACTCATTCAATAAAATGTGCTTTGAAAATCTTAAAATCCTAAAAAAGTTAATTAGATGTGTATGTTGTTAGAATGTGTTGTATATTTTGTATATTGTATACCCAAGAGTACTGTACACCTCTTCCACAAGTGTTAGTAGGGGTCCAGGGACTGGCCCCAACTGGGGGGTTTGGGGGGCCATCGCCCCCCCAATCGGGGGTTCGGGGGCTAGCCCTAAGAATTTTTTTTGGAAATCCCTATTTTTATGGGGGTATGGATATGTTATTTTTATCTATACGTATATATGGGTGGTGTCATAATCCATAAAGTATGGGGAACCATTATGGGTGTTTATTAGCCCATGGTTTTGGTACCCATTGTATTATAAAACCGATTTGATGGTTTCCTATTGTTTTGCTTACATATAGCTGGACCATGTAGTAGGGTAGAGAAGAACTTGGAAGTACATTATTGTATTGTAAATGGTTAAGTTAATGTAATAAGAGAGAGAAGTTACTGTGCTGGGTTTTTTCCCGAAAGGGTTTCTTGAGATAAATCTTGTGTTTGTCATTTGTTTTCTTTGATTTATCTTAAATATTCTTTTAAGAATAGCTTCTTGTTTATTAGTTTATTGGATTGATTCTCTTCATTTGGTATCAAAGCTAGGTTTTAGCTTTTATGTGAAGAGTTAGGGTTTCTAAAACCTTGTGATAAACATTTTTTCGAGTGGGAGCTCTTCGGGTGAATTTTTCAAGTAGAAGAAAATGATGGGAAGCACAAGGATCGAGATCAAAAATTTAATGCATTTTGAGTTATGGAAGCTCAATGTGGAAGATCTTCTTGTGGATAGAGATCAATGGATTGTTGTGTCTGGAGTCATGCCTATGGGTATGAAGGTAGAGGACTGGGAAAATATCGATAGGAAGGCAAGGAGTTCAATCAGATTGTGTATGTCAGATTCAGTTTTATTGAATGTGTCAAATGAGAAATTTTCTCAAGTGTTATGGGAGAAGTTGGGGACTTTGTATCAAACAAAGTCTCTAGTGAATAAATTGTTTCTCTGAAAGAAGTTATATTCATTAAGAATGAATGATGGAGACTCTGTTGCAGAACATCTGAACGTCTTTAATACTGTGGTAAGTTAGTTGATTTCTATTGATATTAAAATGGAAGAAGAGGATAAGTGTATTACTCTTTTATGTTCTTTACCTGAGTCTTGGGATAATCTAGTTATGGCTATTACTAGTACTACGAGTAAATTATTAGTTGAGGATGTAGTTGTGGCCTTACTATCAGAAGAAATGAGGTGGAAATCCATTGAGGATTATCAATCCAAGGATGCCTTATATGTAAGAGGTTGTACCCAAGAGAAAAGCAAGAAGAGGCAAGGACAGTCAAAGTTAGAAGTAAATCAAAGACTACAAAAAAAGATAAGAGGAAATGTTGGAACTGTGGTAAAATGGGGCATTTCAAAAAGGACTGTAGATATAAGAAGGTAGAGAAGGGTAAGTCATCTGACGATGGTGGATCTTCATATACAAAACCCTCTAATGAAGACTTGGGAGATTTGTTTTTGGCGGCTTCTAACTTGCATGCATGTGACAGTGCATGGTTGATTGACTCAGATGCCTCCTTTCATATGACACCACACAGAGGAGTGGTTCTGTGAATATGAAAAGTGTAATGGAGGTGATGTATATCTGGGAGATAACTCAACCTGCAAGATCATTGGTTGTGGGAGAATCAAGATGAGGTTTAAAGATGGAAGGATTAAAACCCTTCCAGGTGTTCTGCACATTCCAGATTTGACCAGAAACGTAATATATGTAAGTAAGATGAATGATGCAAGTGTCCAGGTAGCATTTAGTAAAGATAGTTGCAAGATGGTTCGGGGTGCAATGGTATTGGCAAGAGGCATCCGTACTGGAACACTGTTCAAGCTTGAGGAAAAGTGTTGTTACTGATGAGTGCAATAGCTCTGTGGTTCTAGAGGAGAAGAAAGTTTTAGATCCAACTCCTACATCTGTTGCAATGAAGACGATGTTATGGCATCAAAGGATGGAACACATCAGAGAGAAAGGACTTCGTACTTTAAAAGTAAAAGGTATGGTTGAAGGAATTTCTGAGTGTCCTTTAGATTTTGATTTTTGTGAGCATTGTGTGTTTGGAAAGAAAACTAGAGTAAAGTTCCCTACTAATGCTACAAGATCATAAGGAATTATACATTTGATACATAGTGATGTTTTTGGACCTGTAAAAGTTCCATCACTAGGAAAATCCATGTTTTATGTTAGTTTTATAGATGATTTCTCAAGAAAGACCTGGGTATATTTTATTCAGAATAAGTATTGAGGTTTTCAATAAATTCAAAGAGTTTAAGGCTCTTGTAGAAAATCAGACAGAAAGGAAGATAAAGGTTTTGAGAAGTGAGAATGGTGGGGAATATTGCTCTAATGCCTTTGAGCAATTTTGTAAAGAGTGTGGAATAGAAAGGCAGAAGATAACTCCATATACACCACAACAAAATGGAGTTGTAGAAAGGATGAACAAAACGTTGATGGATAAGTGTAGAAGTATGCTCAGTGGTGCTGGTTTAGATAGAAAATTATGGGCAGAAGCAGTGGCAACTGCATGTTATTTGATTAATAGATCACCGACATTTGCACTTGAAGGAAAAACTCCACAGGAAGTATGGACTGGTAAGAGACCCTCTGTTAGACATTTACGTGTATTTGGTTGTATTGCTTATATGTATATTCTGAAAGAGAAAAGAACCAAGTTAGATAATAAATCTGCTAAGTGCATATTTATTGGATACTCTAATGGTGTAAAAGGATACAAGCTTTGGAATCTAGAAACACCGAAGGTTGTTTTTAGCCGTAATGTAATCTTTAGAGAGCTTAAGGAAATTCTAGAGTAGGAAGCAAAACCAGAGGAAGATCATGTTAAAATTGAGGAAGGTGAATCTGTGTCTAAATTTGATGTGACTACAGAAGATGAACCACAAAGAGAGTTGTTGCCTGGGGAATATTTAGATGAAGCAGATGAGGAACCAAAAGATGTTGAACTACAAAATCCCATCTTAAGAAGATCAGATCGGCTGAGAAGGGCACCTGAGAGGTATAGCCCTCCTGATTTCCATTCTACTTCTGTTTTTTTAGTTTTTTGTCTATTACTGATGATGAACCCAAGACTGTGAAGGAGGCTTTTGGATCAAATGAAAGCAATTCTTGGAAAAAGGCTATGGAGGAAGAAATGGAGTCCTTATATAAGAATAATACATGGGACTTGGTGAAGTTACCTCCTTGAAGAAAATAGGTTGGTTGTAAATGGGTGTTTAAGAAGAAGTATAATGCAGATGGGAAAATGGAAAAGTATAAATCTTGCCTTGTGGCAAAGGGTTTCTCTTAAGTGGAGGGACTCGATTTTGGTGAGATATTTTCTCCTGTTGCTAAGTTACATTCTATTAGATTTCTTTTAGCTATTGTTGCTGCTTTCAATCTGGAAATAGAGCAGATGGATGTTAAGACAATGTTTTTGCATGGTGAGCTTGAGGAGGAAATCTACATGACACAACTAGAAAGATTTAAGATCAAAGGAAAGGAAGATTTGGTGTGTAGGTTGAAAAAGTCATTATATGGCTTGAAGCAATCACCAAGAATGTGGAACCAAAAATTTGACAGGTATGTGTTGAGACTTGGGCTTGAAAGAAGTAAAGCTGGCCCCTGTGTTTATTTTAAACATGAAGGTGGATATTATGTTATCATTGTATTGTATGTTGATGACATGTTGTTAATTGGTAACAATAAGAAATTGGTCAGTCATGTTAAATCTCAACTCTCATCTCAATTTGATATGAAGCATCTCGGTGCTACAAAATTTATTTTGGGCATGGAAATAAAAAGAGATCGTGTAAATAGGAAATTAGTGTTAAATCAAAGAAAGTATCTTGAGGTGATATTGCAAAGGTTTCAAATGCATGAAAGTAAACTTGTTAGTATTCCTTTTCCTGTTGGTCAAAATTTGTCTTCTGAACAATGTCCTAAAACTGAAGAAGAAATAGAGGACATGTCTCAGGTACCATATGCTAGTGCAGTTGGTAGTTTGATGTATGCAATGGTTTGTACTAGACCTGATATTGCACATGCAGTGGGAGTAGTGAGAAGATTCATGTCAAATCCTGGAAAGGAACATTGGACTGTAGTGAAGAGAATCTTTAGGTACCTATGTGGGACATCTAATTATGTAATTTATTATCAAGGTAAACCTGGTGAAAGTAAAAAATTAGATCTACATGGTTTTGTGGATTCAGACTGGGGTGGAGACTTGGATATGCGTAGGTCTACCAGTGGTTATGTGTTCAACTTGTTTGGTGGAGCAGTAAGTTGGATGAGTAAACATCAAGCAAGTGTTGTGATATCCACCACAGAGGCTGAGTACATGGCAGCTACTCATGCAAGTAAAGAAGCGGTTTGGCTTCGGTGACTGATCTCTACTGTTGGGTTCACTCAAAATGTTGTAAGGATCAATTGTGATAGTCAAAGTGCAATTTTTCTAGCAAAGAACCCTGAGTATCATTCAAGAACAAAACATATTGATGTTCAATACCATTTTGTAAGAGAAATGGTGGAGGAGAATAAGATAATACTAAGTAAGGTGGACACAAAGGATAATGTTGCTGACTCTTTAACTAAGGTTGTGAGTGCTGAAAATTTTTCTTGGTGCAGAAAATTGATGGGCTTGAATTCCCTGAGCTAATGACTATATGGAAATATAGCCCCCTTTTGCAAAGTATCCAACAAGTGGGAGAATGTTAGAATGTGTTGTATATTTTGCATATTGTATACCCAAGAGTACTATACATGTCTTCCATGAGTGTTAGTATGGGTTCGGGGTTGGCCCTGAAATTGGGGGGTTTGGGGGGGGCCCCCAGATTTTTTTTCAGAAATCCCTATTTTTTCGGGAGTATAGATATGTTATTTTTTATCTATACGTGTATATGGGTGGTGTCATAATCCATGACTTATGGGGAACCGTTATGGGTGTTTATTAGCCCATGGTTTTGGTACCCATTGTATTGTAAAACCGACTTTGACGATTTCTTACTATTGATGTGCTTACAAATAGCTAGACATGCAGTAGGGTAGAGCAGAAATTAGAAGTACATTATTGTATTGTAAACAGTTAAGTTAATGCAATAAGAGAGAAGTTTTTGTGCTGGGTTTTTTCCTGAAAGGGTTTCCCAGGTTAAATCTTGTCTTTTTGTCATTTGTTTTCTTTAATTATCTCGAATATTCTATTTAGCATAGCTTCTTGTTAATTAGTTTATCAGATAAATTCTCTTCAGATCTTCCAAAAGAGTTAAAACCTTAAAACCATATTTTTTCAATCAAGGGGCCATCTATGGATCTAAGTCTAGATAAACTTGCAAGAAAATCACATTCTACACTATGTGGTAAATTATGTGTAGAGTTAGGTTGTAGGTTTCTAATTCGGATTTCTGTCAAAATCTTTTCTTTCTCTCATCACTTCCATTCATCAAAATCATACAACTCACATCCCTTCTATCTCTTAGTGTTGAGCCCTCACATCTTACTAGTTGCATGGAGTTAGAAGTGGAGTGGGTTCATTTCTTATCATATCACATTCATCATAATTTTTCAAAAAAACAAGAAGTACCAAATATTGCTTGAAAAACCAAAGTTTCAACATTACATTGTGTTTACATTAGCATCACATAAAGCAAATAACAAAAAGAAATCATTTTGTTAGCATATCATCATCCATAGCATGCATCCAAAAATCATATAAAAACATTGGGAATTATTAACATCTAAGAGTACACAAGTGAAATAAGCCATCAATTAGTCAACTCTTACACAAGAATGACTGAAACAAAAAGAAGTATCTGTATATACATTCATAATAATTCAAGTATGTATACAATGTCGTCACACCCTAGGTGTGGTCAAAATACTCTCAATGAGCATGAAATCAAAAAAAATCATATACATGTCTTATAAAATGACATCAAAGCAATAAAGGGCTCATGGCCTATCCCTCCCTATGGGATCCCTAAGAATGTGCATGACTAGGGCTCCTATGGCATGAATGTGAGCCTCTATGCATTGAGTGATGAGAGTGACCATGTGATGGTGATCTGTATTCAGTGGCCTCGCTATGAGAGTGTGGTTGTCTCCTCTCAGCTAACCAGAATGTGGAATGAGCTTGGTCCTCTGTCTTAGAAAGGATCTTTGTGGCTCACCAAAATGGTGTAAAAACATCACTGTGACGGTCTAGCCTGTAATCAGCTACCCCATGTCAGCAAGAAGCTCCTCTCTAGTCTTCCCCATGGGAATGATCAATGTGTTGACCAGGATTCGGTGAATAAAGTCTCGCCATCCATCAACAATGGTTGAAAAGTAAAAGAAAATAATGGTGAGTTAGAAAACTATTAAAAAATCAAAAAAAAGAAACACAACATGTAATTACTAACAATTCCAAGCTAATAGAGTTGAGAGAAGAGTATCTACATACTTGGATCTCCTGGCACCCAAGAAGGGTTGCCTGGTGCAACTGGTGGTGGTGGAGCTGCTGCAGGCACAAACTGAGCCTCACCCTCTCCTGAGGCAACGTGCTAGCCCATCACATACTGCTCATCACCACCTCCCTCATGAGAAAGTGGCTCCTCAGAAACAAGAGTTTCCTTCTCTACCTCCACCTCTACTCTCTCTACTAATAGAGATATCCTTTATGACCCACCACTTTGTGTCACTATCCCCCTCACTATCATGCTCACTCTCCTCTCTAACCTCCTCACCCATCTCCTCACTAGTCTCACCCTCAGTCTCGGTGTCTGTAGTTGTGTGGGCCTCCTCCTCCCTTCCTCCCCATTTTGAGTGGGTGTGGCATTAATCTGAGAGGAGGGCTAGTACTAGTCTTTAGGTACTGGGATAACCTTCGCAGTGATAGGTACCCTGGGTGTAACAACTATCCAACCATGTAGGCCCTTAGGCCTCCACGAGCCTCTCTGATTCCATGGTAAACAATGGGAATGGTGGGAAGTGCATCATCATATTGAAGCCCGAACTACTGAGGAACTCTTTCAACAGGGTGGACCTCCACCCTAGTTTTCCTTTCTACTAACTGTGTCACATTGCCAAAAGAAATCAATATAGTCCCAGTCATCACCCCATAACCCAATCATATCCTGGTATGGCCTCGCAATGAAGTCATATGTGGTCAATGTAGCAACAGGTCAATGCACCCCTCTAAGAGGGGCCATGACTGTCCACCTCATGACTTTGATAACCCCCAGATCTGATATCTCATCTCCCCTCTGGTAGGGGATGATCCTCTCGTAGACCCAGCTCATAACCAAAGTAGGCTGGCTCAGGGACTTCCCCTATATCCTGACAACATGGTATAGGTCATGATATGTGGCTCCAAGAATGTCCACACCCCAAGCATAGATCCTCCCATACTGCTCAATAGCCTGAATAATGGGAGCCCAACATTACAAGAGCTTGTCCCCGCCCCTGTCTCCCACCAAACGCGAAGCCAAAATACCAATGATGGCCTTACGTAGGGGTTGGGATAGGTGGGGAGGCAATAGAAAGTAATCGCATGCCCTGTTTGGCACCCGTATTGGGTGCCCCATCATCTCCCATGTATGTTACCCAACTCCTAGATATGGCAGTCGATCCCACACTGTCCAATGTCAATCACCTACTGGTCACAGGAACACCCAAAATCCTGTGAACATCCTTGAGAGTGATGGTCCACTCTCCCCTAACACCAGGAAACTGGAAAGTGTTTTGTTCGGCATCCCAGTAGCTCAGTAAGTCACATAGTAAATGACTGGCTGGCACTATTAATGTCATCTGTGAAATCCTCCATATGTCATCTCTATGTAGCAAGTCCCTTCTTTTCCTGGGACAACTGATTAATAATCCTTGGAAGCCACTTGCATCTCTGGCCCATCTCCACCAAATGTAGGAATCCTTCTGAGTTCACAAAAACAAGGAAAAGAGCAAGTTAGCAACATGATTCAACACATAAGCTCGTAAAAACAATACAAAACAACTTAAAATCCAAAAAAAAGCCTAAGTTAGCTAAAACTAGCCTTCTACCCCGAAAATTATGCAACCACCACCCTGTGCAGAGTAACAGTTGTGTAATTTCCATGGTGGTTTGCATAACTGCTGCCCTAGACATAGTCGATGGTTTCATAGTTGCCACCCTGTGTAGGGCAGTTGTGTCCCATTCAAGAATGGACGCGTCATCCCCATGACCCACAAAATTCAAAAAAAAAAAAATGGACCATTTTGGATTAAATAAAAGCTAAACCCACCTAGACGACCCCCTAGGGAACATTTTAACTAAAAGATTTGCAAAAATTACCCCCCTAGGTGTAGATTTTTCAATTTTTCACATTTTAGGTTTAAATAAATAAATGCAAAATACTAACCTTTTTCTTAGTTGTTGCTCCACTCACTCATTGTGGGCCATGATCATGTCATCACACTCTTCGATTTGGTTATACTCTCAATCAAAATGGTCACAGGTAGTCCAGAGCTCCAAATTCTCTATGAGGGTGAGTGTAAATGATTTTGAAAATGATGGTTTTAGAGATATATATATATATATATATATATATATATATATATATATATATAGCTTGTTTTAACTTTGTTTTGAGTATGTGTGTCTTACATGGCTGGAGCACTGGCATAAGTATACTTCTATCCCTGCATAGATGGTAAGTCCTCTTTTCATTTTGTTTTAGTGTTTTTTTGATTTCATATCTATTTACACTTGAGTCTTGTTTGCATTTTACAGATAATGGAAGCTTGAACATCATTACTTTAGCACACAGGCATGTCAGGTATAACTTCTAACTCCCCATTTTGGGAATGCCATACTCGACTCTACATTTTGTGCCTCTTCATGGATAAAATGCTTCTCCGAGGGGGCAATATGTATGCACCCAAATTTTCACGTGCTACATTATCGGAAACGGTTCAAAAGTCCCCAATGATGATTCATATCTTTTCAAAGGTGTTTGAGCCCCTTTCTCTCTTTTTTGTTTATATTTGTAGCCTAGAAAACCTTACTTAGCCATTTCCTACTTTTTTTTAGCTTTCTGCAGTATTTTCCTTAAGTTTTGGCCTTAAGTTACACAACCGCCAGTCAAGTGGGCGGTAGCGGTTCACGTAACCACTAGTCTACCCTTGGTGGCAGTTGCGTAACCACCACCCTGTGTAGACTGGAGGTTGCATACGAATTGGCCAAGACTTCCTATGTGATTTGGACTCATGTTAACTCACTTAAGTTCCCTTGTAGTGCATATTTCTTAGTCACTTTGGCTGATTTTAAGCTTGATTGATTCATATCAACCTCCTCTTCCACTTTTAATTGTTGATTGAGAGTTAAATTGCCCCTCCTTGTTGTGATGTGGCATCCCATTATTGCCAAATGGCTTCATACCATTTCCAGCCTATATTCCATAAAATCAACGCTTCTTCTAAAGTAAATGTCTAGAGATTTTTATCGTGATTGCATTGTTATGCTACTGAAATATTGCTAGAGACTACACAACCAAGCACTATTCTCTTGTCTGTTCTTCTTCTACTTGCATTGCTACCAGACCACTTGCAAGCCACCATTACTCCAACGCCTTCTTCTTTACTTCTTTTTCATTCTTAGCTTCCTGGACTCATGTGAACATTGAAGATTGGAAAAGATAACTGAGGGGACACAAGAGTAAACCACAACTGGCTTTGCCTCAACACTGCAAATTCCAGGTTGGGGTTGCAATTGGATTTCCTTATTTCTTCAATTCTTTATTTTGAATTTGTACGCACATTACTTACTAGAGTAGCAAATCATTTCCATTTCAATTGTTGCAATAGATAGATCAAATATTGTAGCTTTCATTTCTTCTGTAAAGCTTCTAGTGATAGATAAGTTCCCTGCCTATCCCTGTGGGTTTGCAAGGGAATCTTGTCTAGAGGAAAGCTTCTGCATTAATTTAGAATCAACTGCAATATCATTTCATTTGTAAAACCTCCATTAAATCCTTCTTTACTTTTATTCATGGAAGTTGCAGGGGAAGAAAATATTCTGAGAAGCTTTGATTTCTTCTTATGCCTCTAAGGTAGAACAAAGGATTCACATCCACAATTACATTTTGGAAAAGCTTTGTTTATTAGGATAGATTAGATATACTACTGCACAGATAAATAGTTGCATTCGGTTGTTTATTTGTTTAGGATTTTTAATTAAATTGTAGAAGCAAATTTTCATTTCTCATTTCTTCTGTTTTATTCAAGAAAGTTCATAAAATACAAAAAGATTAGTTTAAATTAGATTAGATTGTTTATATTGCTTCATTTCTCTCTATATTGGAAAAATACAAAAACATAGTTTAGTTTTTTTATTTAGATTAGCTTATTGTTTTGCTTTCATAATTAATTTACACAAATGCACACATGACCATTCAAGGACCACAACAACCTAGAGATTTTAAGTTTATGATCCTAGAGTCTTTCAACCAAATGTAACTTATCTTGAGACTGACATTGATACACGGTTCTTTGGATTATGTCTTTTGATCTTCACCACTTCCACCCATCATTATCACACAATTGAACGTTCTTAACGAAGAAGCCGACAAAGTCTACAATTTTGGTGGAACTAGTGCTCGTCCCACTCATTTGTCCTTATTTATCCATTTTCTCTAGTATTTCCATGACCTTGTCTAGGAATTTCTATGAGGAAAATGAAGTAATTTCCATGCATTCTGTAACCAGTTGAGAGAGTTTCGCACATAGACATTGATAGAATCTTATGTGTGTGTATCATTCTTGACCGTACCATCACACCCATTTAGGTTAGAGAGGATTTTTCTAACCTAGATGAGTAGATCCCCTTTGTTACCATAGAGTAAATTAGATTTCCCTAATAACATGTTGTCCACATTCACCCATTTTACGATTATTCCACACATTCCTTCTATTCCGCACCATATAACCCTCCATTCATTCCACATTGGTTGTCCCGGCACGACCTCAGGAGGTCAAGTGTGCCTGAAGGTGACATGGTTATTTTTAGTCGTAAAGTTTCCTAGAGGTTTGAGAAAAATTTTGAGTCATTATGAAGATAATTTTGTAAGATAAATCAATTTGTGTGAAACAGGGTCCAAGAAAGGGTGATTTTAAGATCGAATTGCACTTTCTGATACTCACCCTGAATTGTGTGTTTTGCATGAGACCTTGTGAATTTTGGGGATGTTTTTAAATTGAGTCTAGAAGGTTTTAAAATAATAATTAGGTCATTTCATTATCACATTTTTATGAATGAATGTTAAGAAGGTAAACAACTTTTTGTGTTTTAGAAACCCTAGCTCAAAAATAGTAGGAGAGATAATGCTCATAAGTTACTAGAATTTATTTATAGTCCATGAATAATGATTGGATGATGTAGAGGACTCCTCCTGGTTTCTAGAAATGTATGGTAGTGCTAATGGTGATGAGTGGACCCCACTCAAATAGGTTATTTCTGAATAAGTTTAGTTTGGGACAATTTTATCCAAATGAGTTGCTAAAAAAATGGACATTGTTTTTAGTATGTGAGTTTTTCTTAATGTTAATGGTGGTTTTAGGTCATGGTAATGCATAAAAAATGGCAAAGTGTGCCCTATTTGTGAAGACTAGTCAAATGGCATTTTTGGGGTAGTTTTAGGCAGTTTGCAGAGATGAGATTGGTTGAAGGCCTTACACTTGGATTTGGAAGGATTTCCAATATGTTATAGAAATAGGATTAAGAGGTATTTCCATTGGTATAATATTTATCTTATGATGATGAGATTTGATGGGTCATCCAAGTCAATTTGTGGAGATGAAAGGTTTCTTGATTTTTAGGACAAGACTACGTTTTTTGAAAGATTTAGTTGTTTGAGGCTTTATGATGTATTATTTAATGCTTTCTATCACCTGGAAAGTGAATAGGTATGAATTTTTTTCCTATTGAAGGCATTTGGAGGTCTTAGAAGTGATAGCAAATAGTGAAACTAGTTGAGTTTGCAAAACTGGTTTCTGGGTAGCATGTTTTGGTGAAGAGGAAAGTAGATGTGGTTTGATAATATGGATGTTTAATGATGTATAACATACATGGATGTGTTCTATAGGTCCTAAGGTTTCCATTAGTTGTCACATGCAATAGTTCATTTTATCTTGGGTGGTCTTGAGGCCCAAAGGTGAAGACAGGGTGCTGGAAACAACTGTTTGGTGAAGGATATGAGTCTTTTGGCCCATATTATGATTTATTTTATTGGTTCAAGTAGAAGTGTTACCATGGTTGATGTTAAAATTTCATATTACAAGTGTGATGAATTTTAGAGCTTGAATAATCATGGTTTTTGTGTTAGTGGATTTTACTCATCCTAGTGATGGGGTGTTAAGCTTTTTGGTGCAAGATGGAAGGTTTTGAGCATGGCCAACCTATATGGGTCATTTGTGAACATTGTAATGAATTATTTGAAAAAAAATTAGTTTCCTTGGTCAAACCAAAGGAGGGAAACTGACTTGGTTAGTATTTGAATCAAGAGGAAGGTATAAAAGTGTTGTTTTGGGTGCAATTTGGCACTAGTTGAGAAAGAGAGAGAAAGTGCAACCTATGTGAGAGTGTTTTTCAGGTACCAAGGCATGTATTGAGAGTTGAGTGAGTGAATGATAGGTTGAATAATTTTTTCAAGAGTATGTGGAAGGGTTTGAAGTTAAAGAGAAGTGAATAAAGTGAGAGATAGAATGAGTTAGAGAAGTTTAGGGTTTGAAGGTGTTTGGACCTGAATCTTGTGATCACCATCAAATGATTTGTAGCAACATATATTCAGTGATATTATCATCAAAATATTATGTGATGATTCATATTCATGCAAGTCTCTTGTTGTGAGTAATATCAACAAGGGTTTGGGGGGTTGGTGCTCCTTGTGGGGTTGGTACCTCACTAAAGAAATATCTTGTGATGTGTAATATTCACTTGAGTCTTTGTTGTGTGTAATATAAGAAAAAAATTTAAGTGGGTTTAATTACCCTTGAGAGTTTCCCATTTTTATGAAATATTAGTTAGTGTGAACATTAGATGATAATATATTTGTAAGAGTACAAATATATGATAATAAATTATATGTGTGTGTGATGTAAATGAGTTGTAAGTAAAACCTCATAGTTATTTCAGAAATTGAGTGAGTTTCAACTTAGATTATTAGGCCTCAAAATATTGGCTAAGTGTCAAAGGGCCCATACACAAGCGGGTCTAGGAAGAAGAAGGGCGCACAAGACAAGGGTTTAAGAAGGGTTTATGGGGAACCAGGGCACGCATGCAAGATAGGACAACATGATCTAAGGACTTAGCCATATTCATCATTATGAAGGTACTTGAGGAAAAATGTGAAGTGGATAAGGTGCCAACCTAGAGACTTGGTAGTCAAGGAAAGAATATTCCACATGTGGAATATTCTAAGGAAGAACTCATTGTAGAAAGTGGAGAGCCCAAAACAGAATAAGCATGCA
Organism: Taxus chinensis; assembly: GCA_019776745.2. Lineage (NCBI taxonomy): Eukaryota > Viridiplantae > Streptophyta > Pinopsida > Cupressales > Taxaceae > Taxus > Taxus chinensis. Next base: position 645,994,434 of record CM034156.1, read on the forward strand.
CCATTGGAGGAGCACACACACACTTGGCATATGGTATTCTCTTAGAGGAAGGAATGGTGGTGGATGTTAAACCTATTTATATAGATTCTCTAGAGCAAGGAAGACACACTTGAACAGAGAAAAAGCCGACAGACAGCAGGTGCGAGATCATAAGCAAATGCATCAAGAGTATGATGCCGCAGTAAAGCTAGGATTTAGAGCATTAGTGCTAATGGGTATAATGGATGTAATAGGCCTCTATTTGGCATTAGAATATGTAATAAGGGATGACTTGGGAGGGCATAGCTATAATATCACAACAGGGAAGGTCTGTAGGAGACAATTCTGAAGTCTTTTGTTATGCATGGTTTGTTATGACCTTTTTAAGTGTAATGTGGTTACTGATATTGTGGTCAATATAAATATATAGCTCTATTCTGAATATATGGTTCATAGGTACAAACCCTAGTATCTTTCCCCCATGTTATGAATTAGATCTATTCTTTGTATGATTTTTCTCTTGTTATTTGGATAAATATATAGATGACATAGCTCATCCTATGCTTTTAGAACAAGTACATGAACACTTACTTTTCTGCATCTAATCTTCTATCAATGGTAATATCTTCTCACAATAATCACATAAATTAGGGCTTGGTGCCCATGCGTGCCTTAGGTGAGAGACTAGCACCTGCTAGGTGATAGGCCAATGCGTATGGGATTATAAAGTTGTTTTGAGAGTACATAAAAATGACTACATTTTAGTTCTGTTGCTGAGACCTTATTTCGAAGTGTTGTAAGAATGATGGGTGATGACGGAGCACTTGACCTTGGACAATGTCGAAGCACTATTTAAGAGCATGAAGGATGAGTTTTCTTAGAGATTTAGTATTGGACCTGAGTTTTATACACATAAATGAGTAGAAGAACATATGTATCATGAGCTGTATGAGACCTTCTTTTGTTACTTTCCAGTAGAGTTGTATGAATGGCTTTTAGCATATGCATCTAGAGCAAGCTGGTACTATATATCTCACATGTGGACCCAAGATGAATATCAGAGGCTGCAGGATGCTGATCTGACTTAGACACGTGTTGTTGATCATTGGTGGAAGGGGAGTGCTGACTAGTTATACCCTAGAATAAGTTGTCTCTACATATTCTTATCCTGAGGTTGCTGACTATTATCGGTACTCACCATAATAGTGGACTGTGAAATTTTCCATGGAGATCATGATGCAAGTAGATTCCCACTGTTGCAGTGTGTGATTTGTAATAATGTGTCTTGTTACTACAATATTTGCACCTCTACTACTCATGATACCAAGGATTGTAGACTGATTGACCAAATACATGATGCCATTTAAATTATTGTGCGCCAAACCAGCCTCGTGAACAATTCAAAGGGAGAGGGGCATCACTATGAAGGGTACACAAATGGAAGAGCATGTGGAAGAGGATTCTAAGGAGGATTTTATGGTCATGGCAACCGTGGTGAAGGAAGAAGTGATTTCCCACGTGGAACCTGTTACAACTGTTGATCTACATAACACTATAAGCATGAATGCCTTGATCTGCTACAATGCTCTTAGTGTGGAAAGAATCATATGTATCAGGAGTGCCCAAAATTATTTAAGCACATGATCCAGCAACACTGCAAGGACAAAGGCATCGAGATGGTAAGTGTGAGGAAGGCCGATTCACAATGGATGTCAAGAGTGTTGCACGAGTCATAACTAGATCATGTACCAGTTACGACATGAGATGAGGTTGCGCGTGCAAGGGATATGCCAAGGCAAAGACCACTGTTTATTAGAGAAGAGGTGGTGCATGGAAAGTATATGAATCCTACTCATTAGAAAGATTGTATCAAGAAACCATGGATGTGATTCGAATCCTATAAGAAGAGATCTAGTGCCTAAAAGAGTAGTCAAGACAATTAGAGAAAAGGAAGAATGTTGAGGCTCCACAAAAGGATCTGGATGAGGTTAGAGAAGTATGCAAGATGTTGAGGGAAGATAATATCATTCCCTTACTAGGAGAATGGTTACGGGAGAAGGTACTGCATGCTGGAGGAGGGCGAGAGAGACAGGTTCTACATGCCAACCTTCCTCCCCATAACCTTGGTTATGACAAGGATATTATCTTGAATGTTGTTGTAGATGGGTGGCTTATAAGAAATATTTTGATTGATATTAGCATGAAAGTCAATGTTCTCAGTCTAGATGCTTGGCATCAGATGGGAAGGCCCCCATTACAACCACCTTTAAATGTGTTGTATATGGCTAACAAGACGAAGGAAATGCCCGTTGGTGTATTGAAGGATGCCATTATCACTATTCAAGGGGAAAAGTTCACTAAAGATTTCAAAGTCTTGGCACTAGCCAAGGTAGACAAATTTCTAGCATTGCTTGGGCACCCTTGGTGTTATAAGAACAATGCTAACCTACGGTTCAATAAGGGGTATATAAGTTTTGAAAACAAGAAAGATCAGGTTATCATCCCCTTGACTGATGGAAAGTCAGCACCCTATACTAAGCCCTTAGGAGAAGAATTTCTTGACATGATCTATATGTGCTTGATCAAGGACCCCGAGGTGATTGATCCTACAGAAGGGGTTTTTCAGTTTGAAGATGCCCTATCCCTAAGTGATACAACCAGTGTGGCATGTGAAAATTGGGAGCACGAGACTTATGAGTTAATTGGGTGAAAATTAAGAGGATTCGTGATGAAAGTAACAAAGGCTCGCTAAATTAAGTGCCTAGGAGGAAGGAAATTGCCAAGCTATTCAGGAGGTCCGTACCCTGAAATTTTCTTACGGGAGATGGAGGCTTAGTGGAAAAATGAGATTGAAAAAAGATGGATTCTCATCTATAACTTGCTTGGGGCTGTAACGTGTTGTTGGGTGACACATCACGATATCCTTCTAGAGTTACGCGAGATGAGAATCATGTTCTCTGTTAGGTTTTCCTGAAGCAATGTACCCACTGCAATACAAGACTACCATGGGAAGGAACCCATCTCATTTCACATCCAAGCATGTGAGAAAGCATGGACGGGGATGCATGGAGGCCTTGCCAACTTCTTTATGGGTGCATAAGTTGTATTCCACCTTATAAGTTTACACATGCGCATGGTACATTCACTTAGATATGAGCCACCACATAGGAAATTGACAAGCACTGATGACTGATCTTCTTCAATCTTTCGAGTACCAGAGTACTAAACCGTAATTGGATAAGGCATCGTAGGTTGTAAAGCACCTTACGATGGGAGATAGTGCTATGGTGGAGGATAGGATATTAGAAATATTGGGTGGACCTAGTTTGGAGACGTGTTTTGATGAAGATGAATTGGAAGAGATACAGCTTGAGCGTTCTTGCATTGAAAAAAAAAAAGGAAAGTTAGTCTATGTGATAGATGGTGAAGAGGTGGAAGTTTTGGATAATAACCATACTAAAGGTACACACGAGGTTAATGAGCATATTATGGAGGTACGTACCCTGAAATTTTCTTACGGGAGATGGAGGCTTCGTGGAAAAATGAGATCGAAATAAGATGGATGCTCATCTATAACTTTCTTGGGGCCATAATGTGTTGCTGGGTGACACATCATGATAGCCTTCTAGAGTGGTGCGAGATGAGAATCATGTTCTCTGTTAGGTTTTCCTGAAGCAATGTACCCACTGCAATACAAGACTACCATGGGAAGGAACTCGTCTCGTTTCACATCCAAGCATGTGAGAAAGCGTGGACGGGATGCACGGAGGCCTTGCCAACTTCTTTATGGGTGCATAATTTGTATTCCACCTTACAAGTTTACACATATGCATGGTACTTTCACTTAGATACGAGCCACCACATATGAAATTGACAAGCACTAACGACTGATCTTCTTCAATCTTTTGAGTAGCAGATTACTAAACCGTAATTGGATAAGGCATCGTAGGTTTTCAAGCACCTTACGATGGGAGATAGTGCTATGGTGGAGGATAGGATATTAGAACTATTGGGTGGACCTAGTTTGGATATGTGCTTTGATGAAGATGAATTGGAAGAGATACAGCTTGAGCATTCTTGCATTGAAAAAAAAAGGAAAGTTAGTCTATGTGATAGATGGTGAAGAGGTGGAAATTTTGGATAATAAGCATACTAAAGGTACACACGAGGTTAATGATAGTGTTGATGAGTAAATGCGCACCTACTATGAACCCCTAAAAATAAAGAAGGTTAACATTGGCTTGGAAGCTGAACCTAAGGAGGCCACTATTGGATACTATTGGTCAAATAAGGAGGTCTCGAAGATCATTGCTCTATTATGTGAGTTTAAGGATTTATTTCCACATGGGTACCATGAGCATAAAGGTGTTCACCACTCCTTGGGAGAGCTGAAAATCAAGTTGAAGGAAGGTGCACGCCTGATTTAAAAGAGACCTTAGCAAATGAATCCAAATTTATGTGTACAAGCTAAGGAAGAAATAGACAAGATGATAACATCAGGCATCATCGAGGTCATTGAAGAATCATAATGGATAAGTCCAATGGTCATAAGTATTAAAAAGTATGGAAGGGTAAGGATCTGTGTTGACTACAGGGACCTGAATGCAGTATGTGTCATTGAACCTTTTCCAACCCCCTTTACTGAGGAAATCTTGGAAGGAGTAGCCAGGCACAAAATCTATTCCTTCACGAATGGATTCTCAAGATATCATCAAGTTATAATTGCAAAGGAAGACCAAGAAAATATAACTTTCACCACTAAATGAGGAAGATTTACCTACACGGACATGCCTTTTGGACTGAAGAATTTTCCCGCTGTGTTCTTGTGTATTATGGTACAAGCATTTCAGGACTTTATCCATAAGTTTCTTCAAGTCTACCTTGAGGAATGGACAATATATGGACTGGTGAAATACCATTGTGACAATTTGAGACTAATTTTTGAGAGATGTTGGTAGTTGAGGATATCCCTCAACATTAAGAAATGTGTTTTGCTACTCCATTTGGGACTTGATTGGGGAATATCATATGCAAGGAAGGTTTTCTGGTAGATCCCACCAAAGTTGTTATTGTGAGATTGGGGGAGCCTACCAGTCAAAGCACAGTGCGAAGGTTCCTTAGCCATACAGGTTACTACTGAAATTTTATCAAGGGGTATGCCAAGATCGCCATGCCATTGTAGAAGTTACTAAAATACAAGATTTCCTTTCACTAGGGAGAGGTACAATAGATGATGTTTTACACTTTGGAGGATAAACTTGTCACTGTACCCATATTACGGTTTCCTTCTTAGGATAAACCTCTCCATGTGCATGTTGTTGCCTCAGGGACAGCTGTTGGAGTCGTATTAGCACAACCTGATGAGGGGATTGTTGATCATCCCCTTTACTTTACAAGTAGGAAGTTAACACTATCAGAGCAGATCTATATTACTACTGAGTGCGAAGCATTATCAATGATCTACGCACTGCATAAGTTTAGACAATATCTACTGGAAACACCTTTCATATTTTATACTAGATCACATGGCCTTTAAGTACTTGGTGAATAAGCCCATTTTGCAAGGGCACAGATGTCAGTGGGTCCTGTTGTTTTAGGAGAATTTGAGTTTTCATTTGTTGTGAAATCAGGAAAGAGGTAACTCAAGACCCTAACCATTTTTCAAGGATTGACTCAGGGGAGTACATGTGTAGACCATTGAGGATGTTAGGCTAGACTGCGGAATTTTTTAGTTTGTTGTGCGCACCCTCTGACTTAGAGGATATTTTTTTTGTTTCTAAAAAAGGATTTGGCACTAAAAGGAATGAAACCTTTGGAAAGAAAAAAATTAACTATACGCACTGTGCCCAACATGCTAATTAGAGTAGCAATTATACAACTTAGGCCATGATGAGGTTTTACGATGATGAATGTTAGAACATGAGTGCATTACAATCATGGAAGAAGCGCATGGTGGGATTGCATGAGGGCACTATGTAGGGGAATATTACATCGCGTGAAAAATTCTACTTGGCAGGGCTTTGGTGGGAAAGTCATCTACAAGGATTACATTGAATTTTGCAAGGAATGTTACCATTGCGAGCACCTCGGATAAGCCATGGAACAAGGGATGAAATTCCCTTGAGGCCGATAGCCAGCACATAACCATTTGAAAAATGGAAAATTGATTTTGTAGGACCAATTTCACCCATCGCGTGAAGGACTGATTTGCGCTATATCATCACTTACACTGATTACTTAACAAGGTGGGTGGAGGTAGTTCCTATAAGGGATTGTACATCAGTGATAGCTACTAGATTCTTATGGGTGAACATAATCAACAGGTATGGAGGTCCTTTACGCTTGACTAGTGACAGGGGTACATATTTTTTGAATGAAACAGTCATGATTATGTTGGTCGAGTTCATGGTGGCCCATCATAATACTACCCCACACACACTTAAGTTAATGGAATAGATGAGGGATTTAAAAAAATTCTAAGCCACACACTGACCAAATTTTTCAGTGTGGGAAGACAAGATTGGGATGTCAAGGTATCAGCTATTTTATGGGCATGCAAGATAACCTACAAGAGGTTGAAAAAAGAAACACTATTTCAGGTGGTGTTTGGAACAGAGGATGTTTTATCGGCCGAATTTATGCTAGCATCGTCGCGTATTGTGCGCCCAAGAGGGTTACCTGATGAACAAGAATATTAAGACCACGTGAAGAAGTTAATACAGCTGGACAAAGGGCGATCACTTGCTAGTCGGATTTAGAAGACTGAAAAGGCATGAAAGAAAGCGTGACATGATCACAATATTAAAAACAAACAATTCAAGGTTGGGAAAATAGTTTTTTATATGATTCAAAGTTTTTATGCCATCCTGGGAAACTAAAATTCCATTGGTTAGGGGCATATATCATCTCATACATCCTTGATTCATGTGATTTCTAGTTGCAAGTTCTTGATGAAACATGATTACTAAGTCTTTTCAATGGGAGTAGGGTGAATCCCTAGTATAAATAATTCTTCCTTGTGTTTATAAATAAGGCACTATTACCATTTCAGCCTAGGAATTCCCTTAATGCATTTATTTTCCTTATGTTTCCCTTTCTCGTATTGTTTGTTCCTTTCTCTTTGTGTTGTTTTGTGCACCTTGTGCATTGGTAACCACTTATTACTTTCAAAAGGGTTGTGTATGCACAGAGGACCATGCATCTATTTTTGTGTGGGGTGGAGTAGTGCAAGTAAAATAAAAGTTGGTATTAAAAGTTGTGTTTTAATGGCCTAGATTGAAGGATAATTGGCTCAGATGTGTAAGGTAGGAGAGCGCACATGGAAAAGGTGAACATAAGGAATTTTGGTGTATAAGAAGGCTTTACAAAGACCACATATAAAGGATGAGAAGTGTAGGAACAACATGAGGTAGGTGAGGAAAAAAATCATGTTAAGGACAGAAGAAGTGCCTTCGGCACTGCAAACTGCAAGCGTAAGAGTCTTCGGTCAGTAAGTATTTTTGTGCCAGAAGGTTGTAGAGATTTTTTGAGTATGATTGGGCATGTGGGTAAGAGCGCTTAAGATCATATTTAGTGGAAAATGTCCACATTTAATGCTAAGTACATTGGTAGGTGGCATAACATTTATCGTGGGAGATGAGAAAAAATCTATAAGTAGAAGATCGGACACATTATTGTTTACCTTGCTATTACGATATTGAAGAGCTCTTGCAAACTATGGAATCCATGAAGAAATATTTATGGGAAGGGGGAATTGTGAAAATATAAGTGCGTGACAAGTGTGATTTGTGAACTAGAGTGGAAGGAGTACACGAGGTAGGGAAGAAGGGTTCAGAAGAGTACGTCATCTTGTGGAAGATTGTTCAGGTTAGGGTTTTTTAGCTAGGGCGCGGGAGTAAAGGGATTCTTTCATGAAGTTGAGACACATATTTTGAGCAAGGAAGAGGAGCAAGGAAGAGTTTGTATTTAACCTGACAAGGAAAATGGAACCAAAGAAGGAAACAATCTCACTAAAGAAGGGCAAGGGGAAGGGGAAACAAATTACCGCCACTAGTTTCAACGAAGAGTGGTATGCAGAGATGTAATACCCAGATGGAGTGTTCCTTGAAAAGGAATGGGTATCCCATGTAAGGAAGATGGTAGTGAGTGATTAAAACCATTGCACAAGCACCACCGAGAAGGAGATGGCATTAGAACTGGTTCACCTGACAGATAAAAGGACATACCAGAAGGAATGTCGATCTATGATGATGAGGTGAAGGTAAAGTTGGAGAAGGCTGGGTTGCTATAACTTTATGAGTTTCCCTACTTTGGAAAACCTAAGTGACTATACCAATGGTTGATGTTGAGCGTGTACAAGGACCACTTCTACTTTGTAGGCTGAAGAATGTGCATAACCCCTCAACTAATCTCTAAGTTTACTGGCCTTGTCTGCGAAGGGGAACAACTGGATGATAACCTGGAGGATAAGGAATCCATTAAGGAGACAATCTAGGCTTATGACTATAAGAAGGGCTCACACTACTTCGATATTTAAGATATCTCCGACCCAGTGATGAGGATGGTAATGTGCTTGGTATCCAAGTTGAATGGAAAAGAAAGGTGGACACAGATAAACAAGGCTTAGTTGAATGTGTTCCAAAGGATTGTGGAAGGAACCATTTATAACATGTCCACCTTCATTGAAGAAGAAATCATCAACACCATGCACAAAGGAGAGAAGATCATGTTTGTAAATGTCCTCCTCACCATCATCTTCTCAGAGATTGGAGTACCTGATGGGCCAGAGAAGTTTGTATGGGAGTATCTAGATGAAGACCCTTCCCATGTAAAGAGATTTGAAATATACACTTGTGACACCATGATGACCGCCCATAAGGCACGCATTTGGAGAAATGGTACAAGAGGATGCATGATGTATCAGAGCTGAATGGAGGATACCCGAACAATTGCCAAGCACTAGTACAAGGAGAAGCTAAGTTCGCTATCTACCAACATTTATGCATTGGTAGATTCACATTGACAGATGGGACCAAGAGTCCATGGTGCAAACTGCCTTTCTCTTTCACCTGCGCAATACTTTCAAGAAGGGGTCAATCACTTGAAGGAGGTGCAAAAAGACTAAGGTTCGACCTCAGTGAGGTGGACAAGACCATTGCAAACTATGAAGGAAGCTGGTATACCCTAAGAAGTGTGCTTATGTGGAGAAGTATGTCTCCCATGAGGTGCACATGACAAAACCTGGTGACGCTGCCAATTAGCTGGAAGGACCGCAACAAGGGTATACCTATGCATCAGGCCCAAGTATGAGAAGGGAACCTACTTGGAGAGTGATATCTCCATCCCAGAAGACCCCACTGGGAAGAAATAAGGCCACGCCAAGGAAGAGGGAGAGGGAAGAGGAGCCAGAAGAAGAAAGCACCAAGTGTGCAGACAACACAATTTATGGGTGGGCCAGAGTCAGGTGCCAAGCCAAGCACATACACATGGAGGAAGAAGTCCCCCATTAGGGAAAAATAAAAGACACCTGAAGAGGAGGCGCCGGAGCAAGAAAGATCCTCCTGCACAAGATGAATCGCCAAGGAAGGAGTCACCTTCTTAAGAAGAGGAGAAGGAAGAGTCTCCTATACTGGAATCACTAGTTAGGAAGAAGAAAAAGGTAATAGAGAAGGATGAATCAGAAGAAACAGAGATCCTGGAGGCCTACAGAGGTGAGAGGGATGATGAAGAGCATGAAGAGGCTCAAGACCATCTTGTGTACAATGTGCACGACTCTGAGGATGAGGAAATGAAGAAAAGGATGGAGAAGAGGAAGGCACTCAAGGCAAAGAGGAGAGTGAAGAAGTGAATACATAAGGATCAAAGGAACCCCAAGCCTCACCAAGGAGCAGATAGAAGAGGCTACAGAAAGAGAAGTAACTTGGCATAATAAAGGATTTATTGGATCAGGAAGTGGAGCAAACGCTGATGAGATACTCAAGGAGATAGAAGAGAAAAGTATAGGGAAAGAATATGGGAGCATGGATGGAGATCCTAACTTAGCAGTAAGCTTTACTAAAGGGCAATTTGCACACATGAGGGAAGAGTGGTAGCAGTGCAAGAGAAGGGGATGAGTTACATAAATGATCCAAGTAAGGTATTACACATGTGTGCTTCTAGAGTACCATGCCAATAGACCAACTCCTTGCATGGTCTTTATTCGAAGAAGAAGGCACATACCCACGAATGAGGAAGATGTTATCTTGGCATGTTTGAGTCCCATGTTGATGAGCCCGAGTTCGAGGTCAGCCAGGGAGTGCATGATGAAGGTACTAGAGAACAACGGAGTGAACCCGCTGATAAATGCTCAACAATTATGCGATGAGAAAGTTTGCAATGCCCTTAACAATATATCAGTTGAGGTTGAGGTGAGACTCTTCGGAAGGAATGACAAGGTAAGGTTCCTAGAGGAAGATCTGAGAAAAACAAGGAGGAACTCATTGAGAAGAGAAAGATCTGAAGCAGGAAGAGATGATCAATGCACAGTTAAGGCATGAACTAAGGGAGGAAAAGGTGAAGGTGTGAGAGGTGTACAAGAAAATTGAAATGATCATGGATGCCATTATCCTGAAACACCCAGACCTAGCACCGCCTGAGAAGAAATACAATTCAACCTTGTAATGCTTGGAAGACTTAATGCCCACATCCTCACCATGGAAAGGTAGTCTTCTCGCATTAGAATCAATAGAAGAGATTTTTGTGCACCAAAAGGAAGAAGAAAAGTAGAAGATTAGGGAGATAGTCGCTTGATATTCCTAACTCCTTAGCACTGTACAAACCACCACACGCATGGCTGAGGCTGTGTATGATAACTGTGCTAATAGGGAAAGAGTAACAAGTATATTAGTTGCTACACATGAGGCAGTTCTGAAATAATTCCAAGAAAATAACAAAGGAAATAGGTCAGAGTGGGATAAGATCCTGGCTGAGGTTGAAAAGAAGATGGAAGCAATCAAAACCTTGCAAGGTTCAGTCAAAAATTGGCTCAAGGAGTTGTACCCCCAGGTCACACAAAGAATGGATGCTCTTGATGACCTTAGCAAGCAACCTGGAGGGGATTGTTGATACACTAAATGCTAAGGGAGATGAACTGAGTTTTGAAGAGGTGAGCGCTCTAGTGGGTGACCTACTCCAGCAGGCACAGGGTGAAGTAAATGCCTGGGAGAAAATTGAGGTAAAAATGAGGAAGGAGTTCCCACTCCTTTTACAACAATAATGAATTCTTCATTCTTCATTCTTCCTTTTCTCATTCTTCATTCTTCATTCTTTATTCAAACTTTCTAAATCCCTACCATTCTTTATTCTTTGGAGGATCAATATGTTTTTGAGGATGGAGAACAAGCTTAGTGTGGGGTGATGTTGGGACTCAAAATTTTGGCTAAGTGCCAAAGGGAGTATGTGCACTTACATGGCCAGGAAGAAGAAGGGCGCATAGTGGGAAAAACATGTAAGACAAGGGTTTAAGAAGGGTTTATGAGGAACCAAGTGCACACGTAAGGCAGGACAACATGATCTAAGGACTTAGCCATATGCAACATTCTAAAGGCACTTGAGGAAAAACGTGACCTGACTAGGCGTGCTAAATGGATAAGGTGCCAGCCTGGAGACTTGGTGGTCAAGGAAATAATATTCCATGCATGGAAGGTTCCAAGGAAGACACTCATTGCAGAAAGTGGAGAGCTCTGGAACAAAATAAGCATGCTCCATTGGAGGACCACATGGACACTTGGCATCCAATCTTCTCCTGGAGGAAGGCATGGAAGTGGGTGCTAAACCTATTTATAGAGATGCTCTAGAGCAAGAAAGACACACCTGAATGGAGAATAAATCGATAGAAAAGAAGGTGCAAGATCATAAGGGAATGCATCAAAAGTATGATGTTGTACAGTAAGGCTAGGATTTAGAGAATTAGAGCCAAGGGGTATAATGGATGTAATAGGCCTTTGTATGGCATTAGAATATGTAATAAGGGATGAACTGGGAGGGCATAGTTATAATATCACACCAGGGAAGATCTGCAAGAGATAAGTCTAAATTCTTTTGTTATGTATGGTTTGTTATGACCTTTTGAGTGTAATGTGGTTACTGATACTGTGATCAATATGAATATATGGCTCTATTCTGAATATATGGTTCATGGGTGCAAACCCTAGTGTCTCTTCCCTCAATGTTATGAATCAGATTTGTTCTTTATATGATGTTTCTCTTGTTATTTGCATGGGTATATAGATGTACATAGCTCATCATGATGCTTTCAGAATGAGTGCATGAACATTTACTTTTCTGCATCTAAGTTTCTATCAATGGACAATATCTTTTCACAATGCTCACATAAAGGAGGTGCTCGACACCTTGTGCGTGCCTCGGGTGAGTGCCCAACATCCGCTGGGTGATAGGCCATGAGCATGGGATTAGAAAGTTGTATTGAGAGTACATAAAAATGACTACATAGGTAGAGTTGTGTGAGAGAATAAAGGTATTGAGAGTGATTTATGGGAGAGGTTGAGATATTTGGGGATGAGGATAGACTCCTTGATAGTAGAAGCTCCTTAGCCTATTTATATTGTATTCCTCCATCACATTTGATATCCTGTGTGTTTTTAAAACAAATTTTGTTGTGTTATCTCTATTATATTCATAATGTTATTTAGTGAAATTTAATACCAAAATAATATTTGGTATCAGAGCAGGGAGTCCAATATGAGAGTCTGTGAAGTAATTCAAATTATCATGAAATTTGCATCGATCTTCACATGTTTTTGTCTTTCATTTTATCGTAGTAGTCACCAGATCAGACATCTTTGTGTTTAACATCTTGGATATGTTTCTGCTCTTGTATGGTACGTCTGTTATGTAATTTCTCATTGTTTAAAAGAACGTTTACAAGGTGAGGTGTACTCAGTATTAGATCTATGTGTTGTGCAAATTGATCCATGTGTATTAAGAGACAACGAGGAAAAACACGGTTATCAAGAAAGCAGTGTTTCATATCTTTTGGCATTATCAATGGTCTCATATGTATGATGCGTTCAAAATATTGATTCAGGCTTGCATACACCTAGAGAAGAATAATCATTTTCAATGCGTGAACGATTTTTTAGATTCATTGATTAAGTATATTCAGTTATACTAATTACAGATCTACAAGCGTGTCTTAGTTCCAATTAACCACGTTTCTCCCCACTTTGATGTTGTTGCCTTTTTTTCTTCTCGAGCTTGAAGTTTCTTATCGTGCATTAAAGTTTCACCTTTTATTTCTACGGTCTGGTATAATTAATTTTTCTCCACCACCACATTAAGGTCAAATTTGTTTGTGAGTCTTTAATGTGTCCATTAGAGTCAAAATTAGTTATTACGTGGCATTCTTTATAGTGAAAGTTTGTTTTATTTAAAAATTGTGTCAAATTAATGTTTATTTAAAATCTTAAAACTTTAATGAGTTTAGGTCTAAAATGGTTAATTGTGAGCCTTTTAGAGTCATTATAATATTGTTGGTCATTGTGTCGTAGTTAAAAGTAAAAAATAATTTGTTGTCTTGTTATTAGTGTTAAAGATTGTCATTCTATCAAAATAAGAGTTGTCAAAATAGTGTATCGTCTTATAAAAAAAAGTGTCAATTTTTTAAAAAAAAATTGTCTCACGGACGCATTTTTGGTGGAATTTGTTGGTACCCAGATTTAATCTCCTTCAAAGGCCGAGCAGCATCATGGATTTGGCAAGACACTCAGAGGCAGATAGATGATTATGTATGTCGTTTTGTAGCCGAGGAAGCAATCTATCTGAATTTTTAGCACTGAGGCTTTGAAGAAGTGGGTAGCACCTTAAAAGGATGTGATCTTATCCTAACTATTTTAGGTTGTGCCTCTCAATTAAGGTAAGAGAACCTATTTTGTAACCTCTGTTATTGAAGAATGTTGGTAAATCGTTATTTTGCACAAATTTTATAGAGAAGACCTTGGGAAAATATGATCAACACACCAAATCTGACTCTCACGAATTGTCACTTCTAGATTATGGAGATATTTTCAATACAAGGCAAAGGTTACTAAAATCATCAAGAAATCCTAATTGTTTTGCATATTTTTGTAAGTAGATTTTGGTCCTTTGTTGATACACAGGGCAAACAGGGGTAGTTCAGGGTGGGTGGGTCAATGGTTTTTAAATGATTTTGGTGGGAGATGAAGCAGGATAAAGTTGATTATACCAGATCTTTGGAGGGACTTCACAATAATGAACAACTTCACAAAAGAAAACTTCATAACAATCAAGATGTTCCTCTTCACAAAAGAAAACTTCATAACAATCAAGACGTTCCTTCAACCAGAAGGTGTGCTTCAATGGAGGCCCAGATCAGCATGTTTTCACATAATATTTGAGACTCTAACATGAAGGCTCGAATTGGAAGACTCAATTAAACACTAAAGGTTCTGATTAATCACGCCTAAGGTACACCTGAAGACTTACAGACAATCTTTATCAACAAATGACAGTGAATTGATTTTCAATTTTTTTATCTCATCCAAGATGAAGGCTCTTCTTGAAATGAAATTGAAAATACCATTAGACTGTCACAGGGATGAGATCCTGTGTGATTTCACAAAAATTTCAATATAAGATTGTAATAGGAATGAAAGAAACTATTTGCAGACATTCTGAAAATAAAGCAGACACAAAATTACTAGAGATTAGACACAAATTAATTCCAAAATTGCTTAGATTCATCAGCAGGGGAAAGCTTCCAAAGAAATCTCAGTGCTTGTCAATGGCTATACATTTGCAACCAACTTGACACGACAAAAAATATAATGCAGAAGAAAACAACAGGTAATCTCGGCTTTGGTCTCTCGAGAAGACGGCTTTCTCAAAAAATTTATCAAGAATTCATACTCTGACCATTTGCAAGAGTATTCTCATTGCATTTATACATTTTCACCCACTCAATTTTCCCCACAAAAGAGAAGAATATTCGAGGGACCTTTACTTGTTCCTGATTTGTTTCAAACATCCATGCTTAAAAAATTCAGATCCGAAATCTGCTAGGTGGACCAATAGATGAACTGATCACATTTCTTGGGCCCTTGACTAATGACTAGGATGCCATGCCACAACTTTTTGGGAGTCCCTTTAATCATTCGGATTCTGTCATGCAAGAAATCCCCTTTTTAATCATTTTTCGGAGCCTCTGCATAGCTGGACTTTATAGGTCATCCCTTTTTTCTCTCGAGGCAACACCTTTTTCACCTTTTGCGCCTACACTTTGATCATTTCATCCTTTTTCCCTCCTTTTCCTCTGAAATTTTACTCTGCAACTTCTGGATCTGGCATTTTGCATTTTTACACGAGCCTGAGAAAAAATCCACTTCAAAAGTACTTCAGATTTACAAATTGAGCTCCCAAATTGATTTAATTAAACTTTGCAGACCAAAACGACACAAATTTGCCAAAAATTTGATGAAGAATGATGCAAAAAATGCATCTCCAAACATCTTGGAGCTTTAATGGTGGAAAAATCAAATGAAATGCATAACTACCATTGATCTTTCCTTTCAAATTTTAATTTGAGCCCTCCACATGGAAAAATGTGATTGGAAACGGGCTTAGGAGCAATTTTTGACATTTTATAACCTTTGGAAAAAGTAAAATTTTGACATTTTTCTCTGCAGCTCTGCCCTTCCACCTTTAGCTTCTTATGTGGGTCCCAGTGGACCTGCGCTTCATTTTTCCACTTTATACTTATTTTCCAAAAAGGAAAAAGCTCCACATTTTCCCTATGGGCCCACACCTCTGTTTTTGACTATTCAACGTTGGCATTACTTTCCTGTCGGGGCCGCGCTTCAACTTATAATTTTATCCCTTTTTATAAAAGCCAAAAAACCTTAAATGACGTCGAAGCTCCGTTTCTCCAATTCCCCACCTGCCACGTGTCTCAATGACGCATTTTGAGATGGTCCCAAAAAGTAGAGACCCCAAACAAGTGCGGGCTCAACACGTGTCTCAGTCTGGCAAAGTCTGTTAAAAAGTTGAAGGTTCAATAGAAGGCACCATATGTCTAAGGTCTAAGACAGTCTCCTTTAGATGGACAGAGAAACGAAAAACAAATTTTGTACCTTTAAGTGATCCTCGACTCAGGAAGGGACTGATCACGGCAACCAAATGGAGGACAGAGTCTTTTCAAGCACCAACACGAGGAGATAGAAAACATGACAGAGGCCACAAACTGGGGAATTTCAATGACAAACGAGGTGAGACTAATTTGAGCACCAACAGAATCCAACGTTCGATTTGTAACAAATATTGAGCTTCAACTTCAAATTTTCTAAGTAACAAATACAAGATGGAGGACGGAGGCAACGGAGGAAGGAGGTCAATCAACACCTCTCATCAGTCACCAATGACGGGGTCACATTTTACAGTAGTGACATCATTATTTTTAGTTGTGTGTTTTCTTTCATATAAAGCATAAGAACATAAGTTTTTCCTTGTTCACTTGAAACATGTGATATTTACTCATGTAAACTCTTTAACATGTTGTGATGTGGATGGAAGGTGTGAAATAGTGAAACAATTGTATAGGAGGGTAGCTAACTGCATAAATCCTCTGACGGTCGTACTTCTTTATGAAGATGATTAGCTAGTGAAATGACCTCGTTTCATTCGCATGGGAAAAATGTGGGATGGATTCTTTGCATAGTAGTGGTCATGTGCAACAAGATCCAAACAACAAGATTCAGACAGTAGTATGCATACCTAAAAGTATGCAGTAGCATACGATTCTGGTTTCAGTTCCACTTTGCCCCATGTTCACACTAAGGGGGTGAATTTTAGGAAATATTAGTTAGTGTGAATATTAGATGATAATATATTTGTAAGAGTACAAATATATAATAATAAATTATATGTGTGTGTAATGTAAATGAGTTGTTAGTAACAACTCATAGTTATTTGAGATATTGAGTGAGTTGCAACGTAGATAAAGTTGTATGAGAGAATAAAGGGGTTGAGAGTGATTTATGGGAGAGGTTGAGAGATTTGGGGATGAGGATAGACTCCTTGATAGTAGAATCTCCTCATCCTATTTATATTGTATTCCTCCATCACATTTGATATCTCGTATGTTTTTTAATACAACGTTTCTTGTGTTAAATCTGTTTTATTAATAATGTTATTTAGTGAAATATAATACCAAAATAATACTCACTTATATCTTGTGTTATGGTGTTACTTCTCTTGTTCATATTGTATTGCATGTATGTTATATGATGTTGTGCACACATAAATGGATGGTTAATTGGTAAATGGTTTAAACAAGCAATCTAAAATTGAAATCAAGTTTGTAAGAAATGATTCACCCCCCTCTCTCAATCCATTGTGCTTCTAACAATTGGTATCAAAACAGGTCCTTTTGGAGAATTTTGATCACTTGAAAGGATATCCTTTGAAGCACAATAATGGAGAGTCAGCATAGTGGTTTCTCTACCAGCAATGCACCTTTGTTTGATGGTGTGAATTATGCTTTTTGGAGTTTGAGGATGAAGACTCATATTATGTCCCTAGGATTTTATATTTGGAAATCTGTGGAAGATGGTTATGTTGTTCATCTCACTACACCAACTACTGCTGCAAAAAATAAGGAAAGTAATGACAACTCAAAGGCTATGAATGCTATCATATTTGGACTAGGATAATATGAGATGGGAAAGGTAATGCAATGCAATTAAGCAAAAGAGTTATGGGAGAAACTTCAAGTTTTGTATGAAAGAGACTCCAAGGTAAGAATTGTTAAACTTTGAGTTTTTAGAAATCAATTTGAAGGTCTTAAGATGAGTGATGACGAATCCATTGCATCATATTTTCTTAGATTTGACAAGATTTTCGACAACAAGAAAGGTCTAGGAGAATTTTTGAAAGAGGAAATTGTAGTCCAAAAGGTTTTGAGATCCCTAACTCCTAGGTTTGATTGTAAAGTATCTGCTATTGAAGAGGCAAAGGATTTGAATACTTTGAATATGGATGAGTTACATGGGACTTTAACTACATATGAAATGAGGATTGGTGATTCTAAACAAGCTAAGAAAGAGGTTGCTTTCAGATCTAAAATGAAGATCAAGGGTAAGAAGACCAAAGAGGTTTATGATGTTGTTGAGTTTGAAGATGAATAAATTTTTTGCAATCCTTGCTAGAATATTGAAGGTTGGCTCTGGAAAATACAAAGCTAATATTCCTTACAAATGTTTCAAATGTAGTAAGGAAAGAAATTATCCTATCAATTGTCCTCATAAACATAAGAAGGAATATCATGATGAACATGAGCTTGATGAAGTTTATGATAAGCAATATCACAAGTATGGTAAAGGAAATAAGAGTTTTAGAAAGTTTGATGACAAGAAACAAAGTTTTTATACAAAGGAAGAGGATTTCTTGGCTGATGATAGTAGTTGTGTTTCACACTCTAAATCTGAATCTGATCACGAGGATGCTGGAAATTGGGTATTGTTTATGACTAAAGATGGCTTGAGATCTACTAGTGATGGTTCTTCATTATTATGTGATTTTATATCAAGTTATTGTAGCTACTCTGAAGAAGATGAAGATGATGTTGAAGATGATCTAGAGAGTATCCAAAAGTAGTTAAGGCATGCTGAAAAGAAGAATAAGATGTTGAGATTTTAGGTCAAGTATTAGGAAAATAAGGTTCATGATCTAGAAAAGGAGCATAGGTCTGAAACAAGCAAGCTAAAACAATCAATCAGATTAGTAGAAGAAAAGGTAAATTTTTAAGTCTCAAGTGTGCAGGATAAAGAGAACATGTCCTAAAAATTGTAAGAAGATGTAAAGTTTCTAAGGGAAGATCTCTTAAATATTGGTAAGAAAAAAAATTCCTTTCATAAATTTGAGAAAAGTGCCAAATATCTTGATGATCTTCGTGGCAAACAGAGATCTGTAGGTGACAGAGAAAGTTTGGGGTTTAGTGATGACCTCAAGGGCAAGGAGAAGATGTAAGATGACAATGTTTCAAGTGAAAAGGATGAAGAACTATGTAAGGAGAATGAAAATAATGAGAGTTCCACCAAAGACAAGATGAAGCCAAAGTCCATTAGGAAACCTAATGTCTCAAGGTATGAAAGATCACTCAATGGTTATTATTTCGCATGTTATGGTTTTGGTCATAGGGCTAAGGAGTGTAAGAGGTTTTCTAGAGATGATAACCCTTGGAAAAATGGTTGAAATATTCATAAAAAGAGTGTGGTGTGCTATAATTGTCATGAAATAGGTCATGTAGCTATGTTTTGCTTGTATGAACCCTCAAGTCAAAATTGGAGAAATGGAAACTACAAGAGAAGAAGTAGAGTTATGTATTTCAGTTGCAATAACTATGGACATGTTACTAAGTTTTTTTATGAGTCTACAAGACAAAGAAAGGGCTTCCAAAGTCCTAATATGTAGACTAGGAGACAAAACAATTCTTGGGAACCTAAAAGGAACAAAGAGATCTCATCAAGAGCAAATGTTGATACAAATCAAGGTGTAAATTAGTGTTCAAATAAAAAACAAATAGATAGAGATGATTTTCAGGTGTCTAAGAAGGCTTGAGAATTTTTCAATTCCTTCTAAATCTATCATGATGGTATATGCCTCTACTAGGATTCTTAAAGGTGTATGCATCCATATGAAGCAATGAGAAGAGGGAGAGCTAGCTGACTAAAGTGTGTTAAAGTAAAAGGTCTTTGCATGTTGTCAAAGATTGTCAAGGTATGTTTTGGTAATCTCTTTTGTTATTCAAAAACTTACGAGTTGTATTTGTAATATAAGGTGTGTATGTTTGAGTTTGAGGTCTTGTTGAGTTCTTTCAAAGGTCTCCATGTCATTTCAAGTATGTATTGCTACTAATAAGTTTCATCTAGTCTTGTTATAGGTATTCAAAGGTATGAGTTATGACTTTCTTATGTGAAATCAATTTTGCAAAATATTCTTGGTCTGAATAAGAGGTTGTAAAAGGTATGAATTCATGTTGTCTTGCACACCAAGTAATGTATACCCCAACCCTAACCCTATGGTCTTATTGGTAAGGCAAGGTTTGTATCAAAGTCTAAGGAATGAAGTAACATGAGCCCACTACAGTCTGTATAAAGGTCATAAATTTGGTTACATTAGTCATAATTGAACGTGTCTTGTAAAAATTCATTGTTATGTTGGCTCTTAAGTCAGTGTCTCTGTCAAATGATGTCTATCCTTGTAAGTACAAGTGAAGGTAAGTGTGTATATGATAAAAATGAGTAAGAAGTATAGTTCAAGACAGTACAAGGTGTAAGAGAATGGTTATGCACTAAAAGAACTTGAAGATATATAGGAAAAGATGAGATTGGTAGGTGTAAGTCTCAAAGCTCAAGGTTGGGAAAAGAGAAGGTGTCAGAATTCAAAGATTCAAGAAGGATGGCTTATTTATGGTAAGAAGAATATGTTACAAATATATTGTGACATTATTAATAAATTGTAATATTATTAATAATGAGTTAATACAACTCATATTAATAATATAGTTAATAGTTGTGTGTGAGTGAAGTTGTTGAATAAACAACTCGCTTAGCTATTTTGGTGTGAGAAATATCCTAGGGATATATCTGAGAGCTTCATGGAGAGAGATTATAGGGTTTGAAGATGAGTTGAATCCACCTTTGTAGGAGATCAAACACTATAAATTTTATGCTCCATCTATGTAAAGATATCCCGAATGAATTCTTAATTTCTATATTCTTGTTATTTGGTGTTTTTTATTATAGTTCAGTTTTTATCATTGGTATCAGATCATTTCATGGTCATGTGTAGGTGGAAAATGAGATTCCAACACTATCAATGATCTTTCATTTGTGCACAACCACTCATATAGTCTAATTTCCTCGCATGTTTGTGCTATTCAGTTTTACAATCATCACCATTTAGATCCATGGATTTGCATCCAAATATGTGTTGTATAGTATTGTACTAGCTCTGAGCTTAGATCAATATGTTGTTTTGATGATTTTTCTGGATGTGTCTTGTATTTGCATTCGACACTCCCTTGGAGGATTTACATTGATCATGGTTTTGACTTACAATACTGTCATATTCCTCTAATCGACCACACCCTCTACATGAAAATTCTCGTCCCTCGAACGGTGTTCTGTGCATTCAACTTATTTTGGAATTAAGTTGGATTAATTTTCATTCCATTCAGATCTTTCAAATATATTTGGCTTCGTCTTGAATGTGTTGAGTACGTTTCTACATTTATTGGACCTATTTGTCAGGTTATTGTCTAACTATTGACAAATGATATCTAAATTCAACACATCTAGATTTTCATATAGTGAAACTCAGTCAGATCTGTACTCAGAGTAAGTCAAATTTTCTGAGTGTATTGTTGTTCTACACACGTGGCATCATTTTGCTGCTTATCACATCTCTATTCATTCTATTTTCTACATTTGAGTACTCAGACTCTTCTATTAATTCTACCCACTGATTTTTTTTCCAAACATCTCTCTATTTGATGGTGAGTTAGATCAATGGAACACCAAGAGGAGTTTCTCAGCGAAATCCACTTTCTTAGATCCAACTAAATACATGGTTAGATCAAGATGAACATGTGATCTTGTATTAACGTGTGAAAGCATATCTAGACTCGTTCTGACATCTGTCTACAACTTGACTCAGTCTTGGAATCATTTGGAGCTATATATAAGGAGACAACACAAATCCAGGTCATATGAATCAGATTTCGTTATTTGGTTGTAATAATATGAATCTTGTTTAAAAGTTGTTTTTTTATATAATAGGTATTTGATTCATTAGCAATGTCATCATAAGTTTAGTTTTCCTTTGTTTAAGTCTGAGTCAATAGAGTTAAGGTTTAATGTTTAGATCAAAGTTTCAGAGTTAAGTCGATTCATACTTTTAGATAAAACTCTAAAATCAAGAGTCATTTATCAATATTTGTGTCTTTATTGTCATAATAGTATTGTGAAAAATCATGTCATAATGTCAGTGTAAAAATTTTTATGTCATAGTGAAATCTGTAGTATTATGTCATCAAAATTTATCTTAGTGTCACATTTCATAAATTCATTTTCATTTAAAAAGTCATTTATAGTTGATTCCTCTTGCCCGAGTCAAAAGTTTCATTTTCAAATTTTTGAGTTGTCATAAATATTGTGTCACTATAAAAAGTCTGTAAAATAAATTTAAAAAAATTGCTTCATGGACGCATTTTTGGTGTTACCCGACATCCAATTTTTTGGGAGAATAAGATGAATAATATTATAGTTCTAATGATATTTTTGATGACCCTGCAAGGGGTGCTGCCGCCCTCAGACCCCCGCTTTGGAATTTAAGAACCAAAGCGAATATTTTGGGGAAGATGCATCGACAAAAGGTGATGCAAAATTGAGCTTCAACGTCCAATTTGTTGAGTAAGCAACGTGATTAATGGAGGAAGGAGGTAACAAAGGTTGGAGGTCAATCAACGACCTCTCATCAGTCACCAACGATGGGGCTGCACAAAGTTGTGGTGGCTGTGTGTGTGTGTGTGTGTGTGTGTGTGTGTGTGTGTGTGTGTGTGTTTTCTTTTATTTCATATTTGCAGTATGATTTTAGAGTTCCTGTTTGAATAATTGAAATGTTCACATTGAGGGGGGGAACTGGAACATGTTCTCAATGTTCAATTTTCCCTCTATTCAGTTTTTATTCAGTAAGCAGTGGTTCCTACATATTCCTTGAAGGAAAGACATAGTGGACGAATGAAAGCATAAAGGAAAATCAACATCATGATATTTGGGTTTTTGGTTGTTGGTTTTCCTGTAAAACCATCCTTTGTTTCAAGTTGTTGGTTGACCTATAAAACCATCCAGATCATGAGCATGCATGGGTAGCAAGCAGCAGAAGGAAGTGTGATTATTTTTTCTACCTTGTTAACATTAGGGGAGTGTATATTGGGAATCAATAATGTTAACAATAGGGGAGTGAATGTTTTTTTTTAATAATGGCAAATAGTTTTTTGAAAGGGACTATACCCTTGAAGACAAAAAAAGGCCTTTAAGCCGGAATAAGAGTGAGAAACATAGCAGGACTAACCAAGTCCAGGTAATACAATGAAATTCCACGTAGCCTAGAGACAGCTACACATGCGAGACTTAACAGCAAAACATCAGCAAAAAAATAGTAACCCGACAGCCAAGAAACAGTAAGAATAACAAAAGAGTGCAGTAGAAGCATGCAGGACTACTTCTTGGCTGCTTGATCAACACTGATCTTGACTTTTTTCCAAGCATGAAACATACCCAAAGCGGTCATGTGGGCAGCATCCGTCTTATCAAGCTCCTCGATGGTTCTTTTGCTCTCTTTTTCATTTCCCCAAAGTGCAGCCGGGACACTGCTGAGGTTGGAAACACTTTTGGCATGCCCCACGATGAATTCCTCAATGGCCCTAAAGGCAGCAATGTTGTAATCATGCCTAGTCTTAGCCTTCCCTAGGCGGGAGTCCAAGGAGGTCAGCTTTTTGTATATGTCTTCAATCTGACTATTGTCAATAGGGGAGTGAATGTTACAAATATATTGTGACATTATTAATAAATTGTAATATTATTAATAATGAGTTAATACAATTCATATTAATAATATAGTTAATAGTTGTGTGTGAGTGAAGTTGTTGAATAAACAACTCACGTAGCTATTTTAGTGTGAGGGATATCCTAGGGATATATCTAAGATATTCATGGAGAAAAATTATAGGGTTTGAAGATGAGTGTTGACTCCACCTTTGTAGGAGATCAAACACTATAAATTGTATGCTCCATCTATGTAAAGATATCCTGAATGAATTCTTAATTTCTATATTCTTGTTATTCGGTGTTGTTTATTATAGTTCAATTTTTATTAGAATAGTTGAAGCTATCTATAACAAGTCTCCATTTAAAATTTCATGCCTTGGACTTAATTTTGAAGAATGTTATTGTAATTTTGTACTTCCCAAGCATTGTAGAAACCCTAACCTAGGGTTTATGATAAAAATGACATAAATGCAAAAAGAGTGAATGGTTTCTTCTGAAATTTTAACCAAATTGTCTAGATATGTTGATGAGATATACTTGAAAGTTTCGAGGAATTTTGACATTGTACAGACACTAAATTCCTTACTAGTTTGAAATAGAGTACCTAATTGATGATGACAAAATGTAAGTTGGAAATAAATAAATGGCCAAAATGGTACTCATAACAGGTAAGGTTTCATCATAAAAGTGTGAGCATCAAAATTTAGGCATGAATACCATCATTAGAAGGGCTAGTAGTCTAGGTATGCAGTATGAAGAGATGATAATGGTTTGAAAAGATGTCATGGTACTCTAGCTATTCTCTGAATGCATAAATAAGGGTTTGAAATCGTTTTTTTAATCCTAAGAAGTTGAGTAAGGCTAATATGTGAGGTGTTTGCCTTCTTGGAGCATTAAGTACAGTGTTTAGAGTTGAATGTCTAGCTACAGGTATGAAGGTCATCAATTGGTGAGATTTGAGAACTATAAATGCTTGTACAAGATTATACAAGATTTGATATAGTGTCCTGCTAAAAGGTGAGAGGTTTAAATGTTCTATATCATACAAATGTGGGATCACAGTGAAGAAAAGTGTGAGTTAAATAAGGAAGATTGAGCATGGAGGTCTAACTTGATATATTTCAATTTTGTGGATTGATTTGCTATGCTCTCAATGTGCCTGAGCTTTAAATAATAGGTATATATATGTGTGAAGGATTTTCTGGGCATTAAGATGGACAAGAAAGGTGAAAATATTATGTGGCAAGACTAGTATGTCTTGTTTATTGCATTATGAGTCAAGTAACATGTTGCAAGTATAAATAATGTGCAAGAGGTAGAGCATGGAGCTTCTACAAGCATGAAGTGTTTACTAAATTTATCAATGATGAGTTAAGAAGATTATAGAATTGTCTAGTTGATATAGAAAATGGATTCCTCCTCAGACAAAGTTGAAGGTTTTAAGATAAGATGGTTGGATGACTATGTGTCAAAGGTTTAGTGTGCACTATGATAGTTCAGGTATGTCTACAGGTGTTAGATTCAAAATGGGACAACCTTTGATGTTTTGATGACCTATATGAAAATTCATGAGGCTTATTCATCTCAAGAGTGAAAGAATCAAGTTTGAAGGACCGTCGAAAGGGTGAAGGTAATTTCAAATATTTCTATGATGCTACTATGTTGATTGAAGTCCAAAATGCTTCCTACATGAATGTAAGTGATTTGACTCCCTATTTGAATCTTTTTCTTTTTATGATTTGATGTGTTTTGGGGTTTTACAAGTGAATATATTTTTGTAGGTTACATGTGTGATTTGAACCCTAACAATGACATACATGCGATCAATAATGATTAATTTTGACACCTTTACGACCCAAAAAAATTCAGAACCTAAGGACTATTAGGAATAATATTAATTTTTAGTGCTTCATTAGGTGATTATTATTAAAGATTTTATATTATTATGTATGTTACGAGTTGTTAAAATAACTCGTAATATTAAGTTAGTAGTTGTGTGTGTATTGTTAGTGAGATATTATTGGAGATATGATCTCCATGAATATAGGAAAGACATTTCCTATATAACTATGTAATGGTTCGAATGATTAATAACACAGTAGTATTATTGTTTGGTGTGTAAATCTGGTTCTGCTCATTTCATTTAGCATCAGATTGAGTTTCAATATGTGATATTGAAGAATAATTTATTTTGTTGGGCAGTTTGAGAATTTGTATTGCCCCGATTTTTAAAGCTTTTCAGAAAAATCAGTTCTAGATTAATTTTTTTTCAATAAATTATTAGTATAGTGAAGGTCAATATAATACTTCACACGTAGCAGCTGCATGTGCATATGATAAGAGAATATTACTTCCATGCTTGTAATGAATTTGTGAGAGTAGTAGATAAGTGCTTCTATTTTCTAATAATTTCTTGTGGTGGTAGGTTTCGACGACCATCAAAGTGTCATGCATCCTCCATTCCAAACTTCAGTCTGGCGGATACAATAACAAGATCGACCGAATCCTATTGGATCTATCTACCTCCACAGTCAAATTTGTGGTGTGTTCCATTGAAATTTTTCTTGCATTTTCTCTCGGTTCATATCCATGAATGTGTGTATAGCTGTAGTTATCATGATTTTTTTGCATTGGGAGACTACATTCCTCACCTCCACATCAATTTAGCTTGGTTTTGCATTAATTTTGGCCTTTCCTTAATATTAAGCAAACCAAAGATATCTTGACTACGAAAATCTTGTCCTTGTTTCTTTGTTCTTGATTCACCAGAGTTCTCCAACTCCATTGGGATGTGGTTTTACAATACTTATTGCAGATCTGAAAAATTCATGCATACAACATATCTCATAATTTGCATGTCAATTGACACCTCCAAACTTGATGATTAGTAGTAGTAAGTCATTAAATAGTTATATTATTTTATTGTATTTTTATTTTTTATTTTTTTTGGAATTTAGAGGAATCATTACATATTACATTTTTAGCACAGTCTCTACCAGCCTCGGTGAATTTAGCCCGGGTGAGGATGGGACCACCAGGTACACAAGTTTCACACTGCCTCCATTCAGCTGAAGCCTAGGTTTCATACCACCTCCATACAGCTAGTGTACACTTCATGCCGCCTTCGTACAAATGGCGCACACTCAAGGACATTGGTCAGACTACTCCAACAGCACCATCGTAAAACTGTCACACACTCAGGGACATTGGTTGGACTACTCTTTCGGCACTCAGGGACATCGGTCGGGATATTCCTCACGCAACGGACATGCCAATGGGGGTTAAACCTTGGACCTCTTCTTGGTAAATGCCCGAACTTTACCAATCAGCCAAGACCCCATCGGTTAGTTTATATTATTTTATTAGTCAAGAGTTTGGGTTTGTTTAGTGTCTACTATATATGTTGTCAAATGTTTTTGAGTCTAGTGTCTCTAAATTCTAGATTGTCAAAATTTAAAAGTTATGTTGTGTCATCGTATTGGTTTAATATCATGACTCCACTTGTTTGAAGTTTTGTGTTTATGATCAAAAGAATCAAAAAGTTCCTTGTCATATTAAGTTATTAGTACTTTGTGACCTTTTTCATAATTGTATGTTGCAAATTTCAGTGAGATTTAATTGTCCATGTCAAATTTTATTTTCAAAAGTCATCATATCTGTGTTATTGTATCTCTCATCAATTTCTTATTAATTTCAATATTTAATTGGAATTTGTAATAAATTTGATATTTTCATATGAGTGTCATAAGTGTGTCATAATAAGTGTTGTCTATAATCATAATTTCATATGTTGAGCTCGGTTCTAATATATATTTTTTGTCCTGTTTATCTTATAAGAGAGTCATCATCAAATTTGAGCTATTTGAAGTGTCTGTGTCAAAGTAGTCTAGTTGTCAAAATTATAAAAATAAAATAAAAATTCTCACAGACACATTTTCAATGGAATCTGACCTCCGTAATCAAGCTTTATGATCAAATCTAGCTGAGTTATCAGCAGACTAACTGGAGGACAGAGGTAACAGAGGATGGAGGGTGATCAGTGCCTCTCGTCAGTCACCAACGGTGGGGCCGCATTTTGGTATAGTGTCATCTCTTTTTCATTTACATGGTGTGTTCATAATAAAATGGTGTGGCTTCCTTCCCCTGCTATGATTGAAATGAAGAGAATGTGCATTATGGATTCTGAGAAAAATTACATAGGTGGGCAGTTGAACTAGAGTGATCCTCTGATTGCATAGAATCTTCGACTGTCATACTTCTAACATTGATCGGTCAGTGAAAGAGATTTCACAAGAAGTGAAAGTGGGAACTATTGAGTTTATGTATGTAGGTGATTCAGTGGAAGTGTGATCATCTAGCATGGGATTCACTATGGTGAAGTAGATTGGTCATGTGTAGCCAGATCCAAATAGCAAGATCCAAGCCAGCAATATGCAAACCTAAAAGTATGCAGAGGCATACGATTCTGTTTCTAGTTCTTGAGAGGTGTTTTCTCACCATGTTTGCACTAAAGGGGGAACGTTAGGAATAATATTAATTGTTAGTGCTTCATTGGGTGATTATTATTAAATATGTTATATTGTTATGTATGTTACGAGTTGTTAAAACAACTCATAATATTAAGTTAGCAATTGTGTGTATATTATTAGTGAGATATTATTAGAGATATGATCTCCATGAATATAGGAAAGACATTTCCTATATAACTATGTAATGGTTCAAATGATTAATAACATAGTAGTATTATTTTTGGTGTGAAAATATGATTCTGCCATTTCAAGGACCTATTAGGACACTAGTGCCCACATCGGGTCACCAGAGCGTAGGTGCTCCTGACCTTCTGTAAGCACTCGTGTCTGACCTTATTCGAAAATTACACAATGTTTTTAGCATGGTAGTCTGTAATTTTATTTCATCAATTGATCTAGTCCACAGTACTTTGGGATTAAGTGAAATTAGCTAAGTCCTTATTCCTTCTTCTTGCACTTAGGGTTTTAATTTCATTTAGCTTATTACATGTGTTAGATTTGTACTTTATAATTTTATTACATGTGACTCTGCAATATCTACGGTTTTACAAATTTAAATATATGTTAAATCACATGTGATATCTAGATAGATCAATCACATTTGGCATTTTCTTTGACCATGTTTTCTTTGACTTGGTTCTTGCTAAAATACTTGGAGAGAGGATTTTTGAGTACTTGTAGATAAAATATATGGCTTCCTTGACCTAGCTTGTAGCTTCAGACTTTATGTGGGTATTGCCCTAATGACTTCGTATGTTCTATTGTGATATTTAGGGAACTTTGGATTCCTTTTACAAGTGTATGAAGTGAGTTTTCTAGTGAATTACCTTAAGAGTTCCAGTTAGAAAATGAGGTAGTGTTTACTTCCTTATATAGGGTTTTGTAGATGATTTATCTAAGAAAGGATGACCCTGATGACACATAAAACCCAATGAAAGATATCAATTTAAAAGTAGAGTTGGAAGACATGTTAGTCTAAGAATGTATAGGTCGATCATAACCGGATACTAATTCTGACCATGCTATACGATCTTGACTGGGAGTAGGAAATATGCCAAATGAAGTTTTCATCTAATATACTGATGTTTCTCTATTGATTTTTTACATTGTATTCTCAGAATGTGTCAACATGTTAGTGTGTAAGGATAACGTTTAGAAAAATTTTAACTCTTCAATTCAACCTAATAATTAAGATAATAAAACATATCAAACCTTGAAATGACGGGGTTTACCAGTTCAAACCGATGTGTATACATTGTGTTGATGTTGCATCACGTGTTCAAAATAGTTTATCCCCTATCCTGCAAATGATACTGCAATCAAAGACACTGCACTAAATTTTTAATTAGTAAAAATAGTAAGTGGCTTCTTGGCAAAGGCCAATCCTTGGAAGTACAAGGGGATTCCTCACAAGGATGTCAACCCACTGTTTTATGCAATCAATTAAGCAATACGTAAGGCCAATCATAATATAGGATGGATAAAAATAATGATTGTATTCTGATAGTTTCATACTTTATTACAAATTTATAGCATATAATGAAAACCTAGATATATAAACTATAACCTAGAAATCTGAATCAAATTCAGCATTAGAATCTTCAAATGATGATGGGTTCTCGAAAGTGAGCTATGGATAATCTATCTCAGATTATTCAAAGAAGTCGTAGTTGTAATCATCAGTATACTCTGTCTATAAAGAATTTAGAGATGAATTCAGGTTCCTCATTCTTTGAGTCATACTGATAATCAGATGTAGTTTTGGAATATTGATATTTAGGTTGTTCAGTGGATTCAGTTTGGTTTTTTGATTAAGCATCAGAGTCCCAAATTCCCACTTCAGATTCATAACGGTACTCGAACCGTAGCCAAATCGGCTCGAATGCGAAGGATTTCAAAATAGGCCTCCCAAAACTTGTCTGTGGCCTCACGAATCCTCTGAGTGGTTTCAAAGATGCTTTGTAGCTGATCTAAAGGGGCTAAATGTATAACAAAAAGTTCCAAATCGAGGAGAACGTCGTACTGTTCCCAGTGTAAGGGATGGCAGATAATTGGAAGGGAATTAATGCTGGTTATCTCATGAGCTTGGCCACCTATAGCCATGTACAAAATCCATTCTTGATAACATGTTAGAAAGGACAAAGAAATATATAAAATTGATAAGTAATAATATGATAAAATCTATAAAAGGCATAATTGACAGGAAACACAGGAGTTTTATGGAAACACAGACGTTTCACTAAATCATTGGCGTTTTTTGAGTGAAAATAAACAATATGAAAAAAATAACATATTTATAACGAATTGATCAATTTTACAATAAACTAATCAATTTGATTTCGATTGTAATGTAAATTATAAGGACTTTTTGGCAATGGATGTTTTGAATATATAAATAAAAGATGTAAATTTAAAGTTTTACCTTGTTTCAAATGAAGATTGCAGTTAGTGGGATAAAAATTGGTGAAGATCATGGTTGACAATGGTGAATGTAAGTGTTGATAGGATGTAGTAACAGAGATAATTAAGAGGCTTGAATGGATCCAAAAACAAAGGAGGATGTGTAACAGGAAGACTTAGAGCTCTTGGACACACTACAAAAAGATTCTCTAAATGGGAACCAACTATATAAAATGATATAGAGCTAATCCTATTGTAACACTATGCTAAACGAAGACTGATAAATGATTCTCAATCGAAGATATGGAAGGATGGAAGAAAACAGGATTCAAAGATGTAAGTGGATGGTCCTGGAAATGAGACTAGAAAAACAAGCTTATATAATCATTGATGTTTTACCGAAACACCGGAGATTTTCGGGTTATTCAAATTTATTTAGCTAATAGTTGAAACAATTGACCTATTTCAAGTTTATTCATTGTGTATTTGAGGGATAAGATCATGAATTTTTTTTTGAATGTGATGTGCTGTTGGGTGAGGTGTCGTAGATGGTTAGATTATGATCTATTTTGGCCTAGGTTTGTTTAGGATATATTTTAGGTGGTTTAGTTGGATATATTAGTGCATATCTTAGGATATTATGATAATAATAATAGATTATGTTAGGATATTATTTAATAAGATTAGATTTCATATATATATAAAATAGTCTATGGTAGATATGAGGAAATATCTCTAAATGAATTTACTTAAATAATATTAAACTAATGGATATTAACATGATAAATTGTAAGTGTGAACGAGACAAATTATTGATGATGGGGGAGTGTAGAATTTTGGTGTCTACATTTGCCCTTTTTGTCTGACAACTTAAAGGAAAAGTGTCAGATAAAAACAATGGAATCATTTATGGGTGATCTCGCCGTAACGCAATATATGGGGAACACCTATGTTTGTGTGTCATGTGTTTCGTAGTTGCCCCAGTCCGAGGGGATGTCGAAACAAGATGTGCTACCGAGGGACCAAGTGATAGGGGAACCAAGGGGTTCGACACCTATGGACATAGGATCCGTAATGGTAGGCTAGAAGAATGGGAAAGCCAAATGATGGGGGCCAAAGGGTGCATGTCCCATAGATGAAATCAGATCCTGATATAAAGTTTTTTTGTTTTAATATTTTGAGGACTAGGGTCCATTGAAAATTGGACTCATTTGTGGAAGATTTTGGTTGCCATGATTCAGGGCAAAAATGGGCACATGTGCCAACAAGGTATGATTTGTAAGTGATTAGAGGAAAAATCACTAGTGATTGGGGGAATTCGGTGATTCCCTCAATGTAAAATTTGGGCTATAAAAGCCAAGTCACGGGCTCATTTTACCATATGGTGAAAATGATTTTTCAGAGTGAGCTGTAAGGTGAAAACATCTTTTCAAGGGTAAAAAGGTGATTTCTGGATGATAAGGCGAGTTCGAGCAGGAAACGGAAGCCCACGATGGTCGAGGTGAGTGCCCTATCCTTGTTTTTGTCATTTTTTTTGTAGATTTTTGTTTTTTTAGGGAAGTTTTTTCCATTTTTGGGGGTTATGCAGAATGCCCTAGGAAAAAATGCAGGAATCGCCGGTGATTTATATAATCACCACATGTTTTTAGTGAATCCTTGGTGATTTTCCTGCTACACAAACAGTTGTAATTTTTGAGAAATATCTTGAGTTTGTTCATGGTGTTTATAGGTTCCAATATTGTAATTGTTGTGAAATAATTGATGGACATTAATTTTATTTTGGGATTGACATTGTATTTTACTTTGTTTAATTAATTTTTCGCAATCTATTATTTTTTCCTTCGAATATGGAATTTGAATTTTAAATAGCGAAACATTATTTAATTATTTAATGTTTTAGATGTTGTTGGTATTAATGTTTTTAGGTGATGATGTTGATGTTAATATTTCATTTTTGATATGTTGTGGATGATTTTAATTTTTTAATCATATATTCTTAATGATGATATTGATGTTAGTTTATTTCTATTTTGCAGGTGGATGCAAAATTGACTACTCGGGATCATATACCATTGATCTTGGATCAGGTTAGAGCCGATATGTCTGAGGATGATTGGGCTCATGTCGAGGGCGTAGGTTTTGGTGGTATGAGATATTATCGGTGGTTACACAGATGTAGGAGTTTCATGTTGGCTTTACTAGAGCGGTGGAATCCTTCCACCAACACTTTTTGGCTACCTACTGGAGAGATTACAATTACTCTAGAGGATGTTCATCACATCCTAAGATTACCTATCCAAGGTGAGGGTGTTTATCTCATCACTAAGGAAGGAGAGAGATGAATACTATGACGATATTATATGGAGGTGATGTAGGGGATATCATACTGGATTCAAGGGGATTTGCTTATGCTAGATCATATTTAGCTGAGAGAGTGGGGCGTACTTGGATGACCATGATGATGATGGCCATTCTTTGCTATGCATTTCTAGATTCATGGTGGCTAGTTTCCTTGGATGATGATGGGAGTTGTAGCCAAGATGATGGAGGAGTGGACTATTTTTGAGTGGGGTCCTACCTTACTTTCTTAGACATACATAGAGAGTTGTGGGCTTGGAAGGTCCATAAGAGATATGACATTGACATTGGATTTCTACTATAAGCTTGGGCCTTCGAGCACATTCCCTATTTCTCGACTCAATGGGATTACCTAGGGTGATTGGTGATGAGCATCTTGGTTTCATGAGATGGAGGGAGGATACTAGGCTAGAGGTTGAAGAGGAGGAGATCAAGATTTTATAGAGAGATATTGTCTAGACTTGCAGATTGGTGATGTGGTATGGAGGCCATACCTAGATTTTCCTATTTGGCCCAAGTTTACTGGTGAGTTGGTTAGTTTATAGCAACCTATATGGGTGGAGGCTTTTCGACTAGGTGAGCATGAGTTACTTCACTTTGATCTGTGTTAGGAGATAGTTCAGATTGACACAGGGAGTGTCAGTGGAGCCTGTACAGTACAGACGAGAGGATGGGGATACAGAGAATCTGAGGGCCGTTGTGACAGATCCTGAGGATATCGTGGATCAGTTAGGGGCCATGGGTCCCAATGATGAGGGTGATATTGTTCCTATTGATGATGCGGGGTTGACTCTTAATTATAAAGCATGGTGGACTCATGCATTGAGGAGCTTTGATAGGGCTCGAGTCTTTGAGAGAAATACATAGAGAGTCAAATGAGTGTGAGCTCGGGTAGTGAGAGGAGAAGTGACACATGAGGTAGTGGAGGGTGTAAGGCTGATAGTGAGGAGGATGGTGATGATGAGTTGGTAGCAGTTATAACAATAGTGATGGCTGAGAAGGCATAGTTAAGGGTGAGAGAGATGTGGCTAGGAGGGAGAGGGATGACCTCATGGGTATCTGAGATACATTGATTGTTGAGTGGGATGGCTTGATCACTGAGAGAGATAGTGTGATAGTAGAGTGAGAGGATTATAGAGCTCGGTTGGACCAGGCCATCATAGACAGAGATCGGTACAAGGGTCAGAGAGATGGGATGAGGAAGGCCTTAGGGATTACAGGCCTTCTATTTCTGGTGTAGAGTTAATTGAGATGGATCATAGAGAGGGCACATGCTCAGTGGGAAGAGACCTGGGATTAGTGGAGTGAGGCCACAGGCTAGTGGACAAAGGCCACCTACAGGGTCTGGGATAGTTTATAGGGTTCACTATGAGTCTATGTGAGTCGAGTTATAGTATTATATTGATATGATTATGACTCATGATTTCCTAATGTAGTTTTGTATGGAGACCATTTGACTGGTAGGCAGGAGACCCTACTACTAGTGTGCAAGTGAGTAGGTCACCCACCTTAGAGACCTAAGTGAGTGGGAGATAGTGGAGGAGAGGTTAGAGGAGATACTAGTGTTGTGGATGGTACAGGAGCAGCTAGAGGTGGAGGTGCTGTAGGGAGGAGAGGGTAGTATACAACTCCTCCTTGCCAGTCTATTGGAGAGTTTCAGTTTACAGATTCTTGATATGTAGTTGTATGGCTCATGGAAGCCCATTTTTTTATGATGTATTTTATTGACATGGCTCTTAGAAGCTTATTTTTTATATTGATGTATATGGATTTGATCGATGTATATGATGATGATGATGAGGTTTTATGATCTATATTATTTTTTTTTCATGTGTTAATCTTAATATGTATGGTGTTATATGTATTTTAAATTTAGATGTGTTGATGTTAGATGAGTATATGATGTTATGTGTTTGGAAAACATGGTTAAATTTAAAAACTTAACATGTGATCTTAATTGTATAAAAATGTAGTCCAATAAAATAGAATAAATATGGAATGTATCATCCTACTATGGATTTGGTACATACACGGTGGGTTTTGAAAATTTGAATGCTCTTGCACTTACAACCTTTTACAAATGTTAACTATGATCATCAATGGATAGTTACACAATACTTAATAAAATGTGGGATTAAATGAGAGATTCTTTATTAGGACATGAAAGGTGGGTTTGAACATGCATAGATCAATGAGGGGAAATAGATTCTCCTTTTCCATAGGTCTAAAGAGAGATGCCCCAGCTTTACTTTGATTTTGAGGAAAACTGATCAATGCGAGAAGTTTACTATAAGAAGAAGCTTGATCAATGCGGGAAACCTTCCTGGATGCTTTTGATATTGATATATTTATTTTAAAAGGCTGATCAATCAAGAAGCCCCTTTTTTATGGGTATCCATCCTTCGAGGGTATGGTCTACGCTATTTTTTATTTTTCTTATGGATAGTCATCCTTCAAGGGATCAATCTATGATGGATAATTATCCTTCAAGGGATTAGTCTACCATTTATTTTTGTCTTTTGAGAAATGCATCCAAATGATTTTTAACACATATATTTTTAGTTGAGGGAAAATCCCTAATAGATCATTTCGAGGAGGGGAAATGGTGCATATATGATCTACACATTCGTACCCCCTATTATGTTCCCTTTTAACTGGTACAAGGGTAATGGATGTAGTGATTACAGGGTTCCTACTAAAGAGGAACTTATCTCATAGAGAAATATGTGATGAACAAAGCCATGGTGCTCATCTTTAAGGTGTTTTAGGATGATGACGGATAACCACATGCTCTCAAATCACTACTATGGTATGATGGATGGTTTTAATGGAATGATAAGATATAACTACTATCATGACAATCAAACATTTAACAATAGAAAGGTTTCAAGTGCAAGGCATTCTAAGGTTCTAATTCAAGTTCACCATCAAGAGAAGTGAGACGGTACGCTCCTGACCCATATTTATGAGTAATGATGTATGGACTGATCCAATTGGGGGAAAACTTTCCACATTTACTCAATTCTAATTGAGTGACATTTTTATTTTCTTTAAGCACAAGATCACTAAATTTAAATTCACATTCTCTGACATGTTTTTTATATGCCTTTTTAATGTGTTCTTGATAAACTTGATGATGTTCAAGGGCCATCAGACATTTTTCATCTAACAGTTCAAGTTGTGCTAAACAATCTTGTCGATATTCTTCATCAGGGATAAAGTTCTTGAGGGACACACAAAGTGATGGGATTTGGATTTCAAGAGGTACAATGGCTTCAGAGCCATAAGACAAGTGAATAGGGTGTTGCTCCTGTAGGTGTGCAGATGCTAGTTCGATAAGCCCAAAGAGAAAATGGGATTTGTAGATGTCAATTTCTTCCTACGTCATTTACTATTTTCATAAGGATATTATTGAGTGTTTTATTATAGGCTTCAACCTATCCATTTACTTGAGGATAGTATGGTGATGAAAATCTAAGTTTAATATTGAAGGTGTCACAGAGGTTTTTAAATTCTTTATTTTAAAAATATTTTTCCATTATCTGTGATAAGTTTATGTGGGATGCCAAAACGACATATAATGTGCCGATATATGAAATTGATAATTGGTCCTGAATTAGTTGATGTTAAGGGGGTTTCTTCAACCCATTTGGTGAAATATTCAGTAGCTATGATAATGGAATGACATTGCTGAGATGAATTGGGGTTGATAGCCACAATGAGGTCTAACCCCCCATTGATAGAAAGGACATAGGTCCTAAGCAAGTTGTAATGCTTGACTGGGGACATGGATCAAATCTGAATGAATTTGGCATTTCACAAATTTCTTAATGTACTCACAAAAATCCTTGGTGATAGTGGTCCATTAATACCTTATTCATATAACACATTTAGTGACGTAATTTCTGCTGAAATGATCTCCATAAACACCATCTTGGACTTCTTCAATGGCTTTGATTGATTCGTGTGACTTAAGGCATCTTAGTAAGATACCGTCAAAACTAAGTTAGTAAAGAATGCCACCTATAATGACAAATCAAGTAATGCGCTGAAGGAATGACCGTTTAACATTATGTGGTAAATCAGATGGAATTTTGGATTCAGTAAGATAGTCGTACATCTTAGTATATCATAAATCAGTTGGATTGTCGTCAATGATAATGATAGAAGAAATTTCATTTTTATGTGAAGGATGGTCTAATCATTGGACAACAACGGATACTTTAGTGTTGTCTTTTGAATCTTCTATTTCTAATGGGATCAAGGCTCTTAAAGAGGCCATTGTTTTTGCGAACCTATTAGAAGTTCATGGGATGGCTTGGATGGTGTAATGATCAAAAGCACCGAGGAGAAAGTCCACATTAGCTTTATTTTTTTAAGAATTCATTTTTACATTGATATTATCCTTTAACTTGACTGATAACAAGTCCGTAGATGTCTATGATATGAACACCTAGAAGAATAGCAATGGTGAGACCCATGATTAAGGCTTCATATTCTGCCATATTATTAGTTCACTCAAAATTGAGGTTAAATGATAATGGAATAGGAATACCCCAAGGAGGGATGATAACAACACCAGAACCTCCCCCTTCATGACATTTAGAACCATCAAAGAAGAGAGTCATCTTGACATGGATGAATTCATATTCATTGACATTATTAATGGATTCACATTAGCGAGATGATCTGTAAAAGCTTAGCCCTTAATGGATTTTTGTGACATGAGTTTTGAATCAAACTCGGTCATAAGCATAATCCATCGAGTGATACGATCACTATGATATGGTTTAGAGTGTATAGCTTTGAGTGGATTGAAACTGGTGACAACATACATTTTATGATTAATAAGGTAATGATGTCGGGTTCGAAGTGATAGAGCCAAATTAAATGCCACCAACCGTATTCAATGCTCGGTCCAAAACCCTACCCATGGTTAGAGGATCAACGGTGGGAGAAAAACCAAGGACAAAGATAAAGGGCCATTAGCACTCACAAAATCCAAGCCAAACTACCAATGGTTAGGGTTACCACCGCCTAAGACCGGAAAGGGTCGAGTCATCGTAGAGAGGGG
This sequence comes from Taxus chinensis, assembly GCA_019776745.2. Lineage (NCBI taxonomy): Eukaryota > Viridiplantae > Streptophyta > Pinopsida > Cupressales > Taxaceae > Taxus > Taxus chinensis. Next base: position 646,032,395 of record CM034156.1, read on the forward strand.
CCAGCCCTCGTGGATAGTCAAAAAATCATTCGCTAAGACTTTACAAAGTCTAAACTATATGCATGCCCAAAAAATTAAAACATTATTATATGTCATGATCACCGAAAGGTGAAAATTGTATTATGTGCCATGGGGTCTAAAGGTGGCGGATCAACTAATGCATGGTGGACTAGCCAAGGGTGGTCCCTTTTTGATGTCATATGCATTCTTATGCCTAAGTCTATAATATGGCAGCATTCCAAACCAAAGGTGGTCCCCACATGGGATTTTCGAACAAATTTGCAAATGTCACTTCCATGACTATCCAAATCATTGAAAGAAATTAGAAAACATGTATACCTTGGAGATGGTCCCCATTTCATTTTGCAAATATGGCTAAGGTTGCATCCTTTTACCTACACACAGGAGATAATTTTGCATGCCTTCACAACAGGACAAAACAAAGAAGATGACAAATTTGCATGTGTAAAGAAAGAAGACTTGCCTAGCAAGCAATTTATAATTTTAGCAAATTATTCACCTTTCTTTCTTAAAAATAGAACAGTCAACTTCAGTTTGATTGTATTGTATCTAAGGTTGATAATGCCTATTTTATTACATGCTCTAGTTTGTATTATTTTATTCCTTTATTTAAAGGATAAAATTAGGACACATGGGCGAGTGCAGCCTTAGTCTATTTTAGGAAGTGGAGTAAACTTTTGCTATATATTGTGTGCTCTTGCAAAGCACAAAAAAAGGGGGGAATTTTTTAGAGATTTTCCTAGAAGAACTTTTGATATGAGTACTGAAGCAATTTCTATCAGTTTTACCCTCTGAGTGTTGAATTACTTTTACCTTTCTAAGTTGTTATGCAGTCTTGTGTATGCCAGTATTAATCTTGTGAATCAATATTCCCTAATTGGTCACTTTACCCTGCTGCAAATCTACTATTTTTTGCTAAATTTCATTGTGTATGTTAGCTTACTAGTACTGTTGTGATTTTTCCCCCAGTACAAATTAAGTGTTTTTACCCTTACATTCTGCAGAAAGTACAAATTGGTTTGTACACACAAAGAATTCTTCACAAGTCAGTTGTGTATTCCACTCAAGTCAAGTTCTTTGCTCAAATTTCATGTATCACCTTCATAATTATTTCATTTTCAGTCAACTCCTAACCCTAAAACTCCCAGAAAGAATTCTAGTGAACACCAATAAGGAACCGACCTTTTAACCCCGAGGTTCACCTCGAAATAGGTATACCCACAGACCTGAGGTGTCCCCATTGTATCTACGAGAGAGAGAGAGAGAGAGAGAGAGAGATCTTTTACAGACTTAGAACACCTGTTGCCATCTCTCTGTTGGGTGCACTTTCGAGAGATAACAAAAGCCATGGGAGCATCATTAAGAGGGGTAGAATTAGGTGCATAGTGGTAGTAGAAATGGAATATGTGATGGTAATCTAGGCCATAGATAAAGGAGTGCCTGGTGGGATGCCTCGAATAGTGACAACATGATTCATATTTACAAAATTTAGACATAAATAAACTAGGGATGGAGCACATTTAGCATCCTTAAGCCAAGGAAGTCTTAAGCCCATATCATAATGTGTAACCTCAGATCCAACAGAGAAAGGCATAGAGATAGTAAGAGGCCCAACAGTGATTGAAAGAATCACATTCCCATAAGAATAGGTGATCTAAGTGTCATATGGGATAATGGAAATCCAATAGCTCGTAGAAAATATAATGAACATGTATTAAATTTGAAATTAGAATGCACCATGACATTTTTAACACCATGAGTACCAACAAAAACATCAATGTGATGAAAAATAAGCATGAAAATATACATCAGTGAAAGTAATAATAGATTAGGAAATATCATTAATAACAACAAGAAATACAAGAGGATGATCACAAGATGATGTATTACATCTATGTTATACTAATAGATGCTTTAAGCTTAGACATTTGATTCATGTTTGGGTAATGGATTGTTGAAAATTATAAGTTTTCCATTTTCATTTTTGTATTTAGGAATAGTAGGTTCAAGTAATTCAAGTTCATTATTATCAACCAAGTCTTGAATCAAATGTCTAAGCTTAAAGCATCTATTAGTATAATAATCATTACATCTATGTTAATCACAATGTGCATTCTCATCAAAATTCTTACCACGAAGACAATTAGGATCTAGCTCAAGAGATGATGGAAGATAAATCATATTACTTTCAATGAGATTAGGCAACAAGATATGAGGTGGATATGGAAATATAGTTAAAAACATTCATGTAAGTTGTATTTAAAGATATTTTGGTTGAGATAAAACATTACCATTAGGCTTAAAATCATTAAATTTTCTCTTAAATTCATATTTACTTTGGAATTTGTTACTAGATTGATATGAAGTATTATCACCATACTTGAGCTTTCCCACAGAAAGTAACTTATGTTCATGTTTTGTAAGAGTATGACATAAATGATCAAAAGAATGAAAAGAATCAAAGAGCACACATTCTTGTAAAAGAGGTAAGATACTGTAGATAAATAGATCTTGTAATTCAGATTTAGCCAATATATTGTTCATTTTAGTAAGATTATTCTTATAATGTAAAACATAGTCACTAAGATGCTCATTAGACCCTTTATTCATTTTATTCATTTTTGCATATGATATTTTAGTTCTAATGTTCATAGAAAAATGTGTCGAGAATATATTTTCTAGAGCAGTGAACAATCTAATAGAATGTAGAGGTAAATCATATAACCATTGCAAATCATACTCCTGTAAGCTCCTAGAAAATGTCTTGGTCAATAATGTATCATCACAAACAAGGTCCAAGTATGCAACATGAAATGATCTAATATTATCTTATGCATCTCCATGAACCTTGAAAAATAGGAAACTTGAAGCAAAATTGGGGGGAATTGGGTGAGAAGAAACCTCAAGTGAAAAAGGATTATGTAGGAGAAGTGAAGAATCAAGAGAGGGATATGAAGAAGAAAAGGTGTGTTATAATTGATAAGTTTGAGAATGTAAATCATGGTACTGAGACTTTAAGGCATGAGTTCCTAAAGAGGAACTAGGTTAGATACAAGAAATGATAGAGAAATAAAAGTGAGTGTTAGGTGTACGAACAAGACTAAAGATAGTGGTTTTCCACGTAGTAATGGGGAGATAAAAAAGTGGAATAGAAGATGTGGGAGCTTCAGTGGGAATGACATTAGTTACCAGAGGAGTGGATTCAAATAACCATTGTGTCTCTTCACAAGAAGCACATAACAAAAGATCTAAGTTCTTATGATGGTCAACAATGTATGTATGTAGGTCATTAATATTTTCAACATTAAATTATTGAGAAGCCCTAGCCATGATATGACACAAATAGATCTGATGAATAACATGCAAGATTCAGTTTCACCTAATTATTTAACAAAAATCAAATCTTACTCAGAGAACTGATGATCAATAAGACATATTAGAAACACACAACATACAAATAGGCACTGAAAAACAAGTACAAACAATAAGAGGATGAGAGTGACATACCTAATTTCTAGCTACCTATACTAAATCTGGATTGGAATGATTTTGGGACAAGCTCAATCTAGACTATGCATGTTATTTCTAGGAAACTGTGACCTATAGGTGTGTCAGAAAGTAGTGTTTGTGTATGGAAAGGATTATCGAGGGTGCTAGTGTCTGATATATCTGTTATTATCTTTGTAGTGAGTAAAGAACTGGTTCTTTCAAAGTCTAATAGTTTCACTTTCACTTTTCTCTTTACCTCATCTAGTTCACTTTAGAGTTATTATTTCACACATGTATCTTGCAAAATAAACCCTAGCTAAATTCATAAGACTCAAGTTCACATTAGATGAAATAGAATATGAATATTCTTGAGTCAGATTAACCTCAGGGATCACCAAGTGTTACACTACATTTTAGACTCAATGTAGTTTTGATATGTGTGTGTGTGTTAAAATCATGTCTCTTTCAACTAGGTTTCCCTTCTACAAGATTCACCAAGATAACAAACTACAACTACTTTTCCCCCAAGATCATGTGTGTGATGGAATTCAAAATTTTCCCTTCTTATTCAATGAATAATGCAGCCTAAATGTATTCCTCAAGTGTTCATTTTTCCCAAGTAGTAGATAGAAATAAGTAACTCCATTGCTCCTCAAATAATTAGTAAGTTTTGTGTGTGTGTGTGTGTGTGTGTGTGTGTGTGTGTGTGTGTGTGTGTGTGTGTGTGTGTGTGTGTGTGTGTGTGTGTGTGTGTGTGTGTGTGTGTGTGTGTGTGTGTGTGTGTGTGTGTGTGTGTGTGTGTGTGTGTGTGTGTGTGTGTGTGTGTGTGTGTATATATATATATGATTCCTTTGTTTGAATTTCAACATTAACAACACTAGAATCTGAACCATAGTGATAAATACAAGTTTAGAAAAAGATGAGCAAGCAATGTGTAACTTAAATATTTAAAAACCGATTGAGAAGACAAAAGTGCCCACAAGTGGCCAATAACATAAGCCGCTCCTATCTTGTACTAGGCGCTGATGTCTGAAAGACTCTAGAGATAAATTAGAAAATTATTAGTTGATTAACACATTGTGAGATGCCCAAAATTTACAGGATAATTCCATAACAGTAGAGGACAAAAGCATGGAAAGATAAAATAATGTCAAAGTAAAGTTTAAAAAGTCACAAGTGTTATCAATGTCTAGTTTTCTCACTTATGAATCATGCATTTAACGACATACTAGAGGCATAATATAATAGTAATTTTATTGCATATTTTTGTGTCTATAGTTAACCCCATTGAAGTCCCCTTGTTTTAAGGTGATTGAGATGTGCAAATAGATTTCTAGGCTAGAAAGAAATTATGTGTATCCATATCGTATATAACATATAGTTAACATTGGATCACATTAAGCACTTGTTGTAGGTGGTCACCATAGAAATCCTATTCCTACAAAATATTGCATGGAAATAACCATGGAAGAAAGAGACAGTAAACATAACATACTATTTGATTAAGCTAAAATGTAAAATTTAATCCTAATCTGATGTTATAACATCAGTAAATAAATGCAATAATGAAATACAGAAATATACCAAAGCAAGCTAAGCAATAAATAATGAAACCCTAATGTGCAAAGAAGGGTAAGATGCCTCAGCTAATTCGCAATGTTGTTGAAGGTGTACAAAACTGGAAATTAAAGAAAACTGAAACAATGACCATTGCACTAGGGCACAAAAAAATCCATATCTAAATAGATAAGCTGAATTGGGGCACCTGGAGAGGGACATGGGATCCCAAGGGTGCCTGGGTACTGATTATTGGCACCTGGGTTTGTGAAAATGCTTAGAAACCCGAATTCTTAGGGTCGTAATATTCTTACCTTTTGTCGTTATGGATTCACATAATTATCACTAAGATCACAAATAAACTTGGAATGAAAAATGAACCTAGAAAAACCTCAAATAGACATCAAATCCTAAAAAATAAAGATGTAGAATGAGGGGTCGAATTTTCCTTATCCCCCACAATGGTGGACTTATAACTGATCGTTGCACTACATTTCAAACCTAATATATTTCATGTGTGGTGTGTGCGGAATCGTGCCCTAGGTTTCTCTTTTGTGTCTCGCACTTGCAGTAGCGAGCAAGTAGCTAGATTTAGAATGTAAATAATGTGTGCATGGAATAGAATGAAATTCCCTCCTGTGAATTATATACAAATGAACCAACCCTTGTGTCCCTTGTGATGGAGCTAGATGGGTGTAATGGAGCTCTTAGATGCCTTTGATGGATGTAACCTTAGGTGGAGATAGTAGATGTCTAGTGCTTGGTCTCTTATTATGATCACATAACTTTATATTTATATGATTCCCTTGCTTGAACTTCATAATTAACCCTAAAAATTCGACTACAAAAAATATAAGACACTCAAAAAGATAGAAAGGACCCAAAAAGTGTGATCAAAGTATAAAGAGAATAGGGGCGCCAAGATTAGATGAGGGTGCTTGGCGTTGGCATTCTGGTCTGGGTGTTGGTGTCTAGGATGACAAATTTTGAAGACTGAAGAGGAAAACTGAGAAAACAAATGTGTAGTATCAAGAAGAGTGACAAAAATATACGGAATAGCGGCCAAAGACATGGGTTAATTAGTATCGTACTTACTTAGGAATCATATGAATAATAGTATGTAATCAGGACTAGATAATTACCCAAAGTGCGTGATTTTTTGTCTACATTTTCCCCCACTTTATGTTGGTGAAAAGAAATCTTGGTAACATAAAGTAGCTAGATATGCGTACCTGATATCCATGTAGATCAATGTAGAAAATGTGTCGAGGGACTAGACAAAGCGTGGAGTGATAAAAAAATGTGAAGCTATGGATGTTAAGTGAGGAGAAAGTGAAAAAAGTGATGATAATGAACCTAGGGTGAAAAACGCATGTGTAGAGTTTCATGATGTACCTACTATTGATGTCAATGTCAATGTGTTGTTGTTGTTTTTTTTGTTGTTGATTGTTGACTACCTCTTCCCATACCAATAGACCTATAAAAAAGAAGTCTGACAAGTAGGAAAATATACATGTATATGATCAAAATATATAAAACGTTTGTAAGGAAAGTATGTAAAATGAAAAAGTGTGAAAAAGTAACATGTGCACCCGATCCATGATGAGAAAAATGGTGTAGAAAGGATCCTATAGATGATGTCAATGTGTGCATTTTTTCAGGTGATTTCACACCAATGTAATTGGACAGAAGTGTAGGGAGAATTGTATGGTGTTTTCCGCCAACCTTTAACTAACTTCCTATTGTGTAAAACACCATTGCAGATGGTGTGTGCATGTGCTAAGGAATCTCTATCCTAGTAAAATTCTCCGAGTAAATGACCTAATGCTAAAGGACTCTCTGCCCTATCAAAATGCCTCTTTAACATGTCGAAGAAATGTGTAATTGTGCACCTAGATACTGGAATTCTAGGAAAGAACATTGTATTTCCCTTGGGTTACTAGGCAATCATGGAAAGGTTGTTGTGCTAAGGACCTATGTTTGATTCTAAGCCCTGTCAAAACTAAAAATTATGATGTACTCAGTACCGTGATGTGTGTATCTCTATATGGGGTGACTAATTCACCCATATGATTCCCCCTTAGTTTAGGGTGTGCATACAACATCACAAAAGGAGTACACGGCCGAAAATAGGACCAACCACTGTAGTCAAACTATGCCCTGTAGGGGGAAGGGAATGTGCTTGGTAGAAACCAAGGCAAACACGCAAACAAGTGGCTATGAAAAATAAGTGTAAGTACATGCGAAATACATAAACTCATGTAGAATATGCAATATAAACCACACAGACAATGTGTAAGCTAAAACATGCAAGAATACAATGCATGGACTATGAAAGGTAGGATTGTCAAGCATGGTACATCACTCACGATGTCAGCAACACAGATCAAGGCTGTAGTGATTGCCATAAGCAAGACAAGTGTGGACAAAAAACAAAGGGAAAATCCTGACAAACAAGAGCATATAATAACAAGCAATCGCAAACAATGTAACAAATAACCATGGAAGCAAATAGTCCTACATAAACAAATTCTACACATGAAGCACCCATTAACATGTTATATAGATAATAAGTATGTCAAAGCATGTATAGTCCGATAAAGTAATGTGCTATGAACAGGTATGAAACAATAGACACTTGTAGTAGTACAGAAAGTGGATGCCCCTAGGATCCTTTGTGGGACCGGTAATATCTATTGTGCCAAGCATACCATGCTGCATGTAATATATCTATAGAAATTGCTATCATGACTAAGAAATCAAGTGAATGCACGCATGTGTAGTATTATAAAGATAATGACATACAAGATATCTATCTAGCATGTATAATAAGATGAACATGTAACAAGTATAATGTGAGAAAAAGTAAATGCAAAAAATATATGTATTATGCTTTGGATGGTAGGCGAAATGTAATGCAGTAATGAATTATAGGAAGAAGCATGCCCCCCGAGTGGATGGAAATTTATGAAATGAGGATTCATTTATTTATGCCCCCTCAGCAGTCAAGAATGAGCCGTAAATGAGATCTAGTGCGTCATCGGGAAGTTGTTTGAAGTGTGTAATAAAAATATGTTAGCTTGTAATGATTGGCATGTAATGCTTAGGATTTACTGTGATCAAGATGTATAGATGATATTGAATGTGACATAGGTCGTATGAATATCGTGTGATGATTTATCCTAGAATCGTATACCACTAAGTATATGTGACATAAGATTTCAAAAAGTTTGATGATGTATCACTAAAGCGTATATCATGAAATGTAATGAGCAAGATGGTTGAAAACATGATGATGTAGAAAAAAAGCGTCTATCATGAAACATATAGGAATAAGATGATAAATTTAAAAAGGGATGATGATTTAGCACTAAGAGCATATATCATGATATGTTTGAATAATGTGGTGCCTAAAAATGTCACATATTATGATAAAATGGATTTTTTGAGGAAATGTGTGAGTGTGATGAGGTCCATTTGATTGGTAAATCCTCAACATTTTATTATGGCACTAAGGGACTAAAGTGCATCATTGGGTAGTGAGTGTAGGGTAGGGTGTAAAAGGAGATGAGTAAAATGTTTAATAGTTATGGTGGTGAGAAAATGTCGTGTGATGTGTAAGGTAGGTAATGTGTAATGTAAAAGGTGTAGTGTGTAATTTAATATGTGTATATTATACAAGTCATGAATGATGTAAAATGTAGAAGAATGTATTGTGGATAATGTGTACGATGTATAGGTGTATAAAGAACATAAGTGCAAATGATGTAGCATAGATGGAATATTGTATGATGTATGAAGATGTGTAATGTTTAATGTGTCATATGACTAAGCAACATGAAATAAATGTATGGTAAGAATGTCTAGTGTAGAATGCATGATATGGTAAGACATGTAGTGCCCTGTATAGTGTGCAGTGTCTGAGGTTCATGTGTATAATATGCCCTCAACAGTTAAGTTTGAACCATGATCACAAGAGTGTGTCATATGGAAATGATCAATGCATAATGTGTGTATATATCCAAGATAAATGTAAAATATCTATGATGCGATGTGATGTAAAATATATGGTAAGCATTGATAAGGTGAAAAAGGTGTGTGGGAGGGGGAGTAAGTGTGATGCACCCCCAAACATGTAATAGAAAATATGATCAATTGAGGTGATCTAAAAGGTCATCATTTTCATGGTCAAAATTGTATGGTGACGCATATGAGACCCGATAAGCTATAGTGTTATGTTAGTTGTGTAAAGCACCATCTAAGCATGATTTTTACATGCCCATAACATATTCCTTGTCAGTGAAAGAATGTAATGGAAACACAGTGTGAATACCACTAAATCATATTAGGTGAATAACCAAGGAATGAATCATTGCAAATGAAAACATGACCAAATGCCATAGGAAATGATATATTAGTGTGATCAAGGTCTAACGTGCCCCCCAATGTAAGCAAAGACAAGATTTTCCTAATATAAGTGGAAAAGAGCTAAGGAGCTCGTGCAAGGTAGATGGTGAGACAGAAAGACACGTAGACCATAAGTGGAAGCGATAGTGATGAATCCATCAATAGAGGTGATGGTTCATGAGTTGGAGGATAAAGATCCTCAGAAATAAAAGCGTAGGCTGAGTTAAACCATCATGTGAATATATAGTGATATCATAAGTAGGATCAAATGGAATGTGGTCATAATAATAATCATTCATGAAAAGTGTACATGTAAAGGGAGGTGGTATAGACGTCGATTGTGTATGATAAGATACAAAAGGTGGTATGATGTATGATGTAAGAGTAGACCCCTGATAAAGAACCATAACAATAGTAATAGTAGGGGGAGGTGGAGAGATATTTGGGACTGAATCTATCATGCAAATGACATCTTCAAGTGGTGGTAAATGTGGTAGCTCATCTATGGGTTGCAGGTCATCAATAGTGTCAGTTCTTGTAATAGAAAGTTTAGTATTTGGATAATGGTTGCAAAATTTGTATGGATGACATTCACGAAGAATAGTATACTCGACACCCTCATGTAGAAATTTGACAAAATGATGCAATAGAGAGGCAACAACTTGCATGGCATGAAGACATGGCCTACCAAGTAAATAATTATATGAAACTAGAAATTCAATGACAAAAAAGAATTTGTTGATAGTTTTTCCCCTAAAGTGATAGGTAAAACAATGTGACCTATGCATGGATGAATAGATCCATCATATGCATGAAGAGAGAGACATGATGGACTAACATTAGCAGTCAAAAGACAAATATTTTCAAGGAATGACATGGGATATAGATTGAGCGCAGATCCATTATCAATTAAAGTACGTTTGATATTCATATTGTAAATGTGAACCATGATATGTAGAGGTGGATCGTTATCAAAAATAGAAATATCAACATGAGGATTAGATAGGAAATATATATGTTGAGAAAATGCATAAACAAAGGAGTTATATATGAAGTCTGGATACATGTCAGTAGGAATGCAAGTGGTAGCAAGGAGATGTTGTACTCTATGTCTTAATTAGGGATTGGCTAGCAAGAAGTCATTAATTGAGATACTCACGATGATGAAACCCTATGAAGATGAGTAAAAAAAGCATGCGGATCCTAGGAGTGTGAAGATTGAGTTCGAGTTCACCCAAATTATTAGATAAAATGTAAAATCTAAGCCTAATCTAATGTTATAACAGCAGTAAATAAATGCAATGATGAAATACAAAAATATACTAAAGCAAGCTACGAAATAAATAATAGAACCCTAATGTGAAAATAAGGGTAATATTCCTTAGTTAATTCAAAATGTTGTCAAAGGTGTATAGAACTGGAAAGTAAATAAAACCAAAGTATTGACCGTCACATTGGGGCATAGAAAATGTAGATATGGACAGATAATATGGACTGGGGCACTTGGAGAGGAACAAGGATGCCCACGAGCACCTGAGTACTGATTATGGACTCCTGGGTCTATTAAAATACTCATAAACCCAAATTCTCAAGGCCACAAGATTCTTGTTGATGCTCGCCTTTTATCGCTATGGATTTGCACAATGATCGTTGAGATTACAAATAAACCTACAATGAAGAATGAACCTGTAAAACCCTCAAATAGACATCAAATACTAAAAAATAAAGATGTAGAATGAGGGTTAAAATTATCCTTAGCTTCGACAATGGAGGACTTACAACGGAGCATTGCATTACATATTAGACCTAATGTAGTTATGTGTGTGTGTGTGTGGAATCGTGCCCTAGGTTGCTCTTATGTGTGTTGCACTTAAAGTATTAAACAAGTAGCTAGATGTAGAATGTAGAAAATGTGTGCATGGAATAGAATGAAATTCCTTCCTGTGAAGTGTATGCAGATAAACCAACCCTTGTATCCCTTATGTTGGAGCTAGATGCGTGCAATGGATCTCTTAGATTCCTTTTGTGGATGTAACCTTAGGTGGAGATAGTAGATGCTTAGTGTTTGGTCTCGTATTATGATCACATTAACTTACATTTATATAATTCCCTTGCTACGATTTCATAATTAACCCTGAAAATGCTAATACCAAAAAATTAAGATGCTCAAAAAGCTAGAAAGGAGCTAAAAAGTGTGAGTAAAGTAGAAAGAGCATAGAGGCACCTGGATTGGACAAGGGCACCTGACACTGGCGTCGTGGTCTAGGTGCTAGTGTCGAGGATGAAAAATTCCAAATACTAAAAAGCAAGACTAAGAAAGTGAGGGTGTAAGACTAAAATTAACAGTATAATGCAAAGAATGGTCACCAAAGACATGGGTAATTAGTATCATTCTTACATAGAAATCATATGAATATTAGTATGTAATCAGGACTAGATAATTACCCAAAGTGTGTGATTTTTTTTTCTACACTATTAAATGAGATTAGAGTAAAATAAACATACAAGTATATTAGCTTTGAAACAAATGAGTACACAAGCAATGTGATTAACTAAAATTAAACTAAACTATAAGAAAGTATAATAATAGTTAATCTAATATAGGACTAAAACACTATAAACTATGTTAAAATAGTATGGAATGATTTTTAATTATTGTATCAAATGAAATAAAACCTTAACTATGCAAAGATGCAAAAGGAAAGGACTTAGTTGATTGCTGGAGGTTGTCACAGGTTTGAATATATATTATTGGAGTAGAAACAATCACTCAGGGGTCTCATAGAGGTCGGATCTGGAAGATATAAGCAGACTATAACACCTAGGAAGGTACTGGGGTGCCCTAGTCTATAGAATAGGCACCATGATCTATGTAAAATCTTAGAATCTGATCTTGGCAGTGTCACAAGATACTCTAAAATACTTCTTGTATGTTGCAATGGATCTACCAAACTACACTAGGAGTATGAGATAATGCAAGATAAAGGAATGACCTACAAAAGACAAAGAAGTATCAAAACCTTAAAATTAAAATATGCAAAATGAATGGGTTAGATTGAGCTTAACTGCCACAACAATGGGCTTACTACTTCTGAGCACTGCACTACATTTTGGACCCAAATGTAGTTATGGTGTGTGTTTGTGTGTCGTGCCCTAGGTGCTCTTGTGTTAGTCATAGTTTTTGAAGTAATGCGAGCAATAGTAACTATAGAAAATGTACTAACATGTGTGCGGATGGAATATAATATAATCTCATCCCCCTATGCTGTTTATGTTGATGGAGATATCCTAGCCTTAATACATGACACTATGTGGATGCAAGTGATGTAATTTATGAAACTCTATATGGAGTGATAGTTTTATGTGATGCTAGGACCCTCATTATGGTCTTATAACTTTATATTTATAAGGTTTTCTTGATATAATTTCGTAATTAAACCCTGACTATGGCCCACTAGTAAAAAGATAAGGAAGATAAAAAATGGCTAAAAGAGGCCCAAAAAAAGGCAGGATAGAAGAACATAGATTAGCGTGCACCCCAATTTGGACCAGGGCACCTCAAGGTGCATGCCAATACAGGCCTGGGCACCTTAATTTAGGATAAAATGACATGGAGACAACTATGAAATAGGTTGGCATGCACAGGAAAATATGTAGAAATGATGAAATAAAGGATAAAAATAAGATGGCCAAAAGGTGGGATTAATTAGTACTTTCTTCACCTAAGAACCCTCTAAATAGTAGAATAAGATCGAGCTTAATAATGCCTAAAGTGCATGATTGTGTGACTACATTTTTCCCCCACTTTATGTTGGTGAGTGGAAGCGCTCAGTAACATAAAGTAGAGAGATATGCGTAGCTAATATCCATGTAGAGTGTTGTAGAAGACATACTGATGAACTAGACTCAAGCGTGTAATGATAAAAAATAATAATGTGGAGAAGCGTGGATTCTAAGGATGAAAAATGCACATAAAAAGTGATGAGAGTGAACCTAGGGTGGAACACATGTGTAGCTGATGTGGAGTATAGTGTAACCTATATGGTTAGTAAAGGAAAGTGCCATCATGGTGTGTTGTCATTATGTCATCATCGTTGCTACGGCCCCCAATTTGACTGCTTGTTTCTCATATGGTCGGGCATGCAAGGAGAAAAAAATCAAGTAGTCAAATATGTATGTATGTAAAAAATGTTGTGTAATAATAGGCATGTGTATCAGAAATGTGTAAAGTACGTAAATGTAAAATACATAAAAAGAAAAGTTTAAATGGAACATGTGCACGTAATCCATGTCAAGAAAAAGGGTGTAGATATCCTTTATTGTTGTGAGTTTTTTGGGTGATCTCATGCCACCCTGGTTAAAGAAGAATAAGAAGGAAATTCTCAATTTCCTCCAACCTTTAACCATTTATGCTGAAATGTGTGAAGATATCTCTATAGTGTCCTAGTTTTTTGGGTGATCCGATGCTACCTGGACGAAGTAGTGTAGAGAGGCATACCCATTGTAACCTCCAATCCTATAAATACTCTACAGAAATGCTAAAGGACATCATATTCGGTAGAGGCCACTATCTATGGAGTTCATAGACTGGTCTGAACTCATATCGCATGTATGTAAAGTACACGAATGTTAAGGGCAGAAAGTGCACTATACTAAACCAATGTAGATATGATGTGTAGTATGTTAAACCCTGGAACATGATGCACCTCCCTCCATGGGGGCACAAGAGAAGGTTGTTAGAAGGATATCATGTATTGTCACGATTTTTTTGAGGACGATACCGCACTCTGACCTGTATAATGAAGCCCTGCATAGGGACATGGAAATGCTTTGTAGAAACCAAGGTTCACACATTTAAGGGGATTTCTAACTGAAACAAATGTTAGTTTGAAGACACATGCCTGTAATAACATCTTGGGTAAAGTACACATACAATGTTGTACGCCACTAAGACGAAGTAGTGTAGAGAGGCACGTATGGAAACAAGTAAACCTCCCAAAGCCTGGGTTACAAATATGGGAAATCACTCACAATGTCACAATGCCACACAAGGCCATCATGGATGTCTAGTAGAGGCAAGTTGTGCACACAGGAAAAGTTTGTAGATCTAGCATATAATGGGACTCACTCGACAGACATGTAAACCCATAATGCAAATAAAGAGTCATGGAAAGTGCATAATCCTACTAAACAAATGATGGACATGGAACACCCATTAGCATGTTAGTATGCGATAACCCTCAGTGATGCCTCAAAATGTCTTTGGGCCAGTAATATAAGCATGCTAAGTACAAAATCGAAATGAATAGGACTTAGATAAGATGAAAGTGGATGCCCCCAACAACTAGTATAAGGAAGGGTAGAAGGTAAGCATCCATGCCATACGTGTAGCGTCCTTGTATCTGCGATCACACTAAACAAAGGTCGTGAACACACATGTGTGTATGATATATATAATGACATATAACAAAGTATTCTTAACATGTATGGTAAAGTGATTATGTAAAAAAATAATAAACAAGCGTAAATGCCCCTAAGACAATGTATGTAGTATGAAAGTGGATGGATGGGATTGAATGACAATATGGAATGATATGAAAAACGTTGCCCCCTGAGTGGATGGAAGTGTATGTAATGAGGTTTATTTTATTTCCCCCCTTAGCAGTCAAGAATGAACCGTAAACGAGAGTGCATCATCAGGAAATGGTCGAGTAACGTGTTTTATGTGTCTAGCACGTTGTGCACTGAGTGTGTATATGTGAATGATGATGATGGAATGTCGACGTGTGGAGAGATGTGCACATGAATATTATAGGTGAAGCGTATATCACATGACTTTTTGATTGGATGAGTGATGATTTAGCCCTAAGTGTATATCACTATATGGATGGAAGGAATGAGTGATGATTTATCCCTAAGTGTATATCACTATAAGGTGAAAGGAGAAGGGAGTGGTGATGTAACCTAAGGTGTGTACCACTACAAGATGATAGTATAGGTAATAATTTAACCTATGACATATGTCACTATGAGATGAATAATAAGGGACATGGTGATGTAACCTAAGGTGTATACCACTACAAAATGATAGAATAGGTAAACGATTTAGCCTAAAGCATATGTCACTAGGATATAAATGTTGCATATGAGTAAATCATCGCATGGTGAGCACAAAGTGTAAGGTCAATTTGATTAGTAAACCCTCATGACAGTGGTATGTATGTGACTGAGGAACTAAAGTGTGTAATAGGGTGGTGAGGTAATAATGTACATAGAAATGGAATACGTAATTATAAGTAGTAAAGCTAGACCAAGTGATGAATCTAGTGGTATGTAAATGCATGGTGTGTGGAAATGCAATCGTGTGAACAATGTGTAGGATGTGTAGAATATGTAATATGTAAAATGCGGTGATAGGTGTAAGATAGAAATAGAATATGTAGCGATAAAATGTAAAGCTAGACCCATATATAATGTAACCTAGTCATAGTATGTAGAATGTATGTGGAATGCATGTGTATGACGTATGACTATGTATAGGTTATGCATGTGGATAGCCTAATAATGTATGTGGTGTGTAGGGTAAGGACTAGTAAAATGTAGAATGTAGGGATGAAATGTAAAACTAGACTCATAGGTAATGATGACTAGTATAATATAGAAAATGTATGATATGAAAATATGCAGTGTACAGTGTGACAAGGTGTGTAGGTATCATAATGAATGTAATGCGTAGATGAGGACTAGCATAATGTAGAAATAGAGGTAGAATGAATGGTGTATGATCGCGCAATGTAGGATGAAATGTAATATGTAGTGCCTATGATGTGGTGTGTGGGGTTTAGTGTAATGGTAATCCCTCAACAGTCAAGTGTGAACCAAAGCACAAGAGTGTGTCATCAGGTAATGATGGTGCTATGATGCACGCGATATGATATGCTTATAGGAAAGAAGGGATGATGTGTGATGATGTGTTGATGTTAGGATGGGGGGTGAGATGCCATATCCCCTAAACATGTATGAAAGAGCAATTAACCAATGAGGGTGAAGGATGAAGGTCCCTTGACTGATGTCTGGGATAGTGTAAGTGGAGGGCCAAGATCTAATAGTGGTAATATAGTAGATAAATGCGGCACCGGTGAATGAAATCTATATGTGCACGTGAAGAATGAATGAATGAGGAAGAGTGGGATGTAGGAACACATTGTAGCATTGAGTCTTGAGGCAGAGACAACAAATTCTGTGTGAAATTTTTTCGTTGGGAAGGTACTTGAGTAGTACTAGCTTGAGATTTACGCGATGAATGAGCCTGATGGGCTAGATGGTGAATAGGAGATCAGTTACACATCAAAGGAGAGAAGTCCTAGTTGTTCAACATTTGTAATTATACAGTGAAAAATATATGAACAATCATTGGTATGATGTTTGTGCATTTGATGATAGTGGCAATATGGACGATCACAGTAATGTACTAGTCAAGAAGGAGGATAGTGATGAGTAGGCAATAGAGTAATCATTTGACGATTAAGAAGCTGAATGAAAACATCTTGTGTTATAGCATTAGAGTGAAAGATGAGAGGTGGAGGCAA
This sequence comes from Taxus chinensis, assembly GCA_019776745.2. Classification (NCBI taxonomy): domain Eukaryota; kingdom Viridiplantae; phylum Streptophyta; class Pinopsida; order Cupressales; family Taxaceae; genus Taxus; species Taxus chinensis. The sequence continues at coordinate 646,049,458 of CM034156.1, forward strand.
TGGTGTACCTGGAGGGTCAACGAGAGGGCATAGCAATGGATGTAGATGGCATTTGAGGTGGATCATGAGTACCAACATGAGATCGAGAAGTAACCTTAAGTTGCTCGACTTCAACAATGAGAGATGCAATCATGGCTTCCATGGACTGACACTGAGTTTTCAACATGTGTATGGAATCCAATAGGTGTGTATTAGATGGATGACTGTGAAGGTGGAATTCATCAACTAAATGGGTGGATATAGGGCATATTTGAGGCGGTGACTAGATTGGTGCTACTGCAAGGAGATATAGGAGAAGTAAGATTGTCTAAAAGGTCATTAACATTATTGTAAAAATCATATGGAATGGCGCGGGAAACCTAATAAGCAGTTGTATGCGGTAGGTCATCCAAATAACCATGAGTGTGTAAGATATACATGACCATGGTGTATTGTTCATCCGTAAAGGGAGGTAAAGAACATCCCTGAGCATACCAAATGGTGAATTTGGGTGAATAACAAAGAAAGGAACTGCTACAAATGCGCACAGTGCCAAATGGCATGGGAAATATCTATATCAATGTGATCAGGATCTAGAGTGCCTCCGATATAATCTAACCAAGACTAGCCAAGAGTAAGCAAGAGAAGTGGTATGATAATGCGCAGGATCGAACTACAAGATGGAAAACACATAGGCTATACACAACAATAAGAATAACGAAGCCATGATAACAAATTTGGATCATATAAAGGATGATGGATGTCTGTAAAAGTCAAAACCAATCTGAGAGAGACCATTGTGTGAATATACAGTGGCCATGCATGAGGTATCAAGTGGTATTGCTCCCAATAAGAATTATTCATGAATAGAGTACAAGTGAATGGTGGGCACACTAAAGAGGATGAGGTTGGCGTGTATGATGGAACGACATCCATGGACTGCAAAGGTTGCTAATATGGCATTATAGTAGTAGTATCATTAGTCGGAAAGGAAGAAACCACGGTGACCATGTGAATAGTGCACTCAAGTGGTAGTTTGTTTATGAGAGGAGATAGTGGAAGGGATGGTAAAGTAAGGGATTATTGTCAAGTGGGATCTATATACAGTACCATAGCATTATTATCATTAGGAGTAAGTGGTGAATCAGAAGGGACCACATCAATCATACAAATAGTAGGAACTAAGTCATGTGGAAATGCAAGAGATTGAGATTCACTCGTAGAAGATGGATAAATTGGGACAACTACGGGAGAAGTGGAATCATCTACGCACAATATCAGGGAAGGGACACATGAGTGGCGATGATCTTGTGGTTCAATAATGGTTATAGGTGTGGTTATGGGATTAGGAGGAAGAGCTTGTACTTCCACTACGAGTTGGGTTAAAGTAGTAGGGTCGATAGTGCACAAATAAGTGGAAAAAACAACACCGATGGCTCTAGGATCCATATAAGAAGATGGAAGCTGAATGAACAAAGGGCAAGGTCTCGAGCCAGAAGGAGCAGTAGGAGTTTCAACAAAAGCATGACCATGTCTATCAAATTACAAAGTAATCGGAGACTTAGAAGAAGTGCATTTTCTTTTATGCTTACCCATGACAAGATATCGAGTTCACCAAAATGATCAACTAAAATTAAACTAAACTATAAGAAATTACAATAATAGTTAATATAATATAGGAGGACTAAAACACTATAAACTATGCTAAAACAATATGAAATTATTTTAAATTATTATATCAAATGAAATAAAATACTAACAATGTAAAGATGAAAAAGGAAAGGACTTAGTTGATTACTGGAGGCTGTCACAGGTTATTGCAAGTTTGATTGTATATTATGGGAGTAAAAAGGATCACTTAGGGGTCCCGTAAAGGTCATATTTGGAAGATATAAACAAACTATAGCACCCAAGAAGGTACTGGGGCACCTCAAGGTACCCTGGTATGTAAAATAGGCACTCTGGTCTCTGTAAAAGCTAAGAATATGATCTTGGCAATGTCATAAGATACTCTGAAATACTTCTTGTATGTTGCAATGGATCTACCGAACTACACTGGGTGTTTGAGATAATGCAAGATAGAGTAATGACATGTAAAATAAAAATAAGTATCAAAACCGTAAAAAATAAAAGATGCAAATTGAATGGGTCAGACTGACCTCTGCTACCACAATAGTGGGCTTACTAATTTGAGTGTTGCACTACATTTCAGACCTAAATATAGTTCTAGTGTGTGCGTGCATGTTGTTCCCTGGGTGCTCTTGTTCCAGTCACACTTTGTGATGTAGTGAGCAATAATAACTATATAAAATGTAATAGCATGTGTGGATGAAATATAATAGAATCCCTTCCCCTATGTTGTGTGTGCTGATGCAAATATCCTAACCTTGATGCATGACACTATGTGAATACAAGTAATGTAATGGATGAAAATATAGATGGAGTGATAGTAGTATGTGACACTAGGGACCCTCATTATGGTATCATCAACTTTATATTTATAGGGTTCTCTTGCTCTAATTTCATAATTAATCCCGACATGGCCAACTAGGAAAAAGATAAAGATGAAAAATGGCTAGAAGAGGCCCAAAAAGAGGCAGGAAAGTAGAACATGTATCAGGGTGCCCTAGGTGGGACCAAGGAACCTTAGGGCACCCCAGTATAGGCATGGGTGCCCCAGTTTAGGATAAAATGATAGGGAAATTACGAAATACGTGGGAATGCATAGGAAAATACGTAGGAATGAAGAAATAAAAGATAAAAATAAGATGGTAAAAAGAGTAGGATTAATTAGTACTTTCTTCACTTGAGAACCCTTTAAATAGTAATATAAGACCAGACTAAATAATGCCTAAAGTGCATGATTATGTGTCTATACAGACCTCTACATACGTGTTTGACGTGGGAATAAGCCTGAATTGAGATCCACATATGTTTGATTTAATAGACATTAAGAGTATTAATCAGAGGACAAAAGATCATAATTGAAGGATATAACAGTAACAAATCTAAGATCTATCATGGCGTCAGAGACACAGCAAGTGTAGAAAAAATCCAGTAGGAATCATGAAGAGTGATTTACCTAAGCAATTCAGATATCAATAGGTTGATTTTGGGCTAGAGGGCATAGGTGGAACATGTTATATCTAGGACTAAATTAAACTTTTTTTGCTAACAACATGGAATATGAATACTCCTTCAGATTAATATACCACCTAATGATAATGTGACAAGTCCACACTATGCGCTAGTAAAACGATTTGGGCTTAATAAAGTGTCCTGAGATGAGTGATGCTATAATTTAATTATCTTCTCATAGGGTAATGATCAAAGATCTTCTTCCTTTCACTCTTTAATCACTTTAACATTCAACATGTAGGGTTCATGTGTCATTACCTTGACAATAGTGATTGTAGACCAAGTGTTGCACTACATTTCAAACTCTGTGTAGTTCTAGTGTGTGTGTGATTGTAATCGTGTCCCTTGAAGCTAGAAATGCCTTTGTGCCAGTCACACCAAGATAGTGGGCTATAACCACTTTTCTCCCAAGATGACATGTGTGGGATTGGAATTTAGAAATAACCCCTCTTATGCAGTGAGACTAATGCAATTGCAAATGCATTCCTTGAATGTCATGACTCTTTTCCCATATGCTTTAGCTAGATGGTATAGTGGACTTGGACCCAATTTTATTTTGTTCCAACCCCTAATAATAGTGAGTAGGTCATGTATGCCTATATGATTCCCTTGTTTGAATTGTCATCGTTAACAACTAAAAAAGATGACCCAAAGTGATAAAAGAGGATCTCTAGAAAAGATAACAAATGACTGTGGCATTTCAAATTTTGAGAAAAGGATGAAAAGCGCCCATAAGGGGACAATTATACACTTGGTTATGGCAAACCTTGTGTGCCACTAATGGGCGGTACTTTCCAAGATGCATTGAAGAGGCATAAACAAAAAATACAAAGCTGGGTCACATGTTATCTAATGTCCAAATGTAAAGTAAATCAATTCGAGATTTGGCAAATGACTAAGAGTCATGCTTTTTTTGACTAAAGCACTTGCTAAAAACAAAAAAATTTTGTTGTTAGGATGTCTGAGTGATTCTTGCTTAGGAATACATGCATATCCTTGACATAGCTTAGTAGGCGTGATGAAAATGATTAAGTGTGTGATTTTGTGTCTACAATGACTTTTGCATGTAACCAATCAAATATTCGAGTATGTGGCATATGTTGGAATTAATGAAAAATTGCAAATGTGGGTCCATATACTAGAGGAAGAGATTACCGTAACTAAATGGTTGAGATTGATTTCTTCTAACGATACCAGTAGTTATTGGTGAGAAAATCAAGTACCATATAAATGATCCCCGCGGCTTGGATGTCATTGACATCCATGTCAACGACAACATGAGGTTATTCTAATTGGGAAAACGCCTTTGAGGCCATAATTAGATAGGCCAATCTGACAACAGACAAGTTCTCGAATATTTTCTTTACCATGATATAATGGGTATCCATTATCAATATTGATGGATCATCATGGCTTGATTCCAATTCCACTATGAGCCTAATTGATAATAATAACATATGGAGTAGCCTTATCTACAGGAAATTAAAAGGCAAGGAGAATATATAGAATTCTACATCCCAATTTTCATGAGGATGAAAACAATAGTACATGACATGTTATAAAAGATGCCTTCTAATTGTTTTATTGATGTGTGAAAGCCTAATGTATCTTTTATTAAGTCCATTGTCGAAGGCAATATACTCTATAGCCTTCACCTTTTCTTAACCAAACTGTCTATTGTTTTTACTTTTCAACCAATCCTAATGGTATTGTTCCACTCTATTTTCATCAGGACGAGGAATCCTACACTTTCCACATTAATAAACATTAGGTAAACCTACATATTTTTATAGACAAATAATTGTAAAAATAACGATTTATCATGTCAATTTGATTTCATAAAAATTAACATGTTATTACAACCTTCAACAATTTTAAAAAAAGATGGATGTCTCCCTTAGCATTTATGCTAGGGTCATACCACATTTAAAATAGTATTAAGTTCGTCACGTACTTGGCATATTTGGTATTGCATCGAATAAAGGATTGGCACAAAATTGCACCACCAACTATCAAATGAAGAGCTGTCAAACAGTTGTTTTGCCATTAAATTTCTGTGTGGATTCATTGCTGCAACATTCATATGGTTTCCTAACAAACTCTGCTAATAAATTTAGCCAAGAGCTCAACATCCCTTTGAGAAGATCTATGCACTCCCTGTCATTTATGGATATGAATGTCACCCAAATTCATTTCTACCCAGACATTAGATATTGTTAAAATCCCCACTATAGACCCAATGAGCATTCCGTGACTCCTTTTAAGATATCCACGACTACTATGTGTACATTCACTAGAGAGAGTTGTTTATTTGGGATTGTCTAGTCCAGACCCAATAAGAGATAGGACAACATGTTTTTTAGAAAAAAATGATTTTTATATTGAAAAAATAGAAATGAAAAAGAAACTATCATTAAAGTCATTTCTTAGTTTCAAGTACAAACTAGGTAGATAAGAATATCACCTGATCACAAAAAAAATTTTGCACCCTCTGAAATACCATCAAGCAATTTTGAAAGATTCAGCGGCAATTCATTGGCTGCATACATATCCACTTTGAAGTTTCATTTTATTTTCAAAGTGATTTCTAGAGAAGCAAAACTAGTCTATGGCAAATTGCTCTACAGTATTTACTATACACTATTAAGGCCTATGAATGTCTAACCAAATCCAACTAATGCGCCATTATCAATTTAGTTGCGACGGGGGGGGTACTTAACAACATGTGGGTTGCATCAATTTGTTTTAATTTATCATGTCACGAAACAAAATGATTTTTATGGAGAGAGTAAAAATATATGCAACAACATGATATAATCAGTAGAGTTATTGGACATCCTTACAATATCCATTTTCAAGAATTTTAACATTGTATGAAAGTAACATACTAATTTTAAATACATGAGTTCATGGTAATAGTCAATGATAGGTGATAAGTAGCCTTAAAAAATTTATGTTTAGTGCCAATTTATAGTCTTAGATAAAGAAATTCTTGATTAATCGGGGAAACAAATTTATATTAAAACTATTTATGATATAATGTTATTTAGATCTTGTATATTATTTATATTGATGATAAGCTCTTAAGAACAGGTTTATATGGGAAGTGTAACAATTGATGTAAACATGTAGGTTCTAAAGATTTTAATATACGAGCCCAACAAGAAAACACTAGCTAGTGTTTGTTGTATTAGTCAACAAAGTGTGTTCTAGGCAAAGTCATGGATACAATAACATTTAAGTGTGGGGCAAGTGTTTGAACCCCGACTCTATAGAGGATTTACCTCCTATTGTAAATGCTCATTCAAGATTTGGTCAACAGTGACTAAATAGTATCTATGATTGAGGAAATGAACAGTCCAATAACATTTTTAGTATAGAAGGCATTAGCTCATAGTGGACTCACAATGGGGTGCATACGAGCAATGAGTTAAATCGACCATACTATCCTCGATCCTTCCTCTGTAACTCGGGCGACACCGAGTTCTAGTCACCAATGGTAGGTGGCGATAGTTACCAACATGGTAACTGTATGACGTGGAGCTTAATGCATTTTGGAATTGCTTATCATGACTCTAAAGCTTTCTCATTCAATCATAAAATGCAATCTCACCTTGGTTGGTTGGCTTGACCCTTGATAATCTATGATTGTGATCCTTACCCCAGATAGGGGTGAAGCTGCACTAACAGGTGGCCCTCTCAGCTAACATAGTGGTCGATCGATTGCAGGATACATACGTTTAAAATTGCCTTTTTACGCAAGTTTGAACATGACCTTCTATCTAGTGCATACTTGGAATTATTAGTTTCCAACTTTACGAATGCTTGGACGTACCTTACTAATTATTTGAACAAAATAAACTCACACATTTTACTATCAACATATACATTGCACCTCCTTTGCCCCTAGGGTTGTGCCACAACAATACGTTGTTGCATTGGTGACTGCTAGGTTATGGGTTCAAATTCCTGATTTACCTGTGACATGTGGAGTGGGGCATTTGCACAGTCGCATGGTGATTATTGTGGCTTCATGGGGACACCTTGACGTAGGGGTTGCACTTCTCCATGTGGACCAAGTGGAACACATACGAGGTGCTTTGAGATGCAGAGTGTTTAATTAGACATTGAGGGGACCCAAGCCCACTCCCATGTTCCACTATTGCCGTCATTTTATATTAAGTGATTTACTTACAACATGCATTGAGGACTTGGTGTATGCCTGCTACAAATAAGGTTAATCATTGACACTTGCCTTATGTTAGAAGCCTCGTTCACAAAGTAACTTCAAAGGCAACCTTAGATATTCGTTGATCGTAAATGTTTGTATAGTGGTTCATAAAATGTATTTTAAGACAATAGATTGAACCATGAAGTGAGCCCCAATGCTAGATTTTGACATTCAATGTTACATGTCACATTAATTTTCTTTGATGGTCTAAAAAATTATATGGGTGTCATTTGACATTCAAAATATAATATGCATGTCAAATTTTTTTTTATAATAGCTATTATGAAGAAACTAAAATTGAGTAAAATTTTACATCCACAAGATTGAAACAATAAATTTAAATGACTTTCTAAAATTAAATTGAAATAAATAATTATAAAATGAGTGTTATCTTCTTACATCCAAGTTCTCAAATTTCACATTTATTGCAATAATTGCAGTTTCCAATCTTTATTTGTAAAAAATCAAAGAAATAACAATAAAACAAACAATTACAAATAAAAAATCAATAGAAAAAGCTAAACAAAAAATCAAATAAAACTAAAAAAAGAAATTAAAAAAAACTAATTGAAAATCAAAATTAACAGATGTTTCTATTTCATAATCATTAATAAGATATTAAGATTTTATTATTTTTTATTTTCTTTATATCTGAAAATTTCTATTTTTATTTATATTGTATTTTTCGTGAATCTCAAAACAATTCATATTTAATTTACTTAACTTTCTTAATTATTATAAATTACACACACACACACACACACACACACACACACACACACACACACACCACACACATATATATATATATATATATATATATATATATACACGTTGACGGTTAAATTTGTAATATACATGTCATTTTGGCATTTAAATTATATTTTTACATGTCAATCATGGCGGTCATATTTTAAAAGTGGCTGTATTTTGACATCTAAAATGGCTAAAAACGTCTAAACGCCTTGCAAAATCCAAGCCTGGACCCAACGACATAGAATAGATGACTCAAGACACCCCGCCGGATACGAGTCATCCTTTTTAAATGTCTAAAATTAAGTTTCTTAGACTGGAGCAAAGTCCACCAGCCCTCATCAAATTGATCTATTGGAAAAGACAAATTGGAGGGAGCAAAAGTTTAAGGGAGGAGGATGTGCATTGAAGAAGGGATTTGAGGGAGGAGCAAGCTAAGAGTGGGAAGATGGAAAAGGGTGGGGAAAATGGTAGGGGGAAGGGAATAAAAATTCTCCTTTGTTACAGTCATGCAAATATTAGACACGTGTAATTTATGTCAACCATTTGACGAAGAAAGTGCTGAGGTGTGTAGTTTGTTGATGTAATGTACTTTAAAGATGACTAAAAAAGTAAGGCATGGTCATTGAAAGTGATATCTACATTCTCCCCATCTTTGGAGGCTATGCAAAATCTCCTTCACCACTACCTACAGAAAGAAAGTTTGCATATGTTTGAGTGTAGTAAGCTTCTATCATTTTCCTCCGTACCCTCTTGTCCTGACCAGAGACACATGGATGGTTTACATTCATTTGTGCATCAACACCCTTTTAAATGTAAATTCAACCGTAACCATAGAGGTCATCGGTAGCCACATAAGATAAAACAACCATTCATATCATCACCCGTTTTCCTTCCCTCACATGGGGGGTTTTGTCACTATAGTATTTCTTCTCCAAAGATACGAGACACTTGTTAGCTGACGAAATAGTCTCAAATATATTTCTTCTCCGTAACAGACCACTTATGTAACAAATGTAAACTTTAGCTCCTTTTCTTTTTTCAATCATATATCAAACACGTCAAGGCCGATAAGAAACAATTCCACTTTGATGAAAATTTTAACTTGTTGGGAAGGGTTTGGGGTAGCATTTCAATTCCATGCGCAACTGACACTTATTTTCTTGTGATGCATTGTATGCGCAGTAAGGACCGGTGCATGTCGGTTTTCCCTCATGGTTGTCTCGCTCAGACAAAAGACATTTTTTTGCAAACCTCATATGATGACAACATTTTAGTGGGCAACAACCGATAACTACACTACAATTACTGATGTGATCAACTCTTCTCAAAGAAAAAGCGTAGACAAATATGTGATTTATGTGATGACAGGAAGAGGATGAAATTGAACAAAAGAAACACAATTCCAACACGTATTGGAGAATGAATGAATGATTTTGATCACGTTTATGGGACCAAGTAGTTTATGGGACTTAAAGTCACAATTAAAGGGTACAAAGCCACCACAAGCTTTGCCCTAACAATCGTGCATAGGGTTTATTGTTTTTTTTATGTTGGGTGTCTTGTTGTGGATGTTAACCAAAAGATTCCTTGTTATGACAAGTTTTTCCTCCTCAAACAAACATGTTAGATTGTTTACTTTCAAATTGTCCTCATACTTGATACAAATGCATTTCATGATGCGGTGCCATTCTATTTCCAACACCCCTTTGTCTTAAAACATGCACATTCTCTTGTCCCAATGTTCTTTGGGAGATGTCCATTTGATGAGTATTAAGGCAATTGACTCAGGGTAGTAAGGTTTGTATTTTGAGACAATAAAGAGATATTTTTTAAGACCAAGAAAAAAAACATATTTTCAAGATGTATTAAAGATCCCTAGTATAACAAGACATGGATTTCAAGTAAATTATTAAATGAAAATTTTCCTTTTATAATTATATAACTTCAAAAGGCAATAAGAAACAATCGTGCGAACAACATACTCATCTCACAACCAATAAATAAAAATCACTTCTATTATAACATCACCCTAAAGGATCCATATGAAGATGTTGATCCTCATAGAAATCTCTATGCATAAATGTTGACATCATTATTCCCAATCTTTCGAGGCCCACATGCAAAACAACAAAACATACTTACATAGAGAGAATATCACATAGACATGGAGGTCTGGTTCAATACATTGACATTCCCAATTTGCTATTGGATGCCTTGGACTTTCATAGATGCCCACCCTAATGAGACATTACCAACCAATTCCAAAATCAAATGAATATGAATAGGCCCCAATCAATTAATTTTTTCATCCCTACCTAAAAATTGAAAAAAATGGTCATTTTGAGCCATTAGTCCACTCAAAATAAAAATAACATCAACACTTTTTTTTAAAATGGATGGAAGATATTCCTTTCAATTTAATCATGTCTGACATGGCTATCCACATTGACAGCGCTCGAGACATCCACTCGGCTGCGATGTTCCATCTTAGAAATATATAGATTTGTTCAAATCCCTGAATATTGTGCTTTTTTCAGTCGATAAGTTAATAAATTGAACATAAACTTAGTAAAAAAATCAAATAAAATATTTGGTTGGAAATGACAAAAATTCTGTGGACATGAGTGAGTTAATACAAGCATTGATCTCAATAAAATTTTGGGGACGCGTTTTTAATATTTGCCAGAAACGAAATAGACCGTGCTAAAGATCATAAACATTACTACTGTGACTAACCCATGTATTGGCGGATGATCATCAACATTACTACTGTGACTAACCCATTCAATACAGGTTACTTCCAAGGCACTGCCTCTGCACTGTTGGAGGCTATGTCGGCATACCCTTGAATGTATCCTGGTTTTCCCAGTACCTGTTAGTGGATAAAACGAGATAAAATTCCCATGGAGTAAAGGGTGTATGTTTTTACTACCACGTATATGGCATCCCACTACAAAATATTTGAAAGCGTAATTTAATCGAAATCGGAGAAAAACAGATGCAGTACTCGTTTCTCGAATCCAAATGATAATATTTAGTAGCAGTTGTATCTTGTCTGTATAAATTGTGAGTTTATTAAGATTTGAAGTTTATTTTGTTGGGAAATAGGTCTTTTAATGTTACACGATCCATTATTTTACCAAGAAACCGTATATATAAAAAGGCTAGAGGATAGAGCACAAATAAATCTAAAAGTCCATCGCAAGGAGGATAGAGCACATATAAATCTAAATGCATGACATGAGTAATTGTGCTTATAAAATGATCAGGGCATCAATGGTGTTTCAAATTTAGAAGAGAAGAAACTATATTGTACCTATGCTTACTCGGGTGCCTGTGCTTCCAAACTGTCTGCATACATAATATGAATATCCTCAGCACCAAAACTCACTGGCCAATATACCCATATTCAATTAATACCACCACTGTCGGGGATTAATAAACTAATTTAATTATTAATATTCATTAAGATAAAAGATATAAACTAATTCATTGTAGTTTAAATTCGACATTCAATCATATAAAGCGTATTTGAGATATTTATAAGAACTAAGTTTCAATTTTAATCATATTTTTTGCCCAATAATTATAAATAAAAAATATATACAAAAGCTATAGCGTTTGTACACTCCACAGAGAAAACCATCCATTACCTTTTTTATGGATGTTTTGGATCACACTCGATGATCTATTAATGTGTAGAGGATATGAAATATGAAGCATACAAAGTTTATATTTTTTCGAAAAGTTATTGTTCTGATGCAACAAATATGAAATATGCCCAATAATTAAATAAAACTTTTTAACAGAACTTTACTTCACAATGTCCATACGTTCAATATAAAAGGCTTTTAACCATTAAGACCGATGCTAAGAGTTAAAGAAAAACATAGGCAGAAGCGGTAATAGGAAAACATACCATTAGCCCATAAGCAAAAACTTGGATCCCTGTATTCCCGAGAGAGGCGGCAGCAAGCTACAGGTTGCCCAAATTCCCAGAGAAAACCTATGGGGCCATGCGCATCATACAATTTATCATATAAACTAAAATAATAGGTGCAGCAAGGCACCATAGCATCTTCGATTCCCATGAAATTGTGTCTCCCATCCTCTTTGCCCATGGCCGATCAGTGATGGAGAGAATGTATTTAAGTCTGTGAATGTCATCTACATGGCCGCCATTAATGGGAATGGGAAAATTCTCTAACAAAATCTCTTGTACTTGAGGCTCAATCTACTGCAAGTTTTTTTCCCGCGTAAAACTGAGGTTGTGCCTATTTTTTATAAACGTCAAAATCTATGTGCATGAACAATTCGAGGGCAGGGTCTCCAGCAACGAAACAATGGAATAAATACAGGTTGAGTTCAGAGGGAGACCAACGGGAAGAGACAGAAAGCAAATCTGCAGGCCTTACCTCTGTAGCTCGGTGGAAACGACCAAGATATTTGCAAAATGCATGAGAGAACTGACATGGCCCTGAGCAGGGAAGGACACCACGACCGCATGTGGTGAACGTGTCACCTAACCATCAATTATCTACTTTCTCCGTTGGATTTCAACAACGCTCTAAGGAGTAATGTCATCCATTTGATTTCTGACATTTGTCAAAATAAATGGGTTCAACTCCACTACAAGAACGCCTTACGGCGTAATTAAGTTTCTTGGACTGGAGCGAAGTCCACCAGCCCTCATCAAATTGATCTCGGGAGGTCCCACCACTAGAATCGCCCGACCCTAGCACAAGGAGCACCTCAATCTTGCCATCCATAACATCTACTTGTTCGAAGCTCCACCACACCGCATAGCACCGTCGGTCTTAGAGAGAGACCGCCCCCTATCCCACCTTGGCAGTCCCTGTGCCAGACTCCACTTTAACACAAGGGACAAAGATAGAGGGAAAGGCCAGACTTCCCGTAGAGCCACGGACCCTCTTGCAACACCTTAATAAAATTTGCTTCATTTTGGAAACAAAAAAGGAAACCTTCACCAGCAAGAGCACGAACCTTGACCACCATCCTCGGCACTCATAAATGGGGCTCATCATCAGGTCAGGTCGGAATGAGTTTTAATGGCTCCTGTGGCAACTCACGAGGAAGGGAATACAGGTGGAGCCCCAGCCCCACACCCTGAACCGGTCCCATGCCCCTCATTCGTCGCTTGTTGCTCGTTGTCTACAGGTCGCTGCCCGTCCATTGCTCTGTTAAATACTCATCATAATTTATCTTATTTTTCTCGTATTTGTCGCAGTTTTAAAATCAATCGTATTTTTTTTTCATATTTTAGTTGTATTATATAAAAAAACTCTGTACCAAAGTTGCTACTTTGAATTTCCTCTTCTAAATCACTCGTCTGCAAGAAGAAATTTTGAGTGGAATTTTCCTCATCGATACCAATTGCTCTATCTGAGATCTAAAAATCTCTTAGTTCAATAGCCAATTCCATAAAGGTAACTATTTCTTTGCACCCATGAATGGATTTGTATATGGTTTACAATGCATATATTTTCATGTATATAATATTTTGCTCTTTTATTCTTAGGGTTGGCCTCAATGGTATGCCATTACATTGGTGACTAGTAGGTCACGGATTCAATCCTGATTTAAATTGTGATATTGTAGGTTTGAGCATCAATACACCGTCTGAAGATTAATGTGTTAAACTGGTCTACAAACTACACATATGAATGTGACAAGTCATTGAATCCTTCTATACTGAAAATGAAATAAAATGTAATACCTTAACTATTCAAAAACAAAATTTGCTCTCTTCTCATAAAATATTTTATTAAAACCTATAAAATATTTCAAGAAATGAAATGTTTGGTTCTAGGCTTGCCATCCTTGATTTTTCCTAGTTTCGTTTCAATATCCCATAAAAAATTGTAGAGTGGAAGGCTTAAAATTCAATTTTCCCAAATACTTAATTTTAAAAGGAATGAACATTTCCAATCGATGTAGCTTAAAAGGCATGTACATGGGGGAGATTGGAAAGATGAACTCACCATAATTAAGGCGAGAGAAATGTTAGCATCAAATGAAATAAACCAAATGATGAGTATAAGGGGTGGGTCTGGCATGGTAACAGAGATGACAATGATGGGTATAGGAGGTGGGCATCCTCTTATTGATGGGCCCAAATGTCCACATACTTTGCATCCTTTTATCAACGGAGAAGATTGATAATTCGTAGAGTGGTGTTGCTTATGGAGGGACACATACATCTTATCAAAAACATGACGATCCAAACATGGAGAGAATTTAGATAGTGGTAATAATCACCCATTCTTTTCTCATAATCCAAACATGAGGAAAACACCTTTTTTTAAAGTATTCATTTAGAATTTAGAAAGATGATGGATCTAACATAGTGGGAGAGTGGTAGCCAAATGATTGCGGATGTTTCAAAGTCTTGACAAAATTATTTTGGAAAAACTTCTACTAATAGTAAAATCAACAGTTTATTTAAACATTCTAATGCACAACAAGAAGGGAATAATTCCAATTTTTTCAAACCTAGAGTTTCTTGTAATAGGAATTTCGATGACAAACTTTGTACTCATTGGAGGGAAAGAGACACTTGAATGGTAGAAACAAGTTTATTTTTAGATTTTGATGTTTTACTGTTATTTTTTTTCATTTTTAAAATTTTGGGTGTATATTTTCAATTTAAGATTTAAAAATATATTATTTAAAATAGTATTATCTATCTAAATCTAACAACGAGAAAGACTTTATATATTAAGTTAAAAGGCTTTTTCATTAGATAAAATATTGCTCAATATTCCACACCCAATATTTATTATTGAAATAATATGTAAATTGTTTAAACTATGGATTTTACATTTACTTTCAATAATATTTAAATAACAAAATATTTGCACTAACTTGTTTGTCATCCATGACTTATATTTCTTAAAACCATCACAAATTAAAAAAGAAAAGTTAAGCGTGTCCCAATTTTTATAAACAAATACCATAATAGTTCAAAATTTATTTTTAATTAGTTATAGTTCAAAATTTATGTGAAAAAATTGAATTACAGTTGACGGTATTCTATTCACTACACATGAAAGGGAAAAGGGAAAGACAAATGACGAAAATTGAAGGGAGTAAAGAATAAACAAAACTTCAATATCTTTACACAAACGTTATGAAACCAAAACCAAGGGACACAAAGTAATTACAATTAAAAGAAAACCTGAGGGTTGGTCAAAAATTAAACATATGAGGAGAAATTAACTCTTTTCTAATATGTAATTGAAAACATAACTAACTGGTCCACGAGTTAATTAGTATTTTAGATTATTAGAAAGTGTCAATATGAATGATGGACCATAATATTTAAGAAAGTTTTTGGAAGCAAAAATTATCATTTTTGTTTAATGGATTATGTTTAAATAATACTCGAAGAAAGGTCTTCATATTTATTGTGAGCCATGATTTAATGTCTTGATAAAAATAGTTTGCGACTTTTATCAAATATTTCCTCTCAATTTCTTATTTTTCAAAATCACTATTGTCATATTCCACAATATGTTCTTTCCAAATTCAAAAATTAAATCTATGCATTTCAATAAGAAATGTAAACTACACCTTACAAAATAATCGTCACCACAACAAATTATGCATATCACTTTTAATGTACTAAAATTAAGTGAAAAGCTCTTAAAATAAATATGTCATTCTAAGAAACAAAAATTGAATAATTAAATAATTTTAAATAGTACAATATTTAAAAAGTGTCTACACAAATAATTGTAGTGTTATGATGAGAAACAATCGTATATTAGCTAATTGAAGGTGATATTCCTATCTATTTAAGTCTAGAAGATGATTGTTGAAATTTTTCGAAGTGGTCAAAATTCGATTAGATAAAATACCCTCTTCCAGTATTTGATCACTCTTGCAGAAATTGTGCCACTACCAAAATTACCGTCAATTTCATGATCTAAGAAGAAGTTAAGGTTGGTGAATAAATTTTGCCTATATTAATAATTCCCAAAATATTATTAGTTTAATGTAAGATGCTTGTAATAATTATAGTTCTCTCATTGACACTACAAGAAACTAGGTCTATTGTAACAATTTTTCGTTGATAGTTTTGTAGTTATAAAGTATTCCAAAAACTTAGGAATATGGCATTAAAATTGTAACTCATCTACATTTTGACATTATTGTAGCTCTTCCACAATTCATTACACCATTGATAGTCAATAATTTATAAACTTTATAGCTTGCCTATATTTTTAATGTATATTATCCACTAATTTTCATGTTTGTAACATTCCTACAAAAAAATAATTATTAGTACTCCACAATTTCACAAAAAAATGTAGTTTTAGGATTATGGTATAATAGTAGCATAAGTGGAGATAAATTTCACTCTGCTAGGGTTTTTCACATGTTGATAGTACATCTCACACCATTTCAAACCTTTCTTGAGCCTTTAGGTCACATCCTTTAGCAATTATCCCGCCCTTTTTGGGCTGTGGTCTATTTATATAATGGCATCTCAACCATCTATAACAAATATTGTTGCTAGCGATGGTGACGATGGCTCCAAAGTGCGCATCGAATTTTGTTTCTGAAAGTTTATGACAAGGTAATGACCCTAAAAACCCGTCCTGATGTTGTTATAGCTGTTGAGTTTATTGATCTCAAGGGGTTAAATTTTATAGTAACAATTGTTTGATAGCCTACTTTTGTGGCCGTATCCCCTCAGAATCCTTCCTTCAAGGATGGATTAAGAAGCACTTGGAGTTTAGCGGTATTCAGGTCACTGGAATCCACAACCTCACCAAGGGCTTCTACTTGTTTTCTTTATGTGAACCTTCTAAGGTTCAAGATTTATTTGGGCACGTTACATGCTAGTATCTAGGTAACACCCTTGTTTGTGCTTTCACGTTAGACATCTTATTTTAACCCCTCCAGTCATGTGTCACTTAGGATACCTGTATGAGTGGAGTTGCCTAGTCTTCCCATGCATCTTTGGTCTTTTTGAATGAAATAGTCAATTACATTCGCATAATTATTTGTCAAGAGCCTGAGTTTTTCTTTCACGCTTGTCCTCATAAGTGAGTCAGTGTTGAGGTTGATCTTGCCAAGGATTTGTGGGACCATATCGACATTCAGGTTGGGTCCACATGTTTTTCCAAAAAATTGTCTACTTCAATCTTCCTAACATTTGCTTTAGGTGTCAAGCTCCTGGACCATCGCATTGCGACTGCCCACTTCTTGCGCGTGCAAAACAAGATGCCAACTCCCCCTGGCCCCTAAGCCTAAAACTGATACTACGACTGACGGTTGGACCATTGTTGGTAGTAAGAAGTCATCTGGGTCAAAATCCACTCCAGTGGTGACCTTGTCTTCTTCCAACCCACAAGTCAGCACTGCTAATAAGCCTAAGATGCAACCAAGCTAAGAAAACCAACACAACATGTAGCTCAAACCCTCGAAAGTCATTATTTCTCTTTGCAGCAAAAACAAGGAATTGGGACAGTTGCTTCAACCTCTCTTTCTCAGTGTCACTCTCGTTGTCCACCTCGCGAGGTGTCTACTGGGGCACGAGGTTGAAAATGAGGCTAAACGACTACTCCATTCAGGTTGACCAACAAATTCATGACTAGTTCTTTGTGCTTTCTAACAGTTTTAGTTTGCTTGACTCTGGGGATGGAATTTCAGGATGGATCAGGGGGAGCTTACCATGAATGAGATCTCATGAATTTTCTCTCATGGAATGTGCGAGGTCTCACAGAGTCCTCAAGAAAATACTCTGTGAAAAAATCTTGTCAAATTATTGGTAACATGATATTATTTGTTTATAAGAAGTTAAGGTTACTGGTTTTATGCTTCAAACCACTTTAATGTGTATTGCTCCTGATTATAAGCATGTTTACTCTTCTCATACAAAGGGAAAGAAGTGGTGTTTCTATTTTTGTCTCTCCTAGATTTTCTGTTATGATTTCTTCCACGGGCATGATCCTAATAATCATGTCATGTGGATTATTTTGGAATTAATGGATATTCTTTTGGTATTCTCAATCTCTATGCTTCTAATGATGGCATGGAAAGGATGACGTTATGGCGATGGTTGGGGGATAACTTACCTCTCTCCTATTGGTTGGTATGTAGAGACTTTAATATGGTTGAACATCTCGAGGATAAATTGGGGACTCTTCCTATGAGGTGGTGCATGGGGAATGTGAGGCATGGTTTTTTTTAAAACCATTGGGGTCTTTATGACCCACTTTTTAGATGGTAGAATGATTTTCCTTCTCAAAATTGGTTTACTTGGTCCAACTTCCGAGCAGGACCTGACAGGTCATAAAAAGGCTCGAATCGTGTCATGATCTCTCAACAACACACTTTTGATTTGGACAGTAATGATCATTCCCCAATCACCGTTTGGTTGAGAACATTCCTTTGTTCAGATCATAACCCCATCTCTTTCAAGGTTTAATGGAGTGGGACCCATTTTAAGGTGCCTAATAATCAATTATATCTTAATGTCTTCTTGTTGAGTCATATTGGTGTCATTTCTCTCATTGCCAAAGTATTGGAATATCATGTGCATGTCCACCTTATGTTGCAGCTGGGTTGATTAGTGGAATGCCGACCATTTAGCGTACTACCAAGTTTCTCTTCCATTTTGGTAAGTAGGTTGCTCGGTTCATTAAAAAGGGATGGATTACGCTCTTCTTCAAGAGTTTTAGAGAGTCTTTATCTGCTTGAAGCTCAACCTTTGACATCCCTACCCAAGCTTCGGGTGGCAAACTTTGATCATCAACTTAATGTTATTAAAAATCACAAAGCCAGAGGTGATCAGATCATGTCAGGCTTCAATGGCTTAAATTGGGAGAAAAAGCTTCCAAAAGTATTCTTCAAATCCCTTCGGGATAAATTTTCCAGAGAATAAATTAAAGTTGTTCAGAGGGCTCATGATCATGTCACTAATCTCCTTGATATTTTCAATGCCTTTGTGGATCATTATACTCTGGTTTTTCGGGCTTAGTAAACCTTGAATAAGGAAAGTCAAACTGCTTTGCAGCACTATTTGTGAAGGTGGTTCCTTATAAGTTGTCTTCTTAGGACAAAAAACATTGTGATGTTCCTCTTTCTTTAGATGAACTCTATAATGCCTTACTTTATCTTGTTAATGATAAATCTCCTAGCATTGATGGTTTTCCCTATGTGAGTTATACAAGGTCAAATTATGTCAGTGGTTGACAAGGATCTTCTTTAGGTTTATAAGAAGAGGCCTTGAAAAATCATTCTCTTGGAAATATTATCAACAAGGGTACAATATACAAACAACCAATAAGTTTATTCCTAAAGCTGAAACTATCCCAAGAATCCTAAGCTCATCACTAGATTTAAAAACATTATATGGTGGCCTATTACTCTTCTTAATGTCCAACTAGTTGTTTTATAAGATCTTGTTAAACTCAACAAAAAATATCAAATCTTACCAAAGTATCATAATTTCTTGCTCTCTGTATGCAAGGTTATGGCATTCATTCTTCCCAAGATTGTTCACCCTGAGTGGAAACTAGTTTTGTTAAGGGATAAAATCCCAATTCAGATATATTCTTGATTTTTTCTTTTTAATCTGCGGCATTTTTAATTAGTTCCATATTTTGTTTGGGAAGGCATGTGAAGTGGGCTAGAACTTCCTTGCACTTAATGTTGGTGGTTCAGGTTATTTTTCTCAAAATTGATTTGCATGGATTTGGAAAGGCGTATGATCGGATTGAATGGTCCCATTTATTCTTGCTTTATGATAATACCATAGTCCAAATCCTTGGCACCATTTTTACACTCGTTGATCGACCTTTTTTTTTCAAGTGCAATTGTTAAAAGTTGACTTTCCCGATGTTATTTGTTGAAGCCTCGTTGGAAAGCTCTTTCCTCACTATAGGGAAATGGCCATAAATAAAAATCTATCATTGGTTTATTCAAATCTATCAAAAGGAAAGGGTGTCTTTTTATTCTTCATTTCCTGCTCTTTTCAATTCTTACAGTTGTCTTCTCATTCCTTCTCTTTTCATTCTTGCAGTTGTTGCCCTTGGTTATCTTATTGTAGAACGAGGTTGAGCGGGGATACATTTGGGGAATCTTTCCTCCCTGATCATGCTTCTCAGCTTGTCAATGGGAATTTCACCAAACGACTCTTTCCTCACCTTAGTCAATGAAATGAGAAAAACATTAAAGAAGCTTTTCTATGTTTAGACACATTATGTAAAGCTTCTGGTTCCAGTGTCCAATTAGCCAAATATTTTGGTTTTAGGATAGAGTCTCTTGGCCTATGCCAATTGGTTAACAACTTATCCTTGGTGATGGATTAATCATGGGGAAAGATTCAAATTCCTGGGAATCCCCTTTGCCTTTGATAGTGATACTACCACTTTACTGGAAAATTTTCATTGATTGTGTGGAGAAAAAACGTTTAGTGTTTGGATCTCTAATCCTCTCTCTTTTAGGCTAGTAAATTCCAAGTTTGTACCAAAATTTTGGCTGCCACCCAAGTTTATTATGTTTCCTATTGGTTCCCCTTATCTAGAATCCTTCATCAAGTTGGCTAAAATTTTACAAGATTATCTTTGGTACAATCAACAACAACCTATGGATTCCATCGGGTTGCTTTGGATGTTTGTACCCTCCCACAACGACCAGGGTGGTATGGGATTCATCGATGTTTATAGACACAATAATTTTTCTTTGTGTTAAATGGGTCATCAAAGGAGTTAATGACAACCAAGCTTGGAAAATCATGTTATGTCATTGCATTTCTTCAGATTCTCCTTATGGTAAAAAAATGTTCAAAAAACATTGGGGTACATACCTTGATCATCGACTAGAGTACCTATCAAAATTACAGTTACCTTTGTTGTGAAGAGCATCTGGAAAGTATTTGAATCTAGTTAAGTTGTTGCTTCGCTGGATTAGGGATGGTTTCCACACTGGGATCTCATTAAACAATCTCAACATTTGGTGGTCTCCTATTTTCACCAATGATAATGTCCCCTTGGATGAAGTTCTAGGTATCTTGTTGATCGAGCTTGCTCATAGAGGCATCAATTCCATTTAAGACTTTGTCTCCTAGAGAAATTTTCTTCCTTGGCCCGACATAAAACAAAAATTTAATTTGATCAATTCTAATCTTCCCTCTGTTCTCAACATTTAGGAGTTGAATCTTGATGTTATGCTTCATAAACTTGGTTTATAACCTCCTTAAGCCTGGTGGCAGGGCTAGCGGTGGAATATTATATATTCCCTTTTTCAACTACCACTCTAGTGTGATTTACAATATTATATATCCTTTATCTCTAGCCATTATCAAGATTAATACTCGATGGATCTTGAATTACTTCGTTTCCACTTGGCTTTTAAAGGCTCAACAAGGCATGGAATCCCCATTTTGAACCCAATCTTAATTTATTTCTTTGTTGTCACATCTATAAGGGTCTTCCATTGGGAGAGCGGTCAAGTCACATTGGCCTCCCCAATCCTAAATGCCCTTGTTGTGGTCAGCCTCAAGTCTTTGAAACATGTCCACGGGCCCAATTTACTTAAATGTAGATACAATCTCTCTTCCTTCCTTTCCATTTTGAATTTTTTATTGGAAAGCTACCCTCTTTGGTGACTTTTTTAATCTTCCTACTCATCTTGGACCTACATATGGATTTTTCTTCAGAGATGTTATTCTCTTTCAGTTATGGAAAGATCGAAACAATGTTATTTTCAACAATATAAGCTTACTTTGGAGCTAACTATTAATAAAAAAATTAGATTTCATCTCTTATGTGACTATGTAGATCTAGGCCCATGCGTAGAAAGTGGCACTGGAATTTGTGCACTTACAACAACTTTTGGATCATTGGGGGAGCACTCCTTGCACTATGAGTCGGGTTTCTACATGAGGATGCCCATGCCCCACCACCTGCCCTTGTGCCACATTACAGAAGCCTCTCTCGCAACCAACATTGTCTCCTCTCATGGCCATCCTACTTCATCTACTTCTAGATCAGGCTAGAGTCTGCCACCTCTAGGGAAATATTGCGGCCAAACTCCTGTAACTAGAACTCTCCTCCTCAAGGGATCCAATTTTGGAGGTTCTTCACCACTTGGTTGGGGTATCATAGTGCATATGAATATAAAAATGTCAAATCAAGATGGTTGGGTGATTGATCCTATGTCTGAGGAGCTGACTGTGGGGGGTTTCATCCCTCCAAAGGATGATACTCCTACACCTCCTAATGTTGTTGCCATGTGTGCCTAATTTATGTGACTATATGTTTTGTGTTTTCCTTTTTGGCATGTGTTTCGTTGCCTTCATGGCATTTTGATTGTGGATCGTGATTTTTTCAGTCACCCTCGCTATTGTAACTCTTTTGTATATTAATATAAAGGCATTTTCCAATAGTAAAAATGTAGTTTTTCTATATATTCCCCTCTTTGCAAAAATTCCACAATTTATAATTTTTGTATCTCTTGTCAATATTACATTTATGGCAATTTCAACAATTTATTTTACAGTCATCATTATTGCATAAAAATTGTACATGAAAGTTACAAGTTGATTTCTACAACAATAAATTGTCGAATTGTTTTTTAAAAAATAAATAAATATAGTACTATTCAGTATTCAATTTCACATTCTTTTAGATAATCTTTTATGTGGATTGTCTACATTTACAACACACAACAAAAATATAGTTTTATATTTTAAATGTGAACAATTTTCTAGAAAAAAAAAAAAATTGTTTTACATTATTATGTATTTAAAAATATACAATAAATAAATGTTCTTCATTTCACATTATATCTAAAAATAATTATTTAACAATTTAAATAAATTTATGTGTCTCTATATTATATAGACCCCTTTTACAAATTTCTAAGCAAGCTCAATTACAAAGTAAAAATATTAATTAAAATATCAAAAACCAATACATTTTAAATTATATGTGGATAGAATTTATTTTGTATTTATTATAAAAGTGCCCACATCATAAATTTTTTACACTTTCTCTTGACTATGTCAAGGTTTATAGTTTACCTCTAAATCTAAAGCCCATTCTTGGAGCTAGAGCATCAACACGACTGCTATATTACCAATTGAAACATACAAAATGAAATATGGTGCTTACGTGTCAAGAAATTTGAGGAAGTCCAAATTTTCCTTTCACATGTTGGTCGAAATGATTTTTGAAGATTAAACACCATATAGAAACTCGATGCACACAAATTGATCACCCTCACATGAAATTATAAGATTACAGGGATCTAAGCAAATTAAATAGTATTGAAACTTGTCAAAGCTTCCCTATTCCCCTTAAAATTTGGCTTTCATTAAGGGAATCAATATTTTAAAACCAGTAGAAGAGCTCTAGAAATGCGCTCTAGAATCGGCTTTGCTAGGGTTTTTTGCTTTAGCATTTTTCATTTTGCGATATTCTAGGACGTTATGGGATATTAATACCATCAATTTTTTAGGGTTTCCCACCCATCAGGCGCCCCTATTTAATGGCATATCCCTCTTCATGCTCAATTGTTTCAATCATGGCCGGAGATAGTGGAGCTTTAAATAATGACGCCATCGGAAAAACATCCTCAGAAGTTTGTCCCAAAATTCTTCCACGAGGTAATGTTTCTTCTCCTAATGTGGTTTTACCAGTTCCTTCTTTTAATGTTGCTTGTGAATGGTTGGAACAATTCTATCTCATTAGGTATTTTGTGGGATGAATCCTCTCTGAAATCATGCTTAAAGCTTGGGTTAATTCAGTCTAGACTCCTCATAGGGTTTGACTCGACAATGTCCAAAATATGACCAAAGGATTCTTAATTTCTCTACTTTTTTGACCCAGCTAATGCCCCTAACATTTTGGCTCGACAAACCACCTGGTATGTTCGCAACTCTTTTGATGGTCATGACTGCATGGACCATTGACTTTGTGGTTTCAAAGTATGTCACACTCAAAGTTCCCGTATGGGTATAATTTCATGGCCTACCCCTTCCTTGAACCCATTTTCATGCATCAGATTGCTTCCTCCATTGGGCAGGTTGTCTGCATCGAACCAGAGTGGTTTTATCACACCTGCGCACAAAATTGGGTTTGCTTCGAGGTTGATCTTTCTCATGACTTGAAATACTTTATGGGAATACAAATGGGAAAAAAACGGTACTCCCAGCGCATTATGTATATCAATTTAACTAACACTTGCTTCTATTTGTCAGGCCTCTGATCATAAGATCAAGGACTATCCTTTACAATCATCTAAGTGGCAAAATCAACCCCTAAAACAAATAAAACCCCCACAAGAGGAAGGTTGGAAAATGGTCAGAGGGCCATAAAAACAAGAAAAAATATCAACAATCTAATGCTTTTGGTTTGAATGGTTAGCATGAGCCAGCTATTAAGGAACCCTATAGCCCGTAAACTAAGGAACCAACTATTACTACCAACTAATCTTTCCAGTTATCAAATTTTTCCAGCACACCCCAGGTGGCATCGGTTCTCATGGACCAAACTAATTTTGTTTCTAATGTTACCATGCCCCAACCAATGCCATTTTGAACAAGGAAAATTTATGAAAGCTATAGAATGAGGAAAGAAAACTTATAAGCCCCAAAGATTTACAAAACTTAACTATGGACCGTCAAGATAAGAGATGAGCAAGAGCTATACCTATGCATGCATTATAAATTTTACAAAAACATCAAACTAACATGAATATTACTCTCTACTCTTTGAATGTTAATTAAGATGAATCTACAAGATCCTAGCAATCATTTATGATTGTTTGATGCTCAAGGGTTTGAGAATGAGAGCTCACCATTAATGGTTATTTAGACCATATGGTTCTCCTCATTTTTTCATGCTTGAGTTAGAATATGTAATAGATAGTGATAGCTCAATAACAATGAAGAAAACTCTTAATCCTAAATAAAATACTATAGTTTATGCTAGAAAGGGAGAAGTGTTCTTAGAAATGGCTTAGGGGCATGGGTCTATTTATAGTTTTTTGTTTCTAAGAATGGAATAATTTGGGTGCATGTGGGACAAAAAATTAAGTCCAAAAATCACTTTTAGCAAGTTAAAGCAAGATTTGAATAGGTTTAGAGACTAATTAATCCCTTAGGATTAATTAGGGGTCCCAAGTAGGCTTAAGAAGCTTTTTGGGAGTGTTAGGAGGGTGTTTGGATAGATAATAGAAGTGTTGGAAGTGGGAGTTAGCTAATGAGAAGATCCATTAGCCAACTGCAAGATAAGTGTAGACACAAATATTACAAATTAGACAATATTTAGCCTGGTCTTATACTACTATTTACAAGTTTCTCAAGTATACAAAGTACTAATTAATCCCACCTTTTGATCACCTTTTTCTTATCTTTTATTTCTTCTTTCCCGCATATATATTGATACCTATCGGCCCACTTCATGACCCTATTCCGACATTATAACCTAAAATCAGGGTGCCCCAAGATTCCTTGGTCCCATTTCGGGAACCCCAGTCTATTCACAACCTCTTTCACTTCTTTTTGGGTCACTTCTAGTTGTTGGTCATCATTATCTTTTGCTCATTCAATCTTGTCATGATTAATTATGAAATTAAGCTTGAGAGCCCTATAAATATAAAGTTATAAGACCATAACAAGGGTCCCTAGGTCAATTGCATTTTATCACTACTATCACTCCATCTAGGGCTGCATCTATTGAATCACTTTGTATCCACATAGTGACATGCATTCAAGATAGGATATTTTCACCAAACACACTTCATATGGGGAGGGATTTCATTCTATTCCATGCATATATGCTACTTACATTTCTATCACTATTATTGCTCTCTACTTCACAAAGTGCGAGTGGCATGAGAGCACCTAGGGCAGGACACACACACACACACACCAGAACTACATTAGGGTCTGTAATGTAGTGTAATGTTTAGTGATAAGTCCACTAGCTTGGCGACTGAGGTCAGTTCGACCCATTCATATGCATATTTCACTTTTCTAGTGTTTGATTACTTCTCCTTACATTACGGGTCATTCTCCATTTCATCTGATGAATCCAACATGACAGACGGGAAGTACTCAGAGATATTTAGTGACCATACCAGATTGATTTTTTGAGCATTTATATTGTTCCGAGTGCCTAGATTACAAACCAAGGTGCCCCAGTACACTCTGGAGGTGCCTGTGTCATCTCAGACAATCCAAATATCCCTTCGTTGGGTCCCTGAGGGTTCATCTACACTTCTAGATTCTATTTCCAAATCCACAACACTATGTGACAGTCTCCTATTATTATTTGAGTCTTCTCCTTACTCTTCTCTTGCATATTAGGGTTTTATTTTATTTAGAATAGTTTATATACATTTATTTGATACTTCTTTATTTCAATTACATCATTTTGGTCCTCCTAACTAGATTAACATTAATACCCTAGATATCCCCTTTAGGCCATATAGGTAAAATTCCATATTTTTGTTAATCAATAAGAACGCTTAATCAATGTGTATGGGTCAATTAAGATGTTTTGAAGGGAAAATAAATCTAATTGACGAAGTGTCGTCAATTTGCAAGGAGCAGAATAAATAGTGCAATGTTAGGATTAATATTTCTTTGATCAAACTATGGGTGTCTACATTTGCCCCTCTTTGAGGTGGCGTAAGCTACTCCACTTCAAAGAAAGTAGACAAGCATAAATAACTACAATTTTTGAAGGGGTGGAAGAAAAATTTGTAGAGAAAAGGATTCCCCCTTGAGTGTCAATGGGATGATGGAAGAGGTTGATTGACAATCAAAAAAGAAGAAGGAAATAGATAGAATAAGGAGGAGGGACAAGATTCCCTAAGTGAAAAAGTGGAATAGGGAAGAAAGGGAATGTAGAAGAAAAATAACGAGGAAGGGATATTGAGCTATCATCAATCCAATACCATGTAAAACAATATTATTGTTATCATATTGCTAGAATTATTCATCATCGGCCCTTATTAAAAATATAAGCATACGATAGAAGTGTAAAATGACATGAAAAGCCATAATACAAACAATTATCCATTTCTAAATTTTCAATTCCATGCAACATACAGAATGTAATGCAATATGAGAAGTAAACCAGCTAACCTAATAGGGAAACAAGTATAAACACACATACTCAAACCAACAATGTTTAATAAAGTTACACAAATGTTTTTTTATCGAGTTGTAGTTCCCAAATTTTCGTAATAAATGACAAGGGTTAAAATTGATGCCCAAGAAAGGATTCCTATGAGGGAAATTGATGGAGGACACTTGGGTCCAATGAAAAGCTTTGTGCATGATGAAACTGTCCCAGGAAACTCGATGTGCCCCAAAGTACCAATGAAGCAAGTAGTCTAGCTTTGTAAATGGTTGTAGATCCAGATGATCCGCAAGTCATTTCAAAAACAGATGAAAACACAAGAAAGATACAAAATGAATACCATGCATGAGACAAAAATTTCAGCTACGTATGAGTTGTTTACCAATTTTTACAAATTGTTGAGTTTTTACGAATTTTTGGTTTTTTGAACAATTTGTGATTTTTATAAATTTTACAAGTTTTTGACTGGTCAGAAGAATTTAGAAGTGGAAGAGTGCCTAAAAGCACATGAAAATTCCCCAGGAAAAAGAAACAAGCGGCAGGTAGCGAAATATGCCTCAGCAAGAAGAAAACGGGTAAAAAATGATTATTTAATTTAAAAAATCATCACGACGGGTAATAGAAGAACTTAGAATGATCACGATGGTGAAATGATGCATTTTAACCATCACAATGGGTGAGAAGGCATCGCGGTGGGTAAAAATGATCATATATACCCCTCTCGGGGGGGGGGGTAAAATCATTACGAGTAATTCATTTGATAGCGATGTTTTGTTGATTTACTGTTTACCTTTGCTCTAACCTTGAGGAGAGATGGCACGAATTTATAGGCATAGGAGGAAATCAGACACAGTTCATGAGTACGTGAGATGCAGTGCGATGGACCTTATGTGAGTACTCCCTCCTTTTTTGCCAAATTTAGCATTTAATAGCATTTATTAGGGTTTTAGGGGGGCTTAAACGCATGTGCGTGCCTTATAGGTGTGCAATGGTAGCAAGGTGCACACAGGTGCATGTACATGCAAGGGTAGAAATAGACGCGCATGCGTCAGGATAGGGAAAAATGGGTGTGCAATAATGCACACATTAAAAGGGGCACGTAAGCTTCTTCTGCCACATGCAGGTGTCGATACAGGGGGTGTAGATTAGGTCACACATGTACATGCTAGTATGTGAGTGTAGGTGTCGAACTGTAGGCACAAGTTTTGTTGTGTATGTAAGTGTCAAAGTGCAAGCGCAAGCAGCAAAATGTGTTTGTGAACACTTAGAAGAAAAATGACAAGTTTTCTGAAGGAATGTAGAAGAATGTATCGATGGCTAGAAGACCTTTAGAAATGTTTGGAAGACTTTAGAGATGAAAAATAGCTGAAGTGTTAGCTAATGTGAGATAGGAGAAAAATCTAACAAGTGTTTTGTTTGATTTTGTAGAGGCAACTACCCATGTTACAGGTGCGGGAACAACATGGCCGATTGACCAACCTCGACGCTGCTCTCTCATGACGTGAGAGGAAGTATTTGGATATTACTTTGTACGTGGCTGAGCAGACAAATGTGGTGCAAATGCTAGCAATCACCATAGATCACAACCTGATTATAGCTTTAGCCAAGCTGTGGCATAGCGAGAGTCAGTGTTTTAGGTTGCCCACCGTACGGTCACCTTGAAGGACGTGTGGAAGATCCTACGAGTCCTAATCATGGGGGACTTGATTGAGTATGAGACAAATGAGACACATATTTTGTACATCCTTATTTATCTCTTTGGTGTAGATGACATACCTCGATGGGGTATGACAGTTCATATGCATCAGTGTATTATGGATCTGAGCTTACATCGTGTGCCAGTTTATCTCATGGCTCTTGTTAGTGGCATCCTACTTACTGACAAGATAGACACATCCTTCCCCTTAGGTTTGATTACTGTGATCCAAGGTATACTCAAGGGAGACCTCTATTGTCGAGGCCAGTGCATACTAGCATAATTATATTGGGATATTCACTTGATTACATACTACCGTCAGAAGATGGTATGTCTAGCCACACTTTTACAGATATGGGCTAGGACCACATAGCCATTGGTCACCCTACAGGAGAATTGTAAGATTGAACTCCTAATGAGCCCTCATTTTTTGGTTGGGTTTCCGTTGGCAGGGATGTACGTGGTCATACGGGAGATACATATTATTACCGACATGTATTTGATGACATTCAACAACACATGATTGTATGGAGGCCTTATAAGGCATATAAGTGGCCAGAGGATGCAGTTGAACTAAATCTCGCCATGGTAGAGAATTTTATGTTTGGTATCCCTGGGTACATCAGAGAGTATTGCAAGGTTGATCGATGCCAGAGACAGTTCGGGGCCATTCAAGATATGCCCGGACCTGAGATGTGGTATGGGTGTTGGGCCAGGGAGACCTTTGATATTAGTCCATAGATTACGCCGCAGCGAGCTAGAGTCAATTTTGATTAGATGGTTCCATTAGTATGGGTTTTGCTTTGCCATATTATGGATCCTAGAGTTATAACAACCTACACACCATGGTATGCTACATTTTTACCTTGCCATTTGACCATTCTGTAGGTATCATGGGATTTCGGGATCAGGCCACCTCCAAAGTAGTGGAGTGATAGTGATGATGATGATTCAGATGATGAGTATGGATCAGTTGGGGATGGTGGTGATGGTGGTGGTAAATAGGGTCCTCCATCATGTCAGCTACAGGGATAACGACCACGGCTGAGGCATAGACATGTTCATATGGTTCACCATATATGAATTCCCCAGATGGTCATAGCAGTTGGGATTCAGGCATCATTACAACAGGTGCCTCCTTAGGGAGCAGTCCCATATGGTCCTCCACAACATGGTGCACAACATGGGCCGACTCTGAGCCCACCACATAGTCCGTCGAGAGGTGGAGGGGGTGGTGGAGATGAAGGTGGTGAAGAGTAGGATAGAGGGAAGGTAGTTGTGTTATAGTAGAAGTTACAACAAGTTCTAGCTTTTTTTCTCCATGTGACAACAGAAAGGGATCAAGCTAGGGCACAACTAAAGGTTGTCACTTCAGAGCAAGCTCAGGAAAGAGCACAGGTGATTCATGTAGGTGGGGGAGATGGATCTACTTAGTTTCTGGAGATTCAAAATATGGCAACTAAGATTAGCATAGATTACAAGCCTATGGCAACAGTCTATGGCCCAGATGAAGACTATTACTGTGGAGAGAGATTAGATGACTGCCAAGCGTAAACGAGTTCAAGCCAATATATCTAGGGTTACGAGAGAGCGTGATGCTCTATTGTAGGCCTCCTCAGCAGCTGGGATGACAGATATGTTATCAGATGTCATGAGAGCTAGTGGTGAAGCTTCTTATTATAAGGTCATATATCATCAGGGAGTTCCAGATGGATAGAGGGTCACTTCCTTTTATCAGTTAGATGTGAGCAAGTCTAGATCTAGGTCCCAAAGGACTTCTCGATCAACTCAATCAGTGCAGCAACCTATAGTTCAATAGAGTGTCGTGGTTTCTGTAGAGCCCTCTCATCAGCAGTAGCCTCCTCCTCAAGGCCTTAGGCCAGGAAGTCTAGGAGAGGGTGAGAGTCGTGGATGACTCTTTTTATTTATCATGTATTTACGGATGTATGTATCAGATGTATGCCTCTTATGAAGGCTCCTTTTGATGCATGCCCATGATGGAATTTTTTGTATCCAGATGTATCAAGACACTTTGTACATGGACATTTTGACATTTATATGATTATGTACTTGTTTATGATGTGTATGATTGTATCACATGTTATTTCATTTTTGAGATAACATATAGATGATATCACAAGTTTTCATGATATGTTTCATGTTTTATTTATCACATTTTTTGTATGAGATAGCAGTAGATGACATCATGTGTTTTGTATGTGATACTTATGTGTTGTCTATGTTTTTATTATGGTCTATGTTTGAGGGGGGGACACAAAGTGGTCCCTCTTTCCCCTCATGGTGATATTATGTCGATGTAGCTTAGCATACATGTTTAATTTACATGTTTATGATTATGTAAGTTAGCTTTTTATTGATATTATAGAGTCCTTTTTATAGAGACCTCTTTTGATCACCATTTTGTTATCACCTCGGACCGTTATTTCTTTTGTTCACCCAGCTCCAGATTGGCTAAGTATGGAATTGAATGCGGAATGTGTACACGTGGCTTACCGGTGTAAGCTAGGCATTAAGAAATAATGGGAAGCTATCAACCTTGCGATACATCATCCATCTGTCTTAGACCCGATATTGATTCCCCAACAGGTTGAAAATTCAAAAGCATAGTAAACATATGGTGCACCCTCCATGTGTCACACAAGCGCTCCTCCTAATAGTGAAAAAAAGGAATCCTCCCCAAAATAGCATGCACCTGCCACATGTCTATCAGGTGTAGATTGGGGAATCTAATTTTAGAAAGGAACTCTCAAGCAAGGGTCCTTTCTCCATACATCAAGAAAGGATTATTACCAACTCTAGAGGCAACAGTTGGGTGAATTAAACGAAAATTACAAATATCTCAACAAATAGCTGGGATACTGACCCAGAAGGGAGAGATCATTGAATGCTTGCTAGTAGAAAACCTGATTCCTTAGACATCAAAATAAGAGCCACGAACAGCTATAAAAGGGCGTTTGATTCAAGTGAAAGGGATGAAAAGGGAGGAGATTTTGAAAGAAAAAGAGGAATAAAATGTTGTAAAAAGAATTCAAAGGTTCAATTTTGTATTAGTCCAAGTCCTTAGTAAGACTCATTTGTAAGGAAGTGGTAATCTATGTTTTCATTCTAGCCTTATGTATTATTTCCTCTATAATTTGAGTTCTCATTTTGTACATTATTGGTTTTGATATTCTAATTCATCTCTATTCTGCTTAGCATTTCTACATAATTTATAAAATGTATCATCTTCATACACCCTTAGATTTAACTTATCTATTAATTATGTTTGTCTTACATGTTCCACCTTCATAGACATTGATTAAATCTAAAGTGTTTCTAAAAAATAGGTAGGTCATGCTTGAATGCTCTTCTAATTGTTTTGAAGAATCCCATTTTTATATCTCTTTAGACCCTTCATAGAATCTATTCCAGCATATCTCCTTAGTTATTTTTACCTTCTTTTTAAATTTTTCTCCTAACCTTCATCTTGTACACTCAAGAGAATATCCAGCTTCTTTAAAATCTGAAGGTCACGTTAGGGTGCAATGTTCCACTAACCTAAGGTTTCCTATGAACTTTAACTATTCATCCGTAAAGGATAACCATGAACCTTTTTCCTTGCACACCTGATGGGACTCGAACCTATAATAGCTCCCAATTAGAAGTTAAGAGATCTACTTATTCTAGCAAGTACTCAATTGGTTCTACTCAAGTTTATAAGACAAATGCTGAATGAGGGAAAGATAAAGGGAGTAAGGTATGATTGACTATTTATATCTATCTCCACCATATAATAGAATAGATTGACAGATATCCATAGATCTATGTCTCCTCCAAATCGAACTCTTTCAACACCTCCACCAAGTAGGCCCTTCACACAGTCAACTAGAACTCTCAAATCTATTTCTATGGCTCATCATCAACCCCAACCTCAGAGGAAATTTGTTCTCATGGGATCAAGGAAGCCTACTCATTCATCCCACATCCCTAGACGGTGTGGAATTCTATTCCTGGCTAATGCACTAAATGCACTACCAAAATTTAGTGAGGAATAATTTAAACACTCTTGAGGAACACCTCCAAGACATGGCTTAAATATGTGTAGTAAATTATATAAGATAGTAAGATGTCACCTTAAGATTGTTAGCTGACTTCCTTCAAAAGAAAATCCCTTTATTAGAAGTACTGATCCTTAAGTCTTAATACTATCACCATCCTGGGACCAATTACAATGAGTTTTGGTGGAAAGGTTCAGTGAAAAGGGACATAGGTCATCACTTCTATAATAATTGATTAACATCAAGAATGTCCCGCAAGAGTTAATGACGGATTTTAAGACCAGGCTCCATAAAACTTGGAAAAGGATTCCATTGGCCCTAGCAAGGCCACCTGCACAGGTATGGCTATTATTTTTTATTTTAAAGCTCTAAATTCAGATATTTTGGTAATGATTCAATCATTATGAGGGTATTCCTTACCGCAAGCCTATAAAATTTTTTTCCAAGTTGAGAACAATCTGATTAGAGGCTGAGGAAACCTCCTCCTAGGAACCCTTTTTCTAGTACACCCTAAAATATCCCCCCTTTCCACAATAAAAAGTACTAATCCCAACTCAATCCCCCACATCCTTATATAGTTACCCATATTCTCATTTGGCTCCCACTCTTACTACTACATCCTCATCTTCGTCTCTCAAAATAGAGGAATTGAAAAATATTCTAAAAAACTGTTTCTAATGAGATATTGAATCTCAAAAGGAACCAGGCTGACTATCAAAGAAAAAATTATCAAAATTATCAAGGTAGTAGACCCACCTATTCCTTTCAATACCAGAATACCAAGAGATCACCAAATGTGTAGCCATCAAAACTAATTAGTTCATATACCAACACCACTCTGGACTATTCCACCCAATAGCGGTAGAGAAATGGTACCCAAAAAAAACCATTTGGCCGAAGACCCCAATGCATGGTGCTTCGCTTGAAATAATTCTCATATGTCAAGATAATACCCCAAAGGGAAATTGTAATAGAAGGTGGCTGAAACAATTATAAAGAGAAGGCTATAATGATGAAGGATGCATCTGGATCTCACCAGTCCGTAAGAGCCCAAAATGGTGCTTTCATAACACATATTCAGGGGATGTCCTTAGAACAAGAAGCAAAGATTGGACCAGAGAATGTATCTATTCTATTGGACAGAAGGAGAAGAATCCATATTTACAAATGAAGCATATGTTTCAACTCCTATTTAGTTTAATTATAACACTCATTTTAAGAAAAGAATCATAGAGGCAGACACTCTGATTCAAAATTTAACTAGCAAGGCACACAGAGAATCATCAACCGTTGTAAACACATCGCCACCAATCACCATGAAGGAAACTTTCAAGAGGAACTATCAAGAGTCAAGATGCCCACCACCCCACTGGAGAAGGGATGAAATACCAGTCATCTTCTAAATCATTTCCACCTGGACCAATCAATGTATTCCAATAACTTAAGAAAGCTCTAGCTAATGCCTCCTTTTGGGATCTTCTAAGAATCCCAGAGAAAAAGGAGTTGCTCCAAGAAGCACTCAAACAAAATGATGATCCAACCACCTCAGCCAAGGAGAAGGGATAGGTAAAAGTCACCCGAGTCTCTACAGAGGTGGTACTGTTGAATCAAAAAGGAGAGGTCAGTAAACCAAGGCCCAACCCCTTCTTTTTGACTCTTATCATAGGTAAAAAATTGTTACATAATTCCATGATAGAATCCGCATGCAAGCACTACTGATCATGCCCAAGGAGATTGCAGACACCTTGGGAATTAAATATGAACCCTTGAAGAAAGGAATTATGCAACTAGATGGGAAGTTCGGTCCAAACCATTGGAGTTATCAAGGGACTCCCATTACAACTTTATTCCTACCCGAATATAACCATCTATGAACGATATCTCATGGTAATAGACATTTTCCACCAGTCTTTGGTCTTTGCCTCTCTCATGATTTCACAACTAAAATTAGAGGCTATATGTCTCTGGTATTGGTCCCATCTGATTTTGCAAACCAAATATGGGTCCAAGATGAAGGTCTTGTCATAACCCCTCTCCAAGGAACATATAATGGACCAAGTGGCTTCTGGTTTCAAAGCTTCTCATGCTATGATCACCAGGGAAGAAGAATTATACACAGCAAGATGGGGAACCCCAAAGCAGTGATCATCTATCTAACCTTCCCCCCTTGGAGATCCTTTTGGGAACTTTGATTCCACATGGTTTGGGCACTTATGTCATTTTTTACGAGGATTCCATGATCCTTGAAGTAGAAAAAGGACATGATAAAAAGAGAGGGAATCCACCTCGGGAATTCACAAATATGGACCCTGCATTTTGATGGGGCCAAAAGTTAGAATGGCTCAGGAGCCGAAGTGTGCCTAGTATCCCCTAATAGAATAAATATAATCCAGTCATTCCATTTCCAATTCTCTTGTACCAGTAATGAGACCTAATATGAGGCCTTGGTGCATGACTTGTCCACATCCTGAAAGGAAGGCATCAGATATTTAAGAGTGTTTGGTGACTCAAAATTGGTGGTAACATAAGTGAGAAATACTACCGCCACAAATAATCTTAGGATGAGATCCTACTGACACCAGGTATGGGATCTCATAGATGATTTTGAAGCTTTCAATATCAAGGTAATTCCCCGACAATCAAAATACAGAGGCTGATAGAATGGCCCTGATAGGGTCTCAGTTCGAGCCAGTTTGGGATTTGGTGACAAATGAAAACACCATAAAGATGATCATCCACCCCTCTATCCCTGACAACTTTAACCATTGGCAGGTATTTGATAGCGACCGACAGATCATACACTTCCTTCAACAGTCTGATCAATTTATGAATCAACTCCATCCCAAGATCCAGGAAGCATATGGAGATCAGATAATCTAGTTGAAAACAAATAAGCTTCCAAAAGGGTTAATTACCCTAGAGATTCGTTTTGACTCAAATGATGTTATTTTCCGACCAAAGAAAGTTTGCGGCTATAATAAAAGAGGACTATGTCGAACTAGAAATAACTAAGGAAAGACTACTAAAAGTCAGAAAATCGGTGGCTCAAAAAGAAAGAGAGAGACTCGTAGCCTTATGTCATAAGTATGATAAGGTGATGGCTTGGACGTATGATGATATGCATGGCTACAACAAAGAGATTATTCAGCACACCATCGACCTTGAAGGAGGGACTAAGTCAGTGCATCAAAAAAAGAGGCCCGTAAACCCAAAGATAGAATCCCTCATGGTTGAAGAGTTGAGGAAGCTACTAGAGGCTCGTATAATATTTCCTATCAAACACACAACGTGGGTCTCCAATCTGGTCCCAGTAAGAAAGATGGATGGCAAAATTTGACTTTGCATGGATTTTAGAGATCTAAATAGGGCCTCCATGAAGGATCACTACCCTTTACCCTTTAGAACAAATATTATAGACAGTCATAGGCTCCGAGATGTTTTCTCTATTGGATGGTTTTTCGAGCTATAATCAAATATGGCTCGCAGAAAGGGATCAACATAAGACTACCTTCACGACTAAATGGGGAACTTTTGCCTATGCAAAAATTCCTTTTGGGCTCACCAATGTTGGGGCTAACTTTCAAAGGGCCATGGATTCCACGTTTGGGGCATTGATAAACAAAGTGATTCTCATATACCTCGATGATCTCACAGTGTTCACCAAAAACAGTAGAGGGGCATTTTGACGCTTTAGACGTTGTATTCAAAAAATGCCAAGAATTTAGAATCTCTCTAAACCCAAAGAAATGTGTCTTTGGAGTGCCCTAAGGCAAACTCTTGGGAAATATTGTCTCGAAGGAAGGAATATCTATCAACCCTGAAAGAATCAAGGCCATCCTAGAGCTTCCCTTGTTAGTTAATAGGAAGGTTGTTCAATCCTTCTTAGGAAAGATTAACTTTGTCAACAAATTTATCTCAGACTTTGCGGGGAGGATCCACCTAATCACTCTCATGCTAAGAAAGGAACTTGGCTTCAAATGGACTGATGAAGATCATTAGTCCTTCGGATTGGTAAAAGAGGCTATTACATCCACCCCGGTGCTGTGCAACCCTGACCTTTCAAAATATTTCATTATGTACATATATGGGGGTGAGCATAGCATAACATCTATACTAACCCAGAAAGGATAATTACAAGGAGAGGAACATTTACAGTCGACCTTATTTTCAAAAACCCTCCATGACTATGAAACAAGGTACAATTTCGTAGAAAGATAGGCTTATGTTATAGTCAAGGGTCTCAAAACATTTAGGCACCTTGTCACTCACAACAAAATTTGGGTCATGGTGTCTCACTCCACCGTCAAAGAATATATAATGGGAGGTGAGATAATCGAGAAAGGATCCAATTAGATCACCAAGATCCTTGAGTATGATATAGAAGTAAAACCCATGAAGCTCATGAGAGGCAGGAGCATGTGTCAATATCTAACGCAAGAATCTAGCCCCCTGATTGATGACAAATGCAAAGAGATAATTTACCTCTAGGAAAGCAATTCAAAAGGTTGGGTCTTAGACAGGATTCACTTTATGCAAACTAGGAAGTATCCTAGTCATCTCCCCTTGAAAAAGAGGAGATATTATAGGCAACAAGGGAGTAATTTTATCATAATTGATGACTTCCTTTTTAAGAGAAATTTTAATGGGATCCTACTCAGATGCCTAGAAAATGGGGAAGCTACAAGAGTCTTACATGAATTGCATCACGGAAGTTTTGGAGGTCACTTTTCAGACAAAACTACAACCATTAAAATCCTGCAAGCAGGATAGTTTTAGCCAAGTCTGTTCACTGATAGTCACGAAAAGGTAAATAGGTGTAAGGTATGTCAGGTTTACATCGGCCCCTGAAGGAAGGTGGCATTTCCCCTCAACCCCAACTTAGTATAATAACCCTTCACCCAATGGGGTCTAGACTTCATCGGAATGGTTAATCCAACTTCTAGCGTCAGCCACAAATGGATCCTCACAGCAACCGACTACTTCACCCAATGGGTAGAAGAGGTCCCCCTTAAAGAGGCCATGAGAAAATGTGATCCTAGGCCTCCTACAATATATAAATACATGCTTCCCCCCCCCCATGCACTATCATATCAGATACTGTTAAGGCCTTTGTGGGAGCTAAAGTATCTAATTTTGCAATAAAACACGAGATCTACCTAAAGACATCTTCCAAGGGAAATGGTTTGGCAGAATCTACCAATAAGAACTTAATTAGGACTCATAAAGTGAATGGGGCATGAGCATAAGAAGTTATGGCATGAGCATATCAAGAAAGCCTTATGGGCTGACCAGATCACCTCTAAAGCAGATCCTGAAGGCTTCGCCTTATGAGATAGTTTATGGGAAAAGTCATGATGCCAATTTCCCTAGAGATCCCCGCATTAAAAATATTAAAACAAGTTGAGGTAGATGAGAATGGGGAAATGCAAGT
The DNA here is from genome assembly GCA_019776745.2 of Taxus chinensis. Lineage (NCBI taxonomy): Eukaryota > Viridiplantae > Streptophyta > Pinopsida > Cupressales > Taxaceae > Taxus > Taxus chinensis. Next base: position 646,087,877 of record CM034156.1, read on the forward strand.
GATGCTCATCCAAGCTAATAGAGCTCCAAGAGAAGCGAGATTCTGACTCATGAGGCCATGATTATCCACTAGCAGGTGATCAAGACTTGGTTTGATCGAAAGACGTCATAACCAGACTTCCAGGTTGGAACTACAGTCTTGAAATGGGATGCGTGACCTACTAAACCTGGTAATCATGAAAAGTTTGAGCCACTATGGACGGGACCCTTCAGAATCATCACATGCAAGCAGCATAACGCATTTGAGCTCGAAACAATGGAAGGTGACTCTTTAGCAATTCCAGTGAACGAAATTCACTTAAAGGCTTTTGTGTAAGTCCCTTTGCAAAAGTTGTATTATATGTATAATTCACTTTTTTGTTATTTACTTTTTCAGTTTGGTCCCTTTAATAAGTATCCCAGACATGTGTCCTTTGCTGAGGCACCTTGCCCCTTTATAAAGTTTTGGAGGGAGTGCACTTCCTTGTTTTATCCCCGAAATTAATGATCTACCAACTTCCTTAGCACTCAAGAGAAAAATATTTTGAAGTGACACAATATCCCTCGAAATACTCGGAGTGCGTGCGCTCAAGTTCATTAATTAGATAGGGAGTGTTATGTGAGGTGACCCGATTTACGCATGAGCCATTACTCTTAAAGAAGGAACGACTATTTAAAATATTGGGAGTATGTAACAAGGTTCATTCCAAACGTTAGAGCCTCTGAATAGGTTGCCGAGCATCAGAGTTAAGGAAATTATGGCCTTTCCCATCACTCAAACTGACACTGTGACAACCTCCAGTTCTTCACCATCGGTAAAATCTTATGTAGGACAACCAATTCCCCCTCGGTCTCTACAGCCAAGATTGAAGTGTCTAGATGAAGGGTCCCGGTTCAGTGACCCTACTGTGATCTCCGACCCCTTTGATAATTTCTTTGATCCAACCCTCAACAAGAAGCCTAAATCTTTGAGGGAGGCAGCCTTCGCTAGGTTTCTCAAATTGGGAGACTCTGAATCTTTCGACTCTAGAATCTAGAGCATAATGCTCGATCAATACATGGTTCCCTTAGTTTACCCCTGCCCAGAACTCATACAAATGTGCACAGACTATTTCAACCCCAGAACCCACAGTATCAAGGGTAGAAATCTAACAACAGTGATCACACCACAAGCCATGAGGGACATGTAGGCCTTAACCGAAAATAATACACAGGTTTAACACACAAATATTATATATATTATTCACCATATATTGATTAATACGGGCCATTACATTTATAGAGGCTAATGTTGCTCCTATAATACAGGAAGCTAAACATAACCTCTCACTAATTCTATACAAGATGTTATAACAATACACTCCCTAAATAAGTGGGTTGTTGTATCTCACAACCAACCGCACCAACAATGCAATATTATATTATCCTAGATAATATAATTATTCACACTAACATATTAGTGAGCACTAATAGTTAGGATATTCCTAACATTCCCCCCCTTAGTGTGAACATGGTAGAAAGACATCCACACGCTCCTCTTCAGTATGCTCACCCCTGTGGCATGTCCAACTCTATGACTCATGACCTTGATCCAAAAGAAAGGCTCTCTCCTTCTATGGTTTTAAACAGGCTTACCACAAACCTTGACGTGACAGGAACCTCATCAACCGTCCACCTCGTGTGGTTTTTCTGGATCCTCCCACAAACCCTTTCAAGATCCATGAACTAACTTACTCTGTTGCTACTGTTCACCACTATGCTTATACATCAGGGAATTATGTAAGAAACACAACTTGCATATTACAAAACCACACAATAGAAGAAATACTGAAAATATTTCACTTTACTTCCTATAAGAATCGTAATGTTCTTAATCGTAGTCTCTGTCATTGATCGCTGCCACTCGATCTCGAACATCATAGAAAACTACCACTGCCACTGGAATCATTCCTTGAATAAGTCATTTTGGGTGCAGAATGGGAATGGAAAATTGGTATGTATTCCCCCCCACAATGTGAAATTCCACTCATATAGATACTGAGAAGCAAAATGCATCGAAGAACATACTCCTGAATGGATCTTGCTAGTTAGGTCTTGCTGCACATGGTCACTAATGCTAGTGAATGTATTCTTCTAGCTGACCATCTTCCAACGAAGTACGGAAGTCAGAGGACCAAGTCAGTCAGAGGATCACTGACAGTCATCTGCGCTCCAACACAACTTTCTTTCCAACATCCATCAAATACCACACAAAACAGGAACTCTGAAAAATGAACTGAAAAAAGAAGCCACACTGCACACATGTCACCAAACCATCTGTGCGGCCCCATCGTTGGCAACTAACGAGAGGTCACTGAATGACCTCTAACCTCCGTTTGCCTCCATCCTCCAATTGATGTTGCTAACTCAAAGAATTTGGAATTTGAGCATCAATAGTTTTCAGGACGTCGAGTAACACTGAAAATGCGTCCAGAAAGAATTTTTGTTTTATTTTACAACTTTTGACTTCGACTCATTTACAATTTTTTGAATTTTCACAATGACTCAATACAAAATGAAACTTGTACAAAAACTCACAAATAACGCTAACAATAAGACTATTGAAATTTATGATACATATGACGAGAAAAATATGATTTACATACAAAGAATCTAAGACTCTATTTTCATAGATTTGAAATGAATGTTCTCAAAATTATTTAAATAGACCACTATATATACTAATAAAATTCTATGACATAAATAATGACTTAAAGCCTTAGACACACAATTATTAAGGCTTTTGAATTGGTAATACCGACCACCAAATACAACTAGACTTATAATGTATAAGTATTTTAGACTCGACTAACTATAAATACCTTATTCCCATAGCCCATAAATATTATTGTGCATGGAGACATCGACTATTGCTGCGAGTTATGCAATATAGACACGTGGCACCCAAATGACGTGGCTTTACTTTCTATTGTTGTCTTAGCTGATCAATTTCACACATAATCTGCAAGAATCACTGAACTTTAGAGTCACAAATCCAAATTCTAATCAATTTGTAAATGTGAGTTTGCAGAGATGTCAATCGTGGATAGTGGCAGCGTAAAACAACATGGAAGGCTGAAGAAAGAGCTCTCATCCATAGGCATCAATAAAATTCTAATAGAAGGTCGATCTCATACACCTCAAAATTTGTTTCATTACCTTCGAAGCTCAGTTGTAGATGCAAAACTGTGGTAACATAAATTATATTGATCACGTCTCTTTTCCATGCCAATAGAAGACAGATCGATCTACCTCAAGTTCCAGATCGAGGAATGACCTGGGTGGGAGGATTTGGTGCTTGCTACAGATGCCTAAGAAATCAGAATGGGCATGAGAGCACAAAACGCTCACACTCTTGACTGGCCACAAAACACAATTTCCACAGTCCACGTAAATTTGAGGCAAGAGGTGACAGTTCGCTGAGTTCTTCGAAACACCTTGTATTCGATCTTAGATATTCTGGAATATGGAATAACACAATCTTCTTAGCTCCAATCCAAACGTAATGAGAATGAAGCCAAGGATGAATGAATACACCACAGTCACTAAAATCCTTCACTATTATTGCAATGTAAGAAGGATCTTGACACAATGTAGCAGTAGATAGATCTAGTCGCGTGCTCCAATATGCAGCGCCCTCTGCAAATATACAAACTTAAAAAACTAATTAATCTGAACTTATCAAATTAATAGACTCCATATGCCAGGGCAATAGAATAATCAATTTGCCCCTCTCCAATTTTAATACTCCATGCCATACACAAAACCTGCTCTGATGCCAACTGAAAATAATACGCAGGTTTAACACACAAATATTTTATATAGTATTCACCATAAATTGATTAATACATGCCATTACATTTATATAGGCTAATGTTGCTCCTATAATCAAGGAAGCTAAACATAACCTCTCACTAATTCTATACGAGATGTTATAACAATACACTCCCTAAATAAGTGGGTTGTTGTAACTCACAACCAACTGCACCAACAATGTAATATTATATTATCCTAGATAATATAATTACTCACACTAACATATTAGTGAGCACTAATAGTTAGGATATTCCTAACATTAAATCATGACCCAACAACCAACTTCTATGAGATGGCCAAGATCCAAACTGTCTGGGTGCAATTCCAAAATAAATTCTTGTTCTTTAATAGGGAGCTGAAATAAACAGACATATGTGGATCTGGGACCACGGGGTTTCCTATTCCATTGAAATAACTTCAAGCAGATTCTCAGTATGTCTATTCCATGTTGGCATTCATTTTTGGACAGGATTCCAACACAGGCGTGGAGGATTTGCAGATGGTAGCCTTGTTTCGAATGAGGTCTGTCACAAAGGAACAAATGTACCATTTTGATTTCGACGAAGCCATTACAAGATCTATGTGCAAGCATCTTGCCCAATTTTCAGTTACCTAAACATTCAGGTATTCATCCTATTTGTTCCATCTCATCATTTATCAGAACGCCAAATATTTTAGTCAATTTATGACTCTGGATATATGGGATACATAAGTGGACCCGTAAAAGGTCATTCCAATATCCACATGGACCCATATATTGTCTTGTTTTTCAGACGTATATAAATTCTTCAATTCTTTCGTGGAGCCCTTCTTACTCGAAATTGATCTAGAAGGGATCAACAACATGATGAACAACTCAATGCAATCTATCCTTGTCGACCCATTACACCCCTGCGAAGAATTTTTCACCAGAGGGAATTATATGATTCACCTACATGGTTTCAAGGAAGAATCTTTCATGTTTCCCAGGGTCCTCATGGAGCGAGTGGTTGGCCTAGAGATAGCCATGTAGCTAGTACTCCTGGACATTGAATTCGGCTCAGGCTGAGAGAAGAAGGTACTTTTTGATTTCCCCTTGAGAAAAGGAGGAATCACTATACTAAAAAGGAAGGCGGAGCATAGCATTATGAAGAAGTTGGCTTCTTACGGGTTTGCTTTGATTCAAGACTCTTGGAGGTACTAACCAGAATAAAAAATGGTTGAGACTCTTGTCCTTAACAAAGTCTCTGACTCCTACGTCCATGAGCTGAGGGAATTTTTGAAGTAAGGTAGAGTCCCCAGGCAGAGTCACCTGACATATTTGTTGAGCTCAAGTACATTCTGACCCCAGTCTGGGAGACATTCCACCAGGGAAAATATAAGTATGACCCCGCTCTCACCATGACCAAGGGACTCCAAGTGGCCTTGAAAAAGAGGAACTGGAGCATGGACAAGATTGAGGACTATTGGAAATATAGGCAAGAGATTGGCAAGACCACCCAGCATTTCGAGGCCATCCCCAGCAATGAATAGTGGGAAGAGTTATAGGACATAAATCATGTGTCTGATACAGAAAGATAGGATATGGTCACTTTCATTCCGAAGCAGTCTACAAGATCGACCGTAAAGTCCTCTAGTCCCCATCAATAGCAGTTTCCTTTTTCGCCCCCGGCTTCCATTCCCTAATAAAATCTTCCAGCCCAAACTCCAGCACCACAACCTATGACTATCCCTTTAGGTGAGGTTTCTATGAAAGATCCAATGCCAAGCCCTCGACACAAAAAATTGAAATCCATGGTGGTTTCTATTTCTCCTCTACCTCTTCCTCCACTAGGAGCTCCATTTCAATCTCCTCCTCCACCACCCTCTTCCCTTTTCAATGGTGTCCCCTTGTCAGTCACCCCAACTCAATCCCTTCCTCCATCCAGAGTCCCCATTCCCTCTCGGCCTTCCTTCACCATCCCAACATTTTCCCCCCATGTGGTGGCAAGCCCTTCCTCCACCATGTGAATTCAGTGCCTCAACCGCAAGCAACCATTCCTTATGGCCTGCCACCTAGGTTCCCATTCGCGGGTGGGGTTGTCTCTTCTTCTTCCAAATTTCTAAGTCAAACCAAAGCTGATAAAACCGCTTGAGACAATAGAAGAGCGAAGAAGAAGAAGAAGGAAATGTCTGTAGGAGAGATAAAGCATATGCAGTCATTATATGACCATTAGTAGAGCTCATTAACTATTGCATGAATCATTCCCCAGGTATCTAAACCTGCTGAACAAATGCAACCTAATGACTAATTTATCAGCGCCGTCACGGTAGACCTCTCAGAGTTCTGATCCCAATACAAGGTTAAATTACTAAACGAGACCGCAACTATAGTCATGATAGACTATTTGAAACTCAACAATCAGCTGAAGAAGGAACAATCAAACCTTCATAGAGTAGAGGCCATTGTGGTCAGCCATCAAGCTGAGCTAAAGGGAGAAAGCAAAGAAATAGAGAAGCTTCGCAAGGAGTTAAGGGGATTTCCTTTGCAAGAAGCCCTTGCGACTTCTCAAATTGAGGTTAAAACCCTAGCAGCCAAGCTCGCCATATCCAAGTCATCGGCCAATTCGCTCTCACAGGAGAAAGGGATCCTCCAACAAGGGCTCAATTTAAAGAAAGCAGAAGTGGTTACAACTCAATCCAAGTTTCATGTCATTGAAGCTGAGAAGGAAAGCCTCCAAACAAATGTTAAATCATCGAAGGACACAATCAAGGATTTGACCAGAAAATTGGGACAACAATCCCAGAAGGGGGGGATTGTAACGTTGGTAAAGGAACTATATGCTTCATGTTGTGACAAAATTGCCACTAAGGAAATGGATTTAGTCTCCATGCTCAAATTCATATCTGATGCACAAGAATTGTGCTCTAGTGTAGAAACCCTAGCCTCCACCATCACCAACGCGGTGTCTACTAAGGTCCTCGAATAAGACTTCTTGATTTAGAATTTTTATAATGCTTCGGACTTTTCCCTTGAGGGGGCAGGGATTACAGACAGGCAACTAATTGCCACTAAAATCAATGACATTCTAAGATGTAAAAAGGCTTCCATCAAATTCCAGAGTCTCTTGACGCAACTCCACCATGGAATCAAGGATAGGAAGTAGAACATCAACGAACTAGTTCATTTGGGCTTCCCTTCTCCCTTTCCCGATGACTCTACAGTTCTCACAAAGGACCAAATTCAAAAGCTCCTAGTTGTCAAACGCTAAGATAAAATTGTCTTTTAGTCTTTAAAGGAGAGTTGTAGTATGGACAAGGTGGAAGCCATTTTAAACCCCATCGTCTAGTTGGAGTATCGCTTACATATAGTGGTGCAGAATCTCTAAAATTCCTCACATAAGGAGATAATCGAGTTGGATCACACCATCCAAGCCTTGCAAAGAAAGACATATCCAATGGAGGGGGAATGGCTTGGATATCAGGCTACCTTGTCACAGCTCTGAGTGGCATTTGTTGGGGCACATTTTTATTTTTTAAGTAGAGGGATCATCAGTTTCTTCCATGATTGGCACGAAGTCCCTAGGTGAGTCGCCATAACTATAGAGTCATTTTTACAGAGACCTCTTTTGATCACAATTTTGTTGTCACCCCGGCCCTTGTTTCTTCTGTTTGCTCAACTCAAAATTGGCTAAGTATGGAATTGAATGCAGAAGGTGTCCACATGTCTTGTTGGCGCAAGCTGGGCATAAAGAAAGAAAGGGAGGATTTCAAGCTTACACCGCATCATCCATCTGTCTCGGGCCTGATATCTATTCCCCAGCGAGTTGAAAATTCAAAAACATAGTAAGCATACGACGCGCCCTCCACGTGTTGCCCGAGCACTCCTCTCAGTAATGAAAAAGAGGATTCCTCTCCAAATTAACATGCACCCACCACGTGTCTCTCAGGCACAAATTGGGGAATCTAATTTCAAAAAGGAATCTCAAGCAAGCGTCTATTCTCCACACATTAGGAAAGGATTATCACCAAATCTAGAGGTGATAGTTGGATGAATTAAAAGCAAATTGTAAATATCTCAACAAGTAGTTGAGATACTGACCTAAAAGGGAAAGATCATTAAATGATGCTAGTAGAAACCCTGGTTCCAGATGTCGAAATAAGAACCACAAACAGCTATAAAAGGGTGTATGATTCAGAAGAAGAATGGGAGAGGATATTTTGGAAGAAAAATAGGAATAAGAAATGGTAAAAAGAATTCGAAGGTTTAGTTTTGTATTAGCCAAGTCTTAATAAGACTCATTCGTAACGAAGTAGTAATCTGTGCTATACCAGCCTTATGTATTATTTCTTCTATAAATCGAGTTCTTGTTTTGTACATTGTTGGTTTTCATATTCTAAGTCATTCTATTCTGCTTAGTAGTTCTAGATAATTTATAAAATCTATCGTGTTACATGCCCTTGGGTTTAACTTATCTATTACTTATGCTTGTCATACATTCCGCCTTCGCAAACCTTGATTAAATCTAAAGTGTTTCTAAAAAATAGGTAGATCATGCTTCAATGCTCTTCTAGCTACTTAAAGAATCTCATTTACATATCTCTTTGTCCCTTATAGAATCTATTCTGGCACATCACCTTAGTTATTTTTACCTTCTTTTTAAAGTTTTATCATAACCCTCATCTCACACTCAAGAGAAGAGCCAACTTCTTTAAAATCTAGAGGTCACCTTAGGGTGCATGTCCCACTAACCTAATGTTTCCTACGACTTTGACGATTCATCCGCAAGGAAAATCATTAATATATATATATATATATATATATATATATATATATATATATATATATATATATATGATGTATAAAAGACAACTTGTTTTTGTAAGATGATTTTCAAGGATACTGTTCACATTGTTTTCATGATTTCTAAAAGACAATGTTATGTTGTTTTTGTAGTGTCATCCCTAAAAAGGGGTTTTCCCAATGTTTTTAGGGTTTTCCAACATGTTTGAATGTTTTTGAATTTTCTACAAGGTTTACCAAAACTATGTACAACAAACGAAGAAGCGTGGATGCCCCCAGCGATAGAGGGGATGTACAAGGGCAAAATTCCAAGCGTATGTGCAAGACTGTGAAATATGTGAAGGCTTCTCCCAACATTAGATGGGAATATACGAAGGTGATTCCTTCACATAAATACCAAAATAGATTAGCAAGATCAAGGCCATGAAAGATAGGTTCAAGAGGATCCCTAGACCTAAGAAAACTAGACCTAGATAGAAGTGATTGTTACTCGTCTAGCTGTGAAAGTTGTTTGTGAACAACGAATCCTCCTTAAGAGCCAAAAACTATTTTTCACCAAAGGACCTACCCAATGTGCCACAATTGCATGGTTTTCATAGTTGGACAACCTGTTTTCTTGATTTTTTGAAATGTTTTCTTGTTTTTTATTTCTTTTCCAAGGAACTTAATACTCAAGAATAGAACCGCTTGAGATGAATTGCATTCATTGGTTCATGTAATTCCTCAACATATAATTGAGCTAGTTTATATGCCCCTGAAACATACTTAGAGACCACTACATAGGGTTCTAACTAGTTAGGCTCAAACTTACCTTTATTTTCTCAATCCTTGACCGTGTTAAACTAGTTTTCCTTAAGAATGAGATCTCCTATGTCAAACTGATGAGGTGGTATTCATTTTTTATATCTTTGTGACACTCAGTTTTGATAAAAACTTTAAATTATTGAGTTCTCTCATGTGCTTCTCATCCAGTAGCTCTAACTCTGCTTGTCAAGCTACCCTGTAATCTTAATATTTATCCAGATAGTCCTGAAGAGATATTGTTAGGGAGGGAATCTCAACTTCTAAGGGTATAATGGCCTCTATGCCAAATACTAGTGAGTAAGGTATAACACCAGCAAGAGGTGCTGATGGAGGTTCGATAGGCCTAAAGGGCGGGATGGATATGAAGGTGCCAATTACAGCCAATCTTACTAACCATCTTTTCCATGATATGAACAAGTGTTTTATTAGTGGCTTCAGCTTGTCCATTACCTTTAGGGTATTAGGGAGTTGACCACTTGAGTTAGATTTGGAACCATTGGCATAACATTTTGATTGTCTTGTTCTTGAGGGATTTACCATTGTTTATTATAATGGCAAAGGGGATTTCATAATGGAAAATGAAATGGTTCATGATGAATTTAGAAATATGTGTGTTGGTTACGTAAGTGAGAGGCATAACCTCTACCCATATAGTGAAGTACTCGATGGCGGTGATAATGTGGGTGTGGCCATTTGAGGAAGATGGAGTGAGCTTCCCTATGAGATCAAGTCCCCATCTTGAAAACGGCCAAGGTGTCATAATGGGATGTAAATCCTATGCTAGTGCATGTATCAAGTTTTTGTACATCTGACAAAGTTCACATTTCTTGAAAAAATTGCAGCAATCTTCTTCCATCATAGGCTAGTAGTAACGTACTCTCAATAATTTCATAGCAAGGACCATCCTCATTTGTGTGTGCTCCACAAATGCCTCCATGCACTTATTTTATTGATTGGATTGACTCGATGGCATCCAAATAATGTAACAAATTCCCGTCATAGCCACAATGATAGAGGGTGCCTCCTAAGAGGGTATAATGGGCTATGTGATGGATAAGGGAACGTTGTTAAGCATGAGAGATATCTAGGGAAAAAGTGCCATAGTATAGGTACTCGAAAATGGAATGGTACTAAGGGGATAAAGGACCAATAACTTCACATGCTAGACAAGATTCCGGCATGTCATACGCAGGCATCTATAAGTGTTCCACAAAGAAAGGCATATTGTTTACCTAAGGTGGAATGCGTAGTAAAGACCCAATGGTAGCCATGATGTCTTCTGACTAGTTATGTGATCTTGGTCTTTGATCAAAGATGATCTGCAAAAAGTACTCTTTCATAGTTTTAACCAGTTTCTTGTATGGAACAAGCTTTTCATTTTTTACCTTGTATTCATAATTAACTTGTTTAATGATCAATTGAGAGTCACCAATGACTTGTAGTTGTTTAATGTTCCATGTGATAGCAAACTTTAAGCAAGCGATAAGCACCTCATACTCAAAAATGTTATTTGTGTAAGGGAATCCCAAACAAAATGCTTGTGGAATAAGCCCTCCAGTGGGAGTGAAAATTACAACTCCTTCTCCCGAACTGTGAAAGGTAAATAACCCGTCGAAGTGGACTTTCCATACAACCCATTCCTCAACATAAATCATAGATGCATATGGAAGATCCAGACACAATGGTTCCATTCCTGGTAGGAGAGATTATGCCAACTGATATGCAAGTACCTGTCCTTTCAGATATTCTCAGGTTAACGAATTCTATGTAAAACTCACTGAGGAGGATGATCCAATTAGCCCATCCATCTTGTAAGGGTAGGTTTAGATAAGAAGTATTTGAGAGGGTCAACTCTGGATATTAGCTTTGTCTTATTATTAAGGAGGTAATGGTGAAGTTTCTGAAATGTGAAGACCACATCCGAGTAGGATTTTTCGATCTGAGGATATTTTAGCTCATAGGCAAGCAGTGTACCAATACACTTCCCTTTCTTTGTGGCCAAGGTCGTATTATGTAAGTAGTGCACCAATAGCAAATTAAGTAGCTGAAGATATACAATAGTAGGGGTTTTCCTGGGGTAGGCGGCATGAGGACAGGTGGATTTACCATATATTTCTTAAGCATATCAAATGCCTTTTAATAGTCATGTCCCCAATTAAAGGTAACCTCTTTTTTTAAAAGATGCGTGAAAAGATGGCACTTATCCGTAAGGTGTGATATAAATAAGAGGATTGCCTAAATTTTTCTATGTAGACTCTGTAGTTGTTTGAGGTTTATTAGTGGAGAAATCTCCATAATAGCTGCTACCTTGGCAGGATCTACCTCTATTCCTCTTTGTGAAACAATGAAACCTAACAACTTTTTTGATAGGATGTTGAAGACACGCTTCTTGGGATTCAAATGAACCTTGTCTAGTCTCAGAGATGTTGAAAGATACACCTCAACACTTTTGGGTGCTCTTATCCAGTTTTGTATTTTTATAGTATATCATCCACGTAATATTCCATGATGTCATTTATCATGTTATGAAAGATAACGGTCACTGCACGTTAATATGTATCCCTGACTTTCTTAATCCTGAAAGGCATGACCTGATAGAAAAATGTCCCTGAAGGGGTGATGAAAGCAATCTTGTGTTGATCTTCCTTGGCGATCTTGATCTTATTATAGCCTAAAAATCCATCCATTAAGGAAAACATCTCATAACCAAAGTTAAATTGACAATCATGTCAATGTTAGGCAAGGGGAAGTCATCTTTGAGACATGTTTTTTAATTTCCCTGAAGTCAGTGTATATTCTAATGTTGACTAACTTCTTCTGGATTGGAACTATATTAAATATCTAATCTGAGTAGTCAATAGGTTTGATAAAACTTGTTGTTAATAGTCTCTCCAATTCTTCTTTGACAAGCAATGCATTCTTTGGGTGCATTTTTCTTAGTTTTTACTTAATAGGTTTGGCATCTGGGTGCATAAGAAGGTTTTGCACGACCAATGATAGGTCAAAACCTAGCATATCTACATATGACCATGTAAATATGTCTGAATACTCTCATAATAGTGCTATGAGTATTTTTTGTTCTTGCATCGAGAGTAAAGCTCCTAGATTTATCATCTTAAGATCTTCTTCTGACCCGATATTGACATTGATTGTTTCTTCAACTAACATTTTTGAAGCATCCTCCATCCATGTAGGATTAGGGAGGAAAGTAATATCTACTTCTATAGGTGGCTCTAGAAGATTTTTATATTCCCATGGTGGAACTACCTTTTATGTTGAGTCTTCCTTTTATTCATCTACAAGTGTCTCAAAGAGCTTATCGTTATGAGACTTATGCTTATTCTTACTGTAAGAATTTTTTGTAGTTAGAAAAGCTATAGAATGAGGAAAGAACATTTAAGAATCCCCAAAGCTTTACAAAACTTAATTATGGACCATCAAGATAAGAGATAAGCAAGAGCTATACATTTGCACGCATTATAACTTTGACAAAAACATCAAACTAACATGAATATTACTCTCTACTCTTTGAATGCTAATTAAGATGAACCTCGAAGATCCTAACAATCAGTTACGATTGTTTGATGCTCAAAGGTTTGAGAGTGAGAGCTCACCATTGATGGTTGTTTAGACCATATGGTTCCCCTCATTTACTCAAGCTTGAGTTGGAATATGCAATAGATAGTGATAGCTCAATAACAATGAAGAAATCTCTTAATCCTAAACAAAATACTATAGTTTATGCTAGAAAGGGAGAAGTGTTCTTAGAAATGGCTTAGGGGTATGGTTCTATTTATAGTTTTTTGTTTCCAAGAATGGAATGATTTGGGTGCATGTGGGATAAAAGGTAAGTCCATAAAGCACTTTTAGCAATTCAATGCAAGATTTGACTAGGTTTAGAGAATAATTAATCTCTTAGGATTAATTAGGGATTCCAAATAGGTGTAGGAATATTTTTGGGAGTGTCAGGAGGGTGTTTGAATAGATTTCGGAAGCATTGGAAGCAAGAGTTAGCTAATGAGAAGATCCATTAGTCAACTGCAATATAAGAAGGCTTAATCAACGTGTATGGGTCAATTAAGTGGTTTTGAAGGGAAAAGAAGTCTAATTGATGAAGTGTCGTCAATTCACAAGGAGTAAAATAACTAGTGAAATGTTAGGAATAATATTGGTTTGATCAAACTATGGGTGTCTACAGCTGCTGCAGTTAACAAGAATCTCACAAGGACCATACAAAAGAACCCAAAGTCCTTCTTGCATCTATCGGGATCATAGCCTAACACATAGTGTGGACTCAAAAAAAGAGGAGTACAACATCAAATATGTCGCGAGGAGAAAAATTGAATTGTAGGAGTTTTTGTAGCATAACAATGCGTAATTCTTTGCAAAACTAGTTTGATGCCCTTGATGGCTTGGATGCTAAAGGCATGGCTCTTAACTAACGTCATCCATGAATTTCCTATCCTATAATGTTCGTGGTCTTACAAACTCCCGTCGCAATTATATTGTTCGTGAAGCTCAACAAATATTTTCCAATTTAGATGTTTAGTTTTTGCAGGAGGTGAAAATTACAAGTTTTCAATTACATGTGGTTTGTAAATCCATCTGGCTTAACTTGGCCTTTTAAAGTAATCATGAAGCAGGGTGTGGGGGTTTTATTTCCCTTTTTTCTCCCAAATGGCAGACCCTGTTGATTGACCATGGCATCGACCCCACCAACCATGCCATATGGGTCCTATTTAATGTTGACAGCTGCCCTTTTGGCCTCATTAATATTTACACCTCTAACAATGTGGTCGAAAGGGTTGATCTGTGGCGGTGGATAACATGATCCATTCCTGATGTTTATTGGGTTATAATTGGTTATTTTAAGATGGTTGAGTCACCTACTGACAAATGCGGCCATATGCTGATGAGGTGGACAACTGGTGTAAGCGAGTCATGCTTTTTCATGTGTAATAAGTTTGGGTTTTATGACCCTAATTCTTCATGCATTCCCACCTCTGAAGCATGGTTCAGTTGGTCTAATCTCTGAGGAGGATCGTATTGTGTTCTTAAATGGCTCAATCGTGCCAGGTTGTCCGCTCATGATAATTTTGATTTTGATAGCATTTATTCTATGTCGATGCAGGTCATGCCTGACTTTGTCCTTTCGGATCACTTCCCTATTCGATTTCATATCACTTGGCATGATAAGTGCACTTTTTGTCATAAATGCCAATTATTTCTTAGCACTTCCTTGATACAACATGGGCCCAATCTCAATCATATTAAACGTGTGTGGAATTCGGCCCCCCGACCTAGTCATTGTCATCACTTTCATCCACCTATGCATGTTAGCTGGATTCAATGGTGGGAAGATACCATGACTCGGAATACTAGATTCCTCAAAATCTATGGCAGATAGCTGGCCAAAATTAGGCGCCTCTCATACTTCTGCCAAGACATCCGCTCTTAGTAGGGTGGTGGTTACGCTTCAGGGAAACCCTTTCTCTGAAAGTCTGTAACTTCACATTATAACACTTTGCCAAGAAATCCAAATTGCTAACAATTACAGCATGCTCATGGAGCTCAAATTTGTGCCCATATGCATTGGCTTAAAATTGGCGAATGTGTCTTGAAAAAATTCTTTCCTTCTCTTAGAGCCAAAAATCCTTCTCAGCAAATTCGAGCCATCAGCGATGGCGGAATTAAGGTTACAAAACCCTCAACTCATGCTACATGTATTTGTGTGACATTACAAGTTGGTATTTCAAGCTCAACTACCCACTGCTGACCACCAAGCAGCCCTTGCGCAGTGTTTGGCTATGCTGACATGTAATCTTCCCCAAACGCAGTAGATGGTCTGTGAATGGATGTTAACCATTGATGACCTCCACATTGTCGTCATGGAAATGATCAATGATAAGGATCTAGGGTGTGATGGCTTCCCTTGTGAGTTCTACAAAGCTTTGTGGGATTTGGTCGGCCCCTGACCTTCTTCAAGTCTATCTCGAGGGTTTTCAGAACTAGTCTTTGGGAGCACATATCAACAAAGGGGACATCAAATTCATACCCAAACCTAGGGATCTAGAGAAAATTACCTCTTGGACGCCTATCACATCATTGAATGTCTCCTATTAAATAATTTCCAAAGCGTTGGCTATGAGGCTTCATAATGTTCTCCCCATTGTTGTTCAACCGGAACAAATTGGGTTCATTTAGGGAAAATACATCCTAGACAACGTCATTGAAGTTTGGGAAGGCATGGAATGGGCCCGCCGTTCCAATCAATTTTCTCTATTCATCAAGATTGATTTGGAGGAATCCTATGATCGGATTTAATGGCCATTTATCCTTTCCATGCTCCAAGCCCTTTGCTTCAGTCCCATTTTCATTCAATTGGTCAGAATTCTCTTTGTTGATGTCTCTGCCTAGATCACTATTAATGGCCTTAGTTCTGATTCCTTTGGATTGTTCTGTTCCATTCGCCAAGGATTCCTGATAGCACATGCACTCTATGTGCTTGTTGCCAAAGGCTTTGGGTATCTGCTGGCCCATGCCAAATCTCAAGGGCTCATTAGGGGAAATTCATTGCCTCCTACGAATAATTCTCAACTGCTTGATGGTCATTTTTTAGACGAATCCTTTCTCACGCTTATTGAGGAAGAAACCAATATTCACAATTTCATGCACTACATTTATATCTTCTATCTTGCATCTGGTTCTTCCATTCAATGGCAAAAAACATAGTGTTACTAGGAATCTTTCCTCCCAGTGCCCGATTGGCTGGCCTCTTTCGAGTGGAAGATTCTTGCGAATGGTGAAACATTCAAATTTATTGGCATCCCTTTTGTCTTTCAGGTGTCACTGGCTGAACTATGGTAGTATGTTATTCAACAGGTGGCAAAAAAATTGGACTAATGGATCACCAGACCTCTGTCACTAACAGGAAAATTCCAAATTTTCTCTAAAGTCCTTTCGGTCATGCATGTTTACTACTCCTCTTATTGGGTTCCCTCCAAAGCCTCTATTCAAAAGCTAGGAGAAGCTCCTCAAATCCTTTCTTTGGGTTAACACTTCAACTGGAAAAGGTTTTCATTGTGTTGCTTGGGAGATTTACCACCTTTGTCTGTAAGTCTGGGAGGTTGGGCCTTATTGACATTCAGCAATAAGGGCAAGAACTCTATGAGAAATGGATTTTTCGATACATCTAAGGCCAAGAAATGTGGAAAGTGATCCTGCGACCATGGAATCGAAGAAGGATCACCTTATGGCCGCCCTACATGGAAAGGTATGGGGTTTTTCAACCATCTTATTGCTCCAGTTCCTATTAATGTTGTTGGTACCTTTGTGCTTAAAAGCATTTAGAAAGCCTAGGAGTGTATCAAACCATGGCTACAATGGAAAGGAAAGGGATTTCACAATGGCCTCTCCACTAACCATCATTCCCTCTAGTGGTCACCAATATTTCAGGTTCATGATAAGTGTTTTGCAGACACCCCAAGGATTCCTACACTCAAAATTTTCAAGCACGGCATCTACACCATCTAAGATTTATTCTGTAAACACTATCAAATCTTGGTTCTCTTTTCCTGAGCTTAAAGCTCGATATCGACTTACCAACTCAGGATCAGGCCAACATCACTACAGTGCTCAATTTGGTCCAAGAGCACATGTTGCAAAACATTTATGTGTGTTCCTCTCGCCCTTGGTGTATAGATTGGAAGTGGTATGTCGATACCCCCATTTCTCAATTATTTAACCAGTAAAGGCTATAGTTGCCTTTCACCTCATCTACCCATGGTTGAAAAGCTCAGCACTTGATGGGGAATTCATTCCACTTCGTCTTCCTGGAGTAGGTGATTTGACAGGTCATTTGGTCTATCTATGTGGAGCCTAAAATTACCCACTTTCTGTGGTGTATTCTACACCAAGGTCTTCCTGTATGATCTTGAATTTTTCAAATTGGGGTCCTAGCTCCCAAGTACCCATTTTGTAGGCTACTTGGAAACGATAATGCATTTATTCTGGTTTTGTCCAAAAGCTCAACTTATTTGGAATTGGATACACTCATTTTTCTTTCCGCTCAGACCCCATTACTTTACCTGGTAGAATATCCTTTTAGGAGATAATCCCAAGCTTCTACCTATGCTTCACCCCAAATTTGGCATGTTTTTAGAGGAGAAATTATGTTTTGGCTATGGAAAGAAATAAATACTTTTTTTCTTTCCTAATTCTGAAGTTGATAAACAATTTTATGTGTTTAACAAAGTCTATGGTTATCACCAATGTGATGTTGTAGATTCAAGTCCAGGAAAACAATGTTTCCCTAGAGGTGGACCACCTCTAAACTCTGTTATGACATTAGGGGGATACTCCTAGCAATGTTACCTGGGAGCCAGCTTCACCATCTCGGCGCTCCTCGCTGCATGGCCACTGGTGGTCGTCACAACCGTTCTCAACGACACTCATTTAGTTAGGTTTGGCGTTTTTTCCCTCCCTCAACATCGACAGAGCCACCCACCTCTCGCTCGCTAGCAAGGCTAGGGTCCCTTGCTTGTCAGCTTGGGTGGGGGGGCTCACTAAATGCCCCTGAGATGTGCACATTGGATGGCTAGAATCTTCCCCCACTGCCAGCGTAACCTTCTGACAATTTCCCCCACCTCGTCTCTTGCCATCCCTACTCAGGAGGAGGCGGAAAATGAAGAAGAAAATCCTACTGGCTGGGGCATTCCAGATGTCGACAAGGACCTCCCGCATTCTAACTGGCCGGATGACCATGATCCTCTTGCCTCGAGAATGTTTATCGTTGCTGCTTAATTTTGTGTTCTATTAATCTCCTATGCGTTGCCTACTTTTTTGTTTTCATAGGCCCGGACTAGTGTTCTCGTTGCTTGCTTGCTTATGGTTTCAGGGCGTGCTCTCATACTGCCCACTTTTTTGCTGAAGGTTATCTTGTATCTTATTGAACTAATAGTAATATAAGATCTCTTTTCATCAAAAATATTTTAAAACTAAAAGTGAGTTGTTAAGTTATCAAAACTAGTCTAATCCCCTATTCGACATGTAAGAAGCAAACCGGGAATGTCTTGTGTAAATCATTGTGAACCTAGCTTGCTCCATGATAAATATGCACATCAAATGAGGTGGTTAGATCCGTTGTTATATAGTTTTTGTTTAGAGTTGTTCATAATATGTAAAATGCCAATATGAGTCCAACTCTAATGCAGTTGAAACGAGTTACAACCAAAGAATGTGGTAAACAATGCGTGAAGTGATAGAACATCAAACTAACAAACTCGAGCTCATGCCATCTCACGGTATAGAATAAAATTACAAACCAAGTTGTAAGGAAATGAAATTAGGAGATAAAATCGAACGTGATGTAGATAGCCAATAAGCTTGTAAAGAGTTTTCCAATTAAAATCGGAGCCATTAAAAGTTTGAGATGTTATCATTGAACAACATAGGAGCCTAAAATAATGCAACCAATAGTGAATGTTATATGTATCATGAGCTAAGATCGTGTGATGACTGATGTGTGAATTCAAAAGGTGAGATATGTGGTCAAGTATTCGAAATCAAACTAGTGTATATATTCAAAGTCTGATCCACACTATACTTATCATGCATTCTTATAATTGGTTTTGAGCTCGTTGTTTCTTTTACTTGTGTCTCGTTATCATCTTAGCTTCAAATTTTCTTCTTAGATCACTATAAACTAATTCATTGTTGAGAATGGACTCAACTAACCATAGATTCACCTTTGTTGGTGGCATGTCTTCTACTTCATATTGAGTTGTCAATATCACATCAGATTTTCTCCCCTTCAATAATCGTTTGTTTCAAGTACTCTCACGCTATTGTAGAGCAAACACCACCTTTCTCGTGATATATCTCCTATAATAAGTCTGTGGCCATGTGTTGGCTATTTCACTTCAGTCCAATCACCTATATGACATTATCATCTTTGTGTTATCCTATATGGCATTATCATCTTTGCATATAACATAGGGGAAACATACCAAAAATCAAACAAGAATATGTGCTAAAAAGAACCTAAATTGGACCATTAATCGATAAATGCATAAATACACACTATAGCAATTAACTAATCATGTACCCATGTTATTAAGTGTTAATACAAATATATATTAATATCTATCACACATGTTCACAATTAACAAGTGGCCCAAATCTTATCGTTATGATTATGCATTTGATCTACCCGCTAAACTCTAAATCGATAATCAATGATTTATTTAATACATGACTTAAATTCGAAAGCACGTTCTTTTATTGAAACCAGGGGTTAAATTTGGCAGCCACCTATGTCTGTCAAACAATTTTTAGATTACAGTAATTTTACAATAGTATGGTTTAAAAAATATAAAATAGTAGTTATTTAAACACTTCAAATATATATATATGTGTATGTAGACAGACAGACACACACACACACACACACACACACACATATATATATAGTTGCTGACGGTCTAATATATAGCTTTGTCAAGATCCATTGTTCTCCACAATTCCAGACTGATGAGGGAAGCGTCGTCTTTTTGTACATTGTGTTGCACAGAAGCCTCAACACTAAAGGATAGTTGAAGAAGTTTTTTCCCTCTGCGGTAGCGTTATAGCACAGCTGAAGCTATTTTCTTGGCTTCAGCAGTAGCGCTATTTCACAACTGAAGTTGTTTTCCAGCTCAGGTGTGTCTTTAGGAGATATTTTCTGCCGCTTATTTCTACTATCTAATTACATTTGCTCTGTGGCATAGCTGCACGTAGCTACAGTCAGATATCTTTTTTTTAGTCTTTTTGTTATGTCGCAGAAAATAAAGCATTTGTGGGTGTTGCGTTTATATACATTTCATTGTACTGTTGAATTCGTTTAATTCGTACGGTGGATTCATTTTGTTCGCATACCTTTCTCTAAATGAGATTTTTACTTGTTTGTGAATACTTCGTTTTCTAATGATACACCTTTTTTATAATGTTGTCTCAAATTTGTTGGTTCAACTCTCGTCTTTTAGCATGTGGCGGTGGCCGCTCAACAGTTAAACATTTTACCGATTGTAGACAACTACCTGATGTCATAAACAAGGTTTTCTCAACGACATCTTGATATTGTGTATACTCTTTAAGTTTTGATTTTCCATGTGTAGCCTCTTTTCTTATATCACATTTTATTTACGCTTATAGCTCATTGTCTTCCTCTCTACCCATCATACACAATGTATCTAACTCATCTTGAATATGAGAGTAGTTTTTTATTTGCTTTTCTCACTTCAGTTTCTATTTCCCAACCCAATTCTATTTCTCGTCCTCCCCTAGTAGACTTTCAAGAGGAGTTCTAGAAAGATTTAAACCATATCTGACTTATGTTAGCTATTCTTTTTTCTTTCCATGCGAGAAGACATTCACTAAAAGTATGTTTGTTTGTATTTCTTTTTTCCGTATCATAAAATAATTTAGTAAAGGATCGAAGTGTAGAGTTTGAGGTAGAGAGACTTTTTGTTGTTGTTAGGTGTTTACATTTTGTGTTAGGGGTATACGGATTTTAACGTGGGAAGGGGAAATTTTTTGGGTTGTTCTTCGTCGTCAAGATGGATGTTGTGGAAGGGGGTTAATTTACAGTGTAAATGTGTCCCTGATCCCAATGCAAAACCATGGTCTCCAATACAAAATTCACTCTCCTCTACCAATTTATTAGCCTCGCCTACCTGATGCATCCATGCGTCCAATATATTTATACGTTGTTGTTGTTGTTACTTTGACGGTGACCCCATTTTATTTGTTGTTTTTATATAAGTTTTTTTCTCTTACATTACTTTGGCAGTTTCAATGGAGATGGCATACAGTGATCAAACAAAGCATAACTTGCATTTATCATTTGTAAAGTTCTTGCAGATTATTTTAGTGTTTTGTTGCAATTTTGTTCTTTTGCTATGCAAATAAAATAGTTTGCTTATAAAATTTAATTGACTATATATGCGTTGACAATTTTTGTAAAAAATATCTTTTCTTGTTGAGGTTGTATTCATGTAATTCCAACATAGAATTATTCTTCACTTATCTAAGCCATTGCAAATTTCATATTCTCAGTAATTATGACGGCTTTGTATTTATTGATGCCCTGCCATTATTACTTTTGTTGTGTGTTGCTTGATTGTAACTCAGTTCTAGAAACAAGTGCCTTTGTTTGCGCCAAGAATTGGTGTGTGCAGACGAAATTTTTGCTTGTGTGAAGACACACTAGAATAAATCCTAGGATGGATGGTATATTGTGCTAACAACAAGTTTTTTAAGTTTCCCACCAAGACAATCACTTCCTTGCCGAATAAAATCAAACCAAGTGATTATAATGCTCTTGCTCTTTTTATTACTGCTTATGTTTGTATTAAATTTTGGTAGGCACAAAAAATATTTTATTGTGAATGTTATCATTTTTTGAAATTTCATACTTTTGAGTCTATTTTCATTGAAAAAAATAAATAAATGGTGCATAGCAATCAAACTGAAACAAAGTGATTTAAATGTCCTTTTCGGTCTCATAACAAACTATGTTGGAATTAACTATTTGCAGGTGAGATATGTAATCTATCTACAATACTTCTAATGTCGCAATCATAAAAATATCTCCTTTTTGTACATATCTCTTACATTTTCCTATGTTGTTTTATTTCCAGAGTGTATCTTTTCTTGCTCTTTTATGAGCATACAATGTCCACTCTAGGTACAAGAACACAAAGACGACAATACCATGCTAGAAATCGGGAACACATAAATGCTTTGCGTCGTGAGTGGATTTTGTGTAGATGGAAGATTATGTTGCGCTGAACGAACTGGCCACCGATTCTCAAAATGGAATATCATGCACCCTGGAGACCAATAAAATATTTTGCATTATCTCACACAAGTTGACAAGATGCTTATAGCAAGAGTTAATCCTATTTTTCAGGTCAACCATACACAAGGGGGACAATACAAGTACAGTGGTCATACAATCAGCTTTCCTCAAAACATTTCTTCTATTGCTAAATACCCTCCTCACCGTATTTGTGATCTTGAAATTTTTCTTGTACAACGACAAGGGCCACAAAACAAAAATTATAAATTTTTCATAAGAAAAAGTCGTGTGTTAAATGCCTTGAAATATAAAGTAGCCAATGACCCTTACTATAAAGATGTCTTTCTAGATGACAAGGTAGTCTCTTCAGTGCTAGATATATCCACATATGTATCCTCATTGTTACGTTCCATAACATCTGATGTTTCACCAACCCTGCAAGCTAACTTACCAGTTGATATAGGTGACACTATTGTTAGTGATGATGCAGAAGTGCAGGCATCCTCCTTTGTGTTGGTCATGCCTGATACAAGAACATAATATGAAGAGATCCAAAACTTTTTTCTTTCTAGAGGGCCATTATCTCCATTCTCTATGCTATGGCCTGAACTTGGTATGTTTCCAATTAATAAATACAACACAGAAGGGTTGTTTTCAATGGTGTTTCCAACTTTATTTCCAAATGGTCAAGCTCTGTTTAGACAACCCCGCATCAAAAGTATCAAAATGCATGAATATTCCCTGCATTTGATGTGTTTCCATGATGGCCGCTTTGGGAGGCATCCCCGCTTCAGGTATTTCTTGCTTAACCTTATGATGCGATATAGGAGCCAATCCACCACTTTTGTTTTCGTGAAACAAAATGTTGATAGCTGCCTTCCGCCAACTATAGCTGAATGTCTGTAAACATTTTCTTGATTCTCCAAATGATTATCTTCCAGATAGTTTAATGAGATTTGGATCTAGCCTACGTGGCACAAGATCTTATTAGGGAAAGTGTCTCACAGAATTGGTTGATATGATTGATCAAATTGTCTCACAAAACTCTTTTCTTCACCCTTAGTGCCGCTGACACTAAATGGCCTGAATTTCACAAATTTATGGCTTGGATTTCCACCACATTATGCTCAAGAATCATAGCGCTAGAGATTTTGTAATGTTTCCGACAATCCTCACATTATATCTACATACTTGCATCAAAAATTCACAATATTCCATGAAGAAGTTGTAGAGAAGAATTTGGGTGCAAAAGACTACTGGTACAGGTGAAACAAAAAAACTAATTTCCCTTTCCCCATTTTTACCTTCTCATATGTGTTTGGCTTAATATCGTTTGTCTCTCCTTAGGTACGATTGGAAACGCAAAATCTCTACCCATGTTCATGCATTCTTATGGCTACAAAATGCACAAAATGTTGATACATTAGACTGGAACAATGAAGATGATGTCAACAAAATAAAATCTTATTATGACAATTATGTTTCTGCATGGAATCCTCGTAGTTAATTCTTCATAAATGGAGCAATATATCGACCCATCATCGATGACCCTTGTCTAATGGAAAACCAAGCTATATTCTCTACAAGTTCTCATCAAGACTATGAGGAATTGCTAAACCACGTCAATGTCGGTACAAAGCCCCTTGGGACCTTCAACCACAGTTCACTCTATGTAAGGAAGAAGATGGTAAAATAAAATACATCCCTTCTTGCAATGATGATAGATTAAACATCCACAACAAATATATTCTTATGATATGGTGATCTAATGTTAACTTCCATCCAATTCTATCTCAGCATGCAGTACTATGGTATATAGCAAAATATGCTTCCAAAGCTGAGAAAAAGTCAAAAAGTTATCACAATATGTTGTCACGCATTTCTGACGCTACAGACTCGTTGAACCCATCCTTTACTACTTTTCAGAATTTTATCTCAAGAGAGTATATGTGAACGTGACATCAGTGCATAGAAAACTTTCCATATGTTACAAAAGTTTCCCCTTGCTTAATGCAACTGACAATTTGTATCCTTGAATGTAGGGGGAAAAAAACTTGATGTGTTATGGTTGACAGAAATGATCCAGTAGAATCATTCATCCTTCTTTGATGCATATAAGAAGCACCCCATCACATTAGAAAACATATCCCTCATTGAGGACCAGTTTGCAATTGGTCTTATAATACAAACCGTATTGGGGAAAAGTGGAGGTTGCGAGAAACAACAACTATTGTACGTGTCACACCTAGGTTCTATAAGATCCCTTCAAAGGATTCTTCTTCTTTTGAATTATTCTTGGAGCAAACTTCATTATAACAGCCTTTCCGCAACATTGATTGTGATATTGGGCTCACACACAATGAAATTATTAGTAATTGGGAGGCTATGCAACCCTCATACCATCCATGGCATGTCCTTCAAAGCTCATCTGAAGAAGCTGAATCATCTAATTTTGATTCATCCTCAAATGAAACTCCAACACATGGACCCATCCCATTGGATGAGTGGGAACTCCTTTCCCAACTCTTCCCTGGCACCAATATACAACTTAATGAACTAGACATGCGGGGACATCGTGACTTTGTCATCCACTTCAACTGGAATACATTCAACATTTCTGCAACCATGAGAGAAACAAATGAATCTCTTTCATTGAAATCAATAGGGGATAACCATAATTCAGTCTACCCAACAATCTTCCTCAGCAATGTGCGCTTCTTTCTCACTAGAACAAAAGCTTGCCTTCAATACCATTCTATATCATAGTGCACACCAAGATACACTCCCATCCTCTTAGGATTATTATTCAAGGGATGACTGGAACAGGTAAATCCTTCCTCATCAATGCACTGAGGACAAGTTTCGCA
Organism: Taxus chinensis; assembly: GCA_019776745.2. Taxonomy (NCBI): domain Eukaryota; kingdom Viridiplantae; phylum Streptophyta; class Pinopsida; order Cupressales; family Taxaceae; genus Taxus; species Taxus chinensis. The sequence continues at coordinate 646,112,981 of CM034156.1, forward strand.
ACTCCTAACAGTGATAGCAGGTCCTCCCTTCTACTTTTAGTGCTCACTAGTGTTGCATCATTCAACATTTCAACTACTACAATTCATGCAAGTCTTCGAATACTGGTTAAAGAAATTAAACCATTGGAGGGAATGTCATTGAAAACTTTCCAAGAATATCTCAAAAGATGTGCACTATGTTCTTATTGATGAAATGAGCTTCGTAGGTCAAAATTGCTTTCACTAATTTATCTTCAGGCTTCTTGAGGCTTTCCCCTGCAAAAAAAATACAACCATTAGTGGTAGGTCTATCATTCTCATTGGGGACCTCAGAATTAGCTCCATCCTGTGAAGGATATGTCCATGTATGCAGGTCAGTCATATGGCATAAGTCTTTGGAAAGGTTTCAACACAAAATCACTCTTCAGACTATCTTTAGGTCAGTAGGGATCAGACCCTTCTCAACTGATGTTTTCAGCTAAATTCTTCAAAACCTTCGAAATACGGAGCCACATTTTCATGATTGGGAGATACTCATGTCATGCACAGATAACTTTTTGTCCCCTAAAGAAATAAAAGAATTCCAGACAACACCCCATTTGTTCTCAATTAATGAACTTGTTGACCATCACAACAAATTGATGTTACGCTCTTTGGCTACCCCCTATCGCTCATTGCAATGTGTAATGCACAAGATAATCAAATTCTTGTCACCCTGATGATGACCAATTGTAGTGCAAAATTCTACTCTGTATTAGGGAAAAGGTTATGCTTACATCTAATCTATGGGTTGAGACAAGCCTTGTTAATGGTTCTATTGGAATTTTAGTTTCCATCATCTATAATGTAGGTTCTAGTCCACCTGATATACCTTCTTTTGTTGTTGTTCATTTTGAAAGATATATTGGACCAGCATGGGACCCAAAAAATCCTTTCAACATTTTGATCACACCCATTTCTCCTGGGTCTCTAAGGCAACTTCCACTTAAAATGGCTTGGGCCCTCACAATACATAAATCCCAAGGCCTAACTTTAAACAAGGTGACTATTGACATTGGAGATACTGAACGCAGGGGCTTACTTTCACAGTTATTTCAAGAGTGTGATGCCTTCACAACCTTCATATCTCCCCATCATTTTTTTTGAAAGGTACTCTAACATGACACTTGGAACTTACGTCCACCTGCATAAAATGGAAGAACAAAGACTTCTTCAGCTACAACCATCCTTTCCATCATAACACAATACTCTCTCCTTCTACACTCATTCTTCTTGCCTCTTCTCCTGTCATGTTTCTCCACCATTCCCTCTATCATCTTCTTCTACATAATTCCTCTTCCTCCTCTTCACACTCTTATATATCCTTCATCAAGTTTTTGTTGTCCTGTCAGTGTGTTCATTGCACCTTCGTGGTTCGATTACTAGTAAATAAGTTGTTTCTCCGGCAAAAATGATTTTACCAAGGCGATTGCACATCCGTAGTAGTAGAAGATATTATATAACAGTGGATAAACTAGTGGTTGCTTGAGGGGGAGCAAGGTTACGCCGTCGTGGATTTTTGTGGGAGTAATATTTTGGTGTAGCGTTTTCTTTTTAAAAGGATATGTGTTTGTGATGTCCTTCTATTATTGAAACCTGGTGGGGCATATACATTTTGGATGAAAAAAAGAAGGGTAGAATGAAGCAGAGTCAAGCAAATGGTGGGAAGATTTATTGGTTCAGTGTGGGTAGAAATTGAAGTGGTTTTTTTTTTAGTTGGAGGGAGTAATCTAGTTTCTAATCATTGTTTTTTATTAGTTGGAGGGAAACAAAACAAATTATTTAGGATGATCAATTTCCATGTAAATTTATTTCAATTTGGATATTGATCTAGTGAGGCGTAGGACTTAAAACAATAATGTACACTCATCAAAGCATCGTAATTCAAAAAAAGGAAATGAAGTGTGGTCTAGAAGATATATATTTTATCAAAGAGTGTGAGTGGGTGAGTGTTAACATTTTTAGAGATGTAGGTTATATTGAGTTAATCACAGGGATAATTGCATTTATTGCCCCTTATTTTGCTAAGAAATATAGTATAAAGTTTTAAAAAGGGATTGCTTTAAACTGTCTTAGTTTTTAAAAGAAATGAAAAAACACACATGATTGGAAACACATTAGAGCATGTTCATCATGAAAATATTGATAAGCCCCTTCCAAATCATAAATGTGTTTCTTTAAAAGATACCCCAAATGAGTCTCTTAAGCTGAACGTCCTATTTAAACACATTCATGTAGAGAGTACAAGGCTCAAGCAATTCATGGAGTGCCATGTTGGGAAATAACAATTCACAAGGGAGTTCAACAGAACATGAGGTGGAATGAATGTTATTGACGGGAGATTTAGGTTCCTATGTAGCAAGTCTACGCCGCAAGGATCTATGTTGGAAGGAGTGTTGTCAGAAGTGATATGGGATAAATAGAGCTAGATAGTTGGTTGTATATTCCAAATAAAAATGTCATAGTGTATGTGTAATTTTTAATATTTTCATTTGAAAGAGGCTTCCAAACAAAAAAATACAAAAATGGATTAGTAAGAGGAAGAGGTTTCAACAAGCTCTAAAGATCAACAACAACGAGATGTGATTGGCAAACACAAGACATAGTTATTTAATGATAAGGGCCTCTCAAAGCATCCATCACTGTGGAGTTATAAGGTCTGTGTAATAGAATGTGTTGGTCTTAACATGCCTGATTTTTCCCAAATTGGATTTACATAGGAAGATATACTACAGGGGAAATGTGAACCTGTATGTTTAATGTTGTGATAAGTTTTGTGATCCTAAGGGTAGGGGGTAGTTAATAGCATGAAGCTTATGTTTCCATTTTTTTGGCATAAAGTTGATATTTAAAGTTAACTGTGAATCAGAATGTGTCTACATATCAACTTTAGGAAAGCGTATAAGTAATGAATTTACAATCCGAAGACAAAAGTGAGCTTACATATTCGTAAGTAGTGAAATCACATGCATACTGGAAAAGCGTTGCAGGAATTACGATTATAATACAACTTGAACCTTTGCATATAGATTTGATGAAATCTTATAAGTGATCAATTTACAATCCTATAATAGCTAAGGAAATTGCCCATGAAATGGTTTGTCTAAACCATGACAATGAGAAACTTAATGAAAGAGAAATGATTTCCTCAATAACAGAGGTGGTCGCCCATATTAGACAAGCCAATTCACATAATAATAATGTAGAAGAAGAAATGAAAAAGAATCTTTTGCAATACCATGCCTTAGTCACTTTCCGAACATATGCACAATCACAATTGTTATTACAAGATGAAGATGAATGTCAGATAAGTAAATATTCAAATGGCCATATCTTGTTTTTTATTATCTACCTTAAGATCTGTGTTTGATTATCAAGTTCTTATAAAAAAAACAATTATTTTCATTAAAAAATGTTACAAAGACTCCAAAGGATCTGGATGTTTATTCTTTAATGAAAAAAAATTTGGGTTCAAATTGTTTTCTCCAATTGCATTTTTCCTACATGCTTGATTGTGTTGAACATAGATCCATAACAAGGATGCATGATACCAAAGGGTATAATCCTCTAAAGGGTTGCAGGGTATCTAGATACAAAGACCTGTGTATACAACCCTAAATCCATTGATAGAGTTGCAAGGTGTCTAAATACAGAGACCTACACACACATATGTAACCCTTTTGCCTAACAACCCTAAATCCAATAACCAGAGTGGCCTAAAATGTCCATTATCTCATTTATAAATTATTTCTCACAGCTTCTTCAATAACTAACTTTCTCTCTTCAACATTGTGGTATGTAGAGGATTAAATTCTTGTAAACCTTTAAAGATACTAATATATTATGGTCAACCATGGTAAGAAACAGATGCACTCACTTTTTTCAATTCTAAGGCCTTCTCCACTGGGAAAATCTGGTCATGCTCTCCCCACACAATAAACACATGCTACAAAACACCCAAAAGGCATCAAGATCAGAGAAAAAATGCCACGAAAAGTAAAACACCATGGATAAGAAATAGGTAGGAAAAAGGGCTATACCTACTTAAGAACAAGAAGAGGTGGAGAAAGTTCTGTGTTAAGGACAACACCCCTCAAAATCTCTTCTATCTCTACTCTATTTTTTTACATACAGAGTCTGCATCACAGTTCATGTTGACAGAAAATTTAGTGACTAAAATTCGTCAACTATTTTTTTTAACTTTTTCCCAAAATATTAGCCAACTGGAAATGCATTTTTGTCTTTGGTTCTATAAAATAGAGAAAATTTAGTGATTAAATTGAAACTAATTCACAAGGGAGTTAAAACTCAAGAATTCTCAACAACATGAAAGTTCAAATGTGGTTTTGCAAATACACAAGCCCCTGAACCATCTCATAAACCAAATTAAGTGTAGGTGAATTGGAAACATGAGTCCATTGCTAAACTGTGACTACCTCAAAACATAGTACAAAATTTGAGTAACACATAAGATAAATGGAAATCAATCCCTCTACAAGGGAATTCATACATCAAATTGGTGTTCAGTTTGGCTGGAACCTTAAAAACTATTTGTTTATTAAACCTCATAGAGCCTTCTGTGAGGATTTCCTTGTTTATATTCTCTTCAAATAAAAAATTAGTGACCTCTACATAGAAATAATTATATTCAGTCATATAAATAAAAAAATTAAAATTTTCTTTAGTGTTAGGATCTAATATCTACCAAATATTCTAGAGAAAAATTTAAAATTAAATCCAAAGCTATCACAACTATACTATATTTTTTACATTTTCCTAATCCATTTTTCTTGTAAAATTAGCCATATCCGATGATTCTTCAAACCCTTCTTCAAACCATCCATATATGTTAATATTATTTTTAGGCATTATTCACAAGAACCCAACTCTCATGAGCTTTAATGATTCTCTTTATACTCACTACATAGGTGAATCTTAACAGGGTGAAGAACTGAGATTGAGATTACTAAAATGAACCATCACATATTTTTTTGATTGAAAGATAAACATCTAGATTTTGATTGAAGGATCAGTTGGTATCCACTATAGGAATAAGTGCACCAACAGACACCCTTCACACATTTTCAATTCTAACCAATAATTAAATAAATGAATGATAATGTAGATCTCTGTTTTAGAAATTGAAAATCTAGTACCATCAAAGATTTCAAGCTTTCATAATCCATAATATTTAGAAAATAAACTATTTAGAAATAACTGTGTGGGGGAGAGAAACAACATGGATATTCCATATCTCCTTCAAAACCCATCACCATCACCATGGGAATGATTATGGGTGTTGCTGGAGATCAAAACCAACCATGTAGATTGTTGTTGTTCATATCCTAGAAAAACAAACAAACACACATGCGCGAGCGCGCGCACGCACCCACCCACACACATACACACACAGAAATATGCTTACTTTAATGTAGTCATTCAAAATAAAGTTAGGAAGCAGGTCGGGGGGCTTGTAGAGAGAAATCCTTATCAAAGTCCTCGGATTACGCACATGCACAACACACACACGCGCGCGCGCGCGCGCGCACTCGCACTCGCACACACACACACACACAAAGAGAAATATGCTTACTTTAATGTAGTCATTCAAAATAAAGTTAGGAAGCAGGTTGGGGGGCTTGTAGAGAGAAAGCCTAATCAAAGTCCTCAGATTAGCCGCACGCGCACACACACCCACACGCACACGTACACACACACACACACATGCACGTGTGCGCACACACACACACAGAAATATGCTTACTTTAATGTAGTCATTCAAAATAAATTTAGGAAGCAGGTTGGGGGGCTTGTAGAGAGAAATCCTGATCAAAGTCCTCAAATTACCCGCCCTTTGGCAACGCTGCTAAATCACCACATTCAGAGGGCACATATGTCACAATAAATGGGTTGGGCTTAACACCATCCTGATTAATTTGACGAAATATTTCCAAAGCCATAATTTCATAACTATTTTGGGCATACCCATGAGTCAGGTTGTTGTGTAAAAATACATCTTTTTCAAACGTGTTCTCAAAAATTTCTGGTGCAAGCGTCAACTTGACCACATTTAAAACACATTCCTACAAGGATATTCTCAACAAAAACATAGACCTTAAGCCTCTTTACTCAAAATGATTTTTTTGTTTAAATTTTGAAATAACTTTCAGTTAATAAAAAGGTCTATTATAGAAATTTAATAACTTTTCATCAATCTACCACGAATGAGGTTTTTAAAAGGAAACCTGAAAACATCGTTTTACTTAGCTTGTTCTAGAAGTTCTAAGATTATTTTCAGAGTTATTAAGAATTCTACAAGGCTCTCCTGTCCATTGCCATGAAACTAAATCAAGCATTATTTGATGGCTTTAGAACTGGCTTGGGTAAACTCAAAGAAGAAATGGAAGGAATGATCAATGATCTTCCAACTCATATGAGCAAGCCTTTGATTTCCTACTTGAAGCACTTGAGCTCCGAAGGCATAATGTCTCTGGTCTATTAATTACAATCTCTAGTAGAGCAGATGGAAACAGATTTTTTTTCAACATGTGCCAGCCTTATTGGCAGCAAATGATAGCCTTTTTCTGTAGCTAAGGAGTTCCGAAATACAGTTGAAGGAACGGGAAAATGAACTACAGAAGATGGCAAAGTATTTGAAGAATGCATTGTTAAAGAAGGGTGAAGAAACAGAGGATTTTTGCAAGCGTATGAGGGCTCAATCTAAACGCATTCAAGAGCTAGAAAAGGTTGTTAAGGAAATGGAGTCTAAACGATTTGAAGACAGGCAGGCTGTGTGTGCCAAAGACAGACAGATTTTGTTACAAAGAGAGGAAGCATTGCAGAAGCATGAGGATTTCAACCGTCAACTATCCATGCTCAGGGAAGAAATTTTACAGCTTAAAAAACTGACCTTGAAAATAAAAACATGAGAGCTTCTTCAGAGATTTTCCCCACAAACAAGGTATTTTCAAGCATTTTTTACCATAATTTTACAGATTGTCATCCCATTACATTAAATTATATGCACTTTTTCTCACATATCTGATAGCAATAAGATCGGTGAAGAATACAAAATGTAACAATTTTATGTATCTTATTGTGCCACTTAAAACATTCTGTAAACTAAGAAGTTAGGTGACATTTACTAACAAATATATCAGTGAATCTGTTAACAAAGATCCAAAACACTTGAATCCTTTCTATATAGCATATAGAAAGTAGCTATTAATATTCATGTACACACAGTGGTAGATATTAGGACTTGTTTAGCGGATTCAGTAGATTGACATAAATAACTCAATTTTTTCGTGTGTTTGGTCAAACATTTCAATACATTTGGACCCACTTTGGCATAGAACCCACAGTCCAAGTCTGTTGAGGGATACCTGCTATCTGACCTCATCCTTTTTTCCTGATGCCTTAGGGAATGGAATTTTGGTGGTCTCTTGTGACTTAAGATTCGTCATATCAGTTGGAAGACCCCTTGGTCATATGATTTTAAAATATTTTCAAACTTTTTTTTTCCTTCCACACTTTCCCTGAAAATAGTGGAAATCTATGAAAATCGGAGCTGCAGATTGAAGATCAGGTACTATGCATCTATTAAGCATTTAAATTGTCTCAAAAACTTGAAAATTTATGTTCAGGAGAGCAACTTGAATTGATTATCCCAGGAACTGAAATGAGTGAACTTGAAGGCTAATTATACCTTAATCGTTAAATGCTTAGAAGCCCACCAGCTAAAGCATCGATCCTCTGTTCGGAACTGAAACATTCCAAATTTCCATAACTAAAGGCATTATAACAAAATCAAAAGTGTACAAATAATCAAAACTGATAGCATTCCACAATGTAACCAAGCTGGTTGTTGACAAGATTGATAGAAGCACCACTGAAACTTTTGTGTGATGATTTTTTTGCCCTTGAAATTATTCTATCTGGGCACAAACACCACATCAAAAACCACATTTCCAAAAAGAAAATTAAAAGATGGATTGTAACACGAAACAAAATAATTCAACAGTTACATAAACCACAAATATGTTGGATGACATCAACCAAAATTTACAAATATATAGCATTGTTGTACAAATCATTAAAACATAAAATCTGACCAATATATTTTATGGAACCAATGAGACAAACAGTTCCATGGTAACTACAAAGAGAGCAAAAATATTTAAAGATGACCAAAGTTCTCGCAGCAATACTAAGTCCCATAATCAACATATATCAAACCCAAAAGAAAGTAGAACAACGGTGTTACAATAAAATAAGCAAAGCCATAATGTCATAACTATTTTGGGCATACCCATGAGTCAGGTTGTTGTGTAAAACTACATCTTTTTCAAACGTGTTATCAAAAAATTTCTGGTGCAGCGTCTACTTGACCACATTTAAAACACATTCCTACATGGATATTCTCAACAAAAACATAGACCTTAAGCCTCTTTACTCAAAATGAATTTTTTTCTTTAAATTTTGAAATAACTTTCGTTAATAAAAAGGTCTATTCTAGAAATTTAAGAACTTTTCATCAATCTACCACGAATGAGGTTTTTAAAAGGAAACCTGAAAACATCGTTTTACTTAGCTTGTTCTAGAAGCTCTAAGATTATTTTCAGAGTTATTAATAATTCTACAAGGCTCTCCTGTCCATTGCCATGAAACTAAATCAAGCATTATTTGATGGCTTTAGAACAGGCCTGGGTAAACTCAAAGAAGAAATGGAAGGAATGATCAATGATCTTCCAACTCATATGAGCAAGCCTTTGATTTCCTACTTGAAGTGCTTGAGCTCCGAAGGCATAATGTCTCTGGTCTGTTAATTACAATCTCTAGTAGAGCAGATGGAAACAAATTTTTTTTCAACATGTACCAGCCTTATTGGCAGCAAATGACAGACTTTTTCTGTAGCTAAGGAGTTCCGAAACACAGTTGAAGGAACGGGAAAATGAACTACAGAAGATGGCAAAGTATTTGAAGAATGCATTGTTAAAGAAGGGTGAAGAAACAGAGGATTTTTGCAAGCGTATGAGGGCTCAATCTAAACGCATTCAAGAGCTAGAAAAGGTTGTTAAGGAAATGGAGTCGAAACGATTTGAAGACAGGCAGGCTGTGTGTGCCAAAGACAGACAGATTTTGTTACAAAGAGAGGAAGCATTGCAGAAGCATGAGGATTTCAACCGTCAACTATCCATGCTCAGGGAAGAAATTTTACTAGCTTAAAAAACTGGTTGAAAATAAAAACATGAGAGCTTCTTCAGAGATTTTCCCCACAAACAAGGTATTTTCAAGCATTTTTTACCATAATTTTACAGATTGTCATCCCATTACGTTAAATTATATGCACTTGTTCTCACATATCTGATAGCAATAAGATCGGTGAAGAATACAAAATGTAACAATTTTATGTATCTTAGTGTGCCACTTAAACCATTCTGTAAACTAAGAAATTAGGTGACATTTACTAACAAATATATCAGTGAATCTGTTAACAAAGATCCAAAACACTTGAATCCTTTCTATATAGCATATAGAAAGTAGCTATTAATATCCATGTACACACAGTGGTAGATATAAGGACTTGTTTAGCGGATTCAGTAGATTGACATAAATAACTCGATTTTTTCGTGTGTTTGGTCAAACATTTCAATACATTTGGATCCACTTTGTCATAGAACCCACAGCCCAGGGCTAGTTGAGGGATACCTGCTACCTGACCTCATCCTTTTTTCCTGATGCCTTAGGGAATGGAATTTCGGTGGTCTCTTGTGACTTAAGATTCGTCATATCAGTTGGAAGACCCCATGGCTATATGATTTTAAAATATTTGCAACTATTTTTTTCCTTTCACACTTTCCATGAAAATAGTTGAAATCTATGAAAATCGGAGCTGCCGATTTAAGATCAGGGACCATGCATCCATTCAGTTTTTTAAATGTCTCAAAAACTTGAAAATTTATGTTCAAGAGAGCAACTTGAATTGATTATCCCAGGAACTGAACTGAGTGAACTTGAAGGTTGATTATACCTTAATCATTAAATGCTTAGAAGCCCACCAGCTAAAGCCTCGATCCTCTGTTCGGAACTGAAACATTCCAAATTTCCATAACCAAAGGCATTATAACAAAATTAAAAGTGTACAAATAATCAAAACTGATAGCATTCCACAATGTAGCCAAGTTGGTTGCTACCAAGATTGATAGAAGCACTACCGAAAGTTGTGTGATGATTTTTTTCCTCTTGAAATTATTCTATCTGGGCACAAACACCACATCAAAATCCACAGTTCCAAAAAGAAAATGAAAAGATGGATTGTAACACGAAACATAATATTTCAACAGTTACATAAACCACAAATATGTTAGATGACATCAACCAAATTTTACAAATATATAGCATTATTGTACAAATCATTAAAACATAAAAATCTAACCAATATATTTTATGGAACCAATGAGACAAACGGTTCCATGGTAACTACAGAGAGAGAGAAAATCTTTAAAAATGCCCAAGGTTCTCGCAGCAATACTAAGTCCCATAATCAACATATATCAAACCCAAAAGAAAGTAGAACGATGGTGGTACAATAAAATAAGCAATAGTATCCCAAACAAATGGTAGAATGCATTTCTTTTTTTCGTTTCTGAAACAAGATACATCCACCATTTATTTTGGACATGACATGGAGTTCTATAGTTATAAGACAAAAGAAAATTTAAATAGGTAAAGGTAAAGGTAGTTTTTTAGGTCACTCCCAAGCTAGATACCAATTTGGTGTATGATCCTTGTAGAAGCCCACGAGGGAATTGTTTTTTCATTTAACTTATATATTGTTTGAATTTGTACCTCTTTAGGTTTCAACCCTTTGACCAAGCTTGTGGTAAATCAAGCCTTGCAATCTATCTCAGCCCCAGGCTTTAATAAACAGTAGATATCATCCAAAGATATAACTCAAAACTCGATGTTTGTGTATGTTTATAACATTATATTCTACCAAGAACAGAAGCTAAATTACACGGTTTTCCAAGGCCGGCTGAGATATCAAGGAATCGATAAAGAAACAGATAATCACCATGAAAGTAAAAGTTGTATTTTGATCAACTATTGAATTGTATTTTTACTTATAATAATATTCACCGTAGAGTTACTGTTCATCAACAAGAGTTTCCACTGGTTAGAAAAGAAAGAGGTAGATAAGATTACATAGTTTATAAAATGTAATACATGAGAAAGTATCTGCAAGAGGTCTTTCATCCCGATGAGATAACACTTAATTTGTTTGTCCAGGATTACCAGGGTAAATTCACTTGAACATTGTTATTGATGGTATGCTATCCTCTGCTAAATATAACGAGTCAAATCTCGTCCAATTTCATACAAATTTTCTCTCCATACTTGTACCCTACAGATGAACAAAAAATGTGGAGGAGAGGGAGGAGCAATTCCAGGGACACAGTAGCACAGCATGCTAATTATTGACAGAAGGGTATCAGTCAGACTGTGCTCTAGCAATTGACATAGGGGCGTTTCTCCTAGTGATGACCCAGGGTGAACCCCATGTTAAATGGTCTCTGAGTTAATGGGGACATGATGGATATGGCAGAGGAGTTGGCTTTCAATGAATCCAAAGATCAAATGGCCGTGTAATGAGTTAGTTGGCTTCTTAGTTAAAAGAGAAATATTGTACTGTGATGAACATTGAAAAACATGGCGGGTGTGCAGTTCGCTAGCCCAGACAATCAATAACCTCAGGAAAAAACCAAAAAAAATTAACAAGTGGGTATTGGTGTACAACATTGAACAACAAAATTTGCATAGATTTCTTAGTTTATTTTAATCAAGAAAGACTGTTCAACATGTCTGGCTCTTTTTTCAATATATCCTAATTCATTTCCCCTCCGTACATTAAAAACGTTATTATTATCAGTCAAAATACTAAATAAAATTCATTTCCCCATGTTTGAGACCGCCCCAAACCTAAATAGACTGCAACCCTATTAACTTGCGAAAGAAAACAGAGTCTAAAAAAATTCAATCTACCTCATAAACTTAACCAAACTACTTCAAACAGCGGTTTAGAGGCATTTTTATCATGAAATTTGTACTCGGTGTGGAGCAGGACGTCGAGGGTTGATTGAAGTAATGGCATTTGCAGCAAGCATTCAAGATTTCTGCACTTCTACCAGCTGGGTTGTTGGCCATCATTGTCATCCTCATGTCTTCAATTTCTACATTTTCCAAACATCAATGAATGTATTTTTTTCGGCCCCCTCCCCCTCTCTCTATATGGGACACCCGGCCCCTATTCTCCATGGGGGCACTCCCCTCCCACCCCGCCTCCCGCTCTTCCTATAGTTCTATTTTGATCTATCTGGCTATCTGGAGGGAGAGGGTCCCCGGCCCCCTATATCTATATGGGGAGAGGAGGATCCCCTATCAATTGAGGCATTTTTTCGAACACTTGGCGTGCATCCTCAGTAGATCCACATCTGTAATACACATCCAAAAGGTTAATCCCAACAAAAACATCAAACTGAAACTTACATCCTATTATGTGCTTCTGAATCTCCTTACCCTGCTGCAGGTCCAATATGGCGTGGCAGGCCTTGAGCATGTGGAAATCTGTGATGTGAAGATCAAACATCTCGTATCCTTGCGGCAGGCCTCAAGTCACATATATTACTATGTGTTGAATAATGTTAAATATATAACGACCATGAAAATTAATGATAAAACAAAGCCGCTACAAGCATAATGCAACACCCACGAGCTCGGTTTAGAAGGAAATGTTTAAGAAACTCAAATCTGGGTCAAGCCGTAATAAAACAAAAAAAAAAAGACGGAACAATGGATAAAGTATAGGAAACAAGCTGATCGTAGAAGGATGATCTCAGGGTAAATGAGGTAGAAAAAATCATTGAAACAAATCCTGTCGTCTTTAAAAAGCAGCTGGAACATCCATAGGGACTCAACCCCAAAATAGATCGTGCAAACCAAAAGAGCTCTAGACAGGCTACGATCGGCATAGCTGGTTTAAAAACCCCACCTAACAGATCTAAAGCTGACCTAGCTCCACGCAAGTATAAAGGAGAATCTACGCATAGCCAGGAACAAATAAGGCGGCCAGGACATTATAGAGGCGAGCTCCAGGTTGCACAACACCCAAGCAAAATGGCGGCCGAGATGCATAGGGCAGAGCCCATCGAAATACACAGAATAGAGAGAGCAAGCCTTTCAAGTAACCCACGAACAAAACCCTTAAGCAAAAACATGAGCTCGAACCAGATCTATCAAATTTCATAATGGCGGCCATACAGCAAAGAAAAGCCAAACCAGAACTGTCCCTGTAAAATAAAAACCATATTTAGATGCCTTCATTACCCAAACACCAGAGACAGCTGGCTGAGGGGAAAATTAAGCAGGTCGAGCACCTCAAGCAGGTGGAGGTAGTCGTTGGAGATCTATTGCAAGTAAGCCACACCTCCGGCGTAATTAATAATATTTTATTCCTTTTTTAATATCTTTGCTAGATACTTGATAAGATGCGTTGACAAGGATGCCAAGAAATTGTCAAAGCAACCAGCAATGTCAAACGAACCTGCAACATGTCATTAAGTATTGATCTTGAGTGGATTGGGAACACTGCAAAATTATTGAAAGTCGTTGTCATGGAATACAAGTATTTTTTACAGCGTAAGTTTGTGCAGAAACTGCGCAGACAATAAAAACTTCCACCAATATCACAAACACCTCTACTCTTTCATGTTTAGGGATGGTAAAGATCTGTGTTTTTTTAGGAAGCACAACCAGTTTGCAACGAGCTACGAAAACGAAAAATATTTGAAGCTTCAAAAGACGGATTTATATGGGTACTTATATATATGGATTATTTTATTGTACTGAATCGGTATAGAGATCTTTCTCCTATCTATTCTCTTTCATTCAGAGATACTTATGTCAGCTATCATTCTCACCGATTACACAAATTAACCCTTTATATAACTATATAAAAATTATTAAGAGCAAAAACTTTGAAAGAAATAATGAAAGGCTGCGCAGAGATTGCAGCCATTCTATGTCTCATAACTGTCCACATAGGCTAAATTGGACTTACTTGCCATACTGTGATACAAAATCTAACACAGCAGCAAATAATACAATTATTTAAACCGCCCATAAACCAATTTTTTTCTTTGTGGATTCCCAGCCTATTCTGATAGGCTCCTTGAGAGGCACATACAAAACCATGCCCTCTGAGGCATTCTTATCCCGAGAACAGCAAGGAGCAAGTGGAGGGAAGCTTGTGGCAGGGCATATCTCAAACTCGTTATTGCTTGACATCAATTCCCAGTTATTTGCATCCATTCCATTGATTTCAATGCAGCAGCAAATATGAGCTGCTGAAGCGATTCTTCGGGTCTCGCTCTCCATTCACTGCAGAGATTGATTTGCAGACGTTTTTTTTTCCGAATATATAAAACAAATATCTAAGGAATGTGGGGGCCACGTTACAAGAAAACGTGAGTTGTCTGGGTCATGGAGCGATTGCGCACAAAACACATGGACCCACGTTCTGCACCAATGATAAATTCGGAATAACTTAATATGTACTTGTTAGAGATATTTTAATTTTTCTGCCTTTTATATTAACGTATTCATAAATATCTAAAAGCTCCGTTGTTGGGCAATTGATATTTTGGTTTTTCATATATTTTATCCATTTAACGTATTGATAAATATTCACGGCGTCAATTAGTGTGCCATTTCTCTCAACGCAAAGTTTCGGAAGAGAAAGCGAAGGTAAAAACAAAAAACAAATAATTGTTTATTGCCGAATAATTTTTTAGCTGAAATGGGTGGGATGCAAAATTACAATGATAAAAAGAAACGTGATTCCCATTTCCTGTGATGTGACCAATGGTTGACAATGGGTTGTTAAATAGGGTACTAGTTTACGTAACTACACAAAATAAATAATTGTGACAACGTCATAAGTTCCGAAATCTAAGGTGGCGATGTGACTCTCACTCACAATTTGTAAAATGTCAAAATTAAATGGAAAAACAAGAGTTTCAGTGACATCGAATTGTATTTCGCAACTATTTACTTCAGCGTTTCATACCTAGGGGAGAGGGGCCAATAGGTGAACAAGGTCCAATAGTTGATATGACTATTGGTCACACAATACCCAATAGTTGTCATAGTACTATGTAGTAGTTTTTTTTTTTTTTTTGACATGATAATTATGTAGAGTAGCAAATCACATCATGACATGTATGACCTCTCACCCATGTACAAGTACAAAAAAATCAATATTCAACTAATTTCACCCATATTCAAGTATTGGTTTCCACCATGGTTGTAGTGTAACTCAAGTTTAGTATTTTAAATCAATTCAAAATATGGGTTTCCCTCCAATTAAACATTCCAAATAAAAAATATAAGCTAATACAAATCTAAACTACATATTACCGAAAAAATTGCAATCTCATATGATAAACAATTTATTTTATGGACCCCTTAACTTAGGGTGTACCACTACTAGCCCCTCTCCCCTAAGTAGTTTTGTTATTGTGGCCACTACTAAAATGGGGTGAATTTTGAAAATTTCTTATGTTGTTACTTAGGTATGGGAAAAATAAATTATTTGACCTAATATCATCTTATTTTGGAATAAATTTACCATTTTTTTTAGGTTATTTATGAGACATGGGAAGATTGGATTTTAATATAATACTATTATCTTATGGAAAAAGTTTACTTTTGTTGATACAATCAATGTGTTAATTGATGTTTTGGTTTTCTTGGTATCAATTTTAAGATTGTTAGGAATGTGAATATAAAATATGTTTTCATCATATAATATTTTAACGTGTTCTATATGAGGGAGATCTTGGTTTACATGTACTTCGTATGAAATGGAATTGCTAGAAAATACTCTTTAATGAAAGTAACATGTCTTATTTTTAAAGGATTTTATAGACAACATATATTATGTTAAATGGACATTATTACTTTAAATGGATTTCTTTTTGACATTTCTTCATTTCTTCATTATTCTTGGCATTGTTTCATTTAATTTTGTACAAAATGCAATAGCAATGTCACGAAAATCCTTGTAGAGTTTATTGTGTAGTACCTTCACAATGTGGTTGTAATGTCATAAAACACATTATTTGTCTTTTGATTTGAAACTTTCAAATCACAAGTACAAGTCAACTCACAAATAAATGTATTGCGTCAACAAATCTAAGAGCTTTATTCTTACATCACACATTTTTTTGTCATCAACAAAACAAATCCATGACTTATAGGGGAGAGGCCCTGGTTGTGGTGCCCTATTTTCGCAGGGTCATTAGACCACATCAATGCCACGTGGACGAGTAAAACCATCCCCATTCCTCGACATTTTCTGACTTCCAAAATTCATTTGGAATGTTAACTCATTAAGCTTGCCACGTGTCTAAGCAATTTTTTTAGCTGTCAAAATTGGCGGAGATTTTGTTTGGGACCAACTGCAGACTATTTGCAACGCCCCTGGAGTGCATGCTACGAATGGTCATTAAATGTTGCATCCCTAAGTATTGAAATAGTTGGTGCCAGTTATTGAATACACCAACGCCAAATCTTGGAAACATATGCATAGAGATTTAAATGTGTGTGTTTTAATGGTTGACAATGAGCAGGTTTAATATGGAGAATCAGGGACCACCGGAACTCACGCAAGGGCCATTTGTTGCACTGAATCAATGTTTTACAACGTTTGATATCTCACATGCCCCTGCCCAACTCGTTTGGTTGTAGCATTGCTCGGCCCAACCCTTGCTTAACTTTCCAACTCAGTGGTGGCTATGTGTTTTCTCCAACTGTCTCAATCTCTCTCAAATCTCGGCTCCTTATTGATCTGTGTTTCGCTGTGACTCGATGGCCCTAAATCCCAGCTCAACGATGGCTACATTTTCCTCAGTGGTGGCTCAGCCTCTGCCCATCTGCAACTAACCCCTCTCAGATGATGGACCTGTAAGGGAGAGTGAAATTCGTGCACGATAAAAAGAAGATGAAAGGACACACACAGAAAGACAATGATGTCTTTGAATGTTGAATGTGAGAAGTAAAACCTCACATAGGCAATGATCCTTGAGTGTTTTTAAACACTACACTATTTTTGGAAGTTTGTTGTTTTCCATTCAATGTTTTCCTTTGTTGATAAAATTTATTTGTTCCTTTTCCATGTTTTACATTTATGCAATGCAAACTATTTTTGTTTCGAATGACCAGCCCAATACATTGGTAACAATTAACAAAAACCGATTGCTATAAACGTTAATCTCTGACATTGAAGTGAAATGGGTATTGATGGGGTAATCCATACTTATTCGTCAGGTTGTGCAAATGCTAATTAATTGACGTTAGAATGTGTGGGGGAGGAGGAAGAGGAGAATTCGACGACGTAGTGGATGTTTGCCAAACGGAATGAGAATGATGAATAAGAAAAGTGCGAAGATATCTTTTGAGAGTAGACGAGGAAGAGGATTGGCGAGAAAGAAAGTGAGCCATACCCAAGTCCTCTTTCACAGGTGAAGCATACCTAGATCAATAAATGCCACAGTTGATACTACGGGTTTAGTTGAGGTTTTGGGTGAATTTCTCCTCCAAGCCTTTTGTCCCATAGTCTGTCTATATTAATCCAACATTGACAGAATCATCCTATAGCAAGTAGAAGATTCAATTTTTGGGACAAATTTGAACTAGCAGCTAGAGATTACTGGCCACGCGCAAAGAAAGAAAACATTGCTGATTCAAAGAACTTGCAATACTTAAAATACTTTGAAAAACAGAAAATAGGGTGTAAATCTGAGCAATGCAAATAATTTTATTATACATTTGATCCACCCGCTAATCTCTAAATCCATAACCAATGATTTATTACACATGAATTACAATTCGAAAGCGCATTCCTTTATTGAAACTATATGGTACACTTTCCTTTTGATAAAGAAATAACACTAGTTTAAAAAAGTGGCCAAAATGACTAACAATGACAACTTGTCGAAGGTCCAATAATACAAAGTTGCATAATAAATAAGCTCTTTCTTGCTTTTACCAAGGCGATTGTACATCCATAGTCGTAGAAGATATTATATGACAGGGCGAGAGCTATCCTCCCCACAAAATGCACCACATACATAAAAACACTCATGCGAACCATCATGCCATCCATGACGTCATGTTGAGCCACGTGGCACATCATTTCAGACTTAGTTTTTTTTTGTGGTTGAAAAAAACGTGTTTTTCAGCTACACGCGAAGAGACCCAACGGAATTTGACCCAGGGACATGCGGGTTTCAAGCGCACATTCCCCACCATCATGCCTACCAGTTGCCACATGTTGCATTCTGATTGTATTGCATTTTTAAAGAAAATAGAAAAGTTTGACATGAACCCTGACACGCGGGACCCACCAATGTATGTACATGCATGTGCATGGTCCTTTTTTATGGGGCGTGGAGATGTATGTGGTGCGTTTTGTGTGGATTGGGAACATTGCAAACATGACTTCAAGAAATAACGAAGAACAATTGTTTTCAGTCATCACATCCCCACATTTTGGTGTTTCAAAGTGTTGGTATTTAGATTCAGGAGCAACTCAACATATGACACCTAAAAGATGTTGGTTTACATCATACAAAAAGTACCCAAAGGGAAGACTGTCAATCTTGGAGATGACAACAAGCTTGAGATGATAGGATTTGGAAATGTCTCATTGAAGATGTCGGATGGTGCACATAAGCAAATCAAAGATGTATGGTATGTCCCTACTCTAGAAAAAAGTCTTTTATCAGTAAGTAAGATTACCGATGTTGGAATATTTGCATAGTTTGATAGCAAGGTGTGTGTCCTAAAGGATGAGGAAGGAGTTACTATTGCCGAGGGAGTAAGAGATGGTAATTTGTACAAGTTATGTGCAGTAGTACTTGAAGTAGTGTTGACAACAACAAATAATGAAAGATCAGATTCAGTGCTTTGCCATCATAGATTTGGATATGCAAATACACATTCCCTTGAGGTATTAAAGAGAGAGAAACTTGTAGAGGATTTAAATATACATCTATCGATTGAGTTGGGGGTGTGCGAAGGTTGTTGTTTGGTAAAGCAACATAGATTCCCCTTCTCAAAGAAAGGAGCGAAAAGAGCTAATGAGCCAATGGAACTCATACATTCTGATATTTGTGGTCCAATGCAAACAATGTCACACAAAGGGGCAAGGTATTTTATTACCTTTATTGATGATTCCTCTAGAATGAACTTTGTTTTTTTTCTCAAAAATAAATCATGTGCATTAGAAATGTTTAATATTTTTAAAGAATTTGGTGAGAAACATTCAGAAAATGAAGAATGTTGTTAGTATTGTTTTGATGGTGAGAATGAAGACCGTAACGATGACAATAATTACAATGATGATGACAATAAAAATGATGATGGTGATGATGACGAAAATATTGATATTAATAAGTATAATAATGATATTTTTTGAACTATTAATATTAATACTAATAATAGTATATATTTTTAACAATATTATTATTAATAATTTATCTTTATATTATAAATTGTAAAAAATTGATTCAAACACCCTAAACCATAAACATGTACAATAATGATGATGACAACGATGTGATAATGGCAAATGAGAATAACCATGACTAGGAAGATGGAGATCATAATGATGATCATAATGGTAAAGATGATTGAATTGATCATGAAAATGATGACAATGAATAATATTATGATGAAACTACAACGACGCCAAAGACGATGAAGATCGTGATGATGCAGAGGAGGACAATAACGATGATGATCACGATTAAGATGAAGATAACCATGATGATAAGGATGATATTTGTGATGCATATTACTATTACTATTAACACAATAATAATAATAATATAACATTAATAATTAGTGAAAAATAATAATAACAACATTAATATTAATAAAAATTATAATAATGATAATAATAAGAGTTATTAATGTTTTATAAACCCTAATAACAATATCAATTTTAGTAGTAATACTAATATTGATAATAATGATAATGACGATGATGGCGACAATGATGGTTGTGGTAGCGATAGTGGTGATAATAATGATGAGGATGATGATCCTGAAGAGGGCGACAATAATGGTGAAAATGATTATATTGATCATTAAAATGATGGCAATGATTATGATGATGATGAAAACAACAACGATACTGAAGACAATGACGATCATTAAGATGACGATAACCACAATATTACCAATACTATTAATAAAATTATTATAATATTAATATTTTTAATAATAATAACTACATTAATATTAATTACAATAATAATATCTTTATTTCTTATAAATATTAATAATATTATTGATATTAGTAATAAGATTAGTATTGGTGATGATGACAATGAAGATGATGGTTTAGATGATGGTGGTGATAATGAGGACGAGGATGATGATGATGACGATTACGACGATGACAAATACGGTCCGATCACTATGATGATGAAGATAACGATGATGACCATAATGGTGAACACCGATGAACTACGTGGACAGGGATCCTACGATGGACACCAATGAACTACGTGGGCGGGGATCCTTATTATTAATAATATGAGTCTTAAGTCACCAATTTAATAGGTTCTCTTCAAGGTCATTCATGCACGAACTAAATTTCCGCCTTCTTTTCTTGCCTTTATTTTTGGTATCATTTTATGTATAATGCAACTTGTGCGGTTACTACTAGCATACTTACATTATATAAATATATGTAAAATATGCCGAGATGTATAGTTCGCAAGGCGCTTATACCTCTTGGCATATTTTACCATTTATATAAAGATAAATCAAAACATGGTAAAATATGAGAGCTATAAACGCCTTGCAAACTATACCTCTAAGCATATTTTACATAGATTTATATAATCTAGGTATACTAGTTGTAATCCTGCACTTATACATTGAATGTGTTCATAGTGATAATGACGATTTTGCCAAAAAAAATTCATGTTTTTTTATAGGAAAAATTTGTGCACGCAAACAATAAAAACTACCACCAATATAACAAACACCTCTACTCTTTCATGTCTAGTGATGGTAAAATTGTGTGTTTTTTAAAGGAAGCACAACCAGTTTACAGCGAGTTAGTAAAACAAGAAATATTTGAAGCTTCAAAGGATGGATTTATATATTTTTATTGTACTGAATCGGTACATAGATCTTGCTTCTATCTATTATCCTTCATTCAAGATATTTATAGAATTTCTCACCGATCATTACACAAATTAACCCTTTCTACAATTATTTAAACTGCCCATAAACCAATTCTTTTCTTTGTGATCAGTTCCTTGAGAAGCATATACAAAACCATGCCCTCTGAGACATTCTTATCCCGAGAACAGCAAGGAGCAAGTGCAGGGAAGCTTGTGGCAGGGCATATCTCAAACTCGTTATTGCTTGACATCAATTCCCAGTTATTTGCATCCATTCCATTGATTTCAATGCAGCAGCAAATATGAGCTGCTGAAGCGATTCTTCGGGTCACGCTCTCCATTCGCTGCAGAGATTGAGTTTGCAAAGGCTTTTTTTACCGAATTAATAAAACAAATATCTAAGGAATGTGGGGGCGGGCCACGTTACAGAAAAAAAAGTGAGTTGTCTGGGTCATAGGGTAAAGCTTAACGTACTTGTCAGAGATATTTTTATTTTTCTGACTTTTAATTTAACGTATTGATAAATATCTAAAAGTCCAGTTGTTTGCCATTTCACTGCGTCAATAAGTATGCCATTTCTCTCAACGCAAAGTTTTGGAAGAGACGCGAAGGAAAAAACAAAAACAAATAATTGTTTATTGTCGAAGATTTTTTTAGCTGAAATGGGTGGGATCAGGCCTGGAATTTCAAATTATCTGTGCGTGTCAAATCAAAATTTTAGCTCTTTCCCCGCGCTGTAATTTCCAGTAACTTTTATAGATATATCTATAATATCTATAATCTGTTCATAGATATATAAATGGGCATTATGTTTTTATATAAACCACTTAAGAAAATAAACGGTTTTCAAAAAATTTACCCTGTCACTATTTACAGTTTATAATAAAAAAACATTATCTTATGAAAAAAGTTTACATTTGTTAATGCAATTAATATGTTATTTGACATCTTGGTTTTCTTTAAAATATCTCATTGGTATCAATTTTAAGATTGTTAGGAATGTGAATGTAAAATATGTTTCCATCATGTAATATTTTAATGTGCTCTACATCAAGGCGATCTTGGTATTTAATGAAAGCAACATGTCTTGTTTTTTATGGATTTTGTAGGAAACGTATGTTATGTTAAATGGAGAATTAGATGGATTTTTTTTGACATTTTTTCATTTCTCCATTATTGTTGGGGCATTGTTTCATTTTTTAATTTTATTTTGTACAAAATTCAATAGAAATGTTTGGAAAGTCCTTTTAAAGTGTATTGTGTAATACCTTCACAATAAGATTGTAATGTCACGAAACCCATTTGTCTTTTGATTTGAGATTTTTAAATCACAAGTACAAATCAAGTCACAAATGAACATATTGTGTCAACAAATCTAAGAGTTTTATTCTTACACACATTTTTTTGTCATTAATAAAACAAATCCATGATTCATGACCTATAAAAAATGAAAATAAATATTTTATTGTTTGATTATGAAAAAAAAAAAAAAAACATAGTATGCAGTTTCTAAATTAAAATTGAACTCCAAAGAAACGACCTATTTTAAGTCAAGAAAAAATCACAATGCTATGAAAACCCTATCAAACCATATGCACGTTGAATTATTTGTATAGTAATGTTAAAATACGTGAATACTATATGAATAACATATTCTCCACAACCCTTTTCAAAGAAACAAAATACCCTCTCATATCACTACGCGTGATCTCCTTAAAGAAAAGGGCTTTTCACTTTGAATCATATATTGTTTGACATTTATAATCAATTGATATTTATTAATATATTGTGGAATAAATAAATAACACTCTGTGTTATAATTGATTTTTTTATTTGACATGTTGAAATAATTTATAATATATCAAATTTGTAAACCGAAATACTCAAATGTGTTATTCAAATGTGGTTGACTAATAAGATTTTGTTCTTTTTAAAAATCTTTGACGGATATTGGATAAGATGTTTGAGAAGAATGCCAAGAAATTAATAAATAAAGGTGCAATGTCTAACTTGCCGTTAAGTAGTTACTGGTTGGTATGGATTACAACTTTATCTATAAACAAACGAAACAATAAAGACTTCCTGACACCTCTACTCTATTAGCGGATTCTAAAGTCCTCTGCTTTTTCACCAAAACAAAACCAGTTATCAGCGAATTATTAAATAAAGTGTATTTCAACCTGAAATGATTTATTTACAGGAGTAACTATAGGAAAAATTTAATTGTTTGTTCTCATTTTATTTTATGAGAAGTAAAAGAAATAGTTTATACTAATGATCATATGCAACTATCATTCTATAACACTCAAATTATAATCCCCTCCAAAGTTATATAAATACTGTAAAATTTTACAAGAAATAAAGTAGGGCTGCGAGGATTAACGGGCAGCCATTCTATGCGGCTAAAAAGTGTCTACATAACATAACCACTAGATGTTATATAAGCTAAAGTAGAAATAGCAAAAACAAAAACAAAATTTCCTATATGGACTTGTTAACACTAGTAGTAGAGCTGCCTTACTGTGATACTAGATTGGCACAATCACAAGCAATACAGCTGTTTAAAGCACTTCTTTTCTTTGTGGGTTCCCAGCTCGAGATGATGGGTTCCTTAAAGAAACCCATACAAAACCATGCCCTCTGAGGCATTCTTATCCCAAGATAACGAGTTCCGATCATAAGCATGGCAACTATCAAGAGCAGGAAAGTTTGTGCCAGGGCATATTCCAGATTTTTTTTTGCTGAAACACTCGCCCCTCTGTGAAGTCCACAAACTATTGCTCAACATCAATTCCCAGGATCCATTACCATGGATTCCAATGCAGTAGCTACCAGGAGTTGGTGAGCCCAATTCTTTAGTCTCACTCTCCATTCGCTGCAGAGATTGCGTTTACAGAGGCTACGTTGCTGAATTTATAATAGAAATATCTAAGAAATGGGGACCGCGTTACAAGAAAATAGGCATCAGTTGTCTGTCATGACATGAACGAGAATAGGTTAACGTACTTTGTCAGAGATATTTTGGTTTATCTCTGACTAACGTATTGATAAATATCTAAAAGCCTCCTTGTTGGGCAATTGATATTTCGGTTTTTCATATATTTAATCTATTTAACTTTTATATTTAATCTATCTAAAAGCCACGTTAGAGGAATATGTGAGCTGGGTGCCATGACATCGTTCAAAGCTTGTGCAGCACGTGAATGGAATCAAGAACGCTCATAGGTTACAGCTTATTGTCTTTTCATTTTCTATCGTATTCCATCTGTCCTCTAAATTTACTCGTCATAGATATTTTGGTTTTTCCATTTGCTTTAACAACTAGCAAAAATGTGAGATGAAAATGCAGAAGGGGATGCAGTAAGGAAGGTGAAAGCAAAGGATATAAACATTGGAAGAGAAAGAGGGGCGATGAAGAAGTAGAGTGAGGGAGGATAAGTGAAGGGGTGTGAAAATCGATAGGGTGAACTTTTTCGAATAAAACGTGTATTACAAGTAGATGTTTGATATCGAACTCTATGTTTCATGTTCCTCGCATCAACGATTTCATACACATTGGCTACCAGTTGTCATAATGACGATGACCCTCAATGGACACTTGCACTAAACCTTGACCTCTCATTTCCCTTATGCATGTCAAGCACGGTTGCCTTGACTTGCATTTGGAAATTCCCATCAACACAAGGTGCATTCAAAGGTGGAAAGAGGAATGTGGGACCCTTCTGCAGGTCCTCTTATTGTAGATGACAAGGTCTCTAAAATCAGTGGTGACACATATATGGACAAAAGGCAACGACCTAAGAACCCAACATTGTGTGTTATTTGTGTGTTGTTAGAGTTTATTCGTATTGGTTTTTAAATGGAGAAAAGGCTATCACCGCAAAGTCTTGCTAACATTACAAATCCAATACTTGATATCATGCAACACTGTTTTTGGCTAATTCACACCAATACAAACATGTTTCTATTATTTTGTGGCAAGTGGAAGGTTGCGGAGAAAAAGATCTGTACTTGGGGTCTTTTCACACTCAACACCAACAAGTACATCTACAAAATGTAAAATGAGCCAACCAAATCTAAAATAATATCGAGATTAAGAATAGGGGTCTCTCAATGAACGTTGTTAACTTGTTCATAAGTTATACGATGGCAATAGCCAGTCTTTACACAATTGAAAGAAACAAATTGTTTCTAGAAAGTACGGGGAAAATAGGCTTTGTTATTTTTGTCACTTTATTTTTTATGGAGTTAAGATTTCCCATTACAAGGCATTTCATATGTTATTTAAGAAGAAGAAATGAGTGGAAAGTTGGAAAGTAAAAGCTGACACTTAAATATGTGCATGTCCTGGACATGTTGTTCCACGACTCAGATTATTCGCCAAATAATATCTACTACATGTGTTCCACTTTATCGTCTCTATACTATTTTGATCATTTTGATCATTATTTCTTGTAAAATGAGCCAACCTAATTGAAAATAATATTGAGATTAAGAACAGGGGTCTCTCAGTCATTGTTGTTAACTTGTTCATAAGTTATACGATGCCAACAACCACTCTTTACACAACTAAAAGAAACAACTTTTCTAGAAAGTATGGGAAAATGGTCTTTGTTATTTTTGTTTCTTTATTTTTTACATAGTTAAAATTTCCGATTCGAAGGCATTTCATTTTTAATATAAGAAGAAGAAATGAATGGAAATTTTGAAAGAAAAAAGGTGGGAATTATATACATGCATGTACCACACTTGTTGTTCCACGACTCAGATTATTCCCCAAGTAATATCTACAATTTGTGCTCCAGTTTATCGTCTTGACACTATTTTGATCATTTTATCATTCTTTGTTTTTAATAAAGTACTTCTCTTACATTATGTTACAAAAAAATTACGTAAATACAAACAAATTTCTATTTGTATCTCCTATTTTCATATTCCCCATTTTGTTCATCCCTTAAACTGCAAATCTTATAAAGATGTAGCCAACTGAATTCCGGTTTGGACAAAACTTATGTCATTGGAAAGCTCTCGACGCATTATTTCTATTTAATGATAGAATGATCTCCGTCATTGATGGTCTTGACCAAAGAATTAAATACGGCCACTTTCCTTCTTCATTAAAAATTAATATGATATGTACATAATAAGAATTTTTTTTTAGGGCATCCAACCAGGGAAGCTACTGAGGCCTGGAAATTGACAGGCTGTAGGCTGTTTTTTTGTGGTTTTAGCCGTAAATTGCTGGTAATAAAATTTGGTAGCGGTTGAAAATGATAGACTGAAATTTTACAAATCCGTATGATTTTTTAAATATATGGAAATATACACATCTTTTGGAAGAAATCATTAAAGAAATATATTTAAAAAATAGAATTTACACTCACCTACAAGAGCTAGGTCGTCAAAATAAAATGTTTTGACATGAAAAAATAATTTGAAATCCCAGGCTTACCGATACCACTGCCAGTTGGTCATTTTGAAGTGGCAGTTGTATAAAATATTTTTGCTTTGCACCGGCTTAGTTCTATTGTCACCAACCTTCGGTTTTTTTTTGATAATGTGAATCCCACTAAATGATGAAAAGCACCAACGAGACAGAAATGCGCTAGTGTGAAGTATGTGAACGACTGAGATTGAAATGAACTGTCAACGTCCCTGACCTAATTTAACACATGTACTTGATTGGGATTCATTGCAAGTTTTGGATCCAGGGGTAATCGCGGTTGAGCCTATAAGAATACTAGAAACCCACAAGTTGCACTTGAAAAAACCGTGAGGTTTCACAATGTAAGGTCCAGTGGGACCAATATTCTGAACAAAGTGCCACTTGGGAGACTCTGGAAGATATCCAGACTACTTTTCCGCATCTATTCTGACTGATTTTTAAGAATATATTTTTTGTTATAGTTCTAAATTAAGTTTTTCTGAAAATGAGGTAGATAAGAAAATCCTGTAGATAAGTTTACAACTGAATATTGGAACTAAGGTACTTTTTGACGAATAGTTACTGTTGAAGATTTTGTAATGAACCTGGAAAATATGTCGTTTAAGCAGTAATGTGTTATGTCTACAGAATGTGTGATTGATTTGCTAGATATATAAGGGATGTTGTGACATTTATGATTCAACTGAAATGATAATGATACAAATTTTAAGCTGATTTGAAATATATTAATGCAACAAATGAATGATGGGTTTAGTTTATTTATTTATCCTGAAATCATCGAGACTATGATTATTCTAAGGGGTGGGGTGGTGTATGTAACATCCCAATGTTTCTTGTAAGTTAAATTAACTACGGTTAAGTCTAAACAGGATTAGACAAGATCATCATTGGGTGTAAAATTCATTTGGTTCGTCGTATCATGACCCACAGCTTCTGTTGCGGGGCATGACATTCCGGAACGAATAACCTCGCACCCACCTTGATAATCCTTCCTAAAACATGATTAGGCCTTAATCATAGGTAAAACGGTTCATAAATGATAGTGAATCTTTTGGTTATTTGTATTTCGATCACTTTATTTATTAATACATTGTTGTTAGTAGTTGTTAGTGAACAGTTATGTAACTGTTCCTCCTGTCCTCCCTCTCCCGCAGCCTATATAATGGCGTGCTCTCTGTATGAACAAATATAACAATCAATTAATCTTCTTCTAGCGCCATCATTGGTATCAGAGCCGGTTTGCTATGCATGGAGGAGCAGCGACCAAGGAAACGGCCTGTGTGAAGACTGTAAAGTCCTGGAGAGCCTGAAACTGTTCTATTTCTGCGTGGAAGGTTGGAAAACAATTTGTGGCATTTCATTTGGCGTTGGAGGAGCCCCGCGTGGTTTATGGCGTGCAATTCATGACCTGTACGCTGGAAGAGGTGACCAAGGAAGTGTGTGAACATTGTTGTGCGTGGAGGAACATTTCTGTGCGTGGAGGAATAGTGCGTGGTTGTGATGTGCGTGGAAGAAGAGTGCGTGGCTGTGCTGTGCATGGAGGAACAGTACCGTGGGTATTAACTCTCTGTCCCTGTCTGTCCTCTTCCTTGGAGGTATTAGTTTGTAGTTTGGTTGCTGTGAGTGTGCGTGGAAGACAAGAAGAATTTTTGCGTGGACAGCGGCCAGGGAAGGAGACATTGTTGGATCCTCTCTGAAGCGACCAACTTCTGTAGCAATCGATTCAGACTTTCATTGTTGAGTGAGAGCCGTGCTTCTGTGTTGTGACTGCCATACTGCCTGTAGAACCACGTGAAAGACCATCCAAACCCCTGTACGTGTAAGCAAAGCCGGCAAATTGCAAAACTGTAAATGTAACGTATGTCTCAAATCTCAGATGCACAAAGCACCGCGAGCAATGCACCAAATATTTGGGCATTGAGTGACAACGAAGACACCACTGGGTTGTTCTTTGCCTTGGTCAATGAGCTACACCAACACTGGGAACATTCTCTTTGACGAGATTGTGCGCCAAGGACTGTTGGAATATTTTTGGTTCGACGTTCGATGTCAAGCACGGCGGATTCATGCAGAACTTGAACGTGGTTATGATGCAGATGATGAACTCGAAGTAGAACGCCCACAGGAGCGTCTAATGTCTCACTGCACGAGCCTATAGAGCCCATCTTCGGGACAGATTCCTTCAGTAAGCATTGTAGCCATTTTTGAAAATAAATAAATAAATAAAATACATTTTTGAGTTTTTGAAAATGTCTGCTCCAAAAATATTGCTATCCAATGCCCAACTCTTGAAAGGGCCAAATTTGCCATCATGGAAAACCAAGATGCGGACGATTCTTGAGTTCGAAGATCTTTGGGGGATCGTTTCTGGCAAAGACGCCCCTCCCACAAACGGCTGTGTTGGTTAAATATGAAAAGGCTGATGCAAAAGCACTAATGCTTATCACCCTGAGCCTTTCTGATGAGGTGCAACCATACATTCGGGAAGCAACCGCTTCTTCTCAGGCATGGACCGCTTGCGTGTACCATCTACGAAGCCAAGAATCTGACGACAAAGTTACATCTTCAGACAAAGCTTCACACGATGAGTATGCATGATGGCGAATCAGTAGAAGCCTTCTTGCATTGTGTGGCTGAGTTACGTGCAGAACTCTCTGCTCTCGGTGAACCGGTGGACGACAAGTTGCTAGTCCCGCTCACCTTGCGAGCTCTTCCTTCCTGGTTTCAGACACTGATCACCACGTTGACCATCACTCAACAAGAGGTGAGTTTTGCCACCCTGGTGAATTATCTCCAGCAGGAAGAAGCCATGCAAAATGTTCAAGAAGCCTTCGAAGACAAGGCTCTCATCACGAGGCAAAAGCATAAGCCTCGGAAAGGGCAAGCCACCCCCCCAGAATCAGAAGCAACATCCTCAGCAGCAATCTTCTCAGCGGCCACCACAACGGCCACCCCAGAAGCAGCAGAACCACAAGGCGGATCGATGGTGCCACATTTTCTCCATGGATATGCACACGACTGCGAACTATTATTACAACGGTCACAAGTATGGCAACTCTGGCGAAGAGAGCACTTTGGCCAAGGATATTCCAAGAAATCCTGATGGCGTGCTCGTAATCAGAGGCAGAAGGGCCACATTGCTGCTCAGTAGGATGCCACCTCCGATGAAGAGGTACCAAACACGACTCATTCTGACATTGTTCTAGTCTCACAGACTTCGCAGCCGTCAGAAGATGTCTGGTTGATTGATTCAGGTGCCAGCAAACACATGACTGGCAATAAGAAGTTGTTCCATACTCTGAGTGACCGGCCCACTGGAGATCGGATCACCATCGCAGACAATCAGGAGTATATTGCAGCGGGGATTGGTGATGTCATCATTCCTCTTGGAACACGAAGATGTACACTCACGAAGGTGCTATATGTTCTAGGTTTGACCTCAAATCTTTTGTCTGTGAGTCAACTTCTTAACCATCAGATGCAGGTTGAATTATTTGTTGAGAAAGGGGTCAAGTCCTGCATCATTTCCCAGGGATATTCAGTCATTGCTCAAGCATTTTTGAAGGGCCGTCTATTTGCACTGGATGCGGTCACTTCATCTAGCATTGCTCTCTCTGCTTCAATGGCGGAGTCCACTGCACTATGGCACTTTCGATATGGTCATCTTTCTGCGGGGCTCTGCATCAGCTTAGTGCTAAGGAAATGGTAAGAGGGCTTCCTCCACTCTCCCATTCCTTACCTGTTTACTCGGGATGTCTTGCGGGCAAACAACATAGAGGTCCGTTCAAACAGAGCTCTTATCATTCTACAGAGCATCTTCAGGTCGTTCACACCGATCTGTGTGGACCCCTGCCAGCTAGCTTCCAAGGTTTTGAGTACTTTCAGCTCATCATTGATGATTACTCATGGAAAATGTGGGTATATTTCCTTCGGAAGAAGAGTGAGGCACTTGCAAATTTCCAAACCTTCTACCAGCAAGCCACCAGGCAGTCTGGGAAGCCTCTTCTTCTCCTCCGCTCAGATCGAGGGGGGGAATTTGTGTCAAAGAAGTTCTTAGCATACCTGAAGCAGCATGGCATTCAGCAACATTTGACTGCACCCTACATGCCCCAACAGAACGGGATTTCCGAGCACCACAACATGACTGTCATGGAGATGGCTCGTTGTATGCTCTCGATCGCCAAGTTAGAGGATCAGTTTTGGGCAGAAGCAGTCCAGACAGCAGTGTATCTACTCAACCGGGCACCCACGAAGATCTTGCAGAACAAGACACCGGAAGAGGTATGGACTGGTCGTAAACCTTCTATTCATCATTTGAGAGTTTTTGGTTGTACTGCATATATGCATGTTCCAGATAAGAGAAGGAAGAAGATCGATCCAAAGACACTGCCATGTCTTTTCTTGGGGTATAGTACTACCTCAAAGGCATATCGTCTCATGGATCCTGAGATGAAGAAGATCTACGAGAGTCGAGATGTGGTATGTGATGAGTCGTCCTTTGACTCCCTTACCACACAATGGAGATCCAGTACCGACCTCGTCACATAGATTGCTCACACATCCAGATGATGGGCAAGATGATTCTTCTCAGAGAGAAGAAGAGCTGAGTGGAGACTTGTTCGTTGATCTTGGCACACTGGAAAACACATCTTCACATCAGCAGCAGCACCAACGTCTGAAATGGGTCCAGAATACTATTAGGGATGCACACCTGAACTCACTTCCAGGTACTTCTACGGGAGTCAGAACACGAAGTCAAGCTAGACATGAGGTAAATTTTGCACTCATGAGTTCAGTTGTTGAGAGCACCGAACCTGACACTGTTCGTGAGGCATTAGACCAACCACAGTGGAAACAGGCTATGGATGCTGAATATGATTCCCTAATTCAGAATCAGACATGGGAACTTGTCGATCTGCCTCCAGGTAAGAAATCCATTGGCTGCAAATGGATTTTCAAAACAAAATATAAGGCAGATGGTTCAATCGACAAACACAAAGCATGACTTGTTGCAAAGGGTTATGCTCAACAAGAAGGAATTGACTATGACGAGACCTTTGCACCCACTGCGAAGATCAAAACCATCAGAGTTGTCTATGCACTGGCAGCACAAAATGGATGGAAACTTCAGCAGATGGATGTCAAGAGTGCTTTTCTAAACGGTGATCTAAAAGAAGAAGTGTACATGGCCCAACCTGAAGGGTTTGTAGATGAACATCAACCACACAAGGTATGTTGTCTGATAAAGTCTCTCTATGGACTCAAACAAGCACCTAGGGCATGGTATATAAAAATTGATGATCACCTATTGCATCATGGATTCACTCGTAGCCCCTCAGATACAAATTTGTATATCAAGAAG
This sequence comes from Taxus chinensis, assembly GCA_019776745.2. Lineage (NCBI taxonomy): Eukaryota > Viridiplantae > Streptophyta > Pinopsida > Cupressales > Taxaceae > Taxus > Taxus chinensis. The sequence goes on from CM034156.1 coordinate 646,145,070, forward strand.
GTAGGAACATAGATTGTCATTCTGGTTTTGTACGTAGATGATCTTGTGATCACAGGAAGTTCTGACAATCTTGTAGATGAGGTAAAGAATGATCTGAAGAAATCCTTCGACATGAATGATTTGGGGCTACTTCACTACTGTCTTGGCTTAGAGATATGGCAGAAGAAGAATCATATCTTTGTCTCCCAAATGAAATATGCCAAGACACTCCTGGAAAAGTATGGAATGTCAGATTGTAAACCAATGTCCACTCCTATGGAGAAAGGTTTGCAATTATCTAGATTCCAGGATTCACCGTAGGTAGATGGCACTCACTACAGGCAGCTTGTGGGGAGTCTCATTTACTTGACTTATACCAGACCAGATCTTTGCTTTGCAGTGAGCTATCTCGCCAGATTTATGCAGGAGCCAAAGAAATGTCATTGGATAGCAGCAAAGCATGTGTTGAGATATGTCTGAGGTACAATTGACTTTGGTCTAGAGTATCAGAAGAACACTCAGTTCTTCTTACAGGGATATACAGACTCGGACTATGCAGGATCCGTTGATGACAGGAAATCCACTTCAGGATATGTTTTTCATCTCGGATCTGGACCTATCTCGTGGATTAGCAAGAAGCAAACTGTTGTTGCTCTCTCATCCACTGAGGCTGAATACCACGCCGCATGAGGAGCTGTGTGCGAAGCAATTTGGTTACGTCGCATTCTTGCAGATATAGGGATTCCTGAAGAGAAACCTCCCATCATTCACTGCGACAATCAAGGTGTGTTGAAGCTTGTGAAGAATCCTATTTTTCATGAATGTACAAAACATATTGAGGTGGAATGTCACTAAATTTGTGAATAGGTCTTGAACCACCAAATTCAGCTCCAGTACTGCCCTACTAATTTCAGGTTACAGATACTTTCACCAAGCCTCTCGGCAAGGTGAAGTTTGATTTGTTTAGGGGGTACATTTGTAAGAGCAATGTATTAAGGGGGGGAATGTTAGCTTAATTAATACATTGTTGTTAGTAGTTGTTAGTGAACAGTTATGTAACTGTTCCTCCTGTCCTCCCTCTCCCGCAGCCTATATAATGGCGTGCTCTCTGTATGAATGAATATAGCAATCAATTAATCTTCTTCCAGCGCCATAAAAAATATTGTTGGAAATATTAGGACTTATATTATGATGATTAATTTTACCATTAAAGTTAGGTATCAATTAAAATAAAAATTAAAAAAAATGCATTATTAATTTGTGAAATTATATATTTAAATCCTAAAAGGATTTGGCATGTAAATCAAAAGTTAAAAAGAATAATAATAATAATAATAATGATATTTTAATATTTAAAATCTGAGAGTTTGGAAAGGGGCACGCCTTCATCTGACACCAAGTACGTGGCATGCATTGACGCATGAAGCAACATTGGCAAGCCCGAAAATTCTCCATTATAGTATAGTTTCTTCATTATATTTTTTTTTATTTCTCCTTTGTCTGTTTTCATTTTTCTCTTCTGGGATACCTGCGTGAGTTTTGGGAGGAAGGAAGGATTCAACTTGTTGGAGCTGGAAGAGTAAAAGGTTACTGATTCTAGGTTTACTTCAGGCATGAATATCTTCTCCCTTCTCTGCAGCATTATTTATAAATAATGAGGAAATACACATTATGTTTTAAATGGCAATTAAATGAATTTGTGGACAACTTCTGATTTAATTGCTTGGAAATGAAATTTAAAAAGGAAATTGATGAATTATGTATTCTCTAAAGTTTCCTTTGTGTGGTTTTAGCTAAACCTAGAAAAAATGCAGATGGGTGTTCCTAATCAATTTTTATTTTATTTTATTTTCTATTTAAATTTGATTTATGGAAACCCAAATCGATTTCTACCTCTGGGTTTTATTACAATCAAACAATAATTTATTTGTATGAGCAAAGTGATTTCTGAGTAGTGCGAAAAATGTTTCTACCAGGTATTTCATCATTTTTCCTGATATGTTTGCTTTTGGATTCTAATAATTTCTAAACAGAAAATAAATTAAAGCTGGAACGAACTGATTTGGATATGTACAAGTTGATTTTCCTGTGGGTATAATTTTATTGCCTAATTGAAAATTAAATTAGTGTTAACAATCTATGTAATATGACTTAGTATTTCTTAAATGATTTCATCACGGGAAGTGTTAGAAACTTATTGTTGTTATTCTATGCAAATAGACTTCAAAATTATCATCCTGTGGTATGTGGGTCAATTTGTTTTGTTGATCTGTCGGTTACCTAAAAGAACATGTTAAAATGATTTAATAAAGGTGTTTTTAACCTGTTTAGTTGGACTGTTCCTATAAATATATATAAATATATTTTAATTGTTTGAAATAAATTTATTGTGCGTTTTATAGAGCTGCTCATTACCTAGAGGAAATATATCTAATTGGTATTTGGAAATGATAATTTCAGAAATTTTTTTTAAGTTGTTTGTTGATTGGAAGGTAAGAAAAATAATAGTTGATTATGTACTGATGTGAAGCAAGATTTGCTTGTGGTTTAATCAAAATTCGGATGTTAAATGATTATGGTTTGATTATGTCTTGATCCTTGTGATTAGAGTGAAACATGATTGCTGAAATAGAAATTGGTTGTTCTATTTGTGTACATGCATAGTTGTTTTTTGATGAAAAACATGTAATAATACATCCTCCGTTGTATTACCATATGTTTGTTGATAAAATAACATGTATATCATTTCATATTTTATTCTATAATTGCATTAGAAAATGGAGGCAATATTCATGCCAGTTCATTTTGAATTGACAACATACCACTACTCCAGTCTTGCAGGACAATTAGCCATCACGTTCGGATATGCGGAAACTCTTGTCTTGTGAAGTTTTATTGTAGCATGGATCTAAATGAGATACTTGGATTTCAATTTGTAGAAGGATGATATCCCAGAATTTTGACTGAATGTATTGGGATCTTGGACCCATTGTTAATATTCAAACCTCAGTATGTGAGAGTTACCGTAATAATTATATATTTCACCTTAACGGCATATGTAATTTATGATTTTAATAAAGAGATGATTACCTTGTATGTAATAATATCTCAATATGAGTAAATGATAAATACTAGAAGTAATAAATCTTACTTATCATAAATTGTTAAATTTGTTTATTTGATATTTGTCAATTTATGAAGCCAATAATTGGGAAATTATTGTAACAATCAATTGTCTTTAATATCTAAATTAAATAAGCTATTTAGTGGCATAGCTAATTGAAGGAATAATTAAATATACATATTTTAATATATATATTTAATTCGGCCTTTCGGTAAACTTGGTATTAATATGATAAGATTGTAATCCTATTGTATAGAGAATGGAAGAGTATCATTGTAAAAGGTAATTTAAGGTTAAAAAATCAAGCATCAGGAAAAGAGAAACTAAATGGGAAGATAAATAGATGAAAAGATCCATTAGGCATATTAAGGGATAAGTACATGCAAAATGCTGAAATAGATACATTTCAGCATTACAAATGTATTTATCTCATGATGATCCTAGTTGGCCTTTGGCATTTATCTTAATATAAACTCTTGCAAGATGGGTTAAATTGGAAATAAAGTAAATACAAACTATAAGATCTAGATAACTGTGAAAGGGATAGTTGTAAGGTGGCAGAAGACTTAAACTCATAAGACTAGTGTGTTGTCTTGAGTTTAGTCATAACCTGCACGACGGAAAACTTTGGCCAAAGTAATGCATTGATGGTTGTGCATTGTCTGATCACCTACTCCTCCAATTAAATTAAAATTGCTAGTAACCTGATCATGGGAAGTTGAACATTGAACATGAGGTAGGCAATGGTCAGATACCGGAATACGAAGTCAGAAAACTAGCTTTGTGGTGGACCCAAGGACTTTCACATGGTTCCCATGCCCTGAAAAAGGTTGAGCCAAAATGCTAGTAAGCATTGTCACTTGAAGTAGTGGCGAAGGGAGATCGTGGAGATCTGGATACACCCCTCTCATCCGCACATGGCTTACACGGATGTTATCAGATAGATCAAAAGAGAAAATTTGATTTAAAGAATTTGATTAAATAAATTTGCATGATTGCAGCTGTGTAATCAAGTTTTATGTATGTTTTAAAAAAATCTTCATTTTCCAGTTCTAGTAATTTTGAGCGTTACAAGCAAGCATATGCAAACAATATTGAGTAGAGTAAATTCTTGCCTTGTCATACCACAATGAGAATTTCTTATCTTTTTTCCATAGACTTAAAATAGCAGGCATAAGCTTTACAAGCCTTATAATTACCTCACCTCTTGATAGCCATATGATTGCATGGATTTGTAGAACATCTAGCACATCAATGTGCATAAATTTGAGTAAATCATTGAGTTCATTGTTTCTCTTTGGCGAGTTTTGAACCCATGAATACAGTTTTTTTGCAATTTTTTCTACATGCAATAGCTCGAGTACCTTTTTAGAAGCATCTCTTGCAGCTAGTGACTCGCAATGAGCTACACAATGCACTGAAATAAGATTTGGAACATCCCTTCTCAAGAATGAAACAACCATTTTCACACCCAATCATTGCTGAAGCTCCATCTATTGAAACGGCTACTAAATTGTTAATCAAAAGGCCTCTATCATTCATTAGTTGGTTTACTATATCATATATTGTTTTCCTTTTTCCATCTAGAACATTCATAATATTCATAAATTGAGAAGTAGGTGGCCCAAAACCCTTTGAAGTTTAAAATGTTGTGTAAACAACCAAGTGCTGCTCCAAGTTGCGATCAGTGCTTTCATCAACCATTAATGGGAAGAATGGACTTTTCAACATTTTTTCTTTTTGAACTTCTTAAAAATGTTTTGATATGAAGTAAAGGAAATCATTTGCAGCCTTGCGATTTGTGTATGAACCATATTCTTGTGAATTTGGCACATGTGGAGTTTTCATGTCGAAGAGAAACTTACAAATTTTATCATACTTGGCTAAAGATAAATCTTCTCGACATACAAAATAAGTTGTTTTCATTGTGGTGACCACTTTTTCCATATTAATATCTTCCATTTGAATAATGTGATCGGGAATAGGCTTCATCTTTTTCTCTAAACAATTGATCCATCTCGCTTGAGCATCCTTATGAAACACTGATTTTTCATGGGTGACAAGAGCATCATGTTGTGAATTCACACATCCATCCCCTATACCCCATGGACCGGACATTTTGTACTTTTCACAATAGTTACATTTCATAATTGTTTTACCATCACGCTTGAAATAATTTAACCAGACAAACTTATCTAGCCATTCCATGTGAAATTTTCTTTTTGATGATAACTTTTCTTTCCCTTCATTGTTGCCCCGTTCTTCAACTTCATTTCTTTCATCTAAAGAATCATCTGATTCTGACCCAAAAATTTATTGGAATACTTGTTTCATTTGAATGTTATGATTCTCTTCATTCGTTGTATTTTTTTAGGTTTAGTCCATTTATACATTTCCCCAATAGTAGTTTGTTTCTTTCTTTTTTCTAACATTTTTGTAAATCACCTAAATAGTATAAAGAAGTATATTAGTATAATAATATAGACAAAATATAATTAATAGATTCATAAAGTTTAGAAAGAAATTCCCTTAGTTTAAATTAATAAAGTATTTTAAAATAAAAATTGTTGTCGAATTTCCTTTCAAATTTAACTTGATGTTTAACATTAAAACAAATATAAAACTTACTAATAAATTTCCATTTAACATGAAAATGAAAAAAAAAAAAGAACTTATTAATTAATTGTGAGTAATCTAATTTCTAAATATTTATTAAGAAAAATGTTTAAATATAAGCCTATGAAAAACATTCAAAGTCTCAATCACTTAATTAATAAAGATTGGATTGTTTTAGATCAATAACAAAAGTATACAAAACATGGATTAATTGGCTACCTGACCCCAGAGAAGAACCAATGTATTCAAACTCGTGAGGAAAAATTCAAAGGTTCCAATTCCCAAATAAATTAGATCAAGAAGTTTCTCCCTTCTCACATAAACTCAATCTGCAATAAAATTAAATTTAGACTAATTCATTTGATAAAGATATTATTTGAAAATTGTAATGAAAAAACAAAACATTATTGATTGAATTATTTGAAAATGAAGCTTTATTGATAACATAAGTTAACTTTAAATTCTTATTTTGGAGATTCAAATCCCAAGAAACAATATGCATTAAAAAAGATGTAAACCATAGTTGTAGTGAATTATATAATTTGTGGATTCTTTGAGAACTATTATACTAACACACAATACAAACCAAATGTCATTGATTTCATATGGCATAAATTTTCTATGCCATTATTTGCCATCAATTACCAAATTCAACACTCAAATTTAATCATTTTCATATTATTTAATTAGTTTAACTAATGTCACTTGGAGTCAATTGATAACTCATAAATATTTTTCTAACTTTTAATCAAACAATCTAGAATGCAAAATAAACTATATATTCTAAGGCCAAATTATTCAATAACTTCCAATTAGCATATTATATTTCTCACAAAATATATAATCTATAAACAAAGTTTTTTATACAAGGCCATACTCCGTCATTTCATGAAATTTTTAGGTAGGAAATAAATTGTTTGAAGATATATTAGTTTTTTGAATTAAAATAACAAAACAAATATTAAATAAAGTAACACTCAAGTTAAAAATTATTCACATAAAATCTCACCCTATGATTTATATCTATGATCAATTAATAATGATTGAATAATTCCCTACCAATAGTAAAATATAAATGAACAAAAAAGAGTATCTCAACCTAATAGATAGCCTAATAAATAGTAGATATATTTTTGTTTCGAATGTAAAATAGTTAATATTTTTTTTAAAAATAATTAATTATTATTAAAGAGGTAAAATTTTACAACATTTTAAAAAAATAGAGAGTAATTACTTTTTTACCCGTGTAAATTTCTTTCACATATTAATCTTCCTTAAAAATAAATTTTGAGCGATAAAATCTTATATATGATATGACATTTTAAATATAAAAAGGTCCCAATTTAAAATAAAAAGGAAACATGTGTATTATGAATGAACCATCCATGTATCATGTAATGAAAATCAAGACAACCGTTTTAAAAAGATTTGGAAATAATTTAAAATTTGATAATTGAATTTTGGATTTAAAATCTCTTCCTAAATTTTTAAGCACATTATCTTAATATTTGTGATCTATGTGGAAATGAAATCCGGCTTTAGGTTTTTTGAAAAATTAAAAATATTAAAGATTAAGTTGCATGAATTGAAAGAGTAGCTCTAAATATGGAAATGGATTTATAAAAGGTTGTGTTTAACTGGTTAAACTAAGAAATTTAGTAAACAATGTAAACAGAGAGTTCATTTGTACATTTAAAAAAAATTATGGTTAAAATTAAACCATGCAAAGATTAGGAGACGTGATAGAATTATTCCTAACTCGAGGTAAGTTTACAAAATAAGAAGAAACAATTAGAGGATGCACATGGGTTTTGACAGGAGGAGGAGACAAAGATTTCAGTGGTAATATAGGTATAGAGTTGAAACAAAAATAGAAAAATAGAACAATTTTACTGTGCATGTTTACAAGTAAAATAATCTAACACAAAAGGTAGACTATTAGCTAGTTATTGTGAAAAATAATTTACAAAAAAATAACATAACAAAAAAAATTTAGCAGATATTAACTATTAAATTCTTAGCTAGTCATTGTGAAAAATAATCTACAAAAAAATATAACATAATAGAAAATTAAATAATACTCACTTGACTCTGAAATGGTTATGTCAATGTTGAAAGGTTAGAGAACCGATGTTTTCCAATTTGAAATTTTATCTCAGAGCCTTTGATTTTATAGAAGCACAGCTACACTGACTAATTTCTCCTCAACTGAAAAATAGGGAAGTGTCTTCATGTGCGAGAATGTGCTAGTGTTATTTCATAAACAACACTAACATAAATATTTCTAGCAAGTAGTGGGTTGCGGATTGCTTTCAAAAGTTTTAATTAATATTTTTTATTAATGATCAACATTTGCCAGTTGCCACGGATTTAACATCATTTTTTATTAATTGCAATTGCAAATACATATTCCCAAATCTTAGTTTTAAATTTTTGAAGCAAATTTCAAACATACTGAAATGGAATAGAGATTCAAGTAGATTTGATTTTATTAACATTTTAATATTTAATAATTTACTTGTACTTCAAATTTCAAATCATAAATATAATATCAATTTACATATTTACAAACTCACAATTGGGAATCGGGCATGGTAGTTATCAATCCAATTTTGAAATTCATTTATTGCAATTTGCTGTACAACTTATAAAATGTATTTTACCAAAAGGTAAAAACTTAGTATGGATAACTATTAACACCATTATATATATATAGTTACCACCTATTATAAATATTTACGGTTTATATCAATTTGTGTCAAATTGACACTTTTTATAATTTAATATATGTACATGTTTATGGTCCATATTTTTTTTAGTCAGTAATATACGGTTAAAATCACTAAATACGGGCTACAACCGGTCAATTTTCGGGCCTGGTAATATACACAGTCATCTTAAATGTACTTTGTACACTTATCAATTAGTAGTCCACATTTCTAAGTCTTACAGTACCCTATTTTCGGAGCAGCCAAGGTTTAGTTCACTGTAAATACATGTATTTGCACACCATGCTTACAAATTTAACATGTCATCAAAACCATGCAACTCAGAATTTATTTGATGATAAACTCTCACATCTTTCATGACCAATTTGTAGAAAATGCTTAGTAACATGCGATCAACAAATATCATTACCATATACATTGCAATGAAACTCATACATGTATGCATTAAAAGTATTAATCTTTTTTCATTTAAAACATTCGATCACTCTTAAAATCAAATACGATATTTTCCACCCATCTTACAACACCATGACACCTTTACGGTAAAAAACATTTCATCGTGCGTACTTTCATTTTACAACTCTAGCTTACATACTTAATTCAAAAACATAATTTACATGTTCAATCACCTCCTATGCATTTCACATACATCTCCGTACACAGTTGAAATAATCCATTACATGATGCTTAGTTATAATTTGCCTCCCCATGTGTTTCTAATATACTAATTCTTTCCAATCCATATGCAGGTACACTAGAGATGGCAGACAACTTTTACAACATAGCCACACATATTGACAATGACAGCAACTAAGTACAACACATGTTATCTGAATGGGTATAATACCATTGCAAAGGAGGCACACTTGTGGACGAAGATACATTTTTTGCAATGTTGCTCACAAAAAAAATAGAGAAATCACAACAAATGATGCAGCAGGAAGCAATTGCATTCGAGAATGCCCAAAACATCCTAAGAGAGAAATTCTATGTGCAATACTACAAGCTGACCATGTAAATAGCCATCTTTAAACAATGTACAATTTTACAATCCTTCAAATATATAAACCAACAACTTTGTAACATGTAAATATAGTTATCATTCATTAAAATGAAAGAACTTACATTACATACCACATACTGGCACCCACTTAATAGTCCCAACCATTATTCCCACTTCCATTTAATTACTCCACCATTTCCTTGTCCATCTACTACTCCGTAAAAAAAACACTGATGGCATGCTCGCATCTGCACAAACTTTTGTGCACCACCAATAGTTCTCCCCTTTTCCACAAACCTAACCGACCACTCCCTATCATCATCCCCTACATATCCACTAATCATGGTATTAGAGGAGGCTGCAAATTGGCGTGGCATTCTATCAAATACTTGTTATTTTTTTGTTGCCTGACATTTTATTTGCCTCTCTCTTTTCATGTTGACCAAAATCAATTGTTAATGTTATTATATCTGTATTTACCTAGTTTTGTAAAACTCGGCTACTTTGTTTCCCCTAAATGTGAGAGCTTTGGTGTTTACTAAAAGCCACCTAAAATTCCCTTGTCTGTGGTTGTCTCACATGTCCAATTTATTTGATGGTGGCATGTACACTTTGTCACTTAAAACTAACCTAGGCTACAAGCAACTACAGTTTCATTATTCTTATGAGCATCAATAATGGAAGTATAACAATATAGTGTGACAAGGCCAATTTGTTTAATGCTAGCACTTGCATTTTGTCACTTAAATTTGGTTATGCAATTTATCTATGACTGTAGCACATCATTTTAGGAAGTACATTCACAAACATTTGTGCTATATTTGTAATTAAACAACGTTTGTTTAAAGTACTTTGTTGATCATTCGTATAACACGAATGAGGAACATTCACAACAAAACATCTACCCATAGAAAACTAAAATGACTATTGGAGGAATGATAACATTTTTTACTTTTGGTAAATTCAGATAAGTTATTTAACTTCTGTAGGTGAGTGTATACAGGGCCAAAAATCCCTATTTTTACACACACACACACACACACACACACACACACACACACACACACACACACACACACACACACACACACACACGTGTTCTTCTAATTTGTTTGAACATTTAAAATTAACATTAAACTATACAAGAAGTAGAGGGTTTTGGTTACTTGTTTACATTTAATTTCTTAGATATTCTTTCTTCAGAATCAATTCAGAGCCCCCTATGGAACACATGGACGCTTTCCCTTATTTGAAAGAAAAAAATGTAATCTAGCAAGCATTAAATAATGGTTCACACTTTCAAAACCTTTACCATTTTTTACCCTGTTTAGAGGGCTTTTAATTGCTTTGGTCATTTGCAACCAGTGAAAAATATCATTGAATGATTTACCAATAGAAAAATTGATATGAAAGTCTAACAGTGTAGCGTGATAGGCCTTATTTTTTTTATGTTGACACTTGCATTTTGTCACTTAAATTTGGTCTAAGTTGCAAGCAACTACAGTCCCATTTTTCTTGTGAATTTTGATAATGGAAATCTAAAACATAATTGCACCTTAGAAGTTACGGAAACTCAAGTCTCGGTTCTATTTTGCTTTTCTTACAAGGGTCGTATGATGTCCTAACAAGCTCCTAATCTCTGAAATTGAGATATAAGAAGGGAATTAAAAATATATATTCAATTTTTTTTTATAGTTTCCACAGGTAGACATTGAGAGTTGTTAGGAAACCACAAATTTCGCAGCAATAAATATGTAGAAAGTAGAATAACAAATTAACAATTTACAAAGATAGAGTAAAATAAAATATACAAAATACCAAACATGCAAGAGATGAACACCAGATTTATGTGGTAAAACCCTAGTTGAGTGCTTAGGGAAACATCCATAGTGCAAGATATCAAGCTTTATTAACTCAAGATGAACAGATTACATGCGAACTCGTTATGAGAAACTTTAGATCTCCACAAAAATATATATACACCTAATTAGCTACACCTACTCATAAACTTCATTTACCATTGTATACTTCACATTGAAAGAATACACCACACTTGACACACTTTTTCTTATTCATCAAGTGTAGCCCACACCACATGACTACTGCGGGCGTAGACTTACTCCTTCGGTACCTACCACTAGTAAATAAGTTCATTCTCTGGTAAAATGCTTTTAGGAAGGCGTTTGCACATCCGTAGTCGTAGAAGATATTATATAACAGTGGATAGAACTAGCAATTGCAAATGAGTTGCAAATTATGCCGGAGATAGTAGCAATATTTAATCTATTTGAGTTGTATTGCGCGTTGATATTACCTGGATGTCTATATGTTGTTGCAAAGCTCTTATTTTGCTATTGTCCATATTTTTGTAAGACACAACTATGATAGTCGCCAAACTAAATCAGGGTTCATCATTTGGTCAAACACTGAACATTTATCTATTAAAACTTTCGAATCTCAAAAATTTTGAACAAGATACATAATCAATATTATTTTTCAAAAAGTAAACTATAGAATTTACTTTATGAAGAATAAAATCAAAATCAGAAAACTTTTGAATCTCAAAAACTTTGAACAAAATATATGACCAATATTATTTTCCAAATAGTAAATTATAGAATTTACTTTATGAAGAATAAATCAAAATCAAATATCTAGGATAGTAAATATCTAAGACTATAGAAAAATATCTAAAATCCGGCAACCTTTAAAATATCTAAAATCCAGCAAGACAGTAAATATTGGAGCCTCCGAAATTTGACACTTTCCAGCAAGGGTATCTTCAAAGTAGACGCCTATGGGCGAATAATAAGATTTAATTCCTTTTTCAATATCTTTGCTAGACACTTGATAAGGATGCCAAGCCTTTATCAAATCAACTTGAGTGGATTGGGATTGGGAACACTGCAAAATTATTCAAGTGGTTGTTAATTCAGGCATGGAATTTCAAATTATGTGTGCCAGTCAAATCAAAAGTATTCAAGTAGTTGTTACAAGAAAACGTGAGTTGTCTCGATCGTAGGGTACAGCTTAACTTACTTGTCAGAGATATTTTGATTTTTCTGACTTTTAAATTAACGTATTGATAAATATCTAAACGTACAGTTGTTTGCCATTTCACTGCGTCAATAAGTATGCCATTTCTCTCAAACGCAAAGTTTCGGAAGAGATGCGAAGGAAAAAACAAAAACAAAAAATTGTTTTTTGTCGAAGATTTTTTTTTTTTAGCGCAAAATGACAATGAACAATGGTCGTACAAAATAAATAATCGTGAGAACGTAATAAATTCCGAAATCTAAGGTGATGATGTGACTTGCACTCACAAGTTGTAAAATGTCGAAATAAAATAGGAAAACAATGGTTTTGTGACATTGGAATTGTATTTTGCAACTAGCCCTTAATAGTTTTGTTATTGCGGCCACTATTAAAATGGGGTGATTTTTAGTAATCTCTCGCGGTGGTGTTCGTGAAGCATGAAATTGAAAAATAAAAATAAAAAATTCTAGAATTCATTATCATCTTATTTTGTGAACAAATTTCTTGAATTTATTGTGCTATTAATGAGATATGAGAAAAATGGCTTATAATAGAAATCTTTGTTGATGGAATCAATATGTTATTTGACGTCGTGGTTTTTTTAAAAATATCTCATTGGTATTAATTTTAAGATTGTTAGGAATGTGAATGTAAAATATGTTTCCCTCATGTAATATTTTAATGTGCTCTATATAAAGGTCATTTTGGTTTACATGAGCTTCATATGAAATGGGGTTGATAGAAAATACTATTTAATGAAAGCATCACGTCTTGTTTTTTATGGATTTTATAGAAAAAGTATGTTATGTTAAATGGAGAATTATTACCCATGATAGATTTTTTTTTTTAATATCTTTTTATTTCTCCATTATTGTTGGCATTGTTTCATTTTTTAATTTTAATTTGTACAAAATTCAATAAAAATGTCCGAAAAATCCGTTTAGAGTTTATTGTGTATACCTTCACAATAAGATTGTAATGCCACAAAACCCATTATTTGTCACTTGATTTGAGATTTTTAAATCACAAGTACAAGTAATGTCACAAATGAACATATTGTGTTAACAAATCTAAAAGTTTTATTCTTACATCACACATTTTTTTTGTCATCAATAAAACAAATCCATAATTCATGACCTATAAAAAATGAAAATAGATATTTTATAGTTTGATGATGAAAATAAAATAAAATAAAAACTAGTATACAATTTCTAAGTTAAATTGAATTCCAAAGAACCGACCTATTTTAAGTCGAGGAAAAATGCAATCACAATACTATGAAAACCCTATCAAACCATATGCACGTTGAATTATTTGTATAGTAATGTTAAAATACGTGAATACTATATGAATAACATATTCTCCACAACCCTTTTCAAAGAAACAAAATACCCTCTCATATCACTACGCGTGATTTCCTTAAAGAAAAGGGCTTTTCACTTTGAATCATATATTGTTTGACATTTATAATCAATTGATATTTATTAATATATTGTGGAATAAATAAATAACACTCTGTGTTATAATTGAATTTTTTATTTGACATGTTGAAATAATTTATAATTTATCAAATTTGTAAACCGAAATACTCAAGTGTGTTATTCAAATATGGTTGACTTATAAGATTTTGTTCTTTTTCAAAATCTTTGACGGATATTGGATAAGATGTTTGAGAAGAATGCCAAGAAATTAATAAATAAAGGTGCAATGTCTAACTTGCCGTTAAGTAGTTACTGGTTGGTATGGATTACAACTTTATCTATAAACAAACGAAACAATAAAGACTTCCTGACACCTCTACTCTATTAGCGGATTCTAAAGTCCTCTGCTTTTTCACCAAAACAAAACCAGTTATCAGCGAATTATTAAATAAAGTGTATTTCAACCTGAAATGATTTATTTACAGGAGTAACTATAGGAAAAATTTAATTGTTTGTTCTCATTCTATTTTATTTGAAGTAAAAGAAATAGTTTATACTAATGATCATATGCAACTATCATTCTATAACACTCAAATTATAATCCCCTCCAAAGTTATATAAATACTGTAAAACTTTACAAGAAATAAAGTAGGGCTGCGAGGATTAACGGGCAGCCATTCTATGCGGCTAAAAAGTGTCTACATAACATAACTACTAGATGCTATATAAGCTAGAGTAGAAATAGTAAAAACAAAAACAAAATTTCCTATATGGACTTGTTAACACTAGTAGTAGAGCTGCCTTACTGTGATACTAGTTTGGCACAATCACAAGCAATACAGCTGTTTAAAACACTTCTTTTCTTTGTGGGTTCCCAGCTCGAGATGATGGGTTCCTTACAGAAACCCATACAAAACCATGCCCTCTGAGGCATTCTTATCCCAAGATAACGAGTTCCGATCATAAGCACGGCAACTATCAAGAGCAGGAAAGTTTGTACTCCCAGATTCCTTATTGCTGAAACACTCACCCCTCTGTGAATCCCACAAACTATTGCTCGCCATCAATCCCCATAATCTATTGCCATGGAATTCAAGGCAGCAGCTGCGAGGAGTTGATGAGCCCAATTCTTGAGTCTCGCTCTCCATTCGCTGCAGAGATTGAGTTTACAGAGGCTACGCTGCTGAATTTATAATAGAAATATCTAAGAAATGGGGACCACGTTACAAGAAAATAGGTATCAGTTGTCTGTCATGACATGAACAGAATAGCTTAACGTACTTTGTCAGAGATATTTTAGTTTAGCTATGACTAACGTACTTATTGATAAATATGTAAGTAAAAGCCTCGTTGTTGGGCAATTGATATTTTGGTTTTTCATATATTTAACTTTTATATTTAATCTATCTAAAAGCCGCCTTAGAGGAATATGTGAGCTGTCTGGCATGAGTTCATTCAAAGTTTGTGCAGAACGTGAATGGAATCAAGAACGCTCTCTGGTTACAACTTACTGTCTTTTCGTTTTCTGTCGTATTTCATCTGTCCTCTAAATTTACTCGTCAGAGATATTTTGGTTTTTCCTTTTACTTTAAAATAAAACGATCCTCCTTTAGCAAAAGCCCAATGTAAATATGTCATTTCTCGAAGGTTTTATATATATATATATATATATATATATTTTAAGCTTAGTTGTAAGGCCTTAGGGGTATCCATTCTTCTAAAGTTGCGTGGGACAGATCGCAACCTTATCTTTTTTGAAGATGCCTTATGTTAAGGTAAACATAGTTTACTTTGTAATTATGCATTGTATTTACCTTGTTACTAGTTTGTTACTCTGGTAACTTGTTGGTTACTTCGGTAACTAGGTAGTTTGGTTATGTTTGTATAACCATTTATATTGTTTTTATTTACATACGTGAGTTTGTTGTATCAACTTATACTATTATTGTTGCATTGTTGCAACATCATATTTGTTTTATTATTCCTGGTTGCAGTTGTGCAACTACTTTGTTTGTACTTGGTTGTACAATATCTACAAGTATTACAGCCTTCTCTATTGTATTCTGATTTGATTGCATATCAATAAATTTGTGAGGCTTTCGTCCCTCTTCTAGATTTGGTATCAGAGCAGGATTAGAGAAACCTATCAAGTCGGAGAGAGTGCAAAAGAGATAGAGGAGCTTGGAGAAGCATTTGCAGCATTTGGAGAGCCTGTGCAGCCTCCTGCAACTTCCTAGCCCCATCCCTGCATCCCCACAACCTCTTGTTCAGTTCCAAACGTCTGAAAAGTAAATTGTTTTTGCAATGGTGCCTCCTGCACTAGGAAAAATTGTTTGTTGGAGCAATTATGATTTTTTTTTTTTAAATCAGATCAAAAAAATTATTAAAAAATTCATTATCTCCACTATTTTTAGGTGAGGGGACTGTGTCAAGATTTCAAACCAAGTTACTTTGACAACCGAGTTACATTGGCAAACCCTTCCCTTGACTCCTATCGAGCCAAGCAGACCGAGTTGAAGATTGCACTCCTTGCATTGAGCGAGTTCTTTTGTGTATTGATGGTCGAGTCACCTTAGCGAGTTGGAGGCTCCGATTGGTTAAGCCTTGCATTCAAAGTGAGTTGGATTGTTCCTCCCACCAAGCTTTTAATCGAGTTGGTTGGCATTTTGGATCGGTGAGATAATGCATTCAAAGGGCCGAGCCCGACCTGTGTGGACATCTCCGTCTTTGTCAAGCCCAACCTGGTGTTACCATACACAAGCAGCATCGACCCAAAACAACCTACAAAAAAAGTAGTTCCTACATCTTGCATACATGAACCGAGCCATCCATTGTCGTTTTACATTCAAACAACTGAGTCAAGAGCCCTTCCATTGAGCAGTGATGCATTCTTTGTTGATTGTCGGGTCTTTTTCTTGGATCGGTGAACTCCTCTATTAAAGGGTTGAGCCCTCTGCCTCTGTAAACTAAACGCCGAGTTGTGTTGACTCTGTGCCACCGAGTTGGGGTCCTTCCCTGCTTACGAATACACCCTGATAAAAACAAGACCGTTCCAATCAAACATGCGAGCAGAGGCTATCAAACGTGGTAGAGAAATCATAAAACATAAACAACGACGTCAATCCATAAGGTGGCGAACAAAAACGAGGAGGAAAGCAAACAAAAATTTGTAAAGCGACAACAGGTTAAAGAAAAAGGATTCAAAGAAGATCCTCATTTCGAGGAATCCCTAATCTGCCTCCTCCCACCGGTAGCCACGTCGACTACTCCGAAGGCAACACATCGTCTTTTTTCCAAGGTTAGTCATTTTGCTTCTAACTGAAATAGCAATTGTTTCATTTCATATTATATGTGCATTGGGGGATGTATTGGCTAGTGCCATAGAATTAGAAGGGATAGGTCCTTGGTTTGAATCCCTTTGAACACAATTTTTTTATATCTATTTGAATTTGGCAGGGAAAATTGCAAAACAGTCATCTTTAGTGGTAAAAATAGTGGAAAAACCCTTGCTAAACCCATTGTCCATAGCTAAACCCCCTGCTAAATTTAGTGGTAAAAATATTATTTTTGGGAAAAAATAAACTATCCTACTTTGCTTGAAAAGTCATCTTGAGCATATTTTTCCATTTTTTGTGGTTTTTCACTTTGAGAGCCATTCTGAGCTCTAGAAGGCCACCAGGGCCTTGTAAATCAAAAAAACATTGCCTTCCATTCAATGTTTTACAATATTTGGATGTAATTGTATATTTCAATGGACTGTACTAATTTGCAGGTTGCCATATTCAACTACAAACATTAAAAATGAAAAAAAAAACTTCCAGAGATTTGAAAACAAAATCAGTAAAATTTGGTTTTGTAACACTCACAAGATCTTTGGATCTCTTTCACAGTGTTCGGTACATATAGTGCCTTTGAGAAGCACTTACGGGTAAATTTTTCGTGACTACTACTGCACTTAACGCCTAATATAGCTGCAACAATGTCGTTTGAGCATCATCCCTAAAAATCGACGGGGAGAAATAAGGACACAATGCACACACTTTGACCCCCCCATCTGTCTATGAATGATTGCACGACATAAATCCAGACACTGAAATTATTTGAGTATATAGTGAAGTTACACAGATTTGCACTTGGAATGAAACCACAGTCAAAGGACAACAAGTCCTTCCTCTTTAATGGGAGAGGTTCCCTTATTGAAAGCAAGCAACAAAACTTATATATAAATGTACAACTTTCAAAGCATGGAGTCCTGATACTTTGAAACATTTTAGGCCCAAAGATCATCAATACAAAAGGATAGAAGAATAAAGGAGATGAGGAAGGAAGAACACAACAATACTTTTAGGTAATATAGATGGCAGAGTACAACCTTACACGTATTGAACCAGGGAGTTGCAGAATAGAATCATTTACTTTCATAACCAATATAATTCCATAGACACAAAGTTCTAGAAATCATATAAACAAGAACACAAAGTTTCCTATTATAAAAGATGGATAATTCTTAAGTTTCAGACAAAGAAAGAAGAAAAGTCGAGGAAGAAAAGGGGAAAAATTATGTATTGATTACTTGGAATCTATGACCTTTACAGAGTCTCAGGATCCAACCCTTTACAATGAGCCAAGCTCAGCTTTTATAGATCAAGCCCTGAGAGAAGAAGAAGAAGAGGCAGAAAAACATTAGAAATTCAAACGCTAACCATCAGTGCTCCTAAAAATTCACCCATAATCTGCCAGACCTGGTTTCCCATGCTTGTCTGGTGTGTTAGAGAAGATGGCCGACCAAAATCCATAGCCATACCAGTAGTGGAAGCAGTCAGATCCCGCACTAACGGAGTGGAAGACATTTTTTAGATTTTCACCCATCAAAACCTGCCAAACATAATATTTTATGTTTCCATGGCATGGGGAAGTTGATATCTTTCCAACGGTACCAAATTTGTCGAATTCCAAGCACTAGATCGAAAGATGTGCCCATTTGAATATTAGGGTGCGGGCGTGCAATGTTTAGAAGAGTCTATCCGTACCGGGTCCACTTGGTTGCCTTGCACACCTCAAAGATTCAACTTCTTCCCCATGTTCTTGAAATTGTGTCGAGCAGACACGTGGTGGCTTCCACGAGCTCCTTGGGTTCCTTTGTATTTTGCCTGAGTCTCTTTGCTTGGCGGGCCAAAAATATGACCTTGGACACGTGGAGGGTTGGTGCTTGTTTGGGAACCTTCTCCAAATTTTACTCTTGAAGTAGCGCTGTGCTGACACTTGGCTTCCTCTGTGGGTCTGTCTCTTCTTTGACTATTCAACCCCAACCCTGTTCCCTTTTTCAGACTTGGGACACATGGAGGCCCACACTATTTGAAAACATGCCCAAGATTTTTACCTTTGAAGGAGCGTCAACGTTGACACTGGAATCCTTGGGACTCAGTTCTTGTATTTTTTAATGGGACCTCTTACTTTTTTGACCCCTAAATACGTGGCGAGCTGGTGCTCATTTGATCACCTTTTGGACCGTGCTTTGAAATTGCACCATTGAGGCACGTGGAAGCTTCCGCTGATCCGCTCATACTTAGTCATTTTCAATGATCGACTCTTCCTCCTTTTGGACCTAGGACACGTGGAGGGCTGGCGTGCAAGTTTGAGTCCCCACCTTGGGCTCCCGTCTAGAAATTGCATGCCAACTTGACACTTGACAGTGTCCGCTGAATTGAAGACTTTTCAATGCCCAATGTAACCTTTGGGGTTTTGGATGCGTGGAAGGCCTAACGCTCATTTGGGAATCTGGCTTGGGATTTAATATTTAAAGGAGTGCGTCATTTGGACACTTGGCAGCATCTGCTGAACCTCAATACTTAGCCAATTTTTAGGGCTTGTTCTGAATCATTTCAGAGCCTGACGACTTCGAGCCTTTGTCATTTCTTCTCCTTTGAGCCTCTGGTTCTTTGACATTATTTTCTCCTTCCCTGACCCTGCTATTCCACTTTAGAATCTGCCTACAACCTGTTTACTGGATTTGAAGCATGGGTTCATTCGACGGAGCCGTTTATTTGAATTTCTTCATTGCACGGGGTCGGTTGATCGTTTCGCAGGCCCTGCCACTCCATTTTAGAGTCCCTCTGTTGCCTGATTTGTAGGATTTGAATGTGATTCCATTTGTTTCTTCTGTGTGGAGTTGTGGCTGACCATATTTTTACCCCGGGGGACAAAAATATGGATAACAGCACCGACTCAAAATTTTCAAAACCTGACTTCAGAAGAGGGGAATTTGAGGGCGACAAATAGCTGGCTCTTTCTGGGGATGACTTGACATAGGAATGAGGCAAGATCAAGAACCATAGAGAAACTCAAGGAAAGAAGATCAATGCCTTATCCATTGGGCAAATAGAGTCAAAGGAAAAACCAATACAGAAGAAACACACACACAACGGGAAAAGGAAACAAACCAAAAAGGAAGAAACAAATGACAAAAAAACACCGCACACAGTATATACAAAGGACTACCTAGCCACCTAGGACTTGAAAAACTTCAGATACTTCCCACTATAAGGAAGTGGGAGAGGAGAACCATCCATGTAATCCAAATAGAAAGAGTTTTCTCCAGCAAAGTGTCTGATTTTAAAAGGACTGAGCCAAAGGGAATCAAACTTACCATGAATTCCTCGTGGCTCATGCCTTTTGTCCCACAACAGGACAATGTCACCCACTTGAAAATCTTTGGGTCTGGCTTTCTTGTCAAACAAAGCTTTCACCTTCAATTGATGAGCTGATATCCTATCAAAAACCTACAATCTGTCTTCATTCAGCTTCTGGAGGTACATAATCCTCTTGTCCAAAGCACTACTGAAACTTGAATCTTCAATGGCTTTCATCAGATGCAAGGTGGGAAATTCCAAGGTCACTGGTAGTTGAGCTTCCACACCATATACCACTTGGAAAGGGGACATTCCAATCTCTCTCTTGGGTGTAATCCTATCAGCCCAAAGTGCATCATAAAGTTTCTTGTGCCAATTTCTCTGAGAATCATTGACAAGTTTTCTAACAATGGTCACCAAGTTCTTGTTTGTTGATTCTACTTGTCCATTCCCTTGGGGATAGTAATCTGAAGAATGAGAAAGGGAGATACCATAACCATAGTAGAAATCCATCATCTCAGACAGAAGAGAAGTTGGAAGCATTATTAGTCACAATCTTGTTTGGTATCCCGAACCTTATCAATATGTTTTCCTTGATGAAATTACATACTACCTCAGAAGTGGTGCTCTTAACCGAGATGGCCTCCACCCACTTGGTGAAGTAGTCTGTTGCAGTTAGCACATGAGTGTGTCTAGCACTAGAAGGTGGGTTAAGAGTTCCAATGAAATCCAAACCCCACTATTGAAAAGGCTCATCAATCACTACTGGCTTTAGTGGCAAAGTAGCCAACTTAGGTCTCCCAACGAAAGTCTGATAGGCTTCACACTTGCCTACCCATTTGGATGCATCTCTGAACAATGTAGGCCAATAGTACCCAGCATGAAGGATTTTGTGGGTTGTTACAACAAAGGAGAAATGGCCTCCATAAGCTTGGTCATGAAAAACAGAGAACAACCTCTTTTGTTGCTCTTTGTCTACACATTTCAAAAATCTTCCATCTATGCCTCGCTTGAACAAAGCATTCTCCCATAACACATATTGTGCAGACCTCAGTTTGATGGCTCTCTTCTCTTTAGCAATTAAGTGAGGTGGAAATTCTCCATAGGTAAGAAAGTGAGCAATGTCAGCATACCATACATCCGTTGAGCTGAGAAACAGAACAACAAGGGCATCAACTCCATCATGGGACAACTCTTTGGCAAGCTCCTTCAGCAATGAGTTCACACAGGCCTTTACCCTGAACCAACTTGGTTGGTTTGATGTCAAGATCATACTCTTGCACCTTTTCTACCCAATTGCCTCTTTTGGTTCCAAATTCTTGCTGCGTAAGAATGGATTTGATTGTTGTATCAGGCACAAGCACAATGGAAGTGAGAATTTAGAATGTAAAACCTAAACTACTTGACAAATTTAACAACTACAAAAGCATGTTTCTCCATCATGGTGTACTTCAGCTCATGGGATTTTAAAACATAACTCATGAATGTAATTTGGGAGCTCATGATCTTCAGCATTCTTCTGGGTTAACATAGCAGCTAGGGTATTTTTAGTGGCATAGCAATAGATAATGAAATCCTTGCTAAAATTAGGGCATGCCAAGATTGGAGTCTTTGCAATAGCCTTCTTTATGTCCTCAAATGCAATCTTCCCTTCAGAGGACCAACCAAAATTTTGCTTCCCTTTCATCATGTGAGCAATTCTCATAGTAAGTTCTACAAAATCAGGTATGAATCTTCTTAGGAAATTGATCTTACCAAAGAAAGAATGAACACCTTTCTTACTGGTGGGAAGAGGGATCTGTTGGATGGATTGAATTCTCTCTGGATCAATCTTGATTCCTTCCTTTGAAACAATGTGTCCCAACAAATTTCCTTCAGTGACACAAAAGACTGAATTCTTGGATTCAAAGAAATCCCATGTTCTCTACACTTTTGGAGGATTGTTTCAAGGTGTTGGAAAGTGGTCTCTCTGGCTTTTGAAAACACAGTCAAGTCATCTAGGTATACAACAATGCATTTCCCTTTCAAATACAAAAATCTAGGTCCATGGCCCTCTGAAAGGTAGTGCCAACATTTATGAGACCAAATGGCATCCTCTTGTAGGCAAAGGTTCCCCAAGGAGTAGTAAAAGTAGTCTTATGTTGGTCTGCAGTACTTACCTCTACTTGATTATATCCCGAGAATCCATCCAGCATAGATAGCATCTCTGAGCCCGTGACAACTTGCAACACTTGATCCATCATGGGGAGAGGGTAGTTGTCCTTCAAAGAATCCTGATTCAAATTCCTAAAGTCCACACAGATCTAAATCTCACCATTTTTCTTCCTGACAGGCACAATATTGGCAATCCACATTGAGTGGTGAATGGGGAAGATGATCTTAGCCTTCAATAACTTCTGCACTTCTTGGAAAATTGTATCAGCAATCTTTGGATTATATTGCCTTTGCTTCTGCTTGAAAGGCTTGATTCCAGGCTTAAGAGGAATGAAATGTTGCATTTATTTTGGCTGGAAAGCTTTAAGATCATCATAAGAATAAGCCAGCACATCAACATACCTCTTCAAAAGATTTACCACTTTCCCTTTCTCCTCTTGAGTGCAACATTTTCTAATGTTCACCATTTTGGGATCATCAACACTCCCAATATTTACTTTCTCAGTTTCAGAAGACTGCTGAGCTCCTTGGGAAGCTTTAGACTTCACATATCTATCATGTTTATCAAATAGATCCTCCAAACTCACCAAGCCCTTTAGGGATTTTATTTACCTTTCAGCTTGATGCATCCATCTTGATCCATTTCTTCTTTGACACCTTCTTCATTAGATGACACACACTCTCTAGGTAGATTATCACTTCCCTCAAAGTACAACTCATCAAAATTGTCTCTAAGCTCCAAGAAAGATAGCAGGTGCTGGTCATCATTGAAGACTTGCCAATTATTTGCATTATCGGGCACGATGGGTCTATGAATCATCTCAATGGTGAATTTCTCTTGAGAAAAGTAAGGATGAGGAATCAACAAGGACCCCGAAACAGCTAGAGAATCAGCTCTAGTGTTCTTTTCTCTTGGCATGGCTTCAATGGAGAAAGAATCAAGAAATTCAATGGAATCCCAGACAAGATTTCTATAATGCTTCAATCTCCTATTCTTGACTTGGTAAAGATCCCTGACTTGCTTCACAATCAGTTTTGCATCACCACGAGCACAAAGATTCTTCACTCCCATTTCTTTCACCATGTTTAATCCAAGGATGAGAGCTTCATACTCAGCCATATTATTTGTATTTTCAAAATGAAGCTTGAAAGAAAATGGATGAATCTCCCCCTCTGGAGAGGTTAGCACCACACAGCCCCAGAACAAGCTGAAGAGACAACTTCCATCAAATTCCAGATTCCAAATGCCATTAGGATCATGAACCACCTCTTTAGGAAGTTTTTCCTCATCTTCTGACATGATCATATAGTTACCATGTCCTATATCTGCATAGAGTATTTGCGCTTTTGGATCATCAGTCTTTTGCACAATGTACTCAGTCTTGTTTCTCAGGTAGCAACTTCTTCATTTTTCCATTGACCAGGGATCAAAGCATGTGACCAATCCATCTGAATTTCACCCCCAACCTCCTTACAAAATTTCTACTCAGCAACATCCCATATGAAGGAGGAATATCAGCTACCAAAATGGTGGCTAGGACCCTTTTCTCTGGAAAAGCAACAAAAGCTACTTGTGCATCCTTAATTCTCCCAACCAAAGGCACTTTTCTACTCTCCATGGAATAGCAAGGAGCCAAAGGAATGTGTTAGGGTCAGACCCAAGGCATGAGCTACCTTTGCAGGAATTACATTGTCTGATGCCCCTGAGTCTATGACACAGTTACTGAGTTTATGGCTAGCTATGAGGAGAGTCACATAGAATGGTTCGATTTTCTCATTAGGGGAAGTGACTACAGCCACAAAGCTTGGTTGAGGTGAGGAAGAGGGAGTGGGAAAATTACCCTTAGAATTATTGGATGAGGCTTTGGATTTGGAATTGACAAAGTCCACCATTTTAGCAAAAGCTCTTGGATGGGTTTGGTAAAATTCTGCCTCTGAAATTTGGATTTTGGTCTTTTTTAGGTGATCAATGATATCAAAAGATCCAGAGGTGGATGGGGAATCACTACTAGGAACTTGAGAGACTTTGGATTTATCATCTTTAGGATTTGAAGGACAAGGAGTTTGGGAAACAAAAGTAGGAAGGAGGACTAGTATTACTCACCTTTTGTGTGGAAGCAGTGGGAATAGGAGCTCCTCTTCTGGCAATCACTGGAATAGTTGTAGGAATCTCCTTGGATTCTTGGCAGGCTGCACCACTTTCTCTTTTTTGTTTGTTTGATCTCTGGGTCATAACAACATATGACTCACTATTCATCTCTGCTACTCTTTCATCATAGTCATCTTCATCATCCATTCCTTTAGTGGTAAGGAAATGAACTTGAGATCCACCAAGCTCCTCCAGTTCTTCATCAGCCTCTTCTTCTTGTTCATCATAGAGCCCATTTTCTTCCTCATCATCAGGTTCTTCAACTTCACAAGTTGCATTGACATGGAACCTTGATGGGTGGCCTTCAATGGCCAATCTAGTTTGAGAAGAAGGGAAAATGGTTCCTGGGCTGAAAGTTCTTCCTTGGAATGTCTTGGTAAGGAGCATGCTGAGCCAATTGTTTCTTGATAGCTATGAGGTCATTGGCAAGCTTCTGTATTAACTGATTTGAGTTGGCTCCTGGAGAGGAGGAAGAAACAGATGCTTTAGACTTGGAAGGTTCTCTTTTCAACTTACTAGACATGATTAAATCATCTTCAATACTGATAGCCAAATGTTGATCAACATCTAGAGTTGCAAGATTAGCTCTCCTTAGTGCATAGCTCACTTCAGGTAAATGAGCATTGAGGAAGAAGACACTTTTGGATTTGATCCACTGGACAAGTGTCCTGTGGAATTTTATGAATGAGCTTGTTTAATTTGGCCACAAATTCTCTCATGGGCTCGAATGGTTCTTTCTTGATATGAGAGATTTGAGCTAACAGAGCATGCACATCTTCAGCCGGTTTGAAAATTTCTCAAACTGAGTCATCAGGGTGGCCCAAGTCAATAATTGACCCAGCAGGGAGATGATAGAACCAATCAGCAACATTATCTTTGCAAGGTGTCTCTACAAAGAGTCTGACAGAAACATCTTCATACTCAATCCCAAGAATCCCACATGCAACGTTGAAGGCTGCAATGTGTTCATCTGGGTGTACCTTCCCATCACCTCAAAATTTAGGAAAACCTTTCCTACTACTCCTAGGTAAGCTCGTGCAATGGTTGAGGAAGAGCAAGAGGTCCAATCTGTTGTCCCCAAGGCAGAGGGGCACCATCTTTGGAAGAAAATTATGAAGGGGAACTGAGACACCATCAAGTATCAAAGCACGAAGAGTAGGACTGAGTTGTTCTTGAGGAATGCTATTCTTTGAAATCTATGTCTTTGATAGGAGGTGTGCTTGTAGAATGAGTTCCTCCATTCCTTCTTGCTGGAAGAGAGAAGATTTGTTGCTCTAGAAGTTGAAAATGAGAATATTTTACCCCAAGATCTCTTTTCTTCCCGTGTATACCATAGAGTCGCCAGATAAAAAATGATCCTAAAGTTTTCTTTTAGAAAGGGATACGTTTGAAATGAAAGTCCCCAGTGGAGTTGCTAAAAACTGTTGGGTTTCAGATTTGCACTTGGAATGAAACCACAGTCAAAGGACAACAAGTCCTTCCTCTTTAATGGGAGAGGTTCCCTTATTGAAAGCAAGCAGCAAAACTTATATACAAATGTAAAACTTTCAAAGTGTGGAGTCCTGATACTTTGAAACGTTTTAGGCCCAAAGATCATCAATACGAAAGGATAGAAGAATAAAGGAGATGAGGAAGGAAGAACACAACAATACTTTCAGGTAATATAGATGGCAGAGTATAACCTTACACGTATTGAACCAGGGAGTTACAGAATAGAATCATTTACTTTCATAACCAATATAATTCCACAGACACAAAGTTCCAGAAATCATATAAACAAGAACACAAAGTTTCCTATTATAAAAGATGGATGATTCTTAAGTTTCAGACAAAGAAAGAAGAAAAGTAGAGGAAGAAAAGGGGAAAACTTATGTATTGATTACTTTGAATCTATGACCTTTACAGAGTCTCAGGATCCAACCCTTTACAATGAGCCAAGCTCAGCTTTTATAGATCAAGCCCCGAGAGAAGAAGAAGAAGAGGTGGGAAAACAGATTGGAAATTCAAACGCTAACCATCAGTGCTCCTAAAAATTCACCCATAATCTACCAGATCTGGTTCCCCATGCTTGTTTGGTGTGTTAGAGAAGATGGCCGACCAAAATCCATAGCCATACTGGTAGTGGAAGTAGTCAGATCCCGCACTAACGGAGTGGAAGACGTTTTTTAGATTTTCACCCATCAAAACCTACCAAACATAATATTTTATGTTTCCATGGCATGGAGGAGGTTGAGATCTTTCCAACGGTACCAAATTTATCAAATTTCAAGCACTGGATCGAAAGATGTGCCCATTTGAATATTAGGGTCACGGGCATACAATATTTGAAAGAGTCTGTCTGTACGTGGGTCCACGTGGCCAGCCTTTGCGCACCTTGAAGATTCGACTTCTTCCCCATGTTCTTGAAATCATGCTGGAATGACACGTGGTGGCTTCTGTGAGCTCCTTGGGTTCCTTTGTATTTTTTCTGAGTCTCTTTTCTTGGTGGGCCAAAAATCTGACCCTGGACACGTGGAGGCTTGGCACTTGTTTGGGAACCTTCTCCAAATTTTACTCTTGAAGTAGCGTTGTGCTGACACTTGGCTTCCTCCATGGGTCTGTCTCACCTTTGACTATTCAACTGCGACCCTGTCCCCTTTTTTGGACCTAGGACACGTGGAAGGCCCACGCTTGATTTGAAAACCCTGACTTGAGGATTTTTACCTTTGAAGGAGTGTTGGGTTGACACGTGGAAAGCCTCTCGGGTTATTGTTTTTTTAATAGACCACCTCTTACTTTTTTGGGCCCTAGATACATGGAGAGCTAGACGCTCGTTTGGGGATCACCTTTGGACCGTGCTTTGAAATTACGTTGTTGAGGCACGTGGAAGCTTCTGCCAACCCGCTCATACTTAGTCATTTTCAACGATCGGCTCTTCCTCCTTTTGGACCTGGGACACGTGGAGGACTGACGCTTGTTTGAGTCCCTGCCTTGGGCTCTCATCTTGAAATTGTGCCAAGTCGACACTTGGCAGCGTCCGCTGGAATTGAAAGATTTTCAACGCCCGGTGCAATCTTTGGGGTTCTAGATGCATGCAAGCCTAGACATCATTTGGGACTCTGGCTTGGGATTTAACCTTTAAAGGAGAACGCCTTGGACACTTGGCAGTGTCTGCTGAATCTCTATACTTAGTCAATTTTGGGGCTTGTTTTGAATCATTTCAGAGCCCGACGACTTCGATCCTTCACTTTTTCTTCTCCTTCAAGCCTCTGTTCTTTGACATTATTTTCTCCTTCCCCGACCCTACTATTCCATTTTAGAGCCCGTCTGCAACTTATTTGCTGGATTTGAAGCATGGGTTTGTTCGATGGAGCCGTTTTTTGAATTTCTTCTTGCACGGGGTCGTTTGATCTTTCACAGGCCCTGCCACTCCATTGTAGAGTCCCTCTGTTGCCTGATCATAGGATTTGAACGTGATTTCTCCAGTTTCTTCTGTGAAGGAGTCATGACTAACCGTATTTTACCCGAGGGCGAAAAATATGGATAACAGTACCGAATCAAAACTTTTGAAACCTGACCTCAAAAGAGGGTAATTTTGAGGGTGACAACAATGATGCAGCATAACAAAGACAATTTGACATGGCCAATCAAAAGGCCAAATTCATAATCTGTTTTGCAGTGTCTAACGACGTGCAACCCCACATTCGAGATGCCAAAATAGAAAAATAAGCGTGGGCTAAATTAAGAACCATGTATGAGGCAAAAAAGAAGAACACAATTCTAAATTTTTAGAGTCATTTACATACACTGAAATTCAACCCGAATGAGAAATTAGAAGCTATGTTGAGGAGAGTTACAGAATTAAGGTCTTCACTTCTAGCCCTAATAGAGGAGGTTACTGATACAACTCTCATTCCCATTGTTCTGAGAGCACTTCCTCCTTCTTACCATATTTTTGTGACGACACTAAACTTGTCAGATTGGATAGTTAATTTTGACAAGTTAGTGAATCTATTGCAAAAAGAATCAATGTACAACAAATATGATGAAGAAGAGCAGGCACTATCTTCTGATCAAAAAGGAAAAGGAAAAGGAAAATCTTCTCAAAAGTCCCAAAAACAACATCACAAAGGGGACAAACATAAAAATAAATTTTCTATCTGCAAAAGAGGACATGAGTTGAAATATTGTTGGTTCAATACATATAAGAAAGGTTCATCTAGTAATTCAGGACCTCAAATTCAACAATCTCATCATGGATAATCATACTAAAATAAAGGGCATAAGAAGGGGAACTGGCGAAGAAAACCCCATCAGCAAGGTAATATAGCTAAGCAAGAAGATCATTGAGAAAATGAGGACTTCTTGTACACTTCTCATTCTAGTGAACCATCCACGTCATCTAGTGTTGTTTTATACGTTGATCGGGATCCACTTGACACATGACCATGCATAGAGATTGGTTTATCACCATGAGGGACACACCTTTGAAAAATCATGTTTTGTTAGGTGATGATTCTTCTTACATACTAGTACAAGGAATTAGGAACATTTCTCTACCTCTCAGCTCATAGAATTGTAGATTATCCGATGTGTTATATGTCCCTAGGTTAACAAAGAATTTACTATCAGTTAGTTAGCTTCTACATCATAATTTGAAGATTGAATTTGATAGTCATTTCGGTAAGAAAGTGTGTTTAATTTGAGACAATCAAGAGGCTTGCAAATTATTGCAAAAGCCTCTAATGTAAGACGTATGTTCTCGCTTGACATTTTCCACAGGGATGATCAGGAACTTGTGACTAAGAATTTTTCCTCAGCATAGTTGTGGCATCAGAGACTTAGTCACATCAGTTTCAAATATCTAAAAACACTTCATCGGTATAATATGGTGAGAGGTTTTCCATCTCTCTAGAAGGATACAGAAACACAAAGATTCATTCCACAAGAGTACTTATCGAGCTTCAGGTAAGCTTGATCTAGTTTATATCATTCTTTGCGATCCGATGTAACCTAGTCATACTAGATTTCAATATTTCATGCTATGTGTTGATGACTATTCAAGAAAAATGTGGATATTTTGTCTTTGTAAGAAAAGTGATGCTTTTGAAAACTTCAAAAAGTTCAAAGTGGCTGTAGAGAACGAGACTGGTCGTTATATCAGATATCTTCACTTAGATCGAGGGGGGAATTCACTAGTAATGAGTTCAAAGCCTACCTTTAAGCTCACATGATTTGTCAACAGATGCCTCCTCCACACACATCACAACATAATGGTTATGTTGAGAGAAGAAATTTTACTATCATGGAGATGGTGCATTGCATGATTGATGATTTTGGACTAGCGAGGACATTCTGGGAAGAAGCAGCAAAGATAACAATATATTTGTTAAACAGAGTGCCCACAGTTGCTCTTGATGGAGTAACTCCATATGAATCATGGTCGAAGCGGAAGCCATCCATTGCACACCTCAGAGTATTCGGGTGCAAAACCAACATGCACATACCCAAGAAGAAAATAAATAAATTGGAAATGAAATCTCAAAAACTCATCTTCATTGGCAACAATGAAGAGGCTCTTGGGTACAGATTGATGCATCCAAAGACCAGAAAAGTTTACACCTGCAGAGATGTTGCTTTATTAGAGTAGAAGGAAGTTGAGACTCCTCCTCCCAAATCACATGATGTAGATATTTCACCTGTTATGAAAACAAAATTTGATGTTCCCGCTGATGATGAGAATGATGAAGGGGATGATGGTGATGATCAAATAGGACCACAACCCACGGGAACAGTGCAGTCTATGCTGAATTGGTATATTGATATGATTCAAGATGCAAATTTGTATGCTCCACTAGATACATCCACTGCTAGACCACAGACTTGCAGTAAAGCACGAGAAGAGGTAAAATTTTCTTTGATGAGTAGAGCTATTAAATATGTTGATCCATCTACTATCTAGGAAGCCCTACATTCGAAATCTTGGAAAGATGCCATGGATGTTGAATATCAATCAGTGATGAAAAACAACACTTGACATCTTTTCGATCTTCCACCAGGGAAGAAACCCATTGGTAACTGGTGTCACCCAGACTTCAT
Source organism: Taxus chinensis (assembly GCA_019776745.2). Taxonomy (NCBI): domain Eukaryota; kingdom Viridiplantae; phylum Streptophyta; class Pinopsida; order Cupressales; family Taxaceae; genus Taxus; species Taxus chinensis. The sequence continues at coordinate 646,175,988 of CM034156.1, forward strand.
CCTGAAATCTGCGACTACCCTATCCAAAAATTTTACGTACTTTTAAAATAATGGGTCGTTTTGTGTTTTTATTGCCTAAAAGTTCTTGTATTGCGTCAAGATATTCCCAAAGAGCCATATTAGCCTTTTTCGCCAAATACCCAGATGCTCAAAATTGTTATACTCTGTCGTCAGGATTTGTTTACGGGAAATTTGTATTTAATTATTTTGAGCCCTGTATGAGGCTATTTGCGCCCCGTTTTAACTTTGTTATGATCGAATATGTCATTACTCTTATGTACCAGAAGGGTTTTAACTTGGAATAAGTTTTGGGCTTTATTTGTAACTTTTGGAAATTTTTTGTGTTTTTGTGTTGTCCCATTTTGTTTTCTGTGAAATTCCTCTAGAACAATTCCTTTTTCCCGATAAGCCCGATTTTAAGCCTGGAGCAGCTGAAAAACATATACGCACATTATGCCTAGAGGAAGTCACCATCAGAGGTCTGGATCACTGGGAAAAAGCGAAGTCGTGCACGGAAAAGCCCTTGCGAGGATGGACACATTTTTGGAAAAACAAAGGATTTAAGCTGCAATGGGGAAAATAGAAGCCGCAAACATGATGGGAATTTTATACCTTCCTAACAGGGTACTTTTTCCCGTGTTATAAAATTCACTTAAGCTGCAGTGGTAAAATTAGAGGCAGTAGGCAAGCGGGAATTTATTGCCTGCCTTGCAGGGTAAAAATTTCCATGGTGAAATAAAAGAAAAGTGACTTAAGTGAAATCACGGGATTTTATTGCCTACCTTGCAGGGTAAATAATCCCATTGTCAAAGTCAAATCACTTAAGTGGATCATGGGATTTCCGGGGCTGCCTTGCAAGGTAAAGAATCCCATTGTCAGAAATTCTTAAAAATAGAATTCTATTATGCAAAAAAGTGCGACCCACCTTGGGTGAATAATAATGCATTAAATAAATATTTGTTAATATTTATTCACCCAATTTTGGCACTCAGGCTTGTGAAAAAGTCAACAAAGGAAAGTGGACATAAGGAATTTAAAAATAGAATTCCAAAATTAAATAAATTTAATTTATTTAATGCAGCCCCTTTTGAGAATGAAATAATATTTTTTAAAGTATTAAATGATTTTATTAATTCCTATTTTCAGTGGCTATGGTCAAAGCACACTGTGAAGCTTAAGTGAAGTGATGTGTGAAAGATTAAATTGAATTAATTTAATTGATTGGATGGCTGTCCTTAAACATGCTATATTTAAAAGAAAAGAGCTTGATTTTTTATTATTTAATTTCCTTTAATTGTTAGGGCAATTATTAATTAGAGAATTGTGAGGGTTATATAAGCATGGGCAGCCATATGGGTGAATTATTTGATTCACAGGTAAAGAATTACAGCTAAGAGGAAAATTGCACCCCATTTGAGAAGGATTTTTCTTAGGCAAGGTGGAAACAAGGCATTTGAAGAAGGATTTTGCTCAGGTAAGGTGGCAACAAGGCTAAAAGCTTCTAAATTGGGTGTGTGCTTTGAAGGAGGTTGATCTTTTTCTGCATAATTGTTTGCATAAGTGTTACAAATGCTAAGGAATTCATTACATGTGTTTTTCAAAAGAAAATGATCTTATATCAATGTCCAATACATTGAATATTTCCTCTGAATTTGAAGGATTATCCATATCTGCACCAGTTTTGAAGAATTCCAGTCAAATAAGAAGAAAAAGAATTGTTCAGACAAAGATAGACAAAGATATGGCCAAGAAAGATGAAAAAGAAAGCACAACGGAGTCATGCATCACTTCTAAATTTATAGATACTGGAGACACAGATCTAGGCTTGAAACATCTTGCTGAATTGATAGACAAATCTAGTGCAGGAGAAACTTCACTCATGCATGCAGATTAAAAGCAGTGGAATTATTTGAGTTGTAGCTTTTCCATCCATAGCCCAGTTGCCAAAGCTTGTTATGCAGGTGCAGATCCATATCCAGATGCAGATGCAGATTCAAATCCATATGCAGATCCAAATCTAGATCTCATAGTTGCAAAAGCTTCTGGCACAAAGGCCTCATCCTCTTGTTTCGAATGCAGCCCATGAAGAAAACAGTGCATGGAAAATTCTTTCCAAGATCTTGTGCATGTACTCTCATCTTCCAGTTGAAGCTTTCATTGAATTTTCATTCACCCTGAGTGCTTTCTAGAATTTTTAATTGCTCATATGCAATTAAAATAAGGATGATGAGTTATCTACAGCCAACCTTGCATTGATGCATGTACAAAAGAAGAACTGCAAAAGCTTTAAGATAAAAGAGAAGACAATGTGAAGGAAAAATTCTAGCTTGCTTCCAATTCCAAATGCTTGCAAATCTAGCTTGTTTCCAGAGCCAGCTACTTCCAAATCCTGTTTGAATCAGCTGCATGTAGACATGAAAAAGGACAAAGTCGGCTTTCCTCTTCCTTCTTCTTTCCTCCGACAAAGTCAACTTTCCTCTTCCTTCTTTTTTCCTCCGACAAAGTAATTGAGTGATCAATTAAATTATATAACTTAAGTGATTGGTTTAAAAGCCATTGCTTGAAGAAGTCAACTACTTGGAGATAAGTGGCACATGTAAAGTAGAAGGTTCTATTTTCAGTTGCAAATCATACTTTTCACACAAAGAGGAATTCTAGGAGGAAGATTTCCAGTTGTTTCTTTTCCGAATTCCACATGTGTCAATTCAACTAAAGCTTCCAACTTGTAATTGCCCCTCTACATTCTATAAGTAGAGGAAGAACCTTTGGGTAAAGGATCAGAATTGGTAAGCAACAATCTTGTGTTCTAGACTTTGTGTTGAACCCTTGAGAGCCACTTGGAGCAAAGGAATAAAAAAGAGAAGGTTTCTAGAGAACTTTGTGTCACGATGTATTGTTTTTCTTGCTTTGAATCTTAGATCTCTTGATAAACTTTGTGTTATTTTAGATTTGGATCTAGAGCTTCCTTGTTTTATAATTATGTGTGTTCATATCTATTAAGTTTCTTCTATGTGCATGCAATTATCTCTGCTATCTACTAATTGGAATGCACATCTTCCCCATTTCTTCTCTGTATTTCCTTTACTTCCTTCTTGTAGAAAATAATTCCTTTCGTGAATAGTTGCTTGTTGCAAAACTTCTTAGTTATGGTTCATGAACTAAGTGGTTAAAGTAAAACCCCTGATAGATAATAACACATTTTTATTGACAAATCTAACATGGGAGCCTCACCAGTTAAATGAGGGAGATTTATCTCATGACTACCTAGGTTTGATGCTATGCAGAAAATCTAGCCAATAGTTTTTGGCGACTCCGCTGGGGAACAACCATCTTTACAAATTAAAGCTTATCTATTGATGATCAGAGTGTTTTCCATACAAATATCAACTTTGCTGAATATCCATTCACCCGATCCATGAAGGCGCAAGGAAGGACTGATCACTTGTTTAGACTGCAGGAGTAATTCAATTTCAATCATTCTCCTCAAGTTAGAAGCCGCAGATCTAGTCTCTCACCAGGAAGGAGAGTGCACGCTCATCCAAATCTGGATCATCTTCAGCATAATCTGGAAGCTGGAATTATTCATCAAGTCTACTCTTGGAGAGGACGTGCACCGTTCATCATGCTGAACCGAAACCCACTTGCCCCTGCAGCACCTGTTCCATGGGGTGCAGCCTTTGGACCTCTGAATCTGACTCCGATGCATGATCTACCTAAAGGGACGAGAAAGAATTTTCTAAAATTCTTTGGAGATGGAAAGCATAATCCAGATGACCACTTGGCTGCATTTTTCATATCTTGTGGAGTGCTTGCAGTCGAACATGAAGATGTATCTATCAGACTCTTCATAGAGACTCTGTATGACTTGGTTGGAGAATGGTTCTACCGGTTAGCTCTTGGTACCATAACCAACTGGGCTACTATGCGGGATGCATTCCTAAAAAGATTCAAGGCAGCTGAAGATTCCAGCACTTTGATAACCTAGTTGACTCAGTTGAAGAAGGAGCCACATGAGCACATGCGGGATTTTATTGCAAAATTCTAAAGATTACTGTACAAAATTCGGGCTTCTGCTTCTCTGAATGACGAGAATCAAAAGGTGTTCTTCATCAAGGCTTTGCTTCCTGAAGTATGCTAACAATTGTGAAGAGCATGTCCTGTTGATTTGTTAGTAGCTCAAAACATGGCGGTTTAAATTGAAGATGACCTCATCGTGGCTGGAAAGATAAAGAGCAACACTTCTAGAGCTAAAAGTTCATCCTTTGCTACTACTTCCGATTCACTATTGCAAAAGTTAGCAAATGAGATGATGCAGATGAAGAAACAAATGGCTCAAATGGCTCAAATAGCTCAAGGCAACAATAACACCCTTGCTCAGAATTTCAACAACAACAACAACCGGAACCACATTGCTACTTCCTAAAGATTAGCAATTAAAGCTTCTCCAAGAAACAATGTGGACATGAATGAAGAAGGCTAGGAAGCTGATGCTAATCAGTTCGAGAATGATGATTTTGTAGCTCCTGCTGGCGACTCCAACATTAATTTCCTAAACTACAAATCTAAACATGACAATGAGAAACTTCATGAAGATGATCATATTCATACATATGTAGTATTTACAAAATCACAAACTCATCAAGCTGAGGCATTAAATGATGAACAAAGAAGGGGCAGCCCTTTACCTTCTTCATTGGCTCCTAGAGATAAGAATGTGAGTTCTTCATCTCAACCATAGAAAGTGGCTCAGGTATATGAATCTATTTTCTTCTTTTAACATTATTGATCATGCCAAGAAAACTAGAGTTCAAATGTCAGAAGCTGGATACTTGAGTGCCTTTCCTGAGCAATTAAATAGGCTAGTCAAATATGTACAATCACCAGGACAATCTAGTACATCAAAAGGCATTTTGCCTAAGCCCAAGGATACTCCTCCCTAGAACAACACTGCAGTTATTAAATCCTCACCATATTCTGAAAGAGTGGAACCATTCTATGTTTCTCTATTGCTTAATGGTTTCAAGTTAAGCAATTACGTTTTAGATTCGGGTGCTTCTGATAATATCATGCCAGCTAAAGTTGCAGATGCTCTTGGGCTTACCTTGACAAAGACCATAAAAAGGTACTACTCCATGGAGAGACAAGTCCCTTTAATTGGACAAATCAAAGATGCACAAGTTGTTCTGGCAGCTTTTCCTGATAAGAGATTAAAGATGACAATCTTAGTTGCAGATATTCCTGTCTCTTATGGGATGTTTCTGAGTAGAAACTTCTGCAAAGAGCTAGGAGGAGAAGTAAAGATGGATTGGTCCTGCGCTCATATTCCTATCAAAGGGCTTAACCATAAACTGGAGCTGGAAGATAAGTCTAGGTACACGGTTACAAAATCTGAGGATCCTAGATCTCATATTCTTTTTCATGAATATGACTGCGGGGTCTATTTCTTGGAAATGAATAAAGACATTCCAAAGCAAGAACTTCGACCAGAGCCAGAGCCACCAAAAGAAGAAGAAAAAGTTTGGACGCTGGAGTTTAAAGGCACATGTTGTTCTTTTGGATCAGGAGCTGGCGCTCTACTAATATCTCCAGATCATGAGGTATTTCCATACTCCCACAAGCTGATGTTCGAGAACACTAATAATACGGCGGAGTACGAAGCCTTGCTGCTAGGAATAGAGCAAGCTAAAAAGAAAGGAGTAAGACTCCTCAAAGCCCAAGGAGATGCTAAACTCCTAGTAAAGCAGGTTTGAGGGCAAAGTCAAGTCAAAATAGATCAGTTGGAGCATTACAGAGATAAAGTGCTTTCTGCCACATTCAATTTCGCAGCCTTCTCTATTGACTTCATTCCAATAAATCAAAACTCCAAGGCAGATTCTTTGGCAGTCACAGCTATACTATTGAATCCGGATAGACCACCATCCATATTCAGACAAGGAAACTATAAAGTGGAGATGGTCTACCACCCCAAAGTCCCTGAACAAACATTTACATGTCTGCATGTTGAACAGAGTAAATCACCACCACGACAAACAGTCACAGAAAAAGATGATCCATGTTATGGTGATAGCAGTGGAATGATCCAACCAAAAGGTAAAAAAATACCCAAGGGTTTGCTTTCCTTAGTGGAAACTTTCAACAAGCATGATCAGTACCTGACGAAGAAGAAGGAATACGGTTCTTCCTCAGAAATACAACTGGTAAATCTGGGAATGGAGCAAGTTGATGCCGACTTACCTATCACGGAGAGAAGAAATGATGAACCACCACTAGATGAAGTTGATAAGGACTTGCCTAGAGAATTTGACAAGAAGGCCAAAGAAAGGAAGTTCAAGATCGGAGATTGGGTACTCTAGTGGGACAAGAGACATGACCCGAAGGGCATGCACGACAAATCCAATTCACTCTGGAAAGAGCCCTTCGTGATCAAAAGAGCTGTAGGAATGGATACTTTCTTTCTTGCCTACCGGGATGGAATTGAGTTACCATTGCCTTTCAACAGGTAGCATCTGAAGCTGTTCATGAACTAAAGAAGCAGGGTAAAACCTGTATGTATATAAATAAAACTTTGTTTTGTTTTGTTTTTTTTTTTTTCGTGTTTTGTTGTTTTTGTTTGCCTGACCCCGTGCCCAAAAGAAAATACATGAAACCAGAGATGCTGGGATCTCATCTTTTCCCTTGTCATTCTGACAGAGAAAAATATGTCCACAGACGGAGCCAACTGGTGTCCCCTAGATTTCATCCTGAAATCTACGACTACCCTATCCGAAATTTTTTCGTACTTTTAAAATAATAGGACTTTTTTTGTTTTTTTGATCTGAAATTTCTTATATTGCATCAAGATATTCCCAAAGAGCCTTAGTAGCCTTTTTCGCCAAATACCCAGATGCCCAAAATTGTTATATTCTGTCGTCGGGATTTGTCTTTGGGAAATTTGTATTTAATTATTTTAAGCCCAGTATGAGGCTATTTGCACTCCATTTTAACTCTGTTATGATCGGACATATCATTATTCCCTTGTACCAGAAGGATTTTAACAAGGAATGAGTTTTGGGCTTTATTTATAACTTTTGGCAATTTTTTCGTGTTTTTGTGGTGTCCCGTTTCGTTTTCTGTGAAATTTCTCTAGAACAATTCCGTTGTCGGGCAAGCCCGATTTTTGTCCTGGAGCAGCTGGAAAACATATACGCACATTATGCCCAGAGGAAGTCACCATTGGAGGTTTGGATCATTGGGAAAAAGCGAAGTCGTGCACGGAAAAGCCCCTACGGGGATGGGCACATTTTTGGTAAAACAAAGGATTTAAGCTGCAATGGGAAAAATAGAAGCCGCAGGCATGATGAAAATTTTATACCTGCCTAGCAAGGTACTTTTTCCCGTGTTATAAAATTCACTTAAGTTGCAGTGGGAAAATTAGAGGCAGCAGACAGGTGGGAATTTATTGCCTGCCTTGCAGGGTAGAAATTCCCATGATGAAATAAAAGAAAAGAGACTTAAGTGAAATCACTAGATTTTATTGTCCGCCTTACAGGGTAAATAATCCTATTGTCAAAGTCAAATCACTTAAGTGGATCATGGGATTTCCAGGGCTGCCTTGTAGGGTAAAAAAATCCCATTATCAAAAATTCTTAAAAATAGAATTCTATTATGCAAAAAGTGCGACCCACCTTGGGTGAATAATAATGCATTAAATAAATATTTGTTGATATTTATTCACCCAATTTTGGCACCCAGGCTTGTGGAAAAGTCAACACAGGGAAGTGGACATAAGGAATTTAAAAATAGAATTCTAAAATTAAATAAATTTAATTTATTTAATGCAGCCCCTTTTGAGAAGGAATTAATACTTTTTAAAGTATTAAATGATTATATTAATTCCTATTTTCAGTGGCTATGGTCAAAGCACACTGTGAAGCTTAAGTGAAGTGAAGTGTGGATGATTAAATTGAATTAATTTAATTAATTGGATGGCTGTCCTTAAACATGCTATATTTAAAAGAAAAGAGCTTGATTTTTAATTAATCAATTGCCTTTAATTGTTAGGGCAATTATTAATTATAGAATTGTGAGGGTTATATAAGCATGGGTAGCCATATGGGTGAATTATTTAATTCACAGGTAAAGAATTACAGCCAAGAGGAAAAGTGCGCCCCATTTGAGAAGGATTTTACTTAGGCAAGGTGGAAACAAGGCATTTGAAGAAGGATTTTTCTTAGGCAAGGTGGCAACAAGGCTAAAAACTTCTAAATTTGGCGCATGCTTTGAAGGAGGTTGATCTTTGTCTACATAATTGTTTGCATAAGTGTTACAGGTGCTAAGGAATTCATTACATGTGTTTTTCAAAAGAAAATGAACTTATATCAATGTCCAATACATTGAATATTTCCTACGAATTTGAAGGATTATCCAGATCTGCACCAATTTTGAAGAATTCCAGTGAAATAAGAAGAAAAAGAATTGTTCAGACAAATATAGACAAAGCTATGGCTAAGAAAGATGAAAAAGAAAGCACAACGGAGTCATGCATCACTTCTAAATTTATAGATACTGGAGACACAGATCTAGGCTTGAAACCTCTTGCTGAATTGATAGACAAATCCAAAGCAGGAGAAACTTCACTCATGCGTGCAGATTAAAAGCAGTGGAATTATTTGAGTTGCAGATTTTCCATCCATAGCCTAGTTGTCAAAGCTTATTATGCAGGTGCAGATCCATATCCAGATGTAGATGCAGATGGAAATCCATACGTAGATCCATACGCAGATCTAGATCCAGATCTCATAGTTGCAAAAGCTTCTGGCACAAAGGCCTCATCCTCTTGTTTCGAATGCAACTCGTTAGGAAGACAATGCATGGAAAATTCCTTCCAAGATCTTGTGCATGTGCTCTCATATTCTAGTTGAAGCTTTCATTGAATTTTCATTCACCCTGAGTGCTTTCAAGAATTTTTACTTGCTCATATGCAATTAAAAATAAGGATGATGAGTTATCTATGGCCAACCTTGCATTGATGCATGTATAAAAGAAGAACTGCAAAAGCTTCAAGAATAAAAGAGAAGACAATGCAAAGGAAAAATTCCAGCTTGCTTCTAATTCCAACTGCTTGCAATTCCAGCTTGTTTTCAGATCTAGCTACTTTGAGATCCAGTTTGAATCAGCAGCATGCAGACATGAAAAAGGACAAAGTCAGCTTTCCTCTTCCTTCTTCTTTCCTCTAACAAAGTGATTGAGAGATCAATTAAACTATACAACTTAACTGATTGGTTTAAAAGCCATTACTTGAAGTCAAATACTTGAAGATAAGTGGCACATGCAAAGTAGAAGGTTCTATTTTCAGTTGCAAATCATACTTTTCACGAAAAGAGGAATTCTAAGAGGAATATTTCTAGTTGTTTCTTTTCCGAATTCAACATGTGCCAATTCAACTAAAGCTTCCAACTTGTAATTGCCCCTCTACATTCTATAAGTAGAGGAAGAACCTTTGGGTAAAGGATCAGAATTGGTAAGCAACAATCTTGTGTTCTAGTCTTTGTGCTAAACCCCTGAGAGCCACTTGGAGCAAAGGAATAAAAAAGAGAAGGTTTCTGGAGAACTTTGTGTCACGATGTATTGTGTTTCTTGCTTTGAATCTTAGATCTCTTGATAAAATTTGTGTTATTTTAGATTTGGATCTAGAGCTTCCTTGTTTTATAATTATGTGTGTTCATATCTATTAAGTTTCTTCTATGTGCATGGAATTAGCTCTGCTATCTACTAATTGGGATGCACATCTTCCCCATTTATTCTTTGTATTTCCTTTACTTCCTTCTTCTATAAAATACTTCCTTGCTTGAATAGTTGCTTGCTGCAAAACTTCTTAGTTATGGTTCATGAACTAAGTAGTTAAAGTAAAACCCCTGATAGATAATAACACATTTTTATTGAAAAATCTGACACGGGAGCCTCACCGGTTAAATGAGGGAGATTTATCTCATGACTGCCTAGGTTTGATGCTATGCAAAAAATCTAACCAACAGTAACAGATGAATATTCAAAACAAAGTACAAATCATATGGGACCATAGACAAGTACAAACTGAGACCGGTAGCAAAGGGGTATGCACAAAAGGAAGGCATAGACTATGAGGATAAATTTTCTCTCACAACTAAGATCAAAATGATCAGAATTATCTTTGCTCTAGTTGCTCAGTTTGTTTGGAAAGTCCATCAGATAGATGTGAAAAGTAACTTTCTGAATGGATATCTACAGGAAGAAGTCTCCATGACTCAACCTGAGGGAATTTTCTTAACTGGTGAAGAAACAAAGGTATACAGACTCAGAAAATCCATGTATGGCCTTAAACAGGTACCCTGAGCTTGGTACATCAAAATTGATGAGCATCTTGTTCAACATGGATTCGTTAGAAACCCATATGATTCTAATCTCTACCTCAAATTAAAGGAGGAGAGATTGAGGTAGTTTTTGTATATGTCGACAATCTAGTCATCACTAGAAGCACAATGAAGATGATCTATGCAACAAAGAAAGATCTTATTCGATCGTTTAACATGATAGATCTCGGGCTCATGCACTATTGTCTTGGATTGGAAGTATGGCAGAAAGAGAGTCATATCTTTGTTTCTCAATTAAAGTATAACAAGACAACGCTTGAGAAATTCAAGATGATGGATTTCACACCAATTGCTACACCTATGGAGACGAGACTGCAGTTATCTCGTTCAAATCCATCCCCTTTGACCAATGAAACTCTCTATCGACAATTGATTGGGATTTGCATTTACCTAACTTATACTAGACCATATATCGGCTTTGCAGTGAGCTATCTTTCCAGGTTCATACAAGAACCCAGAGTTTGTCATTGGAAAGCAGTAAGGTGGATCTTGAGATATCTCATGGGTACAATGGATCTTGGTCTAGATTACAAGAAGAACGATACCTTCTTCTTGATAGGATATTTAGATTTAGATCATGCATGTAACATTGTTAATAGGAAATCCACTTCTAGATTTCTATTCTTTTTGGGATCTTGACTGATATCATGGGGGAGAAAGAAACAAAACTTTGTTTCTCACTCTTCTATAGAAGCCCAATATCGTGTTGCAGGTGGAGTTGTCTGTGAAGCGATATGGCTAGGTCACATACTTGAAGGAATTGGAATACAATAGGAGAAACCTACCACCATGTATGTTAAAAATCAAGGTGTTCTCAAACTTGTTCGCAATCTAATGTTTCACAAGAGAACTAAGCACATCGAGGTACAAGTTCATTTCATATGTGAAAAACATGTCTTGAAACACAATATACAGCTTCAGTTTTTCCCAACGGTTAAACAACGAGCATATATTTTCACAAATTCACTTGCACGTGACAAGTTCGAGTTGTTCAGAGAGTTCCTCTCCTCATCCCTTGAGGCAGTGCAAAATTAAGGGGGGGAATGTTAGGGTAAACATAGTTTACTTTGTAATTATGCATTGTATCTACGTTGTTACTAGTTTTTTATTGTGGTACTACTTGTTGGTTACTTAGGTAACTAGGTAGTTTCCTGTTATTTTTATATGGTTATGTTTGTATAACCATTTATATTGTTTTTATTTACATACGTGAGTTTGTTGTATCAGCTTGTAGGATTATTGTTGCATTGTTGCGACATCATATTTGCTTTATTATTCCTGGTTGCACCTGTGTAAGTGCTTTGTTTGTAATCGAATGTACAATATCTATAAGTATTGCAACCTTCTCTATTGTATTCTGATTTGATTGCATATTAATAAATTTGTGAGGCTTTCATCCCTCTTCTAGACCTTAGGCCTTTGTACTCGACAAGATTTCAAAGAGATCAATTAATATAACTTGCACTTGCACCAATTGTTGGAAAGGCATTTCCATAGAGAACATTTATAAAGAATTTTTAAATATTTTTGATATTTGTTAGTTATTTAATTTGTACTTTAGAAGTCTATACCTCTATTGTTATATGTTGATCATATGGTGGAGTTGGATTCGTCAATAGAAATATATTAATATCACTTATCACCAATGAGAATAAGATTTTAATGAAATTAATAATCAATATAATTACAAAAAATATAAAATTCACAATTATGATCACAAATTGAGTCCTTTGACTATGAAAAAAATGATCGTTAGGATTCAAAAGCCACAATAATATATGTACTCTTATGAATTAGAAAAATAGCCAATATGATTGATGTAGACTAAAATAATATAATAAACCTATAAAACCAAACTAAACTTCTCTTTTTCAACTATGAATGTGATTTTACTACAATGTTAGATATATGTCACAAATTCACCAATTTAAAATTAAGTATATGACACACTAATATTATTAGTAGTTTTAGAAACTAACCTTTCCATTTTTAAAAAAAAAACTTATTTAACCATAGGTATACAAATTTATTTTTAAAAATGTTGGATATTGCATGATGGCCTAAATGTGACTCGTATTGTAACAAAAAAATGACAAGTTCTTGCTACTATATAAATGAAAGAAAACAATTATTATAATTCCTTATTAAGAGACATTTTCTCATCTATATGTCTTAGATAAGAGACATCATCATCAAACACTTTAAAAATCATTTTTATACATTTTTCAAACAATTAATGCCCCTTCCAAATATTTATTCAAAATCTGGGAGATTGCAAAAGTTTTCAATTTCAAACTAACTCGATATATTTTGTCAATTTCAATTTTATCTGAAACATTTTATCAAATAATTCGCCGGTAGGCGTTCCCTTTGAAGAAGCCTTCGCTGGGAAGTGTCAATTCCCAGTGGGCTTCTTCCCTGTAATATTCGCCGGCACAATCTATTTCTTGGAAATTATACACTATTCAATGGAGGGTTTGCGATTTTAGAAACAAAATAGGATTTCTACGATAGAGATTAGGATTTTTCAATTACCGCTCGGAACTCAAGCTTGTGCTCTTAGGCCTGCGCCTGCGCCTATGCAAGTTCAGTTGCCCACTTATCCAAAGAAGCAGTAAGTTGCATCTTCTCATTCTCTATCTGCGTAAACTGTCCAGAAAGTGAAATATATTTTTGCTCTAAACGCGCACAGCTCTGCTCGGCCGTAATAGACGCAGCATCGGCCCTCGCATTACATGTCTCCAGTTGCTCCTGCAGCTCCTTGATAAAACTCTCTGCCTTTTCCACAATGATAGAATCATCTCTTCCCAAGTCGTGTGGCTCTGTATCAGAAATAAAGACCGGCATTTTGCTATTCTCCTTTAACCTCCAAATTCCTTGCAAAAACCCTTATGTTTACAAACCCTGACCTTCAGTTATTTTCTTGACACCCAAAGCTTTGATGGCCTTAATGGCTTCTCTGCGTGTTACAAACAAACCCTCGGTGAAAATATATGCGCGGGAAGATCTATTCACTTCGAAGCGGTTGAATACAATTAAAAGCTTTGGGGTTTTCAGAATAAAATGTAAGTTAGTGGATTTTTGTTCTTTCCTTCACTTCAAATTCCCTAGCACGGTTTTTTAAATAACCACAGTACTTTTTTATCGTATTGCCATTAACAGATGCTGATGAAATGAAATAAAAGATTCATCACCAGTAGGCGTTCGGGATTGTTCACTATAATATTCATCTACACATTTTCCATTATTCTTTGGAGGGTTTACGATTTCATTTTTCAAAAAAATCACTGGCGGTTGTGCCTCTGGTTCATGTTTCCAGCACAACAATACCAAAGAGGAGGATAAGTGGGCAGAGGAGGCAGAGCAAGCCATGCCACTAGGAGATTTTAAAGCCACATATATTTCGAAATTTGCAGTAGACCAGGGTCTCATGTGTGCTTCATCTTTCTCCTTTAACCGTATGTAGATAAGTTTTTTTTTTGTGGCAATCTCACACTTAACTGACATTGTGATCAATTGATTTATACTAATGGTGATTATGAGCATTATCAAAACCCTGTAGGTTCCCCTTCACCATTGAGCGCTGTGGAAAATTTCAGATTCTAAAACTTGCGCTCCATTGGAGCTGCTGTTCTTTTCAGATCCACCAAATTCGGAGCTTGAATCTGCTGGTTTCAACCATAGAATGGCATTTTTTATCTTGTTGTACTCATCCCCTACAGTGTTTTGTCTCGGATACCCCACACCCATTTATACTGTAGACAAATTTGGGTTGGGTTGCTGCTTATGTTGTAGTTTACCTTTACTGCATTCTCCCAACGCATGGAATAATTAGAATTTTTTAACTACTTACACACAACTGAAACTAGTTTGGCTTGTAGAAAAGGCTTGTGGAAAATTTTAAACACACGCATTTGGCAGGTGTAAAACAGGGCATTGCAACCTTTTCCAAAATCCTCTTAGCTGTGCGAATGGGAGAATTAAAATTAGGTATAAACATCCCTCACATAAATTGTGGAAAAGGGCATCTTGACATTTTATGCAGCTGGAAATGCTTTGGTAGATATGATTGCAAAATGTGAAAGCATACACGTAGGGTAGGGGAAATATTTGACAAAATGCCTCAAAGAAATGTGGCCTCGTGGACTACTATGATGGCAGTGTATGCATAAAATGGGTCATTTGAGAAGGCCTTGGAAACTTTGAAGCAAATGAATTCGGAAGGTGTAAAGCTACACTCGTACAAATTTTTGCAACATATTCCAGAAAATTATATATATATATATATATATATATATATATATATATATATATATATATATATATATATATATATATATATATATATATATATATATATATATATATATATATATATATATATATATAAGGTACAAGAATTGTTAGACAAAATACCTCAAAACAATGTGATTTCACGTACTGGTGAAAACAAATCAAATGTGTCCTCCTGTATTTTGATGATTACAAGGTGTGCACAAAATAGTTTTATTGAAAAGGCCTTGGTAACTTTCACATATATCTAATTGGAAAAGTGGAGTGGATTTTTTTTGGATGTTATCTTTCCAAATCCCTCACAACCATTTATCCAAAATATGGAAGATTAAGTATATGACACACTAATATTATTAGTAGTTTTAGAAACTAACCTTTCCGTTTTTTTAAAAAAAAACTTATTTAACCATAGGTCCAGCTTACCTTTTCCGGCTGAGTCGTGCATTGTCAATCTGGAAGCTGATTACTGCTGAATCCACCCACCCTCCCAACAGGGTACTCAACAGTCCCATCTATCGACTATACTACGTAGGCAACACACAATGCATAAATACACTAAACTTTATGTGGATATTTAGTACAACAATCTATAGGGGACATATAGCCGCTATTATGCATATCCACTCACCAACTCTAGAACTGTCCCTGCCATAACTGATATAGTTGAAACAGTAGAGGCTCTACTATAGTGATTTAAAATATCTACTTTACTGTAGCTTTTGTCCTCCTTTCACACGACTGCTGAAAATATCTCTCTGCCTATAAATACACCATTGGGTTTTTAACTTTCCATCCTGTAACACCTCCACCGGATTGGTTTTCCCAGCACCTGCTCAGAAATATAAGAGGTTTACATGATTGTTATATGCTTTTTTAAGTAAATGGCATTATTGTTGCATAATGTTGCTATGCCATGGAGACCTTTTTACCCTGCTCACTTTTTTTAATTAAGTTTTTGTTTGATTTTGACTGAGTCTGGCATGAAAATTGATTCAGTGCCTCTGAGAACAAAGAAGGGCAGTGATTGTTTTGCGAGTACATGCGTTGATGGTGTAATGCTTCTTGGGCATGTAGGATTCCTCAGCCACCACGTACACAGTCAAGTCCACAATAACATCATGACTTCTTTTCCCTTTGAGACGGATGGCACCCTGTGCAACCACCATATTTGATAGACATTAACACAATCCTCTTTTCCATTGACCCTCTGCCGCCTCTCCATTTTCTGGAAATTCTGATTTTAAATTTTGAATAAGCTCCACCAAGGGGGCTTCACATGGAATATACATGAAATCCACCACCTTAGAGCTGCGAGTGGCCTCATTCCTCCTATTTCGTCCACATATGCCATAGCCAGAGGCACACCCTTATTGTTTACCTATCTTGTATGCTTCACCTATCCCGTATACTACAGGAGTTGAGCATATTACAACCGCATCCGCCACAAATAGAGGAGTGAGGGAACTAAACGAGCCTTCCCCAATAGCCAGATCTCAAGTAGAGGGAGGGGTCAAGCAATTAGGGGCTGTGGTATTGTCCATTTTTTCCTTAGTCGTCGAGATAGGGTAGTCCAAGAATACCGCTACCAGATCCAGGGACCCCGAATTCACCTCGACTAAGTCCTTCCTTCCATTCATATTATTGATCAAATGAGAGTGGTCTCGGTGGATCCCTCTAACAACCCTGCGACTTTGGAGGAGACCAGCGAAGATGAAGATGTTATGTCTCCCATGGATAAGCTAGAAGATTCAATGCTTATCCTTTTATCAAAAATCATTGTCTACATGCTCCACAGACTCTAATGGCTGGTTCAGTGGGTATACAACAGGAGTAGGAGCATATTTCAAGGAATGGGAATCAGAAAAGAACAACCGCGCAGTCCATTTCTGAGAGAGATGATGTGTTATACAAAGATGTTATGTTTGAGGAGGAAGTTGAGGTGTGGGCACGCATATACCTGCCATGCATATATCTGCTTTTATTCTTTCATGCTAGCCCACGTATGTTGTTGAGTCCCGCATCACCCTCAGTCCACAACACGTTCAAACTAGGCGTGATTATCAAGGTTAACACCCTAGCATCATCTTCCTGCTGCCTACCACGATTCCATTTGCAAAATTATCATCACCATCTGCTAATATTTGTTTACAGATTTGTTGATTGGTGAATCTAAAATTAGGGAAATCTGTCAAAAATTAGCCAATTAGTGAAATAAATGGTGAATAATTATTTTAGGAAATAAGGCTTTGCATCACGTTCCTGGTCCTACAACAGCCAAAGGAAAGTTACTCAATAGCTACAAAGAAGAACCCCTGCTGTTGTTCGCGTATTCCCCCGATACAGTGATGTCCCTGCCCCAGATGCGATACACTATGAGGATTTTTGTTGGACAGACCTTCTGCTTTATAAACCCTTTCGACATATCCAAACAGACATTGGCATCTCTACATCTGAAATAACTAACCAATGGGGCAAATTGAAAAAATCCTACGTCCCTTTACATGTTCATAGAGCCACTACTCTAGATGAAATTACAACTGGAACAAGTAGTGACGACAATAACTCGTAGGGATATAATCCTCTGCATGCACAACTATTTGAATGGGAGCATATAACACGCATGCACCCAACACTCAATATAACAATTGATGATGTAGACATGATAGGCCTTCATGACTTTGACATTAACCACAATTGGAAGGTACATTCCATCCCTACTGCCTTACAAAAAAGTGCACCTAAATTCATAGACCTTGCCCACACTAAAAATTCACTACCATTTGTTTCTCCACCTACCTAATTAGACGCTCTCCAACTATCATCAAAACAACACCTTGCATACTCAATTGTACTTTCCCATGCAACTCAACAAGGAAAACACCCACCATTGAAGACGATCATTCAAGGAACCACTAGTACAGGAAAATCATACCTCATACAACACAGTAGAAATGGGCTTGAAAATATGACTGGAAAATTTAAATCTTCCCTCCTTCTACTAGCCCCAACAGGCATTGCACTGCATTCATATAAAATCATCTACTATACATTCTTTCCTCTGAATACCCATTTCAGACATGAAACCTCTTGAAGGCCAAGCCCTAGTAATCTTCCAAGAGCGTATGAGAAGTCATACATTACATACTCATAGATGAAATGAGCTTTATAGGTCCTACAATGTTACACAACATCAACAAAAGACTTCGTGAGGCATTCCCCCAACATGGCAACCATGCATTCGACAACTGTTCAATGATTTTGGTGGGTGAATTAGGCCAGCTCCCTCCGGTCAACGATGTACCATTATATGCAGACAACAAAATAGGCAGCTCCCTTTGGCATGCTTTTGATACAATGATCACCTTGGACACAAACTTTAGGCAACAAGGATTAAACCCGACACAACTTGAATTCAGAGAAATGTTCACCAACATCAGAAATGCAGAAACAACCGTTAAGGATTGGTCTCTTCTCATGTCACATACAAAGTCGTGCATGTCTACCTCAGAGCAATCCATCTTCATGACTGAGAAGCACCTATTTGTAACAAAAGGACCTCACAAGCAAGCACAATAAACAAATGCTAAAATCCTTACACGTACCAATTGTAATGAGCATCACAGAAGAAAGCAAACATAACTTTGACTCAAACATCAATGACACTCAACTGGACCCAGTAGTTTTCCTATGCACCGGACAAGAGGTCATGTTGACATCTAACTTATGGTTTAGCTCAGGATTGGTTAATGATGCACTAGGGCAAGTGACAAATGTTGTGTACAATCCAGAAACACAAGCACCACACATGCCATCCTTTGTTGTTGTCAACTTCAAACACTACCAAGGGCCCCCATGGGACATACTCAAATCAACCCACTTGCCCCTACCTCCTATCACACGTGGAAATCATTGCCAAATCCCACTAAAAATGTCCTGGGGCCTCACCATCCACAAATCACAAGGCCTAACTCTTGACAAGGCCACAGTAGACATCGGAAATGTTGACTGTCAAGGACTAACATTCACGGCAATGTCAAGAGTTCGTGCCATTAAAGATCTACAAATCCTACCAACTTTTACGTTTGAACGCTATGCAAGAATGAGATATACAAAGAATATAAAAGCACACAAGGAAGAGGAGCAAAGACTTTGTAACACACAACTGTCTCATCGCGTACACTGCATGTGCACATTCCTACCTACATCATACCCACAATAGTGTGCCTAGATCTTGGTTCCAACCTACATATATAAGTAAAGTGTTGCACATATATATACACAAAACCCAGTTGTAATGCAATACAGATACAAGTCACCTTCACTTTGCATCCAAACCATATTATATACAAAAAATTCAATCCCTATCTGGCGTAACTTGCAACTCATTTGCAATTGCTAGTTTATATATCATTCACATAAATTTAAGATACCCAAAAAAGGGTCAACTCCTTTACACATTACAAAAAAATAATTAAACCAATGGAAAAAGAACGGAAAAATAGTTATGCACTATGAGCATTGAATATTACATAAATTTTGGAAGCATAAATTCCCAAACAATAGATATTTGTATCCTTGACTTGCAAAAGTTAATAACATTCATTAAAAAAATTTCAAATTCAAACTTAATATTTTTTTGAAAAACATACAGGATATCAATTCACCAAAATTCATTAGTTGCTTTAACCATAGTTAAATAATTTTATTACGTCGGAGGCGTGGCTATCCTGCACTTGGTCACGCAGAGGAGGTTGAGGTGCTTGTCATCCTGGCTCCTGCTTTCCCTGCCCTCCTGCTTCACCTACATGGCTTTCCGGAGACGTGTGTCTCTTCTACTTTTTTCTCCAACAAGAAGTTTGAACGCAAAGGAGGGGCCTGCAATTGATTTTGCTAGCGTCTTCATCGTATTGCAGCGAACTACATTTTGTGAAGTACTTAGCTCCATGATTGGATGTCATGAAAACAAGAGAATCATAGAGGCTCACTTTCTTCTATAGGAATCCCTGAGTTTTCCTCTTTCCATGGCTTTCACTATTGCACCCATAAAAACTGTGTCGGCCTGCTCAATACCCTGTAGCAACACAACGCAATGGGGATTCAAACTGATAGCTTAAGCAACCCTATCTAAGTATGTTTTCCCTTTGCAGCTATGAGTAACAACTTCCTCGTAGATTTGACCCCGAGACCATTGATTTACAGAATATTTGGGCCAGAGCTTGTGTCATATTCTGTTTTCCCATCTGGTCCGGGCCCAAGGCCAACAACTAAGTATCGCCATTCACATTATTCATCATGGTCTCTCTTCTCCCTGTGCCATATCTGTTGTGTAAAATTACATTGGCAACATCCCAGAAATTGTCCTCACTCTTCCATGACACTCTCTCAGCAAGCCAACACTCAATTCTTTTAGGCTTTTTGGGTTGGATTGTCGCAGAATTCTGTGAGAGCTCGCAGAGACTAACGATGACACCCTAGCAGGCGGGCTCAACACTGTGCAACTGTTACCCACGGGGATAAAGCAGGACATATGGTTTCTAATGGATTATACAAACATTTAATCACAAAAAAAATGTTGGAATGACTAAGTCTGTGATAAAAAATTACACTGATTTAATGAGAATTCCAAATTTGCTTTCTGAAATATTTTTACTCGGGAATAAGTTATAACGGCTTTCAGTTGAGCCTTGCCTTAAACATGTTAAATATTTATGGGTTACCCATGATTTGAATCTGGGATTGATTCAAAACCGATGGGATTCAGACTTAAGGAACAAATTAATAATTGTGCCAGATGAATTGAAAAACAACTATCTCTGAAAAGAGATGTAAATTACTCAAAGATTTCAAATACATTAGTTATCTCTACTAGGAGATGTCTATCCCTTTTTCGGGTTACATATGCATTTATAATCATTTTAGAAATACAAAAGGGCACCTAGAGGAATGTGGAAGGTCACCGGTCTCGAGGGAGACGAGGTGTTTCATCTTCCAAGACTTACATGTGCACTAATTTTGCGAAACATACTATTTTTAGAATTTACTATTTTTAGACAGCACTACAAAAATCACAATTTGGGCCCCTTAAACATGGATTTCAGGAGTCAAACGTTGCTAAAAAAATTACCGCACCTTTTCATCACATTTTACGCATTCCAAGCTTTCTGTTGCCTTTTGAACGGAATCAATCGAAGCTACGGTGCAAAAGTTATGGTCTCTGGAAGTTGTGCCACTATAATTGTTGTCTGGATCATTCCTCCCTCCTTCAAAAGCAATGGTCCCCATTGCATTAAGATGCCCCAACAAATGTGAAAATTGATTCTTTACCTGGTATGCAGTGAGCCACTCACCTTTGTGACTAAAATTTCCTTTCTTTATCACACGATAGAGTCGAATAGGTTGTCCTCTAGTGGTCTTAGTCAAATTGTCCACAATATGATCTTCTTCAGCTGGGGAAAGACTTGCTGGATTGAGCTCAGAGATGTCCAATTGTTATGTTATGACTGAAGTATCCAACAAAGGTGGATGATATGGCTTGAGGAGGTCCACATTGAAGATGGGGTGCAGACCAAGGTAGGGTGGAAGATTCAACTTGAAAGCATTTTCCCCTACTTGCTTAGTGAGAGTGTAAGGACCATACCAAAAAGGTCGAATCTTTCTGTGTGGACCTACAAGCCATTCCTTTTGAAGCTGCAACCAAACCTTATCACTAACCTGGAAATGATGTGGAACCCTTTGTTTATCATGGCGATTCTTATACTTTTTATTCATTTTCTGTAAAATGTCATGGACCTGGTGCTGAATGTGTTGGGTTTGTTCAACAAACCTTGTCACCTTTTCTGCTTCACTTTTTCCATGAGGTGTGAATTCCATGGTAGGAATTGGGATGCATACATCGATTGGAGCCATAGGTTGGAATCTGTAACAAGCTTGAAATGGACTGTGTTTAGTGGAGCTGTGTAGGGCTCGATTGTATCCATGTTGTATGTATGGCAGGGCCTCGTCCCATGTGTGGGAGTGCTTGGAGTGGTACATACGAAGCATGTGAACAATTAGGCAATTCACCACTTCTGTTTTCCCATTAGTATGTGGGTGAAAGGATGTGAACTTCATCAACTTTGTATCTAGCATTCCCCATAAGGTGGACCAGAAGATGCTCAGGAACCTGCTATCCCTATCAGAAACAATAGACTTGGGGAGCCCAAAGTTGATCCATACATGACTGAAATAAACTTTAGCAGTATCTTCAGCAGAAATATTTTTCTTACAGGAAACCATTACAGCCATTTTAGAAAATTGATCAACTACAACAAAAATACCATCATTCCCATGTTTCGAAGTTGGCAAACCTGAGAGAAATTCTATCAAGACAGATGCCCAAGGCTTGGTTGGTTCTGGAAATGGTGTGTACAATCCCTATTTCTTGTTAGTTGGCTTAGCAATTGCACAAGGAGTGCAGGAATTAATATACTTCACCACATCAGTCCTTAGATTAGGCCAGTAGAAATGCTTCTGAAGTACTGCCAATGTCTTGTCCACGCAAAAGTGCCCTGCGGTCTTGCTGAAGTGTGCTTCCTAGATCATTTTCTATTGTTCACTTGCTGGAAATAGATGTGTCCCATATGGAAGAGGAGATTATCCTGTAGATAGAAATTAGAGACATGTTTTCCTTCACGAAGGCCCTGATATGTGTCTGAAAACTCAGGGTCCTTCTCATACAAACTGCACCAACTTGAAGTCTCATTTCCACATAGATCAAGAATAGTTGTGAGGGCTGCAATTGGAGGGCGGCTTAGGCAATCTGCTGCTAAATTGGCACTTCCCTTCTTATGCTTTATTATCAGGTGAAAACTGTTGTAGGTATGTGGCCCATTTTTGGTGTTTCTTATTCCTCAACTTGCTCTGTTTCTAAAGGAACTCCAAAGGCCTATGGTCAATGTGGATTACTGTCTCCTTCCCCAGAATGTAGTGTTTTCACTGCTTACATGCTTGGACGATAGCATAAAGCTCCTTGTCATATGTTGGGTACTTACTGACTGTGTCATTGAATGTTTCACTATGGTATGTACTAGGGTGGCCATGTTGCATGATAACAGCTCCCAAGGCATACTCAGATGCATCTTTCATCAGTTCGAATGGATGATGCAGATCAGGAAGCGAAAGGATAGGGTCCGAGCATAACCTTTCTTTCATCCCTTCAAATGATTTCAGTTGTGCTTCCCCCCATTGGAATTTAGTCTTGTTCCCTCCTTTAGTCACCTAATTGAGTGCCCAGGAAATATGTGAGAAACCCAAGACAAACTGGTGATAGAAATTGGCAAGGCCCAGGAAGCTACGAAGCTCTGTCAGATTCTTTGGGGTGGGCCACCTCTGAATAACCTGATTTTTTTCTGGGTCAACATGGACTCCTTCCTCATCCACGACGTAACCCAAGTACTAGACCTTTGTCATCCCAAATGTGCACTTATCTAGATTTACATATAGTATGTGCTTCCTGAGGGTCTGAAGTACTTCTCGAACATGTTGTAGATGCCTCTCCTAGGTATGGCTATAAATGAGTATATCATCTAGGTAGACCACCATGAAGGAATTGGTGTAGGGCCACAGGATGTCATCCATCATCTGCATGAATGTTGCAGGTGCATTAGTTAGTCCGAAAGGCATGACCAACCATTCAAATAGGCCTTCACGAGACTTAAATGAAATTTTCCAAACATCGGTGGTCTCGATAGGGATCTGGTGATAGCCAGATTTGAAATCAATTTTGGTGATAAAATTTACACTGCGGAGCTAGTCCAACAAATTGTCAATCCTTGGGAGGGGTGGTAGCGATTCTTGCACAGTGATTTTGTTCAAAGCCCGATAGTCAATGCAAATTCTCCATGTTCCATCCTTCTTTGGCCCCCAAGATAATTGGACTTCCACAAGGTGAAGAGCTTGGCCTAATATGTCCCTTTTGAATCAATTCCTAGAGTTGCCTCTTGATCTCCTTATTTTCAAGGACTGACCTGCGGTACACAGGGTTGTTGGGTAAAGGAGACCTCGGGACCAAATCAATAACATGTTTTACCTGACACTAAAATGGCACTCCTTTAGGTGTTTGGAATAGATCATCATACTCAGTTATGATTTGGTTGAGATGCTTCTATTGTTGCATTGAGTGCATGTTCATGGAGGCTGCAACAATTTTGTTTTTAGGTTTTTTCCTGATCATCAAGACGACAAACTGTTTGGTTTTCTCCACTAACTTCTTACATTGTTTGGCGTTGATGAGGGAGACAGATGTTGGGGGAATGATCTTAGGTATCCGATAACATCGACTCCCAATGGTAATGGTGACCCTTCTAGGTCGTGACTCATAGATGCCATGTCTATCCCACATAAATGGCTGGCCTACGAGCACATCACAAACATCTAATGGAGCAACATCACACATGAATTCATCAAGGAAGGGCTTGATGGCATACTGAAGGAGGCATTGTTGTGTGACTTGGAGGTATCTTCCTGGGTTTAACCACTTGATACTATATGGCTGGGGATGTGGCTTCACAGGGAGGTTCAAGCTCTTTACAACATCAACATAAATTAAATTCTTTTGACTTCCACTATCAAGGATAAAATGCAGTGGCTTACCTTTTACCCAGAGCTTGGAGTGGAAGAGCCTTTCCTTCTCATCCATATTCTTGACTTTTGAGGTGACAATGATCACATCTGGCTCAACATCTCTAATTTCATCCTCTTCATTATTGACCTCGGGGCCTGTAACTGTTGGTGTAGAGAGTGTTGAAGAAGACGACTCAATGAGTAAGGACCTGATGGCTTGGCATTCTTCCTTGGAGTGGCGATTTATTTTGTGGAGGTCGCACCACTTCCTTGTTTTCTCCTTCTGCATCTTATTTCCTTACAACTCCTATTTCCAACCTTGGCCTCAGGTCTGGCCTTCTTTATCATTTTTCCCCCTCACGGGTTGGCTCTTGGCAATCCTCCTTTTATGCTTTTGTTCAATCTTGACTGAAAACTTGTATGCCTTGCCAAGGGTTTGAAACTGAAATAATTCCATGTCCTCTCGAATGCTCCATTGTAGGCCACTGTGATATTTTAGAATCCTATGTTGTTTTGTGTCTTGAATGCTCAATCTTGCAGACAGAGAAGGAAATTTGTCAGTATAACCTTGAACCGACTGGTCCTTACCTTGAAGGAGTTGCTGCCACTATATGTACAAATCATCATAAGCCCCAACAGGGTAATATTATTCCTTTATGGCATCCACGAAATCATTCCATGTGGGTTCCTTTGTGATTCCTAGCTCATCCCTTTCGAGCCCATTCGTATACACGCCCCACCAATGTTTAATAGCAAGAGACAATTTCAACAGAGAAAATGTTATCTTTTCCTTATCAATAAAGTGATTGACAGAAAAATATGAGGTCAATTGGTCCAACCAGTTCTCTATTGCATCAAAATTGATCTTACCCTCAAAAATAGGAATGTCAAGTTTTACTTGCACCTTGAATGGAGTCGGGGCACCAAAGGACTGATTTACAAATGAGGAGGCATGATTTCCTACTTGTAGTTGTTGCAAAATCTGGGTGAATTGTTGTAGCATCTGATCCTTTTTCTCCCTAAGAGCTTCATTCACCATATTTTTGAGAGGATCATCCATCCTGGTGTTGTTTTCCATTGGATGTTGCCTACATCAAACAGGCAAGTATTCTGAAGGATCATGTTTGGACCACCCAAGATTTTTGTATTCCGACCTCATTCTAGGGATCATACACTCTCAAGATGACTTAGCTCTGATACCAATGATCCAAAACTGAGGGGTTTCAGACTTAAGGAATAGATTAACAATTGTGCTAGATGAATTGAAAAACAACTATCTCTGAAAAGAGATGTAAATTACTCAAAGACTTCAAATACATCAGTTATCTCTGCCAGGAGATGTCTATCCCTTTTCAGGTTATCTATGCATTTATAATAATTTTAGAAATACGAAAGGGTACCTAGAGGAATGTGGAAGGTCACCGGTCTCGAAGGAGATGAGGTGTTTCATCTTCCAAGACTTACATGTGCACTAATTTTGTGAAACATACTATTTTTAGAATTTACTATTTTTAGACAGCACTACAAAAATCACAATTTGGGCCCCTTAAACATATATTTTAGGGGTCAAATGTTTCCGAACAAAGTTCGGCACCTTTTCATCACATTCTACACATTCCAAGCTTTTTGTTGCCTTTTGAACAGAGTCAATCGGAGCTACGGTGCAAAAGTTATGGTCTCTGGAAGTTGCACCACTATAATTGCTACCTGGATCAAGGATTTCCAATTAATTACTATGGCTATTAAGAAGCTACCATGGAAGACAATATAATTTATTAAAATTTTTGGAAACACCATCAAAAATAGATAGTGTTGAGTAGGTTTAGATAATACAGTGAAGAAGACCCAAAAAAATAAGCAAATAAAAAATCTAAAACCATAGAAACAAGGTTCTATGGTATGGATAATTCTATTCATCTGCTTTGGGGCTTCACAAATCCAGTTAGCTTTTCTATAATTCTAAGTAGATCTCTGGAACTCTGATGTGATACCATCAAGTAAAATTTATATGAGCTATACCATGGATTTCAATTTGGGACTTGCTTAGCGATTAAGAAGGCCTTATGGAAGAATATATTGTTTGTTCAAATTATGGAGACGAACATAAGAAATAGATAGTATCAAGGAAGTTTAGATAATAAGATGAAGAAGACCTAAGAATATAAGAAAACATAAAATATTTACCAGAATTATACACTCCTTACATTGTATGACTGAAGCTATAGAAACATGGTTTTGTCAATTGTCTGCTATTGAAAAACCAATTTCAAGACCTTATTTTGTTTTGGGTCTGCAAAAACCTTATTAGCTATTTTAGAATCCTAGGTAGATTTCTAATATTGATCTCCTTCCTTTAATATTTTGAACAACACCCTTTCAATTGTTTACCACTGAAAATTCAATTACAAGACCCTACTCTGTTCTACAGATCTACAAATCTCGCTAGCTTTTTTGAAATTGTAAGTAGATCTTTGTAAATGATCTTCTTTAAAACCTTAAAATGATTAACAACACATTTTTTAATTGTCTGCTGTTGAAGATCCAACTACAAGGCCTTCCTTTGTTTGGGGCTCCACAAATCTAACAAGCTTTTCTATAATTTTAAGTAAATCTTTGAAACTGATCTCCTTCCTTAAAAAATAAATATAATTAACACCACCTTCTCAATTGACTGCTACTGAAAATTCAATTATAATATCTTATTTTGTTTTGGATCTTCACAAATCTTACCAACTTTTCTAAACTCTAGATAGATCTCTGAAAACTGATCTCCTTTCTTAATACTTGAATATGATTAACACCACCTTGCAAATACAAAATAAAAAACCAGAGATATTTTGAGGAGCTCACACATTATGGCTACATTTTTATCAAGGCCATATGAATCCATTCTTTAAAGACAACACGCATAAAAAGAGGTATTGTGTAAGAAGAGAATAAGCCACATCCTGATTCAATAGTAATTGGTAAAACATGGTTATGGGAAGGTCCGTCAGACAACCACCTAGGCATCAGGATAGCTGAGCGAGGCTATTAAAAAGAGCTCAGGGATTATAATCTACAACATTAATTGTTTCTATTGGATGGAGATCCACCCCACTAGCACCAGAAACGTTCAAATTTCAAACCACAGAGAATTTAAGAAAACCAACAAAAATAGAGTATGTAACATGTATAATCTTAAAGTACCTATCTGGTCCACTTATATGTTTGAATCATGATCAAAACTGATCTTTTCACTCGATTGGATATGAATTCTTTGGATTCCAACCATCCTCTACTCTAGTTGATTGATTTTTGGTCCCTTGAATCAAGATTCGAAATTCCAGCAACATCGAGAGCAGTAGTCTACATATTGATCAAGATTTCTGAAACAACACTTTCAAATGCCTATGACTTTGGCTGGTTGGGATGGTTTGTACCGCTATATAACAACTAGATCTTATATGCTAACATAAAAACTACAGCAAGAAAAGCAAGAGGAAAGCAATTTGGAGAGGATAAAAGTGGTTTGGCGTCCAAAACTCTAATGCAGGTCATATGGAGGCTTGCAAAATGCCTATTTTATTGATTTTTTGAAACAAAATTGTGCCAAGCATGCATTTTTTAAATGCCCACCAAAAATCAGAGGGAGAAAAGTCACAGAAATACATGTTATAATATTCCTTGTAATTTGAATTAAGAAATGAGTGTTTCTACACTTCTTGACTTTAGAAACAAAATTCTACCAAAGTAACCCAAGTATTTTCTGAAATGTCCCAAAAAATGTGAATATGATCCATTTTTTGAGTGCATGTCAACTGTGTAAAAGTGGTTTGAAATATAATAAGTGTTCGTACTAAAATAAATTAGTTTAACTTAGTAAGAAAGAAGATTATAAGGGACACCATAAATTCCAACCTCAACCGTGTTGCTCAATCATTCCTCCTCCATGGAAAATAAATTAAAATAAAATAATGACAGAAAATACACAACAACCAAGACGTAATTAGTTCACATTAACAAATACTCTTGGCTCATTCTTATCATAAGATATCCACATCTTCATACTTTTGAAGTGCAATCAGGTCTGTCATTTTATCTACTACTCCATTGATTTCTTGTTTCTATAGACAAAGTCATCATATTTGTTCCTACAACATGCCACGCAAACTTAACCTAACTGCAGCCCAGGTAAGAAATAATTTGCAGGTTATATA
Organism: Taxus chinensis; assembly: GCA_019776745.2. Lineage (NCBI taxonomy): Eukaryota > Viridiplantae > Streptophyta > Pinopsida > Cupressales > Taxaceae > Taxus > Taxus chinensis. Next base: position 646,204,468 of record CM034156.1, read on the forward strand.
CGAAGATATTTTCAAACACATAGTATTGTTCTCAAATCCAGACGTTTTAGGAAGATATTTAATTCCTTACAATTATCTGTGACACTGATTTAGTGCATGATACTGGTTGAAAGACTTTGACTCTCTTTGTAAAACAAAGTAGTTCTCCTCATAAACTAAACATTCAACATCATTATGCAAGACTACTACCAATTGAAGACATCTTTTACACATTAGTTGCTCAAGCAAGTGATGACGCCAGCTACATGGAGCAACTACTATGTGAGTACACACATACCCAGTACCAAACACATACACTAGTGGATGCAGCTACCATTACAGGCATGTACTCCACCCTAAAAAAATTGAAAAGGCACAACATATGCTACAACAAACCATATCTGTTATTGAAGCTACACAAACACAAATGAAGGAAAATGCTTACACTGATGCCCTACAAAAACTGATTAAAAAATCCTTCACTTCTTATCACCAGAAATAACCATAACCACTACACAACATAACATGTACATTCATGCAACCTTTGTACACATGTAAACTCCCAACTTTAGATTCCCCTCAATATAATTAACCTTCTTCAAAAACAATGTACACCATAAAGTATATGGAATAAAGTAACAGTGTGTTCCAACGTTGATGTAAACCTACCATCTACGACTAGCCTTTGTTTTTCCTTCTTATAATGCAAAGTTAACTACTTTCTCAGCCAAAGTATATGCAATATGATTACAAACTCTCTGTGATTCCTAAAACAATTAAAAGTTACCCACCAAAACGTATTAATTTCCTTGCTCTGCTTTATGGAATTTCCTACAACCTTCTATACCCACACATGCATGCTACGTAAACATGTTTACTTTCATCAAAGCAAAGATTGAAATGCCAAAATTTGTATATGTTTATTCTACCCATCGTAACAGCCAGTATATTTTTTATGAATGTCAATAAATAGTCCTATAAGCTTTTATATTTTAAACTTTGGGTTATACACTAAATTTATAAAAACCCTAAAAAAATTACTACCCTTTTAAGTATAACAATACTTATGATTAACACCCAAGAAAAATAGGTTTGCAGATACAAGGGAATTGAACAAACATTAATAAGAAAATTAAGGAAACACAACTCCTCCTTACCCCTCTTTGCCTGACTAATCATAATTAAAAATAGCTAAGTCCAACATATCCAATGCCAATGCCCTGATTACACCTAACAATATGAATTCTAAACTTCCTACCTAACAAAATACAAACTAAAGCACATTCCAAAGCCTTGCAACCACGCAAGTAAAAAAAAAAAGACAAAACACTGTTTGCATGAACTTCATCACAAACGACCGAATGACTAAAAAACCATTGACCTAAAGTACAACAAAACCCCTTAGACCGCAAGCCTTTGTTTCTTGTGGATATCATTTTTTTGTGCCCCGCTCTTTTTTGCGCATAATAATTTTTACAGGTACATATATCTTTCCTTATTTGAATTTTTTACAGATTGTTGTACAATTTTCCAGACACAAACCCATTGTGTGCAATACCGAACAACAATACTTTAATATCTAGTTCTACCTACTTACCCAAACAACAATACTAAAAAAACATGCTTCCTTCTCCCTTCAATCTATTTTTTTTAAAAATCATATTCTACACTTTCATTGTCCAATTTCTATAACCCCTGCATAACCCCCAAAAAAAGAAACAAGAAAAAAATTACCAGTAAAACAATGCATGCCCTTCAAACTACAATCCACTCTTCTAATCAATGTACGGGGAAAAAGTCAAAATATCTGCCAGATCAATACATACAATGCAGAGCACACCCTATTTAAATTCCTATACACATTTGGTCACTACAATAAACGACCTATACCATATGAACTAAAAAAAATTAACTATCATACAACTATCATTCACTATCTTGTTGGGCCTAGCCCCCTCTGTAGTAATACCCCCACCTTTTCCACTTAATCAACACCTAATGAATTCATTTTCTTTTGTTTCTTCATCTTCTCTTAAAACAATTACATTGTTAAACTCGTATAAATTAGTCACCCATCACACTCTACTTGTACGCTACATGGCACAAGCACCCGCCAACAAACTTGCCCACAAGGAAAAATTAAACACTATAGCATATCAACACTGTTTTACACATCACACACACACACACACACCCATTGTTTCTAACATGAAATAACATTAAAATCATCTCTACTCCCAACACCATTTTCCACAAACCCACACATTGATATCAAACAAATTCAACACCATAGCATCCCCACTACTCAATAAGTGCACCCACACTCAACACCTGCTACCAGATCACCACTCAAAGTGAACAACCCATATAAATACCCAGAGATCAACTCTACACACCACACTACAATGCTCGCCCAAAAAAAAAAACTCCCTGCAACAACCGTCCAAAACAACCACCAGCTCCCACCTTCATGCAACTATAACCCACTCAACCGTATTCTCAAAATACATACACTCACCCCACCCACAATACTTCCCAAAAAACATACACATAAACCAAATTACAAAACCAAACACAATAGTCGACTACTCAAACAACAATACATACCATCCCCCCAAAAAAAAACACCTAAACCCCCTCTAACCAGTAACACTTATGGCATAACCTTGGTCCACTGGGAGCAACCACTAGTTTTAAAAATGTTGGATAGTGCAGGATGGCCTAAATATGACCTTCATAAAATTGTATAACTAAAGAATGACAAATTCTTGCTACTATATAAATAAAAGAAACAATTATATGTAAATCTTGGTTAAGAGACATTTTTCCATCCATATGTCTAGATAAGAGACAATTCATCGAACACTTTATAAACCATTTAAGACATTTTTCATCTATATGTCTTTGTACTCTTATTTATTTAGTTGTATTAATCATATAAACAATTAATACTACATTTCTTAAACATATTCAGAAACTAATGTATTTCAAGATGATTCTATTGATGAAAATATTTGTTCCCTTGATGACGTTGAACTATCAATACACTACAATCACTACTAGATGGCTGATGTATCCACGATGTTATGTACAAAATAATTATTTTGTAAAAAAAATGTTAATTATCAACATTAAAGAATTAATTTTATAAATGTGTTGTAGATATTTCACAATTTTGTAATATTCAATTTAGATTTGTGGAAAATCCATTTTCTTAAAATTTTATAGTAGATAAATCACATTTTGTCATTGTAGTTTAAAAAACAATAGGCTTTGAAACTAGAACCATGAATTGTACAAACAACCCCAAAATAATGTATCACAATTCCAATTTGTTTCTCCACTTCTAAAGTTTAAATAAAACTCAAAAAAATCTACATCGCTAAAAATTTGATTTATTTTTATCCAAAATTTTAAAATGTAAAATATATGAATTGTGGGGAATTCAATTCACACCTTTAAATTCTAATTATTGATAATATATGAGTTTTGATAACCTAACTACTAGAATTAGTGTTAATAATAATGAAAAGCTAAAAATAAATTAAACGTGACAAATCGTAGCACCCCCAATTACAAAAATTGTGTTGTGAATAATTTGCTTAATCAACCAAAAATTATTTATGAATACTTTTCTAAACACTTTAAAATGTTTTTTTGTTTATAGTCTGACTCTAAACCAACCAACCAAATTGAGGAAATTTCACATTAATGATATTGTCAAACACTAATGGGATTTTTATATTCCAAAATAATAATTGCGGATAATCCACACTATCCTAAAATGTCAAAGAATATAGGGCCCCACACTCAGCTTCATATTCATTCTATGATTTAGTATTCTAAATCTAATGTTTTAACAATATTGCATCCTCAAAAAAGTGATATTGTGTCCAAAAATGTGTAATATCCACAATATTATTTCATCTTTATTAAATAAAATATGGTTGTTTCACAATGTGAGAAGTAAAAGTATGATACTCTACATGATCCATTTTACATTTTTTGTATTGTTGTAAATCTAAAATATATCTCAATTTTTGTATATTTCTAGAGAGTGGATATTAATATTGTGAATTATTCACATTGGATCCAAACACATTTTATAGATAAGACACTAAAATAGTATTGTGAATAATCTATACAATTCTACACTTTTCTATGATTCGAAGTAACTGAATCTAACATTTTCATATCCACAACATTAAATTTTATAGAGAAAGTAATAAAGTTCCTAACTATTGTCATATGAGAAAAATGCAAGATATGTATTTTTGATATTGACATCTCTTACAAAAATTCATATAGATATATTTACAATATTTGTACTAGTATAACTTTAATTTCTTTATTATTACAATGGATGTTCTACAATGGTAAATGATTATAAATTGTTTAGAATTAATTCTTAACCTTAAATTTGACATCTATTTGGTTGTCACATAAAATCTCAATCTTAAATTTGAATTCCATTTAATCAGAAAGGGAAAAAATATTATAATTTAAGATTTTGGTTAAAGAATCATAATATGTCAATCAAGAAATATATGGTATCTTTTCAGATTTTTTTAAATAAATGTATTTAAAATATCTGCAATTTTATATTAAACTATAATATTTATTCCATATAAAAAGTTTCCACGCGGGGGCATGATGCTTTCAAAGATGGTGTTGCCTAATTAATTTTATAGAAGAATCTTTCGTTTCAAATCATTGAATTTAACTCTATCTTTAGTTTTTCTTCACATTTTTAGATTTATAAAACAAAGTCTAATAGGGGAGAGGACCCTATAACCGTGCACCTAACTTTAGGGGCACGCAAATATATGTAGGGTATGTCGGTAGCGTAAAAAAATTATATCATCGTGTAGCGTATGATCATGCCATATTGACATTTTCGTTTCGCGTGTTAATTTGGAGGGAAAAGTAGTTTTTGAATTGATTTAATATGAAGAAAATCAATATAAAGCATTTGAAAGAGGGACCAATGACCAAGCGCCCTATGTGTCACATTCTCATTAAACTCTTAAAAAGTGTAAATAACCAAAAAGTGAACAACTATTGGTGCTTTTGTCAACAACCTATGGTGAAAAGAGATGTACATGTTTTGTTACCCACTCGGCTTATAGGGTCCTCTCCCCTATGGTTTATAATCAATCTTGAATGCCATGGATCCTATTGAATGGATCAAGTAAAACATAGACTTCAACACCGTAGATCTTAGGCTACATGGATTAATAATAAAATCTCATTAGCCACCGATTATATTGAACGTTAGAGATTTATTCACTCGCAATATCTGTTAAAGCCTTAAAAAGGCATGACTCTTTAATGTAGGTGGGTGACATTCTATTTTAGGGTTTTTTTGTTTGGTGAGGATACCATGTTTGCACAAAATGGGAGTGAGGTAAATCCCGTTCAAATTAACGGATAACGAGGTTCCTATTTCTCATGGTTTTGATCTTATATCATTCAAGATGTAGAGATGGTTAATACTCTTTGTGGTTTTGTTTTTTTGTTTGTGTTGTTGGTCGTTAGTGTGTTGGTTCAACATTTTTTGCTAGGCGGTTGTTTGTCTTCGTGGTTTTTGTTTGGTTGTGGCGTAGATCTGAGTCTATAGTGGCATTTTAAGCATCTTTGGTGCCTTGCATCTTCCAAAGGTGGTCTCCGGATAGTCATGATGCGTGTTATCCGCTTTCCCTTGGTGGCGAATGCGGTCATGGAATTTTGGTTGATTTTTGGCGGTTTTTCTGTTTCTCTAACTTTTCATTTCCTTTGCTACAATGTGGATATTTTTGTTTCCTTTTAATTTATCAAGTTTCACCTGACCTACAAGGGGGAGGGGTTATGATTGTTACACTCATGCATGTTGGGTTTCATCTTTCTCTTAAATAAGTTTTTCAATTGTCTATACTAAACAATGACCTTTAGGTGTAGTGTCTATTTTTTCAATATTAATAAAGAATGCCTTTCAATAAATTAAAATGATGATTTGCATGAAAAAGAAAAATTATTGTTTACAAAACTAATTTTATTGCATTTGTAATCATAACTATTTATGCCTATTATATGTGAATCTAGTTTTGGGTTATATTAATACACTTTTTAGTTAAGTATAGGTTGTTGTGGGTATTAGACCATCAATAATAACAACTAATCTCATACATTTATTACACCAAAGGCGTACCCCAATTGGGTTGTGGCTTGTTTGCTTCTAACATTTTTCAGGAAATAAACGGCTGAGATTTAGAGAGGTATTGTGTTAAAAATAAATGGTGGAGGACAATTAGCGTGGGTTTCAGTAATATCAATTTATTATGTGGAAAGGACCGAGATTCTTCTAACATTGACTATTATGTTGGCTAAAAACCAGACAGCTGGATTCTTTTCCACATTGTTGGACCCTAAAATATTGGCTAAGTACTAAGAGGTGCGAGTGCACAGGATCAATAGATAGAATGGTGCTAAGGGAAAAGCGCGTAGCAAAAACAGGTTTAAGAAGGGTTTAAGTGAAACCAGGGCATGTGCGAGAGGCAGAAAAAGGGTTTAAAGGACTTAGTCTATATCCATCATCATGGAGTCACTTGAGGAAAAAATGTGAGGACCTGACTAGGCATGATAAGTGGATAAGGTGCTAGCCTAGAACCTTGGAGGTCAAGAAAAGGATATTCCACATGAGGGAATATTCCTAGAGATATCATTACAGTTAGTGGAAGGTTTTCAAAGAGGATAAGAATTCACCAATGGAGGACCACATCGACACTTAGCAAGTGATCTTCTCAAAAGAGAAGTCATGGCGATGGTTAATGATCCTATTTAAAGAGGTGCTTGGGTCATGAGAATACATCACATAGAAAGGCACGAAGAGAATGCATACATAGATAGAGGGAATACAGAGAGAATGCATAGAGAATGTAGCAGAAGGAGAAGGAGACTAACAAAGTACTACTTAGATGCTAAGGGTTGAGAGTTCATGCTGTTAGGGTTTATTGTCCTTAGTGCTAAAGGGTTGTAACAGATACCATAAAACATATGTATGGGTAACTGGGATCTGTAACAGATGGGGGGCCAATAATGGGGTAAAAGTATAGAATAGGATTCTTCTGAAATCAACGATAGGCTTACAGGAGTTGAGTCTCTGAATCATTTAGCTGTATATGGTCTAAGATGACTTCTTTTGAATGTAATATGTGCTACTAGAACTCTGTTAAATCAATATAGCTATGGATCTATTAAGTTTACTAAACTCCTTACAAGTGTAAACATTCATGTTTATATGGCGTGATCATTATAAGAGGCTCAGATATGGTTTATTTTACTTCTTCCAATATTATGTATAGCTTTTGTGATGCATTAATGTGTAGATTTGATTAGTTATACCTTCTACCTTTCAAAGTAGATGAGCGCCCCTTCAGTTTTCTGCAAATAATCCTCCATTAATGGTAGAACTCTCTTACAAAATCTCACATAAATAGAGGGGTAGCTAAGCACCCGTGCACACCTCAGGTGAGCGCCCAACGTAATGTTCAATGATAGGTTGGTGCACTTGGGGTGTAAAAAGAAGTATTGAGGGTAAAATAATGAGTACATCTTGGTTCAAATTGTCAAGACCTCTTTTTAAACCTATTTTGAGAGGATATGTGTGATGACGGACCCCCATAAGCGTGAGCTCAAAAACATGGAGGATGAGTTTTCTCTCAAAGGTTTCAATATTGATTCTGAGTTGGGATGCACAAAAATGGAGCTTGGAAGAGACCACATGTATCACGAACTCTGGATGAGACATTCTAAATTGTTGTTTCACCAATAAAGTTGTATGAATATGCTATCAGCATATGAAATCAAGGCATGAGTTAGTACTATAGACCTTTTGTTTGAAAGTCTCTAGGAGGAATATCAGCAGTTGCATGATGTCGATTTGACATGGACCTATGTTGTTGATCGCTAATGGAGTAAAGTGTTGACTAGCTTATACATCTTGGAATAATCTTATTTCTATGTATTCTTTCTCAGAGATTAGTCCAATTTTGATTTCTTGAGGGAGCACTATAGGATCATTCTTAATGTTGTTATGTCCACTAATTATCAAGATACTTGTTTCACACAATGATTCAGTCCAGACATTTGGTTCGAAAATGACGAAACAGATAGAGTAATGGGCATAGGAGGAACCCCAACCTGTTGAAATGTCAGTTGAGCGTGTTATTAGGCACTTGCGTATGACATGTTGAATCCACAGCTGATCATGAGAGATGTCCTTTTGGCTGGGAGGAACTACCTGAAATGGAACACAATACCACCAAATAAAAGTTAAACAATATGTGCAAGTGAATTGCTTAGCATGTGATAGATCCGGGAAGTCATGATACTTCCTAGATGGCTATTAGTCCACTATTTAAAACAATTATAATGTTGGTAATAAAGCCATAATCCTATTGTAGTTAAAATGATTTAGTATCTCATTTAAAATGGACAATAAGAATGGATCTAATCTAATCAGGCTAGGTTAAAATAAGATCTGAAGGTGCAAGTACACTGATTCTAGGTCTCTGTAGGTCTGACAGAGGTCTTAGGAAGGTCACAGGGATTAATAATGGGGAAAGTAGGTAGTCACTAGGATCTCTGATTAGATAGGCTTCCGGTTAAGAGTTGAGTCAACTGGCATTTAGTGTATATGGTTTGAGATGACCCTTTTGAATGTAGTATGGCTACTAGAGACCTTATGTTAAATCAAATATACATGGATCTATTATGTACATCTTGTTTATGGGTGTAAACCCTCATGTTATTTGGCTTATCATGACTTGGATCTGGTTTCTTGTACTTCTTACAATGATTATTTAGCTTTTGTGATGCATTAATGTGTAGATCTACTTAGTTACATCTTCTACCTTTTAAAGTAAGTGAATGTACTTCTGTTTCTGTAAATAATCCTCCATTAATGGCATAACTCTCTTGCAAAGCTCACATAAAGGTAGGGCTCGGTGCCCGCGCATGCCTTGGGTGAGCGCCCAGCATATGCTGAATGATAGGCTGGCGCATGCTTGGGGTTAGAAAGAAGTATTGAGGGTAAAATAATGACTACATCTTGGTTCCATTTTCGGGACCTCTTTTGAAGCTATTGTGAGAGAAATGTGTGATGACGAGAGTGCTTGACCTTGGATAGTATCAAAGCATGTAGGCTCAAAAACACAGAGGATGAGTTTTGCTCAGAGGTTTAGTACTGGATTTGAGTTTGATGCATGAAAATGGGTGGAGGAGAACCTGTATCACAAACTCTATGAGAATTCTTATGTTGTTTCCCAATAGAGTTGTATGAATGGATATCAACATATGCATCAAGGATGAGTTGGTACTATAGACCTTGTGTTTGGACCCATGGAGGAATATCAATGGTTGTATGATGCCATCGATCTAACATGGACCCATGTTGTTGATCACTGGTGGAGTAGAGTGTTGACTAGTTATACCTTGGAATATGCTATTTCTATGTATTCTTTCCTGGAGATTATTGAGTTTGAGTTCTTGAGGGAGCCTAGAGGATTGTTCTTACATGTTATTCCACTGGCTATCAAGATCTTAGTCATTACTTTGAGTTTGGAAGCCTTTCCCATGGCTGGCTAAATTCCTGCTAGGCACGAGGCATGGAAGTTGGCGTGGTAGAAGGATGGCAGACCTTGCGAGAAGAAATGGAGAGAGAGGAGAGGTGGCTCAAGTATAATGAAGCTTGGGAGAGGGAGTTGGCAAGACAAGTGCGAAGCTGCATGAGTGATGGATTTATGGAGGCAGATGTTGCGGGAAGGATTTGAGGTTCACGCGGAGGATGTGGAACTTGAGCAGTCTGTGCTACCCCATCTTGGAAAGTATGGAAGAGAAACCCCCTCGGCTTCTGGAGAGAGCTTTTCATATGAAGAAAGGAGAAGATTGTCAGCATGCATCTGAATCCACCTGGTGACCAACCCTTGGTGCTTAGTTTTCCAAATCTAGAGATAAGTATTACTAACCCAGTTGGTATTGGTGGAAGTAACCGATCAACACCTAGGAGGTATAATTTTTCATTTGGTACATCCATGGCTACACAATCATTTCCTGTGTTTGGAGGTATATTTTCTGGTACAATGTTTGGACAAATTATGGGTACACAAAGCTTGGGTATCACATCTGGAAGTGGCACGGGACACACATCTGGTAGTGGTGCAATATCATAGACTATTGGCATGTAGTTTAGTGTGACAGTGGGGACACAAGGCGTGACCACTTCAGGACCTTTACCAGCTACTATGGGAGGTGGATCTGGTGGGATAGGTGGAGTAGGAACTAGCAAGACCTAGTGGACCTGGTGGATCTAGAGGATCTGGTGGGTCAGGAGGAATACATGCCTGGTGGATCTAGTGGATCTAGTGGTGGAGGAAACACGGGGGGAATCTAGGTTCTAGATCAGGTAGACAAGGGCCTCAACCACCTCAACAAGTGTTCTTTGAAATGTCTTTTCATCTGCCAGATTACAAAGGTGTTGAGGATGCTACAGAGCATGTACACAAATGTGAGTTGCTATGGTGCGAAGGGGATCACTACCCCGGAATGGAAGGCAAGTCAATTTGCAATGACATTGCAAGGGTGTGCATGCATAGTTGGTACTGGAAGTATGACCCTCACCAGATAGTAGTAGATTATACCTGCGCATGTTGTGTAATGCCTTCTTAGCTGAATTCCATATTCCTAAGTTTGAACAGAAGAGCATTAGCGCGTTGAAGGAGATTCAACAAGGTATGGTAGAGAGTGTACGGGAGTATGATGCGTGCTTTAAGACTCTCTTGTCAAAACTATCTTATGATATTCATCCTTCTCAGCATGCTCAATGGTTTGTTAGAGGATTAATAACACCCTTCAGGAGAGCGACTGTCACATAAGACTTTCATAGACCCATGTGAGGCCTTGGAGGTTGCCCTGCATGCTGAGGCTGTGGGAAGCATGGATACTGGTGTTAGTCCTTTTCTTGAAGCTCAAATTGTTGTCATGGAAAAGAAGCTGGAGAAGCTATCTGCGAACTCAGCACATGAGACTCATAGTGGCCTATGGTGCATGGATTGTGAGGTAGAGGGGCATACGAAGGAAGTTTCCTTAGAGATTGGTACATGCCATGATGGTAGACTGTGAGATTTTCCATGGAGATCATGATGCAAGTAGGTGTCCACTACTGCAGCACGTGATCCATAAGAATGTGTCTTTCTATTGCAATATTTTCACCTCTACTACTCATGACACCAAGGATTGTAGATTGATTGACCAAGATACATGATGTCATTGATATTGGTGTGTGCCAGACCAGCATTGCAAACAATTCCAAGGATGATGGTCATCACTATGAAGGATGCATGGATGGAGGAGCTCATGGAAGAGGATTTTCATGGAGGATTTAGAGGCCATGGAAATCATGGAGGTGGAAGAGGTGAATTCCCTCATGGAACTTGTTATAATTGTGGGTCCACATAGAGCATTACAAGTGTGAATGTCCTGACCTGCTACAGTGCTCTTGGTGTGGGAAGAAGCACAAGTATGAGGAGTGCCCAGAATTATTTGAACACATGAGCTAGCAACAATGGAAAGACAAGGGTGTTGGGATGGTAAGCATGAAGAAAGTAGACTCATAGTGGATGCCAAGGGTGGCACATGAGTCAGAGTTAGAACCTGTACTGGTGATGATGTGAGCTGAGGTGTGCACGCTAGGGAAATACCAAAGCAAGAGACCACTAATTACAAGAGAAGAGGTGGTATATGGGAAGTATCCAGACCCTACCCATCAGAAGGAAGTCTATCAAGAGACCATGGATGTAATCAAAAGTCTTCAAGGGGAAATTCAGTGTCTAAAAGAGAAATCCAGGAAGTTGGAGCAGAAGAAAAAGTGTTGAGGTCCCTCAGTCAGATATAGATGATGTCAGAGAGGTGTGTAAGATGTTGCGCCAAGAGAATATCATTCCTCTGTTAGGATAATGGTTGAGGGATAAGATACCAAGCATTGGAGGAGAGCGTGAGAGGTAGGTTTTGCATGCTAACCTTCCTCCCACAACCTTGACTATGATAAGGAGATTACCTTGAATGTAGTTGTTGATGGATGGCTCCTAAGTAATATTCTGATTGACATGGGTGCAGAAGTTAATGTTCTCACCCTGGATGCCTGGAATCAAATGGGAAGGCCCCCATTACAACCATCTTCAAATGTGTTGTATATGGCTAATAAGACAAAGGAAATGCCCATTGGTGTTTTAAAGGATGTTGTTATCACTATCCAAGGGGTGAAATTCACTGGAGACTTTGAAGTCTTAGCACTTGCTAAGGAAGAAAACTTTCCAGTGTTACTTGGGTGCCCCTGGTGCTATAAGAACAATGTTGACTTACGTTTCAATAAGGGGTATATAAGTTTTGAGAAACAAAGAGGAATGTGTTATCATTCCTTTGATGGATGGGAAGTCAGCACCCTATATTGAGCCTTTAGGAGAAGAAGACCTAGAAAAATTTATGTGTGCACTATCTAGGGACCCTGAGGTTGTGCAACCAACAAAAGAAGGTGTTATTCAGTGGGAAGATGCTCAATCTATAAGTGATACAACTAGTGTGGCATGTGACAATTGGGTGCACGGGACATATGAGTTAGTCAGAAGGTAGTTAAGAGGCTCTGTGATGAGAGTAACAAAGGCATGCTCAGTCAAGCACCTAGGAGGAAAGAAGTTGCCAAGTTATTCTGGGGGAGCCGACCCTGATGTTTTCCTATGAGAAATGGAGACCCAGTGGAGATGTGAGATCGAAAGGAGAAGGATTTTAGCTATACCTTGCTCAGGACCACAACACGTTGGTGGGTGACCCATCATGATAACCTTCTAGAGTGGCATGAAGTGAGAATCATGTTCTCTGTTAGGTTTTTCTTGAGCAATGCACCTACTATCATACAATATTATCATGGGAAGGAACCTGCCTCGTTTCACATCCAAGCATGTGAGAAGGCCTAGATGGAAGGTGTGAAAGCCTTTCCACCTTCTTTATGGGTGCATAAGCTTTACTCCACCTTACAAGGTTGCGTGTGCATGGTACATTCACTCAGAGATGCCGTCAGATAGGAAACTGGCAGGAGTTGATGGTTGATCTCCTTCAAGATTTCAAATATCAGAGTACTAAGCCATTGGTGGATGAGGTGTTACATAGGTTGTTAAGTGCCTAACTATGGGAGATAGTGCCATGGTGGAGGATAGAATACTAGAATTATTGGGTGAACCTGGCTTAGAAGCACACTTTGATGAGGAAGAATCAGAGGAGATACAACTTGAGCGTGCATGCATGAAAAAGAGAAAGGAAAGTTGGTCTATGTGATCGATGGTGAAGAGGTGGAAAACTTGGATGTTAACCATACTATGGGTATGCATGAGGTTATGGATAGTGTTGATGAGAAAGTGTGCACCTACCATGAACCCCTAAAAACCAAGAAGGTTAACATTGGTTCGGAGGTGGAACCTAAGGAGGCTACTATTGGAGATTACTGGACAGAAAAGGAGGTTTCAAAGATCATCGATCTGTTGCATGAATTTCAGGATTTGTTTCCATGTGGGTACCATGAGCTTAAAGGAGTTCACCACTCCTTGGGAGAAATGAAGATCAAGTTAAAGGAAGGTGTGTGCCCAATTTGGAAGAGACCTTATTGAATGAATCTGAATCTATGCGTCAAAGTCAAGGAAGAGATTGACAAGATGATCACTTCAGGCATCATTGAGGTTGTTGAAGAATCAGAATGGATAAGTCCAATGGTCATTAACATTAAGAAGGATGGGAGGATAAGGATTTGTGTTGATTATAGGGATTTGAATGTGGTATGTGTTATTGACCCTTTTCCAACCCCCTTCACTGAGGAGATCCTGGAAGGAGTAGCTGGGTGTGAAATCTATTCTTTCACAGATGGATTCTTAGGATATCATCAGGTTAGAATTGCAAAGGAGGACCAAGAAAAGACAACTTTCACCACTGAATGGGGAAATTTTTCCTACATGGTCATGCCTTTTGGACTGAAGAATGTGCACCTGCTGTGTTTTCATGCATTGTGGTTTAGGCATTTCAGGACTTCATCCATAAGTTTCTACAAGTCTACCTTGATGATTGGACAGTATATGGATTAGTGAGGGACCATTGTGACAATCTATGAGGGCTGATGTTTGAAAGATGTTGGTAGTTGAGGATATCCCTCAACATTAAGAAATGTGTTTTCGCTACTCCATTTGGAACCCTGTTGGGGCATATCATATGTAAGGAAGGCTTGCTGGTGGATCCTGCCAAAGTTTTCATTATTGTGGGATTGGGGGAACCTACCAGCCAGAGTGTGGTGTGTGGATTCCTTGGGCATATGGGGTATTACCAGAAATTTATTAAGGGGTATGCCAAGATCACTGTGCCATTGGAAAAGTTTCTAAAACACAAAAGTACATTTCACTGGGGAGAGGCACAACAGATGGCATTTGATACATTGAAGAATAGGCTTATCACTGCGCCCATATTACACTTTCCTTCTTGGGATAAGCCATTCCATGTACATGTTGATGCTTCAGGGATGGTGATTGGAGAAATCTTAGCACAACCTGGAGAGGGAATTGTTGACCACCCCTTGTGCTTTGCTAGTAGGAAGCTAACCCCAGTAGAACAGAACTATACTACTACTGAGCGTGAGGCATTGTCAATGATCTATGTGCTGCAAAAATTTAGGCAGTATCTGTTGGCAACACCCTTTATATTCTACATGGACCACATGGCATTGAAGTACTTGGTAAACAAGCCCATTTTACAAGGGCGCATATGCAGGTGGGTCCTGTTGTTTCAAGAGTTTGAGTTTATGGTTGTTGTGAAACTAGGTAAGAGTAATTTGGGACCTGACCATTTATCAAGGATTGACTCAGGGGAGGACATGCACAGAGCATTGAGGATACAATGCCAGATGCACAACTATTTAGATTGCAATGTGTGCCCTCTGACTTGGAAGATATTGTTGTGTTTCTCAAAATGGGTGTGGCACCGGAGGGAATGAAGACTTTGGAAAGGAAGTAGTTAGCCATACATGTCGTGCCCTACATGTTAATTAGTGGAGACTTATACAAGCTAGGCCGTGATGAGGTTTTGCACTGGTGCATGTTAGAGCATGAGCACATTGCAATCATGGAGGAAGCACATGGTGGAATTACAGGAGGACACTATGCAGGGAATGCAACCACATGCAAGATCCTTCTAGTAGGATTTTGGTGGGAAATGGTTTACAAATATTGTATCAAGTATTGCAAGGCCTGTGACCACTTCCAGTGCCTTGGTAAACTAGGGAAAAGAGATGAAATGCCATTAAGACTGATTTCCAGTGCAAGAACCATTTGAGAAGTGGGAAATTGACTTCGTAGGCCCTATTTCCCCAGCCACGTGAAGGACAGGTTCACACTATATCATTACATGCATAGATTACCTTACAAGGTGGGAAGAAGTGGCACCTACAAGGGATTACACAGTGGTAACAACAGCTAGGTTCTTGTGGGAAAATATAATCAGCAGATATGGATGCCCGCTGAGCTTAACAAGTGATAGGGGTACTCATTTCTTGAATGAGATAGTTAGGATCTTGTTGGTAGAATTCATGGTAGCCCACCACAAGACTACCCCTTATCACCCACAAGCTAATGGGACTACTGAGGCATTTAACAAAATTTTGAATCACATGTTAACCAAGATTTGTGATGTGGGAAGAAAGGATTGGGATGATAAAGTTTCTGTTGTGTTATGGTCATATCAGACTACTTATAAGAGACTGAACAAGGCCACACCTTTTCAATTGGTGTTTGGTGTGGAAGTTGTGTTACCTATTGAATTCATGTTACCATCACTGTGTATAGTGCATGCAGGAGGATTAGATGATGAACAAGTGCTTGAGGAGAGGATTGATAAGTTAATGTAGTTAGATGAGAGGTGGGATATTGCTCACTGGAGTCAGAAAATAGAAAAATCCAGGCAGAAGGCATGGCATGATAGACACATCAAGAACAAATAGTTTGAGGTTGGGCAGATGGTTCTATTGTATGATTCCAAGTTTTTGTGCCATCCTGGGAAATTCAAAGTCCATTGGATGGGCCCATACATTGTATCCTATATACTTGATTCAGGCACTTTCCAGTTACAAGTGCTGGATGGAACATGGTTACCAGGCCATTTCAATGGGAGTAGGTTGAAGCCCTACTATAAATAAGTCTTCTTTGTGTTTGTAAATAAGGTAGTATTTCCAGTTAGCCTAGGTTTTTCTTTGTTGTAGTTTCCTTTCTTTGTGTTTCCCTTTCTTGTTGCTTTGTGTTGTGCACATGTTTGTGCATTGGTAGCCACTTATTATTTTCAAAAAAATTCTATGCACAGAGGACCACACATCCATTTTTGTGTGGGGTGGAGTGATGTGACAAGTACTGGAAGCTATGGTTGTGGATGGCCTGGGTTGAAAAATAAAAAACACGTGGATTGGAAGATCATGTGTGGAAAAGGTGAACATAAGGGAAGATTGGTGTCAAAAGGATTTGAGAAACCATGTACAAGGGTAAAAGTGTAGGAGCAACATGAGATAGGCAGTGGAAAGAACTTGGTCCAAGACATAGAAGAAGAATTGACTTTGGTGTGGGAGAAAGTGCATGAAGAACTCTATGGTCGAGGTAGTTGCATGCCAGAAGGTTGTGGAAGTGTTCGCGTAGGATTGAGTGTGGAGGAAAAGCGTTGAAGGTTGGCATTGGAAAAAAATCCACCTTTATTGCAAAAGTATGTTGGTAGGTGGCATGGCATTTATTGTGGAGAAAAGAAAAAGTTATAAATAGAAGATCGGGGGGTGTGTTATTTTCTACCTTGTGTTTTAAGTTATCAAAGAGCTCTCGTGAACTAGGGCATCCTTGTGAAGAAATTTTGAGAAGAGTTGTGAAGATTTGTGTGCATAGCTAGTTTGATCAAGTGAACCAGAGTGGAAAGAAGTACATGGTGTAAGTGGAGAAGGTTGTGTGGAAGAATCCCATGGGTGTTACGTTGTCTTGTGGAAAAAGGGTTTTCCAGGTTAGGGTTGCATAGCTAGGGCATGGGGTTTGAAGGAATTTTTGCAAAGGAGTGGAGCACAAAGTTGAGAAGAGCCAGGACCAGGAGAGAGGAAGAAGTTTTAAGGACCAATGAAGGAATGACACCAAGGAAAGTAGAAAATGTTTCACCGAAGAAGGGAAAGGGAAAGGGAAAACAAGTTGTCTCTACCAGTTTCAATGAAGAATGGTACGTAAAATGCAGTACCCAGATGACATATTGCTTGGTAAAGAATGGGTGTCTCACATTCAGGAAGATGGCTGTCAGTGATTACAACCATCGAATGAGCACCACAGAGAATGAAATGACACTAGAACTAGTTCACCCTACAGAGAAGAGGACACCAGATGGAATGCCCATCTATGATGATGAGGTAAAGGTAAAAATGGAGAAGGTTGGGTTGTTGCAACTCTACGAGTTTCCCTATTTTGGAAAGCCTGAGTGACTATACCAATGGTTGATGTCATGCGTGCATGAAGACCACTTCTATTTCATAGGATGGAGGATGCGCATAACCCCCAGCTAATTTCTAAGTTCACCAGCCTTATCTGTGAAGGAGATTCATTGGATGATGACTTGGAAGACAAGGAAGCCATTAAGAAGACCGTTGAGGCTTATGACTACAAGAAGGGTTCACGCTACTTCAACATTTTGTAATTACTGACCCAGTGATGAGGATGGCCACACACTTGGTTACAAAGTTGAATGGGCAAGAGAGATGGACACAGATCAACAAGGCCTGGTTGAATGTGTGCCACAAGATCTCAGAGGGAACCATCTATAACCTCTCATCTTTCATTGCAGAGGAGATCATAGATGCCACGTGTGACAGAGAGAAGATCATGTTTGGTAATGTCCTCCTCACCATTGTCTTTTCAGAGATTGGAGTGCCCGATGGGCTGGATAAGTTTGTTTGGGAATACCCAGATGAGAACCCCTCCCCCGCCAAGAGGTTTGAACAGTATACCTGTGACACCATGATGGACGCTCATAAGGCATGCCTGGAAAAGTGGTATAAGTGGATGCATGATGCATTGGGGCTGAATGGAGAATACCCAAATAGTTTCCTTCACTAGTGCAAGGAGAAGTTGAGTTCACCATATACCAACATTTTTGCATCGACAGATTTACTTTGGTAGATGGCACCAAGAGTCCTTGGTGTAAATTTCCTTTCTCCTTCACAGTGCAGTACTTCCAGGCTGGGGTCAATCATTTCAAAGAGGTGAAGAAACTCATATTTGATCTGAAGTGTAGTGGATCAAGACTACCGTGAGCTGTGCAGGAAACTAATATACCCCAAGAAGTGTGCCTATGTGGAGAAGTATGTCTCCCATGATGTGCACATGTTAAAACTAGTAACATTACCTGTTGCAGGGAGGACAACAATGAGGGTGTATTTGTGCATAAGGCCTAAGTATGAAAAGGGTGCTTATGTTGAAGATGATGTCTCCATTCCTGAAGACCCCACCATGTGGAAGAAGACTGTGCTAAGGAAAAGAGATAGAGGAGAAACTCCTGAGAAAAAGGTGTCGAGCACATAGATAGTGCAGACAGTAGGGGCACAGGAGTCAGGCATGGGCACCAGTACTTACGTCCACTGGAAGAAGTCTCCCATGAGAAAAGAGTCACCACAAAAGGAGGAAGTCACCATAGAAGGAAGAGTTTCACCGGTAAGGGGAGAGTCACCCGAGAAAGAAGAAAAAGAGAAGTCCCCTGAATTAGAATCACCAGTAAGGAAGAAGCAGAGGGTGACAAAAGGGTCAGACTCAGGTGAAACAGAAAGCATGGAGGCTGAACAAGGGTGATGAAGATGATGAAGAGTGTGATGAGGCTCAGAATCATCCTGTGTATGATGTACATGAGTCAGAGGAAGAAGGAAATGAAGAGAAGGATGAGAATGAAGGAGGCACTCATGACAAAGGGGAAAGCGAGGAAGTAAACATGAAGGATCAGAAGACCCTGACCCTGACCAAGGAGTAGATGGATAATACCATAGAGAGGGAAGTGGCAGGAATTATCCAATAGTTGGTGGAGCATGAAGTTGAGTGAAGCACTGAGGAAGTACTGAAGGAAACAGAGGAAAGCATGAGTGTGGGAAAGGAGTATGGAAGCATGGGAGAGACCCCAACTTAGTAGTAAGCTTCCCAAAGGTAGTGCACATAGGTGGAAAGGGCATAGTAGTGGCACAGGAACAAGAAATGACTTACATTAATGATCCAAACAAGGTACTGCATGTGTGCTTCCAAAGTATTGTGCCCACAAACCAACTCCTTGCTTGGTCTTCTTTTGATGAAGAAGGTGTGTACCCATGCACGAGGAAAATGCTATCTTGGGATTTTGAGTCCCACGTTGATGAACCTGAATTTGAGGTAAACCGAGATGCATTGATGAAGATACCAGATGCCAAGGGAGTAAACCCTCTGGTAAATTCCCAACAACTGTCTGATGAGAAAGTTTGCAATGCACTCAACAAAGTATTGGTGGAGGTAGAGGCAAGACTCTTTGGCAGAAATGACAGAATAAGGGTCTTGGAGGAAGAGCTTGAGAAAAATAATGAGGAGATCATTGAGTGGGAAAAAGAGATAAAATAAAAGGAATTGATCAGTGCATAGTTAAGGTGTGAGCTGAGGGATGAAAAGGAAAAGGTGCATGAAATCCATAAGAAGATAGAGGCCATTTCAGATGCCATAATCTTGAAGCACCCAGACCTGGCCCACCTGAGAAGAAATATGAGTCAACCATGCAATGCTTGGAAGACTTGACCCACATCCTCACCATGGAAAGGTGACCACTCACATTAGAGTTCAGCAGAGGAGGTGATGGCATGCCAGAAGGAGGAGGAAAAGTTGAAGATTGGGGATAGTGACTCAGTACTCTGAGCTCCTTACCACAGTAAAGACCACCACACAGATGGCTGAAGTTGTGTATGAAAACTGTGCCAACAGGGATAGGGTAGCAAGCATATTGGTTGCTACACATGAGGTGGATCTAAAATAATTTTAGGAAAAGCACAAAGGCAATAGGGTAGAGTGAAAAGATCCTGGCTGAAGTTGAGAAGAAATTGGAAGCAATCGAGACCTTGTGGGGTTTGATTAAGAATAAGCTAAAGGAACTATACCCCCAAGTCACTCACAGGATGGATGCACTAGGTGATCTTAGCAAGCAGCTGGAAAGCATTGTTGATATGCTGAAAGCTAAGAGTGAGGAACTTAGTTTTGATGAAGTAAGTGCATTAGTGGGTGACCTACTTCAGTAGGGCATAGGGAGAAGTAGACGCATGGGAGAAGATTGAGGCATCTGTGAAGAAGGAGTTCCCACTCCTCATGCAACAGTAGCACATTCTTCTATTCTTCCATTTCTTTCATCCTTCCATTCTTTGATTGTTTCGATACCTCTATTCTTTATTCTTTGAGGAAGCAGAATGTTTCTGAGGATGGAGAACATGCATAGTGTGGGGTGATGTTGGACCCTAAAATATTGGCTAAGTACCAAGAGGTGTGCACGCATGCACAGGATCAGTAGATAGAAGGGCACTTAGGGAAAAGTGCAGGAAAAAGGGGTTTAAGAAGGGTTTAAGTGAAACCAGGGCACGCGCGAGGAGGCAAAACAAGGGTTTAAAGGACTTAGCCATATTGGCATCATGGAGTCACTTGAGGAAAAATGTGAGGACCCGACTAGGCATGATGAGTGGATAAGGTGCCAGCCTGGAACCTTGGAGGTCAAGAAAAGGATATTCCATGCAGGGAATATTCCTAGAGACATCATTACAGTTAGTGGAAGGTTTGCAAAGAGGATAAGAATTCACCAATGGAGGACCACATCGACACTTGGCATGTGATCTACTCAGAAGAGAAGTCATGGTGGTGGTCGATGATCCTATTTAAAGAGGTGCTTGGGACAGGAACAGACACAGGCATAGAGAATGGAACACAAAGAGACATAGGGAATGTAGAGAGAATGCATAGAGAAAGAGAAAGAGAAGGAGAGTAACGAAGTGCTGCAGAAATGCTAAGGGTTTAGAGTTCATGGTGCTAGGGTTTAGAGTACTTAGTGCTAGAGGGTTGTAAGGGATACCATTAAACATATGTATGGGTACTGGGATCTGTAACAAGGGATATAATGGGGAAAATTATAGTTAGGATCTCTGATCAGATAGGCTTACAGGAGTTGAGTCTCTGTCATTTAATGTATATGGTCTGAGATGACCCTTTTGAATGTAGTATGGCTACCAGAGACTCTGTTAAATCAATATACATGGATCTATTCTGTACAAATTGCTTATGGGTGTAAACCCTCATGTTATTTGGCTTATCATGATTCAGATCTGGTTTCTTGTACTTCTTACAATGTTATTTAGCTTTTGTGATGCATTAATGTGTAGATCTGTTAGTTATATCTTCTTCCTTTCAAAGTAGATGAATGTACTTTTGTTTCTACAAATAATCCTCCATTAATGGTAAACTCTCTTGCAAATCTCACATAAAGGAGGGGCTCGGCACCCGCGCGCGCCTCAGGTGAGCACCCAATGTATGCTGGATGATAGGTCGGCATGCGCTTGGGGTTAGAAAGAAGTATTGAGGGTAAAATATTTGTTAATTGCTCAAAATTCCACACCAGCAGCTTCCCCCAAATTCATAGAGTTTAAGATGTCATTAAAATTAAAATAGGTGAAATTCTAATCAAGCATACTTTCAACATTTAAGAAAACAAGGAATATTTTTTCCACCGACTTTACGGGGGACACTTCAATGGGTTTATTAGTAAATAATTCTCCTTGGAAATTCTATAGAAATTTGATCTCAAAAATTTAAGAAATTGTATGGAGTCGTTGTGTAGAACTTTCAAACGATAAAATATACTTTTCACTCATATGATTAATTGTTGGAGGGGCTCAATTATTATTGGTTGTTTGTGTATTCTCGGTTTTTTACAATTATTCGAGTTTAAAACTGAAAATGGGTTACACAATGCTATAAGAATCAAGAATTGGTGTTGTGTTAAGATGGAACCTGTTTGATTTCCCCCCTTCTTGGCCCCTTTAATCAAATGGAATTTGCATTCAAGTGAATAATAAACTATATCAAGACAATATAGTGGAGCGCAAATAGTAGATATTATTTTGGTAGGAGCAATATGAGCCATGGAATATGTGTGGGACATGCATGTACTTAGTTCCCACGTTTTTATTTCCAATGTTACATTCATATATTTATCTTTTCTAATAAATTAACTACCCTCCAATAAAAAACCATGATAATTATTATAAATGTAACCATCTCCTTCACATCGCCTCGTTCCTTAGTTGCACTTGATTGCTACTTGTAGTACCCTGGTCGATATTGTTATTCTACATGAAGTAAAAAGTGTGGTGATAATATTTTTGCTGACACATTTTCCTTTGTTGTTGGTGTCGATATTGTGAGTAAAATTTTGATGATGGGAAACATGTGTATCAACATACTAAATTTTGGCTTCAATTGTTATTAGTGTAGGCTGAAAGTTTTTTTTGGGTCCAACAACTCCAATTTATCTACAGAAATTAATTGAAAGGGCAATGTTCCCATCCTTCATAGAGATTTGTGATATAGGGACTTTCTTAGAGAATTTGACTGTAAAGAGTAGTTCGAGGGCAGAACCAACAGTCAAAGTAAGAAAGATAAAAAAATCAATAAAATCATTTCCTTCCTCGACATATACGATACGTCGATTTTTGTTGTTCATTAAAAAGTTCACATCAATGTCATAACTGTAGTGAATATTTATATTTTTAAATATATTTCTAGAAATAATAAACTGAGAAAGATGCTAAAGTGTATAGTGTAGCGGTTGCACTATGCTCAGGAGGTGGTTTTGTCTCTGCCTTCTTCTGATATAAGTTTTTTGTTTGTTTTGGACATTGTTTATCTGTATAAATTTGGGCTTGGATTTTGTATTCGCTGTAACCCACGAATTTTTTTGAACTTTTGAAAGCCCTGACAAAGTCTTATTCTCAAATTTGTTTGTTGAGGTATTACCATACCCGGGCCATTATTCTAAAACATTCTTTGCACAATATTGTAATAAGTCTTGCTACGTACAGGATAAATCTCTTACATTCCGTGTGAAATCTTCAGAATGAAACATGAGATATGGAGTTTTTATTCTCACTATAGATGACTATCATGTCTATTGATTCTGCTTTATTAGTTTCTGTAATATGTCTGATTTGGACTTTGTACAACTGGTTTGTTTTATATCAAAATCTACCTACAATCATTGAAATTACATTAAATGAAACTTAAAATAATATATATTAAAGTATGTTTAGTGTAAGAATTAACAAGAGGGTTTTTTAAATAATTCTTGATTTTACATGAATTTTGAAATAGTTATAGTAGTAAATAGTAGACGTGGGAATTTTATTGGGAGAATTCAGAAAAATCGTATCAAATGGAAGACTTCATTAGAATCATCATGATACTCTTTTAGGAGGGAAACTAAAGTTTTTTAAAATTATCAGATTCAATTATGACAACAATTACACGATTAAAATATAGTTTTATAACATTTGTACAATATGTCTAGGATTGTGAAAACATCACAAATCTCTAGGAAAATGATCTTCTTCCTCCAACCCCTAATAGGGTAGCTAGATTTTCAAAATGAGTAAAGTGAATATTAGTTTTGCGGCATCTGTTAAGCTATTGTGAATTGTAAAACATTCTTGATATATATCAAACCCCTCAACGTATATAATATTTAATATAACACACTAAGTATAAATGCAATGCTTCAGTCAAGTACTCCAGTGTAATGCATTGTCTACTCTATATGAGTTTTTGCTCTACGATGAGTGATTGATAAGGAAAAAAATTCTTCATCCCTACTCTAAATGATTTGACTTCATTTTTGGAGACTCTCTTATATTGTGTGTATTTCTATATGTTTTGATTGTTATATGAATTCCTAAATGCACTATGTAGTTACAGACTTTGTGAGTTCAAATAAGGACTCGATTGACATGCAAGTCGATGCACAATAAGTGAGAAAAGAAACCAATGATGCCCAAATAACCGGGGAGACAAAAAGAAATCTCATAAGGCCTATAGAACCATATCTCCCATAACTGTAAAATTACGATTATGGGAAAACCGTGACCCTATATAGTTATAAGAACCAATAACCATAATGTTGTAGTTCTTGTGGAAAAGACATGTAACACATGGGACATAAGAGGAAGAGAGAGAAAGAGAGGAGGAGAAAGAAAAATGAGGCACAAAACAAAGAACTAGTAAAAAATGACAATGTGCCAATAAGAACCTAATCTAGATGAATATTGTAAAAGTATACAACTAGCATTGAGTAAAACAAATTTACAAGTAATAAATGTTCCCATGTAAAAAATTACATTTTATCAGTATTATATGCTTTACAAGAAGGAAAGTTATTACTAGTGGAGTTTAGCGGTATTAACTATGTCATAATTAAGTTTCACATTCTTGAAGGAAAACGAAGAAGGTACAAAGGCAATAGACCATATGATATCATATATGTATTAGACTTCCCAAATTTGGTCTTGGGACTAGTTCATATACTATGGTGTTAGTGTACATGCATGTATTTAATTAAACAACAGTCTTCAACAATATTGAGTTACATATATGCCCCAAGTATTTATATCCACTTCATGCCTACTCGATATGGCCATACCAACTGTCTTCTTTAGCCAAAAAGCATATTTTCACGTGCACGTAATCCCAAATGTTATTCCCTTGATGCATAATCTTTGAATTAGGGAGGTTTATTGGAGGCGAAACATCCCATCCTTGCTATCTTTTCTATCCCTTTGGACATTAATTTACATTCATCTAAATCTTGTAACGTTAGATCGACACAATAAATTGGAGCACATAGCATATATTATTTAAATTTTACCATCAAAAGAGTCATGGAATGCTTATAGAAGTATTTCATTGCACAATCTTATCTACTATATATTGTAGAACATAATGACTATTTTATGTCTTCACCTCTACATTCTATATTCATATTTTATAGTCCTGACTACTGAGGCTCCCTCGAGAGTAATGGCAGTTGCCATGTTACCATGTGCAGTAGACATCTTCTTGAATCACCTTACCTATAACATACACACATTGCATATATCCTTCATTCAAAACTATAGTGAAATGTTATGCTTCTAACTTCTTCTAGATCTGGATTTCCTTCACTGTGTACCTTTTTTCCGGAGACTATACCTTGTTCTTTACCTGGGTATACAATTTTGGCCTCTAATATGTGTATGTTTACAGATAGTCCTCTATGTATTAAGATCTATCATTTACGTATTATGTGGACCTGTAAAGTTTCCATGTAAAATCATGTCTAATTGAATTCCTTTCACTTATTAAGATGTGTTCATCACTCACCCTATAAGGTATCTACCTTGTCTATTAAGTTACAAGCATCCATCTAACTTCAGCAATTCATGTCTTCGACTGTCCTCTTTAACGTACTTATCATCCTTTAAATATTTAATTGACCCCTTGCATACCATATGCATCACTTAGTGGGATCGATGTCATTGTCATATGTGACATTAGTGTCATGTGGTTGGAGATTCATTAGCATATTGTTTTCAACTATCTTACACTATTAACATGAACCATTTGGCCTTCACATACTTATAAGTTATTTTCCTTGTTCCTAAAATTGGTTTCGCCCATATTCTTTTAATCAACATCTATTTTTAAGTTTTTGTGCATGCATACCTCCATCGCTAGTTGAATTCAGTCGAAAACTTTCACGTATTCAATTGGTTAGTTGTATGCAATGAGAAAGTTGCAAAAGCTATGGAATGAGGCTAAAGAACCTCAAAGCTTTGCTAACTCATCCTATGCACCATGAGATAAGAGCTAAACAAGATTTAATCCTATACATGCATCATAACTTTGACAAAAACATCAAAACCTAGCATATATACTACTCTCTACTCTTTAGATTACTTAATTAAGAAATTGAACCTAGTTAAGATCAACTTAGCAATCAAAGGGGGTGATTAGTTGTTTATGGTTTTCAAGCTTTCAAGAATGGAGTCTCACCATTAATGGCTTCAAGGCCAATGGTTCTCTCCATATTACTCAAAACTTGGTTTATGGATGCAAATGGAGGAGTTAGCTCAACAATGGAGGATAGCCAAGATCAAATGTCTATTAGCTTAAAGCTAATACAAATGAGATCTAATGCCATAGGCTTCTCCAAATTTGAGAGAGAAGTTGACCATTTGAAAGGGAAATCCTTAGTGACCCTTGTATTTATAGTTTTTGGTTTGGAAGAGTTTGGAATTTGGGTGCATGTGGGACTAAAGCTCAAAAAGCACTTTTAGATTAGATTAGGATAAACATGCTTTAGGCTTAGTTAAGCTTAGTTTAGGCTAGTTAACTAGGGTTTAGGCTAGTTAAACTTGATTAGCAAGTGATTAGAGACTCATTGAGAGTTGGGAGGGGTCTGGATAATCAATTTGTGACTGATAGATAGCCTAGGAAGCCAATAGAAGTGGTCTAGAGAGAACTAGGGAGGTTCTGAATGGTCGAAAGGAGGAATGTTTAGCTAATAAGAGAGATATTAGCCAAATAAGTTGATTATAGGAGGAATACGACTGAGAAGGTGTCGTGAATGGGCATCTGAGAATGGAGCATGAAGAAGGGGGAATTAACGAAGTGTCGTCAATTGGTTGAATTGGAGGAAATGCTAAGTGTAAGCATATTTTAGGTGTCTACATTTTCCCCTCTTTGAGGTGGCGTAAGCGACGTCACTTCAAAGAAAGTAGACAAGCATAAACAAGTAGAAAATTTTGAAGGGATAGAAGAAAAAATGAGTAGAATGGAGGATGCCCCCTCGATTGTCAATGGGGTGATAGAAGAACTTGATTGACGATTGAAAAGATGACAGAAAGAGAACAAAAGAAAGAATAGTGTGAAGAAGAAGAAAGGGGATATAGAAGAAAAGGAGTATGAGGAAGAGGGAATGAGCTAACATCCATCCAGTGCCTTTTAAACAACTTTATTTTTCATCATATTGCTAGTGATCTTCATCATCGGTCCTTATTAAAAAGAATGAACAAAAGTGTAGTATGACATGAAAAGCCATATACGAACAAATGTCCATTGCTAAAAACACCAACTCCATGCAACATACAAAATGTAATGCAATACGAGAAAGTAAAAGATTCCTAACTCCATGCAACATACAAAATGCAATGCAATATGAGAAAGTAAACAAGCTAACCTAACAGAGAAACATAATGTAATGTTTTTGTTATCAAGCTTCAGTTCCAACCTATTCGAATTAATGACAAGGGTTGACGATGGTGCCCCAAGCAAGGATACATGCAAGGGGAATAATGGAGGACACTTGGGTCCTATGAAAAAGCAATGTGCACTACGAAACAGTACTAGGCAACTCGTTGTGCCCCAGAGTACAGACGAAGTAAGCAATCCTAGCTTTTGTTGATGGAGGTAGATCAAGATGATCCGCGAGTCATGCACATGAACAGGTGAGAACCAAAGAGTGACGTTTTGTAGGATGATTTATATTGTTTTTGATGAGTTTTCTCTGAAACATATTTGAATGTTTTGATTTTTCTAACATATTTGAATGTTTTTTATGATTTTGAAAGTTTTCTAAAACTATGTACAGGAAGACGAGGAAGCGTGGATGCCCCTAGCTATAGATGGGATGTACAAGGGCAAAGGCCACGTGCACAAGAAAGGTGAAGATGCAAAAATGCCCCAGCGATTAGGTGGGAGTATTCAAAGGAAAACTCTTCATGGGTAGAAGCAGGGACCCAAGGCCATTATGGATAGGTTCAACATGATGATGAACGTAAACCAATGAAGTGCTGGGAAGAAGCAAGGATGCCCCCAGCGTAAGTTGGCCTAAAAGCACATGATAGAAAGGAAGGAGAGAGATTTTTTTGTGAAAGGGACAAAGGTGTCCAAAAACATGGCAAAAAAGTAATCTTATACACATGGATGTTCTGAATGAAGTAGAAGAACGATGTGAATGATATGAATGTAGCTTAGAAGCCTCATGATGAAGAAGTGATTAGCCAAAGGCACAAATCGTGAGACGAGATAAGGACTAAAGTAAGAGTCTGAACAAGGTCCAAAAAAGACACTTGGTAACATACTAATCCTGTTTACTCATAGAGATCCAGTGTGTGCATGTGGAATTTAATTACCTCTTGAAGGGAAGATTTAATAGACAACAAGTGAAGACACCCTAGCCAATGTGTAGGAATGATTGATTTTTAGGTGAAAGGTGATTTTGTGAATGGAGGGTGGAAGGATAGTCGTACATTGCTCCACTGCCAGCCAGACGTCCATAGCCCTGACGGAGATGCATTTGATTCTAATCACAACATTGCTCTACTGCCAGTCAGGCATCCATAGCCCTGATAGAGATTATTGGAAATACCCCAAGAGAGAGTAATATATCAATTTATTTTTGCTTTGTAGCTTTTAGCTTTTGATTTTTGATTGATTTTGATTCTTTTTCTTTCTGAAAACTTATTTCAGCTCTCTTGTTTGACAAGGGGTTAAGAACCACTGATGGCTTGATGGAAGGAGGTGGAAGTGATTGTGATGACGAACATTGGCTAGTGTCAACAAATATGTCCAAAATTTCTTCACAACAAGTTTATTAGATGTTGAATGTGATAGGATCTCTAAGAGGTCAGTCGTTCTTTAATTTACCAAGGTGATGAAAGACCAAGGTCAAACAGATACCATAGAGATAAATGTCACAAAATGTGTGCGAAAAGGCTAACCAAATATCACCGAAGGGATGAAAATGGTAGGAAGACTTGCAGAAGAATAGCAAGAAAGGGAAGAAAGAAACATCCATGTGTACACAATACCTGATTGCAATGTTTGATCTTTGTACCTTTGATTTTTGTTTATGTTTTCTCATGTTTTTTGTATTTTTGAATTATTTTTTATTTTTAGATTTTTGATAGTTTTTGGAAAGTTGGGACTAACAAAGTCACTCTGCGTGGTAAGATCCAACAATGATGTTTGCGACTTCCTTGATAAGGGAGACTAGGTGTGTTTGTTTATCAAGAGTCATGTTATCCCCGATCTCGATGATCGAGGTGAGCTCATACTCAACAAATGACTGTGATTTATCCTGAAACATGGATTTCGTATGTGGGAGACTTGAGTTCCCTATCCAGAGGTTTATGCACTTTGTGCCATACTTGATGGTTACGTTGATGTGCGTTCTTGAATTCGCATGCTTGATTTAAAATTTTGAGATTGTTCGAGTTGTTGGGGGATTTAGAGCTCTTGGAAGTTTTGACCTGAGCTTGATTAAGAAACTATTTGGGTTTCTTATAAGCTGATGTGTGACTTGTCTGATCTCGAGAAGGAGAAGAAAGTGAACGTGGACGTTTATGATTGATGATAGGTGAGAAATGACTGTGGGCTTGCCACAACCATTGATAGAAGAAATTATGTGATGGATGAAAGGATACGGTCCAAGAATTGAAGAGGATGGGCTACCAGGAGGTGAGCCACTGATAGAAGATGATGAAGGGCTACTAGAATATGGCCCTAAGATGGAAGAATTGGGCTATGAGGACATGGCCCAAGAATAGAAGAATGATGACGAAGGGACTACTAGGGTGTGGCCCAAGTATAGATGAGGAGGGACTACTCAGAGGTGTCCCATAGATAGAAGAGGATGAAGGGATACTAGGATGTGGCCCAAGAATAGAAGGTAATGGGCTACCAAGAGGTGACCCACAAGTAGAAAATGGAGGGCTACCTAGGGGTGGCTCCAGGATAGAAGAAGATGATGGGCTACTCTAACGGTGACCCAAGGAGATTTTGATTGAGGAATGATGATAGATAAGGAATGATTTGGTAATGAGAAGATAGGCCATGGATCAATGCTAGACCCTGACATCTCATCATGCTCAGAGGAAGGTGAAGATGGAATGCCAGAAGAAGAATCAAGTTCCATGACCTTAGGATTTTCCTCTATATTATGATAAAAGGAATCAAATTCTTTTCCCCAATACGTGAGTGTATCGAGTTCTAGAAAGAATCCTTGTTTGCAATCCTCTAAAGGGATATCATTCATGTACTCTAATTGTTTCTTCATTCTGAGAGAAATCAATTAGTAGAGGTTGTTGTTCTTTGGCCATAGAAGGTTGAATAGAAGAAACATGTCCCGATAAGCATGTGGGAAGATTGATTGATAGAAGAAGATGAAGAAGTATGATGATGTAGACGAGGGAAGGCCTACCTTGCACTCCCATGAGAGAAGAAGATGACTTTCTTGTAATGGTTTCTCTGTGGTTGCAGACATTGATCTTTAGAAAGTGAGGAAAGGATTGGTTGAAAGGGTCAAGGCGTCTGATATGATGATCAAGAGGACGTAGGCTTGGTGGTGGGTGTCTCATGAATGGACGATTTAGATCTGGACTTAGATCATTTTCTAGAAGATGACTTAATGTGGGAGAGAAAATAGGATCACATAGCCATCCGTTAAGTTGCGACGTAGGAGTCAAATTAGATGATTGACTAGAGGGAATCTGAGTCATGGAACTCTTCGATGGAGGAAGAGGTCATTGAGACAACTGATGAAGGAGGTCTTGCGAAGAAAGGGAGGACCGTGACTCAAGAACCAAATTAGATGTTCGATCGATGGAACTTGGAGTCACATGAGTCTTCAAAGGAGGAAGAAATGTCATTGAGGTGATTTGGAATAAAGGTCCTATGAAGGAAGGGAGGACCATGATTCGAGATTTGATCTAGGGGTATCTGAACAATAGTTGGGATCTAAATCTTCAAAAGAAGAGTGGGAATCTGAATGGTAGTTTGGATTTGAATCAAAAGAAGAAGAGTGGGGGGAACCTGAATAATAATTTGGATCAGAAGCATCCAAACCATACCACTGACTATGAGCTGAAGGTGGGGAACATGGTACCTGAATGGGCCCTCTAGCATGAAGAACCAAATTAGGTTTAGTTCGTAATGGGAATCTTTTGATTTGAATTCCTAAACCTAGGTTCCGTATTTTTGTAAGTGTGAGAAACTACGCGATAGTCAGTCATTGTTGGCATCGTTTAAGCACAAATTTCTAGACCTAGGATAGTGTGATGGAAATTCCTTTAAAAGGGAAGGAAGTGCTCCATGTCAATTTGAGGTAGCATAACAGACATCCAACTAGACATTTCGTAAGTATGGAGATGCATGCGTGATTTTCCAAAGAAGGTCTAAGGAAAATAGACATTGTGATGACGCAATCTCGATGAGATAAAAAAGGATTTGTCTTAGAAAATAAGTTTTCCTCGATGAATGATCACAAGGAACAATCATGCAAGTGTGAATCACAAAGCCAATCAATAAGGAAATACTCCCTATGTAAAATGTATGTGCAAAATGATAGTTCGATGCAAAGATGATCAAATGATGAATCAATCTGAACTATGATGATGATCTTGAAATCAAGATCAAGTGGACATCAAATATATAACGATGCATCCATGCACTTTAGACGTTTAACAACTCAGCCGCAAAGATGGATGAGCGTAAATAGACAACAAAGTGGTGAGCACTATCTATGACAACATTCCCAAAAGATGTCTTATGTTTTCTGAAATGGGCATACTACGAACGCAAAGGTATAGATCAAAAGATGAAAAACAAACTAAGCGCCACTTTGGCAGAACTTTTCCTCGTTCGAAGGCAAGAAAGAAGCTAAGCTAAGTGGAATGTCATCTAATTTTGTGATGAAAGGCACTTAGGTCGAACTTAATTAGACTCTCTACCTTGTTCGAAAAGAAAGGTTTAGACTCCAAATAAGTTGTCTACTTCATGTGGCTCGATGCAATAAGGACTAGTAAAGTGGGCTCCAAGAAAAAATGGATTTCCTAATAAGTTCTGTCAACTAGGTGTTAGAAATTCATCTAAGAGCGGGCACAATTGACGCAAAAATTCACACTGAGTAGTTTGGGAGTATCTCAGCTTTTCCCCCTTCAAGTACAGTGGGAAATAAATGCATCCATCATGTACTCTTACTAGGGTCACGATACGGACAGCTTTGTAATGCTATCTCACAAGGAAAACTAATTAAGTGGGTAAGCGGAGCGCTTCCTATTTTATCCACGAGGTTACTCAATGGTGGATTACTTTAGGGTTCCTGGAACCACCCCCATTTTTGTAGCTTAAGGTGTTATGCCAAAGGGGGTTATGTTCTAGTTGAGCGGATAGGGATGTATGCTTTTTCTGAAACTTGCAATACAGTGTTTTGAAGTGAAGTGGTGTGTGTTTTTTTATCTTATTTAGCTTAATGTGGTTTGAAAGTAGCACACCAGTTTGGTAACCTGTATAAAAAGACGTGTATTAGAAGGTTTTGATGATCTCTTATTTTATGACGCCTTTCTTTGACAATCATTAGGTCCTATACGACAATGAGTTTTAGTAATTTTCCAGTTTGCATATTGACCGATATGATAGAAAGAGAATTTACACGTTGGTTTTGATTCCTAAGATCACCCAAAAGGCGCGAAGGAAGAGCATACGCAATGTGAAAATTCCACTAAAATAATATATGGAAAATACACTTAAAATATGCAAGATAGGTGTAATTTGCATGAAAACACATGTGAAATGGGAAAATTAAATGTGATTTTTTAGGGGTAGGATACGATGGAACTCAATTAAATGAAGTGGGTGATGGTGGATCTAATCTAGAGGGGTACCACAACCTACCATGTTATCATGTTACTTCCAAAAAAAAAAAAATAGAGATCAAAACAACATAATATTTGAAGGGACATTTGTATTCGTTGATACCAATTTCATGAAAACATTGCCACATAAGCTCTAAAATATTAACAAAAACATTTGTGGATGAAAATTAAAAATGTCTATTAAATCACTTCCACAACACCTAAGATACACTTGAAGGATGTAAACATTCACCTCTAAGACAATATTGCAAAAAGGAATTTTATAACCAAAAATGTATTACAAGGTAACACTACAACATAATGATTATTGAGTAACCAATCACATTCAATAACAAAAAATGACATTCTTTTTATTTCATTGATTTAATAGACAAATGATTACATCAAAGATTACATTCCTCAACTACACTCTTACTTACAACCCAGAATGCATGACTGAAGCATGTAAAATGGTTATATGTATTTTGGTTTATACAAGGGAGACATATACATGATGCTCTCAATTCCTGATAATGATTATAAAGTATAATCACCTTATTAAAAACCAAGTATAGAACTATAGCCCCCAAAAAATTAGAACAAAAACTCCTAGAATAAAGATAGGCCTTAATTCTTATAAAAAATTTCCCCAAAAAGGAATATACCTAGATACCCCTCCAAATACCTTGAAAGCTAAAAACCATGAGATGATAATCCTTGATACACAAAAATGTATACAAGGTTCATTCCAACTAAAAAAATTTCATATTAGTATTCCAAGTTAGAATGATTTTAAATCATAAGTGAGCCTACATAGGAATTTGAGAATATTACATATTTGTAAATAAAATCCTTTCTCATCTTGTTCCCTATCATCATTTATTGCATTCCCTAAGAAGAAGTTTGCTTTAGATTTCAATTAAATGATTTTATTCCCCATTTTTAAAGAATAATGAATGGATAGGAATAAAGAATAGGGAGAGGAACAAATAATTAAGAATACTCCTAAGGAGGGTCAATATTAATTTTTTCATTCCTTTCCTTCTCTTATAATTTATCCCTATATGCACTCAGACATTCAAACATCACCAAAATAAGGTCCTCATCTAGCCCCATATGACAATGGAAGATTATTTTTGGTTTGGGTAAGAAACTACAAAACTCATATAAAATAGATCTTCTTTTCTTAATCTTTTGGCCAATTTATTAACACAATTTTCTAAATGAATGAATTTATGAATATAGGATAATCATAATCCTATAGATTCTCCAAATCCCTTGAAACATAATTTTGAAGGATATCTATAAATTTATGTACATTTGCAGACACTGGAGTGTACACATCTATGAGGGGAAGAATTTTCTAATATTTGATTAAATATCATCAACATACTTCCATTTCTTCCCCCTCATGTCCTAGAGACTTTTTCGTAAAATCCCCTAAGGATTCCATATCAACTTAATAGCCCCTTCATATTCATACTACCTTCTTAAAAAATTCCGATGGGACTATTCCTTCTTTTTCTACCATCTTATCATCTATGCATATGATGGCTTCAAATTTTTGAAACATCTCATTCCAATATTCAATCTCATCCTAAAATTTTTCAATCAATACTTTGTTTTCCATTCGTTATTATATTTGATTATAACATTTAATTATATCATTAAGTGATTTGTTTCCTTTACTTGTAAGATCATCCTCCTAATTTCTATTATCTTTCCCCTATATTTTAGATCTTCATCATTCTTGATCACTTCTACAGTGATAGCAACAATTTATTAACTTTTAAGGGGGGCTTGTAACTAGTTTTCTACATAAGTTGGCAAGATGTAAATTTTTTACCTTAGTTGATTCTATGTCTATTTATCCTTATGTATTTTCTGAAAGATACCCCCATTTTCATTGTACTTCATGTTTGAGGCCCTAGGTCCTATGGTTGGTTTCCCTAGTGGGAATTTGGTGATATGATAGTATGACAGGGTAGCTTTAACCTTTAAGACCTCAATTTGTGGAGTGAAAATATCCACAGACCTATCTCCTTTAGTTCCCACCATTGTTCTCAACAAGATCTTTGATTTATTAGGTGATATTGATGACCTTAATTAGATTTTCAGAGGTGGAGCTTGATTATTTTAGTCTAGCATGTTATATCAAGCTTGCTGGAAAACAGAGTAACCGACATCAATTATGTACTGACCTAAATTGGTCACCTAGGGATGAAATTGGTTACCTATGACTGGCATCAGTTAGGCAAGTAGGAACCAACATCGGTTAGGGCTAATCGACATCAGTTACCCATGTGTAAGTGTTTTATTTAACTCATGGAAATTAGATCTAATTTTAGTATTAAAGCAGATCTATTGATTGTAATTGCATGGCTGAGTGCCCTAAGTTTGTAAAAGGTATTTATAAGCTATAAATCTAGGGTTAGAAGAGAGAGTTAATGATTATTGTGAAAATAATTTTGAGAGAGAAAATTCTTGGAGAAGAATGAGAATCTTGAGAAACAAAAATTACAGCACATCATGACAGGTGTGTAAGATTAAATATCTTCTAAAAGATTTGGCTAATAGATTGGATTATTTCTTGGTGGATGTAACCCATGCTGGGTGAACCACATTAAATCTGGTGTTGATTTATATCTCTTGTTTTGTATATTTCTTCTGATAGAAAAGTTTATTTTATTTCATGTATACTTAGATATGATATATTATCTATACAACCTTGTGTTAACCCCAAAAAATGGTATCAAAGATTTGTTTGAGGGTTTTATGTATTGATAGATTTAGTCACAAAAGGTTTTCTGATTGAATGGGTGCTACAAAAATGGCAGAATAAAAAAATACAAGGTAGATAATTTTGATGGATGAAATTATCAATTATGGAAGATGCATATTGGGGATTATTTGTATGAAATTGATTTTTACTTACTGTTGGATGAAAAGTATAAACCTATGAAGATGATTGATGAAGAATGGAAGATTATTTATAGAATGGATTTAGGATCTATAAGATTGAGCCTGACAACATCTTTGGCTTTGAATATTACAAAAGAGACATCTGTAATAGAATTAATGAAATCTCTTAATAATTTATATGAAAAACCTAGCACTTCAAATAAAGTTAATTTGATAAAGAAACAATTTAGTTCTAAGATGCATGAATGTGGATCTTCATCTAGTCATTTGAATGATTTCCGATCTATTGTAAATCAGTTAAAATCAATTGATATTCCATTTGATGATGAAGTGAAACCACTCTTATTCTTATATTCTTTGCCTGATATTTGGGATAACTTGGTAATGGCTGTTAGTAATACAAAATCTACTAATAATATTAGAAAGGTTGATGATGTGTGTAGTATAGTCTTGAATGAAGAAATTTACACGAAAAGTAAAGAGGAATCATAATATGGGAATGCTTTTAATGTAGAAAACAGAAGCAGGAAGAAGGAGAGATCTAAGAATAAGAATAATGGGAAATAAATGTCAAGGAATGGAAGATCTAAATCCATAGGTAAGGGAATTACCTGTTGGAATTGTGGAAAGAAAGAACAAGAAAAGAAAAATTATTGGTCAATCAATAAATAGAACCAACACCTAGACAAAGGTAAAGAGGAAAATATTATAGCAAAGGTATGCAAGATGCTATTATTTTTTCTTTGGATAATAGAATACAATCGTGGGTTTTATATTCAAGGGCTTCTTTCCATGCAACCCTTAATAAGGGTTATTTCAGAAATTATGTCAAGGCATTTTTGGCATGTTTATTTCGGTGATGATGAGCCTTGTAGTATTACTAGTAAAGGGGAAGTTCATCTAAAATTATAGAATGGAAATACTTAGGTATTGAAAGATGTGAGGCATGTTCTAAGCCTCAGGAGGAATCTTATTTCTACAGGGCAACTAGGTGAAGTTGGTTGCATGGTTTCATTCAATGTAGACTCTTGGAAAGTCACTAAGGTTGAATTTCTTGTGATAAGAGGCAATAAGGTAGGAATTCTATATTTATCTACTTGTATTACTAATTCCTTTTCTCTATTATTTACATCAGATTCATATGCATGCATGTGGCATAATTGGTTGGGATATATGAGTAAAAAAGGAATGCAAATCTTAAAGGCTAAGGGTAAGTTATCAGATTTGAAATATTTAGATCTTGATTTCTGTGAGCATTCTGTCTTTGAAAAGTAAAAGAGAGTGAGATTTCTCAATGTTGGGGTAACTAAGAAGGAACAGAAATTAGAGCTTGTACACTTAGATGTGTGTGTACTAACCCAGGTAGCTTCTCATGGAGGATCTCAATATTATTTTACTCTCATTGATGATGTTAAAAGAAAGGTATGGGTTTATTGTACACATAAATCTAATGTTTTGATACTTTTAAAAGATGGAAAGTGCTTGTTTAGAATGAAGAAAATTCAAAGTTAAAGTGCCTTAGATCTGAAAATGGTGGTGAATATTGTAGTAAGGATTTGAATGATTATTGTTTAGTGAATGGAATATGTACAGAAAGGATGGTTCCAAGAACACCACAAGAGAATGGTGTTACAAAAATATTGAACATGAAAATCATGGAATGTGCTAGACATATGAGAACACATGCTAGATTACACTTGCAATTTTGGGTAGAAGCAGTTGATACATTGGTTTATTTGATTAACCATGGGCCTTTAAGTTCACTAGATGGAGGAATACCATAGGAAGATTGTAATGGAAAAGAGGTAGATCTTTATTTTCGTAAAGTTTTTGGTTTAGAAGATTTTGTGTATATTGATAAGGAAAATAGAAAAAAGTTGGATGTAAAATATAAGAGATGCACTTTCATTAGTTATGGATTTGGTGATTTCGGATTTTGTTTTTGGGATTTAGATAATTCTAAAATTATTAGAGAGTCATGACATTGAATGGAATGAAAATATAATATACATGGATCAAATTTTGGTACCCAAGGACGAACCAGTTGAGAAGTTTGTCAATGAAAATGAAATCTCACATTTAAAACTCATATCTATAGGGTTACATAGTAACCAACATCAGTTGACCCCTGACCGACATTGGTCAGTTGAACTGATATCAGTTACAGAAGAGACAAAGTAGAATTGGTTAGCAGAACCAGTTTTGGCTAGAGGTGACTGGCAACGGTCATTGTTAGAATTGGAAATAAATGTCTAGGAGGTCCATAATGATCCTCTGGTACCCTAAAATTCTATGAGAAGGTCACAAAGGGTAAGTTAACATCAAAAAAATATTATACCTTCTCTATCTTATTTATTATTGACTTATAATCATGAACTAAATTTTTTTGAAGAAGCAATGTAGGATAAGACCCACACTCAGTGGGATCATGGCATGGATGAGGAGATGGAATCCTTGGAACAAAACCAGACTTGGGATTTGGTGAAGTTGCTAACAAGTAAGAGGATATTGTAGAACAAATGGGTTTACAGGATCAAGGAAGAAGATGATGGATAGAAAAGGTACAAGGAAAGACTTGTAGTAAAGGGATTTGCATAGGAAGTAGGTATTGACTGTGGTGAAATATTTTCTCCTATTGTAAAGATGACTTCTATTTGTACTATATAAAGTTTAGTTGTAGTAGATGATTTACATTTAGAGCAACTAGATGTGAAGAAAAATTTCCTTCATGGTGATTTGGATGAAGAAATTTATATGCAACATCTTCTTGGGTATGAAGTTAAGGGTGAGAAGAAATTAGTGTGTAGATTGAAAAAGAGTCTATATGGGTTCAAGAAAGCTTGAAGGGAATGGTACATGAAGTTTGATAGTTTCATACATGAGCATAGTTACTTGAGATGTGAATCTGACCACTTTGTTTATTTCAAGAAGCTTTAAAATGGGAGCTATATTATTTTTTTAGTGTATGTGGATGATATGCCTTTTGCAGGATCTGTAGGACATTGGTGAGTTTAAGGGAAAGCTATATCACACATTTTCTATGAAGGATTTTGGAACTGAAAAAATAATCCTTGACATGTAAATAAATAGAGTCAAGAAGAACAAGAAATTTTATTTGTCTTAGGAGGATTATATCTATAAGATTTTAGAAAGGTTCAACATGCATAATGTAAAACTTGTTAGCACACCTATGGCTAGACACTTCAAATTGAGCAAATAATAGTGTCCTTCATCATATGAGGAGGTAAAATACATGACATGACTACCATATACTTCAGTAGTTTGGAGTCTCATGTATGCTATGGTTTGTACCAGACTAGACATTGAACATGTAGTGGGATTTGTGAGTAGATTTATGGCCAATCTCGGTAAAGATCATTGGAAAGAAGTCTAATTGATACTCAAGTATTTGAGAGGGACATATATCATACAGTTATGCTATAGAGGTTTGAATATTTTTGTATGTGGCTATGTTGATTCCGATATGGTTGGAGATATAGATGGTAGAAAGAACACTACTGGATATATTTTCACAATAGGTAGGATGAAAGTTTTCTAGATATTAAGATTGCAGAAGGTTGTGGATTTCTCTACTACAGAGGTAGAGTATGTTACAGCTACAGAGGCTAGGTAGTTGAATCTGGAAAAGATTCATATGAGCAAGAACCCTGCGGATAATCTAGCAAAGTCGTTAGCAAATGAGAAGTTGGAGCTACACTCCACTTTTGTTGGTCTTCGAGTTTGAGACTTGAAGAGGAAGAAACAAATCTAAGGAAGGATCCAAGAATGACGTTGTATAAGTATGGTGCAATAATTAATCTCCAAGTGAGATATTGTTGAGTTGTGGATATAAATTACTTCAAATTAGCGTGTAATGTAAAACTTGCTAGAAAACACAGTAACCATCATCGATTAGAGGGACTGGCATCGGTCACCTAGGACTGACATCAATCAAGCAAGGAGGAACTAACATCGTTTAGGGAAAACCAACGTCTGTTACCTGTGCGTGGATGTTTTAATTAACTCTTAGGAATTATATTTATTTTTAGCATTAAAGCAGGTCTATTGATTCTAATTCCATGGCTAAGTGCCCTAAGTTTATAAACACTTATATAAGCATAAAAGCTAGGGTTTAGAAGTAAGAATTAAGAAGAACTTGCAAAAGTTGCTGAGAGAGAGAATTCTTGGAGAAGAAGAAAAAGCTTAAAAGAAAGAAATTATTGTACATCTGAGAGGTGTGAAAGATTGTAAATCTTCATTGTATATCTTGTCAAAGCTTTGGCTAATAGATTGGCTTGTTTCTTGGTGGACGTAGCCCACATTGGGTGAACCACGTTAAATCTGGTGTTGATTAATGTCTCTTGTTTTGTGTATTTCTTCTGGTAGAATATCTTATTTTATTTGCATGTATGCTTAGATTTATTATATTATTTGTACAACCGGTGTGCTAACCCCAACAGAGTATTCCAAAATAACATTTCCCGAGGAATTTACATCCACCAAAAAATTTCATGCAGCAACTCCTTTTTTAATATA
The DNA here is from genome assembly GCA_019776745.2 of Taxus chinensis. Taxonomy (NCBI): domain Eukaryota; kingdom Viridiplantae; phylum Streptophyta; class Pinopsida; order Cupressales; family Taxaceae; genus Taxus; species Taxus chinensis. The sequence goes on from CM034156.1 coordinate 646,244,735, forward strand.
GGAAATTATTGAAATGCCCATCAAACAACGTCTCACATGTATATTTTTTATTATTTTAATATATTTTAAGATTAAAATAAAACCACATTTACTTGTTTAAAATGGATGGAAACAATAAAATATGAACTAAATTTGTAATTTGAATAATATTGTAAATCAAAATTATTATATCTTTAAAATGAATTTTATATATTAATATTTTATAATTCATTAATATTTATTATAATACTAATAATAATTTTTTTTAAAATTAAAGTTAATAAAATAAAACTTAAATATATTTATAGTGAAGTCATAATCCTATTGTTGTTGCAATATCCCAATTTTTCGATTTGTAGCAATTCTTACCATTTTTATTTGTGGTAATTATAACAAATTTTAAGTTGTAATAGTTCTATAACATTTCCACAATTTAATTTTTTCATAATAAACTTGTGGGTGGAGTCCACAAAATTGGATTCACAATTTTAAGTATCTCATGGGCAAGTCCATGGAAATGGGGGACCAAAGGGGGTAAAAAATGGACACATTTTTCCTAAAATTAGAAAAACATGAAATTCATCTAATAATTTGGCATGCATATGCTCATAATTTGACAATGTGATAAGAATAAGTACCGTAGTGCTTGGAATCTAATTTCTAAATTACTAATTTTAAAAAAAAATTGTGGAGATTAAGTAGGTAAAATGTGGTGCGCACACAAAGTATGTCTATTTTTGTGTCAAAAAGATAAGAACATATTGTGTGTGCACCCGCCCCCCCCCCCCCTGCCCCATTTTTGAGTTCTATAAATTATTTTTCAAATCCCTTCAGTAGAAATTTAGGTACTACCATGTACGAAGTCCCACTAATGTTTCATAATTTTCTATAAATATATAATTTTTTATTAATTTTCAAAGTACACACATCCCAGAAATAAAAATATTTGTGTATACCCCCGTAACTTTGAGAAAAATAGTTGTTTTTTTAATGTGTGTAGAATGTATTTTAGAAGAGAAGTTTTTTTTTTGAAATTTAGATGAAAAATCATAAATTGTGTACAAAAACGTATGCATACGTTTTGGCAAGAAAAGAAGGCACTAGCTAAATAAATTAAGGATGAAAGCCTTAAACTAATAGGATTTTAGAAAGAAGTATATTGTCACCAAGGTAAAACTGAGCTTGACACAATAGTATAATTTGTTTTGGAATATTATGTTACAACGCATCAGATAACGAGGTGTACATGTGAGATTTTGATGTTGTTTTGTCAAACACAAATTTATTCATGGATTACATAGTCCAAACCTTAGGTTTGGATATCTAAGGAAAATCCAATCCTATGGATTAGGAGTTACAAACCTAAAGAAGATGAAACGTGAGCATGTTATAACGCACTTAAAAAGAAAATCTAAACACAAAAAAAAAAAAAATTGTGAGTCTGGTCCCACTGGTCACGGGTTGTGTGCAAACTGCTTCAAATTCATGCACTTTTTTATTCTTATTGACATTTTTTTAATTTTATCTTATATAGAGATTTTTTGTGAAATATTTAAGCATTGTTTGAGATATGAGTGTGTTTTTATTGTTTCTTATATTCCTAACACTCAATAACATTTTTTTGTCAATTTTCTTATGGTGGTAAAGATATTTGAGAATTATGGGGATGACGCCACGAAGAAAAACACTCAAGCAATTGGAAAAAAGGGAACGGATAAAAAAAAAGGGCATGCAAAAAAGAAAGTGAACACGTCTTTACTAGAGATTGAAGATGTTTCCAAAGACAGTATATCATCCTACAAAGCCAAAATAGAAGAAAAAAAGAAAACAAGAGAGCGAGTGCAAAAAATCCGTGAAAAAAGAAATCAATTTATGGAGATGAAGGTGTGTCTGTACGCCGGAAAAGCGACAGGCGAGTGTGAGAATCTACAAGTGACTCTTCCGCGTACCTGACCTCTCGAGGTCGTGCCGAGACAGCCGGTGGGGGGTAGAATATGCAGACAAACTAGTTAGGCAGTCTAATGTCTTCGACACGCACTAGTGGAATTTGCGAATCTAAGACAAAGAAGGCCCTTCTAACTTGGACTGGTGGGATAGATCGATCAGCAAGGATGACTGCTCGAAGGCTCCAATCAATATCGAGCTCTGGCATGATTCGATCTATGGGTTGCGGAATACATGGAAAATGACCTGGGATTTTTTCGTGTATATCTCCTGATAAGGTCATATGGTGGATGATGAATATAATTGGCTCTACGGATGATTTTCTGGCCTAGTCCAGAATTCCCTAGCTTCGTTAGCCGCTATATCTAGTAAGGACAGTTGTTCGACGATGATAGGTGGAAGTGGAGTGGACCTGAATACCAAGGTACGTAGGTTAGTGTCTATATTGGATTGACCTGTGGACTCGTTAGGCTGTGGGATCTGTGGATCACAACCATAGATTCTTGGTTGTTGCGGTCCTGTTATGGTCATACGCGAGATCAAGTTCTAATCCCTAGTATCCAGTAATCGTAAGCTTTCTCAGCTTCTACGTTTAGAACTAACAGTTGTGTAATCTTCTCAGAATACCTCACAGGCGTTCTTGCGACTTGGATTCTTAAGTTGGTATCTATATCTACGAGGGTGTCTCCAGCATCTGGCTGTGGAACTAGAGGATCACACCCGAATGTTTGTTCTCTTTCGAGCCCTTCTACAGTCATGTGGATATTTTCTAGGGTAATCTGTAGTTTGGCTGACTTGACCAAAACGCATGTGCTTGGTCGTCTTCTATGTTTAATCCTCTTAACTGTGAACTGATCAGTTGTAAATCTGTGGTTGTTTGGAATAATTGTATCCTGAGATTTTGGTCTATGTCAACTATCGTTGTGACAAGGGTTTGGTTGAGGCACGATTAGCTCAAATATATATTCCCTGGGCTCTTGAGGTCCCATAATTGTCATAAAAAGCAAAACTAACTGTAATGAAGCAAATTCTAACTACGTGAAATAAATCTAACTGCATATAACTTTTATTCTTCTCTGAAATATTTAACAATTTTAAGGAAAGCAAAACTATTTTAAGCATATCTAGAAATAATAACTAAACAATAATTAAAAATAGACAAGATAACCGAGTGTGGTTATTTGCCTGTGTGATTTGTAGAATTATTCTAAATGAATAAAATAGCCTGTCTAATCTACCTGCAAGATTCTCGATCCTACCTCAGAAGTGAGGAGTGAATCATAGTTTCCCAGAAACTATCAATCCCCACAACTTCCCTGGCAATATCGAGAATAGAATGAAATGAAATAAAGTGATTAACTACTCTATTTGATATGATTCTGACTAGAACTTTGAAATTTAAAACCTGGATTCCGCAGAACAGTGGAAAATCCGATGGTGTGTGTATGATCTCGTCCCCTCAGTATGATCTTCTCATTCTTTCGTGTTCACTTGGATCCAGAAAAGTGTGTAATGCTAGCACCGATAGGAGTAGATTTTGGGACAAGGACAACTCAGAATGCAGACCGAGAATGCGAGTAGGAGAGGGATATCGCAAGAGTACAGAGCTTGGCTTATGCGATTCCTAGCGGGATTTTACTGGGAGTCATGCAACATGAAGCGACCAAAACCTGCAACTATCCTATACGAAGAGCAAAACCTGCAACTTTAATGGCTTCCCAAGCTATTCTGTTCCAAAATAAAGACACTGCTTTCACAAGTTGGATATGTGGCTTACCAACAGCTGAATAAAGCTAACCAGGTATATAATGAATTGAACTAAGAACTCCAAGACACAATAAAAACAAATCTACAGCAAAGAGGAATTCAGAGGCAAGCTTCTAACTGGATTGGATGAAACAACAGCACTGCCTGCACAAGATGGGTCTGTGGCTTACCAACAGCTGAACAACACTAACCAAGTATGAAACAAACTATGCTATCAATCCTAAGCAAGCTAACCAAAACACTAAAAATCAGAAGACTCTAACAAGGAAAAATGGTGACCAAAGACTCCAAACCAAATTCTTCACCATTTGCATGTGCACAAACCATGCATTTATAGGAATTCCAACACTCAAAAACCAAAACCAAATCGAACTCCTAAACAATAAACAAAGGAAAAACACTATTCCATGGGACCAAAAACATAAATGCATGCTCAAGTCGGCAAGGAAAGCTGGTGAGTCATGATATTTCACACGGGTCGCATCAAAAGAGCGTTCTGGAAAATGCGCACAGGACCACCGCTCTAGATAGGGCGGTGGTTACAGGACCGCCGCCCTGGGCAGGGCGGCGGTTACAGGACTGTCGCCCTGTTCAGGGTGGCGGTTTCATCACTGAAGGCCAAGAGGCCAAGGAAAGAGGGAAAGAGGAGAAAATAAAGGGGTGCAGGGGCTAAGCGGGGCATGCGGGATGTTAACGCATGCTCGGAGGGCTTTTCCGGATCCCGAACACCTTGCGAGGAGACCTGTATCATCATCAGGGCACTTGTTACACTGTTCTGGCAGTACAGTACCTTACAATTTGGGGTACGTACATATTGCCCCCTCGGAGAAGCGTTTTAGCCATGAAGAGGCATAAAACGGTGGGTCCAAGTATGGCAGTCCCGAAATGGGGAGTTAGAAGCTATACCTTACTCGTCTATGTGCATTGAGATGACGTCATTGAAATTCCCGCTACCTGCAAAATGAAAAGAGAACTCAAGTGCAGATAGATGCAATAACTTGGAAGATAAATGCTAAAATAATAGGGAAGGAGAACGTACCATTCATGCGGGGATAGAAACTTACCTCCAACAGCACTCCAAACCTGTGAAAAGGTCATTTTAAAACGAAACAGAACGATATATATATGATGAAAGTGGGCCCATTTTCCTATTCATTTGCGCGAGTCGATTTGATTGATTTTGAGCTCTGGGACCCACGGTGATGGTTTCTCACGTGAGTAGAGTCGAAACGTTCATAGCGAGATCGTGATCATGCCTCCACGAGCGGAACACCGACCTCAGCCAGATCACAGGTTGGTTTTCTTCCATTTTGTGTTTTTCCCTCTTCAAATTTGAAATGGCTAAATTCTTTGCATATGGGGGGATTATTTTTGAAAATGTTAGGTTCAAAAGGTCCATCTAGGGGGGGAGCCTACTGGGTAGGCTTTGTTTTTAGTTTAAAAGGTCATTTTTTTGCTCATTTTGGGCTTTTTGGGGTTAACAACCCGCGTGGGTTTTCGGACCGCGACCGCCGCCCTAGCCCGGGTGGCGGTTACATGACCGCGCCCTATTTAGGGTGGCGGTTACATGACCGCCGCCCTTAAGGCGGTGGTTACAAAACCGCCCCACTGCTCAGGGCGGCGGTTTTGCACAAAATGCAAAAGGATCTTAACTTTTGGAGATTGTACTTGTACTTTTATCATTTCTATATGCTTTTATGACTCTCTTGATATTGATTAGATACTAACTTGCTCTGTTTTGTGTGTTTTGGTTGTATGCAGGCGAGAGCAGAGTATATCAGATGGAGCCGAGAGAGAGAGTGTGATTGGCTTTCGGGGGTATTGGATGCCCTTTCTCAGGATGAGGAGGATACATTACAGAGGGCCGGCATATTGCGTATATCACGCGTGCCCCATGTCACACCATCCAGTCACATACTTTGTGACTTGTTTTCATATTGGGATGCAGATCGGAACACTTTCCGACTGCCAGGGGTCTGTGGTGAGTGGACCATCACTTTGGAGGATGTCTACCGTATCCTGGGGGTCCCGATCATCGGGAGGAGACTCACACTGGAGACGGCAGGGTCTCGAGCACAGATTACACAGTGGGCAGGCTACATGGGGGATGCAGCCATCTCTACGGGGTCGAAGAAGGGAGTGAGAGTTCGATCCATTCCTTCTTTGCCCATCCCCGTATTCCGACAGGCTATCATGGGGATCCTTGCCTCGAGGCTGATCGGGGACAAGGGAGGAGATACTTTATTATACTGCTGGGCCCCCATCATTGCACAGATAGAGGGGCATGGCCGGATATATGCCTGGGGCGCAGATATTCTGGGGACCACCTACCATGACTTATACAGGGTGGTCCGTTTGCAGGGACAGTCCTTGAGCCACCCGACTTTAGTCATGAGTTGGGTGTACGAGCATTTTATTCCTTATGGCAGAGGGGTAGAGGTGGCAGACCCAGGGGCTGTGAGGGCAGCTAGATGGTCAGATATGTCGGTGCTTAGAGCACCTCACCAGCCAGTTGCCTCCCTTACCACAGCAGATATGGAGGCGACGCCGTACCGGCTTATGGCCGGCATATGGGGCGAGGAGACCCTTACATTGATCTCCTGCTCCACCACAGGGCAGCTTATCGACCGCGTGGGACGGGTGGAGGTACACCCTTTTGGCAGAGTTCCTCAGCAGTTCGGCCTTCCATATGCGGGCATGCTTCCCCCAGTGGCACCAGTTTACAGATCAGTCCGCGAGGCTAGAGGGGGGCCTAGAGGCCGTGGTTGGACAGTGATCACTCCTGGCACTCCCATTGCAGCCAGGAGGGTAGTTCGGGCTAGAGGGAGAGCCGGTGCGCCTCGGGCACCTTTGCTTCAGATTGCTGCGGGTCCTGCTCACAGCAGCGATGACCCCATAGATATTGACTCCGATTCTGAGGAGTTTACAGAGGGAGGGTCAGAGGAGCAGACGGATGACAGCGATCCTGAGTGGCATGACACTCAGGATATTTTGCAGGCAGAGAGGGCCGAGCAGAGTGCAGAGAGAGAGACTCTAGCTTCAGAGGAGCCACTCTCCCAGGGCCATGGTGGAGAGGATGAGTCAGTTGCGGGGCGTCATGTTGCTCCTACTACAGGAGCAGCCCCTCAGTCGGCAGCGGCATCTGCGGCGGGTGCTGGCCCCAGCGACCCATCTTGGAGGCCGGTGATCCGAGTAAGTTATCCTCTCATCTTTTCAATGTTTGTTTAATTTAGGATTTTTTATTTTTAATTGCTATCTCTCCTTGTGTTTTGACATTGTATCTTTTAGTCTCTTGCCTAGTTTCTAATTCATTTTTTCTTCTTTGTTTTGCAGAGACTGTTGACGAGTGGCGGGATCTAATCCGTAGGGTATGCACTGATTCTCTGATGATCCCTATGGATAAGACCCGTGCGGAGCTATCTGTAGATGTCGGGGAGCCCTCAGCAGCCGGTAGGCATACCGACGTCTTCGCTCCCGTTTGGCACGTGGCCAGGATGGTGTCGACTCTCCGTACAGAGTTGGCAGGCTATAGGACAGCCGAGCGTCTTATGAGGAGCCATTCTCGTGGCGAGACCGCGGCTGCCCCTTGGGACCCTGAGCCCTCCGTGCATTCAGAGCGCCGGCGTAGCCGGAGTCCTAGGCGAGGGCGCGCACCTTCAGAGGGGTCGCGCAGGGGTTGAGAGACTACTTGGCTCCTATGCGTTTTGTACTGTAGATTCTTTTGTATATCACGGGCTCTTTGAGCGTTTTGACCATGCCTAGAGCATGATGGCATTGTATATAAACATTGGTTATTTATATATATGCATTCGTTTTTGTATCAAAACTTGTCACTGGTGTTTTCCCTTTCTGTTTCCAACTGCCTTGTGTATACTACGATGTATGTTTTATATGCTTTCTAGAATGTATGCAATGGAAAACAGATGATGCAAATGTTTGCTTTCTTTTTGTGTTTCATGATGCTGATACATGATATTGTAGATATATTGTGATCTTAAATCTTAGCTTCTGTGAGCAATTTGGATACCTCATGTTTGTTTTGGCAAAGTGATGAAAATAACCAGTATGATGAACAGATTAACTTGCCCCACTCCTAACTCCACGCAACTAGTAAGATGCGAGGGCTCATCACCAAGAGCCAAGAAGGGCGCGAGTTATGAAATATGGTGAAATGACAGTGATGAAAGACAGACGAAGCTTTGGTGGAACCAAAATGAAAACTACAAGCTTACTCTACCTGAATGACTTCATAGTTTTGGGTGCAACTTGCTTTGCGGTTTATCTAGACTTAGACCCGTAGATGGCCACATAGTAGACAAAATCTAGATTTTTAGGATTTTAACTCTCTTGGAATTTTGAACATCTGATTCATTCGTTTTTGACTCAAAGTTTGAATAGTTTGTTTATGACCTTTTAACGTTTGCATTGTCTAGAGGACCCCCTACACTTTGCCCCATGCTACCTGTAAGAAGCATGGGTTTATCACCGTGGGCAAGGCATAGGCGAGTAAGGGCATTTCCATCCTTTCCCAACCCTACGTCACTAGTAAGAGACGCAAGCTCATCACCGAAGGTTGGTGGGGCAAGGAAATGTGTAAAAATAAAATTTTCTGTTTTAATCACTTTTTGACTTGTCTTTTTGAGTAAAATGTCAGTATATGCTTATTTCCAAAGAGATGTGTATATGGGATAGATGTGACACCATGAAGCTTCTAGAACAGACCATAGGCAAGACACCTATCCTAAGAAGAAATCAAAGTGAGAACAAACTTGCAGATCTTGGTATGGTTACCGTTAAGACTTCGTCATGTTTGATTTTATTTGATAAAAGATTCTGAAGTGATTGATGATATCGTGAAAATGGAGAGATATGATTAGAAAGTTTTGTGCCAACAACATCATGAGTTTGTAATGAATTACTTTGAGAATAGATTCCTTGATCACAATTTGTGTAAGAACAAGTGGACAAAATGATCTAAATCTATATGAAAATGCAATGTAGATAGTTATATAAGCAGTGCTAGCTGCTTATGCGTAGAAACGCTTGAGGTGCAGGGAATTGACTGTTTCACCAAATTCCTCACCTTCTAGCGTGCATAAGAGGTATGCACCATTTCCGTAGTCTTTTGTGACTCGGTATGGGCCCAACCATTTGGGCCGGAATTTCCTTCCTTCGCCAGTCTTCTTGTCGATCCGGTTGTCTAGTCTTAGAACTAGATCACCTTCGTATATATCGCGTTCATAAACCTTCTTGTTATATTGCCGGCACATTCGGTCAGCATAAGCTCTATGCCGCTGTTCAGCATCTAACCTAGTTTCATCTAGGCTTTCTAGTTGGGAAAGACGTGCTTCTCTGTAAGCGTCTTCATCCAGAATCCCTTGTAGTGAAATGCGGAGACTGGGTATTTCGACCTCAAGCGGGAGAACTGCTTCTGCCCCAAATACTAGTGAGAAAGGAGTTGCTCCCGTTGGTGTTCTTATTGAGGTTCGGTGGGCCCACAAGGCCGGATATAACTTTAAATGCCAATCTCGCTTGTTTTCTTTCACCGTTTTAAGGAGAATGGCTTTCAGTGTTTTGTTTGTTGCTTCAGCCTGTCCGTTGGCTTGGGGATAATACAAGGAAGCCGTATGATGGCTTATTTTAAATTTACTGCATAGTTCGCAAACTTCTTCATTTTTAAAAGAAGTTCCATTATCGGAGATAATGATTTGCGGGATACCGTACCTGCAAATGATTTGGTTCAAAATGAACTTGGCGATCACAGAACCAGGTACAGTAGTAAGAGGCATGGCCTCCACCCATTTGGTAAAATATTCAGTGGCCGTGATTATAAAATTGTGGCCGTCTGTGGATGAGGGAGAGAACTTCCCTATTAAGTCTAGGCCCCATGTAGAAAAGGGCCATGGAGTAGCGATTGGTTGCAGAGCTTGTGCTGGCATGTGGATCTCATGAGAGAATTCTTGGCACTTATGACACCTGCGTGCGAACTCTATCGCGTCATGTTCTAGAGTGGGCCAGAAATAGCCCATTCGATGTATTTTTCGAGTGGTGGCATGGCCACCGAAGTGGCCTCCACATATACCGCTGTGGGATTCATGGAGAATCCTCTTGGACTCTTCTGTGTCAACACACCTTAAGAGCATTCCATCGAATGCTTTTCGATAGAGCACCTGCTCTATAATGACGTATTTAGCTACGATTATGCGTAACCGCCTTCTTTGTTGTGGTGTAACTGCCTCCGGGTACGTATGGTCCATGATATAATTAATGATATCAGTGTACCAAGGGCACTCAGAGATAGCAGGTCGAGTTTCGATGTAGTATACGCATTCATCTGGAAAGTCTAAATCTACTAAATCGCCTCCGTCTAATGGGTTGTCAGCTAACCAATCCGCGATGATTTGTCCTTTAACCGACTTCTGATTTACAAATGTTAACTCGAACTCTCCCATTAAGGTTATAAAACGTCCAGCCTTTTTGGACAAGGACCCTTGTGTGAGAAAAGTCCGTAAATGGTCCGTCTTTACCATGACCTTTGTTTCTTGATTCAGCATGTAATGTCTTAGACGTTTAGTAGCAAAGACTATGGCAAGGCATTCTCGTTCTGCCTGTGTATAGCGTGTTTCATAGTCGAGCAATGTTCGGCTAATGAAATAAATCACACGTTCTCTCTTGTCATCGTCTTCTTGGGCCAACATACAGGCCAGCGAGACATCGGTAGCCCGTGAGTATAGAATTAACGGGTGATCTAGCTTAGGTGGCATTAGCGTAGGTGGTGATAACAGGAAACGCTTAACTGCTTCAAAAGCTTCATTGCAATCTTCAGTCCAATCAATGCTATAGTCTTTCTTGAGTAGATTGTTGATTGGATGAACGGCGAAGCTTAGGTCCGGGATAAATCTCCGGATTGCACCCAGCTTTCCGAGAAATGATCTGATTCCAGATTCACTCGAAGGTGGGACCATTTCGAGGACAGCCCGAATTTTGGTTGGATCAACATCGATCCCTCGTGACGATATGATGTAACCTAGGAGCTTTCCTCCCGTTACACCAAAGACGCATTTCTCCGGATTTAGCGTAACTCCGTATTCTATTAGACGTGAAAGAATGATGCGGAGTACTTCGGGATGGTCACAGCGCTTCTTGGCCTTAGCCAATAAGTCATCTACGTAGGATTCCACGATTTTATGAATTAGATCGTGAAATATGTATGTCATGGCCCGCTGGTACGTAGCACCGGCGTTTTTGAGACCGAATGGCATAACAGCGTAGCAATAGGTTCCCCAAGGAGTTATAAACGTGGTTTTAGCTTGATCTTGCTCGGATATTCTGATTTGATTGTATCCCGAGAATCCATCCATGAGAGACAAGAGTTCAAAACCAGCTGTTGCATCAACAATAACGTCTATGGATGGTAATGGGAAGTCGTCCTTAGGGCAAGCTTTGTTGATATCTCGAAAATCTATGCAGATGCGTATCTTTCCATTCTTCTTGAGAACGGGAACGATGTTAGATACCCATTGGGAGTAGTCAACTGGCTTGATGAATCCTACCTGAAGGAGTTTTATTACTTCCTCTTTTACCATGAGAGCTACTTTGGGCTTCATGGGTCTTGATTTTTGTTTAATTGGCTTTGCATCTGATCTAGTGACGAGGTTGTGCACTGCAATGTGGGGTGCAACTCCTGTCATCTCTTTATAATTAAATGCAAACGCCTTTTGATGTTCTTTAAGAACCTGAGTATGTATTTCCACTTCTTCTGGGGTTAACGAAGAACCTAGTTTCAATATTCTTGGTTCCTCTTCTGTCCCGATGTTGACATCGATTGTTTCTTCGATCAAAGAGGTGTTACCCTCTTCGAACTCAGGTGGTGCTGGAGGTAAATCTAGATCATCCCCGTTTCCTATTGCGTATATGTTAGATTCCATTTGTGAGGGACGATCCGTTACGGGATTTCCGAAGTAGGAAGACGAATGCGGAATCAGGGATAAATCTAGCATGTGATAGGAGAGATGTAGTGCTGCATAGGCATTTAAGTAATCTAAAGTAGCCGCATCATTTCCAACATGGTCTAGGATGGTAGATTCACTTTCGCTTGAAAGAGGATTTGTCATTGTTTTTATCAATGGTTCGTCACGAATGGATACTGTGAAGTGAGTGTCTTCTAGCTCATTGCTTGGAGTGAAGCGTGATGCTGAGGTTGCTATTGAATCGGCGAGAAGATTTTTCTCTCGCGGGATCGCTTCAATGGATATGAAGTTAAACGCCTTGCTTAAATCTAATACAGCATTTTTGTAGAGTTGTAAATGTTCGGCTTTAGTTTCATATACTTCAGAAACTTGGTTTGTTACTAATTGCGAGTCTCCCAAGACTCTGATGTTATTAATACCAATTCTTCTGGCTAAGGTGAGGCCAAGGAGGAGGGCTTCGTACTCAGCGCCGTTGTTTGTGCATTCAAAGTTTAACTTAAAAGAGAATGGGAGGACCTTCTCCTCGGGCGAAGTAAGAATTATACCTGCCCCCGCTCCATAACGACATTTAGCTCCATCGAAATGGAGAGTCCAATACTTAGCCGGGAGTGTAGATGTTGGGGCATCTGCTGCGTTTGCACACTCTACTTCTACCATACAGAGATCCTCTGCTGGCAAGGAACCAACACCTAGGGAAAATCCCATGCCTACTGAATCGAATGGTAAGAACATTGGTGAATCTTGTTCTATCAACTCAACGATTTTCGCAGTAGTCCCTAATGATATTGTTTCTTTAGTTTTACCTTTAGGGGTTGGAATTGTTTTGGCTATGCTGGTAGTTTCAAGATCCGTTGTAGGTATCAACTTTTCCTCTGGCTTTGGGTCAGAGGGTTTATTAAGTTGGTTTGTTGGAAGTTCAAATTCTGAGTGCACCCCTGGTCTTTTCTTTAAATCAGCTAGGTGCAAATCGAAAGGTTTTGGATCGCCTTTGGCTACAAATACCTTTCCCAGATGTAGGAATCTTACTTCTTGAAATAGCGTGGAAGGGATTGCCTTCATTCGATGTATCCAAGGTCGGCCGAGGATCATATTATAGTTAGTTTCCCGATCTATAATATAAAACTCAGTCAAGATGGTTTTGGGCCCTAAGGTGACCGGCAGTATTATAGTTCCTATCGAAGTGGCTTTAAGGCTATCATAGCCTCTCAAGGTATTTCGTGTAGTGGAACAGTTTGTTTCTCCATATCCAAGTTTTTGGAGGAAAGAGAAAGGGACTATGTTAACTGCGGCCCCATCGTCAACCATTGCCCGTTTTACATAGTTATTATAAACCCACACTTGCAAGTGTAAGGCTGGGTCACCTCGGCGTGCGATCTCAGCATCTGTGGGCATTTTACTTATTTCGAAGATGAATTCGACATCCTTGTCCGGCTGCCCCGGAGGGTGGATATCAAAATCTACGTGATTTACTTGTGTTTCGGGAGGTGGAGTGATGTTAATTAGATGGCCTAGACCTAATGCTTCTAAAAGAGCAGCTCTGTGAGGGGGAGAGTTCTTTAGTAAGTCCAAAAATGAAATGTGTGAAAAGGTCTTTGTTAGGTCACTAATTAAATCATAGGCACCGATGGGTTTTTCAACTATTTGCTGACTCTTATCTGTCTCTGGCAGATGACTTGGGCTCGGTTGAGAGAAGTACTCTCGTGTTCTTGTTATAGCTTCGATAGGTAGTTCAGCGTCTAATTCTACCAAACTGACTATCTTGGGTCTCGGTTGAGCTCCCAACTGTGGCGCAACTGACGGATTTAATGAAGTCGAGGCTTCATGATCATTGTTTCCCGTCATTGCACCTTTGTTTGTTCCGGTTGGATTCAGCCTATTGCCATCATGATTTGGGAGTGGATCATTAAAGATCTTGAGGGGAGCATTCTGAGGAGAAACTACCCCTGCGAGAGTATTTGGTGATGATGAGACGGGATCTGCCAAAAACAGGTCTGTGAAGAACTGTCTTTGTTCTTCTGGCAAGCGTTGCATAAATTTATTGTAGTCACGGCACGTTCTAGTGTCGTGACCATGAATTTTATGGAAACCACAATAAGAATTGGGGTTGTAATTCCCGTTTTGTTGGTTTGGTGTGTATTGTGGCCTAAAATTCCGATCAAACTGTTGCCTATTAGGACTAAAGTTTTGGAATTGTTGTTTCTGGTTTTGACTTTGGTTTTGGTAACCAAATGAGTTTTGGCTTGGCCCTTGCATGGGATTTCGCCGTTGTTGTTGTTGTTGTTGTGGATGGTTAAAATCCACTGTATTGACCGTTGGGGTAAAGTTGTTGTTTCGCTGGTTGTTTGTTTGTGACGGAGTATTAACAACATTTACCCTCTTGGGTTGGTCGGTTACCCCATCCATTGTTACCCCACGATTTTTGTTAAGGATTTTAGGTCCTTGATTGACATTTGTGGTAGTTGTAGCGTTTTGAGTGGAGGTGATTAACCTCCCATTTGTTCCATATGTCTTACGACCACTATCTATCGCTGCTTGATCAATTCGCAGAGCGCTCTCAAGTACCTCATCATAAGTCCTTAGTGGGAACTTCTGGACTTCTTCCTTCACTTCTCTGCTGAGAGAATGAAGGAATAAATCACATAGTTCCATCTGATCCATGTTTGGAGCACTTGCTGATGAATAAAGAACTGTACGCCACCTCTGGATGAAATGGGCGACAGATTCATTGTGTTCTTGTTTGATATGCAAGAATTCCCTGATTCCTGTTCTCAATAGTTTGTTCATGTCAAAGGCTTTGATGAACTCTGACACGAGTTGTTTAAACGAATGTATGGAAGCTTCAGGTATTCTATAATACCAATCAAGAGCGATGCCTTCCAAGGTTTTGGGAAATATTTTAGCAACAACCCCATCCCAAGGAAGTAATTCTCGTATGGCAGTAGCGTAAGCTTTGATATGCGCATTTGGATCTCCCTCACCCTTGAACTTGGGCAAATCAGGGAGAGGTCTTGGAAGCATAACGCTTCGTATGGTGAAATCTAAGGGTTCCTTTAGATATTCTGAATAAGTCCCTATCGCATAGCTTTCGACCATTGATGGTGGTTGCTGAGGGAGCGGTGGTGGGATAGGTTGTTGATACGGTGCAGCGTATGCGTTGGCAGGGGCATAGGGAGGTCCCTGCGTTTGAGCAAACATGCCGGGAGAGGAGAACATATCTCCTTGTGGGGATTTGGAGTACATGTTTAAATAGGACGGGGTATTGTCAAGGAATGGATTGTTTGACACTAGACCTGGAGGAATAGTGTTAGAGATGGTGGGCCTTGTTGGCGTTTGTTGTGGATATTGAGGAGGCATGCCTAACGTGCCTACTCCCGTAAGGAGATCTACCTGGCCAGAGTGGTATGGAGGATTGGAACTTCCTGTTTGTATGAACGGAGAATTTTGACTTGCCTGAGCCAGTTCTAACCCTCTCACTCTTTCTACTAACGTTGAAATGACTTCATTTGGTGAAGTCACGGTACTTTTGCCTGAGCGGCATTTGTTGTATACCTTGGTGTTGTAAAGGTACGTGATATCCTGTCATAAACTGATCGCTATCTTGCCAAGTTTCTCCAAGAATATTTCCTGTATGCAGTGGCATAGAGGTATTTTCTGGAAAAGAGATCTCAGGTTGTATTTGTAAACCTCCTATAGGTGGGTACATTCCCCGGGAGCGTTGTTCACTCCTAGGATAACGTATTGATTGTCCATCATCTAAGACCAGGTATGGATCTGATTGCCTACTAACTTGTGGTCTGAGTAGCATTTGAGGAGATGAACCAGATTCTCCGGTAAACGTCATATTGTTTGAACCTGAAGGCTCTGTTTGTTGGGTTCGAGGGGGTTGATCTAACTCCTCAGTTTGAAAAGACGAACTATATCTGATTCTTGGGGTTTGTGTTGACAACTGATTAGTTGAATAGTTGTCGCCCCATACTGAGAGCGAGGGTGATGATTCCCTATTCTGTTGGGCGTAGTATGCCTCAAGACCCAGGAGGGGTCTGCCATATGCATCGAATCCCGACATATTCGGGGGGTATATGAATACCCGCAGAATAATGGGAAGGAGCGAAGGTGATTTGTGAAAGGAAACGTGATATTTATGACTCAACAAGAAGGTAGGAAGTTTTACGTCAACTTCACTAATTTTGTTTGTTTCACGTTGGGTTCACCAATTTTGTACGCCGGAAAAGCGACAGGCGAGCGTGAGAATCTACAAGTGACTCTTCCGCGTACCCGACCTCTCGAGGTCGTGCCGAGACAGCCGGTGGGGGGTAGAATATGCAGACAAACTAGTTAGGCAGTCTAATGTCTTCGACACGCACTAGTGGAATTTGTGAATCTAAGGCAAAGAAGGCCCTTCTAACTTGGACTGGTGTGATAGATCGATCAGCAAGGATGACTGCTCGAAGGCTCCAATCAATATCGAGCTCTGGCGTGATTCGATCTATGGGTTGCGGAATACGTGGAAAATGACCTGGGATTGTTTCGTGTATATCTCCTGATAAGGTCATATGGTGGATGATGAATATAATTGGCTCTACGGATGATTTTCTGGCCTAGTCCAGAATTCCCTAGCTTCGTTAGCCACTATATCTAGTAAGGACAGTTGTTCGACGATGATAGGTGGAAGTGGAGTGGACCTGAATACCAAGGTACGTAGGTTAGCGTCTATATTGGATTGACCTGTGGACTCGTTAGGCTGTGGGATCTGTGGATCACAACCATAGATTCTTGGTTGTTGCGGTCCTGTTATGGTCATACGCGAGATCAAGTTCTAATCCCTAGTATCCAGTAATCGTAAGCTTTCTCAGCTTCTACGTTTAGAACCAACAGTTGTGCAATCTTCTCAGAATACCTCACAGGCGTTCTTGCGACTTGGATTCTTAAGCTGGTATCTATATCTACGAGGGTGTCTCCAGCGTCTGGCTGTGGAACTAAAGGATCACACCCGAATGTTTGTTCTCTTTCGAGCCCTTCTACAGTCATGTGGATATTTTCTAGGGTAATTTGTAGTTTGGCTGACTTGACCAAAACGCATGTGCTTGGTCGTCTTCTATGTTTAATCCTCTTAACTGTGAACTGATCAGTTGTAAATCTGTGGTTGTTTGGAATACTTGTATCCTGAGATTTTGGTCTATGTCAACTATCGCTGTGACGAGGTTTGGTTGAGGCACGATTGGCTCAAATATATATTCCCTGGGCTCTTGAGGTCCCGTAATTGTCATAAAAAGCAAAACTAACTGTAATGAAGCAAATTCTAACTACGTGAAATAAATCTAACTGCATATAACTTTTATTCTTCTCTGAAATATTTAACAATTTTAAGGAAAGCAAACTATTTTAAGCATATCTAGAAATAATAACTAAACAATAATTAAAAACAGACAAGATAACCGAGTGTGGTTATTTGCCTGTGTGATTTGTAGAATTATTCTAAATGAATAAAATAGCCTGTCTAATCTACCTGCAAGATTCTCGATCCTACCTCAGAAGTGAGGAGTGAATCATAGTTTCTCAGAAACTATCAATCCCCACAGCTTCCCTGGCAATATCGAGAATAGAATGAAATGAAATAAAGCGATTAACTACTCTATTTGATATGATTCTGACTAGAACTTTGAAATTTAAAACCTGGATTCCGCAGAACAGTGGCAAATCCGATGGTGTGTGTATGATCTCGTCCCCTCAGTATGATCTTCTCGTTCTTTCGTGTTCACTTGGATCCAGAAAAGCGTGTAATGCTAGCACCGATAGGAGTAGATTTTGGGATAAGGACAGCTCAGAATGCAGACCGAGAATGCGAGTAGGAGAGGGATAGCGCAAGAGTACAGAGCTTGGCTTATGCGATTCCTAGCAGGATTTTACTGCGAGTCATGCAACGTGAAGCGACCAGAACCTGCAACTATCCTATACGAAGAGCAAAACCTGCAACTTTAATGGCTTCCCAAGCTATTCTGTTCCAAAATAAAGACACTGCTTGCACAAGTTGGATATGTGGCTTACCAACAGCTGAATAAAGCTAACCAGGTATATAATGAATTGAACTAAGAACTCCAAGACACAGTAAAAACAAATCTACAGCAAAGAGGAATTCAGAGGCAAGCTTCTAACTGGATTGGATGAAACAACAGCACTGCCTGCACAAGATGGGTCTGTGGCTTACCAACAGCTGAACAATACTAACCAAGTATGAAACAAACTATGCTATCAATCCTAAGCAAGCTAACCAAAACACTAAAAATCAGAAGACTCTAACAAGGAAAAATGGTGACCAAAGACTCCAGACCAAATTCTTCACCATTTGCATGTGCACAAACCATGCATTTATAGGAATTCCAACACTCAAAAACCAAAACCAAATTGAACTCCTAAACAATAAACAAAGAAAAAACACTATTCCAGGGGACCAAAAACATAAATGCATGCTCAAGTCGGCAAGGAAAGCTGGTGAGTCGTGATATTTCACGCGGGTCGCGTCAAAAGAGTGTTCTGGAAAACACGCACAGGACCGCCGCTCTGAGCAGGGCGGCGGTTACAGGACCGCCGCCCTGTTCAGGGCGGCAGGGCGGCGATTTCGTCACTGAAGGCCAAGAGGCCAAGGAAAGAGGGAAAAAGGGGAAAACAAAGGGCGCGGGGGCTAAGCGGGGCATGCGGGATGTTAACGCATACTCCGAGGGCTTTTCCGGATCCCGAACACCTTGCGAGGAGACCTGTATCATCATCGGGGCATTTCGGAAAACACCCAAACTTTTACTTGAGATTGATGAAAATATTTTAAACCCAATGACTAATAAGATTAGTCAACGCACTTTTAGAAGAAAAGCTAATCAGATATGGGAAACATTTTGTAATGACTTAAATGAAACAAGTAGATGTCAATTGTTTTTTTTTTTAATATTAATTATACATACCCTTGGTTTAAGAACATCTAAGACCAACAATGAAAAATCTATTATAAAAAATCTAATGAATGCATACCAATCCATAGGCCCAACCTCACATACCAAATATAGTAATACTACCGGATGTGTTATTACATCAACTATAGTAAGTAAAGCAACAAAAAAAACCTTTTTTAATTAGAAAAACAAGTACTACACTAAAAATAAGTAGGGAAACACCCTCAAAATCCCTCGGGCATCGTGAAAGAATGAAGATGCAAATAACAATGATTTATGGGAATCTCTGGTAGACTGCCATGAAAAAGAAAAAGACATAGCTGAAGAGTTAAAATCAATTTTTTTATAATTTTGGAAAAATAATACAAGGGTTTCACCTAATGAAAAAGATGTTTTAAAAAGAAGAACTGGTTCTCGAAACCATGAATCACATCCTAAATAATTTTTTGGATATGACACGAACACAATTTTTTAATAAGTTTAAAGAGACTCATCTTGAAATACAAATTAGTCAAAGGTATTTAGAAATGGAAAAAAAATATATGTTAAAATAAATCACTCACAGACTACTTGTTGTTGTAGGATCCATATTGAATTTGCTATGCATTATGATATTTTATGGTATATATGTGTTAATTTACATACTGAGAATATTTTGTAGGAGTGTATGATAAATGTTCCACCTAAATCAACAAGATATTTCATCTCAAGTGTTTTTTGTACAAGAGAAGGACAATTTTTTTAATAAGAAATCATGTTTAAAAGGAACTTCTAATAGTTTTGGTGTTTTACAACATTTGCAAAGCTATATACACAGAGGATACACATGTAACAAGAAATTAACTAATAGTTTTGGAAAATACAAGTCAGTGACATACATTTCAAAAGATGGTAAAGAAGCCAAGAGGTGTGAATTAGTGAGTAAAGAAATAAATGTTTTGGATTTTATGACTATATTTTGAGAGAAGATAGTGTATGAGTATGTGTGACATACATACAAAGCTTGATGGTTAGATGAGCAATTTAGGTTATGCAAGGACACATTTCCTCTTAGTACTATTATGTCAGTTGTTGATTTCACAGAGAACTATACTCTACAACCAAAAAATGAAGTGTAATCACAATACTACAACTCTATTCAAGTTTCCATATTTGTGCATATAGTATTCACTCATGCTCTCGACAACACAGAGGATAACAAAAGGATTTTGAGGGAGTATATTTCTATATTATTTATGATCGTGTACATTCATCAGAATTCGTGCAAGGTTATTTCAAGATCTTCTATAAAAATTTGAATAACAGGGACATCATATTTGATAAAAAGGTCATATGGTCAAATAATTGTACATCACAATTCAATAATTTGTGAATGTTCTACTACTTGAGTAGGATGCATAGGATAAGAGGTGTTCAACATTTTTGGAATTTCACTGAGGCCAGACATGGAAAATGAGAACATGATGGTGTAGGAGCTTGTGTTAAAAGAGCCCTAGCAAGAGAAGAATTGAAGTACAAAGATGGTGCCAAGTTGATCGGTGTAACATCCATCATGGAATGGTGCAACTCAATAATGGGTCCAGGTAATGAGGGTGAGTCTACAATTCATAGGTTTTTTTGGTTGGTAGAAGAAGTTAATTTTGTAAAATATGAATATTGTTGTACACTAATGGTATCTAGTGAGTTACACTCTTTTCGAATTTCATATGCAGTTTCATGGACTATTCATACAAGGAAAATGGCATAATTTTGCTCTTCATGTACATAATCATTTTGGGATGAATGTGATTCAAAAGAGTGGGTTGATGAATGGTGTTGTAGAAAATTATATCCACTCGAAACCTATCAACCTCCATGAGTTCTACAACTCATAGTGAGTGAATCATCAATTGAATTTGACCATATATCAAATCTAGTGCAACCAGGTATTATATATCCACCTTATTTTGTTAAAATTAATAGTTTTTCTCATTATGTAACTTATTTATGAATTATTTATTGAAATTAATTATTTTGTGTACAATGTGATGTAGGTCGTGTTTATGCAGTTGTTGCAGAAGAAAATAATAAAGAAGGAACATATTATTATTTGTGCCATTGTATTGAGGCAAAAAATAAATTGATAGCCCCAATCGTAGATGGAAAAGGCCTAGAATATCCTATGGGGTCTGTGGTTATTATTTGAACATGACTAAGAATATACCCAATGAAGAAATCCAATGTGTGGTTGTTTGAGGACTTTGACACTCATATAAATATTACTCATTTTTCTCACCTAGTTATTGCATCTAATGTTCAATTGATTAAATATGGAAGTAGGCCGATAATAAGATCTTGTGGAAAGTTCTTGAGTCTGATCATGAAGTAATACTTGACACCCTAAAAATTAGATTGAACCCATATGGTTTACTGGATTAAAATTGTATAAATCACACTCAATCCATCCACAAAATTATTTTAGTCCAAAAAAACAAAACCACCCTTAAGCCTGCTAAGTAGTTTACTTTCTCAAGTCAAGAACACTTCAAACTAGTAAATATTGGCTTAAATGGGTTCACCTGATCAATTCCTATCAATGCACCATGTCTCTATATCATATTCAATGCCAAGTCACCAATCAAATTGATGGAAAATACAATAAGTCTTCAAATTGCTTACCTTAACCAAAATTGACTTTACTAGCTTCTTAACAACAATGACACTAGTGAGTTGGTGTTGGGAATCACCCACAAATAATTGAAACAAACCAGCACTAGTTTTAGGCACCCATTAATCTCTTCAAGGTGTGTGACAAATTTTATAGCCCATCTCCATTACTAAGTCTCTCTTCAGATGAGTGAAACTCCTTCAACTATGTCTAGCAGGTCTAATCAAAACGTAGACAGATCCTAGATGCCCTTTTCATGGATGGATAGATTGCGTCACTAATGGAGTATTGTGCTTGTGAGATGAATCTCAAAGCTAAGGTAGAAACGCATTGTTCAATGTAAAATACTCCCAGATATTTCAATGCAGAGAAATACGTTGATTGCCAGAGTTTGAAAAAATACGAGTCCTGAAACCGAGAGACAAAGGTGAGAAACTCTCGTTGAAATTTAACATACATGTTTTGTGCCTATAGGGCGCTTCAACATATCTGCATGTATAGTTCTACGTTAAGGTAATAACCAAATTTGAGGCGGAGATTCTTCTTTGACTAGCCGCAAGCCTTCTAACCTGTCAGAGTATCCTTCCTCACGACTGCTCCGCGTGATTGCAGATATAAATATTGAAGTCACAATTCTCTCTGAGAAAGTGCACACAATAATAATGCTTTATAGTTCTTACAAGCACACAAGTAAGATTGAAACCTAAAACCTAAATCGAAACATACAATTAGAGAAATGTACCAAATAATATATTGCCCCTTCAAACAATTTACTTTCACGTCAAAAAGTAAGATCGATGATATGCTCTGATACATTATAAAATGTTCTCAGAAAACTACATTATATGCAGTGTTATTAGAAATTGCCAAGATGTACATATATAGGAAAGGCTAATTCTTTTGTCCAACAACTCTCTCCCGATCTATTATCTCCGCAAATTCCTATATACTTGAGTTGTTAGAAACAACTCTTAACTATTACCATAATACGTGAGCATTATATCTCAAAGGATTGAGTAATCTTATATAAAGATTTAAGGTCATGTCAATAATTTATCCACTTCCCAAATCTGTACATAGTTTCCTGAACATATTTTAATTCCTTTCTCAAATGAAAGGAGGGCAAGAGTAAGCCTCTTGTAAAGGCAAGGATTTTTGTCATTATATTTCAGATTCAATGAAATTGATTTGTAGGCTTGGAACTTAGTACCAAAAGAAGAGAAGATATGAATGCCCAACCACCAAGTGATTCACTTGTTCCCATGCCTTCCAAATTGATTGAAGAATAAAGGACCCATGAGGAGTAACAAGAAATCCCTAAAATAGTAAGTCAACCAAATGTAGTCCTTTTCATCTCTCTTGACCCTTCGGAGCCTATTGGTAATATTGAATCTCACATAAACCTAGAGAGAGAAAGAGAGAGAACATTCTTTTTAACAAGAACACATTCTCATTTCACCACCTATATCATATGAAATATTTTTTTTAACATTATTTTTATCTCTTACATATTCTCATTTCACTGAGAGTGTCTAATAACCCACCCGGACACATGGAACTGTCGGTTCAGTTCCATGAGGTGTCCATTACAAAATATTGTCGTGGATGCCCTCACACTAACTCTAATTGAAGGATTTTGCCACATTTCATTCAATGCCATTGCAAACAAATGGGAAAGAGATGGGATAAACCAAGATAGGATTTTGTATGTGGACCATATGTGTATCCGTAGGTTCAGAAGGGACATTCCCAAGTGCCATGGCTTACTAGTTATCATATGTCAAAGTTTGACAAGTTTTTTCTCTCGGGGTGCTTAAGAGACATTGACGGACCGATGTATCTCAGAAGGACCAGGATGGTTTTGCAATAGAATGACACCACCAATAGTATCTAACATCTCATTCAGACGTGTGGGAACCATCGGTTCGGTGCCATGAGGTTTCCATTGCAAAATATCGCCATGGATGCCCTCACAATGATGTTAATTAAAGGATGTTGCCGCATTTCATTCGCTATCACCGCGAACAAATGGGCAAGAGATGGGAGAAACCGAGATAGGATTTTTTAGGTAGAACATATGAGCATCTGTAGGTTCAAATGGGTCATTCCTAAGTGCCACGGATTACTAGTTATCACCCATCAAAGTTTCACAAGTTTTTGCTCTCAGGGCACCTTAGAGACAAATGTTTACTCTCAGGGTGATATTTTGTAATGGGAACCTCATGACACCAAACCGATGGTTGCCACACATTTGAGTGGAATGTTAGACACTATCGGTGGTGTCATTCTATCTCCAAACTGTCTCGGTCCTTTTGGGCTACACCGGTCCATCAATGTCTCTTAAGCACCGTGAGAGCAAAAACTTGTCAAGCTTTGACAAGTGATAACTAGCAAGTCATGATACTTGGGAATGTCCCGTCTAAACCTATGGATGCATTTAAGGTCCACCTATAAAATTCTATCTTGGTTTCTCCCATCTCTCACCCATTTTTTCATGGTGATAGCGAATGAAACGTGGAAAAGCCTTCAATTAGAGTCAGTGTCAGATATTAAAAAAATGTGTTAAAAAATCAATACAAAATAGGCACCTCGTGGCACCGAACCGATGGTTCCCACACATCTGGGTGGGATGTTAGATGCTACCGGTTGTTTCATTCCACTTCCAAACCATCTCAGACCTTCCAAGTTACACTGGTCCGTCAATGTCTCTTAAGCTCCCTGAGAGAAAAAACTTGTCAAACTTCGATGGGTGATAAATAGCAAGTTGTGGCACTTAGGAATGTCCCATCTGAACCTATACACGGGTATATGGTTCACCTAAAAAATCATATCTCGGTTTCTCCCATCTCCTACATGTTTTTTCATGGTGGCAACAAATGAAATGTGGAAAAATAATTCAATTAGAGTTAGTGTGAGGGCATCTAGGGAGATATTTTGCAATGGACACCTTGTGGCACCGAACCGATGGTTCCCAAACATCTGGGTGGGCTGTTATACACTATCGATGGTGTCTTTCCACTTCCAAACCATCCCAGTCCTTCTAGGATACATCGGTTCATCAATGTCTCTTAAGCACCCTGAGAGCAAAAACTTGTCAAACTTTGACGGGTGATAACTAGAAAGTCGTGGCACTAGGGAATGTCCTGTCTAAACCTACATATGTGCATATGGTCCTCCTACAAAATATTATCTCGGTTTATCCCATCTCTTGCCCATTTGTTCGTATTGACAACGAATGAAACATGGAAAAATCCTTTAATTAGCATCATTGTCATATATAAAAATTGTTTTAAAAAATTAATACAATATAGGCACCTCGTGGCACTGAACCGACTGTCCCCACACGTTCGGGTGAGCAATAAGAAACTCTCAGTGAAATGAGTATATGTAAGAGGCAAAAATAATTTTAAAAAAGATATTTGATATGATATAAGTGGTTAAATGAGAATGTGTTCTTGTTAAAAAGAATGTGAAAAATCTCTCTCTCTCTCTCTCTCTCTCTCTCTCTCTCTCTCTCTCTCTCTCTCCAATGATCAGATAGGCCAGAATGGGAAGAGCTTGTATTCTAACGAATGAAGCAACTAAATAGAGTGCAAAGCATGATGTATAAAATTGTACCATTTTTCGTTGAGAATTTTCTTTTGTGCACTCCCAAAGGTGCTAGTAAGACCAACGTTATCATGTTATCCATACTTCAAAAGATTGTTCTTAATAGGATTCCATATGGTTACACAGATAGAAGAAACACAAATAATTATAACCACTCCTGAAAATGGAATATCATTACCCAAAAGTATGGGGATAGAAGTTACACTCAGCTTGTGATACTCTTTATTATTGATCAGATTCATCCTCTATATGTCAATAGAGGATTGGTACTCTTTATTATTGTTTCTAGGAAAGTTAGGCAAATTGAGAATACCCAAGAAATGATGTGGTTACTTGGAGTGTCTGCAATATTTCCAATTTTTTATGACTTTTCCGTATTCTTAATGGTTATAGACAAATTTTGGTTGGTTGGATTGTCTAGAACATTTCCAAATTATGAGGATTTTTATGGTTTAGGGTGGTTAAAAATTTGAAAGGGTTGCTCTATTTCGATAATAGTTATTGACATTTTTTCCTTATGGAATTTCAATTCACCATGTAGAGATGGCGAGGATAGATAAGACTATAGTAGAAGAACTTTTTGCTGATGGGCATATTATCAAAGTTTTAGTATCAACTACCACTCTCTCTCTCTCTCTCTCTCTCTCTCTCTCTCTCTCTCTCTCTCTCTCTCTCTCTCATGCACTTGGGTACATTTCTAGGTCCTAAACACATACTGACATTCATATGGTTCCTAAATAAGAAAACTAGTGATTAACAACTATCTTTGGCTTCTTTTCTTGGTCTCTTACTTTATTTTTTGTCTTACATGCCCTACAGCCCAATCAGGATTTTACTGATTTTTCTTTTGTGGCTTCAAACACCAGCACCCAGCTAGGACAGAAGTGCCTAGGCGCTCATGTCCCCTCTGGGCGCCCTAACCCTTTTTCACCTACTAACTCATTTTGGGTCTCTTTTATATTTTAGGCCTCTTTTTCACTTATGGGTTGGCCTTCTAGTTTTCAATTACGAAACTTAAACAATGGAATCATATAAATACATCATTATGTGTTGAAAATAAAGGGCCAAACACTAATCATTAGTACTATAACCTAATCTCGCATCCAAAAGGCACCTAAAGCACTTAAAAGGCATTCATCTAACAATCCACTCAAGGGACAAGGGTTGCAACTCTACATAAACAACATAGGAAAGGGAAGTTCATTTTTCCATCCACACATTATATCACATTAATACATTTAGCTGCAACCCGATATCAAGTGCACTTGCACAAGGAAATCCTAGGGCATGATTCTTACACACATTCACCAGAACTTCATGGAGTTTGAGATGTAGTGCAACACTCATTTGTAAGTTCACTCTCTGGGTGACCACCAGAATAAGTCTAACTCCCCATTCTGCATCATTCTTATTTTGGATTTAATGTGATTTGTGGGATTTTGCAGGTGATATATGTTTTGCAGGTTACAAGTACCATCAATGATCAAAGAGCAACACACAGAGGATCAATAGGGAATATTTTTGACATGGTAAAGATTAGTTTCTGAACATATGTGTAGTCACAGGCGCTCAGAAGAGGTCTCCAACACCCAAGAACCCATGTCCATCCATAGGTGCCCATGTCTGGCGTTGTTCTTGAATTCCAGAATTTATCCTAAGCATTTACGACATTGTTCACTCTTTGTTTAGTAGTTTTCCCAGTCCATAACACTTCTAGATCAAGCGTTAATCAGCCAACTCATTCTTTCTACATCTCTTTCTTAGGGTTTCATACCTATTTACTTTAATTTCTCGTTTGGGACATATAATGGTTGCACAAACCATTTTCTATGTTTGGAGGAATTTTTGGAAAAGGTGAAAATATAGAAGGTTTGGGTATCGCATCAGAGAGTGGTGCATGGGACACACAACTAGTAGTGGGAAAATATCACAAACCATTCAGTGCACAGTTCAGTGGGATGGTTGGGGACACTAGAAGTGACCACTTCTAGGCCATTTTCTAATGGCTATAAGAGGTGGATCTGGTGGTGTAGGGTCTAGAGGACCTCATGGACCTAGCTGGATCTAGAGGATCTGGTGGGTCATGAGGGACAAGACCTGGTGGGTCTAGTGGATCTGGTGGCGAGAGGAAACATAGGAGGAAACTAAGGTTCTGGGTTAGGTGGAAAAGGGCCTCATCCACCCCCCACAAGTATTTTTTGAGATGTCTTTGCACCTACCAGACTACAGAGGTATTGAGGATTTTTGTAGAGCATGTGCACAAGTGTGAATTGCTATGACACATGTGAAGGGGATCACTACCCCGGAGTGAAAGGAAAGTCAGTTTATAACAACATTGTAGGGGCACACACATAGTTGGTACCACAAGTATGACCCCCATCAGATGATTCATGGATTACACTGTACGTTGAGAAACACATTCCTAGTAGAGTTCCATATCCCTAAGTTCAAGAAAAAGAGCATCAACGCCTTGAAGGAGATCCAACAAGGAATGGTAGAGAGTGTGTGAGAGTATGACACATGGTTCAAAACTCTCTTATCAAAACTATCCTATGACATACACCCCTCTCAACATGCTCAATGGTTTGTTGGGGGATTGATAACACCATTTAAAAGGGAACTGTCACACAAGACTTTCACAGTCCTGTGCAAGGCCTTGGAAGCTTTCCTATGCACTGAGGTTATTGGGAGCATTGATATTGGTGTGAGCCCTTTCCTTGGAGGCTCAAATTGCTGCAATGGCCAAATTTAGAGAAGCTATCTGTGAACTCAGCGTAGCATGAGGTTTGTAGTGGTCTTTGGTGCACAGATTGTGAAGTGGAAGGGCATACAAAGGATAATTTCCCCTAGAAAGTGGTACATGCCATGACAGCAGACTGTGAAATCTTCCATAGGGATCATGATGTGAAGTAGGTGTCCTCTACTACAAGTATGCACGATCCGTAAGAATGTGTCTTGTTATTACAATATTTTTACCTCTACGACCCATGATACTAAGGATTGTAGGATGATTGACTAGATTCATGATGCCATTGATCTTGGTGTGCACCAAACTATCCTTACAAGTAGTTCCAAGGATGATGATCGCTGCTATGAAGGGCACGCAGATGGAGGAGTGCATGGAAGAGGTTTTCTTATAGGATTTTGTGGTTGTAGTAACCACGGCAGGAGGAATAAGTGAGTTCCCATGTGGAACCTGTTATAATTGTCAGATCGATGGAGCATTATAAATGTGAGTTTCCTAACCTATTGCAATGCTCATGGTGTAGAAAGAAGCATAAGTACGAGGAGTGTTCCTGAGCTATTTGAACACATGAGCCAACAACACTAAAAGGATAAAGGTACTTGGGATGGTAAGCATAAAGAATGGATGACCCATAGTGGATGCCAAGAGTGGCACATGAGTCAGGATTAGAACCTGTACTAGTGACAACATGAGTAGAGGCTATACGCATGCACAAGGGATATGCCAAGAGTAGAAAGCTAGTTGTTAGGGAAGAAGTGGTACATGGGAAGTATCCATGGACCCTTCTCATCAGAAATAGGTATACCAAGAGACTATGGATGTGATTCAGGGATTATAAGGAGAGATCCAGTGTCTAAAGGAGTAGTCAAGGAAGTTAGAGAAAAGGAAGAATGTTGAGGCTCCACAGAAGGATCTAGATGAGGTCAGGGAAGTGTGAAAAATGTTAAGGAAAGAGAATATCATTCCCTTGCTAGGAGAATGGATACAAGAGAAGGTACCACACACTGGAGAGAGAGCAAAAGGTAGGTTCTGCATGTCAACCTTCCTCCTCATAGCCTTGACTATGATAAAGAGATCACATTGAATGTAGTTGTTGATGGGTGGCTTCTTAAGAAATATCCTCATTGATCAACAGGGGTGCGGAAGTCAATGTTCTCACCTTGGATGCATGGCATCAAATGGGAAGGCCCACATTACAACCATCTTTATAATGTGTTGTATATGGAAAAAAAGACAAAGGCAATTCCCATTGGTGTCTTGAAAGATGCAGTTATCATTATTCAAGGGGCCAAGTTCACTGGGGAATTTGAAGTCTTGGCACTCGCCAAGGTGGATAATTTTCCAGCATTACTTGGGTTCCCTTGGTGTTATAAAAATAATGCTGACCTATGGTTTAACAAGGGGTATATTAGTTTTGAGAACAAGGAAGAAAGGGTGATCATCCCTTTAATAGATGGGAAGTCAACACCCTATACTTAAGCCCTTGGGAGAGGAAGTCCTTGATAGAATCTATGTGTGCACTTCCATTAGAGACCCTAAGATAATTCATCCTACAGAAGGAGTTATCTAATTTGAAGATGCTCATTCGATGAGTGATACAACTAGCATAACATGTGACAATTGGGTACACGGGACTTATGAGTTAATTGGATGACAATTGAGAGGATCTGTAACAAGGGTGATGAAGGCATGCTCAGTCAAGCATGCCTGGGAAGGAAGAAGCTACCAAGTTACTCTGGAGGAGGAAGCCCTAATGATTTCTTGCAAGAAATGGAGGCATCAGTGGAAAAATGAGGATGAAAGGATAAGTATGCTTAGTTATAAATTGCTTGGGATTGTAGCGTTTGGTGGGAAACACATCATAAGAGTCTCCTAGAGTGGCGTGAGGTAAGAGTCACATTTTTTGTAAGGTTCTGCAGAAGTAACATGCCCACTATTATCCAAGACTACCATGGCAAAGAACTTGCCTCTTCCCATATCCAAGCATGTGAGAAAGGCCTGGATGGAAGGCACAGAAGCTTTACCACCTTCATTATGGGTGCATAAGTTATATTCCACCTTACAAGGTTGTGCACGTGCATGGTATATTCACTCATAAGACATGTCATCAAGACAGGGAATTGGCAGGAGTTAACGGCTGATCTCATTCAAGCTTTTGAGTATCGAAGTACCAATCCATCAATGGATAAGGCATTTTAAGTTGTCAAGTGCCTTACAATGGGAGATAGTGTTCATGGAAAGAAGATAGGTTACTAGAAGTTTCTGGGTGAACCTAGTTTGGAGACACATTTCAATGAAGAAGAATCAGAAGAGATACAGCTTGAGCAAGCGTGTATTGAAAAGGAAAAATCAAATATGGTCTATGTAGTAGATGGTGAAGAAATGGAAAGTCTTGATGTTAACCATTCTAAAGGTACATTGTGAAGTCATAGATAGCGTTGATGAGTGAGTGCGCACCTACCATGAGCCCTTGAAAACAAAGAAGGTTAACATTGGGACAGAGACAGAACCTAAGGAAGCTATCATTGGGGATTATTGGTCGGCAGAGAAAGAGGTTTCAAAAATCATTGATTAGTTGCACAAGTTTTCAAGATCTATTCCCACGTGGGTACCATGAGCTCAAATTCATTCACCATTCCTTGGGGAGATGAGGATCAATTTTAAGGAAGGTACGTGCCACTTGATTCAGAAGAGACCCTATCAGATGAATCCAAACTTGTGTGTAAGAGTCAAGGAGGAGATAGACAAGATGATATCATCTGGTATCATTGAGGTTGTGGAAGAATCAAGATGGGTAATCCCAATGGTTATAAGCATTAACGAAGGATGGGAGGATAAGGATTTGTGTTGATTATAGGAACTTGAATGTAGTATGTGTCATTGACCCTTTTCCAACCCCTTCACTAAAGAAATTCTGGAAGGAGTAGTTGGGCACGAGGTCTATTCCTTCACGGATGGGTTCTATGGGGTATCACCAAGTCAGGATTGTAAAGGAAGACCAAAGAAAGACAACTTTCAACCACTGAGTGGGGAAGTTTTGCATACATGGTTATGCCTTTTGGATTGAATAATGCACCTGTTGTGTTCTTGTGCATCGTGGTACAAGCATTTCAAGACTTCATCCATAAGTTTCTTCAAGTCTACTTGGATGACTGGATGGTGTATGGGCTAGTGAAAGACCATTGTGAAAATTTGAGACTGATGTTTGAGAGATGTTCAGAAGTTGAGGATATCCCTCAACATTAAGAAATGTGTCTTTGCTACTCCATTTAGAACCCTGTTAGGACATATTATATGTAAGGAAGGCTTGTTAGTAGATCCCACCAAAGTTGTTGTTATTGTGGGATTGGGAGAGCCTACTAGTCAGAACGCAATGCATGGATTTCTTGGGCATATGGGGTACTACAGGAAGTTCATCAAAGGATATTCCAAGATTTTCACACCCTTGGAGGAATTTCTTAAGCACAAGAGTTCCTTTCACTGGGGAGAAGCGTAGTAGAAGGCATTTGACACTTTGAAGGATAGGCTTGTTACTGTGCCCATACTATGTTTCCCTTTTTGGGATAATCCTTTCCATGTGCATGTTGATGCCTCAAGAACAACCATTGGAGTAGTACCAGCACAACCTGGTGAGGGGATTGTTGATCATCCCTTGTGTTTTGCAAGTAGGAAGATGACACCATCAGAATAGAATTACACTACTATTGAGTGTGAGGCACTGTCAATGATCTATGTGTTGCATAAGTTCAGGTAGTATCTACTAGCAACACCATTTATATTCTACATAGATCACATGGCACTGAAGTACTTGGTAAATAAGCTAGTTTTGCAAGGGCACATATGTCATTGGGTCCTATTATTTCAAGAGTTTGAGTTCACGGTGGTTGTAAAACTAGGAAAAAGTAATTCAGGACCTAACCACTTATCAAGGATTGACTCAGGAGAGGACGCACAAAGTATTGAGGATACCATGCCAGATGCATAATTGTTTAGGTTACAGCACACACCCTTGGATTTAGAAGATATTGTGGTGTTCCTTAAAATAGGTGTGGCGCCGGATGGGATGAAGGCTTTGGAGAGAAAACAGTTAGCAATGTGTGCCACGCCCTACATGTTGATTAGTGGAGATATGTACAAGTTAGGTCATGATGAGGTTCTACAACGATGCGTATTAGAACATGAGCACATAGTGATTATGGAGGAAGTGCATGGTGGGATTGCAGGAGGGCACTATGTAGGAAATGTAACCACGTGAAAGATTCTACTCGCAGGGCTCTGGTGGGAAAGCATCTACAGGATTGTATTGAATTTTTTAAGGCCTGTGACCATTGTCAGTGCCTTAGACAAACCTGAAAAGAGGGATGAGATTCCATTAAAGTCAATAGCCAGTGTAGAGCCATTTGAAAAATGGGAAATTAACTTTGTAGGACCAATTTCACCAGCCACGTGAAGGACTGGTTCATGGTATATCATTACTTATCACTGATTACTTGACAAGATGGGAAGAGGCAACACCTACAAAGGATTGCACTGTAGTGAACAACTGCTAGATTTCTCATGGGAAAACATAATCAGCATGTATGGATGTCCTTTGAGCTTGACTAAGTGATAGGGGTACACATTTCCTGAATGAAACGGTCAGGATTCTGTTAGCAGAATTTATGGTGGCCCATCACAAGACTACCCCTTATCACCCTCAAGTGAATGGAACTGCTAAAGCATTTAACAAGATACTAAATCACACTCTGACCAAAATTTGTGATGTTGGAAGACAATATTGGGATGACAAGGTATCAGAAGTTCTATGGGCATACAAGACAACCTACAAGAGGTTGAATAAGGCCACCATTTCAATTGGTGTTTGGCACAGAGGATATTTTTCCAGTTGAATTCATGTTACCATCATTGTGTATAGGGCATACGCAGGAGGATTGGTTGATGAACAAGTGCTCGAGGAAAGGATTGACAAGTTAATGTAGTTAGATGAAAGGTGATCACTTGCTAGATGGATTCAGAAGACTGAAAAAGGCTAGACAAAAGGCATGGCATGATCGTCATATCAAGAATAAACAATTTGAGATCGAGAAGATGGTGATGTTGTATGATTCCAAGTTTTTGTGCCATCCTGGGAAGTTGAAATTCCATTGGTTGGGCCCTTACATCATCTTGTACATCCTTGACTCAAGCACCTGCCAGTTGCAAGTGTTGGATGAGACGAGGTTACCTGGCCATTTCAATGGAAGTAGGTTGAAGCCCTACTATAAATAAGTCTTCCTTGTGTTTGTAAATAAGGCAGTATTTCAATAGCTTAGGATTTCCCTTTATGCATTTTCCTTTCCTTATGTTTCCCTTTCTCGTCACTTGTTCCCTTTATTTTTGTTCTATTTTGCACCTTGTGCATCGGTAACCACTTATTACTTTCAAAAAGGTTGTGTTGCATGCGTAGAGGACCATGCATATGTTTTAGTGGGGTGGGGTGAAGTAGTGTGAAGTGAAGAATTAGTTGGTAGTGGAAGTTGTCTTAAATGTCCCAGTTGAAAGATTAAAAGCGCATGAAAGGAGGAGAGTGCATGGAAAAGGTGGACAAGAAATTTTGGTATCAAAATAGCTTAACAAAAGACTATGTACAAAGGATGAAAAGCACATGAACAACATGAGGTAGGTGAGGGAAAAAATCCGGGTCAAGGACAGAAGAAGTGCCTTTGGCGCTGCAGATGCGCACGTAAGATTCTTCGGTCGGTAAGGAATTTATTGCTCACCAGAAGGTTGTAAAAGGTTTCACACAAGATTGGGTTTTCACGCATGGGTAAGGGCACTTAAGGTCAGCTTTAAGGTAAAAATCCACATTTAATGCTAAGTACGTTGGTAGGTGGTGTAGCATTTATTTCTGGAAAGGGGGAAAAAGCTATAAGTATGAAGTCAGGCACATTATTATTTACCTTGCGATTACGAAATTGAAGAGCTCTTGTGAATCTAGGGCATCCGCGAAGAGATATTTGTGCAAAGAAAGAGATAATCATAGATATTTAATTACGTGACTAGGGTTGATCTGTAAACCAAATTGGAGAGAGTACACGGGCGTAGGGAAGAGAATTTCATAGGAGTACACCGTCTTGTGGAAGAGTTTCTCCAAGTTAGGGTTCTATAACTAGAGCATGGAGTAGAAGGATTTTTCCATGGAGTTGAGCCACAGGATTGAGCAAAGCAAGGAAGAGGAGCAAGAATAATTTAGGCAGTAACCCGACAAGTAAAAATGACACCAAAGAAGGTGACCATTTCACCTGAAGAAGAAGGGAAAAGGGAAACAGACTGCCACAACTAGTTTTAATGAGGAGTGGTATGCAGAGATGTAGTACCCAGATGGAGTATTGTTGGGGAAAGAATGGGTATTGCATGTCAGGAAGATGGTCATGAGTGACTACAACCATCAAACAAGTACCACAGAGAAGGAAATGGCGTTAGAACTGGTTCGTCCAATTGATACAAGGACACCAAAAGGAATGTTGATCTACAGCGATGAGGTGAAGGTGAAGTTGGGTAAGGCCGGGTTGTTGCAAACTATATGAGTTGCCTTATTTTGTCAAGCCCGAGTGGTTATACCAGTGGTTGATGTCATGCATAAACATGAAGACCAATTCTATTTTGTAGGCCATAAAATGTGCATAACTGCCTCAACTAATATCAAATTTTATTGGCCTGGTTTGCAAAGGGGACTCCATAGATGACGACTTGGATGATAAGGATTCCATCAAGGAAACTGTGGAGGCCTATGACTACAAGAATGGTTTGCGCTACTTTCAATATCTTAGATATCCCCAACCCTAGTCATGAGAATTCTCATGTGCTTGGTTACCAAGTTGAATGATCAAGAAAGGTGGACATAGGTGAACATGGCATGGCTGAATGTATGCCAAAAGATGTTTAGAAGGCACCATTTACAACTTCTCCACCTACATTGTAGATGAGATCATTAGCAGCATGCAGGAAGGAGAGACAGATATTGCTTGGAAAAATTATTTTCACCATTGTCTTCTCTAAGATTGGAGTGCCTAATGGGCTAAAGAAGTTCATATGGGAGTATCCATAGAAGAAAATACGTCACCCGTGAAAAGGTTTGAGAAATATACTTGTGAAACCATGACGGCCACTCACAAGACGCACCTAGAAAAATGGTACAAGTGGATGTGTGACACATTTGGGGAATAGTGGAGGATACCTAGAGTAGTTTCCCGTACTCGTAGGATGGGGAAGTGGAGTTTTATTTGTATATCAACATTTTTGTATTAGACAGATTCACCTCTAACAAATGGGACTAAGAGTCCATGGTGTAAGCTACCATGGTTCTCTTTCACCATGCAATACTTCCAAGCGAAGGGGTCAACCATTTTAAGGAGGCTAAGAGACTAAGGTTTGACCTTAGTGAAGTGAAGATCAAGACCACCACGAGCTATGTTAAAAGCTCGTATATATGAAAAAGTGTGTATATGTGGAGAAGTAATGTCTCCCATGAAGTGCAAATGATGAAATCGTTGACACTTGTCAATTGTGAGAAGGACTGCAGTGAGGGTATATGTGTGCATAAGGCCAAAGTTTGAGAAAGGAACCTACCTAGAAAATTATTTCTCCATTCCTAAAAGACCCCATAGGATGAAAGAAGGCCGTGCCAAAGAAGAGGGAGAGAGAATAGGTGTAGGATAAGAAGGCACTAAGTGTGTAGATAGCGTGATCTATGGGTGCGTCAGAAATAAGTGCTAAGCCAAGCACTTACGCACATAAAAAGAAATCCCTAGTTAAGGAGAAGACCCCATGAAGAATATGTACGCTAGAACAAAAGGATCCTACCCTCATAAGAAAAGAGTCACCAATGAAGGAGTCACCCATTGAGAGAGAAAGAGAGGCAAGAGTCTCCTATAATGGAATCACCAGTTAGGAAGAAACATAAGGTGATGGAGAAGGTAGAATCAGAAGAAATGGAGGACTTGGAGGCATACCAGGGGAAATAAGGATGATGATGAGGATGAAGAAGTTTAGAATCATCCTATGTATGATGTACACAATTCATAATAAGAAGGAAGCGAAGAGAAGAATGGTGAGGAGGATGAATATGCTAAAGGAAAAGGGTGTGAGGAAGAAGTGAACACAAGAGATCATAGGACCCCAAGCCTCAAGGAGCAAAAGGGGTGAGAAAAGAAGTGAACACAAAATATCAGAGGACCCCAAGCCTCACTAAGGAGCAGATAAAGGATTCCATGGAGAGAGAAGTGGCAAGAATCTTTAAAAATTTAGTTGAACAGGAAGTAGAGCGCAACACATATGAATTGATGAAGGAGATTGAGGAAGAAAGCATTGGAAAGGAGTATGGCAGTGTTGGTCGTCAAATAGGACTTTTAAGAAGAGCAATAGTCAGGGGACAAGAAGTCCCTCCTCTTTAATGGGAGAGGTTCCCTTATTCAGAAACGAAATTATTTACAAATGTACAAAACATTATTTTCTGGTTAAACTTGGATGTTACGAAAGTGTTTTCAATGAAGATGTTCAAGTACAAAAGGACAGAGGAATGGGAAGACGAGAAAAAGCAAAAAGGCAACATGCAGAATTATAGATAACAAAATAATTCTTTATGTATGCGAAGTTACAGTGAATTTAGAACAAGATCATTCGTGTCGGATAAATAAGATGGAATTCAAAGACACAAAGTTATGTAAATAACATCTGCTAGAACACAAAGTTTCTTAACATAACACAGATTCATTAATCAAGGACACAAAGTTCCTTCTTGGTTATACAAGATCACCGTGCTTGCAAATTCGAAGAGTATGCAATCAGCAAGACTAATAAACTTGAGACAAATGATCTTCGCAAAGAAAATAAATGAAAGCCTAGGAATAACAGAGATCAGATAGACAAAGAATGGAAAGTCCTTCTGTATTGATTTCTTTATGATCTATTTACACTTTCAGAAAATATGCCAAGTTCTTCCTCTTTTGAATGGCGTAAAGAAAGCCATTATATAGCTTACAGATTAGTTACTCTTCGTAACCGTTTCTTTTAACTAAAGAATAGTTAAGGACTGCCAATCGTAGTACCTCAACTCATTACAAAGAAAACGGCAAAAGAAATGGAAGAAGAGAAAAGAATGAGGAGAAGAAGACAGGTGGCCAGTCACTGGGAGGGACCCACTGACTTCAGAATCCGCTGCCTGAATTTCTTTAATGCTTCAGCTATGTCTCTGCCATGAGGAATTGACGTGTTGGCCATAGACTGAGTCAAAAATCCAATACACTTCTCCATCTCTTTATCAAACTCGACATGAGTATGATAATCTTTATTTGCTTCTTCAATGGCAGATCGAAGAGAGCAGATCTCCTTCATTTTATCCTTGGAGATGGAACTTTCCTTAAACAGATTATCTTTGACAAAAGCTCTGAATTGAGTTTTGATTTCTTACAAGGAAAGGGAAGTACACCAGAAGTTTCATCTTGAAGATGGCAGTGTATATCTTTGAGAGCAGAGACAACCAGTGTCTTGAAAGCTTCGCCCTTCTGCCAGCTGTTCTTCAGTTCTCCCAAAGCCTCCTCCAAGACTCTGATCTTCCACTCTATGCTCTAAACCCAGGATTCTGATAGATTATGCCTTGGCATCATCAAAAGCCTTATTCACAAGCAAGATGTTCTCATCTGCCTGTCCCATAAGGCGAGAGGTCTACTATGCAACTGCTCTAGAGTTTCAGCTCTTTATCCATGATCTCAATAGTAGAGGAGAGCTTCTGTTGCAAATTGCCCACTTTTCCATGGAGTTTGAAAGCTTCATTGATGAAGTTCAACCCTACAACAAGCATATCATCCACCATGGCTTCCATAGCTTTGCCATAGACGGAATACTTGTGCATGTCTTTGATACTCTGCACTTCATCTTGGCTCAGGATTACAGGTGGTAGAAGAGTAGTCAATGGGGTAGGGTCCAAAACTTTGTCCTTAGACAAAAGAGACTTGATGAAACCTGTGAGAATTTGGGCCTGCTCTTCCAACTGTTTAATAGTTTGCTGCCCTTTCTCTACCCTCCCAATGACTCTTGTGACTATTTCCTGGAGGTTGTGAATCTCACCTTCAGGGGTAGACTCTCCCATTGGAATCCTCGAGAGCTCTAAGTCAGATACCTGCAAGTCCTGCTCTGATTTATCCGTTGTAGGCTTGGAAATCTCCAGGAATTGCTGACCTTGAGCATCAGACACTATTCTGGAGGTGACTTTGGCTTTCTTGGCATGAGAAGGAGTGGTGCCCAAAAATGCTGCAACAGCATCAAAATTTGACCCGGAGCTCCGAGAAGAAGATTTCTTTTTCCTGTTGTCAATCGAAGATTGCACCCACGCAAAAGAGGAAAGAGGAATCAGTAGAAGGGGCAAGAGGGACCGAGAGATAGAGAGCTCATGACACTCAAGGTCTGGAGCAGCTGTTGATTCAAGTTGAGATGTGAACGAGGTGCACTTGAGGTGATTGCGGCAGAAGAATCTACAGCACCTGCGAGCTCAGTGCTCTGGATTTCTTTATCTTTATCAGCTGGGTCTTTAGGAGCATTTGTAGGGGTTGGCATTTCGCTTTCTTCACTTTCTACTGAGAACAATGATGTTCTCTGGTCCCATAGGCAACTCTGTCTGCTTTCTTTGAGGATCACTTTCTGCAGGCTCCTTCTTAACCTCCTTGAGTTTCTTCTGGTACACTTGAGTGGATGAAGAAGGAGTGGAAGCTGCAGGTCCTTGAGTTGATGAGGTAGGAGGGGTCTTCACTAGTGTTTCCGACCTTGGAATAGATGCTTCTCTTCTTGGTGTTGAAGCATCCTTAGAAGATGATTCTCCTGAATGCCTCCTGAATTCTCGAACTTTCCTGTCAAACCAGACCTTAGTCCTGACTAAGACTGGAGCAAGGATCTCAGCCAGATCATCCCTCTCTTTCCTGTTCCAATCCAGGTCCTCCAAAGGAGTGTGCTTAACCACATTTTTCATACTCATGCGAGTATAGATCAGAGTTGTCATCCTGGAGACCTTCAGGAACTTGATACAGACCAAGTTCTTGGATCAGTGGTAGAGAGAACCTGCCATAATGTCATCTCCTGGCCTCAAAATCATCTGCACAGTCAGCCCAGTAGTCTTCTGTATGTGCCCTATGATGGTAGATTATCTTGATGTTCTGTTCAATGAACTTATTCAAGTCGAAGCAGGACCTTGGGCTTGAAGAAATGAATGGTGATAGGGACCCAGGGTTCTCTCTATGTTCTAAGCATCCAGGGTTGTTTTGCAAGTGTAGTTTCCAAGAGAGATGGGAAAATGCAAGCCAGAAATCTTCTTATCTCTGCAAGTTCTGTGCAACTTGTCTAGTTGCCTGCATATTTCTATCAAGGCCATTTTATCATTGCAGAACATGGGCAGTCTCAGAGGGGTGCCCTCATAGCCGACGAGCCTGATATAAGATAAATTCCTGTACTGGATGAAGTAAGCACCGTAGTGCGATATCAGAGTCATAGCTTCATCTGAAAATCTCCTGGCAGTGTCACCTTCGAGCAATCTGACCACGTACATGGTAAAAGCGTCAATGACCCTTCTGAAATTATGATTGCTAGTCTCTAAGGTGAATTGCGTGGGCAGTAGGCATATACTGGATCGTCTTTGTGTGCATCTATATAAGAAAAACCGAACCACTACCTTGATGCTCGCCAGAGTGTACATCAGGTACGAAGTCATATAGAATTTCTTCGTTTGTTGCACGTTGGACAGTTGCTCTGCCAAATTCATGCTAATGATCTCCGCCCAGCTGATATTCTGTGCTCCCTCGCACACCATGCTGATGAGCGGGCACATCCAAAAGTGAAATTCGTTGGTAAAGGGCAAACCCATAACCCAAGCCAACAGAATTATGAAATTAGAAAAACTCTTCATTGAAATCTACCCGTAAAAGGGTTTTGGACAGATGAGAAGCTCCCTTCTTAGGGTTCTTCAACCAAGACTTCGCCACTCGTGCCTTATATTTGTCACTGTCTTGATCGAACAGGGCCTATGCTTGATCCCGGGAGACGACTATGGCATTATCCATCTCTGGGATCCTTAGAGCAGCGCTAATGGCGGCAGCATATAGCTTAGCGATGAGTTCCCTGTGTATATTGGTTAATTCACTTGAAGCAGGGTCAAAGTGAGCTCCGCACGAAAGCACAGTATCAGCGCACTGTACCGAGATCGGGAAACCTCCGGCAAAAGCCAAACCGCTATCATGAATCATTTGTGCCATTGGTGTAGGGTTTGCATCTGCCATTCTCACACCAAAAATCACCAAAGTCGAGATGTCGAGCTTCACTGTCCCCAATATTGGGAACGGTAGACTCTAGTGACGAAATTTGTTCCTGTCCCTGGAATTTGATCTTCATATTGGTATTATCAGAGAGAGAGAATTGCAATCTATACTTGGGAAGGAATTGCAGTAGGGAACGGGTATGTGCGCAGGAAATTAGATTGCGGGGGTTCGGGCAAAAGATAGACAAGGAAGCAGTGTGAAAAATGCAAAAGGGGGTCTGCCCGTTATATAGCCGTTTTGGAGAGAGAAAGGAAATCAATGTGCATTAAATTCATATCTACCAATTTGAAAAGCAACATATTCGGGTAGAGTGGGAAAAACTAAGTATGAATGGCACTTGGTTTGCTTGGGACATGTGAGACACGAATGCGCGAAACACGCGGCTCGGCCGATTCGGGTGAAGCAGGGAGAAGACGCACAAATGCATTTTGGGACATTTTGGGACGAAAACACGCGAAGTACGTGGTTCGGGTGTTTCGGCCAAAAATGGAACAACTTGCACAATTAACTTTGGGACATTTGGGACCAAGAAAGTTCCGGAGTACGCGACACGGCCAGTTCGGGCGAAAAATGTTACAATAGGTCTGGAGAACTTGGGACATTTGAGACGAAAATGCGCGAAGTACACGGTTCGGGTGTTTCAGCCGAAATTTGGAACAAACTGCACAATTAACTTTAGGACATTTGGGACAAAAAGTTCCGGTGGGCCCGAAAATGGAACAACTTCGGGATATCGGCCGATCGGGGAACAAAGCGCACTTTTGAACTTGGGACATGTGGGACAAAAATGTCCGACCAGGCCCGAGAAACATACAAAATGACCCAAAATTGTAGATTTTCTCGATTTCACGACTTTTAACATTTGCAAAACAACAGAAGAAACACTCAAACTCAAAAAATTTTTGAAAATGACTTCTTAAGAACGGGGGGAATTTTGAGTGGGACAACAGTAATACACTCAACAAGGTTTCAATTGAGGTCGAGGCCAGACTTTTTGGAAGGAATGATAGGGTGAAATTCCTAGAGGCAGAATTGGAGAAGGATGAGGAGGAGCTTCTCGAGAAAAGCAAGGATCTGAAACAAGAAGAACTAATCAATGCACAGCTAAGGCACGAACCAAATGAGGATAAGGAAAGGGTATGTGAACTATATAAGAAAATTGAGATGATTACGAATGTTATTGTCTTAAAGCATCCTAACTTAGCACCACCCGAGAAAAAATATGAATCAACCTTGTAGTGCCTAGAGGATTTGACTCACATCCTCACAATGGAGAGGTGGCCACTCACCTTAGAATCCACAGAAGAGGCATTGGCGCACCAAGAAAGGGAGGAGATGTTGAAGGTGGTAGAAATTTATTGCTCGGTATACCAAACTCCTTGCCAATGTAAAGGCTGCCATGCAAGTTGTTGAAGTCTCTTATGATAATTGCGCTGATAGGGATAGGGTAGCAAGCATTTTAGTTGCTACACATGAAACAGAGTTCAAGGAATTTCAAGAGAAGAATAAGGGAAATAGAGTAGAGAGGGATAAGATCCTGGCCAAAGTGGAGAAGAAATCAGAAGCTATCGAGACCTTGTTAGGCTCGATCAAAAATCGGCTGAAGGAGTTATATCCCCAGATCACCTGCAGAATGGATGCACTCGATGACCTGAGAAAACAACTGGAGATTATTCTTGATACGATGAGTGCCAAGGGGGAGGAGCTAAGTTTTGAGGAGGTAAGCGCCTAAGTAGGTGACCTCTATCAGTAAGCGTAGAGTGAGGTAGATACCTGGGAGAAGCTCGTAGCAAATATTGAAAAGGATTTCCCACTCCTCCTTCATCAATAAACAAATTCATATGCGTCCCCCCCCCCCCCATTCTTTAATTTTTTCTTTCCTCATTCTTCATTCTTTATTCCAACTATTCAAAATTTGCCATTCTTTATTAGTTGAAGGAAGATGTTCCCGAGGACGAAGAACAAGCTTAGTGTGGGGTGATGTTGGGCCTCAAAATATTGGCTAAGTGCCAAAGGGCGCGTCAACATGCGGGATCAATATGAAAAAGGGTGTGCATGGTAAAGGCATGCAAGACAAGGGTTTTTAAAAGGGTTTAGTAAAACCCATGGCGCACACACCAGGAAAAGCAAAGGGTTTTAGGACTTAGCCATATTCGGCATTCCAGGAAGCACGTAAGAAAAGCGTGACCCAACTACGCATGCGGAGTGGATAAGGTGTCAGCTTGGCAACTTGGTAGTCAAGAAAGGAATATTCCATGCGATGGAAGGATCCAGAATGTCATCATTGAAAAGAATGGAGAGCTCAGATGGGAAGAAGCATGCTCCATTAGAGGACCACGTTGACACTTGGCGACCAATTTGTTACTTCAGAAAGGCATGATGGTGGGCAATACATCTATATATAGAGATGCTTAGGTAGGAGAAGAGACAATGGATATAGGGAGAATGAAAGGTGAAGCTCTGCATGAATGCTAAGAAGGTTCCAGAGAGTTGAGGTTCTCATTTAGTGGATTGTAGGGGTGATAGCTTGTCTAGAGGGATGGGTCTGTGAAAATATTTATGTAATATGGAAGGCATGGTTAGGACTTCTGATGCATAAGTCTGATATGCATTGATACATTGGCTTGTTATGGCCTTGGTGAATGTAATATGGTTACCGAACTTTGACTAATGTGAATATAAGATTTTGTTTTGAGTATAAATTATTCATGGGTATGAATCCTAGTATATTTCCTTTCTAGTATGGATCAGATTTGTTATTCATATAATGTTTCTCTGGTTACCTTAATGGGTATCTTAATATAATGCCTCATCTTAAGCTCTCATAATGAATGCATGGTTCTTTACCTTTTTGCATCTAAGTTTCTGTCATTGATCAATGTATTCTCACAAGATTCATATAAAGGAGGGGTTTGGCGCCCATGGGTGCCTCGAGTGAGCGCCAACGCCTGCTGGATGACAGGATGGCACGCATGGATAGACTTGTTCTAAGGGTATAAAAATGACTACAAAAGACTATGTAACACACGACTCCTACTTGACATACAACACATGTGCACCCTACTACCTACATCATACCCAAAGTAGTGTGTCCAAATCTTACTAGCAACCCACATATCAAAGCAAAGTGTTCAACAAATACAGATACAAAACCCACTTGTAATGTAATACAAATAAAAAATCACTTTCATTTCACATCCAAACCATTTTGTACACAAAAAATTTAACCCCTCTCTGACGTAAGTTGCAACTCTTGTGCAATTGCTAGTTATCACATTTGCAAACACCATGAATGGACCAATTACCCAAAAATATTATTCAATAAAAGGCATGGACTATTATTTTCATCATTCCTCTATTACAGAGTGTTGAGAAGTTATTGTTTATCAATAAACAAATAATATGCAACATCGGAATTACATTTGAGCTTAAAACATTCCGCCACCCAAAATGCTTCGTCAAGCCTACAATCCATAAACCTGACTGTGCATTCATTCCCCCCAAATAACTTATTTTTCTTCCAAGCCTAAAACTTATAGTATTCCACATTCCATAAGCCAAAGAGATGGTATAAAACTTCCAACAATGGAATTGCGTCATAGACTCTCATGGAAGTTCTTGCAACTGTCAGTAAAAAGTATGTTTAAAGAAATTAACACAATGTGAGTAAAAAAAATGAGCTGATGGCACTATAAAAAATAAAGAACCTACCTAAATTTGGTTGGTTTAGTTTGTAGCACAAAAGATTAGAAAAAGTGATGCTAGGCTGTCAGTCGGGGTTGTTTGACCAAGAAAAACACATCCCACGTTCCAGAGACCCCATCCATGTGCCCAAGGCGAAGAGCATGCTCTAGCAGTTAGTCAGCATGTAGTTTTTAACACACCTTCTTGCCGATATGGTCTTAGGGCACCCTACCACCTACAACATAAAAAATTACCTTTGTTCACTCACAAAACAATCAATCTCAGTCACGGATCAAAATGAGAACTCTAGCATTCTATTTTTAATATGATTTCCACTAAA
The DNA here is from genome assembly GCA_019776745.2 of Taxus chinensis. Lineage (NCBI taxonomy): Eukaryota > Viridiplantae > Streptophyta > Pinopsida > Cupressales > Taxaceae > Taxus > Taxus chinensis. The sequence continues at coordinate 646,288,700 of CM034156.1, forward strand.
TAAATATCATCAAAGAACAAAAATTGACATGCTCAAATTTTTCAATTTCTATCCACCACTCTGGTGAAAATTTTCTTGACATATCCAATTTACAAAAAAAAATTATGCGCCAGTAGGTAGTAACAAATTTTCTCCTCCTCTGCGAATCATTTCGATTTTTAGGTGGTAAAGCTATGATGGATAATGGAATTGCATATTTGGAAATCAAGGTTGATTCTCAGAGGAAGGAGAATGAAAAACCTCTTCTTTGGAACCACATCTTGTCGATCCCCTACTCAAAGGAGGTTGTTATCGATCTCGCTATCATGCAGGTGGAAAGGATGTTACTTTTCTTGTAAATCCACCACTCGACCTCACATAGAGAAATAATTGGTTGTTCCCACCTCATTTTACTAGTGATGGTTGTTCCTACATTGACATTGTGGGTGATTGTATGCAAATACTATAGGAAGAATGTGATGGCAAAGTTCGCTGTTGAAAGGAATGCGAGGATCTACGGAAACTGCAGAATCTACAGAAACTACAGAATCTTTGTGCAGCAATAGAAAATATAATGCAGCAGATTTAAATGATGCAAAACAGGGGGAAAATGAGGAGAAGCTACATAAATTTATAACAACAAAATAACATAACACTCTTGGCTGCAAATAACACAGATCTGGGCATCAAATTGCTTCAGCAATACATATATATATTTGATACAATAATTAATAACAGATACAGCTGCACACAAAACATTCATTCATACAATAACAACTTAGAAATGAAGTTTTTCTATCAGTATAAAAACAGTCACAGACTTGAATGAACAATGCTACGACTGCACACTTTTTCTTCTTCTCCCAAATCTGGATATTTTTCAACTCCTCCTTCTTCTTCTTCTTCTTCTTTATTCCTCCTTCTTCTTCTCACAATAAAACAAGATGCTATTAATAATAAACACCTACATAAAAACTTGCCTTACAAGTCAACACAAAATCTCTGACAAGAGATAATTAGGGAGAATAATCAACCAAAAAGTAAATGTGCAGCAGTCATAATTAAATGCAAATATGATATGTCAAAGAGCTAAATCTGGGGGAAGACAAATATTAGTTGCACAATAAATTTTGACTTGATTTTCCAACACTCCCCCTTAATTATGAACAGTTGCAGATCATGGAAATTTGAATCAAGTTTGTTCAAAAATTGTTGTAGCATTTCCGGAGCTAACTGACAGTTTTCCGGAGCTGCTAACTTGTGCAAAGTCACAAACTCCTAAGCCACTTCGTAAATACTCAAATGTCTCTTTTGCCAATGCTTTTGTAAATATGTCAGCCAATTGATCTTCAAACCTACAAAAATCAAGACAAATTTCTTTGTTGCTTACAAGCTCTCTGATAAAATGATACCTCGTATCAATATGCTTAGTTCTCTTGTGAAACACATGATTTTTAGATAATGCTATGGCTGAACTGTTATCACAGAATACTGTAGTGGATTCCTTTTGATCATGCATCAAATCTTTCAACATCCTTCGCATCCAAACAGCTTGACACGCAGCACTAGTGGCTGCCACATACTCAGCTTCAGCTGAAGAAAGGGTCACAATGGGTTGTTTCTTTGATGCCCATGACACAACACCTGTACCAAAGTGAAAAGTATACCCAGAAGTACTTTTCCTATCATCTATGTTGCCCCCACAATCACTATCAGTGTACCCAACAAGACTGAAATCATCTGAAGTGGAATACAATATACCAAAATCCTTTGTACCACTTACATACCTCAATATCCTCTTACCGGCCTGCCAATGTGAGTCTTTTGGAGACTCCATAAACCTTGAAATTAGGCTTACACTATACATAATATCCGGCCTTGTGGCTGTTAAGTACATAAGGCTTCCAACCAGCCTCTTGAACAATGTAGAATCCACACATGCTCCATCATCTTCCTTGCTTAACTTCATCCCTGTCATAACCGGTGTTGGGGATACCTTGCACCTTGCCATATTAAATCTCTTCAAAACTTCATTTACATATTTAGATTGAGAAATAAATATACCATCATTGGATTGATGGACTTCAATCCCCAAGAAATACCTCATAAGACCCAAATCAGTCATTTCAAATTCATTCTTCATTACTGATTTGAAAGAATCTATGTTTAGATCACCGGTAAAGATTAGATCATCCACATACAAGCAAACAATCAAAATGTTACCTTGCTTGTTGACCTTGATGTACAATGTTGGTTCACAACCACTTCTTTGGAAACCATTTTGAATGAGATAGGAGTCAATGTGGCTGTACCAAGCTCTTGGAGCTTGCTTCAATCCATAGAGTGCCTTCTTCAACCTATACACCTTGTCTTCATGACCCGGTAGCTCATAGCCTTGTGGCTGTTCCACATACACTTCCTCCTCTAAATAACCATTTAAAAATGTAGACTTTACATCCATTTGATATACAGGCCACTTGTTGTGGGCAGCAATAGCTAAAACAGTCCTAACTGTATCCAACCGAGAAACCGGAGAAAATGTCTCATTGAAGTCTATACCGGGCTATTGTGTAAAGCCCCTTGCAACTAGCCTTGCTTTATGCTTTTGCACTTTCCCATCAACATCTTGTTTAGTCTTATAAATCCATTTGACACTAATTACATCTTTGCCTTCCGGAAAATCAACCAACTCCCATGTTTGGTTCTTTTCAATGGATTCAATCTCCTCATCCATGGCTTTTGCCCATATATCACTACTCACAACCTCTTCAAATGTTAATGGATCATCAATATGAGAAAATAAAGCAAAAGCTGAAAATGAATTAGTTGTGTCAACATTATACAACTCACTCAAACTCCTTGTTTTTCGTGGCATCATGCTTGCTAGAGTTGGATCCGGAGATGAAGAACTACTTGGAGTGCTAGATGGTGTTGCTCCAAGGATACCGATTGATGTAGATGCCGGTGTAGATGCTTGTGAAGTTTGTTGTCCTGTTGGTGTGGACAGCAACCTTGAAGATCTCCTTGGTGTGAATGAAGGTGTAGCTTGAGCTGCAACTTGTGGTACCATCCCGGGATTGGAAGGAGTTATTGTTTGAGTTATATTTGGTGTGGGAAAACACTTCATCCACCATATTATCATTAGGGACATGCAGCTGCAATTCTGACAGTCCTCTCTATGCTTCCATCCCATGCTTCATCCTCCACGAACTGAACATCACAATTGATTATAACTTTCCTATTGATAGGATCAAACAACTTATATGCTTTTGTTTCCTCTGAGTAACCAACAAATATACATTTTTGTCCTTTATTATCTAACTTCTTTCTCAACTCATCTGGAACATGTGCATATGCAATGCAACCAAATACCTTCATATGAGAAACACTATGTTTCCTTCTTGTCCAAGCCTCTTGAGGGACTTTGTTTCTTACGCTCTTTGTTGGGCACCTATTCATGATGTAAACAGCAGTTGCCACTGCCTCAGCCCAATATTCATTTGGTAGATGTTTGGCTGCCATCATGCTACGAGCCATCTCCATAATTGTTCGATTCTTCCTCTCCGCCACACCATTTTGCTGAGGTGTATAGCGGGCTGTAAATTACTTGTGTATGCCATGAGATTTGCAAAAAATTATAAATTCATTAGATATAAATTCACCACCTCTATCCATCCTTAGAACCTTGATGTAGTGGCCACTTTGCTTCTCCACAAGTGCCTTGAACTGCTGGAAATAAGTAAATGCATCAGATTTGTGTTTCAAGAAATAAACCCAAGTTTTTCTTGTGAAATCATCAATAAAAGTAAGAAAATAAGTGCAGCCTCCTATAGACGGTGTTTGCATTTTCCCACAAATATCTGAATGCACAATCTCAAGTGGAGTTGTAGCTCTATTTGCCTTGCCAACCGGAAATGACTCTCTATGTTGTTTTCCCATAATACATCCTTCACAAACTCTTTCCGGTTTCTCAATTAATGGCAAACCTTTTACCATATTCTTCATATGTAGTAATTTCAGCACTCCAAAATATAAATGCCCAAATCTAAAATGCCATAGCCAAGAATCATCCTTTACCACTGATTGAAACACTTGCTTGAGTTTCTACAGAAACATCTTTTTCCTCTTTGGAGCTGTTCTGGCCATTTCTGTAGCTGGACATTTCTTGGACATTTCCGTAGTTGTCTTGAACCTTTTTGTAGCTTTTTTGAACATTTCCGTAGTTTTTTTGAAATTTTCCGTAGCTGTCTTTGGCTACTGCTGATTTTGTATCTTCTACCTTAAAAGTTGCTCTAGAATATACAGTATTGTATCTCATGAACAGCTTGAGCTGTTTTTCCTTTCATAGCCAGCCTTATTTTTAATGGAAACATGTGGTTTGCAGTCATTTGTACCTTGGCAATAAGCATATTGCTTGGAAGCTTGTCTAAAATAACACACTCATTGTTTTCCATGTACACTCTATAGCCCTTTTGTATCAGTTGTCCAATGCTCATCAAGTTGTGTTTTAGACCAACAACATAATATACATCATGCATAAATTTCGGCTCCCCCTTTTTGGTTAGAATATTAACCATACCTTTACCCAAAACAGTGACTTTGTTGTTGTTACCAAGTGTAACATCAATTTGAACTGATTCATCCAAGCTAGAAAACAAATCTTTATTACCTGTCATGTGATTACTGCAGCCCGAATCTAAATACCATATGTCACATGGGCTTTCTTGAACAACATTGCACTCAACTGGAGAGTTTGTAGGGATTGCTTCAACAATCTTCATGCATGCAATGAACATGCTACCTGAGGGAGTGCTACTTGACTGATTTTGACCTTGCTTCTGCTGATCATATTGTTTTTTCTTGCATTCATGAGCATAATGCCCAAACTTCTTACAATAGTGACATTGAATGTGTGATTTATCAAATCTTTGGCCACTTGGGTGACTGAAATTCTGATTTTGACCTCTACCACCAGCATTTGCATGACTGCTACTACGTCCACTTCTAGGAGAACTTCTCCCTCTACCTCTAGGACTGAAACTCCTCCTTCCTCTTCCACGATTTACAGAAATATGAGATGAAAATGCATTTTCAACTGAACTATTTGATCTATTCAATCTATATTCATGATTGATAAGAGAGGCATGTAGTTCATCAACACTAAACTGGCTCAAATCTTTGGTTTCCTCTAGAGCCACAACTACGGGATCAAATTTAGTAGGGAGACTTCTAAGTACCTTCTCAACAACCCTTCTATCCTCTATGACTTCTCCATGGGACTTGATTTGATTTATCAGACCAACAACATGAGTAAAGAAAGACTCTATTGAATCTAAGTTTCTCATTGATAAATTTTCAAATTCTCTTCTAAGGAGCTATAATTTAGCAGTTTTAACCTTGTCCATACCTTGATACGCAATCTGGAGTGTGTCCCATGCTTCCTTGGCTTGCTTTGCTGCTGCAACTCTTGGGAGTATGCTCTCATGCATTGCTTGATGGATATAAAACAGTGCTTTCCCATCCTTCTTCCTCTGTTCCTTCAAGACGTCCTTTTGAGCTTGTGTAAGAGCATTGTATGTTGCCTGGTCTGCTGGTTCCTGGTAACCGTTTTCAACCATTTCCCAAATGTCTTGAGACCGAAACAAAGCTTTCATGGTCAAAGACCAATACTCATAGTTCTTTCCTGTGAAAATCAGAGTTTGCACACTAACCAGCGATGCGCCAGACGTAGAAGCCATTAATGGCTGCCAAAACAAAAAACCCAAAAAAAAAATAGAAACAGGGTTTAGCCTGGCTCTGATACCAGATGAAGGGAATGCGAGGATCTACGGAAACTGTAGAATCTACAGAAACTATAGAATCTTTGTGCAGCAACAGAAAATATAATGCAGCATAGATTTAAATGATGCAAAACTCAAGGGAAAAATAGATCTGGGAGAAGCTACATAAATTTATAACAGCAAAATAACGTAACACTCTTAGCTACAAATAACACAGATCTGGGCATCAAATTGCTTCATACAATACATATATATATATGTCATATAATGAGGAATGAACAACAGCTACAGCTGCACACAAAACATTCATGCATACAATAACAACTTAGAAATGAAGTTTTTTTATCAGCAAAAACAGTCCAGACTTGAGCTGGGACTGCGCACTTTTTCTTCTTCTCCCAAATCTGGTTTTTCTCCTCCTACTCCTTCCTTCTTCTTCTCCTTTTCTTTCTTCTTTTGTCTTCTACTTCTCCCAATAAAACAAGATGCTATTAATAATAAACACCTACATAAAAACTTGCCTTACAAGTCAACACAAAATCTCTGACAAGAGATAATTAGGGAGAATAATCAACCAAAAATAAATGTGCAACAGTCATAATTAAATGCAAATCTGATATGTCAAAGAGCTAAATCTGGGAAAAGACAAATATTAGTTGCACAATAAATTTTGACTTGGTTTTCCAACAACAATGATGATATATATATATCAGAGTCAATTTTAGCAGTGGTGTCGATGTTGTGTATGGCTTGTAATATAAGGAAATATGGCCTTAAAAAGTTTCTGGGCTGCCAACCCTTCCCCAGTATGACTTTCACCAAAGTCGCTGGTTCATCAAACAGAAAACCAAATGCATAGCAATTAGGGTTTGGTCAGATTTAGGGTTTGAAGCGCAATCAACGGTTCAAAGAGATGCATACTTCAACGTCCATCCAGGGCCTCTTCTACATTGTCCATTCCTTTGTTGCATGTCAGCCACAGGGGGTTTCAATTTCCTTCAACCCTCGGTACACCTGCTCAAACACGGTGGATCCCAAAACAACCGTGCTTCAGCTTAGCCTACCCACGATTTCACACCATCTGATCATTTGCGTCATGTTAATAGTCGGAGGATTCAATCTCATTTGAGACACCTTTTAGTGTAAAAATAACCCTTTTTTTATTCAACACTTTCAGTGTGCGAAAGATTGTGGCTTTTATTTTTTTCCCTTATACATATTTCATTCCCAAAATATAGAACAGGATAAGTACCTCAAACTTTTTTATCTTTTTTGTTAAAAATACTCACCACGTCTGAACATCTGTAAAAAGTAAAAAATAATATTAATTTGGTGTAGGGCGATCTTTTCTCTGCTCCATAAAAACAAAATGGCATTGACAGCGATCGTGAAGAAACACAACAACTTTAACCTTGATTTTTACAGACTCCTCTGGTGTGGCAGTCACAACAAAATCTCAGTTGTTTCCTTCTTCAAAACTTGCAGCAACTTCTTTCCTTCACTCAATTAAATTCAACAATCTTTCCTTGCCATTCATGCTTAGCCACCCTCAAATTTCTTACAACCAACCCATTCACAAACACCATACATGAAAACATTATTTCTAATTCAACAATTTTCCAAAAATCTTAAGTTTTCGAAGCACCAAGCTTGTTTGCACGGAATATAACACAAGCAAATTTGACATAAAACGATGGTTGATCGTCTTGACAGTTGTATATAAGGGACCTTTTGTGGGGTCATATAGCGTTGTAGATGCTACGTAGAAATGCAAAAATAAATTCACTTAAAAGTTAAATATTATTTTGATCTGTATTTTTTATTTGAGATGTTGAAATGGAGGGAGAATCCCAATTTAAATTAATTTAAAATAAATTTGTTAAAATATATATTAATCATGTGTTGTCCAATAGTTGAATATGATGTACAAATGTTGTATATTGGTGGTACTAGTTGACTGATTGATTTGTGAGTTGAAAGTTTAACAAAAATACATTGTACAACAACAATTATTGGAGATTACAGAATTTTTTATTAAGAGTATTTTTAAAAAACCAACAATTGACTTTAATTAAGATGTGCATTGACGTCGAATAGCACCCCATAAAAAACAAGTTATTTTTAGAGTTTTTAAGTTTTCACTTCATAAAATTGTAAATTGGTTTCAAGATAAACTGTATGAGGATTTTTTATTTGACACTCTTTGAATCATCATCAAAAAATATTATGGTCTTTCCTGATGATGAATCATTAATAATAATTCGAAATGCGTTGAGATAAAAAAAATTCAAATAGTTTATCTAAAGACCAATTTACAACAAATTATCTTCACATATCCAATTGTCAAACCTTTATATGGTAATTACATGAAAAAACTGCTTTAAAAACCTATTTTTTTTGCACAGGTTTTCAAAAATATTTAGACAGAATCCTTAGGCCGCTTTAAAATTGAAGAAAATATATAAATGTCCGTTACAGATCTAGATACACAAACTTAACCTTTGAAAATCCTTCTCTATTTTGCCTTCTGTTCGACTAAAATATGGCATATCCATAAATCTGTGACAGATATGCAATGAGAGAGAGATTACTCAACATGGTTTACCGAGGAAGACTATTTTCCATTGCAATACCCAGCTGTAGAAACACTATTACAGGTGGCATCTCTATTTATACAGGTTGTTTGGCAACCAGCTTTGGAATTTTCTTTTCTGGAATTTTATAACTACAGCAGTTCTTTAATGCGACACAGCTCCTCCAAGTGTCGCCTTTGATAATGTTGCCTTTAAGCCAAATGCTATAATAGCCCACCTTGGAATGAAAGCGCATTGAGAATTACCATCAACTTCAACATTGTTGGGAAAATATTAGCAACATGGTGTTAGCGGAGAAAAAAAAATAACCAATCTTCACAAACCAGGTTCAACGATATGTATTTTGATCCTTTTTTCCTTCACAAAGATCTTCAGGGTAATAGACTCCCTTGCAAAAAATTTCAAAGAAGAAAACATCTACAATGAAAGATGTATTTGACTTTTTTTTGCTATTTTGTTAGATATTAAAGCAGTGAATGTTCCCCATGCAGGAGAGCATACATGCTGAAAGTGGTGCAGGTGGCAGCAAATACAAGAGAGAGGGAGAGGGAGAGGAAGAGGAACCATAATATACAAAAGAATCAATAATGTTTTAGGTGACCGGAGCCACTATTGGTGTACCTTTTAAGTTTAGGTGTTCACATTGTCACCTAGATATTATGAACGAACCAAAAAAATTACATTAATAAGGGAGCTCACCGTTTTGTCAGCTCACAGTTTTTGTTTGAAAAGTTTACATGAAAGGAAATACATATTTGAATTGATTAAAAAAAATGTTTGATATGCATTAAGAAATGGTTAATTGAATAGTTATTAAGTATAATGTATGTGTTGTGTATTTGTAGTCCAATAATTATAAATCTAACATATTATGATATAATTAACTATTTTACTAATTTATTTGATAAAAATTAGATTACTAATAAAACTTTTGTAAACATGTATTAATAATGTACTATGCATATAGAATATTTGTAATCATGTGCCATATTTTACTATTAGACAGCATTCACGTATTGGCTCTACTCCCTTATTTTCCTCAACATTGCATTTATTTCTACTATTTAGTATTTGGAAATTGCAATTTATGGAATTCAATAAGAGTAAAGAGAGTCTCACCCAATAATACAAAGATCACCATTTATAAATCCAGCTTGTGATAATAGGTGCTGCGGAGATATAGAGTGATAAAAACGAACATTCCCCAAGCCAAGGAAGTAATTAGACATGACTGGAGAATCTAAGATCATAAACTCAAATCAATTCCATAAGTTCAAAGAATGGAAGCACCCAAAAAAAATTAAATATTGTGATAATATGGAAGAGCTCCCAGCTCTATAAATTATCCAAAACTACATGACTCACGGTTGTTTCGTGTGTGTATAGAATTATTCTGTGTGAAAATAGAGGTATATATTGTGTTTTTAAATATGAAGTATGTACACAAAAGTTAATTGTGTTTCAAATATGAGACATATGTTTTACATCTGAAAATTTTAAACTTGAGACCTCTTTTTCAAGAACACAAATTCTTCACCAACACCAAAAAAAAAGAAATTTATTTAAATAACCGATATAAATTTCAAGTGCATTAATATATGAAGCAGATCTCCAACTCTGTAAGTGCTCTTTTAATCTGCAAACAATCAAAACTTCCAGCAACATTTGAAATTTATTTCTGTGTTTGCAGAGGATTAATTCATTAGTCTTTTCAATAAAATTTGTATCAAGTCTTTGCTGGCAATGGATTATTTAGTACTAGACATAGGCTTCAAATCTTTCTATCTTAGAAAATATTATCAGAGCCAGGTTTGTATTCAGAAGACTCTTATAACCTTTAAAATATAAGCAAACGATTTTACCAGGATTACTAGGTAAAAACACCCAAAACGCGAGTTCACAAAAGATAATACCAATAAATATCAACACACTAGAGCTGAGCTTTTGTTGCTTCATGACAGGAATTAGCTTCTTTTACTCTTTACTTCCACTGTTTTCTCTTTCAAGGATGTGTTAAATATATTGTCTTACATAATTACTGTTTTCTCTCTTATATTAAATGTAAAGGAGATGAGAGCAAAGGTCCTGTGCATCTGTCTGTGTTCCCCCTTAAACTAAAGAAAACCACAACCAGTCTGCAATGAGTTATATTAAACTAAAATATTTAAGGACCTCAGATATATAACAGTACCCACATGAACCGTCCACATAACCATTGAATAGCAGTACTAGCCCTTAGCATTATCAAGTGCTATATGGACTATTATACATATGCCAAAAGAGAAATTTAAACATATCATATACCCATACGGATTTATAGAAACATACCTTTTGTATGACAAACATCTGGATAATAGAGCCATGAGCCAAGTTACTGATTGAGATTTTTAATACAAACTTGCGATGCAAAATCTCACAACTTAATATCAAGCAATGCCGTTATTTTAATTTGCTCATAGATCAGAAAATCATTCATAAATACATTTTTTTGTCTGTGTGGGTTCTCAACCAATGTTTTGATTGGTTCCTTGAGAACCTATAAAAAACCATGTCCTCCAAATCAATCTCATCCTGAGAAAACGCATTCCATTTCTCAGAAATGGCAATGAGTAAGAGCAGGGGCGGGTATCTCAGAATCCTCATCGCTCAAACTCTCATAACTCTGCAAATCGCACAAGCCATTGCTTGCCATGGTATTACTAAAGCTACTGGATTCGAACATAGGATCATTATTGCTTGACATCATTTCCCAGTTAATTGCATCGTTCCAATCAAATCCAAAGCTGCCCAGATCAACTGTATAGATTGATATAACTTAATAATTCTCAACTACATTTTTATGTATCCAAACAATATGGTCTAGACAAGGCAATGTACATTTTATTGCTTTCAAGATAAATGGCCTTCAAATAGTTGTTTTTTATTTAATTTTTCTTAAATATTTATTTTTTAAATGTATCTTGTGGAGATGCATTTAACATTCCCTTTTTATATTGGATTTGTGTAATATCTTCTTCAATCCCATCTGTCATTCTTGGCCTCTAATAGATATTAATATCTAAATTTATAAAACACAATTAACTAAATAATATTATTGAGCACCGGCCACGTTGAAGAAAAATGTCAGTCGTCTGTCATGACACATTCCATTTGGGTACATTATACCATGAAGGCCATATACAATTCTTGCATAATGCATTGGATAACTTTATTCTTGTTCGTTGGATTCCCTTGATATGGAAATTGGCATGCCACACAGCTCTAACACTCACCACCTGCTTCACTATTTAGTATTTACTTAATACACTTGACTTCAGTGATATAGATATTTTGTGAATATTCTTCAATATGATAAAGATATGATTGTTTTCCCAATTGTGTTCTTGCAGATTCAAGTCCAATCTCAGAAGTTGGCACTGGAAGTCGTCCCATTTCCAAACGATTTGAATTATTGGAACGACAATTCTTGCACTACGGCTTTGTGTTATGTTATCCACACCTTCTCAGGAAAGCACTCCAATAGGAAGGGGATGCCCACCCCATTCGTTCCCAGTCCCACCTTTGCTCTCACAGTTGATCTGGATTTGCATTTGTATAGGTGTCTATACCGTGTTGCAGATCTCTTATTTTAACTCAAGTTTGTTCTATTTTGATGAAACAGGGGCGTGTTGCAAATCTCTTATTTTAATACAAGTTTGTTCTATTTGATGAAACAGGGGTAAGAAGTCGTAATCTTTTTTTCCCAAGATTTTTAGATGAACTCCTATCCTACGACATTGTTCATTTACCATTATCATAGTTGTCATTTTTACTATACTCCTAACAACAATTATTGAGAGATTAATACAGTAATAACTTAAAAAAATAAAATATATACAAATTCTCCAAAAGATTTTTATGATTTTGTTATTATATTTTATTCTAAATGAATATTACAATATGCGTTCAATCAAAAATAACAGAGTTATTTGTTATCCATAATCACAACACTTTCATTGTAATAAAACACAGTATTGAAGGATAGGAGATAAGAATGTCATTTTATATAAATGGACATAACAACATGCATTCAATCGAATGTAATAGAAATTCATTTGTAATTTGTAATCACAATACTTTCATTGTAATTAAACACATATTTTACAAATATATAAGGCTAGGAGATCAGAACGTCCTTTTATATAAAATCAATATGATTTTGAGGAAAATTAAATAGTTTTAATAGGCGTTGCAGAGGAAAAATAGGATATTTTGAGAGTAGTATGGTCCTATGAATTTCGTAATTTTCCTTGCAGAGGAATAATAAGAAGATTTAGTTGGGAAAATGTAGGAAAGAACCTTCAATAGGTAGGTAAGTGATGTAGTAAGAAAATCCAATAAAAAAATTCAGAAAGACATTTTGGTTAAGCAGGAACGATACATTTACATTCTCATAGGACCACATTTCCCTCATATGAAGGAGCAGTATTCCCCAACATAAGACTGTAGAATAATTTTTTATATTTACAAGATTTGAGTGAGTAAAGGAAAGGACAAGTCCTTTTTAAGGCACCATGTTTTAGGTTTGCAAGAATAGTTCATAGTATAGAGTAGTATTGTGTACTTCCATTTTAAAAAATGTGTGAGGTAATTATATGTGCTCTCAATATTAGAGGTGTACCTATGAAGGATTTGAGTTTCCGAGCAAATCTTATTTTTGAAAGATTTGAGCTTGTAACTGCTCTTTCAAGAACACACCTAATACTTTCAGTATGAAACTATGTAAGAGGCTTGGACATATATACATTAACCTTGTAAGATTGGGATTTGTGACTTCTCTTTCAAAAATACAAATTCCACAACTAAAAAACACTGCAAATTTATTTAAATGATTAACATAAGTTACAAGCTTATTGATACATGAAATAAATCCCCAGATCTGAAAGTGCTCTGTTAGTCTGCAAACAATCAAAACTTCTAGCAATATTTAACATTTCATTTCCTAGTGTTTATTTTAATCAGGATTAGAAATTGATTCACCAAAACGCTGGTTCTCAAAGGATAATTGATGGCAACAAACGATACCTTAGCTTTTGTTGCTGCATGACAGGAATTAGCTTCTTTACTTTACTGTTTTCTCCTTTAGGGATACCAATTTATTTTATATGTACTGTCTTACATTACTGTTTTCTCTACTAGACATACCAATTTGTATTATATATATCCTCTGCAATTTAGAGGAAACCAAAACTATTATGTTCTATTATCAAGTGTTCACTCGAGGGAATGTCACAAGTACTGTGTTAATGAAAATTTGTTTCATAGGGAAGGGCCTATACACTGCAATCAGCATAAGTCGCAAGTGTCGGCTGACTTTTCGTGGTTTAACAGTCAATCGCACACAAATGTGGTAAACAACTTTTCCTGTGCACTGATTATGTTTAGGCTGCTCTCCCTATAAGCAGTGGAGATCAAATTCAAAATATTAAAAAAAACACAACCAGAATGCAATGAGTCATTAAACAAAATATATGAACAGCCACTTAAAAGGATATAAGTTGCAAGTGCCGGCTGATTTTCATGTTTAACAGTCAATCACACACAAAAGTGGTAAACAGCTTTTCTTGCACACTATTGTGTTTAGGCTGCTCTCCCTATAACCAGTGGAGATCTAGTTCAAAATATTAAAAAAGCACAACCAGACTGCAATTAGTTATTAAACAAAACATATGAACAGCCACTTAAATTGATATAAGTTGCAAGTACCGGCTGACTTTTGTGTTTAACAGTCAATCCCACACAAAAGTGGTAAACAGCTTTTCTTGCACACTATTGTGTTTAGGCTGCTCTCCCTCTAACCAGTGGAGATCTAGTTCAAAATATAAAAAAAGCATAGCCAGACTGCAATGAGTTATTAAACAAAATATATGAACAGCCACTTAAAGGGATATAAGTTGCAAGTGCCAACTGGCTTTCGTGTTTAATAGTCAATCACACACAAAAGTGGTAAACAGCTTTTCTTGCACACTATTGTGCTTAGGCTGCTCTCCCTATAACCAGTGGAGATCTAGTTCAAAATATAAAATAAGCATAACCAGACTGCAATGAGTTATTAAACAAAACATATGAACAGCCACTTAAAGGGATATAAGTTGCAAGTGCCGGCTGACTTTTGTGTTTACAGTCAATCCCACACAAAAGTGGTAAACAGTTTTTCTTGCACACTATTGTGTTTAGGCTGCTCTCCCTCTAACCAGTGGAGATCTAGTTCAAAATATAAAAAAAGCATAACCAGACTGCAATGAGTTATTAAACAAAATATATGAACAGCCACTTAAAGGGATATAAGTTGCAAGTGCCAGCTGGCTTTCGTGTTTAACAGTCAATCCCACACAAAAGTGGTAAACAGCTTTTCTTGCACACTATTGTGTTTAGGCTGCTCTCCCTGTAACCAGTGGAGATCTAGTTCAAAATATAAAAAAAGCATAACCAGACTGCAATGAGTTATTAAACAAATTATATGAACAGCCAGTATTCACACCAATAGTATTGCTATTAAAACAATAATACAGCCATGTGGATTTTAAAAAACTTGGCTTGGCTTTACCCTGGATAATAGAGCCATGACCCTTAACGAATGAATTTTTTTAATAAAAAATTGTGATACAAGATCTTGCCACAACTATTGTGTTAATGTAAATTTCCTTTCACAGGAAAGCCCGTGTGTAGGCTGCACTACACATCAACAGTGGAGATCCAACTCAAACTGAAGAAAAGTACAACCAGTCTGCAATGGGTTATTAAACAAAAATATATTAGGTGTTCAAAGGATATAAATCAGTACTAGAGGTGAATATTATCAATGTTAAAAATATCATATATACCCATTTGGATTCATAAAAACTTGACTTAGATTTGCACTGGATAATAGAGCTATGACCCTTATTGATTGAGAGATTTTTTACAAAAAGTTGCGATACAAGTTTTCACACCCACAACATTTGTTTTAATCTGCTTATAGATCAAAAAATCATTCTAACTGAAATACATGTGTTGAGGCAACATTTGTTTTAATCTGCTCATAGATCAAAAAATCATTCGAACTGAAATACATGTGTTGAGGCAACATTTGTTTTAATCTGCTCATAGATCAAAAAATCATTCTAACTGAAATACATGTGTTGAGGGAGTTACCAGCAACTCCTTCAAATAATCCACTCTCATAGCCTTTTATTTTAAAGTTGTCTCTAAAATTTTACCCAATCTCTCTCTCTTGCCCTTGCTACCAATTTGGCTTTCATATTCTCTTACCTCGTTTTTATGTTTTGTTGAAGGTTGGCCTTTGCTTTGATCTTGATTTGTGCTGGCACCCTTTGTCCACTGGTCCCTTGTCCGCTGATTTGTCCTATGGCAATGAGGTGGGACTGGAACTCCTCCAAGTTAGGAGTGGCAATGAAACAATGAGGTGGGACTGGAAGAGTAACAGCACCAGCTCTTCCAATCCACACACGAATGCCTCGCCTGTGGGAGTCGCCGAGCTCTGCATATTTCGCCCATGCCCTAATTGACACTCCTCTAAAAGGCTTGTCCACTCCCCCCCTTTTCATTTATCATCCTTTTTGGTGTCTTCGGCTGTCTCTTATATGGGGGCATTTGGGACCTCCATTTTTCCTCCTCTATGCTCTGACAGCCCTTATGGTGGAAAAAACCATTTTTTTTCTTTGTGGGTTCCCAGCCAACACCTACGGTTTTCTTGAGAACCCTATACAAAACCATGCCCTCCGAATCATTCACATCCCGAGATAGCAGATTGCATTTCTCAGAACGGCAAGAAGCAAAAGCAGGGGGGAATATGAAACACTCAGAGCTCTGTAAATCCCACAAGCCATTGCTTGCCATGGGATAACTAGAGCTGCTGAATTCGGGGAAAGGGGCATTATTGCTTGACATCAAGTCCCAGCCACAGCCACTGGCAGAATGACATCGATCCAACATCCAATCCAGAGCTGCGAAGATAGCAACCGCATAGAATGAGAGAAGCTACAACTTCTCCGCTACATTTATAGAACAAAATTCGCTTGAAGGAATCTTTGGACGGGGCCCACGGTTACAGATAGAAGTCAGACGTCTGCAATGTCGTGTTCTATTTGGCCCACAGTCACACAGCCAATACGATCGGAATCCAAGAAAACTCGAGAAAGCTCATAAAAACTACACTACTAAAGTTCGTTCGAGCTTTTTAATTCTTGCTCGTTGGATTCCTTGTGCCCTAATCCCGACTGAAAACCACGTCAATTTTTTTGTTGCGTGAGGTTTAGGTTTTCCTTCAAACAATATTTTAGCGATCGTCTTTCCTGTTTTGCACTAATAAGTATTGATGTGATGATTGTTTCATGTTAATGCATCGTTCACTGGTCACAAGTCCTTTTCATGTTTATTTTATTGTAAATAACTTACTTCTTATGCGGAAAAAAAAAGGATGTGAATGCCGAAGGGGCAGCATACGACAGGTTGAATTTGAGGGAGGAAAACATAAAAGTAAGAAGAGGGGTGTAGAAGAGGGGGTTAGAGGGAGGAGAAGCAAACGAGAGATGATATTATCGGGTGGAATTTTTCGAGGAAGCTAACTTTCTTAGGAGGAGGAACATATGGAACATGTGCATATTTTTCCAAATGTGCTACGGAGAAAGGGGATACAGAACATGGGCCATTAGTAACTACAAATTCAACCTACTCAGCCTGTACGATTCCCTTGGAATTTGTCTAATCCTTTGGTAGATCGACCTCCACAGGACTACCCAAAAGGAAGACAACCAGTAACCAGATAATTCAGACAGAAAACCCTAGCTCTGAATCAGTAAACCAACATTTCTATGCTGGGGAGAACACGGGACATACAATCACAATCAAATGGTCGGCATCGCCCACAGCCCTGTACTTAGCACGGAGGAGATGAACAACAACGTAAAGCACCTACAGGAAAATGTGTTCGGTCAGATACAATTAAATTATTATTACGTAGGCAAAGTCGTTCGGTCAGATCAAATTAAATTATTATTACGTCATCGATGCTTGGATGTTAGTCTAAGTCGTCCACATCCTTTCCCGCTGTCAAAGGGGGTAAGCCTCGACCTAGTTGTGAATGCCCTATTGCTTGAGTGCTCATGTGGATGGCGAAGAATTTATTCCAGGGACGTATGACAATGATTGAATGTCATCCGTTGCCTAGAGCCCTGTACTTGGCACGAAGGAGATGGACACGGTGACGCATAACACCTATAAGCAAAGCCCTTCGGCCTGGTAAAATTAAAGTATTATTATGGCATTGATGTTCGGATGTTAATCTACATAGTTGAAATTAAGGGTTTGCACAATTAGGACACATTTTAAATTTGTTTTTAAGGACATTCGATATAGATATTCCTTAGATTGATAAGATTGTGGTAGAGAAGATACGATATGAATCATATAGATTGAAAAGTATCGTATTTGTTGTTTATTTCTCCATGTATTTAACAACAAAATAAAAGTTGAGTGAGGAAAAAAGACCCATGTCAAACAAACCCACTAACCATGGTAACCACTCTTCAAAACCCAAAGCAGAACATGGAGAGCGACACATCCTAAATGACGTTGCAGACCTATCATTTTCTTTGCATAACAATAGAAGCACTTTATTTGAGATCGAGAGGTGTTAACCATGTTGAAACCCAAGTTAACGTTGTAAATCTAGCATTAATTAGATAGTTGCAACCAAAAATTAATTACACAAATAAACAAAATAAATAAATAAACAAAATGTTAGGGGGAACTGCGCTAAACAGAGCTCTCGTTAATAGCTCGACCTAAAATCGACACTATTAAGGGCTAAATAGACTTGCACACACAGATAAATATGTATGCCTAATATCTCATCATCTTACTATGTACAAATTGATTGATCTGGGTCTGTATCTGTATCTGAAGCGAGTTCAAGTGTCTCTGATAGGAAACTATTGTGTGTTGTTGTTGTTTTGTTTCCACCATTGGATCATAAGCACAAGCTGGGAGTATGCTAAACAATGTGATCATTGGATCAGACCTGACAGAAGTCATGCCGCCATCGCCTTGATGTGGAGCACTTCCCACCATTTAGATTTCAACGCATGCACGACCTAACAATCTACGCCACTGATTTCACCCAATCTATCAGAGCCAGGAGGATGCATTTTATATAGAAATGCCTTCGATGTAATAAACATCACTTCTTAATAATTACTTAAGGTGATGTGTGCACAGTAATTCAAATTAACATTGCCATGCTAACGTGGAAATTAGTATACATTATTTTTGTGCAATTACAACTCATATCACAGACAAATGGTGACAACGACCATGGGAGATTGAGATTTGTGCCGGCCATGTTTTTAAATCAGTTTTGAAAACTAAAAAATATAGTATTTAATGTATTATTGTAATTACACGTTTATTGGGAAGGGTGTTACTTTAATTAGAAACGTTAATTTAATTTATATTTTGAATCATCCCCAATTTAGAAACATAAAAATATTCCAGCATGGGAGGAAAGGAATAAATAGATATATAAATCCAGAGAGCAAACTAAGTAGATGAGTGTGATTAAAATCACGCAGAACGAAGGATAAGATTTAAAAGATCACAAGGAAAGTAACCGTGAATTGTAGTCTTTTTACCTCAACTCGATCATCACGGTTAAATTAGTGGGTTGAGAATTTTGAGAATTCGACAGGAAGGAACTATAATCATAGGTGACAGATCCCTGACTGGAGAGAGGCACATGCCTGTCTGGAATTCAGGGAATTTCAACCTCTCCTTCCAACATTTTCAATGCCTCTGCAATACTCGGTCTGAATGCCACCATTACGTGCGCACACTAAATACCCACCAAAATGAATCTTTCCATTGTGCTTTGAAACCCAATCTCGTGGATTCTCGTGTCTACGACTTCTAGGGTTTTGCCCTATCTTACAAGCCTCCACGCCCAATCTTGTGATGAGATAATCCGAGGAAGCTCCACGGAAGTATCTAGAGCTTTTCTACCGCTCATTATCTCCAACAGCACGATGCCAAAGCTGTAGACATCGCTCTGATCTGTGAGTTGGCTGTATAGAGCATATTCTGGGGCCAAATAGTCGTGTGTGCCAACTATTCACGTCGTGAGGTGGGATTTCCCTTCATGTTGATCCTTTCCAGTCTAAAATCTGCAACACAGGTGTTCTTTTGATCGTCCAACAGAATGTTGGTGGCTTTGATGTCTCCGTGATAGATCATGGGATGCACGCCGAAATGCAGATAACACAGTCCTTTGGCAGTGCCGACGGCGATGTTCTTCCGCTGCTCCCACGTCAAAGGAGCCTTGTTCTGAATCCCCCTTCGGAAAAATATGTTCATCGAGGTTGTCATTAGCCATGTAATCATAAACCAGAAATCTTTAGTGTCCTTCTATGTCATCGCTGGCAATGCAGAAGCCTCTCAAAACCACCAGATTTCGATGTTGAATGTTGTTTATGAAATAAGGTTGAGCAAACAATATATTCTTATTTGTTTTAGAGGGATAGTTAAAAATAGCAAATCCGTAAAAAGAAAAGTAAAATTGTTAAAAATATCAAATCTGCAAAAAATAGTAAAATTGTTAAAAATATCAAATCTGCACTAAAAAAAGTAAAATTGTAAAATTGCAAAAAAAAGTAAAATTTAAAAATATCAAATCTGCAAAAAAAAAAAGTAAAATTGTTAAAAATATCAAATCTGCAAAAAAAACCACTAAAAAAATAAACTTGTAAGCAAAATTGTTAAAAATATCAAATCTACAAAAATAACCACTAAAAAATTAAAATTGTTAAAAATATCAAATATGCCATAAAAATAACCACTAAAAAAAATAAAATTGTTAAAAATAGCTAAACCATCATTTAGGCCTGTCAAATTTGACACAGTCCCATGAATGTCCGCAAAGCCTTTTCCCATAGGGGTAACACCTTCGGCGTAATTAATAAAAAAGAGTTGACATATAAGGGATGGTGGTCAAGATCTCCCATTGAAATGTGAATTTAGAACTAAGATAAAATTTATGTAACAAAATTAGAATAAATTAATTTTGTCTTAACTATTTTGTACTCTCGTAACAATTTGGGTCGTCTCGATGTTTTGGACAAAAGAGTTAATAGCGTTAAATTTTATTGACTTGTCTATTCATCTAATTCTAATATCCAAATCACTTATTTAGATGTAAGTGCTTTTGTCCAAATCACCTATAAAATATACAACCTTTTTATCATCTTAATTAGACAAGCATGTCTGGAAAAGTCTTAACGAAAATAAAATATGTTATAGGTACACAATAAGAAAGAGAATAGCAAAACTATCTTGATATTTTTGCGATCCACTAGATACAAACATTATTGAGTATAACGCATCATAAAATGTAGTAATTCATCAACCATACAAACCGGTGACATGTAGTGTATGATCTTCCTCTTGCCAATAATTTCTTTAACGTAGATGCTTTATTGATTGCTTGATCAATCTCTATAATTAAATGGATTTTATTTAGAGTACTAAATTGATTTAGTGACTTAAGATACATGTGTATTAATAGAAAAATGAATTCAAATGAGGACCTTATTAAAAAATTGATGTCCTTTAATGATCGTAAAAATGAAAATGTGGGAGCAAGGAACGAAGACCCATAAATTAAAGGGGTCACAACCCACATCTTTCAATAGCATCTGACCACTCCTAACAAGCCCTAAGATTTGTCTTATGCTCCGAAAAAGGTGGCTTAATCTGAGGGAGATCTCTAGAAAAGAGAGATTGGATAAAGAGGGTTGAGACAAGGGCTATGGACCATCAAAGTTGAAAAAATATGCCAATAGTTCTAAATTTTGACTAACACGTAATAAGTATACAAACGTGCTAAAATCAAGCAATTCAATAACTAATTAATGCCTAGGGGCCATTTTTCATTGTCTACATTTTTCCCCACTTTTATGCGTTTGTACTAATATTGTAGTATATTAAAGTTGGCCAAAAACAACTAGAAACAACAATTTTTGCACCTTTTCTGACATTTGGTCCATTAAAATGTATTGGTCCTTATTCATGATTATTTCTCCATTCTAAACATGTTTTAATCCACTAGGTTGCCCCCATTCTCTAATTTAACACTATTGTAAACACTTTCAATTTATACAAGCATAAAATTACATTGTAACATGCACCTCATCCATTTCAAATCTAAGTTGTGGGGTCCATGATATGGTTGCATAGCCCTTTTCATATATTCAATCTCAACATTTTCCACCTACTACATACTTGTCATCCCCTTCTTCAATAATCACAATTTCAAATGGATAATTTCTTACACTCAACCTATGAAATATCTTATAATCATCTTGGGTAGGAAACTAATGAAAAGGCCTCATATCCAAATAGTACCCCTCAAAATATTTTTCACCGTCTAGGAATTACTTCACTCCTTAGAGATCATATATCCTCCCTAAATCTTCTAAGAACAACCTTAGATCAACCAAGAGAAGAAATATGAAACATACAAGGTCTAGAAGTGTATGTTGTCAAGTTTCAAAGAAAGAAAAAGGGATTCATTCTAAGTTGCATACTTCATTTGCTAGCTACATCTCATCATAGAACCCAAGGCAGAACTATGTGTGATTTGAGACCTCTTCAAAGTAGTAGTACATGGCGAACACTCAACCATTAAAGGGGGTTTTGAAGTCACTCTAACACAAAATGCTAACATTTTTTTCCAAGTCAAGTGTGTTGGAATTTTTCATATCAAGAAGACAATTCAAATTATTTTATTGTTATCACAACATTTCATATTTATATAATTACATATGACACACAGACAAACATGTAAAGAAGATTCAAGCTCCATTAGACCCACCTATGATCCGAAAATGATTTTTACCTTTGGGTACCATTTCAAAAAAATTCTAGATCCTAAATTTTGATTTTTAAATTGATCAAGAGTTTGATGGGTTCAATTTTAGGTGTTTTTAAACCCATTGTTTTCCAATTTATCTTATTTGATCAATTTTCCCTTTTAACTCAACTTTCGTGATTCGATTGGAAATATTACAAAACCATTAAAATTAGATCATAAGATGATTATGGATGCATATCAATCTGATTTATAATCCAAAATTGACTTGTGCATTCATTTTTATCTGTTGTGGATAAAGGATTCTAAAATTTAATTTAATTTGTTGTTCCAGTTAATTGCCTTGTTTTATCCAATTTTCATACCCTTAATATACTAAATTGAAAATTGATCATAACAACAAAATAAACTGAAACAAAACAACACACATTGATAACGCAGTTCACCCAGATGGGCTACGTCTCCGAATTCACTTTAATTGTGAATCGATCTATTAAATATCACTTAAAGTACAATTTTCACCTTCCAAAGTGAATAATAGACCTTTTTCACCTAAAAATGAGCTGATTCAGATTTGTAGAACTCAGTAATTTTTCAGAAACATGTTCTCAAATCCATTTGTGGCTCTGCAGTATCTCCACAGTGTGTTCTTCATGCAAATGAGTCAGAAAAACCCCTACACCTAGAATACTATAGCACTCTGTTGAAAAATAATGACATCATTGTGTTCGTCTCTGAATTGTGAACACTTCTCCTTTTTACAATGAAGTTCCAAATTGACCTTAGGTGCCTCAAAATTGAAGATCTTTGCAAACTACTCCAAATTGTCCCTGCACAGTCATTGTCAAAAGCTCATATAAATATAAGTGAGCTAGTTTTGTACAATGTCGAGCCCATGTGGCTCATTGGCGAGGTGGTTGTTTCATTTCCCACTGGTTGTGGGTTCGACCCCCACCTCCTCCTATTTCATCGATTGTTTAAAATATTATGGGATAAACATCCCAACTGTAGTGAGTGAGGATGTTTTTTGGGGTTTAAGAATAGGTCAATCCGCCTATTAACTTGTGGCTGCAGCCACACCTTGGCTTTTTATTTGGCCACATGGGCTATGTATAGGCCACCGACTGTTGTTGTTGGCTTTGGCTTTGGTTTCAAATGGTTGTGTCAAGTTGTAAAGCCATGTGGGTGACAAGTTGACATATTGATCTCTGAGCTAAGGTCAGTTTGTTAGCAAGTTTATCTTCCATGTAGATGACAATGCATTATTTGTTAATCTGCCAGGTAGGCATTGTCGGTTAAAATGCTAAGGATATAGCGTGGAGGTTTGATCCACTATGTTTCCAATAGGTAAGGTTGAGTTATATGGCCGAGCAATGTGGGAGTTAGGTTGACCGGTGGCGAGTTGACCACCCCACTGAGTTGCATGGAAATAGGGCCAAGTTGTATCCAATGCCAATTTTTTACTAGCTTGAGTGAGCTCATACCCAATGCAATACAATTAGGTCCCAATACAATGATTTATAATTAAAAACCCTGCAGCAAAAATCCCACATGCAGGATATATAAACATATAGTGGCATATATATACAAAACCATTACAATGGTAATATGAAGATCAGAGGCCAAGGCACCCCTCTACAAAAAGAGTGTGTCGATCCTAGTTGAGGGCCCCCAGCCAACAAATAATGGGGCCCACCTATCTGCAATTGAGTGTCGAAGACCGGTGTCCGAAACCCAAATTTTTACTCTTCACCCATTGTGCCACTTGTTGCAATATGATTCATCCACTTAGTAGATGTGCACGCGTCCAAGTCAGTAGGACCTGTGCGTAGTCTTTAATTTTTTCTAGTTTACCAAAAATTTCAGCGAACCATATCTTGCATATACGAGCTTCGTTTTTTCGATTTCTTTATATCAACGGAAAGCTCTCGAGACGCTCTTCAACACTACAATGGTTTATGGAGAATTTAGGGATAATATACACTCAAAAATATCCTCTGGATCACTCCTCCCCAGTAAGACCCTTTTGGTCTCCAAAAGGAATCTCGCCCAACTGAACTGCTAATAGGTCCTATGCATATCACAAACACATGGACCCTAGTTTATAACATGTTAAGCTTAAAATTTTCAATATATATCAAAAATAATTTAAGAATTAATTCAATCCATGGCCAATACTACAACTGATATGACAACCAAAATGTCATAGTTATATGTTGTTCACTGATCCTGCACCACTGTCAACTCTAAAAAATATAACATGTATCACTGTTTGTTAGTGCAAGAATTATACAACCTATTTACAACCATGTTTAACAGTTAAAAATATTAAAGCCTAAAATATAGACTTATAAAATGTGCAGAAATTATGCATGGCTACAAAACATTTGTATAATAATTACACTTACAAATAGTGCCACTTGATACATTTACACAACTTAAACAACAACATACTTCGAATACATGTTTCTCAAATTAAACATATTGATTAATTGACCATGCCCCATAAGAAATAAGTGTACATGGTGTTTTCAATATTCACAATAAAGTTTCCAAACCCATATTCAAGAGAAACTTTCATCCAAGTATAATAAACATATCACCTGGATTTCCCCTTCAGGTTACTTCATCAAATTCAAAGCTAAAAATACATATGGGAATTTTTCCTTTTTCACAACTCAACAAGAATCCCCAAAAATTGCTTTGAAAATTTGCGAGCTAATCAACTATCACATCTATGCAAACATGAAACTAAGGAATTGTTTACCCACCAATTTAATTACATTTTCCTTTTTAGGTGCTTGATTTTCTTTAGCATTTACCTAAACCACTGTAGGGGTCATATTTACAATTGTTGGTTTTTCATTGCTTTCCTTCTTAACAAATTTCTAGTTTTGTCTAGGATGAAGCTGCCAACATTTTTCAATCTTATGACATGTCCTGTTACAGTGATTACAAAATTTTTTGTCCACATTTTTAGGAAACTGACCTAAACTTATTTTATCTTAGCCATGTTTAGGAGAGTGATCTCTCAAAATATTTCCCAATAAATATTTACATTTCCTACAATTGGCTACATAGTGGTTAGACATCCCAAAAAAACGTGCATGGGTAGTTATACCACATTTTCTGCATATCATTTCCAAAATTCTCAAATGTAGATAGTGGATCAAAAATTTTTACCATTTCCCTTATGTTTATGGTAAACAAAAGGTGGAGTGATCTCAATACCTCTTTTTGGTGATTTCTTACTAGATCCATCTTCTGAGGATGATTCACCAGATGCTAATGGGGAAACCTCTTTGTTGTTATAAAGCTTGCCTTCTTTCGGCGGTTGTGGAGTCTTCTCCAACTTCTATTTTCCTTTCATTAGCATACCCCAATCCTATAAAACGAGGAGAATCTTCAATTTGTATAGGGTTAGACATGCCTTGATTGTTCCTACTAAGGCCATTACCATTATATCCCCATTTTAATTAACAGTTTAGATGCAATGCCCTTTGTGTGCTTTTCAAAATCACTTAGAACAATACCTGGATCCGAATCTACATGGGAAGAGG
Source organism: Taxus chinensis (assembly GCA_019776745.2). Taxonomy (NCBI): domain Eukaryota; kingdom Viridiplantae; phylum Streptophyta; class Pinopsida; order Cupressales; family Taxaceae; genus Taxus; species Taxus chinensis. Next base: position 646,314,513 of record CM034156.1, read on the forward strand.
AATCATGTGGTGTTATACTTGCAGTGCACTCTTCTATCATAATTGATGCATCTGTAGTAGAAGGTACGTCTTTTTTCGGTTCACCACATTGTAATACCATAAAGAGCTAATCCTTGATTCAATCTCATTTTTCAATCTGGAAATTTCTTCCTCTAGGGAGAACAATTGACATCTCAAGAATGAATTTTATTGGTTCAATCTGATGATTGAATAAGAGCCTCAATCTCATCGAGCTTTGCCTATGTATACATTTTTCCCATGGCTTCCTGTAACACTTGTACTTTCCAAAAAACTACACACTGCAAATGAAAATATCAACAAGCCCAAATTACAAAACCACACTCAAATCAAATTCAATTAAAAGAAATTATTGAACTAAACTGGCTCTGATACCAAAACATGATCCGAAAATGGTTTTTACCTCCTGGGTATTGTTTCAAAAAAAATTCTGGATCCTTAAAAATTCTGATTTTTAAATTAATCAAGAGTTTGATGGGTTCAATTTTAGGTGTTCTTAAACCCACTATTTTCCAATTTCTCTTATTTAATCAATTTTCCCTTTTAACTCAACTTTCGTGACTCAACTAGAAATATTACAAAACCATTAAAATATGATCACAAGGTGATTATGGATGCATATCAATCTTGATTTATAATCCAAAAATTGACTTGTGCATTTTTTTGTGGATAAAGGATTCTAAAATTCAATTTAATCTATTTTTCCAGTTAATTGCCTTGTTTTATCAATTGTTCATACCCTTAATATAATGAATTGAAAACTGATCATAATAGCAAAATAAACTGAAACAAAACACCACATGTTGATAAAGGAGTTCACCCAGATGGGCTATGCCTCTAGATTCACTTTAATTGTGAACCGGTCTTTTAAATATCACTTGAAGTACAATTTTTACCTTTCAAAGTGAATAATAGACCTTACTCACCTGAAAATGAGCTAATTTAGATTTGTAGAACTTTGCAATTTTTCAGAAACACGCTCTACAAATCCATCGATGGATCTACAACATCTCCACGGTGCATTCTCCGTGAAAATGAGTCAAAAAAATCCCTACACCTGGATGATTTTTGGGGTTTAAGAATAGGATTATCCACCTATTAACTCATGGTTGCAGCCATGCCTTGGCTTTTTGTTTGGCCATATAAGTGGCATGGCCCATGTTTAGCCCACTGACTATTGTTGTTGGTTTTGGATTTGGTTTTAAAACGATTATGTTGAGTTATAAATCCATGTGGGTGGCTAGCTAGCATGTTGATCTCCAAGCTAAGGTCAGTTAGTTAGTAGATTTATCTACCACGTCAGTGATAGTGCATTGTTTTGTTGATCTGCCACGTAGGCACTAATTGGTTAAAACATGAAGGATATATCATGGAGGTTTGATCCATTGTGTTGCCAATAGGTAAGGCCGATTTGTATGGCCGACAAAATGTGGGAGTTAGGTAAACAACCACTGTGGGGTTGACCACATGTTGGTTGTCAAATAAGGACTTTATTGAAAGCAACAGTCAAGGGACAAAATTCCCTCCTCTTTAATGGGAGAGGTTCCCTTATTAAAGGCAAAAACTTATTTACAAATGTACAATGTGTAGTTTTAATGAGGAACTCTAATATCATGAAAGTGTTATAATATAACAGATCATCAATACGAAAGGATAGAAGAATTAAGGAATGGGAGGGGGCAGAAAAGCACTCTCAAGAAATATAGATAGACAAAATAATTCTTTACGCATGCCAAGAGGGAATCAAATAGAATAGAATCATTTGCATTTCAAGACCATAGATGTTATTTCATAGACACAAAGTTCTAGAGATGACATCCACAAGAATACAAAGCTTCTTGAATTAAAATAGACTTAATGATTCAATAATTTTAAATGGATAGCAATGAAAGAACAAGAGTTGGTGGAAACAGAAAGAGAGATCCTTTTGTATTGATAACTTTTTACTCCTTTACACTTTCAAAAATAAATAGAGTTCCAGCCCCTCAAAATGGCGCAGAGAGCCCATTATATAACTTACAAATTAGTTACACTTGGTAACTGATTCTTTTAACTAAAAGTGTTAATTAAGGAAATGCTTGACACAAGATCCTTAATTAATTACAATGAACCTGATTTGAGAAAAAAAGGAGGAGAGAGAGAAGCTAGAAGGGAAAATGTTCGCTTATTGCTGAGGAGGGCCCACTCGACTTGAGGATCCGTTGCCTAAATCTTTTCAATGCTTAAGCTATCTCTCTACCTCATGGGACTGATGTGTTGGTAGTGGCTTGAGACCAAGTACCTAGACATTTCTCCATGTCCTTATCAAACTCAGTATGTGCATGATATTCTTTATTAGCCTCTTCAATAGCAGATTGAAGAGAGAAAATATCCTTTATCTTCTCTTTGGTAACCAATTCCTTCCTTGAACAAGTTTTCTTTAACAAATGCCCTGAACTGAGTTTTAATTTCTTGGAGAGAGAAAGGAACACCTGAAGTTTCATCATGAAGATGATAGTGAATATCTTTGAAGGCAGACACAACACAAGTTTTGAAGGCTTCTCCCTTCTGCCAACTGTTCCTCAACTCTCCCAAGGCTTCTTCCAGAACTTTTATTTTCCATTCCACACTGAAAACCCATGACTTTGACAAGTTGTCTTTGGCATCATCAAAGACCTTATTGGCCATCAATATATTTTCATCATCCTGTCCCATCAGGTGAAGATCCACGATGCAACTACTCCAAAGCTTCAGCTCCTTGTCCATAGTTGCAATTGAGGAGGAGAGTTTTTGTTGCAGGTTGGCCACCTTCTCATGGAGTTTGTAGGCCTCTACAATAAAATTCAAGCCTGCAATGATCATGTCATCAACCATAGCTTCCATAGCCCTCCCATAAGTAGAATACCTGTGTATATCCTTGATGCTTTGAACTTCATCTTGACTAAGAATCATAGGGGTTGGAAGGGCAGCCAGTGGAGTAGGATCCAAAACCTTTTCCTTAGCCAACAAAGACTTGATGAAGCTAGAAATAACTTGATTTTGTTCTTCCAACTATTCTATAGTTTGTTTACCCCTTTCTACTCTCTCAATAACCTTGGTTACTATTTCCTGGAGGTTATGCACCTCACTCTCAGGGGTAGATTCTCCCATTGGAATCCTAGAAAGCTCCAGATCAGAGGCTAATAGATCTTGTTCTGCCTTATCAACCTTAGGTTTTGCTACCTCTAGAAATTGTTGGCCTTGAGCATCTATCACTATCCTGGAAGTTGTTTTAGCTCTCTTTGCTGGAGCAGGAGGAGTAGTGCCCAACAAGGCTGCCACAACATCAAAATTTGGCCCTGTTAATCGAGAAGAAGGTTTTCTCTTCTTGCTGTTAACCAAGGGTTGCACCCATGCAAAAGTGGAGGAAGAAGAAGGAGGAGCAAGAGATCCAAGAGCAAGTGAACTCATGGCACTCAAAGTATTTACCACTGTTGCTTCCAGTAGAGATGTGAGTGAGGTATCGGGAGCTTCTTGAACAGAGGAACCAGTGGCACTTGGAGGTTCAGTGCTAGGCACTTCCTTCTCTTTTCTATTGTAGCCTCTGAAGTTCCTAGCAGGGTCTGGTGTTTCACTATCATCACTTTCACTGAGAACAATAATGTTCTCTGGCCCTGAAGGTAGTTCTGAATGCCTTAGAAGGGGGTCTTCCTCAATTGGCTCTTGTTTAACCTCTTTTACCTTCTTTTGGTATACTTGAGTAGAAGAAGAGGGAGTAGATGATTCAGGTTCTTTATTTGAGGAAGGAGGAGGGGTTTGTGCAGGTACCTCCATGCTGGGTGTATGTGACTCCTTCCTAGGTGTTGAAGTATCTTTGGAGGAAGATCCACTTGGATTCTTCTTAAGCTCTCATGAACTTTTCTGTCAAACCAAACCTTGGTTCTTACAAGAACAGGGGCCAAAATCTCAACCAAGTCATCCTTCTCCCTTCTTGTACCAGTCCAAATCTTCCAAGGGAGTATGCTTGATCAATGTCTCATATTCATAAGACAACAAGTCTTCATTATCATCCTTGGAACCCTTCAGGAATTTGGTAGAGATTGAGCTCCTGTATAAGCTACAGGGAGAATCTGCCATAGTGCCTCCGCCTTGCTTCAAAGTCATCAGCACAATCAGCCCAGTAGTCCTCAATATCTGACCTGTGATGATAATTAATCCTGAGATTCAGCTCAATGAACTTCTTCAAATCAAAACAGGTCCTAGGCCTGAAAAAGTGAACAGTGATGGGAGCGAGGGCCCTTTCTATATTTTGAGCATCCAAGGTTGTTTTGCATGTATAGTTGCCCAAGGAAATAGGGAAATGCAAACCAGAGATCTTCTTGTCCCTGCAGGTTCTATGCAATTTATCCAATTGCCTACATACCTCAATCAAATCCATTTTGTCATTACAGAACATGGGGAGCTTGAGAGGTGTGTTCTCATAACCAGCCAACCTGATATATGAAAACCTCCTGAATTGAATGAAGAAAGCCCCATACTTTGCTATCAGGTTCATGGCTTCATCAGAAAATCTCCTGGCAGTATCACTTTCTAAAAGCCTCACAATATACATGGTAAAGGCATCATTCACCCTCCTGAAGTTGTGGTTGCTAGTTTCAAGGGTGAATTGAGGGCAGTATGCATAAATAGGTTCATCCTTTTGACCCTCTATGTAAGTGAATCCAAACCACTGCTGGGATGCTGCTAGGGTATACATGAGATAGGAAGTCATATAGAACTTCCTAGTCTGTTGCACATTGGACAATTGCTCTGTCAAATTTATGCAAATGATTTCTGCCCAATTTATGTTTTGACTACCTTCGCAGATGATGTTGATGAGAGGGCACATCCAAAAGTGAAATTCATTGGTAGAGGGTAGTCCCATGACGCGAGCTAGTAAGATAATGAAATCAGACAACTCTTCATTGAAATCAGCTCTAAATAACGCCTTGGAAAGTCGGGATGCTCCCTTTTTAGGGTTCTTCAACCATGATTTTGCTATCCTCACTTTATATTTATCACTTTCTTGCTCGAATAGAGTCTGAGCTTGAGCCTGAGTGATAACAATGGAGTCCTCAACTTCTAGAATCCGTAGAGCAAGCAACAATGGCGGGTAGCATCTAGTTTAGCAATCAGCTCCCCATGTACATTAGACAATTCCTTGGTGTCAGGGTTAAAGTGAGCCCCGCAGGCGAGCACGGTGTCAGCACATTGCACTGAGATTGGGAAACCCGCACAGCATACGCAAGGCCACTGTCATTGATCATTTGCGCCATGGGGGAAGGATTAGGGCTAATCAATCTGTTCCAGAAATCACCAAAATCCAAGTGTCGAACCTCACTATCCCCGATATCGGGAACAGAGGACTCAAGCGGTGAAACGTGTTCTTGACCCTGGAATTTAATCTTCATATTTGCAATGTACAAAAAACAACCTTCACAGATCAAATCCGCAGTGAAAAATGTAAAGGGAATGGAAGCACGAGCAGACAGTCTTAATTGCAGGGATCCGAGCGAATGATAACAAGTGAGCAGTGTGCCAAATGCGTAGAGGGTAGTCCCATTAAATAGCCGTTTGAGGAGAGAGAAAGTTCATAAATGTGCATTAAATTCATATGCACCGACTCAAAAAGGAAAGAATCGGGAAGAGCGGAAAAAACTGGCCCAGATGGTCTTTGGTACATTTGGGACATGGGGGACACAAAGACGCGACGTGGCCGATGTGGGAAAAGTGGGCCAAATGAGCACAGATAGTTTAGGAACTTGGAAACGCGAGGGACGCGAAGACGGATTCGGCCGATGCGCGTGATGTGGGCAAAAGGGGGACAGAGGGCACAAACGCTTTTGGGATAGATGGGACGAAAGTACGCGATAGACCCAATGGGGCCGATGCGGGCGATTAGGGAACAGAAAGCCCGAACGAACTTGGAACAAACGGACCAAAAAGTTCTGACAGAACTAAAAGTTAAAAGATTTTCGGGGGAAAGCGGCCGATCGGGGAACAGAAGGCCCTGACAGAACTTGGGACATACGGGACAAAAATGTCCGACAGACCCGCAAATCATCAAAATGACTCCAAAAATGTGAATTTTCACTAACTCCTCAACTTTTCACTTCACTAGAACATCATTTGAAGGGTGTCAACTCAAAATTTTCAATTTTTTGACTTTCGAAAGAGGGGGAATTTTGAGAGGACAATAACTGGCTCTTTCTGGGGATGACTTGGCTAGATTAACAAAATGAGACAAGGCAAGAACTCTCTGAAAACTAGGGGAAGAAGACCAGTGCCTTATCCATTGGGCCACGAAGTCAAAAAGCAAACCAATACAGAAGACAACACACAAGCAGGGAAAAGGAAACACACCAGAAGCAAGGGAAAGGACACACACCCTATACATAATATACAAAGAGACCTCCTATTCACCTAGGACTTGAACAATTTCAGGTACTGCCCACTATAAGGAAGTGGGAGAGAAGAACCATCCATGTAATCAAGATAGAAAGAATTCTCACCAGCAAAGTGCCTAATTTTGAAAGGACCGAGCCAAAGAGAATCAAACTTACCATGGCTTCCTCGAGGCTCATGTCTTTTATCCCACAACAAAACAATGTCTCCAACTTTGAAATCCCTGGTCTTGGCCTTCTTATCAAACAAAGATTTTACCTTCTGTTGGTGGGCAGATATTCTATCAACAATCTGCAGCCTGTCTTCATTCAACTTATGAAGATACATGATCCTTTTATCTAAAGAATCATTGAAGCTAGTGTCTTCAATGGCCTTCATTAAATACAAAGCTGGTAGCTCCACTGTTACTGGTAATTGAGCTTCCACACCATACACCACTTGAAAAGGGGACATTCCAATAGCTCTTTTAGGTGTAATCCTATCTGCCCAAAGAGCATCATAAAGTTTCTTGTGCCAGTTCCTCTGAGATTCATTAACCAGTTTCCTTACTATAGCCACCAGATTTTTATTTGTTGATTCTGCCTATCCATTCCCTTGAGGATAATAATCTGAAGAGTGAGCCAGGGAAATGCCATATCCATAACAGAAATCCATCATCTCAGCAGAAGAAAAATTTGAAGCGTTATCAGTTACAATCTTGTTTGGTACACCAAACCTCACCAAGATGTTTTCTTTGATAAAATTACACACTACTTCAGAAGTAGTACTTTTAACCGGAATGGCTTCCACCCACTTAGTGAAGTAATCTGTGGCAGTCAAGACATGAGTATGCCCTACACTTGAGGATGGGTTGAGTGTTCCAATGAAATCTAAACCCCATTGTTGAAAGGGTTCTTCAATCACAACTGGTTTAAGCGGCAAGGTAGCCAACTTAGGCCTACCTACAAAGGTCTGACAAGCTTCACATTTATCAACCCATTTTGATGCATCTTTAAATAGGGTAGGCCAATAGTATCCAACATGAAGAATCTTGTGGGCAGTAACAGTAGACGAGTAATGGCCTCCACATGCTTGATCATGAAAAGCTGAGAAAAGCTTCTTTTGTTGTTCTTTGTCAACACATTTCATAAATCTTCCATCCATTCCCCGTTTGAATAAAGCATTCTCCCACAACACATACTGGGCTGATCTTAGCTTGATAGTTCTCTTCTCCTTGGCAGTTAAGTTAGGGGGACACTCACCATAGGTGAGAAAATATGCGATATCAGCATACCATTCATCAGTTGAGCTAAGAAATAGAACAATAGGAATATCAACTTCCTCCTTGGATAATTCATGACTAGCTCCTTCAGCAATGAGTTCACACAAGCCTTTACCCCAAACTAATTTGGTTGGTCTGATGTCAATATCATATTCTTGAACCTTTGCTACCCAGTTTCCTCTCTTAGTTCCAAATTCTTGCTGCGTAAGAATGGACTTAACGGTTGTATCAGGCACAAGCACCACAAAGTGAGAGTTAAGAATATAAAAACGAAACTGCTTGACAACTTTAACCACTGCAAAAGCATGTTTCTCCATCATCGTGTATTTCAACTCGTGATTTTTAAGAATGTAGCTCATGAACGCAATTGGGAGTTCATGATCATCAGAATCTTTCTGAGTCAAGACAGTAGCCAGGGTGCTTTCTGTGGCATAGCAATAAATAATAAAATCTTTGCTAAAATCTGGACATGCTAAGATAGGAGTTTTAGCAATAGCCTTTTTAATACCTTCAAAGGCTTCTTTCCCTTCAGAGGACCAGCCAAACGTTTGTTTTCCTTTCATCATTTGAGAGATATTCAAAGTTAGCTCTGCAAAATCAGGAATGAATCTTCTTAGGAAGTTGATCTTACCGAAGAAAGAATGCACTCCCTTCTTACTTGTGGGAAGAGGAATCTGCTGAATAGCTTGAACTGTTCAGGATCAATTTGGATTCCATCTTTAGAGACAACATGTCCCAACAATTTTCCCTCCGTAACACAAAAGACAGATTTCTTGGGATTCAAAGAAACCCCATGTTCTCTGCATTTCAAGAGAATTGTTTCCAGATGATGAAAATGATCTGCTCTAGTTTTAGAAAACACAGTCAGGTCATCTAGATACACAACAATACATTTCCCTTTCAAACTTCCAAAAGCCAAGTCCATAGCTCTTTGAAAAGTGGCACCGGCATTAATGAGTCCAAAAGGCATCCTCTTGTAGGCAAAAGTACCCCAAGGGGTGGTGAAAGCAGTCTTGTGCTGATCTGTGGTATTAACTTCCACTTGATTATACCCTGAGAAGCCATCCAGCATAGACAACATTTCAGATCCCGTAACAGCTTGCAAAACTTGATCCATCATGGGTAGAGGGTAGTTGTCTTTTAAAGAGGCCTGATTCAGATTCCTGAAGTCAACACAGATACGAATCTCACCATTTTTCTTCCTGACAGGCACAATATTGGCAATCCATGTCGAATGGTGAATGGGAAAAATAATTTTGGCTTTCAATAACTTCTGTATTTCCTGAAAAATGGTGTCAGCAATCTTCGGATTGTACTGCCTTTGCTTTTTGCTTGAAGGGTTTAATCCCAGGTTTGAGAGGAATGAAATGCTGCATCTCCTTTGGTTGGAAAGCTTTTAGATCCTCATATGAATATGCAAGAACATCCCTATACTTCTTTAAGAGGTTCACCACCTTCTTCTTTTCTTCTTGTGTACAACATTTTCCAACGTTAACCATTTTGGGGTCAGCAGACGCTCCCAATGTTAACCTTTTCATACTCAGTGGATTGCCACACTCCAGTAGAAGCTTTAGACTTAACATACCTATCATGTTTATCAAACAATTCCTCCAAACTCACCAGCCCCTTAGGAATCTTGTTACCTTTGAGTCTGATGCACCCATCTTGATCTGTCTCCTCCTTGAACACCCTCCTCATTGAGGAGATACACTCTCACGAGGCAAATTGTCACTGCCTTCGAAGTACAATTGTTCAAAGTTATCCCTGAGCTCCAAGAAAGAGAGAAAATGTTGATCATCATTGAAGATTTTCCAATTACTTGCATTATCAGGCACACTGGGCCTATGAATCATTTCAATGGTAAATTTATCTGAGAGAAATCAGGGTGAGGTATCAGCAACGATCCTGAGACTGCTAGTGAATCGGCCCTGGTGTTCTTTTCTCTCAGCACAACTTCAATGGAGAAGGCATCAAGAAATTCAATAGAATCCCAAACTTGATTCCGGTAATGTTTCAACCTTCTATTCTTTACTTGAAAAAGGTCTCTGACTTGTTTAACAACTAGTTCTGCATCTCCACGAGCCAGAAGATTCTTCACACCTTTTTCTTTTGCCACGTTAAGTCCAAGAATGAGGGCTTCATACTCTGCTGTATTATTGGTATTTTCAAACTGTAGCTTGAATGAGAAAGGATGAATCTTTCCTTCAGGAGATATCAACACCACACCTACTCCAGAACCAGCTGAGGAGTAGCTTCCATCAAATTCTAGATTCCAAACACCATTAGGATCATGAAGTACTTCGTTGGGAAGCTGAGTTTCCTCTGGAGACATAATCATATAGTTACCATGTCCAATGTCCTCATAAAGTATCTGGGCTTTGGGATCATCTATTTTTTGCACAATATACTCTGATTGCTTCTCAGGCAACAACTTCTTCATCTTTCCATTGACTGGTATGAGGGCATGTGACCAATCCATTTGAATCTCTCCTCCCACATCCTTACAAAAATTCCTACTTAACAGCATACCATATGAAGGAGGGATATCTGCTACTAGAATTGTAGCCAAAACCTTCTTCTCTGGTAAAGTGGCAAAAGCTACTTGTGCATCTTTAATCCTTCTGACCAAGGGCACCTCCTTACTCTCCATAGAATAGCAGGATCCATAAGTGCATGTGAGAGTAAGACCCAAAGCATGAGCCACTTTGGCAGGCATTACATTATCTGATGCTCCTGAATCTATGACATAGTTGCTGAGTTTATGGCCTGCTATAAGAAGAGTCACATAAAACGGTTTGATCTTCTCATTAGGTGAGGTGACTGTAGCTACAAGGTTGGGTTGGGGTGCAGAGGATGGAGTAGGCAAAAGGCCTTTAGTGGTGGTTTTGGAATGGGAATTGACAAAGTGAACCATTTTGGCAAAGGCTTTAGGATGAGTTTGATAATACTCAGCCTCTGAAATTTGAACCTTTGTCTTCTTAAGGTGATCAATGATATCAAAGGATCCAGAGGTGGATGGGCTATCATCACTAGGAATCTTAGGCTTATCAGGTTTAGGAGTTGGAGAAGAAAAAGCTTTAGCAGTAGCATTAGGAAAAGAAGAATTAGCAGAACTCACCTTCTGTGTGGATGTAGTGGGAATGGGAGACCCTCTTCTTGCAACAACGGGGATAGTCGTGGGAGGATCCTTGGATCTCTTAGTGGGCTGTATCACTTTCTCTTTCTTATTTATCTATTCCCGAGTCATGACAGCGTATGATTTTCTATTCATATCTGCTATTACTTCATCATAATCATCCTCTTCATCAACACCTTCAGTGGTGAAGAAATTAACTCGAGATCCCTCAAGTTCCTCCAGTTCTTCATCAACCTCTTCTTCAGGTTCTTCACAATCTTCATTAATCTCCTCATCTTCAGGTTCTTCAACCTCACAAGTTGCATTAACAGGGACCTTGATGGGTGGCCCCTCAATTGCCAGCCTTGTCTGAGAGGAAGGTAAACGATTTCTAGGCTGAAAATTCCTCCTTGGAACATCTGCATAAGGAGCGTGCTGGGCCAATTGTTTCTTGATGGCAATGAGGTCATTTGCAAGCTTTTGTACTAATGGATCTGTAGTGGCTCCAAGGAGTAGAAGAAGGGGAAGAAGAAGCTCTAGATTTGGAAGGATCTCTTTTCAACTTACCAAACATAATCAAGTCATCTTCAACGCTAACAACTAATCTCTGATCCTCAGCCAATGTTGCAAGGTTGCCCTTCTCAATGCATAACTAACCTCAGGTAATTGAGCATTCAGGAAGAAACATTTTTGAATTTGATCTATAGGCTGAGTGTCTGGTGGGATTTTGTTAATCAACTTGTTGAATCTGGCCACAAATTCCCTCATGGGTTCTTGTGATTCTTTCTTTATTTGAGAAATTTGGGCCAGCAACGCATGCACATCCTCTGCAGGTTTGAAACGGTTCTCAAACCTTGTTCTCATCATGGTCCAACTGGTAATGGCCCCAGCAGGAAGGTGATAGAACCAATCCGTTGCATTATCTTGCAAAGTTTCTACAAAAAGCCTCACCGAGACATCCTCATGTTCAACTCCGAGAACTCCACACGCAACTATGAAGGCTGCAATATGTTCATCAGGATGCACCTTGCCGTCACCTCTGAACTTGGGGAAGTTCTTCCTGTTACCCCTGGGTAACTCATGCAAAGGCTGAGGAAGGGTGAGAGGCCCAACACGATGGCCCCAAGGTAATGAAACTGCCATCCTTGGAAAGAACTGCTTGAAGAGGAACTGAAACACCAAGCGAGAATTAAAGCACGAAGATTAGGGCTGAGTTGCCCTTGAGGAATACTACTCACATGAGTTCTGATTTTCAACAAGGAGGCGTACTTGTGGAACGAGCTCTTCTATTTCTCTCTGTTGAAGGAAGAGGGAAACCTTGCTACTCCTAAGAGCTGAAACTGAGAATCTTCAATGCCAAGGGCTCTCCTGCCACGAGTAAACCATAGAGTCGCCAGATCAAAGAATGATCAAGAAATTGTTCATAAAACTGGAATACGTTCAAAACGAATCCCCAGTAGAGTCGCCAAAAACTGTTGGTTGTCAAATAAGGACTTTATTGAAAGCAACAGTCAGGGGACAAAAAGTCCCTCCTCTTTAATGGGAGAGGTTCCCTTATTAAAGGAAAAAACTTATTTACAAATGTACAACGTGTAGTTTTAATGAGGAACTCTAATATCATGAAAGTGCTATAATATAACAGATCATCAATACAAAAGGATAGAAGAATTAAGGAAGGGGAGGGGGCAGAAAAGCACTCTCAAGAAATATAGATAACAAAATAATTCTTTACGCATGCCAGGAAGGAATCAAATAGAGCAGAATCATTTGCATTTCAAGACCATAGATGTTATTTCATAGACACAAAGTTCTAGAGATGACATCCATAAGAATACAAAGCTTCTTGAATTAAAACAGACTTAATGATTCAATAATTTTAAATAGATAGCAATGAAAGAACAAGAGTTGGTGGAAACATAAAGAGAGATCCTTTTGTATTGATAACTTTTTACTCCTTTACACTTTCAAAAATAAATAGAGTTCTAGCCCCTCAAAATGGTGAAGAGAGCCCATTATATAACTTACAAATTAGTTACACTTGGTAACTGATTCTTTTAACTAAAGTGTTAATTAAGGAAATGCTTGACACAAGATCCTTAATTAATTACAACGAGCCTGATTTGAGAAAAAGGAGGAGAGAAGAAGCTAGAAGGGAAAACATCCGCTTATTGCTGAGGAGGGCCCACCGACTTGAGGATCCGTTGCCTGAATCTTTTCAATGCTTCAGCTATCTCTCTGCCTCGTGGGACTGATGTGTTGGTAGTGGCTTGAGACCAAGTACCTAGACATTTCTCCATGTCCTTATCAAACTCAGTATGTGCATGATATTCTTTATTAGCCTCTTCAATAGCAGATTGAAGAGAGCAAATCTCCTTTATCTTCTCTTTGGTAACCAATTCCTCCTTGAACAAGTTTTCTTTAACAAATGCCCTGAACTGAGTTTTAATTTCTTGGAGAGAGAAAGGAACACCTGAAGTTTCATTGTGAAGATGACAGTGAATATCTTTGAAGGCAGACACAACACAAGTTTTGAAGGCTTCTCCCTTCTGCCAACTGTTCCTCAACTCTCCCAAGGCTTCTTCCAGAACTTTTATTTTCCATTCCACACTGAAAACCCATGACTTTGACAAGTTGTCTTTGGCATCATCAAAGACCTTATTGGCCATCAATATATTTTCATCAGCCTGTCCCATCAGGCGAAGATCCATGATGCAGCTACTCCAAAGCTTCAGCTCTTTGTCCATAGTTGCAATTGAGGAGGAGAGTTTTTGTTGCAGGTTGGCCACCTTCTCATGGAGTTTGTAGGCCTCTACAATGAAATTCAAGCCTGCAATGATCATGTCATCAACCATGGCTTCCATAGCCCTCCCATAAGTAGAATACCTGTGTATATCCTTGATGCTTTGAACTTCATCTTGACTAAGAATCATAGGGGGCGGAAGGGCAGCCAGTGGAGTAGGATCCAAAACCTTGTCCTTAGCCAACAAAGACTTGATGAAGCTAGAAAGAACTTGATTTTGTTCTTCCAGCTGTTCTATAGTTTGTTTACCCCTTTCTACTCTCTCAATAACCTTGGTTACTGTTTCCTGGAGGTTATGCACCTCACTCTCAGGGGTAGATTCTCCCATTGGAATCCTAGAAAGCTCCAGATCAGAGGCTAGTAGATCTTGTTCTGCCTTATCAACCTTAGGTTTTGCTACCTCTAGAAATTGTTGGCCTTGAGCATCTGTCACTATCCTAGAAGTTGTTTTAGCTCTCTTTGCTGGAGCAGGAGGAGTAGTGCCCAACAAGGCTGCCACAACATCAAAATTTGGCCCTGCCAATCGAGAAGAAGGTTTTCTCTTCCTGCTGTTAACCAATGGTTGCACCCATGCAAAAGTGGAGGAAGAAGAAGGAGGAGCAAGAGATCCAAGAGCGAGTGAACTCATGGCACTCAAAGTATTTACCACTGTTGCTTCTAGTAGAGATGTGAGTGAGGTATCGGGAGCTTCTTGAACAGAGGAACCGGTGGCACTTGGAGGTTCAGTGCTAGGCACTTCCTTCTCTTTATCTATTGTAGCCTCTGAAGTTCCTGCAGGGTCTGGTGTTTCACTATCATCACTTTCACTGAGAACAATAATGTTCTCTGGCCTTGAAGGTAGTTCTGAATGCCTTAGAAGGGGGTCTTCCTCAATTGGCTCTTGTTTAACCTCTTTTACCTTCTTTTGGTACACTTGAGTAGAAGAAGAGGGAGTGGATGATTCAGGTTCTTTATTTGAGGAAGGAGGAGGGGTTTGTGCAGGTACCTCCGTGCTGGGTGTATGTGACTCCTTCCTAGGTGTTGAAGTATCTTTGGAGGAAGATCCACTTGGATTCTTCTTAAGCTCTCAGACTTTTCTATCAAACCAAACCTTGGTTCTTACAAGAACAAGGGGCCAAAATCTCAACCAAGTCGTCCTTCTCCTTCTTGTACCAGTCCAGATCTTCCAAGGGAGTATGCTTGATCAATGTCTCATATTCATAAGACAACAAGTCTTCATTATCATCTTGGAACCCTTTAGGAATTTGGTAGAGATTGAGCTCCTGTATAAGCTGCAGGGAGAGCCTGCCATAGTGCCTCCGCCTTGCTTCAAAGTCATCAGCACAATCGGCCCAGTAGTCCTCAGTATCTGACCTATGATGATAATTAATCCTGAGATTCAGCTCAATGAACTTCTTCAAATCAAAACAGGTCCTAGGCCTGAAAAAGTGAACAGTGATGGGAGTGAGGGCCCTTTCTATATTTTGAGCATCCAAGCTGTTTTGCATGTATAGTTGCCCAAGGAAATAGGGAAATGCAGACCAGAGATCTTCTTGTCCCTGCAGGTTCTATGCAATTTATCCAATTGCCTGCATACCTCAATCAAAGCCATTTTGTCATTACAGAACATGGGGAGCTTGAGAGGTGTGTTCTCATAACCAGCCAGCCTGATATATGAAAACCTCCTGAACTGAATGAAGAAAGCCCCATACTTTGCTATCAGGTTCATGGCTTCATCAGAAAATATCCTTGGCAGTATCACTTTCTAAAAGCCTCACAATATACATGGTAAAGGCATCATTCACCCTCCTGAAGTTGTGGTTGCTAGTTTCAAGGGTGAATTGAGGGTAGTATGCATAAATAGGTTCATCCTTCTGACCCTCTATGTAAGTGAATCCAAACCACTGCTGGGATGCTGCTAGGGTATACATGAGATAGGAAGTCATATAGAACTTCCTAGTCTATTGCACATTGGACAATTGCTCTGTCAAATTTATGCAAATGATTTCTGCCCAATTTATACTCTGACTACCTTCGCAGACGATGTTGATGAGCGGGCACATCCAAAAGTGAAATTCATTGGTGGAGGGTAGTCCCATGACGCGAGCTAGTAAGATAATGAAATCAGACAACTCTTCATTGAAATCAGCTCTAAATAACGCCTTGGAAAGTTGGGATGCTCCCTTTTTAGGGTTCTTCAACCATGATTTTGTTATCCTCACTTTATATTTATCACTGTCCTGCTCAAATAGAGTCTGAGCTTGAGCCTGAGTTATAACAATGGAGTCCTCAACTTCTGGAATCCGTAGAGCAACAACAATGGCGGTAACATCTAGTTTAGTAATCAGCTCCCATGTACATTAGATAATTCCTTGGTGTCAGGGTTAAAGTGAGCCCCGCAGGTGAGCACGGTGTCGGCACATTGCACTGAGATTGGGAAACCCGTAGCATACACAAGGCCACTGTCATTTATCATTCTGCGCCATGGGAGAAGGATTAGGGCTAATCAATCTGTTCCAGAAATCGCCAAAATCCAAGTGTCGAACCTCACTATCCCCGATATCGGGAACAGAGGACTCAAGCAGCGAAACGTGTTCTTGCCCCTGGAATTTAATCTTCATATTTGTAATGTACAAAAAAATAGCCTTCACAAATCGAATCCGCAGTGAAAAATGCAAAGGGAATGGAAGCATGAGTAGACGGTCTTAATTGGAGGACTCTGAGCGAATGATAACAAGTGAGTAGTGTGCCAAATGCGTAGAGGGTAGTCCCATTAAATAGCCGTTGAGGAGAGAGAAAGTTATAAATGTGCATTAAATTCATATGCACCGACTCAAAAAGGCAAGAAATTGGGAAGAGCAGCAAAAACTGGCCCAGATGGTCTTTGGTACATTTGGGACATGGGGGACGTGAAGACGTGACGCGGCCGATGTGGGCAAAGCGGGCCAAATGAGCACAGATAGTTCAAAAACTTGGAAACATGAGGGACGTGAAGATGTCGATTGGCTCGACGACGCATGATGCGGGTAAAGCAGGGATAGAGGGCAAACAATTTTGGATAGATGGGACGAAAATACACCCAATGCAGCCGATGCGGGTGATTGGGGAACGGAAAGCCTGACAGAACTTGGAATAAATGGAGACAAAAAGTTCTGACATAACCGAAAGTTAAAAGATTTTCGAGGAAAGCGGCCGATCGGGGAACAGAAGGCCCAACAGAACTTGGGACATATGGGACAAAAATGTCAGACAGACCCGCAAATCATCAAAATGACTCCAAAAACGTGAATTTTCACTAACTCCTTAACTTTTCACTTCACTAGAACATCATTTGAAGGGTGTTAACTCAAAATTTTCAATTTTTTGACTTTCGAAAGAGGGGGAATTTTTAGAGGACAACACCACCACCACTGAGTTGCATGGAAATAGGGTTGAGTTGTATCCAACGTCGAGTTGTTACTAGTTTGGATAAGATCAGACCCAATACAATACAATTTTGTCCCAATACAATGCTTTATAATTAAAACCCCTGCAACAATAATTACACATGCAAGATATATAAAACATATAGTGTCATATATATACATAACCATTATAATGGTAATATGAGATATGAAGCCAAGGAACCCCTCCACAGTAAGAGTGTGTCGATCCTGGTTGAGGGCCCCCATCCAGTAAATAGCAGGGCCCACCTATCTGCAATCGAGTGTCGAAGACCAGTGTCCAAAACCCAAATTTTTACTCTTCACCAATTGTTCCACTTGTCACAATATGATTCATCCACTTGTTGGATGTGCACGCATCCAAGTCAACAGACCTACACGCAGTCCCTAATTTTTTCCAGTTGACCAACAATTTCAGTGAACCATATCTTGCACATATGAGCTCTGTTTTTTTATTTCTTTATATTGACAGAAATTTCTTGAGACTCTCTTTAGCAATGCAATGGTTTAGGGAGATTTAGGGATCATCTACACTCATAAATATCCTCCAGATCAACCTAAGACCCTTTATAGCTCATAGATGTATGTAGACCCAAATAGATCCTATGCAGATCATAAGACCATGTACTTTTTTGGCACCAATAAACCCATCTGTCAAATATTTTTTGATCATGACATTTTCTAAGTCCCTTCATAGCTACATCTACAATTTCTATCCATCATTTCAGAACATTATTTTACTTTTAGAATATTGTGTCACGTTAGTTTATTCTATTCACATACCCTAATCATTATTTTACTACTTTTAGAATGAGAAATGAAATTTAGGAACAAGGAAATAAGCCTTGATGATTATATCGACAAATCAATCAGTTGTATAACAATGATAGGGCTACAATATATAAGTATTACATAGCCACACACAAACAAATAAGAAGTTGAACAAACCTATGTGTTGCCAAAACAAACATATGAGAATATTATTCCCAATACAAATAAGACCAATAATAATGGTTATAATAACATAACCATATAACTACATAATAAAAAAATACCCACGTAAAAACTATTTCCCAAAGTAAGAATGCATAATTACTACTATCCTAATAGGTTTTACCTAACATTTCCCCCCTTAATTTTGCATTGTCTCAAGAGAAGAGGAGAGGAACTCTCTGAACATCTCAGAACTTGTCACGTGCAAGTGACTTAGAGAAAATATTTGCTCATTGTTCAGATGTTGGGCAAAACTGGAATTGATATATTGTGTCCCAAAACATGCTCGCAGAATGAAATGAACTTGTACCTCGATGTGCTTCATCTATCTTGTGAAACACTAGATTGCGAACAAGTTTTAGAACACCTTCGTTGTCAACATACAAGGTGGTAGGATTGCTCTTGTGGTAGTCCAAGTCTCTCAAGTATGCGACATAGCCATATCGCTTCGCAAACAGCTCCACCTGCAGTGCATGATATTTGGCTTCTGTACGGAAGATCGAGAAACAAAATTTTGTTTATTGCTTCTCCATTATACTGGACCAGATCCCAAAAAGAATACAAATCCAAAAGTGGATTTCCGGTCATCAATGTTACCTGCATGATCTGAGTCCAAATATCCATGTCAAGAAGAATTGATCATTTTTCTTGTACTCTAGGCCAAAATCCATTGTGCCCTTGATGATATCTCAAGATCCACCTTGCTTACTTTCTAATGACAAACTCTAGGTTCCTACATGAACCGTGAAAGATAATTGACCACAAAGTTGATATCTAGCCTATTATAAATTAGGTAAATGAGACTCCTGATCAACTATCGATGGAGAGTTGCATTAACCTAGTGGAGATGAATTTGTATGAGACAACTGTAAGTCTTGTCTCCATAGGTGTGGCAATCAGAGCATACAGTCCATCATCCTGAAATTTCTCGAGCATGGTCTGTTAGGAAAATTTAGTATTCACATGGTTTGTTGTTACCGTATGGTAAATAAGTTAGTAAGTTATCATTGTTATTCCATGGTTGTCTAGTCGTATATATAGGTGTGCAAGAGAACAAGATATATCACGTCATACGCTTGATTAGGAGATACTTCCCTGCATCAATATTTCATTATGCATCCCATATGATGAATTAGATCATATGAAGATATACAATTGTTGTGTTTAATATATCCTCCTGTGAAAGCTCGTACCAAAACATTTGGTGATCAACATTGGATTGATCTGTGAATGGAGTAATAAATGATATGGCTCGGGGGCATTCTTTGAGGTTTTCTTGTTGCCTCCGAGGATCATGTTTTAATATTTGGCCATTTGCATCTAATGAGTTGTATCATGTGCATCTACATACACTCGGCCACAATTTCTCTCTCCAGGTATGAAAAAACCCTGTTATTGAGGGTCATGAAGGAATTAATCCTATAGGAGCCTAAGTGGAGAAATACAATTTTCATGTGGAGTGAGAAAGGAGGACGTTCCAGACAAAGAAGAGCAATCCCAGAGCAACCATATCATTCGAGTCAGGCAGACTGGGTTCATCGCCATTCGAGCAGGAGTTGGAAGACATTGGAAGGAAACCAGTTGTATCCTTGTAAATCTACAAAGCTATTCAATCCATGCCTGAGCCACCTTTACGTTCAAATTATCAACCTAGGCATGTTAGCTCAATGAACACAGCTAAATAGTGTTGCATGGTTTTGAAGATCTATTTGCAACCACTGGGCATAACTTCCCTAGTGGAAGTATTGAAAAGTAGCAACGTGTTATTCTTCGTCACTGAAGGATACTCAATATCCATGGCATACTGATGAGCTACATAAATGTACTTGGAGTAGCAACGTTTATATGTTGAAGGATTAAAAAGGCTAATGTAGGGACCATGTGTATGCATCTCGCAAGGAGCATTTCGCATTTAATGCATCAGGCATTACACAAGCATGGACTTTTGGCATCAAAGTAGATCTAATTCAATCCTCCAGTTATACTCGAATTGTTCCTCCCAATATGTCATATTATGTGTGTAGTTAATGCCTCCAAAATAAGGGTGACGTCTGATTCTACAATTTGTTGGTCTGTCAA
Source organism: Taxus chinensis (assembly GCA_019776745.2). Lineage (NCBI taxonomy): Eukaryota > Viridiplantae > Streptophyta > Pinopsida > Cupressales > Taxaceae > Taxus > Taxus chinensis. Next base: position 646,334,603 of record CM034156.1, read on the forward strand.
CTTGCATTCATTTCCACTGACGTGTTTGGGAGGAAGGAGTCCGGCATAACAAATGTTGATCTTTGCAAAACTTGTCTGAATGCATTTCATCTACATCATAAGGGATTCATTTATAGCATTTGAACCCACATTGAAGAAAATATTTTGAGTCAATGAAGTAAGGGCAGATCAATTCCTTACACACCATTAGAGCATAAGTGGCATGTTGTAACATCCATATGTGTAATCATTGGGAGAATTGTCGATGCGTTGGTTCTCAGCCTCGGGACACCTGCATGCAAAGAATTTATGAGTCAAAGGAGCGGTGGACACAATTGATTGGTGTAAAGAATTAAATGAACTTCAATTTAGTCCAAATACTTGTTTATTATTAGTCATGAGTCAAATATCTCACTATGTTTTGTTGAAGATTTTTTTTAATTTTATGTTAAATACTTATCAAAGATCTATGGTATGTGTTATAAATGAAAAAGTAATCAAAGGATTAGGGTTTTTAAATCACTATATATCATTTTGTCCAGTCAGTCATTTGTTGTCAAAATAGTCTATTGAGTCAAATTTAAAATTGTCTTTTTCTTTGATTTAGTGGGCTCGACGATGTTTAGGACCTCTTGTACGTAATTCAATAAAGAAGTGTGATGTTCTATTATGTAGTGTCTCGTCACAATGTTAGGATAGGGATTGAAGTCTCAATCTTAGTGCCCACTTGAGAGTTAGCTATGTTGTAGTCAAAAGTTTATTTCATGCATATTTCACTTATGAACAATTTTATTTCTGAGCCGTAAAAATGTATTTAAAAAATAAAAAATGTAGCCATCAATCAGTGTCAAAGTCTCATTGTCTTTATTGTACTTTTAGTCAATGTTATGTGACAAGTTAGTTCGGTTTCGAACCTCCTAGATCAACTACAAAAGTGTCTATTTTTGTAGTCAAGTATTTCAAGTCTACGCTCCCTGGGGTTGAAAATGCCGGAAATGAATGTAACTTAATCCTCACAAACACATTTTCGGTGTTACCCGTACATTGCCAAAAAATAAGACGATTGTCACATTGTGCATTACTGAATTTATTAGAACAGACTAGGTTATAGATCGAATTCCTCCTTCAAACCCCCCACTAATGAATGTTGATTGAGTTGAGTCAAATGATGTATGCACTGGTGTAGAGATTCCCATGGTAGATTCATAGCCCAAAGCTCATAGTGGCAGATTTTTTTTGTGAGTTTTTCAGAAGTTTGCTTTTCCATTGTGTTGTGATGATATATGTAGAGTATTTGCTTTTGCAATACTCCCTTCCTATTTTCAATTTTCAATTGATTTGTGTGATATGTCTTGAAGAACATTCTTATTCAACATTGTAAACAGTGAGCAGTGATTTCCTACATAATTCCCTGATGTGAAAATATAGTGGAAAGATACCAAAGCACAAGTGAAATGCAGCTATCATCCATATATTAAAGAGGTTGAACAGTCAAATGAAGAATCTATGTTCATACCTAGGTTTTTGGCAAACCTTTCATAAAACCATTGAAGGTTGTGCTAAATAGTTCCTGCTTGAGTTCCTACACTGAGTAGGTTAGACTTGCTCCCTATTAAGTGAGTTGGTTGACTACAGCAGACTGGTGTACACATGCTAAACGTGTTCCCACACTAGTTACGGTCAAAGATGTAGTTCCCAGCAGATGGTTTATGGTCCTAGATAAGAGATGTTATGTGTTCCTTCTTCTAGCCTTCAGATTCGAAGGTTGTGTGACCAAGTATCATGAGGAATGCAGAGGCGAGCAAGCTAGAGAAGAAGTGTGATTGTTTTTCTACCATGGTACAACACTAGGAAGGGGAATGCCATTAGGAAAATTACCTGGAGAGATTCACATGATTTTGTGTTCAACCGTCATGGTAACATAAGGTTAGCCTCCTGAGTATATTAAGTTAATTTGGTTATTAGTCGTACTCATATTGTTGTAACAATATGGATTACGTATAGACTTAATAAGAGCTGGAGATATGTCCAAGGCCAGTTTTGAGGAGATTGGTGAAGCCTGCCTTAACTAATCTAGGAGATACTTTCCTATATATTTGTTATCATCCTGTATAGATCATTAAGGGTGGAGCAACTGCCAAGATTGTTATTGTGTTAAATTATCAAAATGAAAGCTTGTACTAAAACATGGTCTTAAGCATATTTCAACTGGAATACAATAGTTAATGTCATGGCCTCCTATTCTGCCATACTCTCCAAGCCAAGACAGATAGTGCATCGGCCCCGATGCATCTGAAAATACGAACAATCGAGTGAAGACCTTTCTTTGCAGAAGCATCGATCATCTTCATTGCAAATGCCAGTGATGACTAGATCGCCGACATAGACAGACAGGACAATTACAATCTCCCCCCTTGCTTTTTAGATGATAGAAATTGGGATCATAAGGATTCCTTTGGAATCTATGTTTCCCAATGAGATGCTCATCAATTTTGATATACCATGCTTGAGGGAGCCTGTTTACAGACCATACCTATGCTATCTTGATGAGTCTACATACATTGGGCTTCTAGTTCCGTGTACGACAACCCCCACCTTGGGCTCGTACTGAGTCAATGATGGGATCCTTACTTCTTGCCAAGTACTCAACAACCATGAGAAAGCTCACTTTTCAGCATCCATCAATGTAAGCACCCCCTTATCCATCGTAGCAACCTATGGAAAGCTTGAGTAAAGATCAATCCTGATCGTTTTGACCTCTTAGTTGTGGGAGCAAATGTCTCCTCACTAGTATATGCCTTCCTTCCCAGCATACATTGTTATGCTGACTAGTCTCGCTTTGTACTTGTCAATGGCCTCCTATATCTACTTTGTACTTTGTTTTGAAAATCCATCTGGTAATATTTCAATGGACTATACTTCCCTAGTTGGATAGATCGACATGAATTGCCACTCAATGTTATTCTTCATCACTGATTGACTACAATTTCATCTTCACCATGGCATCTTTCTAAGATTAAGAGTATAGGGCTTCCTGGACTAGTAGATGGATTAATAGATTCAACAACTCTACTCATTAAGGTAAAATTTACCTCTTCGCGAGCCTTGTTGCAACTCCTGTGTTCCAGTGACTAGATGTGTTCAGAGGCAGCATCCAATTTTGCACTTCTCGAATCATGTTAGTATACCATTTAGGCATACATTGAACTGTTCCCGTGGGTTGTGGTCTTGACAAATCATCGCCATCATCACTGTCATCATCAGTGGTAACATCTATCTTCTATGTCTTCACAACATGGGCTGTTTATGAACATCTAGGTGGGTTTGTGGAAGGAGCCTCAGATTCTTTCTTCTCAAAAAACTTTACATCCCTACTGGAGTATACTTTCCTGGTCTTCGGATCCATCAATCTGTACCCAAGATTCTTCATTTCTGCTTTCATATCCAACTTCTTTCTCTTCTTAGGAATGTGCATGTTTTCTTTGCACCCAAATACTATGAGGTCTGCAATGGATGGTTTCTGTTCTGACCATGCTTCACGTGGTGTTACTCCATCAAGAGCAACAGTGGGAACTCTGTTCAGCAAATACACTATTGTCTTAGTTGCTTCAGCCCAAAATGTCTTCGCGAGTCCTAAATCATCAATCATACCTCGCACCATCTCCATGATAGTAAAATTCCTTCTCTCAACAACACCATTTTGTTGTGGTGTATGTGGAGGAGGCATTTGTCGACGAATTCCATGAGCTTTCAAGAAGGATTTGAACTCGTTGTTAGTGAATTCCCCCCTCGATCCGAGCAGAGAGATCTGATTTTACAACTAGTCTCGGTTTCAACAGCCACTTTGAACTTTTTAAAGTTCTTGAAAGCTTCATCTTCAGTATGAAGACGATAAATCCACATTTTTCTAGAATAATCAACACAAAGTATGAAATACTGAAAAGCAAAATGACTAGGTTTGCAACGGTCTACAAAGATCGGTGTGCACCAGATCAAGCTTACCTGGAGCTCAATACGTACTCTTCTGGAATGAAGTTTTGTGTTGTTTACCCGCTAGGCAATTTGGGCACTTGTCTGTGTCCTTGAGAGGTGGCAATCCTCACACCATATCATACCGGCGGAATGTGTCGAGATATCCAAAATTGATGTGGCCAAGTCTCCGATGCCACAACTATGTTTTGCCACAAGGGTTTGATTATCTCTCTGGACAAAATCAAGTTGGAACATTCGTCCCACATTGAAAGCCCTGGCAACTATTTTCAAGATTCTAGATTTACCTCTAATGAGACACATCTTCTTATCGGCTTTATAGTCAAAATCAATCTTCAAATTATGATCTAAAAGTTGACTAACTGATAGCAAATTCTTAGTCAAACCAGAGACATATAAGACATCTGATAATCTACAATTACGTGTACAAAGGGGTAAAGAGATGTTGTCATTACCTTGGACACTGTAGAATGAATCATCACCCAACGAAACATGATTTTTGGAGGGTGTGTCTCGCATTGTGTAGAACCAGTCCTTGCATCCGATCATGTGTCGAGTAACACCCGAATCGATGTACCATATTGCACTTGATAGACGTGATTGTCTCACTGGAAGTGGGCAGTGTACAAGAAGTCTCCATCATCTGAGTTATCTTCTTGTTCAACAACATTGCCTTGTTGATGGGGTTTCTTCTTCCAATTCCCCTTTTTCTACCCTTGTTTACTATTATATTGTCCTTGCTGAGATTGTTGATTTTTTGGTCACGAATTGCTTGATGAACCCTTCTTGTACGTGTTGTACCAACAATCTTTTAAATCATGGCCTCTACTGCAAATAGAACAAGTTTTCTTTTGTTTGTCCCCTTGTTGATTCTACTTCTAGGACTTATTTAAGGATTGGAATTTGTTCTTCCCTTTCTGATGAGAAGAAAGTGCCTACTCTTCTTCTTCATCTTTGTTATACATTGATTCTTCTTGTTGCAACAAGTTCACCAACTTTTCAAAATTGATGGTCTGATCGAACAAATTGATTGTCATCACGAAGATCCTGTATGAGGGAGGAAGTGCTCTCAAAACAATGGGAACGAGGGAAATATATGATATCTCCTCCAGGGATTATTATAGTGGCAAATATTTGTAATATGGCAAAAAATTCATTTTAGGAAAATTTGAAAAGGCAATTTTTTCAGAGCAGGTCAGTGTCCTGTTCACCTAAAATTTACATTATATTTTTTTAGGGGTCGGATTCACCTACATTTGAAAACATCTCCTATAAAACCTAGGTGATTTACCAGGTAGTATACTACTAAATAACTAATAGTTGAGGTATCGGAATATAAAGTACTATGAACTTGTATACTCTAAGCACTAGTGCACATTGCATATCTATTTTGAAGTTTGCAATCAGGCGACAAGTGTTATTTATTGATGTGTGACAAGGAGATTTCACTAACGCACGAAAAGGATATTTCACTAACACACGATAAGGAAATTTCACTAACACATGACAAAGGTTTTGTTGTTGATGCACGACAGTACTCTTGTTGACTCACGACACAATATTTCTCTAACCAATGATAAGGATATTATGTTGGCAGGAGATTTAAATTTTGTAGTCATGCGACAATATGTTTGTTGTCATGTGATAGAAAGGTTGTTGTCATATGACAACAAGTTTACTATCATGTGACATCAACCTTGTCAGATAGTACCCTTGCTGATGCACGACAGTAACCTTATTGTCGCATGATAGAGACCTTATTATCGCCTGACAACAACCTTATTATCACATGTATTGAAAATGAAATCTTCTTTCATGCGAATATGTTGCACACAAACCCCAAAAAATTCACTTGTTTGATGAAAGTGGTTCTGGGCATATTTGCCAGGGATTTTCCACCTTCAATTTCCCATAGGTCTCTTAAAATGAACCCTGATCTCCTCTCCCAGGGCTAAAAGTGAAGCCCTTAATGCTACAAATCTATGAAAGAAAGCCTCGACTTTCTCATTAGGCTTGAATTTCAATGTATGCAACTAACTCTACAAATTCAGTATCATGTTCTTGTTCTTGGCCTCGTACACTATGTTCATCTTGTCCCACACTTCTTTAGTTGTTTTAGCATCTCAAATGTGGGGTTACACATCATTAGACACTATTGATAAGATAATAAATTTGGCCTTTTGATTGACCCTATCAAACTGGCGTTACTGTGCTACATCATCTAGTGATTTGGTTTGGAACCATTTACAACTGGCAATATTTCTTCAAACTCGAGTTGAGTTCAAATTTTGGTCTCCCACATGGCATAGTTGTCACCACAGAGTGGCTGTGAGTCAAGCAAAAATAACTTGGGAGCATTGTTGGCCATATTTGGTTGTTATAATTTCCCAGCTACATGGCACATTAGTACAATAAAATTCAATAATACACTAAAAATAATGAATTTAGCCTCTTTGTGCGGAAAATTTGAATGACAGGAAAAAAATTAGTTTCGAGGCCTTGGTGACCTTTGGAGCTCAAAATGGATCAAAATGCAAAATTTGATTAAAAAAACCCTTTTGGGTACCCCTCATTTTACAAAAGTTACTCAAAATCACTTTTAAGACAATTTTGGAGAATAACTATTGCCCTAAAAATAGGTGTTTTCTCACTAAAATTGGTAGGGGATTTAGTTGTGTATAGCTGGTTTTGCAGGATTTTTACCACTATATTTGGTGGTTTTATAAAAAAATCACCAAAACTATAATATTACATGACATCTCATCATCTGAGTTGTCTCCAAATGACTCAGTGGCCTTGATGAGTTGGATGAGTTGATTCGGTGGGGTGAATTAGGTCATGGAAAATTTTTAGCTCATTGGTTTGGTTTTTAACATCGTTGCTTTGTTTACTGCCACTTTGATTTTGACCTCCTTGAGTTTTCTGGCCATGATAGGGTTAATGAAATTATTGTAAGGGATGGTGGGAAAGCTTAACACAACTTGCTATGTTGGCGAGGAGCTCGCCAATGGACATGACTCAACCTTGGCTCACCCAAGGTGGAGTAGATCGGTTTGTGGGAGCTCGATCAGGGTTGGCTTGCTGTGGGGGGTTTTCTTGAAGACACCATGCTTGGGAAGGATTTTGGTGATTTGGTGACTCTGGTGTATGACACGATGAGGAGGTAGATTGGTCACTATGGTTGGTGACTTGACTTGGATCTACACAGAGGTTGGTGTGGTTGGGTGTACAGAGATCGGCCGCGGTTTGATCCATTCTAGTGACTCATGGTAGGGTGGTCATTAACCATGTAGCTTAACAATGAATAGAATCGTTGATTAGCTTGGATCGTCACACTATTAGTTCAGCTAGCTCAATAGTTAACCAATGTGGTTTGGTCTGTCTTCACCCCACCTCGCCTAGTCCATTAAATAACTTACCTGTAGAGCTCGGTCCTCACCCCCTTTCCAGCTCGGTCTATAACTCTCCTGGGTCTAAAGAGTTAAATGAAACTATGGTCTTGTTGATTTATAAGAATGAATTGTATTTTTTTTGTTTCCAGATAATGAAAAACCCCAGATTAGGGGAAATGTTTCCTTATTTTTTATGTTTTTCTATAACTTCTGAGAGTAGTCTAGTGTAGGAGGAAGTGTTTGGGTGACTCCTCCTTTCCCAGTGCACAACAAAATTGAATTATTATTAAAAATTGACTACAAAAAAATTTGGAGACCTTTTTTTGAACTACATTAAGTGTGGGAGGCTGGGTATGGGGCTAGGAAGTACTAGAGGGCTTTAATGACTCCTCTTAATAATCTTCTCCTAGTCCTCCAAAATTTCTTCCAACCTCTCCTGGTCTAATACCAAATGAAAAATAGGAACAAGGATGGAAGCTTGGATGATTTTATTGATGAATAAACCAATTATATGGAAATGATAGGGCTGTAATATATAAGTATTGCATAGCAGCTTAAAAACAAATAAGCAGTTGCACAGGTTGAAAACCTATGTGCTCCCAAAACAAACATACGGGAATACTATTCCCAATACAAATAAAACCAACAATAATTGTTATAATAACATAACCATATAACTAGATAATAACAAATTACCCAAGTAAAAACTATTTACCAAATTAACAATGTATATTTACTATATACAAAGGTTTTACCTAACAAGAAAACTATTCTAAATTTCTAATTTCACATAATTCAAATTTAATTAGGACTGTCACCTATTAGTTTCTAAATTATCACTTCCCCTTTTAATTATTTTATGGATTGGTGTAATTTTAATTAAAATATTTTTGTGTTCAATTCTACTTCTTTTGTTAACCTTAGAGATTTTCCCCCTCTTAGGGTGATGCAGGAACATCTGAGCTCACATACAATCTTGTATCAACCAAAACTAGTTTTACAATTGGAGCGAGTTTATGTTACTTGATGTCTTACATTTTATGTTGTTGGCAGGTCATATTATGAAGAAGTGTGATGTTAGTAGACCACATGACACTATGTTACATTCTATGGAGAGTGCAACGTTATTGCATAATGTAAATGTTATGCAATATCCCACTACGCAATACCTATTCTATTTTTCACTTTGTACAAGTCTATGGAGCCTTTTGTGTAAGCCACATAAACTATCAAAATTTTATCTCACAAGCATTGGCATATTAGTGGCTACCACTAAACACTAAGGAATCCACGCAATACTAAAAAAAATTGAATGTAGTCCTCAAAGTATTGTTGGGAGCCAAAAAATACTACAAAGTTGTTTCAGAGCCATAAACCATTGGAGAAAAGGGAATTTAAAGGCACAAAATCTCAGAAAGACTGAAATATTCTATAATGGGTTCTTTCGAGCATAATTTCATATTAATTTTAAGATTTGTGGCATTGATTGACTATATAAACAAAGCTCAATTGCCTTAGAGGTCAGTCTGTTCTTAGTAACTTAGTTTTCAGAAAAATCATTTAGTGTTGTGAGCTTAAAACTCAAAATAGAAGTAAATGAAGGTGTAAGTAGGTTGAGTATGGTATATTGAGACTGTATAATTGGTAATTAGTCTATTTGTGTTTTTCCTCTATAATTATATGAGTAAATTTTGTCAATTTTTGTTATTTTGATGTTGAATTCAATTCTATGTTATTTGCATGCATTGTTTGTGTGTTTTTTTGTGCTTGATTTTGAGAACTACATGGTTAGGGTGATTCTTCATTTAACACCCTAATCATGTATGTGTCATTTAATATCAAAGAAAGGTTTTATTCCTTGCAAGTAGTGACACAATGGATATTGGTGGTTTCTCCACATTTCCAAGTGTGGGTAGAAAACCATTACATACATCTTCCAATGGGTAATTGTTGGGTAGATGGTATTAGGATCACACAACAAGTATTGGCAGTTTTCCAGTTTGTGAAAGGTCGGTAGAAAAATAGATATGGACATCTTCCAGTGAGAAATTATTGGGTAGAAAGTGTGAAGGAGCGTGGAGGTAACATTTTATTAAGGAAACATAACGACACATAAGAGAAATGTTAAAATTGGAGGACACTATAGAATTTATAAAAAGGATCTAGCAGGAACATGACGAGGTTCAAACCATCAATTTAAAAATAAACACTCATAAAAACCTCAAAGAAAATGGTTTATTTCAACAGAATCTCTTCTACTCACCCATTACATGAATGCCTAATAAATAATCTCTTCAATCTAATGTTCAAAAAACGTTATTTGAACCAATTTTCTACGGAAAAACCAAATTTTTTCAATCAAATAAAAAATTGGTTTAAATAATAAATTAATAATGTAATAAATCCATAAATATGAGTTTACATAAGTGTAAACATAATTAACTATTTTACTAGCGTAAATAATAATTCATTCATTTATTTACACCAACACCCTCCCTTAAACAAATACTAGGGAGAAGAGACAAAGAAGGAAAGGGAAGGGTCCCAACTACTAGGCCTGATAAGGCACCTAATACAAACATGAAAAAATAAAGAAGGAATTAACCAAAATACTCAACCAAAATCCCCCCAAGTACAACTTCCTTCACCCCAAGTAGCTCTCACAAATGAAGATAATGAGGAGAAGCCAAGGGCTTGGTGAATTTATCAATGACCAACTCAGTTGTAGGTATAAATTCCAAGTGAACAACTCCATCTTAGACCAACTTACGAATGAAGTGCATGTGAATCTCTATGTACTTGGTGTGTTGATGATATATGGGGTTATGTGTTATCTCAACGGTACTCTAATAAACACACCAAATCAAGGTAGGATTATTATGAGGAAATCCAAACTCAACAAGTAACTATTAAAGCTAGAGAGCCTCAAGTCCAGCCTTAACAACACTTTTGTATTCTGCCTCAGTAGATGACAATGTGAAAATTTTATGCTTCTTGTGCTCCATGTAATAGGTCCTGATCCAAGATGGGAAAAAAAACTAGAGGTAGAGTGACATGTATCTTTACCTCCACCCCACTCCAAGTTTGTGAATCCCTCAATATCTATGGATCCCTTTGGTGTGTATTGAATACCAAAGCCCAATGTCCCCAAATATAACACAAGGTACACTTGGATGCTTGCCAATGACTCTCATGTGGCTCATGTGAAAATTGAGAGAAAATGTCTACAACAAAAGTGATGTCAGGATGAGTATGTGTTAGATACAGAAGACTAGATACCATCTATCTATACAAGGTAGGATCAACCAATGAAAAATTGTAGTCGTTAGTAAACTCAATACCTAATTGATATGGTCTGGGAGAAGGCTTACAATCAGCCATGGAAAACCTATGAAGTAGATATGTGGCATACTTTTTCTTCCCAATAGAAATCCCCTCAGGAGTCTGGTGAACCTGGAGGCCTAAAAAGTAATGCAATAGTCCTAGATCTGTCATCTCAAATTTTTCCTTCAACTTGTGTATTGAACCATAAAATATGAGCTTCCTGTGAGGATTAAATCATCAACATATATAACCAAGATCAAAATATCCTCACCTTGTTTCAGGATGTAAACATTGTGATTAGACTCACAATGATAGAAGCCAGAACTTAGCAACAAACTATCCATCTTCTTGTACCAAGCTCAAGGAGCTTGTTTTAAACCATAGAGAGAACTATGAAGTCTACAAACTAATGAAGAGTCCTATTCAAAACCCTATGTTTTCTCCATATAGATATCCTCTTGGATATCACCATGCAAAAATGCACTCTTCATGTCTATCTAGTAAATTTTCCATCGATGTGTTGTAGTATGGGAGAGAATAAGGTGTGCTGAATGCATATTTGCAACAAAAACAAAAGTTTAAGAGGAATCCACCCCTTCGACTTGTGAGAAACCCTTATCTACAAAACATGTCTTGTACTTATCTATTAAACCATCTGCTGCATGTTTGGTCTTATAGACCCATTTACAATGCATGAGTTTTCTTCCCTTAGGAAGAGACAATATCTCCCACATGTCATTCTTCACAAGGGAAGAATATTCCTCCTACATGGTAGTATCCCATTCTGGTTTCCCTGAGGCATTAGAAAAATTCACAAGATCAAAAGAAATATCTTGACTCATAAGAGCCATAAAAGAATAAGGATGATGATCAACAACACCAGAAGTCTCTACTCTAGGTGTTGAAGATCACTTGGATCACTAGCCAAATCGTCGGATGCCTATAAAGTGGATTTGACCCATTTAGGTATGGGTTGTGGAGGAGTGGGAGGAGAAGGATCTATAACATGAGTTTAATCAATATCAACAGTAATATCCTCCTTTGCAAGTAAAATAGGAGGTGGATAAGTAGTAACAATTGGATCCCTTGGAGTTTTTGTCTATTCGACTTGAACATCTCTCCGAAACAATGCATCATTAGTAGTAGGATCAAGAAGATGATATTCCTTCACATGCTCATAGTGTCCAAAAAATATGATCTCTTTTCTTTTATTTTCCATGGATTTTCTCATGTCATCATGTTGGCTTGTAAAATTTCCATGTATTTTATTAGACAATCCAATTGAAAATTTCACCCCTTTCGGTCATTTGGTCAAAATTGGTCAAAAATACCAAATTTCCCATGTTCAAAATTCAACTTCTGGGGAAGGTTTTAGGAACCTCGGATCATTTCAGAATCCCATATTGTAGTCAGTAAAAAGGTCTCATAATTTTGTTCAAGACCAGACTTAGAGGAGATTTTATGAGTTTTGGAGTTGTCTTGGGAGAGATTTCTCTCCAAGTACTTTTTATGCACATTATTGAAGATCAGACTTTCGGAGCAGGTTGTAGAAACCCCTGGTGGTGTTAGGAGCTCATATCCCAATCATCATAAATCTTATGGAGTCTACTTCATAGTGGAATGGGTGAGACAAAGTTTTGGGAGAGTAGCAAGATGAAACCTTTCTGAAATCTATAGCACAATGTCCTTTCTGGATGGATAATTTTTACTCAAGGTTTTGGGCACCTCGAGTGGAGTTGGGAGTCTATAAAATTGTCAAATGGAAGAAAATTGAACCCACTTCATGACCTAATTAATTGTTCGGTTTAGACTATTTCCAAACTCCTCCGACAACCCAACTTACTAGTACGACCTCTTAGGAAAAATGTATGTATGAGAAAAATTCATTAAAGGAATTGTTTTCATACTTTATAATTATTTTCATTGGTTTCAGTTTCCTATTTCCATGTGAAATCATATATTATATGGTCAAATTTGGTTAAGTACAGACCCCAGGGTGAAGAGAACACTCCTTGTTCTATTTTTACGTTGTGCGGATGATGTCACCATGTGCATATTGGCGCACTTTGGAAGGGCGTTGGAATTTTGAGGCGGGTTTACACCTTGTAATTTTCACTTTTCATTCCCACTTGCAAAAGCGTGCCCCTATGTGATTGGCTCATTTCAACTTGATGAAAAAACATAAAATGAAGGCAAAAGGAAAGTTAATTTTACAAGTGGGCTCCACGTTCTCCACCGTGACACACATTGGGTGGCCCCTTGTACTTGGGCACACATTGAAGGTGTAATTTTACCAAAAAAAAATCTCCCCATGTTGGTGGAGGCGCCTTTTGGAAATGTATTTGCAAAAAATGTGGAAAATCCAATTTGCATTTACAAAGTACATTCTCCACTAAGGTGAAAATGAAGTTTAAAACTCCGCTTTCCCTCCATTGCATAAGAAAACCCAAAATCATAAAGTACCTCCATTAAACCACTTTTCAATTTGATCAATTCATCCTTCATGATTTCAAAACCACCTCTTATGCCCTAGGTCTCTAAAAATTTGTTTTCCACATTAATTTTGATTCCTTAGTCCAAATCCCTCTCTAAATTTTGACCATAGATTCCTCTTGAGGGTTATTTTCTATTGATATAAGATTAATGACATGTAAATCCATGTTTTAGTTTCTGTAAACACTTGAATTTTTCATGTATTGAAAGTGTGTTGCCCAAACCATTGATATTTGAGTTGGAGATTGCACAAAATCCACACGAAGGAAGGTTCCCAAAATTTTCCAGCAAGTTTCCTACACCAAGACCTATGTTTTGAGTCATTAATAATGTGCTATGATCGATAATTTATCAAGTCGTGAAAAAAATCATTCTTCACCCTCATATCAAAACCCCATACACATGTAAAATTGATTCAATTTTTTTCTCAAACGTTGTGAGAGAATCCCACCAAATTTGGAGAATTCATTAATCTCCCCAAGATCTTCCTAATGAGCCCAAAAAAACTTCATTTGGACAAGAATTTCCCCCATAATGAAAATTTGAATTTTTTCCCTTTTTCCATTAATGCCATTTTTCAAGCTTTTCCCACAACCAGAATTTGTTTTCTAATTTACTGTTGATTCTGACGAGACAATTTCACCAAATTCATAGCATCTACTTGAATTGGGAATATATTTCCAATGAATTGAGTCGCACCCAATTTGGATTTGATTTTCTCTTTTTTTTCCAAAACATGAGTTCAATTATTTGTAGCATTAAAATCCATTCAAATTTATGGATTTTCAAAAACTATCTCAAAATCCAGTTTCGTTTACACCATTGCATTCCCATAACATTATAAGGTTAGTGAAACCATAAAAAAGGAAAATGAAGTTCCAATACTCAGGATACAATCATGTTTTAGTTCTAATGTTTGAGTACCAAGACATTAGAGATAGTAAAGTGGAGCATATGGACTTTGATGATCTGAGGCAAATAATGGATGAAGGAACCTACACTCTCTTGGTTGAACAAATATTCCACAGTGGACTCTACCGAGCCACCAAACTCCCCTTGGCCATTCAAGATTATGACTTCATTCTCACTTGTGTTAAGAATTATGAGGTAGAAATATAGTCCATCACTTCTTATAATGGATCCATCATTGTTTTGTTATCTTCGAAAGGAATCTTAATATGCCTCTCCATTTTGAGATCGAAGAATGTCATCATGCTAAGTAAGGAGGATGCACTACTGGAATGGGAAAGGAAATAATCATGCTTATAGGGAATGACTTATATAAACTGGATGAAGAGTCCACACAAGCTTTATCTCATGCCAAAGTCTCTTTCCCAGTTTGAATTAATTGAAGAGCTCTCCGATTGCATTGTGATCCTCAAACGGCTCATGAGAGAACCATCAACTAAGGAGTTTCATCCATGGATGACACATTTCATGTTAATAACCACTAAGGGATCATGGATAATTGAATCGAGTCAGATTATTAGTGATAATCTAAATTATCAGTTGATCAATCTTGAGAGAGTGAAGAAATTTACCATGGCTTCATTCTTAGTATATGTCATTGTAACACTTCAGAAGTGGTTTGGTTTGATGTTGGAGAGAATCCTTCTAAACGTTACATCAGTGTATCAAGTTTATTCTTAGTTCATATTGCTAGGGTAAAAAAGGCACTATGTCAGAGTGAACAATGTCATCATGATGCACCTGAAAAAAAAAAATGGAAGGGGATAATGTTATCCAATTTTGCACCCCCTGTAAATTGGCCAACTTGACAAATCATGACTAAGGCAGTAGGATGAAGCCTTAGTAATTAAATTAGTGAAAACAGATAAATTTCATGATTTTGGGCACTTGAATTTATTATGGGTGATTTCTCTCCCTCCTTATAGGCCTTAGAATCCCAAAAACTTAGAAAAATTCGTCAAAATGGGAAAAAACAATGTATTGTGGGTGAAGTGGACACTGTGGGAACAAGAGGAACGTTCCATCAGGGAAATGGTTCTCTGTATGGCCAGGTCAGATGAATAGTGTGGTGGGGGAGCAATGGATGTAGAGAAAATGTAGTGCTAATGGAAATAGTGTTGCGGGAATGAAGGGAGCGGGCATAACAGTTCCGCTGGGGTGTTAGTTCCTTAAATCGCCGATCGGGCTGACAATGAAGTGAGCGGAGGGGAAAAACACGAACCAATGACCACTGTAGAAAATGCAGGCCCAAAAAGCACATAGGGAACAATTCCTCTGGGCCAAGAGTTCCCTGATCACCCAATCCATCCGCACAAGCACAAAATATATTAAAGCATACTATAACATCGTGAAAAGAACCTTGTCCTATTCCTCCCGAGATCTTAAAATCCGCATGGCCTTATCTTTTTCCCTGGTACTCCAAATTTCACAATCTTGGTACCATTGGAAAGGTCTTATCATCCTCTACACCATGGAAACTAGAAATATTGAATTAGGTGAGGGTAGGTGTGTGAAAAAGAGGAAATATTCTCTAGAATTAAAGAACACAGTTCCAGGTAGCTCAACCACCACATTTGATGAAGTATGGTGCCTTTTCCTTCTCCCACAAGTAAAGTATCAAGGAGGAATGGTATTGTATGAGTTCCCATACCTATTTTTAGAAAATTAATGCTTTTTTTTGTGGGTTAAAGGTGGAAAAATGAGTTCCCTCTATTTTCCCTCCTCTCTCTCTCTCTCTCTCTCCCATTTTCTATAAATTGTAAAATGATGCTCATTTGTAATGTTGGATACTATTAGAATGCTAGGGCATCATTTCAAAGTGTTGCACAAGTGTTCTTAAGTTCCAGGCTTCAAATTTGGATATCTACATGGCAATCCTTGCCTTTCTCCTTCACCGTAATGGATTGTGCATCTATTTGAAGCAATAAATTCATGTTTTGTGGTTATTATCTACCCTAGCTTGTGTTCTATTGCATTTTCTTGCCTTTCGTTGCATCTGTAGGTATATTGTGCATATTTTATTATCCTTATAGGGTTTAAATATATTGTTCTCCATGGAAATGGTAGTTTGAATGTTGTTTTGGACTATAGCACTCATGTCTTCCCTCTCCTCCACTTTTCTCCCTCTTTCCCTCATTTAAGAGTGTCTTTCCCATTGTTCTTGGTGCTATCACCTCCCCTTAGTTTAGGATTTCAGTTTTATGCATCTCCTTCTCACCCTTGTCTCTTGGAATTATAGAGTAGATTTATATAGCTGCATTTCTCTTCTTAGGAGTAGTTTTAGTAGTAGGAATAAGTAGAGGAAGATGACCTTATCCGGAGGTCTGTCTTAGTGCAAGTCCCACAACTTGGAGACAAACCCATGTTTCTTCAAAGCCCTACATCATTGTAATTTGGTACAGGTGTAATTTTGAGCTCCAACAGATACCAATTTTTGGTTCTCTGTAGAAGCTTACATGTTGATAAGTAAATACGGGATCCATTTCTCACAATTAAGGAGCTTCTCCTACATCCGTGTCGCAGGGTTTGATGAAGACCCATTGAGAATCCCAAGATATCTGAGTAACAAGCTCATGTTCATAGAGCTATGTAGGAAACTAGCTAGAGTACACATCAAATGCCACAAAAGGAAGAGGAAAGGAGTGACATTCCCAATTCAACTAGGAATGTAATCCTGTAAAAACCTAGTGGATGAAAACAACATTGAATCTTCCCTAGGATCCTTCAATTTATACTCTTATTCAACCAAAAAATAATTTTATAGTAAGAAATACATGGGGGAAAAGCACAAGTATTGTTTTCCTGTGTTTTTGCATGGGTAAAATTCTCTTGAAAATAGGACAACCATACCCTAGTGTCGAAATGTTTTCTATGTCATACCTTTCCAAGACACCCCCCTAGGTCAACATATTCCCTGTACCAATCCTATCTTGTCATTCAAATGGTCTATATGTATTTTTCATCCATTATCGTAGATTGTTTAGGAAGAAAAGGTCATTCAAAGAACTTTTGGAGTAGCATATCTGAAAGTGGAGTTCTTAAGCAAAATTAGGAAGGGCTATCATCAACCTTCCTAAGCCTAGTGTGCAACCCCTGGAGCAGATAAAAGGTCGAAATTCATCATGGAGGGGTGTCCAAGAGCTAGAAACATCAACGAACAGATTTTAGAAGATTCTAGGAAGTTTTGGAGGTTTTGGAGCCAATTCACCGAAAGTGGGTTTTTTAGGCCGAAGGAGCTTGCACCATCTAAGATCAACTTCAAACCCCATGCATTTTACCAGGAAGCTCATTCTTTCAATGCACATCAGGTGATCCCGAGAAAAAATGAAGTTTTTGAAGGTGTTTCAAGAAGTATTAAGGAATGTGAACCATATAATACTTAATAAAATGAATTTTCCATTCAAAATCATATAAATAAGCATGCAAAAATTCATCCGGGAGCTCAAGTTATTGTCTTTCTAAGTCGCCCTCCAAGGTATGTTATCCGATACTTAATCAAATTCATAAAGGGACACGTGGAAACTTGAGGATGAGGCACATTGTTTTGGAACCATTTCACCAAACCAAAGGGAAAATACGTGAAAAAAATTGTGCCCTCCACCTTTAAGCTCTTTGGTCACTCATATGAGCCTAGCGGCTCACTTTAAGCTCCTTTGACTGAGTTGACTTCCTCCTCCACCAACTCCCGCATGCTCACCACTTGTCCTGAAAAGGATAAGGAATTTTTTTTTGCACCTATTTTCCCAACCAAAGGGATAATTGGGGAAAAATAATTCTCCCCACCCCTTGGTTTCCTTCATATTCCTCATACGACCTTCATCTGGCCCTCAGGTGCTTATTTTTGGCTCCCCCCTTTATTTCTCTCATCGAATGAATGATTGCTACATGTCACAAAAAGGATAAGGAACATTTTTGTGCACATATTGTTCCAAAACAAAGGGAAAATGGGGAAAAAAATGCACCCCAACCCCTCTCATTGCGTTCAAAGCTTATAAATTCCGGACTTAGCCATTTTGTGTTCATTCTCCCACATTCTCCCTCCACTGCCAAAACTCTGCCAAATTTTCCTAGGATCCCGCCTTCATAATTTTCATCTCCATAAATTTCCTCCATGGTCTCATGATATAATGAAGAGAAAATAATTTAAAAACATGGATTTTTGAAGGCTAAAGGCTTGTTCTTCGCCAGAATGACTTTGTAACCCGCAGGGAGAAATTGTTCGTATCTTGAAGACCGTTACACGAATCAATGCGAGGTTTTTTGCAATCATATATTTTTAGAGGCCATTAAAATCCAAGAAACAAATTTCCCATCCACACCCTAGTTTTTTTGCAACAAAGAAACCTCAGTTTCCTCGTGGAAAAAGTTTAAAATTTAAAATCTCCATTTCCAAACACCGTGTAGACTTGAAATTTTAGAGGTACACTAAAATAAAAAAATCCATATAAAAAAAGGTGGTTTTATCGAAAACCAAGGCCTAGAACCCAAATTTCTAAAAATAGTAAGCCTCCTACATAGGTACTTGCTATTTTTAGTAAATCTACATAGGAAGTAGTTTCAACAGAAACAATGTGCATATAAGTTATCTAGAAGGACAATTTCAGAGATCAGAGCCGAAAAGGGTAGAAATTGTCACTTACTAACAATAGTAACCCCCATTTTTTAGGTGCAGTAAAGTGTTTCGAGAGACATGAAGCTTGAATTCATAGGTATTAAATCATTCTTGGCTTTAGTCATCAGTGTATTCAAGGTGATAGGATCATCATGGTTGCAATACCCTAGTAGTTTTTCTAGTTTCTCATCCAAGTGCATAGCCGAAAGAATGAAGGAATGATTACAATTCATGGTTTAGAGTGATTGTTTCATATTGCAGAATGATAATTCTTCAGTATACTTCATCAGAGATTTCTAATCAGTACAGTAGTATGGTCATGTTGCAAAGGTCGTCAGGATCTATTTTCTAGCTTTAACTTCTTTATAAGGGATCTTCATGAGTGAAAAACGTGGTCACCAAAGGAATCATTCAACAATGTTTCTAATCACTTAGTTCAAGGTGTCAATTTATCATTTAGGGAGGATTTATCATGATGTAAAGAGTTTAAAGTCTAAAGTTCATCGATGGAGTTGATCTTCATCAGAGACAAAGTTTTCCTCATCCATGCTTCATATAATCTATTTATCTCCCTCCTTCTCTCTTTCTCTCTCTTATCTCTCTCTCATTTCTAATTCTTCGTTGGGCCTCATCATTTTATTTTGTCCTATTCACTTAAGTGACCTATTTTCAAAATTGTAAAAGTATTTTCTCAAAATTATAAGATAAATACTTAATTTGTATTTTCTAATGAAAAATGAAAGGTCAAAAGTAGAATATGGAATGTGAAGAGTCATGTGAGGGAGATGAAAGATCAATCCACAATGCTATAAATTGGGATGGCCTCTCCATTCCAAAGGATCCTAGATTTTGAATAATTCCCACTCTATAGAAATTGTGGATTGTAATAGTTGTCAAACTTTGTATCAATGTAGAAAAAATCAGAGATGCATTTCTTCTATTATCCCTTTCTCATGTATTTCCTCTATCTCTCTCTCTTTTATACAACTTTGTGAATGTCAATAAATGATCCCAAAAGAGCTTTGTATGCTTTTCTTGATAAAGAGAATCTTTGAAACTTGGTATTCATAATCTTATCTTGTCACTTGATAGTCTGTAACAAGGTTGTTCTTATTCTATATTGAATGATTGAACTACTCTAGTTATTGGGTGTGAAATCTACAATTGGCCTACTCACAATGGCAATAACCTTCCTTTCCTAATTTCTCTCCATCTCCCTACATTGCTATAATTTCCTCCCTTGTAACCACTGTACAAGTGTCTTTCCATAGGTTTAGTGGAGTGTCCCTATGTGATATCCTAACCTTTTGGGACAACTCACAATAGTATATAGGATTAGATTAGTTTTCATTCAATAATGGAAGCTACACCATTCAATGCAGAGGGGTGTAGCCCCATGAACATTGGTGGAGACACCTAATTTTCCTTACCGACAAATTTTCTCACCAACAAGTATCTAGGCATATCTCACCAACAATTGAACTAGTTAGTTTATTTCAGATTCATTTCTTTCTCATGAAACATAGGTCAAGAATAGATGGTTATTTCATTTTAGGTTAATTAATTGGGAATGCAATCTAGTTAATTAAATAGTTTAAACATGGCGTTTATCTTCTTTTTAAACTAAATTTACTTCTTTTTTTTGTATATAACCAAGTTTTAATGTAGTTTAGGAGGCCAAAATAAAACAAGCCAATTCACGTTACCCAATCATAGTCATTGTTTCTGCTTGGATCCCAATTCAGCTATCTAGTAATTCACACTACCATAGTTCTCCATAGGTCAAAACAATGATTGTCTCTTTAGGCTACATATCAATATGATGTCACAATCTTACATCATCTTACATGTAGATAGATAAATTAGCATGTAAGGTCGTATGTAAGGGAAGTGAGAGTTCATCAAGGAATGAGGAACATGTATCAAGCTTTGCAAGTGTATTCCATGAGCACCTACCCTACACGTTTTCAAAAGAGCCTTATCATAGCATCAATGCTAAGAACTAAATATTCCTACTCAGTTAATTCCCCTTGAGCCAAGAGACTATTGTATTTCTCAATTTCATGATTCCTGATGAAATCTAAGTCTTTCGAGTTGTTAAATGACTCTTCCCATCTTTATATCCATCATGTAACATCATGTGGCCACACTAGTGATAAAGAGAACTCCTCCTGTAGATGAAGGTTATGGTAGTATATTTTACTATCTCACATAGGCATTTCATTAAGACACTTTACTACGTCCATTGACAACCTAAAATAATCTCATGGAGTCCAAGACATCGTTAAGGTTATGTTTCAACGAAAAACAGCCCTGTATGAAGGCTCCAATATTTGAGCTCTCTCCTATCATTTGGAAGATCACTCCTTGTAGCGTTTGCAAAAAAAATCCATGATTTTAAAATTCCCCTTGTACTTATAATGGATTCCTTTTGGGTCTAGATTTATAGACTCATTCCCATGCATGTCGTTGCATTATTTTCCAAAGCTAAAATGTGAATGAAAGATTATGACACATGACCTAGGGGCTATCCTATCAAAGTATGATGTGACACTAATCCTTGGAAACTTTTACAAATCTTCCAGCAGACTGCGGCACCAAGCTCAAAAATCCCAAACTCTTGAGAGTGAAACAACTCTACCATCCCATGTCACAAATATTAAGTTCTTTAACTTATCCTCATATGATCTAGACCTTCATGGACCTATAGTGGTCATCCTCTAAGTCCCTTGTGGGCCAGTCACTCCTTTGCAAACAGTTCTAGGCATTTATAGTGGCAAGATGATCTTGATGAAATATGACCTTAAGATCATGGAATGAATCCATAATACTTCAAAAGATGTCATTATGCTTCATAGAAATTCTTCCACTCTACAACATCATTGTCTTGCATAAAAAGGATGCCAAGGTAAATGATCTGATCACCGTTACTCACACCAAGGGTCCACCTATCAGTGCATACACGATTCAACCCAAGATAATCGATTGAGATCATGTGAGTCTGGATGCTAAGTATAACTAAGTATGGAAATGATGGTGTATCTTTAGTCCAGATGATCCCTTCTCTTAGACATAGGTTATGTCCATATTAGAAATGTAAGATGAGAGCCCTTATTTATGTTATCAAGGATTTCCCATATCATCAAAATCTAGGCCTTTAGATAAAATAACATCAACACTGATCACTTGTCTAAGTTGACGAGTCCCACATGCGTAATTAACTTTAACCTCGAGTTTGATGACATTTCATAAACATTGTAGGAGGTATGCCTTCTTCTGATCCTTGATTCTATAGAAATGAGCTCATGGATATGCTACACTCCTATTAGAATGTGGCTTATAATGATTCTGAGGTGCCTCAAACATAATACCTCGGATAATCTACTGTGCCCCTATAACACACTAGTTGGATGACATCATTCTCAATATCTCCTATTCCCCACGGGAATTACTTCTCTAGGATGTCGTGCTTTAAATACACCTTCAACAATAGAGATCTCCTCTATATCTCTATTTCATCATGTCATAGGCTCCTAGACTTCACTTGCTGGTTATAACCATTGATTACACATGGCACGAGGATGCTTAAGCATGATCATTTTATACATGTAGAGCCCAATGAAAACTTTATCCAAGAAACTCAAAGTTAAGTAGGTTAGGAATTCTTCATTGGGACAAAACAAATCCATATAACCAGTCTTCTTCAGTCACCACTCTATTACTCTCATCATGGTTTTTCTCACATATAGATCAATGATACTTGTCGGGTTATCTCTGGTAAAAGTATGTGAGCAATCATGCAGGAAACTGTGAGGAGTCTTATGCTTTTGAAGTATAGAGTATGAGGCTCCTCTCTTTTATTGTCAAGGATCATTCTATTTGCATCCCCCTATAGCTAGTTGTCTCTCCTCTACTCATTGATCCCCGTATTCCTCATCCTTCTCAACTTTGATCTCCAATCGTAGATTTGCAATCCTCACGCAAATATTTGATCAAGATTGATTATTCTCTCTTGATCCACATGATAAAGTAGTCTACCAACTTTGTGTAAAAATTATCATGTAAGTCTGTCTTACTTTGCATATTGGACATGTATTCATAGTAGAATATCAAAATTCTACATGAATTCACTAACATAATAAATGACACACATCTTTCATTTATTACCCAAATCATTGATTCACTCAATTTCCCTTGGAATCTCACTATTTACCTCTTAGCTTAGACTCTTGGGTTTCTACGACCATTGCTTGCCCATAGGTTCAGTGGAGTAATCCTATGTGATCCCCATTTTATATATCACCCATAAAATAACATTGGTTTTATCAATCTCTTGCTTAATTTTTAAATAGCCATGGAAGCCCCCACCATTCCGATAGTTTGGTAATTTTACCTAGTCATATCATGTGTTGGGTTTATCTCTCCCACTTGGGTTTTTAATGCCATTGACAAAAAAACCTTGGATACTTTGGTTATATTTACTACACTCTCCCACTTGGTCCTACCTAATTTTTACTTGTGTTAGACCTCTAATATGGAACCTGCAAAATCACATAAAAATCCTACAAGAATCCACTACCTACTCTATCATCATCATTTCTTAAAAACCTTTTACTGCATTTCATTTTTCTAAGCCATAGAATGTTCCCCTATCAATTTTTGCATCCAATAAAGCAAAAGGGAATCATGATGAAGTAAACATTTGTCATACATCAAACCATCAATACCCACCTAGAACATTAAGATAATCTACATTTTGACTATCTTTGGGGAAAATTTCGTTTGAATCAATTTGCCTCTGCCTACATTTTTACTATTTCGACCCCTTGCCACCCTTTCCCAGATTAAGAAGAAAACTACAATAGGATTCATGACCAACGCATGCCCCGTCATCCACCACCTCATCCACTGCCTCGTACTGCATTCACCATTGTAACATAAAGGATCATCCTCTAGTTGCCCCCAATTTTAGAAGCTCAGTTTCTCTCAATCCAATTAGCACAAGTGACTTCATAAATGAATATCCTCAACCTGGGATTATTTATAGTGCCTTCTTATACTTGATTTCAACATTAATCTATGAAACTTCACAACCTTCATACCTTTCAAAAGAAAGATATCTTAATTTTTTTTGTGAAGTTATGCCACCATCGTGGCATTGAGCTGATCATTTCTATGTATTAAACATACATCTACTCCTAAGATCCCATCTACATAATTATCATTTCTTCTCATTACGAAGCTAATTTAAATAATCAATATGACCACTAAAATCTAGGTGATTTGTGTCTTGTTTGATATAATTGACCATGTATAGTGTTTCTTTTCAAAGTCTTTCATATTTCATAGGTTCCAAGTAGCTATTGCACCATCACAAGTAAGTTCCATGATGCCGGTAGGTAACAATTCAAAGGTAGGTATATCCTCATCCTCACTCCATCTGTTACATTCAAAAGGATTACTACCAACTCCTATAGCATCCCCTTACATTATTACTTTAATTTCAACAGAGGAAAGGTTGATAAGTTCTATCTATCTTTTCAAATAGGAGTTTATCAGTTGAATAACTTCATAATTGATTATGGAGCCTCTACAATGTGATGCATATAAAAGTTACAAATGCTCTTAGTTTCACTTTGACACGATCTCATGAACGTTGTTACTTTATGGAGATGAAATAAGCTCCTCTTATTAGGATGATCAAATATTATGAAGTATCCTTTGTTTATTTCCCATACAATAAAGTGTTGATAACCAATTTGGTATCTAACATTCAAGAAACTTATGGAATGTTGTTGAGTATAAGTTTATCCCATGATGTGGGAGGTGAAATTAGAATGGATTGTTTTTGTGTGATTATTTCTATCAATGGTCAATGAAGAAGATATTTCTTGTGAGAAAAAATTAACTAAAATATTGATTAGTTGGATGACCCAAGAGAGGATATTCTATACCAAGACAATAGACATGGTAATTACTTCATTAAATCTGATAAATATGAAGAAAGTGCCTCTTGCGATAAGAGTAAGATGAAGATGAATTTTGGTCTTTAGAATTTAAGTGATCGCAGTCACTCTCATTCAGGTTCTTGGTGTAGGTTTTGCGTTGATTTCTCCTTTAGGTAAAATTCTTCCTTTTACATACAAATTATAGTTTGTAAACATGAATAACACCACCAAATATGAATTTCTTATACTTGGAAGGAGTACTGCCGAAGCCATGGGAATAAATTAGCTGGACATGATTGGGGGGTGTTAAGGTAATTGTAAAACAAGTCAAAAATGAATATCAAGATAAGAATTTAAGGCTCAAGTACTATAGGAATAGAGTTTGGGACTGTCTGGAAGCCTGTGTTGAAGTATTTCTCAATCCAAGTTGTACCTATGAGAACATAATGAAAGAACAAAATCCCTCATTGTCTCAGTCTTCTCTAATGAGTCCTCATCCTTCATTTAATATGTAATAATTATCTGTTGAAATGATTTTCGAGGCCTAATCTACCTAATAATACTAATAAATGACAAGTATTTAATGATGATGACCATATCCCATATTTCCTATTATAAATATAGTATTTTAATAACCTTTGATATGAAGGGAGCAATTCTCCATAATAGGAATATGGTGTAAATGAAGAAAAAGGTGAAATTGAAGACGTTGATTCAGAAGGTATGATAAAGATAAAGGGTAGCAAGATTCCTAAAAGGGATTGTTTCTCTTGAAGAACTCTTTGATACAACATGATAAGTTTTTTAAAAGATAAATTCAAACACTCTTCATACATCTCATGCTTATTTCAAGAACAGTCAATATAAGAACAAAATAACATACAATAGTCTAGTAAACATAGGTAATTGATGATCTCCTTGATTAGCTGAAGAAGTTTTGTCTTGATTTTTTAAGAAATATTCTAATGTCCTGGGATATTCATATGAGAGAATTAAATTCATTTAAAACCAAAGGAAGATGTATCATTATATACCTCTTAAACCAAAGGTGAAGCATTTCAGACAAAATTAGAGGCAATAAAATCCTAAAATAGCTAGAACAATTCAGGAAGAAGCATTTAAGGGGTTGATTATTAGGATCATTTTTCCTATCCATCATTCCACCTGGTTGGAAAATATAGTTATGGTCTGTAAGAAGAATGGTGGAATAAGGATTTGTGTTGAATTGAAAAAATTGAATTAATGTTCATTAAAGGACAATTACCCACTCCCCATAATGGATCATATTCTTCAAGTGGTTAATAGTTCAAAAATGTTTTATATGTTAGATGGCTTCTTTGGATATAATCAGATTGAAGTTGCACAAGAAGATAAACACAAGAATACATTCAATACTTTATGGGGAACCTTTTCATATAAGCATATGCCATTTGGTATTATCAATGCAAGGGATACTTTTTAAAGAGATGTGTACTTAACATTTAAAGACTTGAAAAATAAGTGCATTGTGATATACCTTGATTATCTCATGGTGTACTATAAGAATTTAAGTGATCATTTATAACACCTTGAACAAGTCTTGATATGGTGTAGAACACATGGTATATCACTCAACACCAAAAAGTCAATTTTTGGAGTAACAAAACAAAAAATTCTTGGACACGTCGTGAACAAGGAAGGAACAAAGATTGGTCCTAAATGAGTAAATGTAATTCAAAAAATATCATTTCCCACAAGAAATCATGGAGTTCATTCTTTCTTTGGTAAGGTCAATTTACTTCACCTCTTTGTCCCAAATTTTACAAAATTGACTAAGCACATCACAAACATGATGAAGCATCAAGAAAGCTTCAAGTGGAGAAAGGAAGGTAAGGATTACTTTGAAGATATAAAAAAATCCATTACTAAATCCCCTACACTAGTATGTCTTGATTTTAACAAAGATTTCATCATATAGTGTTATGCTTCCGAAACACACTGTCATAGTTATTTTGGTATAGAAAAAGGAAGAAGTTGAATCTCCTATTGCCTTCATGAGTTGCACACTAAAGAAACATGAGATGATATATTCAACCATGGAGAAACATGATTTCTCAGTGGTTCAAGGTAGTGAAAAAAATTTGGTTCTACATCTTGAACTCCCATGTAATTGTGTTCATTCCTAACTCTGTGCAGTGAAGAACATTCTCACTCAACAAGAATTTGGTTCCAAGATGGTGAATTGGACCTTGAAAGTTCAAGAATATGATCTTGAGATACAAACCATTAAGTTTGTATGAGGGAGAGGCTTATGGAAAATGATAGCTGAAGAATAACACTGAACTCTGAAGCGGGAACACTAGATCAGATCCTCAAGATGGTGTGACAGATCATGAATTGTCTATGGTACTCTTGATTAGTACTACTTCAGAGTGGTATTATAGATAGCATTAATTTCTTGATCTATGGTGATTTTCCACCCCACATAAATGAAAATCAATTAAGAACTCTCAAACTTCAAGCAACAAGGTATGTCATATGGAATCATGTTCTTTATAAGAGGGGATTAGATGGTTGTTTATTGCGGTGTGTAGATAAATAATAACAAGAAATACTATTGAAAGATTACCATGCTCAAGCTTGTGCAAGAAATTTTTCAGCTACGGTTATGACCCATAAAATCCTAAGAGGGAGATACTATTGGCCTAACTTATTCCAAAATGCTAAAAAATGGGTAGCCAAATGTGAGCCATGTCAACAATTTTAGGCATGCCTTAACTTGTTGCACTTCTGCTTCACCCCATGGTGATTGAAGAACCATTCTAGTAGTGGGATTTAGAATTTGTAGGAGTTCTCAACCCTCATTCCAGTGTCAAGTCACTCCTATGTTCTCACGGTGAAAAATTATTTTACTAAGTGGGTTGAGACTATTCTAGTTAAGCATGCCAACATGGAAACAATTTGTAATTTTCTCAAGGGGCATATCATAGTCCATGTTTTAGTGTACCGTAGAATATTTTTGTTAATAATGTCATCTACTTCTCTTATACATGGAGCTAACTAAATTTTTCTACGGATATTGAATTTATTTATCTTATGCATATGATTACTACCCCCAGCGAAATGGTCAAGTTGAATCTAACAACAAAAATATTATAACCATCATTCGTAAGCTAGTTGACAAAAGTATAAGAAACTAACACAAAAGGATCTATGATGCATTATGGGATGATCAAATCACTTATAAGAAAGCCATAAGTATGTCCCCATTTCAATTATTATATGGTGTTAATGTAGAGGTAACCTTATCAGTTGAAATACCTACCTTGTAGTTTGTAAGAGTAGTTGAAGATAGTCAATTTCAAGGTCCCGTGGATAAGAGAGTTTTGTACCTTGAGAAAATTTGTGAAGATAGAATTATAGTGGATGATCGGATCAAGGAAAACTCAGTTGAAGGTGAAAAATATATTTGAACAAAAAAGCATGGCCAAGAGAATTCCAAGTAGGTAGATCTAGTCTCTATTGCGGGACAAATGAAGAGAACCAAAAGGGATCCACAAGAAGTTTGACTCATTGTGGCTAGGACCAATCTAGATCATAGATATGTTTGTGGAGATAGTTCCTTCTATCTATCATACCTAGATGGTACACCCTTGGAATTACCTCACAGTGGGAAATATTTGAAGTTGTACAAATAATGAAAGCGGGTTGTCCTCCTGCATGTACCATAGGTGATTTAGGTTTGTTTTTTTATTTTGTGTTTTCCTTTCCCATTGTGTTTTGTGTGTGTTTTCCCCTTTCATTGTGTGTTTCTTTCCCATCAGTGTGTGGATGTTCAAGTAAAGGATTTTAAAGTAAATCATATTGTTTTCTTTCAATATGTAACGAGAGACTCTTATCAGCCACTAGATAAGGCGCTGGTCAACTTAGGTTTGTGAGTTTATGGTGTTCCTACTTGCCTCATTTGTATTAATGTCTAATCCAATATAAGTCCCATAAGTATGAGATAGTTGTTGTCCTATAAAATTTCCCTGCATTTTATTGGACAACCCCTTTGAAATTTTTATCCCTTTTCGGTCATTTTGTCAAAATTGGTCAAAATTGCCAAATTGTCCATTTTCAAAATTTAACTTCTATGGAAGGTTTCAGGAGCCTTAGAGTGTTTCAGGAGCCCATATTACAGTAAACAGAAAGGTATCAGATGTTTTTTCATGAAATTATGATTTAGAAGAAATTCTATGAGTCTTTGGGTTGGTCTTTGGAAAAGATTTTTCTTGAGTCAATTTTTGGGGAAAAGGATTGTGTGTGCATTATTGAAGATCTAACTTCTAGTGAATGTTTTTCAGAAACCTCATGTGGTTTTGGGAGCTCATATCCTAGTCATCAAAAATATTATGATAGTACTATTTAATAGTGGAATGGTGAAAAAATTTTGGGGAGTCATAACAAGATGAAACCTTTCGACACTGAAGCATGGTGTCCTTTTTGGATGGAAATTTATATTGAAGGTTTCAGGAACCTTGAGTAGAGTTAAGGATCCTAAAAAAGGTAAAATTAAAAGCACATTGAACCCCCTTATGATCCAAGTTATGGTTTGGTTCACACATTTTACAAACTCATCTATGGAAACTCCACTCACTAGTCACACCTTCCTAGGAAAAAAAATGGAGGTATGAAAAAAAACACTTTAAGGAACTCATTTTAAGAAATTTTAAATATTCTCATTGGATTCATTTTCCTATTTCCATGTGAAATCATATATTATAGGGAACCAAATTTAGTTAAGTACTAGACCCTGGAGTGCAGAAATAACACTCCTTGGTCTATTTGGTACGTTGTGTAGATTATGTCACTATGTGTGCCTTGGACACACTTTGGAAGGGTGGTGGCCTTTTGAGGTGATTTTTCACCTTTCACTTTTCACTTTGTATTCCCACTTACAAAAATTTTCCCCCATGTGATTGGATCATTCCAACTTAATCAAAAAATATTGAATGAAGGAAAAAATAAGTTATTTTTGCAAGTGGTCCCCATATTCTCCACCATGGTGCACATTTTTAGGCCCTTTGCACATGGGGCACACATTGAAGGTGAAATTTCACCCTATGTTGGCGGAGGAACCTTTTGGTCATGCATTGTTTAAAATTTGGAAAATCCAATTTGTATTTGTAAAGTGCATTCTCCATGTCCAAACAAAGTTTAAAACTCACTTTTCCTCCCACACAAAAACATCTCAAAATCACAAAGTACCTCCAGTAAACCAATTTTGAAGCTATTTATTTCCTCCTTCATGATTTCAAAAACTACCTCTTGTTGTAGACACTAAATCACACACTTTGGGTATTTTATCTTGTCCTGATCACATACTACTATTCATAATATTTCTAAGTAAAAAAATTACTAATTAACCCATTTATTTGGCCATCTTTACTTTCTTTCTGTTGCCACTTTTGATCTTACATTACTTCTAGCCCAAGCTGTATTTTCATACTTTGACATTTCTTATCCTAGACATCAACGCCCAGCCAAGATGCTAGCATCAGGCAACCCTGTCCCCTCTGGCGCCCCTGACATCTTTGTACTTTGTTCACATCTTTTGGGTCCTTTCTAACCATTTGGGCATCTTATTTTTTGTAGTCAACCTTTTCAGGGTTAATTATGAAATTCAAGTAAGGAAATCATATAAATATAAATTTATGTGACCATAATAAGGGACCAAGCACTAAGTATTAGCTATCACCACCTAAAGTTACATCTAAAAGCTATTCAAGAGAATTCAAGCATTCATTCAAGGGAAAGGGACTAAATTATTCTACATATACTTCACAGGAGGGGAAGCTCATTCTATTCCATGCACACATCTACTTACATCTTATACATCTATCTATTGCTCGCTATCTAGTGTGAAATGCACAAGACCCACCTAGGGCACGATTCTTCACACACACACAAAACTACATTGGCTCTGAAATGTAGTGTAGCACTTAGTCATAAGATCACTTATTTGATAGCTGAGGAAAGTATCACCCCTCATTTGCATTCTTTTCTTTTTGGTATTTGAACCACTTTTGAGGGTTTTACAGGTCACTTATTTTTGGCATGTTACCAGTGACATCAACGATTTATCATGTGATATACTAGTGATAAGAAGCAAAGGACAATGAACACCTTATGACCCTGTGAAGGAGGTTTCTTGAGGGTTTGAGCAGTCACAAGTACCCAAAGTAGGTATATGGCATCTGAAGTTGTCCCTAACCCATTCCAGGTGCCCCACTCTAGGAAGATCCTATAGTGGCACATTTTTCTGAGGATCTGTATTCCATTTCTCCCTCTATGTTCATTAGTTCCTCATTGTGGCACAATCCATATTTGATTATGAATTAACTAAGTCATTTTATCTCTTCTTTGTAACTAGGGTTTCATACTTTCTATCTTAACCTTCTTGGGTCTGATTTTGTACTTATTTGCATATTCATTTATTGTTGCATTGTAATCAGAATTAGGCATTTGTTTATTTCAATATTTTCTTAATAATTTTGGTGAACCCCACACATGATTGATCATTTGGATCCTTCTTTAGAACATCATATTTTCTATCATGGCTCCTAAAATTGCTCAAATTTATTTGTATGATTTAATTCAAATGCATCCTAATTGACAAGTTGTTCTAAAAAATTCCCTAGACAACATGTATCTCCCTAGAGATACGTCATCGCATCTAGTGAGTGTTATTTTTTATTGTCTATATGACGACCCTAGTCTTCATGATCCTCCATCTAATCAGCCCATGTTAGAGTCAATTCAAGCTTTGCATTCTTTATTTCAAGACACGTTTCAGGCTATGGAATCCAAAATTACATCTCTAAAATTTGAAATCCAACATCTTATGGACGCTTCTCAAGATCATGTTAGTTCTTCTCATTCTCATTCTATGTATTTTACATGTGCTTATATCAGTGAGCCTCAAGTCTTTCCATTACCAGATCCTCTCATGTTTGATCGCAATGTTAAGAAACATGATATTCTTACTGAGCTCCTTAGTCATTAATTGATCAATTTGCCAACTACTCATTGCTATTCTCCTTATCAGCTGATCAAATATCATGGTATCCCATTTTATTTTATCATCAAATCAATGGACATAATGAAAATGACTGTTATGCTTTACAACGAAGAATCGAGCATCTTGATTGTTAAGGATTTATCTAATTCATTGCACAACATTTTGTTACATGCCCATCTACAAATGCTACATCTAAATGGGCTCCTAAATCTACTCCTTCTATGTCTTATGAACATCATGCCATCACTTTTAATGTGTTTTCTTCGGCTAGTGAAGCGCTGCCTATTCAACCCACTCTGACTAAAAAACCACCTCTCAAGGTCCATTTTTCATTACCTCCTCCTACTGAGTCATCTATATCATTACAAGTCAAACAAATCTCCCAACATCTCCTCCTCTCAATTATTATATGGTGTTACCAAACAAGCAACCACTTTCTACGCAAGACAAACAAACTATATCTGGCATCTTTTGACTTCCACCCCTCGAGGTTCCTAAGCCATCACCACTTTATCATCCAATTACTTTTGTCAAAGAAACTACTCCTTACATTGATCCACTCAATGTCATCGACTAGATCTCCATCACTTACATAGTTGGGGGGTACCATAGCTTCCCCCTTGTATTGCTATCAAATGTCACTATCATATGATGCACTTGACGCCCTACACTTAATGTCTAATATCTCCTAAGCATTAATACAGACCACTTGATACATGTGTATCACCATTACCTAATGACGCACTCTTGTGATTTGGTTCACACTATACTATTGAGGGCATCTTATCCACATGAACCTCATACACTACACACCACACCACACTACACACTGCCAACTTATGACACCTTAGTCCTACAACACATTCAACACAACATAATACACACTCAAAATATTCAAAACATATAACACCATAGACAAATTCACAACATACTACACAAGCGACACATTCATGACACCTTTCTCTCATGCACAAACAACACAACACATTACACATTCAACATATATCTCACACAATTAATGCAACACACTACCTTATGACACACTCTAGTTCCACGGTCCATACTCGAATGATGAAGGTATACATATAAAAATGACCTTCACGACACTCATATGCTCTTTACGCTCTACACTTTATCGATCATGTCTTTCTAGAAAATTATCAAACCATTTCCCGATGACACACTCTTGTTCTACGGTTCATTCTTAACTGTTGAGGGGGCATATATAAATGAAAATCATCTGATACATACACATCCACTTAGGGGGAATGCTTCTCCTATCATTCACTTTGCATTCCATTCCATTTCATCCACAACATACTATAGATCTTGGTCACATTTAGTCTTGTTTGTGTTTACTTGTTACATGCACACTTTATCACACATGCTAGTAAGATATTTTGTATGTCATTATATTTATCATATACACATGCGTGTTCACTTTATTTCTAGTTCTGATCGTAGATTTTATAGATCCATACATGCAGTATGGATGTTTGGTGCCATACATATTACCAGTCCCATAATGGCTTATGGGGGCATCTAATTTCGTACACTACAAGTGTTATTGTTTCATTTTTCATAGCACATTACTATATTATACTATACAAATTTTGACATACATTTTATCTTTCAAAGATGCTAATGGGTGATTTATATGTAACATGTGTCTTGTTGGTTTCTTTGCTTCCATGGTTGTCTTTTACATTGCTTGTCATTATTTTTCATTGTTTGCCAATGTGTGTGGGCTTTTCCCTTTATCTTGTGTGCACACTTGTATGACTTTGGCCTACTCAATCTTGCTTTTATTCCAACATCGTGAATGATGTCCCATATTTGAAACCCACTTTTTGTGGTCTACTTTTTCTTCTTAGGTGTTTACACTGCCTTCTTGCGTTTTAGCTTACATATTTTCTGTTAGTTTTCTAGTTTAGATCTTAGAGCGTGTTTTTCTTGTTTGTACCAACACGTGTCTCCTAGACACTTTGTTTACATGTGCCTTTATTTCTACTGAGCACACTCCCTCTCCCCTACAGGGGAACCATTTCAGCATAACGATCAGTCCTCCTTTGGGCCGCATAATCCTCAACAACGTCGCATGCATCCCAAATGAGGGGGACATCATTTGGTTGAATCATTCATCCCATACAACAGTCTATAGTCATCACACAACACAATTCAATACCAATACAACACAATCATCAATCTCAGATAAGGCTCAAAATCTAACTTAGGTCTTGTTTTCATGTGGATCGTGCACCCGTTGAATATTTGAGTGATCTCATGCAATGTTAGAACATACCCTAAGGTGTGGGACCTTGTTTCCTTGGGATGAACCTCTAGAGAAGGCTGACTTCTTTTAGAACCTAGAGCCCTTGATATCTGATAAAATTGCAAAGCTAAAACACTTAGAAATATCCTAATCTACTCATTCTTTGGGATTAAGGTTAGAGATAAATAACAATAAAAATTTAAATAAGGTGATGCACCAAGTTGCAAACTCAACAAATAGATTCATTCAACAACACAATTAACATACCACAAAAATCAATTATATGAATATTTCATGTGATACTCTCTAATCTTTGACTCGTAAGTATAATTCACTTCGATAATAGAGAGGGACTAAATTCCCCACAGCTGAAACACAAAGTTTCTATGTCACATTCCTAAAGATTAAATAAAAATTATAAAGGTAGATCAATCAATTTATATCAAGGAATTAAACATTCAAAAATTAGAGATTAATCAATTGGAGAACAATACACCATACATTCCACAACAAAATATTGTTTTGAATATTATCAAAAGGCTAAAAGTAGCTTGAAAACTCTTCCAAGATTGAATAGAATTCTCACCAAATCTAAAATTTATACCAATGTTTAACACCTCTAATCTATTTATAAGTTCAAGAGGCTGGCCATTATAGCCTCACCTTTAGCTAACTAATTGCTAAAAATAGAATGTATTTAAGTTTAAGGGAACATGCTCCCATAAAAATAGCAAAGCAATTTCAAAAGTTTGACTAAGTTAACCCTCTAACCTTTAAAAAACCAAGAAATCAGATCTTATTCAACAATGGCCACCAAGCTCAACTTGGCTTTGCAGTATCTGCTTCCTCTTAATATTTATCCTGACTCTCCTTTCTTGCAGCCGTACATTGCTTAAATTCCATGAAGCAATTCAAAATTTCCTATATTTATTCCTGTTCAGGTCTACATGTGGAATGACTTACTATATATTTTCTATCCACTTCCCTTAAAACCTTGGTTGGTAACCTTTTCAACTTGCTTATAACTTTATTGATCTGATTTATGAAATTTTGGCATGCAACAAGTCTGTAGATTGAATTAATGTCCAATATATTTGTAACTTCATCATTTTGCTTTACCAAAATTTTGAAATTTGTCTTCACTTGATCAATTATAATGGCGTAAATGTTCTCATTGAAGAACTTACAATGGATCTCCTCAAATTATTTTGAAATATCACTCAACGCATCTATTATTTCAACCCGCTTTTCATCCAAATTTTTAATCAAATCTTGCAACACTTGTGACCTGAATTCCATGGCCTTTTGAAATTCAAACAACTTGTAGGCACTACTCACCACACATTCTTGGAAGAGTAGATTTGTATCAATAATTCTGATTTATTCCCAAGTAACCAAACTAAGACCCAAATTTTTGCTTTCTTCAGATAGGGATTCATCTAGTTTCCTTATGAAATCTTTCTCAGTATTTAATTCATCATATAACTCTACAACTATTTTAATCAATGATTTTTCTTCTTGAAGTATGCATTAAATCCACCCATCTACTGATCTTCCCTTCTGACCTATCTTCTCGATTTCATGATATGAAATATAATCCAAGCTGGAAAAAAATGTCAAAGCAGTTGTAGTGGAAGGATCGGTAGACGAAGTGGGTTGTGTTACTTTTTTATGAAGAGCAGTCAGTTACTTAACATTTGTCTTTAACTAATCCTTTAAAGCCTTATCCTTGTGATATTTTTCCAATAAATTTTCTAGATCCATTTTCACATCTTGTTTCACTCTTCCATGTGTTAATTTTCCCAGTAAAAACCTAGAAATTTGATAACCTGTTACAATACTAGTTTCTTTTATTTTTCCTTTAGTGTGGGTAGCTATCTCCACAAACCTTTCACCCAACTAATTTCTTGAAAAGTTAGAGATGATTCTTTTCCATTTGTCCTATCATGTTAGGGTTGGTTATATCACACTTAGGTCAATTACCTCCACCAGGGGCAGATTTTTCTTTTCCTTTGGGATTTGGTGATATAGCCAATCAGGTATGGCAGATGTGGATGAAAATTTCATAATTGAAGTTGAAACTAGGGTACTGGATAAAATCATAGCACTAGTGGTAGTGGAAAAAGATGGAATGGAGGTGGTAATGATAGAAGGTGTAGGTGTTATAATAGCCTCAGGAGTGGATAAAACACAAATGGAAGAAAAAGGAAGATGATGAGAAGGTGGAGTAGAATGTGGGGAAACAATAATCTCTCCAACTGAGAGAATGGGTAAGGATGAGAAAACTTGGGCCATTTAAGGAGGTGAAAAGTGGAAATGGTAGATGATAATGGAAGAGGAGGAACCCTGGGTAGTGACAATGACAATGAAGGAGTTTGAAGAAAATATTGAGACTCAAATGGAGAATCACTAACATCAATAACCTTAGAAACTTATATTTTGGGGGGCATAACCTCATCATTATAAACCTTAGAATAAGAAACTCATACTACAAAGGAAATCTTTCTTAGAGTTATGGTAGTCTTTTGAGTGGATCTTTAGCTCCTCAAAGATGTGGGAAGGCTTAATGTTGTCTAAACTTGAACTTCCTTTATAAGTTTATCCTTAGGTTAAATACCCATAGTAGCCAACTAATCTTATGTACTTTATAAATTGGGCCCCACCCTTTCCTTTGTGTTAGAACATTCTTCATGTTACCAATCAATCGAAGGTAACGGTTGATTAGCAATATTATCATTCCTATAAATTTTGGTCGAGTACCTCATCATTATCTTCGATGTCATCTAGAACATATGCAATACCATATTGTTTAACCTATTTCAAAGTTAATATTTCAAATTCTCACTATCTAATGATGACTTCATCTCGACAGTGGATCCAGATGTCTTCTAATTGTGGCACATGGCATCTTGTCAACCCTATTTCACTAATTTTTCCCCAATAATTGAATTTTTTTCTAGGATGAAAATTCCACAAAGTGACCTAAGAAATTTATCCATCTACGTTCCTTTCTTTATAGATACTTGCACAAGTATACATTCTGATTGAATTAGAAAAATGGACTCATGATTTTCATCACTTATTTTGAATCTTATAATAATTAATTAATTGGTGAACCAATTCTAACATGACCCATTTATTATTTGGACATCTTGGTAATTTATTTGGAGCACCCAAATACCATGGAACACTAATATATGTAAAAGTCATAAACTGGAGATATATGGCTCCCCATTCCCTTACTTCTTGAAAGGCCTCATCATATATTCTATGATTGTACAAATATTTATCAAAATGATATAAAAGAATAGCAAAGAACGCATCATTTACTCTCCTGAAATGCTTACTTCCCTCCTCCATAGTGAGATGATGATAAAACTCATAGATTTGAGATGTGCTTCTAACACCTTTGGGGTTGAATCCAATATAGTACCCATAATAGCTGCTGTAGAGAAAAGGAAATAAGTCATGAAAAATTCTTTTGAAACCAAAACAGTTTCCAATTGATGACATATTGAAATACTGATATGCTCCCCCCATCGTATGAACTCATTATTTTCTATGGTGGTGATATATAGGAACATCCACTCATGAAATTATTTCACCAAAGCAAGACCTGAAACTCTACTCAAGAGAATAATAAGGTCATTGACCTCCTGGATAAAGTTCAAGAAAAACAATGTTTTAGGGAGCTTAGTAGTACCCTAAGATAAGTAACTTTTCATCATGACTTTTATACATAATTCATACTCTTTATCCAAGTGTTCAACCGTCATCTCAAGAGAAATTGTTGCATATTCCTCAACATCTGGAAGTTTGAATAAATGTTTGAAAATATTAGCATCCAATCTGATTAGAACATTTCTCATCATCATCCTTGACAGACTTAGTATCCTTATCGAAATGATTTTCCACAGTTAAAAAAAATCTATGGAAATACATGGATGTAGGAAAGGTGGCTGTGAGAGAAATCCCACTCTCATAAATAGATTTCATCTATGTTGTTTATCTTGTGAGCCTTTAGTCTCTCCCAGAAATGTGCCATGTCCACCTGTCCCAAATTGGTGTCTCTGATGTTTCCTACATATGATGATAAACAAGTATGAGGAGAGACTCCTAAGAATGTATACTTCATCTTTCCCTTACCTTTTGATGAATATGTTAACATGAATTTGAGGTTCAGAATCCAATTGAACCTTGAAAATTTATTAACAACCTCTAAAAACTACTGAAAGAACCAAATCCTGAAAGTCTGAAATCAATCCAACTCTGAAACCTTGAAATGAAATAGTTCTGAAACCCCAAAGTATGAATAGTTTCTAAAAGCCTTGGTTTTGAAAGTCTTGGTTCCACAAAGTCTGAAATAGAAAGCTCTGAAATGTAGACCTCCGAAATATTGAAAATAGTAACTCTTAAAATGGTGACTTCTGAAATCCCAAAATGGTGAGTTCTGAAAGATAATAATTCCATGGATCTGAAAGGAAACTTTTGCACAACCCTTGAATTTTATGAGCTTTGACATGCCTGTTTATAAAATTGAATAAAAATTCCAAAAGACATGTTTGAAAAGACTAAAATATATAGAAAACAACAGTGGCTTCCATGTTTGATCAAGAAGAGAAACAATGGAAATAAAAGGATGATAGTAAATAAAAAACATTGTCAATATAAACCAAAAAGATTAAATAAACTCAAAAAAATTCCTTGAAAATGATGCCTTAAGGTACGATATGACGCAGTAAAAAATCAAGGTGTCAGAGTGAAAGCCAGGTAAAAATAACAGGTGAAAATATAGGTTTATATAGGTAAACCAAAAATTATTGTATGCAGGCTGACACGCGTGGGGTAGTTGGAAATTAAATGTTCCTCAGAAATCCTAAAATCTAAAATGTAAGCACGATTAGTTTCAATACGAAACAAAACTTGAAACCTGAAAGGACAAAGTTCTGAAAGTTTAGAACTTTAGACTTTTGGACTTCAGAAGTATTCAAAAAAAAGTATCCTTGGGTGTGAAATGAAACCCTAAAACCCAAAAGGTTGAAGTTCTAAAATTTAGGAACTTCAAGATTTTAGGATTTAAGAAACAAAATACGATAACAAACGAGAAACACTAAGGAAAACTCTAAGACCTGAAATCTTGAATTTCTAAAATTTTGGAACTTCGTACTTTCAAAATTTGGAAGTTTAAGAAAATTTACTTCTTATAAATAATGAAAAACCCTGAATAAGAGAACTCTAAAATCCAAAAACTAAATTTTAGACTTCGTAGTTTAGAAAAATCCCAATTCCTCATAAAGACTTAGATAAGAAATTTTCTCAGGATGGCAAAAAATTTGATGTTTTTTGAAACCACCTTCCCGTTAAAGGTAACTTAAAAGTTAACATTTTTGGTGACATCTAGGGAATACATTCCTACTAAGCATTAGGCTAGTAGCCTTGTGAAAACCATTGGGAAAGAGACTCCTAACTAAAAATACTCAAAGAACACACAAAAAAACAAAAAAACCAAGTAAGAAAGCAAAACAATGTGCAAAGAACTTGGAGGAAATAAAAGAAAAAAAAACTGTACATAGTGATAAGTTTCTCAAAAAAATAAGCGCTGAGATGTATCCCATTCACATGAATGTGAAATTCTTCTCCATTGAGCCTAGATAAGGAAAACGATAATTTTCTTTCTTACAACTTTTGATAATGTATGGTCTCACTCCAAAGGGCATCAAAATTAGCATGATTACCAGGCTTAGCCTTGGGTCAGCATCCCATTTGAGAACCAGATCTCCTTTATTGAAATCTCTGTTGGAAGATTTTTTTTGTCAAAATATCTTTTAACTTGAGATTGGTGTTGTTCCAAAGTCTTCACTACCTTGTTCCTTATTTCTTCTAACTCCATTACTTAAACATACTTGACTATCATTGTATCATTTTCCATAAGCTCTAGTTGATGTGTCAATTCCAAAGAAGGTAAGATCTCAGAGATAACAGGAGATTTTCTTCCTTTCTGTATAGCATAGCATAAAATGTGAATTCGTAATATCCTTTTTTTGGCATAATTTGATTTTCCCACAGGGCGGTTTTTTAGCTGAGTGTGTCAAGTTCTTGATATTAGTTTCCATTGCATGCTTGATGATACATATGAGATTCTTATTACTGGACTCGGCTAATCCATTTCCCTGTGGGTAGTAATTGATGAATTTTTTGAGATAAAATCCATTTTTTACAGCCCATTCGGTCACCTTCAATCCGAGAAATGCCATTGCATTGTCTG
Source organism: Taxus chinensis (assembly GCA_019776745.2). Taxonomy (NCBI): domain Eukaryota; kingdom Viridiplantae; phylum Streptophyta; class Pinopsida; order Cupressales; family Taxaceae; genus Taxus; species Taxus chinensis. Next base: position 646,374,889 of record CM034156.1, read on the forward strand.
AGATTACCGTAAATGGGACACCAAACCGTGTTATTATTCCCTCTAGAAAATCAAGGACAACGTTTTTGGTTTTCCCTACTTAAGTGCCACGACTTCCGTCTAACGAGTGAAGTAATCTGTCACGGCGAGGACCCATTTGTTTCCATCACTTGATGGAGGATTAATCATCCCTATGAAAATCTAACCCCCCACTGGACAAAGGGTTGGTCAACCTAAATTGGGTGAAGAGGTAGGGATGTCAATCTCTTCTTTCCTACGAAGAAAGCACATTCCTTGCATTTCCTTACCCAAAATGCTTCACATTTTTATCAGTCCACACTTTTCCTTGTCTCTTGGCATGCTTTTGTCATCTATCTACATGGTTATCAGGTACACATATCTTATCTACTTTATATTATCAATCTTTTGCTCAACAACATAAAATGGGGGCAATTGTAGATACTAAATCACGCACTTTAGGTATCTATCTAGTCATGATTGCATACTACTATTCATATGATTCATAAGTAAGAAAAGTACTAATTAACCCATTTCTTTGGCCATATTTACTGGCTTTCTGTCTCCACTTTTGATCTTACACTCTTTCTATACTAGTCTGTCTTTTCATACTTTGGCATTTCTCATCCTAGAAACCCAGCCAGGATGCCAATGCCAAGCGCCCCGTCCCCTTTAGGCACCCCTGACCTCTTTGTACTTTTTTCACATCTTTTGGGTCTTTTCTATCCATTTGGGAATCTTATCTTTTTTGTAGTTGTCCTTTTTGAGGTTAATTACGAAATTCAAGTAAAGGAATCATATTAATATAAATTTATGTGACCATAATAAGGAACCAAGCACTAAGCATTAGCTATCACCACCTAAGGTTGCATCCAAAGGCTATTCAAGATCATTCTAACATCCATTCAAGGGAAGGGACTACATTCTTCTACATACACTTCATAGGAGGAGAAGTTTATTCTATTCCATGCACACATCTACTTACATCTTCTACATGTAGATATTTCTCGCTATCAAGTGTGACACGTAAAAGAGCCACCCAGGGTATGATTCTTCACAAACATACACATAACTACATTGGGTCTGAAATGTAGTGCAAAGTTCAGTCGTAAGATCACTTGTTTGACAGATGAGGACAATCTAACCCCTCATTTGCATTATTTTTTAAAAATTTGATGTGATTTTGAGGGTTTTGTAGGTCATTTATTTCTGGTAGGTTACTAGTGACATCAGTGATTATTGTACAATATACTAGCGATAAGAAGCGAAGGATAGTGAACATCTTAGGACCCTGTGAAGGAGGTTTCCTGAGGGTTTGAGCTATCACAGGTGCCCCTGACCCATTCCAAGTGCCTTAGTATAGGTATATCCTCCAGTGGCACATTTTTACGAGGCTCTGTGCAACACTTCTCCCTCTTTGTTCATCACTTACTCATTACGGTAGAGTCCATATTTGATTGCGAATCAACTAAGTCATTTTATCTCTTCTTTGTAACTAGGGTTTCCTACTTTCTAGCTTAATATGCTTGGGTCTGATGGTGTACTTATTGCATATTCATTTATTGCTACATTGAAATCATAATTAGGCATTTATTTATTTCAATATTTTCTTAATCACTTGTTCCCTAGGTCTCCAAAATCTTATTTTATCCATAACTTTTAATTCCTTAGTCCAAATCCCTCCAAAGTTTGACCATAGATTCCTCTTGAGGGTGCCTTTCTATTGATCTAAGATTAATTACATGTAAATCCACATTTTACTTTCTATAAACACTTGAAATATTAAGCTATTGAATTCCCATTTTCCCCAAACCATTGAGATATGAGTTGGAGATTGCATAAAATCCACACAAATGAACGCAAAACAATGGAAATAAAGATAGTAAAAAGTGTTAGTGACTAACAATCATGTTATATTATAATATAAATAATTCAAAATGCAATAACACATCAAGAGGAAAATATAGTAGCTTGTGGAAAACACGGGGCACCCTTCTATATGTCACAAGGAATTCAAGGCCTTCAAGACCATAAAAACAAACAAGGAATCATAAGGCATAACCTACAAACAATGGAAAAAAATTCACAATCATATAAGACAAGACACAAGCAAATATTATAAGTAGATAACCATGGTTAGAAATGAGCCTGTAAGATAAATGTGACACTTGAAGCACTCGTTAGGATGTTAGAATAATTAATATTATGTGATAATGTATATATTTAAATAAAAGTAGTAGATATTACAATGATAACACCTAAATGTGGCAAAGGTATGGAAGGTAGATGCCCCCATGAGCCTTGGTGGGATTGGTAGAGAACAATTTCAAACATCATGCATTGTGTGATAACTTGTATATAGTTTGCATTCACATCAAATTACCATGTGAATGTGCATGTGTACATGTAAAATTATAAAACCTATTATGAATCAAGTTGACATGATAGGAAAAATGCAACATGGATTGGTATAAGTTATTAAAGATTCATCCAACCAAGATCTAAGCTAATTTTTGTGTATTCTTACAAATATCTAAATATTTTTGTATTGTTAGGATATGAGATCCTTTGACTAGGGAAGGGAAGCAAGGTTTCCCCCCAATTTGTATATGTGCAAAGTGAGGTTTAAATATGTAAGTGCATCCTCAATAATCATGTTTGAACCTAGAACAATAGTGTGTCATTGAGTACCAAGGATAACACAAGAGCTACCATAGAACAATGTCAACATAGTGAGGGGATAACCCTATAGAGTCTAATATTCTAGCTACATGAACAATAAGAGTATTGACAAAAATAATAAGAGTTGATAAATTAAGAGAAACTAGAATAGGTTGAACATTAGTAAGAAATAGGTGCAATTTGAGAAGATAAGGAGCATTAAATATGTATATACTAGCCCCTTTGACCATAAAAGATACCATAAACGTAAATGTGGAAAGAGGAGGATTGATTTCCCCCATGGATGTAACAAGATTAGGTGTATCCATATCATACGAGTCATGCATAGAAGTTTGGAAAGTGGGTAAGGGAAGAGCACCAGGAATAATTATCAAATTAGTGCACTTAGTTTTTACTTATGATGGGAAAGTTAGAACAAGTGATATACCGTTGAATTCAGTAAACATAAGATCATTATAAATGCATCAAGAGTCATTCCAAATGATACATTTGAAATCTATAGTCATGGTGAAATTATGAAGGGGGATGTTAGTGTCTCCCAACACATTAGGTATTGTAGATGTAGCAACCACCATAGGGGACACAACTCTATATATAGGTAAGTGTGCAAAAATATGCATTAAGGATCAAGAATCATGTGGATGGGAGTGAGACATAATGGGAGGAGTATCATGGTTGCTAATAGAATGTTCATCATGTAAATCAATAACACTACAGTCCATCACAAGAGGATAATTATGTGAAATGTAATTAGTGTCTTCATGATCATGTATGAGAGGGATATCACAAAGATTAGTAACATAAGGTGTGGAATCTATTGTATAATTATCCATGGAAGAAGGTTTTGCAAGGGCATTGTGTGTCATGACATGGATAGAAGAGACTGTGTGCATATTAAGTAACCAAGAATGACCTAGAAGGATATTATAATTGAGATTATTAGACATAATATGACATAGAACATTAAGAGTGCAAGGTCCTAAAATAATGGGTAGAATGATTTATCCCAATACTCTCTTAGGTGTATTATCAAAACCACAAATACATAGAGTAGAGGGAGTTAGATCAGTAGAAAAAAACCCTATTTTATGGAGAAAAGAGATGTTACATATATTAAGACCATATCCATGATCAATTAAGACACGCTTAATAAGCACATTATGAATGTGAACCTGAATATACAATGAGGGAACATTCTCAACAATTGGATGGTAATCCATTAGAAGAAAATGAAGAAAACAATATTAGGGATCCTATGGCAATAAAGGGTTTGATCACCAACTCATTTAACAAAAATTAAATCTTAATCAGAGCACTGGAATAAATCAGATATATCATAAATATGTAGTATACCAAATTACAATGATGAGAAAGTACAAATAATGAGAGGATATGATTGACTTAGCTGATATTTGGCTATCTGGACCGATTCTGCGTTGAATTGAAGGTGGAACATGCTCAATTTGGATTGCATGTGCTTCGTATGGAAAATAATGATATGAAAGTTATGCTGGACAATATTGGCCATAAGGGGACAATATTGTTTGGAGTAGTGTATGCATTTGGGTGGTAGTGTCCTGACAATGGTGCAAGTCTAGTTCTTTCAGTGTCTGATAATGTCACCTTCACTTTATGTCACATCCACTTGGTTGTAAGGTTCTCCTATCAAACATGTACTTGTAAAGCAAACCCTAGCTACTTGCACATGAATCAAGCACACATTAGAAAATAAAATATGTAAATTATTAAGTTGAACTGACCTTGCAAGTCACTCCAATGTGATTTTCACCAAGTGTTGTACTACATTTCAAACTCAATTTAGTTTTGTTGTGTGCATGTGATAGAAATTGTGTCCCTTGAAACTAGGTTGCTCTTGTACAAATTACATCAAGATAGTGGGATATAACTAATTTTACCTCAAGATAATGTGTTTCATGGAATTTAGAATTTTCCCTTCCTATGCAGTGAATAATGCAGCCCAAATGCCATCCTTAAGTTGATCCTTTTGCTCAAGTAGTAAATAGAAAATAATAACCCCATGCCCCTTAGGATAGTTAGTAGGTTGTGTATACATATGACTCCTTTCCTTGAATTTCAACATTAACAACATTAGAAGCCAACCCAAAGAGATAAAATATAAGTTTAGAAAAGGTAAACTAGTTGTGTATTATCTTAAAATATAAAACCTAAGCGAAGAGACATAAGCCCTCATAGAGGATAATAACGTTAGCCACTATTATCTGCCTCACTAGGTGCTCATGTTCAGAAAGCTCTAAAGATAAATAAAAAAATTCTCCAATGAGTAAAACATTACGTGATGTCCAAAATTAATAGGATAATTCCATAAAATTAGAGGAAAAATTCATTGGAAAGATAAAATTATTTCAATGTAAAGTAAAATAAGTGTTATCGATGTCTATTTTTCTCACTTAGGAAGACATAATGTAATAGTAATAAGTGTATAATTTTATGTCTATAGTAGGAAGGACTTTTTTAGGTGGTGGTGGAGGAGTGGAAATATAATTAACATCAAAAGTGAAAGAAAGATACTTTTGGATGATATCTTGAATATGATCAACAAGTGTATCAGGATGAATCTGAGAATTGTGAAAGAATTAAAGAAACATTTCCTTAAATGGGGTTTCGCTTGAGATATTCTGTTATGATCTTGGTGTGTTAATTCTCTAATGAATCAAGGTTTTGGTGTAATGGTTCATTGCATTTGGTATCAAAGTAACCACCCACGTTCATGTCCCAGCATGGGTGGCTATGCTGTCATTACAGTTTTCACTCGGGACTTTTATAGGGTTGTGCATGGTCCCACTATATGGGCACAAATCTAGCCTAGGTTCTAGGCTATGGAGCATGGTGGGATGTTATGATTCTGGTATGTGAATTCACTAATGCCTCCAAGTTTTTGTGTAACAGTTTGTTTGACATTCAAGTAATTATATGGTATGATTATGAGGGGAAGCTATTAGTGCAATCAGAAATAAAATGATCAATCCGAGAAGAAGCATAAAAATATATAGGATAAATGAACCTGAAGGATGTTAGGGTAGATTGCTAAGATCAAATCATGAGTTAAGATCACCAAAATGTTTACACTCTAATTCGATTATGTGAAATCTAATATTAGTGAAATGAGTACACAAAAGGATGTAAGAGTTAGCTAGATGAAGTTATTCTAATGAATTAACTTCCAAAATTAATTACCAATATCATAACAACACATTAATACTTGCAATTGATGTACTGAACAAGATAAAAATTTGAAAACATGAGGATATGATTGCACTTAGCTGATTACATATGATTTTGGGAGGTTCTAGGTGTGGAGATTGCTGAAATATAGAGATATAGGATTGATGATGCTTTGTCTTTAGAATTGTGAGTGGAAATTAACCTCGTGTGGAATTGTATACTTCTGCCAAGACTATACCATACAGTCTTGACCCTTTTTTACAATCTTGGAACTACTTGGATTTAGGTTATACAGCTTCTTGAGATGGTCACTTGTTTGGATTTATCAATTTCTATCAAACCCTAATTTCTGATCATGTTGTAAAGTTCTTTGAACATTTTTAATGAGGTCTTAAACCCTAACCATGGGTGGGAGACCCTACAAAATAAACATTAGTTAGGTTTTGGGCACCCCCACTCACTGTTGATGTTCACACTATTTTAAATAGGACTCAAACCACATGTCATTCTCCACCTAACATGTGATATCTTAATGTATACAACTAGATTTGGAAACCCTCTTTGATATGTTTGATTTGAGTTGGATATTGATAAAATACTTAGAGAATAGATGTTTTAGTGCTTGTAGATGAAATGGTTTAACTCGTTGACCTGGTAAGAAGATTCAAACCTCTAGTGATTGTTTCCTTAATGACTATGTATGTTATATTGTGAGATTTATGGATCCTTGTGTGTCTTTTCCAAGTGTTGGAAGTGAGTGTATCAATTTATTACCAGAGGATTTTCCAAGTTAGCAAATGAAGTAGTATTTACTTGCTTGTATAGGGCTCCATAGGTGATTTATCTATGAAAGGTTGACCTAGATGGATTAAAATACCTAACAAAGGATATGAAATAAAATAAAATTTTGAGAACATGTTGGTGCAACATTGTACAAGTCGGCCATGACCAAATATAACATCCTAACCAAACTATACAGTCTTTCCCAAGGATTGGAAACATGTAATTTGAAGTTTGTAACTTATCAAATGATATTTTTCTGTGGATTTTATTCATTTTATTCTTATAAATCTATGAATACTAGTGTGTAATAATAAAAAATATAGATAAGAGACATTAGAATTTGTTAAGAGGGAATGGAAAGGTTGTGCTTATCTTAGTAAGAGTGCATTATCAAAACTAGTAGTGACAAAGAGTAAATTACCAAATTTGAGTGTCTACAAGTAGTTTGCACATTATGAAGGCTAGGTGAGTTATATGCCATGCAATGAAGGAATGGGTAGAGGAGGAGGAAGTTTTTCTAGGGAAAAGGATCATTTAGTTGTGTAAGATGTCATTAATTCAATGACACATGTTACGGGTATAAAAATATAGGACATAGAGACTTTGATTTCTTGTATGTCTAGAATGATGGGAATAATAGTAGAGAGAGTGTGCGCATTACACAAGGTGATGGAGATGATTTTTTAGGTTATGGAGAATACATAGAGATGGTTTAAGCGTTTATTTTTAAGCACGTGCTTTTGATACTAATGAAAGAAGAATTTCCTAAGTAGAGGAAGATTTTGTTAAGAATAACATGAAAGTTTAGAGGTAAATTATACAAATTAATTGTGGATAGTGGCAACATAGATAATTTATCTATGCAAGAGATGGTTGAGAAGTTGGGATTAAAGACTATTGAACATCCTAATCCATATAAGGTCTCATGATTACAGAAGGGACGTCAGTTATTAGTGACTAGGAAATGTCTGGTGAAATCATAGATTGGAATGTATGAGGATAACGTGATGTGCAAAATCAAACCCATGGAAACATGTCATGTGATACTTGTTATGTCATGGTAGTTTTAATGGAATGCCAAAAATGGTGTTCATGTAAAAACCTAGATGGTAGTGAAGGATGCTAATGCTTCCACTCTCAATCTAAAAGGATAAGGGTGAAAGAAATTAACAAGGACCTAAGGTTTTTTTTTTTCTATCATACAAGTAGCTCTTGAATGAAGTGAAATAAAACAATGTGTGTTATACACTGATTTTTAAGCTCACATAAAGAGAGTGCATAGAAGAAGTGATGGAGAATACTGAATTCATTCCATGATAAATGGAAAAAATGTTAGGAGAGTTTGCGAAATTTACATCTAGGACATTTTCAACAAGGCTACCATCGATGAGAGATAATAGTCAAGACATGGATTTGATTATTGGTTTATTTTAATGAATAAGGTGGCTTATAGGATGATTCCATAAGAGAATGTAGAGATACAATGAAAATTTGAGGAACTTTTGAGTAGATCCTTGATCACATAGAGTTTTAGACCATGTGTAGTACCCGTGGTTCTAGAGCTGAAGAAGGGTGGTAATGGAGGATGTGTACTGAATTGAGAGCTATAAATGATATCACCATCAAGTATAGATTCTCATTTACACACATGGATGAAATCATTCATTGTATATGTGGCATGAAGTGTTTCAAAAAAATGACTTAAAAATTAGATACCATCAAATTTACATTAGATAAAGAGATGAATGGAAGATTACATTCACTATGAAATAAGGACTTTATGAGTGGTTAGTTATGTCATTTAGATGGAGTAACACACCAAGTACCTTTATGAGGTTGAAAAATTAAGTCCTGAAACCATTTTAAGGTAGGTTTTAATCATGTACCTTACAAATATATTGATATTTATTAGGTTGCTAGAAGAATATTTGTCACAAATAAGGCAAGTGTTGTAGCATTTGCATGAAGAGAAGTTGATAAATTTGAAGAAGTGTAGTTTTATGTAGGAGTAACTAGTATGTATGGATTTGTGATTTTAAGTGAAGGCTTGAATATGGATCCAATGAAGGTCCCCATAATAACAAAGTGGCTATCTTTGTAGATTTTGTTTGAGTCATGGATTTTTCATGGGTTAGCATTTTTACCAAAAAATCATAAGGGAATTTAATGGTGTGTGTGCCTATCACAAATGCAATGTGAGGAGACAAGAATTTTTTTTACTAGAGCTAGTACATAGAGGACACTTTTCAAGATCTTAAGAGGAAGGTGACTGAGAAACCAATTGTATAAAATCAAATTTGGTAACTTATCCTTTGGAAATGACATGTTTGAATTCATTCATATGCCAAGAAAAATTCTCACATTATAAGCTATGTTGACATATATTTCTCTCTATCACATGGATTAATGATCTATATGTATTAATTTCATTCATCCTTGTAATATTAACTAACAAGAGCAATAATATAACCCGAGACATCTTTCCTAGTGTAAAAACCCTAAGTTAATTATAAGAGGTTAATATAATTAATTTAAATATTATTGAATATATGTTACAGAGAAATGAATAATTCAAATTACAATCATTTTTAGTTATATAATGGAAACTAAGTTATTTTCAAGCATATCAAACTAATAAAGCAATTAGAAGTATAACTAGGGTCTAAGAGGTGTCTTAACTAGCTCATGATGAACTCTAACTATTTTTTTCTAGATCTACATAGGGTGAAGAATTATGAGTGAACACAAATCAACTTTTATTCACTCGACTATTTAGGGGAAGGATCATACAAATGGATAGGATTGTATAAACAGGTAAGACCAAATTTCAGAAACTAGACCTATCATACTATCGTGGACATGTAAATGAAAGGATTACAATTTTTCTTATATCACTTCATCGTTACATGTTTCACACTTTGATATCTTCATATTATCCTATAACATTAATTTTTGCACTCGTAAATAAAAAACAAACCTAGCTTCCTATAAGAAACTCAAGCAATCATTATACTAAAAATAAAATATGAAAATACTTGATTTGGAATGACCTCGAAGGTCACCTAGTTTGTGAGTCACCAAACATTGCACTATAATTTAGAATCAATTTAGTTCTCCAAGTGTGTTGTGTGAGTGTGCATGAAATGAAAACCCTTGACCTAGATTTTCTCTTGTGCTTCCTATCTAATAACATGCTATGTTACTTTTTATCCATAAAAAACCTTGTGTGTAGATGTGCAAAATAGATTTATGCCCTCATGTGTTGTGTAAACACTCATTTTAGTAATTCATCTCTTACAACAACACAAATTGTACAATGCCTTTGTACTAGTTCACACTTGTCCAACCCACTCAATCACGTTATCCCTAGCTATATCTCATTCATTATTGCTTCCAAACATAACTCATTTATTCACATAATGGTCATATTAGTCCATAGAATTAGTTTAAACCCTTGTATAGTTCAATCCTAGATTTTAAAGTACTCACACATGTATCCTAGAACAAAGCACCCAATGTCTATATGCTATGTCACTTCCTATCCAGTTTTTTCCCTTTCCATCCGATGGAATTTTTCTTAATTCAAATTCTTTTGGGTCATTTCTAGTCAACGTTATTTAAGCTTTCCATATCTATAACACATATATACCTTAGTTTATAATTAAATAATTTAGAATAGTTATATTCTTAATTATTTAATATAAAATTTGTGTTTATGTTTAATTGGTTAATTATTAACTAATTTATATTAAATTAGGGTGTGTTTATTCATACCCCATCACTTGATATGGTTCGTGACCCGTGGGGTCAAATAAATATGACCATGGGTCATATTGGTTATTCACCTCAGGTGAATAGTTTGGAGAGAAGTGAGGGAAGGGGATTTTACTGGACTGTAAAATATTGTTTCTCATATATGGAAAATTCTCTTTTGACCGTGGTTTTTCCCCCTGGGGGTTTTCCATGTAAACTTTATGTTCACTGTGTTATTTGTTGCTTTTTTATTTATTTACTTATTCATATTAATGTTTGGTTCAAATATTAATTAAATATGGTTATTAAGGTTTAATATCCTCGACCTAACATGGTACCAGAGCAAAGGTATGTAATTAATTAATTTTATTTATCGAATTGGGTGTGTCGTTAGGTGGTTGGGTGGTTAAGTGGTTGGAAAAATTTAATAAATACCCCCCTCCCCTCCGGGACACATTATTACACAAGTTTGTGCACAGGTGAAAATTATTTCCAAATCCCCTCAATCTTGTTACCCCCTCGCGTGAAATCTTGAGTGTGGAAAAATTACCAGAACCTACAAAATAAAAGGTAAGGGTTAACATTTGTTTGAAATATTTTTCTATGCTCCTATGTTTCTAAAGTGTGCAGGTTGAAATAAATGCAAAAGGTTGAAATGGAAGGGTAAAATTCAAGTTAAATTCAAGACCTACAGGGAGACACAACTCATGAAAATAGGAATTCAATTTTTCCTACTTGTTCATAATTTTACCCTTGTCCCCAGTGTTTAGATATAACCATGGTAAAGTTTTTTCACCTTTGAATTCAAAAATCAAATGTTCTGTCCCATTCCTAGGACCCATTTTAAATTAACTACAGTCTAAAACTATAACGTAAATTACCTAGTATTCAAATTATTTAATTAGTATTATAAATTATCTAATATAAATTATACTAAAAGTTTAATTTATAAGGGCCCTTTAAACTAAGCTAAATGATTTAAACTATAACCTAATACTATAGTATATAAATCTTATAAACTATATATTATACTATAGTTTAAACCAAAGTTATATATGTTAAAAACCTAAAAACTATTAAACTATATACTTTAGCAAAATAACTATAATATAAGGTATAATGTTTAAATCTAAATTAGATACTATAGTTTAAAATTTATAAACTATAAGTTAAATCTTAAATATTAAACCTAAACTATTCACCCTCAAATGTCTAAGTGGCCCCCTTTGGAACCCCTCATAATAATAATCGCCTAATGTTTTTACAGTACGATGTCGTGGCCTGTTTCTGCACAAGCCTTACCCTCGCCACTACCTTTACTCACATGCGAGTGGCCTTCCTTTTCCCCCGCACGACCGACATACCCTCTACCTGTATGGATTTGAACTTGTGACCTCTATTTTGTTCTTCATTAGGACATTAGTCCCACATTGGGATCACTGCAACTTGTTAAGGCAGTTATACATCCACTTCCTCTTGCTAAGGCCACATGGACTCTTGGTCGAGGACCATACATGTCCTCTCCTGGTGTTAACTTGGCACTTTGCATAGGCTTGGCCATGGATTTTTTTTGGGGAAAATTTATGTTTAGTGGCTCTAGGCACCTAGGCTTAGGTTTATGGGGACTCGTTCGAGCTCAACCGTCATGCAGCTACGCAGGTAATATGTTTTGTTGATACTCATTCTGGATAATATAATCGCCCTTTAACATGGTAGTTGGTTTTTCATGACTGAAAGCATAACTCACCTTAGGCTTGACAAGTGGAATAATAGGTGTTCTGCTTAGTTGTATTAATCAACTCAAATTTTACTGGCCGAGTTGGTAAACCCAACTCGGCCTAGCTGACCTGGGTTCCCTAAAATATCTATAGGAGCTATGCTCCCAATTGTTTTTTTATATATAGATGCATTATTTTTTTCTTGTTTTTTCTCAAATTTTAATTTAATTTTCCTTTTTTATCTAATAATGAGAAACAAGTTCAATTATTTCCTTGTGTATTAGATAAATAAAGTTTTTAATATGAAAGTAATTTTTTTTATGACATGATGACTAAGTCGTCGTTTTTTCATGTAAAACTAAAAAAAAATCACTCACATTTTGATAAATCAATGTTATTGTCAAACTAATATATCATATATTTAGATTATTTGTTTGAGAGGTCCATTTTTTCATCGTGAATTCATCGAAATATTGACTGCGTGGCTTGAACAACGACAAGGGGATTCTTAACTCTTATTACTAAAACCTCGTTGTTCTTATTATTGAAATTTATTTATGTGAAAATGGGATCTAACCACTTTACTATTGATAAATCACTGATGTTGAATGGAAATAATTATAACATTTAGAAGATACGGTTGAAGGTGGAATTCATGGCTCACAAGCTCTGGACAATCGTAACCATGGTACGGAGAAGGCTCTGACCGAAAGACAAGATAACAGCGGACAATGTTACTACATATCAACAAAAGGTGTAGGAAGCTATGTCCATTATTTTGTGAGTGTGTAGGATGATTTCCTCCTTCATATCGAGAATCAGGAAATTCTATGTGAGGCTTGGACACAACTGGAATCAATGCATGAAGGTATGCGGTTATCGAAAATCATTAAATTGATACTAGAACTAATGACGACTCCCATGAAGGGAGATGAAAAAGTAATAATTTTTTTGGCAAAAATTAAAAATATTAAGTCTCAGTTGGATGGATGTAACTGTAACTTAATTCATGACAAATTACTTTACTTTATTATTTAGTTGAATATACATGAAAGGTTTATAAATTTCATTTCAATACTGAATTCTAAGTATCAAAATGAACAAGACATCCCTAATTTGCAAACCCTTAGTGCTCTCTTGATTCAGGAAGAGATAAGTTATGAAAACTTTGATTCAAAAGAGAATTCCACTCAGGCACTTCTCACTCAAAAATTGAAAAATAAACCTTCTAGGTTCAACAAAAATCAAAAATCAACTTTTAAATCTCCTAGTAAAGATAAGAAACCAAGAAATTTAAGAGTTAGTTTTGATGGTAAATGTCATAATTGTGGAAAATTTGGCCATAAGAAAGAAGACTGTAAATCCAAAAACAATTCAAATTTCAAAAACCAAAAGGGAAACAAATCAGACCAAAATCAAAACCAAAACAAGAATAAAAAACATAGTCATAAATCTAATGTAATTGCTTTGTATGTTTCCCTTATCACTGCGAAGGAAAATGAGTGGATATTGGATAGTGGTGCCTCTAGGCACATGACTTACAGATCTGATATCCTATCTGACCTTAGAGAATGTAATGATCAAATCTATTTGGGTGATCATTTCATCCTGACATTCAAGGACAAGGTAAAGCAAAGGTCTGTAATGGTTTTATTAACAATGTTTTGTTAGTTCCTAAACTTAAAATGAATTTTCTTTCTTGTTTTCAATTGACTCAAAACAACTATAGTGTAACTTTGTTGAAAGATAAATGGTTTATTAAAAATGAACAAGATGTCACTATAGTTGAAGGCATACAAAGAGATAGTTTATATGTGTTTAATGGTTTTCCCTCTGCTTCTTGTTTGTCATCTCAAAGAAGTGACATGCAATTGTGGCATGAAAGACTAGGTCATGTCAACTTTAGGAGCATGTATGACATGTCTCAACTGAACCTAGTGTATCTTTCTGCCACCTATTTCCCAAAGCTCATGAAACATGTGAAGGGTGCTTACATGGTAAGCAATCAGCTAACCCCTTTCACAGTCATCATGATGCAAAATCTTCTAAACCTTTGGAACTTGTCCATAGTGATGTCCGAGGACCCCTAGAAGTTCCATCCCTAAATGGTTCTTTATATGCTGTCACATTTATTGATGATTTCTCTTGAATGATTTGGTCTTATTTTATCAAAAAGAAATTGATGTCTTGTCTAAATTTAAAGAATTTAAATCTTTAGTTGAAAACAATTCTAGTTATAAAATTAAGAGGCTTAGAACTGATAATGGGGGAGAATATGTCAGTAAAGCATTTGAATCATTTTGTGTCGAATGTGGTATTCAAAGAGAACTGACTACTCCCTATTCCCCTCAACAGAATGAGATTGTAGAAAGGAAAAACTGCACCATTCTAGAAATGGATAGAACCATGTTTGCATTCAGCACAAGTCCCTAAATTTTTCTGGGCTGAAGCAATGAACATTGTTGTTCACATTTTGAACAGAGTTCCACTAAATCCTTAGTTAACTCCAATCCTCTAGAAAAGTGGTCAAATCAAAAACCAAATGTGTCTCATCTGAGAATATTTGGTAGCCCTACTTCTATCTTCATTCCGAAATCAAAAAGGAAGAAGCTAGATCAAACCTCCTATCTTGTATCTTTGTAGGTTATGGAGGCAGAACTAAAGGTCTTAGGATCTACGATCCTTCAAAAAGAGAAGTTATGGAAAACAGGAATGTTAAAATATTAGAAAAACTTTTTTGTTTCTTCATCTTCTATTTTTATTGTTCATGATGATTCTAATGTAATTGAAAATAATGATAATAATAGTGATAATGATGTATGTGATGATGAAGCTAATAATGAACATGTAGTTGAAAAATAGTTAGTTCATGTTTCTCTATAACCAAAAGACCTAAATGGGCTGAGTCTATTATTCAAGACTCTAATCCTGAAAACCTTCGTAAAATGACTAGAAGTCAACATACATATCATGCTTTGATGACGATGTATGAACCTAACCCCAATCTTTCGAAGAAGCTTCTTTTGACGAAATATGGGTAGATGCAATGAAATCTGAATATACTACCTTAATTAAAAATCAGACTTGGGATTTAGTCCCCCTCCTGAAAAATGAAGTATAGTCAGATCTAGATGGCTATACAAAATCAAATATAAAGCTGATGGCAGTGTTGATAAATTCAAATCTAGGTTAGTAGCTCGAGGGTTTACTCAAAAACCCGAGTATCGACTATGTTGAAACTTTGAACCAGTTACAAAAATGAGCACTGTAAGGATTTTGATTTGCCTTAGCCGCTCAATATGGTTGGGAAATCCATCATATGGATGTCAAGAATGCATTTTTGAATGGTGACTTAAAAGAGGAAATCTATATGACCCAACCTAAAGGATTTGAAGAACCCGGTAAAGAAATGTATGTTTGTAAATTGAAAAAAATCTCTATATGGTTTAAAACAAGCTCCTAGAGCTTGGTATGCAAAGATTAACAGTTTTTTCAATGAAGTTGGATTTTCTAACTGTTCTTCTAATAATGATTTATTTGTAAAAGTTGAAGAAAATCATATTATTCTCATTGTATTGTATGTTGATGATTTACTTATTACTAGTAATTCTAACAGTTTAATTTTCAAAATTAAAGCTAAACTAAAACAATACTTTGAAATGATTGATTTAGGATTATTGCATCATTTCTTAGGCATGGCTATATATCAGGATAAAAATTCTATTGTTGTATCTCAATCACAATATGCCACTAATTTTCTTAAAAGGTTTAATATGATTGATTGTAAACCTGTTGTTATTCCTATAGAAGTTGGATGTAAACTAGATCCTAAACCTGCATGTGAAAAAGCTAATCCTACTTTGTACATGCAACTTGTAGGTAGTTTGATTTATCTAACTATTACTAGACCTGACATTGCTTATGCAGTAGGTATTGCATCCAGATTTATGCAAGGAACCATATCAGAATCACTGGAAGTTAGCCAAAAGAATATTGCAATATATTAAAGGCACAATTAATTTTGGTTTACATTATACTTCTACTAACAATGCATATTTATATGGATATTGTGATTCTGACCATGCTGGTGATGTGATAGATCGAAAGTCTACAATTGGATATGTGTTCAAGTTTGGTGCAGGTTCCATTACTTGGAGTAGTAAAAAGAAACCAACAATCTCCATTTATTCTACTAAGGCAAAGTATAGAAGTGCGATGGAAGCAATGAAAGAACCCATGTGGCTGAAGCGACTGTTGGAAGAGATACACATGGAAGCTAAAGGAAGTACTCCTCTTCTATGTGATAGCCAGAGTTGCATTGTTCTTGCTAAGAATCCAGTTCAACATCAAAGGACAAAGCATATAGAGATTCATATGCACTTTATCTGAGAGAAGGTTCTCTGCGGTGATATAGATCTCTAGTACTGCCCAACTGAAGATCAAGTTGTATATATGTTTACGAAGCCATTGTGTGCTGTAAAATTCTACAAGTTCCTATGCAATGCTTGGCCTTTCAGAGTTTCCATTGAGGGGAGTGTGCATGGCAATGTCACCTCCTAATGGCCATCCGGTTGATATCTCCTTCTCCTCTATACTTCTACTCTACAATTGTAAAGCATTGTAAAAAAGATCCCTATGATCTTTGTAAACTTGTCACTCTAAGTTTATGGTGTACAGTCCAGTGTGTTGCATCTATTTGTAAAGGAGGTCCTTGTGTTATAAAAGGCTCCTAGAGATGCTGGTTGATATTTTTTCCATGAGAAAATTGTGAGATGTAGTCTTACAAATCATGCTTAGCCTAAATCATTCACTACTGATTTATGGATTCCAAATCCTTTTGTACCAAAAGGTAATTTGAGCATGATGAAGGTGTTATAAATCCTTCAAAAGTGATATGTTAGCCTAAACCTTCACTATGGTTTATGGATTTATAAATCCTGTTGTACAAACAGGTAATGTTGGTCATATGGTTCCCCACTTAATATTAAGGGGGAGTGTTAGAATGTAATATTAAGTGCCTATAAACCTTAGTTTATAATTAAATAATTTAGAATAGTTATATTCTTAATTATTTAATATAAAATGTTTATGTTTATGTTTAATTAGTTAATTATTAACTAATTTATATTAAATCTGGGGTGTTGTTTATTCATACCCCGTCACTTGATATGGTTCGTGACCCGTGGGGTCAAATAAATATAACCGTGGGTCATATTGGTTATTCACCTCAGGTGAATAGTTTGGAGAGAAGTGAGGGAAGGGGATTTTACTAGACTGTGAAATATTGTTTCTCATATATGAAAAATTCTCTTTTGTCGTGGTCTTTTCTCCCTGGGGAGTTTTCCACATAAAATATGTGTTCACCATGTTATTTACTATACTTGGTTATTTATTTACTTAATCATATTAATGTTTGGTTCAAATATTAATTAAATATGGTTATTAAGATTTAATATCATTGTCCTAACAATAATGGTAACATCAACGATGCACAAGGGTCCCCACAACACACCTAATGTTTTTTTGGAATAGTTCTTGGCTATTCAAGGTTTTGAAGGATCAATCAATTATACAACAAGCATCACACAATTTTGGAGGTCTCATATTTCAGACAAGAGCATATCAGAATACAATGTAAAAAATAAAAAATTAGAAAGAACAAAGGATTTGAAGGGATAAGAACATACGGAAAGGTCCATATTAGGGGTACACTTTTTCCCATGACATCCTCTTTGGTCCATGTAGCAGTTTAGGACATAATTTCATTTCCATCTTGTTTCAGTCATTATACTAACCCACATAATCACACATAGTAGGAGATTATATAATCATCTTCTCTCTCTTATTACAAGTGGATTATCTATTATTATTCATATTTTTATCATTGCTTAACTGTTATTCCTGATATTTGTACAATTAGCTTTGGAAACTAATTGATTAGGATAATCTACCACTCGCTACTACCCCCTGAGATATTAACCAATTTAAGTTAACTCATTTGGTGAACTCAATATCATTCATGCATTGGATATATTTTCCTTTTACATCCCTCTTCTAAGGTTATGGTAAATCCTTATTCTTTCACCCCTATCCAAGTCTATTCTTTAGCTATCATTAATCTGAATATATATCCATTGTCACTCAATTCCCTTCTCAGTTCAATCCTCCACTTCCTTCTTCTATTGTTAATATTATAACTACTTGATGTAATAAGTAACCCATGGGAGGATCTACATCTCTTCCCCTACCTATTACCCTACAACTAGTTTGATTTGTTGAATTATCCAAATGTTATGATATGATTTATCAATTAAATATTACTCCTGCTGCGATATTTCTTTTCAATATCCTTCATTGAGCTCTTGATTATCACCACACATTAGAAGAATAATTACAATCTAATCAATTACAAAGTGACAATCTACCTGAAGCTTTTGCATCTATCATGGAATATTTAAAGCTCATGAATCAATCCATTACATTTACTAATGAGTATGTTCCAATCACCACTACTAATGATCCTTCTCCTCCTCTGTTGATTATAGTTCTCATCCAAAATTTCCTCATCAAGCGTGTACTCATTGACAATAGATCTACTCTAAATATATGTCCTTTATCGTTTCTCACACAATTATGGAAATCATGAAATCTACTCTTACTGTGTGAGGCTATGACACCACCACCTGAACATCTATAGGAATGATCATATTATATTTACAAGCTGGTGATTAACTAAAAATAGAAACTAAACTCCTAGACTAATGAATATAGGGTATTAATTTTAATCTAATTAGGAGGACTAAAACATTGTATGAAGTGAACTAAAACAATAAGGAACAATTGTAATTAATTATTCTAAGTAAAATGAAACCCTAAATGTGTAAGATAAGGGAGAGAAGTGGCTTAACTGATTTGAAGATACTATTATAGGTTGTTGCAGGTCTAGAAATAGAATCTAGAAGTGCAGATGATCACTCAGAAACCTTGCGGAGACCAGATTTGGAAGATTTGAACTAACTGGGGCACCTCGAGGTGCCCTGATATGTAGATTAGGTGCCCTAATCTCTATAAAATCTCCAGATATGAGTTTGGTATGGTCATAGGTTGGTTTGAAACCTTTCTTGTTTATCACATTGGATTCACTGGATGAGTTGAATAATGACTTGCAAGAAGAAAAGAAGTATCAAACCCTAATAAAAATAAATCTACAAAATGAATGGATCGAATTGACCTCAACTTCCAAACTATTGGTCTTATCACTGAGCATTGCACTACATTTCAGACCCGGATGTAGTTTTGGTGAGTGTGTACATGTCATTCCCTAGGTTCTCTTGTGCCAATCACACTTTGTGAAGTAGCGAGTAATAGTAACTATAGAAAATGTAAATAGCATGTGTGCATGGAATAGAATAGAATCCCTCCCCCTATGGAGTGTGTGTGATGTAGATATCCTATTTTTAATGCATGACAATATGTGGATGCAAGTGATGCAATGGATACAACTCTAGATGGAGTGATAGTAGTATGTGATGCTAGGATCCTCATTATTGTCTTATAACTTTATATTTATAGGTCTCTCAAGCTTAATTTCATAATTAATCCTGAAAAGTCTGACTGGGAAAAGGATAAGGATGAAAAATGGATAGAAAGGCCCCCAAAAGAAGAAGGAAAATAGAAACATAGATTTGGGCACCCAGGGTGGGACTAGGGTGCCCTGGGGCACCCCAGTATAGGCTGGGGCACCTTGATTTAGGGCTAGAATGAAAGGGAAGTTGCAAGATGGACGGATAAGTGCCATAAAATATGTGGGAAAGAAGAAATAAAATGTAAAATAAAGATGGCCAAAAGGTGGGATTAATTAGTACTTTATTCACTTGAGAACCTTCTAAATAGTAGTATAAGACTGGGCTAAATAATGCCTAAAAGTGCATAATTTTGTGTTAGAAGTTTTCCCCCACTTTATGTTGGTGAGTGGAATGCTCAGTAACATAAATTAGATAGAGATGTGTACTTGATATCCATGTAGAGTGTAGAATAAGACATGCCGATGGACTAGACTCAAGCGTGGAATGAAAAAAATAAAAATGTGGAGTGTGGATTCTAAAGATGAAAATGTGCATAAAAAGTGATGCAAGTGAACCCAGGGTGAAATGCATGTGTAGATGCTACTGTGTGTAGTGTACCTACAATGTTAGTAAATGTAAGTGCCTGTAGCGGTGTGTTATCATTGTTATCATTGTCGTCATTGTTGTTGTTGCCCCCAATTTGACTGCTTGTTTCTCATATGATCGGACTTGCAAGGAGAAAATGATAAAGTAGTCAAATATGTATATATGTAAAAATGTCATGTAAATTACGCATGTATGTAGAAATGTGTAAAGTACGCAAATGTAAAATACACTAGAATTAAAGTGTAAATGGATTATGTGCACCTGATCCATGTCAAGAAAAGGGTGTAGAAGGATATATTATACTGTCACGAGTTTTTTTGGGTGATCTCATGTCACCTTGGCTGAAGAAGTATAGGGAGGAAATGCGTTGTATCCTCCAACCTTTAATCACTTTTGCTGAAATGTGTGAAGAGATATTTGTACTGTCCTATTTTTTGGGAAATCTGACGCCACTGGACAAAGTAGTGTAGAGAGGCACACCCACTATAACCCCCAATCCTATAACCACTCTGCAGAATTGCCAAAGGACACCATGTCTTGTAAAGGTTGTTGTGTATGGAATTCGTAGACTAGTCTGAACTCATGTGTTGTGTGTGAACCAATGTAAATACACTGTGTTAGTAGAAAACCCTAAATGATTCCCCCCTCTTTGGGGGCGCATGTGACATCACTGAAAGGAGAATGTGGACCCAAAAGAGGACCAACCACACTCTGTCTTGTAGAACTCTGCACTACAGGGGGAAAGGGAAACACTTGGTAAATACCAAGGCACACACAAAAGGGGATGGCTAGCCAAAATAAGTGTTAGTCCGAAAAACACATGCATGCAATAAGACAAGTGTAAAATATGCAGACAATGTGAAAAATACCAAGAAAAGTAGTGTAAACACACAAGAAAACAAGTAGATTGCACAAAGTGGGTTGCAAACATGGCACATTGCCCATGATGTCGCAAGACACGCAAGGCCATCATGGCCGAAAACAATAGACAAGTGTGCACACAAGAAAAGGGAAAAGCCTTCATATAATGGTAACAAAGCAGACAAGTAGAAATAAACAAGTAGTCATGGAAACATGTAATCCTGCAAAGCAAGTGTTGCAAATGGAACACCCATTAGCGTGCTAGAGTGATAAAAAATATGTCAAAGCTTATATAAAAAAGTAGTAAAAGATTTTAAGTACAAAATGAAATAATAGCACCTGGATAAGATGAATGTGGATGCCCCTAATGAGTAGTATAAGAAGGGTAGAAGGCGAGCATCCATGCCGCGTGTAGAGTCATGTATCCATGATCAAACTAAATAAAGGCATGAAAGCTCATGTGTGTATGATAATAACATATAAGAAAGAAATCTAACATGTGTAATAAAGTAAACATGTAAAACACTAGCAAGAAAAAATAAATGTGCCCAAGATAATGCAATATGTTGTGGATGGATGAAATGGCATGTAATATGAAATGATAGGAGAAAAATTCCCCCCAAGTGCATGTAATGTGTATACAATGAGGTTCATTTTTTTTCCCCCCTCAGCAGTCAAGAATGAAATCTAAACGAGAGTGCGTCATTAGGAAATGCTCGAGTAGTGTTGGTTATATCTAGCGCACTGTGATGAGTGTGTATGTGTAATGGTGATGAAATGTGACATGTGAAGAGATGTGCACGAACCCTATAGCCGAAGTGTATATCATGAATTATTGGAGTGGAAGAGTGATGATTTATCCCTAAGCTTATATCACTATGGAATGAGTGTATGGGTACGAGACATATGGAAAGATGTGTGTGGACCTTATAGCCTAAGCATATACTACGACTAGCTGAATGTAGGAGTGATTATTTATCCCTAAGTGTATATCACTATAAGATGAAAGGATGAAGATGGGTGATGATTTATCCTAAAGTATATGTCACTAATGTTGGAAATGTTGCATTAGGAAAATGTCGCATTGGTGAATGTAAGGTCCATTTGATTGGTAAACCTGCGGCAGTCGAGTATGGACCGAGGAACTAAAGTGTGTTATAGGGTAGTGAGTGTAGTGCATAGTCGACAACGTAGTATAAATGACCAAGTGAGGAATATGATAAACATGATGTAGGTGATGCAATATAGGATGTGTAATGGATATAGGATATGCAATGTATATAGAAATGGAATATGCAATGATGATAAGTAGAATTAGATCCATATGTAATGAAATCTAGTGTCGTATGACAAATGTGTATGACCGATAGATACACTAGGGAATGTAGTGATGTAGGGTGTATTAAGTGTGCAAGATGTGGTGATAGGTGTATATAGAATATGTAATGATGACATGTAAAGCTAGACCTATGTATAATGTGAGCTAGCGTAAATATAGAATATAAGAAAGGGGTGTAAAACTAGATGCAAATGAAATGATGGCTAGTGTAGCATGTATGAGATAGGTGATGTATACATGACTAATATGTGCATGAGAGGGATGTAGTATAATTGTAGGATGTAGACTAAGTGTAGAATGGATGATGTAGGATGTGTGGTGTATGTGATAGAATGTAAATGTGTAGAACCTATAGTTACATGTGTGGGGTTTAATATAATGGTAATCCCTCAACAGTCCAGTGTGAACCAAAGCACAAGAGTGTGTCATCGGGTAACAAGGGTGTCATGTAAGAAATATCCCTATATGTGAGGGAATAAATGAAGAAAAATGCAAAGAGTAAAGATACAGCTGCACTAATATGATGAAGGGGGATTGTGTAATGGCTATGCCCCCAAGCGGTTAAGAAGGAGGAATCAACCAATAAGGTCGAGGGACAAAGGTCTATCGACCAGTGCTAGGAGTGAGGAAAGCATAGGCCCATGCTCAACTAATGGTGGGATAGTAGATAAACACTATATGGTAATGAAGCCGATACACATGCGATGGGTGCACATAAGACAAATTTAATGGTGTAGTGAAGTGCATAGGAAATGGAGATATCTTGTGTAAGGGGGAGGATGAGACATGTGGAATAAAATGAGGTGGTGATCAATAGTGGGATACGGTAGTAGTCCTAGGAATAGGCCTA
Organism: Taxus chinensis; assembly: GCA_019776745.2. Lineage (NCBI taxonomy): Eukaryota > Viridiplantae > Streptophyta > Pinopsida > Cupressales > Taxaceae > Taxus > Taxus chinensis. The sequence goes on from CM034156.1 coordinate 646,398,247, forward strand.
TGTCGGTGTGTAGGACTAACAGAATGGAGCGGTCACGTAGGGGTCAGTCGAGGCGGTGAAGTAGGAGTAGGATGTATTGTAGGAAACATCATAGGAGCTATGTAAGGAAGAGGGGGAGATGTATGAGCAGAGGGAATAGAAGGTGATGATAATGGAGGTTAAGGAGGAACATCGTTAATGGAAATAACTTGATTGTAGTAAACAAAATTGAGGTGTAAGTGGTTCATAGAAATAATAGCTTGGGATTTACGAATCCAATTGAGGCCAAGAAGTAGGTCACATCCTTTGACTGTTTGACTTACAAGGAAATGGATGAGAAGAGTGAGAGTACCAACTGTGATATGTAACTTAACAACACCATATGGTCACTTGAACAAATAGTCAATTTGTGATGGAGGGAGCTCGATAGATCGTAAGAAGGACAAACAACATGCACTAATAGCAGAATATGGATCAACCTTAGTATTGTTGATAAATGTTGAGCCAATATATGCCTGAATATGTAAATGATCAAATATGAATGTAGCATGGTAGTCAGTGTTAGAAAAAGAGATAAATGGTGATGTCGTGTCAGTGTTAGAAAATAATAAGTCGAGTGAGCCAACATCTGGAGGTGGTGCAACATGGTATGTATGATTAAATAAAGAATCCAAGGTATTTTTATCATGTTGGTGGGAATCATTATTATTATTTTTTATTTTACCCTTGTCCTTAGTGGAATTAGGGCTAGTAGGTTCTAGAAATTTGAGTTTTTCATTGTCAAGTAGATCTTGGATAATTGTGTGAAGTTTTAGACATTGATTGGTAGAGTGTCCTACACATCGATGATAATCACGAAGGAATTTTTCATTATAATTGTGTCCTTTAGACCCTGATGGGTCTAATTTGAGTGGTGGAGGAAGGGTAATTACGTTGTTGTCGAGGAGTTATTTTAAGATAAGATGTGGTGCCATAGGGAGACTAGTAAACATACATCTAGGTGGAGGGGAATGAAATTCCCCAGGAGTAATGATGTTTATAGTGAGTTAATTCTCGGTTGGCTTAGATGTAGAGTGTTTGAATGGTGTCTTGTGTTAGAAACATGTGGAGGAGGAATGTTGTTCCTGATACTTAAGCTTTCCGACAGATAAAAACTTAGATTCATGAGGCTTAGGATTATGGAAAAGTTGATCAAAAGAAGAATAGGTCTCAAAGAGAACACTTTCTTGGAGAGGTTGTAAAATACTTTGTATAAATAGATCTTGTAGTTTAGCATTAATGAGGAAATTAGTCATTTTAGCTAGATTATTCTTATATCTTAAAATATAATTAGTGAACTACTAATTGGGTCCTTGCTTAAGTTGTGCTAGTTGGGTGTAGGACATCTTAGAACCAATGTTGATGGATAAATATGTGAGAAAAACATTGGCTAGATGGGTAAAGGAAGATATTGAATGAATAGGTAAATCATAGAACCAACGCATGACATGGTCATGGAGACTACAAGAAAAGAGTTTAGCTAAGAGAAGATGATCATTAAAAAAATCAAGAAAAACATCATGAAAGGCTCGAAGATGCTCCTGTGGATCACCATGTCCATTGAAAATGGTCAATTTAGGAGTGAAGAAGTTATGAGGGAGAGGGTAAGTAGAGAGGATAGGGGAAAATGGAGTGTGCAAAAATAATGTAGAATCTTAAGATGGGGATGTAGTGGCATGTTGCAATTTGTGAATTTGGGCCTGGAGATCATGATACATAGAGGTTAAATATTGATTGCTAAGAGAGGAGGGTTTTTGTTGATGTGAGACCAAAGGAGGCGTGACGTGATTAGTAGGAGTGGGAAATGAAACCAAAGCAGTAGAGATAGGTGGAAGTGTCGAAGCAGGGGGTTGAGTGGCTATAGAAGCGGGTAGAGCTACAAAAGAATTGAGTTCAACCAAGTTGGTAGCCTCTTCATGAGCCATATGCAAAAGTAAATCTAAATCTTGTGGTTGTTCGACAAGGTGATCATTGATGGCCTTAAGGTGGGATTCAGTAAATTCCTTAGGAGATGGAGCCATAAGAAAGGGAGAGAGGAAACCCTAGTAATAGGAGTGGTGTATATGACCGGGTTTACCAAAATGATGAACTAAAAATAGAAACTAAACTCTTAGACTAATGAGTATACGGTATTAATGTTAATCTAATTAGGAGAATTAATATGATGTATAAAGTAAACTGTTATAGTAAGGAATAATTGTAATTAATTATTCTAAGTGAAATGAAACCCTCAATGTGCAAGAGAAGGGAGAGAAGTGGCTTAGCTAATTCGAAGAGACTGACGCAGGTTTGGAAAAAAAATATGGGAGTGCAGATGATCACTCTGAAATCCTGTAGATACCAGATCTAGAAGATCTAAACTGATTGGGGTGCCTGGGAAGGTATTGGGGCACCCCAGGGCACCCTGGTCTACATATTAGGCACCTTGATCTTTCTAAAAGCTTTAGATATGAGTTTGGTATAGTCATAGGTTGGTTTGAAACCTTGTATGTCTGTCACACTAGATTCACCAGATGAGTTGAATAATGACCTACAAGAAGAAAAGAAGTATCAAACCCTAAGAAAAATAAATATGCAAAATGAATGGGTCGGAATGAACTCATCCGCCAAACTAGTGGTCTTATCATTGCACGTTACACTACATTTTAGACATGGATGTAGTTTTGGTGAGTGTGTGCATGTCGTACTCTAGGTGCTCTTGTGTCAGTCACACTTTATGAAGTAACGAGTAATAGTGACTATAGAAAATTTAAATAACATGTGTGCATGGAATAGAATAGAATCCCTCCCCCTATGGAGTGTGTGTAATGTAGATCTCCTAGCCTTGATACATGACATTATGTGGATATAAGTGATGCACTGGATGCAACTCTAGATGGAGTGATAGTGGTATGTGATGCTAGGACCCTCATTATGCTCTTATAACTTTATATTTATAGGTCTCTCAAGCTTAATTTCGGAATTAATCCTGACAATCCTGACTAGGAAAATGGATAAGGATGAAAAATGGCTAGAAAGGCTAAAAAAAGAAGTGGGAAAAGAGAAACATAGATCAAGGCACCTAGGGTGGGATTAGGGCGCCTCGGGGTGCCTCAATACAGGCTGGGGCACCTTGATTTAGGGCTAGAATGATGGGGTATTTGTGAGATAGATAGATAAGTGCTAGAAAAATATGCGAGAATGATGAAATAAAATATAAAATAAAGATGGCCAAAAGGTGGAAATAATTAGTACTTTATTCACTTGAGAACCTTCTAAATAGTAGTATAAAAACGGGCTAAATAGTGTCTAAAAGTGCATAATTTTGTGTCTATAATTGGGCCTTGAAAAATCATCACTTTATTTCATTTTATAGATGCTCCATTTTAATTCAACATTTTTCTTGGTTGTTTGTGGATCCATGCCATGCAGGTTGTCTCATCTACAATACATTAATATTTTAAGTTTTTGTATGATGGGTATGAACACACTATTTCGGATGACCCTAAACCATTCAAATATTGTAATACCGACCCAATTACTTCAATGGTTATCCCACCACCATAACTTATTCCCCCTCATCATATCATTACTTATGCTATTGGGGAATCTAACACCACTACTACCACACTAACATCTCCTCCTACTTCTTCCACTCAATCCCTCACTACTAGTCGTGTATCTCATGCTATATCTTCTCATATGCCATCTGCTCCAAATCCTATAGAAAATGGTGTTCAACAATTTAATGTCAAGTCTAACGAGTCAGATGATGATGATGGTTCCATTTATCTTACCCAAGATAACTTGCATAATTTAGATTTCAACCCTATTGACGAGGATGACAACATGCTACATTCTCTTTATACTACAATAAACCCTAGTGAATATCAAATTCATCCTACTACTCCTCCTATTACTACTAATACCATGGTTCCTTTTCATAATGTTATTCATGCTCTTGATCTTATTCCTATTTTTAGCTTTGTCAACATCCCAACACACCAAGGATACTCCACAATATCTTATGCACATCCTTCTAGATCATGAATTTCTTACTCACGCCTCTAAATAATGTTGCTCTACTATGAAATGTTGTAGACAACCAAAAATTCCTTTTTTTATTACCATTTCCTGTATGTACATATGAATAATGAATATATATCCCTATTGCAAAAATCCTTGCTCTCATGACCAATGGAATCATCACCATTCTTCAAGATTCTACATCACTACATACGCCATATAATTTTGTAAATGTACAACCCACACCATCGTAACATGTACTCGATACATTCACTTCTATGCTCTATATTCACAAAAATATTGGAAACGTATACCTTTCAATCCTACTACCCAACAAAATGTGTACACATATGCAACCCTAAAGTAATTATGATGTAATCCTGCAGACATTACTCCTTTTCCATAGCCATCTAGTGATTACCTAGGCTACATCATCTTACTAATTATTTATGTTCCTAGAATCCTTGCCATGAAGGTGTGGGTTGCCCTTAACACCCAACCTAATCCACTTACACTTGACCTCCATTTGTTATGACATCTCAGAGGTAGAATTGAAAAATATAATACTAGTATCACCTACCCTCTATGTTGGCACATGGTTACCATTCGTAATGATTCATTCCTTGAATGCATACATACCTAACATGACACATTGGACTCAACACATGGCCAAGTATTGACCAAATTACATTGATGATGAATATATCATGGCCATGCACAACACGTGTATGACTGGATTCTTCTTACAGGTATCACAAACCTCTCTTCTATTATGCAATTGACCTAGGTCCGATAGGTTTTGATCTAGATTTTGATGATACTATTGATTAACTCCCATGCTACTCTAATACATAGGGGCATCCACTTCCCCCCTTATTTCCTTATGAAACACTATGTTTATAGGTCCAAATTGACTATTGAGGGAGTGAGTGCGCGCAGCGCTGCGCGCGCGCACACACACACACACACACACACACACACACACACGCGCACACGCGCACACACACACAAGGGGAAACCTTTCTTTCCCACCTCTAGATACATAATCTATATTGATCAAAAGAAGTAAAATTATAAATATTTCCCCCAAGGGAATTCTTGGATCACCCTTCCTTCTCTTCAGAGAATAGGTCTTCATATATGCCCTTAAGGGGCCTAAAAATCCAAAAATATTTATATATTCTAAAAATTAAAAAACATTCAACTATATATATATATATATATATATATATATATATATATATATATATATATATATATATATATATATATAACATATACAATTATTTGCATTGCTCTTGCTCGGTTATTTCTATTACACACTTATACTTTTCATGTTGTATTTTACTTATCATGTTACCTTGATATATAATATTTATATCCTTGTTATATACACATGTGCATTCAAGTGGTACATTGAGTTGAATGAAGGCTACACATAAATTGTTACACAATGCAGAATACTTGACACTACTCTTTACTAGTTGTTTTGCACTAAATGGGGGCATACACTTTCTTAGACTAAGTGATATTATTCCAATATTTACTACTTTAATTCCTCTTACCTCATTTACTAAATACATACATTGTGTCATACTCTTTATTGCTCTAACATGCTAATGGGTACTGCATGTGTAGTATCTATTTTGTAGGTCGCTTCCAAATATATCTCATCTCCATTTTATCACATATTTATAAAAGGAACGATAAACATATCATTCCAAGCCACAAATAACTTAGATGCTAATAAAAACCTGTTATCCAAAATTCACCCCCAGGGTAATTTTGATAACATGCATCAGAAAATTCAAGTCCCCAGGTTGAAAAGAGCAAGTTCTAAGAAAAGGTGAAAGGCTACAAAAGGAACAAGCTTGCGCCAGAAAAAATCATGAAAAATGGCTAAGTCCTAGTCTTCGCAATAGTCGGGACATGAGGGATGTCGAGGCGCGAATCGGCCGAAAGATTGCTAGGCGGTCTGCAGAGCAAAAGGAACATCTGGGCCGTCAAGACGCGCGGGACGCGGAAAGCTGGTTCGGCCGAAGAAGAAGAAAATCGACTAACTGCTGAGCAAAACAGTTTGGGACATTCAGGCCGTGGGAACGCGAACCGGGTGAATCGGGTGAATTGGAAGTTTTTGTCCCAAGTAGCACTGGGACAAGTGGGACAGAGGGACGTGGAAGGCGCAGATAGCTGAAAATTCGAGAACCAACCAAATCATGACACGTGTCACAAGGAGAAAAGTCCAAAAGTCAAAGGGTGAGTTTTGAAGGGTCAGCCCGAGCCAATCAAAAGAGGACGCGTGTCCTATGGAGCAGGAATGCAGAGCTCAGGGAGGAGTTAGAATTTGGCCAGAAGTTCACCCAAAATCTAAAAGGAAAAGGTTTGCCCCGTGCACCCTGTCAACCAATCAATGCATGCCGCGTGTCCCAAGTGGCGGGGGCGCAGAGGAAAAGTAAAAAATGTTCCAAGTCATCAAAAAGTCAAATAAAACCCCACAGGATAGGGAATGAGAGAGGATACACATCCAATCAGATCACGACACGTGTCGTCCAGGTGGCAAAGCATGGGAAGAAATTTAAAAATCCGTTTTTGCCTGTTTTGTGCCCTAAATCTTCAGACCTCCATAACTTTCGATCCAGAGCTCGGATTTGCACGTTATTTATATCATTGGAAAGATGGTGAAATGCTCTACACGTTTCCAGGGTCAATCTTGAATTTTGGTTCAGTGTGGAGAGAGAAAGTTAAGAAACAGCTCTGACACGTGATAATAGACAGAAGTGACGTTTCAGCGACCAGCTTTAATACAACAGACAGCTCGCCGTTTCTGCTAGACAGTCCGCCATTTTGCCAGGGTTCTCACCTGCCACCATAATGAATTGAGTTAAATGCAACCTAGGAGTGGTTGGGGCAGATTCGAATCTCCTTTCTCTTCCCTCTCTCTTTCTTTCTATATATTGTACAGAGGGGCTTCTTTCAAAATAATTACAAGTTGTTCATCTTTTCTGCTATGCCCTCCCTTCTTTTTTTCTTCTCCAGGATTAAAAATGGAGTTCGAACCTCCTCCCTCACTCTGTAATGGTGTTTTGCCTTTTACTATTGAAATGATGTTCTGTGCAAACTTCTGGAGCAACAAAAACGTGTTTTGTGATGCATCTGTCCATCCTTACTCGTTCCTTTACTTGTTTTCTTCTTGCCTCTCTTCATTGCAGGTATTTGTGCATGTTCTGATGTTCATTACAGGTCTGGAGCTGTGTTCACGGAGTTTTGGGGCATTTTCTGTGTGAAATCTATCTTTGGGCATGTGATGCATCTGTCCATCCTTCCCATTGCTCACCTCTCCTTGTCCCATGGCAATTTTGATAGATGTTCAACACTCTCCTTCTCTGGTGTATCACCGTTTTAGTGTAGGCTTTTGCTATTTTTCCCTTTTCTCTCTCTCTCTCTCTGTCTCCTTGGCATGGTTAGATTAGGTTTAGATTAGCTTGCCTGCACTGGAATAGCTTGTGGCAAGTAGTTTAGGAGCAGGAATCAGCCTTCTTTGGAGAATCTTTTCTCATCTTCACAAGTCCCACACTTGGAGAAAGGATTCCATGTTGTGCAATCACACTGGATGCCTGAACATCAACCTAGAAGCCTGATCTACATCCAGGGGTGCTGTGAGTCTGCAGCAACAGTTTTGGCACACCCGGTGGGACTTAGAGGTCTTTCACTTCATCTTTTGCAGGTTGGTGTGTTCCTGTGAAGATTTCAGCCTTTGGAGGCACTTACAAACACATCTAGCGACTCCATTTGATCAATAACTCATTCTCTGAGTTATAGACCTGTTTTCCATCCATTCCCATCCATCTTTCTTTCCATCCCTTTCATTCTTTTCCATTCCATGAAGTTGTGCAATCATGACTTCATTTCCATTCCATGAACTTTGGTGTGAGAATTCAACACGTAATACCTGAAGTGTTTCAGGTCTCTTACCACCTCGTACACATGTCTCTCAAGAGGAGTGTAGTTAAGTTCATGTTTCTTGAATCCCAAACTAATGAATGCGATAGGAGATTCAATCCCCTCTTGATTGTGCTGAGTCAAAATGGCAGAGATTGTGTGTGGCGAAGCATAGCAATAAATAATAAAATCCTTCTTAAAACCAGGACACACCAATGTAGGAGCTTTTGCAATAACACCCTTGATTTACTCAAATGTCTCTCTACCTTCCTTTGACCATTTGAAAGATTATTTTCCTTTCATCATATCAGCGATTTCTTTAGTCAACTCGGCGAAATCCGGCACGAACCTTCTCAAAAAATTCACCTTTCCAAAGAAAGAGTGGACTCCAGGTTTACTTGTAGGCAAGGAAAGATTCTTTATAGCTTGAACGCGTTCAGGATCGATCTTAGTTCCTTCCTTAGAAACAATATGACCTAGGAGTTTACCTTCTGGAACTCCAAACACAAATTTTTTTGGATTCAGAGAAATCTTATGAAGTTTACACCTTTGCAAAATTTTCTCTAAATCTCTTAAGTGATCTTCTCGCTTCTTTGAAAACACTGTCAAGTCATCTAGGTATATCACAATGATCTTGTCCTTATAATCTGCAAACGCCATATCCATGGCCCTTTGAAACGTTGCACCAGCATTGATCAAACCGAAGGGCATTCTTCTATATGCGAACGTACCCCAAGGGGTAGTGAATGCAGTTTTATGTTGATCTTCTCTAGCCACCTCAATCTGATTATAGCCAGAGAAACCATCTAGCATAGATAGCATTTCCGATCCAGTTACTGCCTGTAGAATATGGTCCATGACTGGCAGTGGGTAGTTATCCTTCAAGGACGCCTGATTAAGATTGCGGAAATCCACGCAAATCCTAATTTCTCCATTTTTCTTGCGAACCGGTACAATATTAGCTATCCAGGTCGAATGTCGAATAGGAAAAACTATTCGTGCATCTAGCATCTTTTGAACTTCATGAAATATTGTCCCTGCAATCTTGGGATTATATTGTCTTTGCTTTTTCCTGAATGGAACTGCGCCAGGCTTCAAGGGTATGGCATGCTCCATTTCCCTGGGTTGGAAAGACTTCAAATCTTCGTATGAATATGCCAAGACGTCAGAATATTTGGTAAAGAGATTTATGAATTTCCTGCGCTCCTCAGGCGAGCAACATTTACCAATATTGATCAGGCGAGGTTTATCCTTGGTGCCGATATTAATTTGCTCATAGTCAGCAGAATTTGCAGGTCCTGCCTGCTCTTTCTCTTTAATAAACCTGTCATGTTTGTCAAAAAGTTCTTCGAGTGAAACAAACCCTTTGGGAATTTTATTTCCTCTGAGTTGAATGACGCCATCACCAGGATCTTCGTTCTCAACTCCTTCCTGATTGGGTGAGGTAGTTGATTCGCGAAATGCCGAATCACTTCCTTCAAAGTAAAACTTTTCAAAATTTTCCCTCTTTTCCAAGAAGGCAATAATTTGTTGATCATCATAAAATACTTGCCAATTTTCTGCATTGTCAGGAACACTTGGCCTAAAGACCATTTCAATGGTGTATTTGTCTTGATCAAAATCTGAATAGGAATCATTAATGACGCTGAGACTGCTAGAGAATCCGCTTTGTCATTCTTTTCACGAGGGACAGATTTAATGGAAAAAGCGTCGAAAAATTCTATGGCATCCCAAACTTTATTTTTGTAGTGTCTCAGACGATCGTTCTTTACCTGGAACTGATTTCTTACTTGTTTCACGATCAATTCCGCATCTCCAAAGACTTCCAGATTTTTTATCCCTTTCTCTTCTGCAACTTGGAGGCCAAGGACTAATGCCTCATACTCTGCAGTATTATTAGTATTTGAAAATTCAAGTTTATAGGAAAAAGGAAAGATTTTACCATTTGGAGATATGAGCACCACTCCTGCACCAGAGCCCGTTGAGCAACAACTTCCATCGAACTCAAGAGTCTAGATCTCATTGGAGTCTTGGCAAGTGATCTCAGGGGTATGAACTTCCGTAGTCATCATATAATTACCCATACTTGAGCCTTGGAAAAGGATCTGTGCGCGAGGATCTTCAGTTTTAGTTACTGTGAACTTTGCCTGAGTTTCCGGCATAAGTTTCTTCATTTCTCCTTTGATAGGAATCATGGCATGAGACCAGTCCATTTGAATCTCACCACCCAAATCCCTACAAAATTTTCTACTCAACAACATTCCATACGAGGCAGGGATATCAGCAACTAAAATAGTTACCTTAACTCGCTTTTGAGGGAATTGGGCTAAAACCATTTGGGCGTCCTTAATCTGCCCGATCAAAGGAACTTGCTTGGTTTCCATAGAGTAACACGATCTGAATGTTCTCGTACAAGTCAAACCAAGAGCATGTGCTACTTTTGCCGGCATCACATTATCCGAGGCTCCAGAGTCTATAATGCAATTACTTAACTTGCATCCGTTGATAAGAAAAGACACAAAGAAAGGTTCGATCTTTTCATTGGAAGGTGTAGTGGCTGCCACAATATTTTGAGTTTTCCCATCTTTGGGAGTTCTTAGAATTCCTTTAGAGGAATGAACAGTAGAGTCGCCTTTGATAAACTGGACCATCTTCTCGAGCTGATCCTTGTTGGACTTCAAGTACTCTGCCTGTGACATGGAAATTTTTGTTTTATTGATATGATCAATGATATCAAATTTAGGCAAAGTAATTGCACTTGAAGTCTCAGATATGAGTTCTTTCGAACTTGATGATGGCACACTTTTGACCTTGGTCTCGGGCTTGGTTGATACGGATGTGGAAGAAGGAGTTTTCTTCGTAATTGGTTTACTAACTGATTGATCTAACAAAGGCTCTCCTTTCTTTAAGATAGTCTTGACCTTTGAAACCTCAGTATCTCTGGACTCTTTAGGAGCCTCCTTTATCTTGGATCCTTTGAGAGTTTCCTTGGAAACCTCTCTATCTCCCGCCTTGGTGGTATCTTGGTCCTTTTTCTGAGAGCGTGTGAAGACAGCGAAGGATTGACTATTCATATCTTCTATAATTTCTTCATATTCATCTTCTTCATCAGAACGGTACTCAAAGAAATGATTATTGCTTTCTTCCTCAGGATCTTCAACTGTAGGTTCAGATGCCTCAGAATCGGGCTCTTCCTCATCAACCTCGATGACCTCAATCTCATCATCACTTTCTTCAATGACATCACATTTGGAATTAGTTGCGGGAGCTGCTTCAATAGCAAGCCTCGTTGGAGCACCTGCAATCCTGGCTTGGTTGGGAACGTATCCATTTCATGGGATATCTTTGTAAGGAGCAGGTTTACTACTTTGAGCAACTTGCTTCTTCAAAGCTAGCATATCATTAGCCAACTTAGTGAGTATAGTTTCTGAAACGTTGGGAGTTTCTTGACTCTTTCCTTTGAGGGAATTTTTCTTGAATTTTCCTGCCATGATTAAGTCATCTTCGATTTCTATGGCCAAAGATTGAGCAAGTTCCAAAGTAGCCACCCTGGCCCTTCTTAGCTGATAGCACACTTCTAGTTGTTGTGCGTTAATAAAGAAACATTTTTGTCCATCAAGGTTGGGACGAATCCCGGTAGGAACTTTGTTTACCATCTTGTTGAATTTGGCCACGAAATTCCTCATGGGTTCTGTAGGCTCTTTCTTTGCCTGAGATAGTTGGGCAAGAAGAGCATGTTCATCTTTCGCTGTTTTGAATCGATTTTCAAACTTGGTTTTCATATCATCCCAACTTGTAATAAATCCATTGGGTAGATGATGAAACCAATCTGCAGCAATATCATGCAATGTCTCGATGAAGAGACGAATAGCAACATCTTCGTATTCTACTGACAAAACAACACATGCAGCGAAGAAGGCAGAAATATGATCCTCTGGTGACGTCTTCCCATCTCCGTCAAACTTGGGAAGAATCTTTCTTGATCCTCGTGGGAGTTCATGTCGAGCAGGTAAGGCCAATGGGCCTATGGCATTTCCCCATGGTACATTGGCTGCCATTGGAGGAAAGGTGGTATGCGTAGGTAAAACAATGTGAGCAAGGACAAGTGCTTGACTGGTGGTGATTCCTTCCTTGCTTGCTCTTTCAGGACTTGATGCAAGGCTTGCAGATCTACGAGGTGTGTTCTTCTTAGGAGGAGATAACTTGAAACCGAATTTTCCTTGAAAATCAAAGGTAGGGTCAGATCGACCTTTAGCTTTTTCTCCTCGCGTAAACCTCTTTCCTTCCAGCTTGGAATATTTATGGTGAAGAGATCACTAGCGTGTTCCGACCAGCTCTAGCCTTTTCTCTTTGCTCTCTTTCTTGAGCTATTTGCGCCTGAATAACTCTAACAACTCTCGCAGCTTTCTCTTCTTCGTTATCTAGTACTGATGCGGCGAGATAAAAATGATGGTTACTTGTGCACTTTTCCCAAATAGCTTGCCTCAAATCTGATGATATGTCTTCTTGAGTATCTGCAAAAACAAGATTTGGTTGCAAGATAGGTGGGTTACCTGTAATGGTCATACAACTTATTACCTGGGTGGAAGAGGGCCGCGTCGGTGAACAACTATCAACACGTGCCCAAGAGGTCTCCTGGCCACGAGTGCGGGTGCTCTTCTTCTAAGGTCTTCGATGTAGATTTCTCTGTCAATGGCTCTATCAACAGCCACAAATTGCTGCAAGCTTTCACGGTTTTCCCAAGCTACTATTCAAAGGTTGGCAGCAATATCTCCTTGGAAATCTTCGTCGGGCACAAGGTTCGGTTAAAGAACTGGAGCTTGTGCAGAGGGGATAGTCATAAAGATTTAACCAAGCACTGGTTAAATATTTCTGAATCCCCAACGGAGTCACCAAAACTGTTAGCATATGGATTTGCATTCATGCAAATGACATGCAATAGTGTGGGACCGAAGTCCCTCCTCAATGAAGGTGAGGCTTGCCTTTATTGAAAGCCAAAACTATATTTACATTTGTACATTCAAAAATTGTATGTGGGGGGTGTTTTTGGAACATAAATGGAAGAAAAGTGAATGAAGGAGATAGAATGAAATGAAGGAAAGGAGTGGAATGGAATGAACTGAAATAACATGCAAGAGTTAGGTAAAAATAGAGCCTAATATTGCATGAAGAGGAAAGCTGAATAACCAACACAAATAAAACGGAGTTTGAGTTAGCCAAACAAGAACATGCAAAAGGGAAGACACATGAGCAAGTAGATAGTCAGAGCTTGATCACTGTGAACTAGAACAACTAATTACTAATGTTGATAATAACATCAAAGATAATATTTTCATGCAAGATTCAAACACCTAACATCTAATGAACATAAGAACACAAAATGTTACAAGAGACAAGTGAATGAGACACAAAGTTCTTATTCTATTAACTCCAAAATATTTTTCAAAAAGAACACAAAGTTTCTTCTTGAAAACAAAACTTCCACAAAAGTATTTTTCTTCTCCTCTCTCAAAGTCACCCTTACAAATGAGCCCCTGGACTTCCTTTTATAACCCAAAAGTTGGTTACAAAGCAGTTAGGGTTTTAATATGCATCATTAAATAGGGCACTTAAGTGACCTTTGAATTTTTTCTAACCAACTTTTAAAAAGAAACTAAAAATAGAAACCACTTAAGCTAAAAAGTCATTTAAGGAAAAATACATAAATAAAAGAAATGGGTACATGTGGACCCCACTTAAATGACTTGTATGCACACGTATACATCCTAGTCAGCAATGTGCCACCTAGATCAAGACACCTAGGATCAGTGCCTTATCTATTGGGCCAAGATTCCACCTATCCCGATCGTACGGGAATGAACTCATTGACTGTGCTCTGCAATCCTCCAAATGACAAGAGTGCTGAGCTTGAAACTTGAGAAATTCATCCACCCCTCTGTCTGAGCAATATCCTGGTGTGAGAAAATTTGTCTTCATTCGTATTCACATTCACAGTTCTCCACATGCCTACAAAGTACCTTTCCATGGTGAATTATTCATTTGTTGCGAGACCGTAGTCGTTATGCCACCTTGGTTTATCAAAATCTAGCTTCTGGTCTTTCGCCATTGAGAAGATCTCCAAGAGCCAAAATTTCAATTCACTGCCTCTAATGGTATCTACAAAACTTTGGCTTTAAAAAACATCCCATGAAGTAAATGATCTCCCGAGCAGATTTGCACTGATACATCGGAGTCTTGATGAAGTCAAAAGCATTGTCCCTAGTTTTGCAAACGACTGGTGTCTGACAAATCATCGAAGTGATTTACCTGAACTCGTTGACATCTCACCTTAGCGTAGCCTTTGGTCTTTTTGGAGTGATGGATTCACTTAACATTCACGCAATAATCACCAAGTTTATAACTATTGGCTTGATGACCTTGTTTGAAATGATCAGGAAGTAAGACTGTAGCCACTGCATTTGAACCTCTCCAAGTAGCGTCCATTGTACAATGGTTCAATCGTTAGCTACACTTGGAAACCTCCTACCAATCGCAAAAGCTGACTCACTTTCACTTGATTTCAATGCCCCCATTTCAGCAACTAGTCTCTGTTGTCAGATGAAGCTGTTGAATCGCCATTTTCTCCCATTTGTGATGATTCTTCAATTGTAGGCAGTGACAGAACCAGATCATCAACTTTTTTTTCTAGAAGTTGTGATTACTCCTTCAAGTTGGGCTGGTCTATTTTCAAGTACTTCATCAACTAGTTCACAATCCTTCTAGAAATTGTGTGATACTAGATTATAGGTGCTTGCACATGAACCAATGCTACTGAATTCATAGATACGATCTGTTGTTGATTAGGCCTGAACACATTAGGACATTTTCCCTTGCAAACTGACGGCTGCTGACTGTCATGAGGCAAAATTATTGAGATGTGCTCAGTCTTCACTTTCCTGTTTAGACGACTCAAGTCACAAATGAGCCTTCAATCAGATTACTCCTAGCTTGATTGCTATTCTACATGAAATGAAAATGGATGGTTTATAGTTGCAGTAGAAGCGCTATGGTTCTTCCTTAATATGTAACACTTCTCCAAATAAAAATGTCTTACATGACATTTGGGCCACAACTAAGCACTGATTTGATCTCCTTTGTATGCGATGAGAAAATGCCATTACCAATTATTTCCTAATGCATGCCTTGTATTTGTTGTCTCCAGGTTCAAGACGTCGGTCATTTTTAGAGACTACCCTCTAAGACTGATTCTTGCTTTGCATGTCCGTCGGGATCTTCTTGTGCTTGTGGCCTGTGTGGAGATCAAGTCCTCTCTGAACGTGGTCTTTTAGAAAAAATACAATCTTTATTTGTCTTATCCAATCTCTACATAATGGACGGGTATGAAACTGACATGCTTCTTGCTCCTGTAGAGCTGCTTAAAGAGATCATATAGCCAACTAACAAGGATGTCCTACACGGCACGGCCTAGGAGGAATTTTCAGAGTCGGCCTTCTACGTTCCAATTGATACCCTCTCTCAAAGCCACCCTTACAAATGCTGAGCAATATGAATCGTTTCCTTTTATAACCGTAATAACCTTGGTCTACAAAGCAGTTCGGGGAATTTTTTATGAATGCACATTAAATAGCGTGCACTCCAAGTGACTTTGCAATTTTTCAACGCATTCTTTCTAAAAAGCCGACTAAAAATGCAGAATACCACTTAAGTCGCAAAAACAAGTCATTTAAGGAAAAATACATAAATAAAAGAAAATGGGTACATGTTGGACCCCGCTTAAATGACTTGTATGCACACGTATACATCCTAGTCAGGCAAACCAAAATAATGCCACCTAGATCAAGACAGTATTGGCGCTAGGATCAGTGCGATGATATTCTTCAGAGTATGGGCCAAGCACTGTCCACCTATGTTTCCCGTTTCTGTACGCCGCGAATTAACTCATTGTTCCGTGTGCTCTGCAAATCCTCGCAAATCGCACAAGAGTGTTGAGCATTGAAACTTGTAGAAATTGCATCCACCCCTCTGTCAGGAGTAAGTATCCTAAGCAGTGTGAGGAAAATTTGTGCTAATCATTGAACAAGATGATTCACATTCAACAGTTCTCCACACTGCTCCGAGTACCTTTCCATAGCACGTGAATTATTCATTTTTTGTGAGACCGTAGTTGTTATGCGCACCTTGGTTCTATCATGAATCCTAAGCTTCATTGGTCTTTCGCGCATTGAGAAGATATCCAAGAGTTCCAAAGTTTCAATTCGCCTCTAATGGTATTACAAAACATGGCTTTAAAAAACACCCCATGAATAAATATAACCAGTTATTTGCTTCTATACATCGGATTTGCCTGAAGTCACGAAAGCATTGTCTAGTTTTGCATCAACACTTTCTACAACGGATTGAATAACCTGACTGCGTGTCCATTTTGGTTCACTAGACAGCGGCTATGCACTTTCTACAGTCTTGGTTCACTTCAAACAATCACCATGTAATCACCAAAAATAACATTTTCCTTGTTTGAAATGATGGAAGTAATTTCTTTTGCTCACAATGGCGTGGGTTTCGAATCTCCTATAGCGTCCAAACAATCTTCAATGTTAGCTGCACTCTGAAGACCAATCCAAGAAGCTGACTCACTTTCACTTGATTTCAATGCCCCCATTTCATGCAGGACTAGTCTACTGGTCAGGATGAAGCTTTGAATGTCCTTTCATCTCAAGCTAGTTGCTTACACTGACAGGTGAATATTTTTTTTCTAACAGCCTATTATCCTTCTTAGTGGCTATTCATCTTGTCCTAGCACAATCCTTCAGAATTAACTAATTCAGCACTACCATGTACTGAATTCAAGATACAATCTTTTGAAAACACATTGACATTTTCCCTTGAAACTATGGCTGCTGATGTCAGAGGAAAAATTATTGCATTGCCAGTTTCATTTCCTTTTGTATCAGTAAAATGAGATAAAAGATTATTTAAATGAAGAGGCAAAATTATTGCTCTGCAATCCTCCAAAATGACAAGAGTGTTGAGCTTGAAACTTGAGCAATTCATCCACCCCTCTGTCTGAGCAATATCATTGTGTGAGAAAAATTTTCTTCATTTGTATTCACATTCACATTTCTCCACATGCTCTGAGTACCTTTCCATGGTGAAAATCACGAAACGAAGAACCGAAACGATCACAAAAATAAGACGATCGCAAGGAGTCCAATGAACCATGCAAAGTAATACTTTTCAAAATTTTCTCATTTTTAATTATTTAATTGTCTTTTTGACAATTTTGCGCAGTCAAAATTGGCTGATAACATGTGGAGAGAGAAAGTTAAGAAATGGCTCTGACGCGTGATAATAGATAGAAGTGACGTTTTAGCGACCAGCTTTAATACAACAGACAGCTCGTCGTTTCTGCTAGACAGTCCGCCATTTTGCCAGGGTTCTCACCTGCCGCCATAATGAAATGAGTTAAATGCGACCTGGGAGTGGTTGGGGCAGATTTGAATCTCCTCTCTCTTCCCTCTCTCTTCTTCCTATATATTGTACAGAGGGGCTTCTTTCAAAATAATTACAAGTTTGTTCATCTTTTCTGTTATGCCCTCCCTTCTTTTTTTCTTCTTCCAGGATTAAAAAATGGAGTTGGAAACTCCTCCCTCCATTTGTAATGGTGTTTGCATTTTTACTATTGAAATAACACTTGTAGTAAGACTGTTTTGCGCTTGCCCATAATAAGCACGATTGTCCCTTTCAAACGATGAGAAAATTGCACATTACCAATCCAAACGCCTCCTGCTGGCCCATGATGATGACCCAGGTTCAAGACCTCGGCATGTCGAGAGACACCCTTAAGGACGGATTCTTGCTTTGCTGGTCCCTCGGTATTTCGGCAGTGGATTCTGCCAATCAAGTTTCTCTTGAACCTGGTAACGAATACTTCTTTTTATTGGCCTGATTGGATTGTACATAATGTGACGGGTATTAATATTTGCCCTATTGCCCTTTTAGAGTTTCTTAAGAGATCATTACAATGTAACAAGGATGTAGTACACGAAACGGCCAACCAGGTATTTTCAGAGTCGGCCTTCACATTCAATTCATTTCAGGGGGAAAAATAAAATAAATGCTGAGCAATATGAATCGTTTCATTCTGCACCGTAATAACCTTCATCTCCTGATTCGGGGAATTTTTTATGAAGCCTTGAATAGCGTGACTCCAATCCATCGCAATATTACGCATTTCTTTCTGAAGGCGATGTGAAACTGCAGAATATAACAAGTCGCAAAAACAATTCATTTTTCAAACATACTTGCCCACGGTTCACGTTGGGTACGTCTTTTTTTTTTTTTTTTTAATTTGAAAAAACTACAGGAAAACCAAAATAATGCAAACAGTAAAGACAGTATTGGCGCAGGACAATCGATGATATTCTTCAGAGTATGGATCACGCACTGGTCCCGTATGTTTCCCGTTTCTGTCGCCGCGCACTGTTGTTTCGTCTGCTTTCCAAAACTTCGCGCCTCGCACCACACTGTTTGCATTATTGTAGGATTGCCTGTAGCTTTCAGGAGCAAGTTTCTTAAGCAGTGCGCCGTAATAGTGCTAATATTGAACAAGATGAATAACATTCAACATTTCCCAGAACTGTGCGTGTCCTGTCCCTAGCACGTGAAGTTTCTTGAAGTATGGGTCGCGCACTGTTCTGTATGGTTCCTAAACTTCATTGGTCGCACACTGTTCTGCATGGTTCCTAGACTTCATGGGTCGCGCACTGTTCTGCATGGTTTCCTAGACCCACGCGCGCACTGTTCCGTGTGCTTCTTAAACTTTGCCTTAAACCACGAATGCTTGCCTGCGCTCCATCAAATGCCTGCAACGGAATGAATGGCTGGTGCGTGTATTTTGGTTTGCTGGCGCGGCTTGCACTTTCTACAGTCTTTTCCTTTAAACAATGTGCATGTATTTGCCTTAATTCCTTTTTTTTTTTGCTGTGACTAATTTCTTTTGCTCACAATGGCGTGGGTTTTCGTTTGCATAATGTCAAACAAAATATTTTCTCTTTCTGAAGAAAAAGAAGCTTCCCTGACTTTTTTCCACCGGGTTTGATGGAGGAAGTTACGAGGATTAATTCGACTTCCTCTCATCCCGGGGTAGTGGCTTAACTGCCAGGGGAAATGGGAAAAGTAACGGGCAATTGCCAACGGGAATGGCAAAATGGGTTGGCAATCCCCGTTCCAATTTCCCCCATGTGGGAAATTGGGGAATTTATGCCCGTTTGCCAATCCATGATTTGGCAATTGGCAAAGGAAAATCCGCGTGCGGGAAATTTGAAGGAAATTGCCAGGGAAAGTGGAAATCCGGGTTTGGGATGCCAACCCAGCAGTGGAAACAAAAGCTAACTTCCCCGGCACCAAAACTTGTCGGATGAATCTTAATTATATTTATTTAAAATACTCCTTAAGTGATTAATTTAATCAGACAAGGAGCAATTAATTAATTAAATATTAATTAATTATTTTAATGTATTTTAATACGTTTATAGCCTGGCGGGAAGAGTTCTTGCCCGAAAATCACGAAACGAAGACCGAAACGATCACAAAAATAAGACGATCGCAAGGAGTCCAATGAACCATGCAAAGTAATACTTTTCAAAATTTTCTCATTTTTAATTATTTAATTGTCTTTTTTGACAATTTTGCGCAGTCAAAATTGGCTGATAACATGTGGAGAGAGAAAGTTAAGAAACGGATCTGACGCGTGATAATAGACATAAGTGACGTTTCAACGACCAGCTTTAATACAACAGACAGCTCGCTGTTTCTGCTAGACAATCCACCATTTTGCCAGGGTTCTCGGCTGCCACCATAATGAAATGAGTTAAATGTGACATAGGAGTGGTTGGGGTAGATTCGAATCTCCTCTTTCTTCCCTCTCTCTTTCTTCCTATATATTGTACAGAGGGGATTCTTTCAAAATAATTACAAGTTGTTCATCTTTTCTGCTATGCCCTCCCTTCTTTTTTTCTTCTCCAGGATTAAAAATGGAGTTCGAACCTCCTCCCTCGCTCTGTAATGGTGTTTTTCCTTTTACTATTGAAATGATGTTCTATGCAAACTTCTGGAGCAACACAAAACATGTTTTGTGATGCATCTGTCCATCCTTACTCGTTCCTTTGCTTGTTTTCTTCTTGCCTCTCTTCATTGCAGGTATTTGTGCATGTTCTGATGTTCATTACAGGTCTGGAGCTGTGTTCACAGAGTTTTGGGGCATTTTCTGTGTGAAATCTATCTTTGGGCCTGTGATGCATCTGTCCATCCTTCCCATTGCTCACCTCTCCTTGTCCCATGGCAGTTTTGATAGATGTTCAACACTCTCCTTCTCTGGTGTATCACCGTTTTAGTGTAGGTTTTTGCTATTTTTCCCTTTTCTCTCTCTCTCTCCGTCTCCTTGGCATGGTTAGATTAGGTTTAGATTAGCTTGCCTGCACTGGAATAGCTTGTGGTAGGTAGTTTAGGAGCAGGAACCAACCTTCTATGGAGAATTTTTTCTCATCTTCACAAGTCCCACACTTAGAGAAAGGATTCCATGTTGTGCAATCACACTGGATGCCTGAACATCAACCTAGAAGCCTAATCTGCATCCAGGGGTGTTGTGAGTCGTGCAACAACAAAACCCATAATCAATAAGATGAAATAAATTTTCCAAAATAACTTTATAAAAACCTTTGCAAACAAATGAACAACAATATCAAGGAAATAATGAGAAGGGGAATTTCTTATATAGGAAAGGAAGATCAATTTAAGAACTAGTCATGGCCATAGATCTAGCCATAAATCAAGGAAATAACTATACCTAACATCTAGATGATATCTTCCTAATATCTAAATAAGATAAAAGAAATATCCACACATAAGTAGGTGAGGATAAATAAAAGAGAAGGTAAATAAAGTACATAGGTGAACATGAGATAAGGTAAATAAGATAATCTAACACCCCCCCCCCCCTCAAGTGAAGCTAGGGGCCCAAAATAAAAGTAGCATATCCACAGTATGAGTCCCAGAAACAAGGCTTGATCAGGAACTCATGTACAATATATCCATGAATAAGTCTCAAACCAAAATTAGGAAAGAATTATTCTCGAAATAAAGAGAAAAAAGAAAAATAAATATGTTCTCACGAACACCCCCCAAGAAAAAACTCCTAAAACCCCAAGCATGCCATGTAACTGAAGGTAACGAGGTGATGCAAAAGGCTTCATAAAGATGTCAACAACATACTGTTGAGTTGGAATGTACTCTAAGCAAATAACTCCATCATGAATGCACTTACTAATGAAGTCTATGTGAATCTCAATATGCTTGATCCGTTGGTGCTCAACAGGGTTGTAAGAAATTTGAATTGCACTTTCATTGTCACACTAAAATATAACTAGTGAATCCTGTGGGAATCCAAACTCTGTCAATAATTGTCGAAGATAAAGAATTTGTTGACTCGTTATAATTTTTGCCTTGTACTCTTACCTCTGACGATGAAAGTGCAATAACTTGTTACTTTTTTCATGCCCAATAAATTGGAGAAGAACCAAGAAAAAAGGTAGCCAAAAGTGGAACTCATGTCATTAATAAAACCTTCCCAATTAGAATCTGTATATCCAACCAACAAAGTAGAACCCCTAGTGTAGTGTATTACAAAGTGGGAAGTTCCCTACAAATAACACAAAATCCTTTTAGCAGCTTGCTAGTGAACATTATGAGAAGAATTTGCAAACCGACATATAAGCCCTACTACAAATTAAATATCATGGTGAGTATGGGTCAAGTACATGATACTTCAAACCAAATACCTATACAATGTAGGATCACAAACTGAAGTGGTACATGTGGAAGTAAGAGTGACCCCAGACTAAAAAGGAGATGGACTTGGTTTATAATCAACCATATTAAAATGCTGAAGAAGATTATGGGTGTACTTTTGCTGACTCAAATGAATCCTTAAATCTATCTGAGAAATTTGTAAATCAATTGTAAATGTGTGAAAATTTTGTAAACAGTTGATAGAATATGTATAAATTGAAAATTCTAGTGAATTTTCCTTATGTCCAAGAACATATAAAATGGTCAAGACTGTACTATGATCATAATTGTATTATACAGTTTTGAACTTGTTTGAATTATTCCATATTTTAGTATCTAAGACCTTTTTTGAGGATCTAATCCCTATAAAAATATATTCCTATATTTTGTAACTTGTCTGTAATTGTAGAAAAAACTTGATGAATGCACCCTCTTTTGACGCATGTGTGATAAATCATTTGAGTGTACATCTCAAAAGAATAGATGTGTACCCATGCAAAATACGTCTAATAATCTATGTAGGATAATATAGAAGGCTAAAATGGTGGCCAACTTTGAGATCATATACTTGCAAAAGGGGTTGCGTATGGTGGCAATCATGGTGTGGAGAAAAATAAATATGCAATACATAAAAAATAAGAATACATGTGTAAAGAAAATAAAAACAACATGGAAAAGTATCAATCACATTATACTCCATAATAAGAGAATTATAGAAACATCATAAAAATAATAAGTATGTTAAAATTAATAGTAGAAATAGTAGTGTAAAGATAAGTAACCCATAAAGTGTAGAAATAAGTCATATATAGGCATAGAGACACAAACATGGGACACCCATAGTATCACAAGACAATCACAGTAGGAGGCACAATGTGCCATAATCAGAAAAACAAATGCATACATGCAATATAGGCATAGATCCATAACATGGGGACACCCACAATGTCACAAAACAAGAAAGACACTTAGGTCATATCAAGCAAAAAATAATTGTATTGTGATCACACAAGACAATCAAGTCAAATCATATAGTAAATAGGAAAGGAAGCAATCTGTATAAAAAAGTAGTGATAATAACATATGAAACTAGTATAAAAAATATTAATAGTGACAAGATAAATAATAATTTAGGCTAGTGTTGTATGAGATACATGTGTTGGTCATGTTAACACAATTTGTAGCAATAAACACTATGTATGTAATCAAACACACATTTGATAGTGTAAAGTAAGATATATAATGAAACAAAAACATCTATATAACACAAAGGGATGCCCCCAAAAGAGTAGTGTAAGGAAAATTCTACTTTTATCATCATGTAACAAGATGTGAGTTTCCTACATCAAGCTCAAGATACTACATGAATGTATGTGTGTAAACACGAGATATGATATCTATCAATTCAATGTGAAAAACAATATGTATAAGGTAACAAGTTAGCCAATCAAACTAGAATATGTCTTGGTTTTATATTTGTCACATATTTGAATGTTTTTGTATCATTTGATTATTTGAATGTTTTAAAAATAATTATGTACAAGAAAAAAGGGCAACATCATATCTACCCAATAAGAACCCCATAAAAGGCCCACCTTACTCAAAAGGTGAATGATACATATTCCCTACAAAAGTGAGTAGAGTTAATGGATGTGCATGTATAATTGGTGGGTGATCCATGATATGTGATATAGAATATCGAGGGTGGGAAGACCCATGATAAGTAATGTGTATAGATGATGGATTATTTTGATTCTTAGGATAAGATGTGTGATGAGTAGTAACATGTAATGTATATGAGGTTGAGGAGAATATGTTTGACAAGGATGTGACTAGCTAGGAACAATGTGTTAACTAGAAGATCTTTTCATGTACGTACCCAAGGGGGATGTCTTATGAGGCATAACATGAGAAACAACAATCTAGAGTTTGGAAACACGAGTGCTAGGAGTAGGAAATGTATGTGCTGAGTCGAGTTGTTATGACATAGAATCCTTAATTGCAATACCCCTTATTGTAACCAATTGACTATTGTGAATGAACTTAATGCATTGATGTAATACATATGGTATAGATGCAAATGTGTAAAGCCAAGAATAACCTAACCTCATGTTGTATGAATGAATAGAGGATGTCACTAAGAAGGTGATATTATAATTATAAAAATTGAGTGTGAGAGGGAGAACAATATGCCCTATGTGTGTCTGATGATCAACTATGCCATCCTTTTTAGTAAATCCAAGAGAACAAAATAATGTGAAAGTTCCTAGATTATGCGGAGAATAATGATCAACTTAAATTTTGCATATGAGATTCTCTTCAACAATAACATGAATATATAGTGTATTAGAAACAAAAACATGTGCCAAAAGAACATCATCAAAATTAATAATTGGCGGGGCAAAGAAGTAACAACAATACTAACCATAGAATCAAATGTGGGATTATAAGAAGTGGAGATGATAGAATGTGGTAAGAATTATTCCATTCTAAGGTATATTTTATGGTAACATGTTCTAGAAGTGGATCACTAAATATTATGAGTTTTACAATGTCATTAGTAGGTTTAGGTTGAGATGGAGTCTCAAATTCAATAGTACTAGCGTCAAGTAAAACTTGTATAATGTGTTGAAGCTTTAAATAACTATTAGTATGACCAATGCATAATAATAGTCACAATGGGAAGTAGCAAAAAAAATATTACCATGATAGTCACTTGCATCAACCTCAAGTGGTGGAGGGAGAGACACAAGATTTCACTCAAGTAATTTTTAGATCACATATTGTGGTGAACTAGTTAAACATGGGAATTTTCGTCAAGAAGGTTGTAATTGTAGATTTGTAGTATGAGATACAATATTGGTAGTGGATTTAACATCATATTTTTAATCCTTATCTTTAGTCTTAAAATTAGTCTTTCCTTGAAATTTGTTGTTGGTGGTGCAAGATAATTGGCCATATACTTAATTTTGTTCATGTTGAGTAGCTTAGCTTCATGTTCTTTTAGATTATGACATAGGGGAATTGAAATTTTAAAACATAACAAATTATTTTAAAGTTACAAGAAGACTTTATGTAAGAAGATCTTGTAGTTCATTATTGGCTAAAATGTTATTCATCTTAGTAAGAATAGTCTTGTATTATAACACATAATCATCGACAGGTTCATTGGAACCTTGTCACATTTTAGCCATATGAGCATAAGATACTTTTTCTTGAATTTTGATAGAAAATTTTGCAAGGAATCAATTTCCAAAGGAGTGAAATTACGTATAGAATGCATAGGTAGATCATAAAACAATTGTATAAGAAAATCCTTAAGAGTGCGGGGAAGAGGTTGGTAAGTAATGTATCATTTGAATAATAGTCCAAATAAGAAACTTGGAATGTGTGGATATCTTCTTTAGGATCATACTTTTCATCATAGATATGAAGCTTAGGAACAATAAAACTGGTAGGAAAATGGTAAGAGGCCACTTCACATGCAAGTGGGTTATGAAACAACTGAGTAGAGTCCATAGTGTGAGAAAACATAGATGCACCTTGTTATAATTGTAAAATTTGAGATTACAAATTATGAGCAAGAGATTCTAAATCCTGCATGTTGGAAGAAGAGTCATGCAAAACATTGAGTGTAAAAAAGAGCTGTGCAAGTGGTAGTATTCATAGGAATAGACATAACAATACTATGAAGGGGGAGATTATATGCCCCCAATGAGATAGGAACCATTGATGCATGAATAGTAGATGTAGGCATATAAATGATGAAGGAAATTTTCCAAAGAGGTATTTCTCATTAGAGGATTGATCTTGAGTGAGTTTCCTAGCCAAAAAAATTGAATTAGAATATAATGAGGATTTTCATGAAGTTGAGTATGAAATTTAGATACATGTTCAACTTTTTCTTGGTTTACACGATCTTCCTTGTCATGATTAGAATGAAAAGAATGTGCATTATGGGTCTATATATCATTCAAAGGTACCTCATGTACATTATGATCCTATATGGAAGGGATGTTAGAATCATGGGGTGAAGAAGAATCCATGAGAACACAATGCTTACATATAGGAGGAGAAAAATAGGTATAATGAATAGGTTTTTTATTAATCTAATTACCATGTGTTGAACTTACATATAGAGAAATAATGTGAAAAATGAAACTAAGGGATCCTTATGAATACTAGAGTTTAAACAATTTATTTGATTTAAGAGTTGGGTTCACCAAAAAATTTTATCCTAATTTAATTCTACAAGTGTTATGGGATACACAATAATAAGAAGGATGAAAGGTTTTGTAACAGGTAGACTATTATTATTTATTAACTTCCTACATTATCCATTCACAATTAGAAAAATGAATTCATAGTTGAAATTATTGATAAACAATAAGTAATTTCTCAAATACATAATGAGAGAGAAACTTGTCTATACAGGAAAAATGATGATCTAGATGTGTAGGGTAGTGGAATGGGATGATTAAAGACTATATATTATTTGACAAAATTTATGGATCTTCAAACTCAATAGGTGAGGACCATAAAACTTTCATCAAATTTGAAAACTCAACAGGGTCGGGACCATATAACTAATGTAGAGTACAAACACCTAATTTGTATGGTTCTCACCTAGAATTATGTGGTCTTAGAACCTTTGACAATTTGAACCTCAAACTTCATATATCTATTGATTTTATGGAAATTTTCTTCAATTTATGTCACTCTTACTCACACAACTTTGTGATGAGCTATAATCACCTACAACAAAGTGGAAACCATAAAACCCTACAAAACCCGTCATTAGAGAATTAAAAAGCTAAAAGGTGAAAACATGTTGTGTGGTGAGGCTAGAATACCCTTGACAGTAAGAATCCAAGCTACTCAACCAATTGAAGTTTTGTAATACATGCTATCATTGTGGGATCAAGCCTCAGGTAGTCCTCCTATGTGCTTGTAAAAGTGTGAATAGTTAACCAACCCCTATGGGCTTCCTCATGTCTCATGACACCAAGATAACATGCTATCTGCATATTATAAAATGTACCTAATGTGGTTGTAATGAGATGTGGTGTGCCTTAGCCATGTGACCTAACCCTTTGTTACTTAAAACCCTTGTGCAATTCTTGGAGGGACTTTGCTCTCGCTAAAACATGGCTCTGTCACTTTTTCATGTTTTGAAGTGGAGGAAACTAGAATCTTTGACCCGACTGAGTGATTCTGACTTATAGTTGGCACTACTTTAGATCATGTGTAGTTGATTTGGGTATATTTAGGAACCCTTTGAGTTATTTTGGAATGATATTTGTAATAATAGCTTCTAAGAGTACCAGCTGAGTTATAAAGTGACATCGACTTGTTTTTATAGCATTTCATTGGTGAAATATTCTAATAAGGCCAACTAGAGAAAGATGAAATGACCCAAATAATATTTTTAAATTTAAATATTATTAAGAGAATGTGAAGGTACAGGACTGTACAAGTCATCCAAGACTGTACCTCAAATCCTTACCCCTCCCTATGTTTTTACATCGAAGAGATGAGAAGGAAAACTAAAAGTTATGTTGTGAAGAATAGAGGTTTTATAATACTTTGATCAAATAATATTCTTAGAACTAATGACAAAGCATAATGTAAAGAAAATAAAGTTGTAGAACAGTTCAAGAGATGAGGTGATTGGATTTCAAATGTGAGCATTTGTCATAACAAGAAAACATTGTCAAAATTGGCACTGCATAAGGAAAAACTACCAAATTTTAATATATATAGAGCTTAGGAATTTTTTTGGAACAAACAAGATAAACCCTGGGATAATCAATAAGAGGTAAGATAAGTTGTATGAATACGTAATAAGAAATTAATATTTACACAAGGTGCAAACCATAGGTCTGAGTATGAGTGTAATGGGATTTATTTATAGAGAAATCTTACATTGGGTGTTCACAAAATGTGGGTTCACCTAAAAATAATCCTTGTGGTTAGATGTTTGATGTAGCTTAGATTAACCAAAAGATGAAACCTTAGGTTGGGTGCTTGATGCAAAGGTAGGCTCACTAAAATGTAGGTGTAGAAATTGGGTTTAGATACACAAATTCACTAAGTAACCACACCTAAGGGGTGATTAGGACTAATCAAATGCACGTCAATAATATAGACATAATGACATTTTAATAAGGGTCCATGTAGATCATATAAAGTATAAGGTAAGTAGGGAAATAACTTAGAATTAATTAAACATTTGTAAATACTATAGATATAGTGGTTAAGATGTAAATATGCATAAATAAATGAATCTATATTTATTTTCCAGTAGCAACATGTGGAAAATAGGTCTAAAAGGAAAGATGAAAAACAACTAATAAAATGAACCTTGAATTTAACTTAAACATTTTTGTTGAAATGAGATCACTATTGTAGAATTTATAATCCTATGAAAATGGAAATATATATATGAAAATGGTTGTCTCGGATAAGTTGAAGCTCATTTTTTGAATGTGTTATTGACGTCGTAATGTGAAAAGGTTTATCTCGCTTTGTTATGTTATATCATGAATCATCGAGAATTTGGTATCCTTTTTCTAAACCCTAATATACGCTTAGCTCCTTACAAACCCCATAAATGGGATACATGGTAGGGGTAGAGGGGGGGATTGGTGGTGGTTAATTATGGCATGTGTTATGCATCCATTATTATCACACCCCTTCTGACTTTTCAAAATCACAAACAACACATGATGTAAGTTAACGTCAATTTGGAAAATGTATGAAAGTGTCCCAATCCTTATCTTTTCAAATACACACAACTATTACATGTTAAAATAAATATCTAAATGTTTACATTTGAGTTTTGGCATGGGGTTTCTTTAGAAATATAATATATTGTCGTCTTATAACTTCAATATCACTCTTGTGCAAAGAAATAACTCAAGGTGTGATTATCTCTGTGTCTAAATGCAATAATGTACTGATGTATTCTTGGACTTCATGTAATCAAATTAGGGACCTTTTGTCACAAAAGCTAATATGTGTGGGAAATATGAGAAAAATAAGAAAAATACTCAATAAAATCAAGTTAGTGATCAAAAGGGCCTAGAAAAGGTAATAGACTATTTTCATAAAGATGTGATCAAATTTGTAGGTAAGAAATTGGTCAACATATTTTTAAAATGGTCAAGACCCCATAATAATAAGAAAATACAGTGTGATAAAACTAAGAGAAAGGGGGAAAACCAAGGTCATAGGAGGTAGAAAATGAAAAATGCATGGGTGATTGGGACCGATAGAGGGATAAATCCAAAAGAGATGCAAAAGGGAAAACAATGGATTGATGACACATGAAAGACAAGTCGAAAGGTGAAGAAAAAATGTAACATGGGCCAAAAATAAATAAACACATAAATACGCTAGTACCAAAGGAAATAATTAGTAAAGTATCAAATTTAGGTGTCTATACCTAGTTATAACTAGTTAAAATATCTTATGTACATCTATTTTAAATACGTTAAGAGATTCAATTTCCAGGTTTTTACCTCATATTTTTCACATACCAAATTGATTACTAACTTCATTACATTCTATGCTAATTTCCCACTCACTAATGAAAAATTCCATTAATTTAGTCACACCATTGTGAATTTCTCTTAATAAAATATTTTGAGAAAAAAGACGGGCTTAAAACTCTACCATATGGCCAAGATATTACTATTTTTAGATCAATTTTAGCAAGTAAAAAAGAAAAACTTGTATATTTATGGTTCAATTAACTTCATTAACTGTCAAAATTATGATTAGAAATACCTTATACGATAATCAAAATGAGCATCAAATTTAATACGGAAAATCAAATTTAATAGTCTCGTACCATTAGGGTAACCTGATTTCCATATCTATCTAGTGATTTAGACAAGTCAATATGAATTTCACAACAATGTGCTCCTTTTTTGTGGAGGATGACAACTTTGATGATCCACGAAGGATTCTTGGAGTTAAGAAGAGGTTAGGAATTTTAAGTTTTTCCTCCTCTAATTTAAAAGAGAGACAAGCCTATAATAATTGTCATAATGTGGCTATCAATGGGGTCCACATGTAATATGCAAAATCCTTTACAAGTTTAACATGTTCTTGGTCTACATAGACTTCCTCATCATGATCAAAATCAAAATAATTTGTACTACGGGTCTATAGATCATTCAAAGGTACCTCATGCGCATTATGATCCAATATAGAAGGGATTCTAGAAGTATGGGTGTATAAGAAGCGATGAGAACACAATGCTTATGAGTAGGAAGAGAAATCTTGGTGTACTGAATAGGTTTTTGCTTAATATAATTACCACACCAAAAGGGCATAGAGAGAAACAATGTGAAAACTGAAACTAATGAAACCCTAAGGCTACTAGGTTTTCAAAATTATGTTCGATTTAAATGTTGGGTTCCCAAATTTAAATTTGCGGGTGTTATGGGATATACAACAATAAGAAGGATGAAAGGGTTTGGAACAAGTATACTATTCTTATTTATTAACTTCCTACATTAACCATTCACAATTAAAATAATGTATTCATAGTTGAAATGATTGATAAATAATAATTACTTTCTCAAATACAAAAGGAGAGAGATAAACTTAGTTGTACATGGTAATAAAGATGGTCTAGATGTGTAGGGTAGTGGAATGGGATGATAAAAAAACTGTAGATTATTTGATAAAACTTATGGAGCTGCAAACTCAATAGGGGTAGGACCATATAATTAATGTATATGGTAAAGACCTTATCTACACACTCATGACCTGGAATTGTATGGTCTTGTATCATTTAATAGTTTCAACCTACAACTTCCTATATGCATCCCTTGTGTAACACCTCTAACATGGTTGATATCTATGAAGACTTATTTATTGGAAGTTGCAAATGTTGATATGTGATTATTGTCTTGAGATGGTGTACTCTTATGAACTATGAAATCATGCTTTTTGTGGGTGGATAATAGGTTATCTGATCGAATAAATACCATTCTACCATGTTTGTAATGAATAGAAAATGAAGTAATTCATCTCTTCCTATGCTGAATAATTCACTATTTGGGAAATAATAAATTAATTCAATTAAACTAATTCATGAGTCTTTTTTGCACTCGAATTTGTGCTTCAGTTTTCGTAATTTTTGGATTACAAAACAACAATACCTTGGATCAATTTCATTGATTCAAGGTATGCCTCTAATTCATGACTTTGTGGTCATATTGACCGAGTTGGACAAGTTTTAGGATCTATGAACTCTAACTTTCTTAAAACCATGAGAAATATCTGTTGTTCCCTACTTCGTAAGTGATCTTGGATGGTTTTTTTATCCTTATTTTGGTAGGTTGCATGATACAATTCCTAGCTATTGCTAAAGGAACTTAATTTATATATGTTCCTTAGAATGTAATCCTATCTTGAAGTTGTAACGTACCCTAAGTTACTATGTTCTTTTATTAAGATGGGATGTTAATAATTAAAGGACCTAGACTAAACCTTAAACATTACCTAAGGACCTATGTTAGTTTCTAAACTAATGTTGAACCTAACCTAATGTTTTCTAACCTAAAAGGAGCCTACGGGATGACATGCAAAAGGGAGAGTCAGTGGGACCATCTTCAAGGTATTTATGAGGCATTTGTGGACATTAAAAACTTCTGTTTGGCCAAAATTGGTGAATTCATGAAATTTGATAAGGAGTTTGAGTTGACACCTCTGCCAAAGTGATTGTTGCATAGAAATTTAAATTTATACCTAGCCAAATGCAAGTTAGCGGTGGCAGGAGAAGGGGAAGGACTGTCAATCCTATTCGGCATTTAATATTTTTGGAAATTATAGAAAACCCTCCTAGGAAGAAGGAAAGTGGGAAAAGATAATGGTTTTGGTTTTGTTTGATCATTTGGTCTTTTTTGAGCTTGGGATTTGCATGTGGTTTTTCTCTTTGAACCACAGTTCGAATCCTTACATGAATGTTTTTTCCTTGCATGGTGTTAGAAGATGGAAATAGCACTGTGAAACTATAAGAAGAAAGAGAAGAAGGTTTTGAAGAGTTGTTGGTATTTCGTGGAAAGGAATCGAAGCTCCGTTTAGATATTTTCTGCAAAAAAGTGAAGACAGGAGCTCTATCAGGCATGATAGGCCCTATCCATTAAGTCTTTTGCTTTTGCTTAAATGTTTCATAAAAACAACTCTGCTCTTTATGGAAATCTTCTAGTTCTAATGTTATGATTGATTCTTATAGCTTCATTGATTTTTTTTGTTTCTTCGTATGTTACTGGTTCTTCATTTTTGAAAACAAAATCTTGAAGTGTGATCTATGACTATAATGCTAGCTTTTTTGTAGATTCGGACCTTTTTGCTATTGAAACAAGTCTATGTGGTTCTTTATCTTATAGAAAAATTATGTGGAGGTTTAAAATAATTTTAACAGTTGCACGGCTTTTGGAAATATGTAGATCTTAACTTGCATGCTTCTTTATTGTTGTCGTTGGAAATCTAGCTTGAAGGATTCTCCATTTTGGCATTACATCATCGTTTAAGTTAATGTGAGCTCTTCGGTTTGGTTTGTTTTCTTGATAATAGAAGTATAGACCATTGTTTTGCTCAACTTGGTTTGAGACTATGTTTCTAAGTTGAATATAGTTCATGTTAATCTTGGTTATGAATATTTTGGGTTTTTTCCTATAATGGGAACCACTTGTAGTCTCTGTGTTTCTTTTAAATATCTCTGTTGTTTCCATTATTTTTGGGTATATGAAAACCCACCTCAAGCTTGAATGACTCCATTGAGAGTTCAGGTTCTATGTAGTATGATCATAAACCCACACCAAGCTTTTGGAATTTAAACAAATCTTTTGATCTAGGTAAGTCTTCCTAAATTGTTGATGGATGTTTAAATCCCTTGTTATGGGAGGTTGCTCAAATGACTTAATTACCTATTTTTGGATGTTTGTAAGTTCTTTGGAGACTGGTTTCAAACTCATTCTAGTTTTCTCTCCCTTTTTTTTTGTAACTGAGTTATTTGGAATTGAAACAAGTTAGTTGTTTATTGGTTTTAATTCGTGTATTGGGATGATATCTTTTGTAGGAGAAATAACTTTCTGGTAGGAATATTTAGTGTCTTGTTACCGTTCCTTTCTATCTAGTTCGTTGGTTTTTACCCAATTCTGGGTTATGTGGCATTTCAGGTAAGATCTATCTGAGCCTAAGTGGTTTTTCCATCATGGATTTAGTATCCCTAACTATCTGTACTCTTCAAAGATGAAAAGGATGTAACATTCTTTCCTGGAGTGTCTGGTTTAGGACTTTGAATAGAGAATTTTCTAGGAATCAATAGTTAATCATGTTGTAACCTTATGGTAAGGGCTTGGCATATTCCAAGGGAAGTTAGTTCTTCCTTCTCTGATCCTATTTTGTGATGCTCTCAACCTGCCCTGGTACTTCTTGAGTAACTTGTTGTTATATCCATAATTCGTATATCAAACTTGTAGCCTCTTTTATACTCCAGTTACACCTCTTCTATATCCAAACTATTGAGTTGATACGATCTCTTAAGCTTCCTCTACCTCAGTTAAGCCTTGATGTTGTAGGACGTTCTTTAATGCTCACCTGATCCAAGGTCTTTAATCGTGTTTGGAAACTTCCAACTGAATTATGAGTTTCCCTTATAAGATTTAATTTTTTGTGCTCTGTACATGCTCAATTAGTTTTCATTAGTCTACTCCATGTATTGACATAATTCTTAGTATACTCAGTTTACATTTTCCAGGCCCTATACACATTTGGTTTAGTAAAAAAGAGACAGTCCAATGTATTAGACCTTTGTTTCCCTCTACTGAGTAAGGTCTTTTTCATTTACCCATTTTGCATATGGATCTTTAGTGTTAGTGAATCCATGTTGATCTCCTTTGTCCATGGAGCACCTAGTTTGATCCCAAATATCCTTGTTGAAACCAATTTCAGGTTTGTAGGAATGGCTTGCAAGTAAGGGATGTTAGGCTTAATTATGTTTAATTTATGTCACTTAGGCACTAGGTTAATTCATGAGTTATTATAATTTCTGGATCCCACATCTTCATATTGCAAAGTGGTTGTAACCAATTCATGTTCCCATTGAATTTACATAAACATTAAAACCCATTTTATGGAAGGTACTTAAGTATATGCTAGATATCCACTTCCTGAAATTTTGTACTAATTGAATAAACAAAGCTTATCCTGATCACCTACTAGGGGATCTAGTGAATCCAGATTGAGACAAAAAAAACACTCACATCTTCACCAATTTGTCGTGAAATATCCTCCATGTTGACCAATGCTCTAGTGTTGGAGAATATAGTTTGATCTAACAAAACTTCAAGCCTGTGTCAATGTACACAGGTTAGGATTCATAAAAATTAGGTACGTCATGGCCGCACCTTCTTAGCTTGACATCCCCTAGAGAAAACTAATTTCGGTTTCAACATGATCTGTTTGCAGAACTGTTTCATAAACATTATAGTTATTTTTATGAAACCATTAAATAAAAGCACAATGTTTTAATGTTATAGTATCTTATCAGGCTCAGCTTCAAATGAACTAACCCTTGCTAACAAGTCTTTGTACATCCTTAATTCGTAGAAACCACTGAAAGGAGAAAGACATCACAAGAAAGCTATATCTACTTTCGTAAATAGAGTGCTAGGTCCCCCAATTATCCTGATTATGTGGCCTCATTACTTGAGATATACTTGTATGGAATCACCACTTGTAATAAAAAGAGTTTTTAATATTGAAACATGACACTCCCCCATCCTTGAGATACTTCTGAAAAAAGTGAGATGCTCTCACACGCTGAACCATTCACAAGTATGAATCAAATGATGTGATGATTGTCAAACTTGTAGTCCATTTGATCTCCCATGAAAGATGCCTCAAGATTCATGAATTGGGATCTCAATTATCATCGTATCATATTACCTGTAGGAGGGTACCTCATCATACTTAAGTGCTATGGGAATGGTTTATGAGTATCACACACACATCAATCTGGTTCATATCACATACATCACATCAGAAGTAGCAACTTATTAATATTTACATTCTTAAATAAGATCCATAGGACAATAGGAATGGATTCTTGAAATGCATTGTGTGTGTGTGTGTGTGTGTGTCCCACTGTCACCAGTGAGTCTGTAAGATCTCGTGTGTGTGTCTGTGTGTGTGTGTGTAAATATGTGTGTGTGTAGATTTATATAGAACATCTTCAATTTCAATTTTTATTCTCCTCAGAGATTAGGCCCTAATAAAACTGAAATTGAATCATACCAATTCATCTCAATCTTCAAATCATGTGCTTAAGAATCACATTAGATATTTTTAACTTACTGTGATCCATAAGATGAGTGGTATTTTTTGGAGTACTTCCTTAAGCATATTCCCTTCTTCAAAATTTTTAATGATCAGAAGAAAAATCTAAATGGAATTTAGACTCCATTACTACATGATGATCTTGAACCCTTAAGGGTCTTCCCCATAAGGAACTTATTAAAGCTCCACCTGGAATAAGTAAGCATTTACACTTCCATCTACTTTATCTCTATACCCAAGTCTGACGAATCAATCATGTCCCCATATCAATGTTGTCTCCCAAGATGTTTCCATGGGTTAAAGACCAACTTTAGCTTCATCTAATCAAATTTGTCTAGGAAGCTCCTCTTTATTGGCTTCTCCCCATACCTCCCCCAAAATTGTAATTTCTACTTGAAACCATGTAGGTTCATGGAAGGATACATTCACTTGGATATCTTAAGTCATTGGAGAGAGGATCAATTTTACAAGATGTCAATGATTTGTGTGATGTAAGTAAACTGATAATCTAATGTATGCTAGTCCCTAGTTGAGGAAACTTAGCTAGAATGCTTGGCACAAATTTATCTCAAAAATGGATAGTACCTATCATAATGACAGGGGTCTAATATAGGATAATATGTAAATGCTAGTTGATAAGTCTCAACACCCCATGTGAAATTGGCTAACGTGATTGAGATAAGGATCTTTTGGATGAGAATACTCTCCAAAATTATGAAAAAATACATGCTTTATAATATATATTTCTTTCTTTCTTTGATAAATTCATGTTTTTAATCAAGAATAACTAGACACACCCAATCAATTATAGAAATGCATATAATTTGTATGTTCTTAATGTACCCTTATGTGATCCATTGTGTAGTGTGTCCACACTGTGTATGTGTGTGTGTGTGTCGTGTGTGTAGTGTTCAATTTGTGATACAGCACTGGACTTTTTTGAGTTATGAAACACCATTTTATGATATACCGTAAACATTTGTGGTGAGGGACTCAAAAAATTTGATGAGTATAACACCAATTTGTAATATACTTATTATTGATGAAACATGTTTAAAATATCAAGCCATTTAAGTATCACAAAATGTGTGATTTACTACCAATGGTATCATATTTTTGGTGGTTTTTTAACTAGGATTGCCAGATGAATGTCACTACCATATATTTAGATTGGCCTATTATATTTACCACTATGGGTACTACCAAAACATTTGGTAGTATATTTTGGTGGTTTACGTTTTGGTACACATTATTTTTTTAGTACATAAAAAACCACCAAAAATACTGAGTACATGTAGTTTATCACAAATTGGTAGTATATGTCTAAGTCATTGTTAGTGTGTGTTATTTAGTCCAGTCTAATTGGTCCAAATTCTTGTAGGTGAGTATATACTCACCTTAGACCCGAGAGTCATAGGTCCTTAGAAACCTCATGAATGTGCTATAATTTAAGAAAAGGATTAAAAGATAACTAACATTGTCAAAATGCATCAATGCGTGATATTAGTAAAAAATAATCCTAATGTAATCAAAATGGTTACTCCTATGTGTCCTGGCCTCGTATTGGAGGGGTTATCGTCACATGGGTTAGGTTTAGCATCATTAGAGTTTAGGGTTTATATGTGTGTCATGCATTAGGGTTACTTAGCACCCCTATATCTACTTCCTATTCACTATTCATTTATGAGTATGAGCAAGACACTCTGCTGTCTTCTTACTTATGAGCAAGCTTTATTCTGTTACGCAAGTTATTCAGTTGTTAATCGAATTCTTCTTTGTGATTATGTTAGAGCCATTGACGATTCAACATCGGAGTGCAACTTCATTATGGTGCATCAGTTTCTGATCATCGATTCGTCGCGAATCCCTCTTTCATGGTATCAGAGATGAGTTTTGTGTAAACATGCACTCTGTCATTTTTGAGTTGTTGATTACTTCTTGTTTCTTCATTTTTTAAACTCCTCGTGCGCAAGTTTTTTGATCGATTATCATTTTGGTTTTACCTTTCTGACGTCATATTAAGGTTTCAAGCAGTTACAAGTTAAGGAAATTTGTGTTCATTTACTTATCAGCTGCCTTCATATTTGTGCATATTGCTAGGTATTCCTGGAAGTTGTTTCAGGAGTTGTTTACCAGCTGTATTCTAGCTAGTTGTGTTCAGCTTCAGCATCTAGCGGGTTTTCTAAACTAGAGCTCATTTTTTGGCGTGGACCTGTGATTACTGGTTGGAATCATTGTATTAAACTGCAATAGTGTTTTCTCAGACTATTCTGTGCTTTTTCCTCCTGGCTCTGTGTTTGCATGGTTGTCTTGCAGGTACAAGTTTAAAACTGAAGTTTTTTGGTCATTTTTGGTGGTCATTGTGATCAGACCCTACCGAGTCTCTCACGTTAGCCCCGAGCTCTACTCAATGTCTTAAGGGATATCTATTCATGTTTGTGTGCAAGTCGTGTGCTACATTCCCCTGCATTTTTTTTGTTGTTCTGTTGTGTGGCCGTGAGTTCCGAGTCAATTTTTTGGACTGTTCAGGTGTGCTCTGCCAACTGAGCAATTGCTCTACACTGTTCCAGGAATTGGCTCCCATCACGTGGATCCTTCGAACTACGTGTGCTCCCCTGTCCTCAGGCATTTTCTTTTAGCTGGTGTGCCCCTACTCGCGATCTGTTCTAAGCTCCGATTTTACACTGTTCCTAGCGTGTTTTTTGGACGTGTTCCCTGCCGTTTTCCCAAAAACTGCCACCCTGTTTCCTTCCCCTACAACGCTGGCCGATTCAACCTGCCTCTGGTCCTGTTCCCAAAACTTGTACTCTTTCAAATCCGAAGCATTTTCCTCTGAACGGTGGCAATTGCGTTTCTTTTAACCGTGTACAGCTACAGTCCGTTGCCAGGTAATATCTTTCCAAAATTCCTTTCTTTTTAAAACTTTTAAAAAACAACAAAAAGTGCTTTGCATAGTTTTTTAGCTTATCAAGCTTTTTTTTAAAGAAATTGCTTTATGTTTCATTACTTTTAAAAGGTATAAGGTAAAAACATTACATTTATTGGCATTGTAAAATTTGGTCTTTTGGCTTGTTTTTTTAACCTTTTGTCGAGTGCCGAATTTTTGAAGGGTGAGGTCCGAGATTGGCAGGTGGCTAGATTCCCCCTCGCACTACAAACAAATCCTATCTCAAATTTCATGCCATTTCTAATGAGCATACATATGACACCTTTTGCATGCATTTAGGGAACTTTTTAAATCCGTTTGCAGGCTTATTGGCT
The DNA here is from genome assembly GCA_019776745.2 of Taxus chinensis. Taxonomy (NCBI): domain Eukaryota; kingdom Viridiplantae; phylum Streptophyta; class Pinopsida; order Cupressales; family Taxaceae; genus Taxus; species Taxus chinensis. The sequence continues at coordinate 646,436,674 of CM034156.1, forward strand.
TTTTCTCATCAGTTGCGAGAATTGGTTTTTGCTATAACTTCAGACATCGTTCCTAACGGTTTTGAGCATTTTTTTAGGCGTTTAAGTTGTCCTGTTTTTTCACACTCTAGATCGATGAGTTCAAGTGTAGCAGTGTACACTAAATCCTTTTATAAAGTTCCGCCTTCCGAGCGTTTTTTTCTGGCATTGCTGAAGACCTCTAAACTCCTTCGATTTCATTTAAAATCCTTGTATCTATTACCTTATTATTGCCTGCGACTAGTGAGTGCGTTCAACACAATCTTGCAGACAAAGGGGGTCTTTCATTTCTGACATGAGACGTGCTATTTCTCACAACCAGGATCTGGCTTTCACCTCCTTCCTTCTTTTTTTGCTAGTGTTTGTTTATGTAGTGTCCTGATTTGCTGTGCTCCTATGAAACACTTGATTGTGGTCTCCTCTCATTGCACATTATTACTCTGATTGCAAGACGAGTTACCAAGTGGTTCTCGGAACTACACGCACGGACTCTGATTGTAATCAATGCACTAAACTATAAAGTGCCGAAAGCAAGGGGGGTGTTTATATTGTTCTTGGGTGGTTGTTTCCTTTCGTTTCTGCATTTCTTCTGCTTTCTCTTGGTTCTCTCTCTTCACTATGGATGCATCTTTCAAGTTCCTTAGTGCTTACGCCGTTCAACTTCTTTGAATGGAGATCGAAAATAATAATGAAACTAAGTGAAGTAAAGGGTTATTCCGCAGTCACCATGGGAACTAGAGACTGAACCTAGGCTGACGAACTTGAAAAATATAAGTGGTTAAACCGTAGTGATGAAGCTTTAGGTCTTATCTTTGCATGTCTGTTTCTCCTGACTTGTTCTTCCACATTGAGGCATCCTGAAACACCTAAATCAAGTGTGGAAAATGCATTGGATTGATATGTTTGGGACAACTAGATGACATGAGAGCGCATGAGTTGGAAAACAAATTACTAGGGTTAAATCCTAGTGACTTTGAAAACCTAAAAGATTTCTTCTCAAAAATTTGTCTGCACATCAGAATTGTTGTTAAAGGGATGTCAAGTAGAGAAGAAATATTCTCAACTGATCTTGTCGATTCTCTCTAAGCTAGGTCCTGAATATTCTATCTTTGTGTCAACTTTCTACACTACCATGAAAGCTGCTTTGAGTAGATGCTTAGACTATGCCCTCCTTTGACTGTTTTTCATCCCAACTCATTCGAGAACATGACAAACTCATTCAAATGGGAATTCTCAAGTCTAAGTCACATGTCCTTGTAGCGAAGTACTAGCAAGGGAATAGAAGACTGAAAAGAAAGAAAGAAACAAAGGATCAACCTAAGAAATAAACTAAGACCAAACCTAACCCCCAGTTAATCCCATCACAAAAACTTTGACTTCTGAGCCTAAGGCAACATAAGGAAGCAAGTTTTTTTGTTCCTATTACAAGAAGTCTGGTCACGACGAGCACCACTATTTTCGGAAATAGATTTGATCACTTATCTCATTTACTTGAGAAGAATAAAATAAGTGTTCCTGAATCCGTTAAAAAAAATATTCCGAAAGGCCGAGTCTTCTACTGCAAAAGGAGACTAAAAATGATAAGAAGAAAGGTAAGGCCCTTTTAGCTAGATTTTCTCCTTCATCAACGTGGATTATAGATTCTGGTGCCTCACACCACATGGGTTCTTCATATGTTGAGTTCTCCAACATCGAACCTTGTGGAATGTCCTAAATCACGATGGGTAATGACACGACATGTGTCGGTTTCCAGTAGTGGATCAGTAGAGATGGATGGGGGAACATTTAACCAAGTGTTGAGTGTTCTTGATCTCTTTACCAATCTCCCATCGGTTTATCAAATTACCTACCTTGGTGAAGGAATGCGAGTGGAATTTGGTCCTAACTCGGTGATTATTCATGAGCTTAACTCTAACTGACACTACAGTGGCCGAGGGAAAGGAAAATCACCATTCATGGTTGTATACACTTTTCGCAATTTTACTTTTGATTCTGACACCAACTGCCTTGCTCACTCATGCAAATAAGGTTAGTAAGCTATGGCATGAGCATTTCAGACATCTAAATTATCGCTACCTTTGAACAATTGAGCCAAAACGAAATGTTCAACGGGTTGCCCCCGCGTCAAGTTTTCTAAGGGTCTTTGTGAGGGTTGTACCCTTGGAAAGCATCCTTGAAAAGAAGCTTTGACAAAGGAAAATCCTAGAGAGCTACTTGTCCTTTGGATCTTGTTCACAACGATGTTTTTGGTCCATTTCCTTCTCCTTCGTTTACTAGAGATCTTTATGTGCTAACCTTCATTGATGAATTTTCGCGATATACTTGGGTATATTTTCTTAAGCTTAAGTCTGAAGTCTTTGAGACAATTTTAGGACTTTAAGGATCTTGCTAAGAAATAGGCAGAATGGTCTATCAAGGTTCTTCGAACCGACAATGGAGGTGAATATGTGAGCACAATAGGTTTCATGGATTTCTGTACTTCTTGAAGGGATGTGCTTTGCAGCATACAGTTGCTTATAGCCCTTCACAGAATGGAGTCGTAGAATGAAAGAACTGTACTCTTAAAGGAGATGGCCATTTATATGATTCACTCGAAAGTCTCTTCCTCCGCAGTATTGGGCCGAAGCAGTGAATTGTGCAAATTACATTCAGAACCGTGTTCCACACAAGGCAGTAAGAGGGATGACACCCTTTGAATCCTGGTTTGGACGTAAGCCTAATGTTGAGCACTTTCAAGTCTTCGGATCCAAGGCTATGACTCTGAATTCCCAAGAATAAATGCAAGGCCTTGGAACCACCATCCAAACCTTGTTTTTTTGTCAGGTATCCTGATGGCGTGTAGGGATATCGATTGATGAATCCTACTTCTCATGAGCTGTATATTGAGAGAAGTGTTAAGTTTGATGAGTCATTCTTCGACTTCTACTTCTCCACCTATTAAGGTTCTTCAACTCATTGATTTGGATTTTGACTCATCAGATGATGATACTATTGAGCATGCTGCTCATCTCCCGGATCCTCCCGATCCATCAAGACCTCTGAGTCTTTTGATTATGACAGTAGTGATGACAAGGACTATGTCCTTTCTCACTCAAGTGAAGAATCTTCCGACTCTGAGCCTGATCCCTCTTGAGTCCTCTTTGGGCTAGGAAAACTTTGCAAAGCACTGGAGATTTAGTTGGAGATACTTTGGATGATGAGACTTACTCACTTAGATTTCGTTGGACCCCACTCTTTCTTCGCCTCTGCTTCTGATCCACCAGTCTTTCCAAGAGGCTTCTGGTATTCCTGAGTGGGATTTTGCCATGGATGAGGAGTATTCCACTCTCATGAAGAACGATACTTGGGATCTAACCCTTCTTCCGAAAGGAAGAAAATTCATTCGGTGTAAGTGGGTGTATCCAAAAAAAGTATGGAGCTAGATGGAGACAGTCAAAAAGTTTAAAGTGCGACTTAGTAGCTAAGGGTTTATACCAGATAGTCTGAAGTTGATTACTCATTGAAACCCTTTGCTCTTGGTTGCGAATATGACTTCTATTCGACTGACCCTAGCCATCTCCGCTACTGAACAGATGGGAATGTTCACCAAATAGATGTTAAAAGTGCCTTCCTTCATGGTGACCTAGAGTAAGAGATCTATATGGAACAACCTTCGGGTTTTGGTCCAAGATCCCTCCCTCGTTTTTAAGTTAAAGAGGTCTATTTATGGCCTTAAACAAGCCCCTCAGGCTTGGTATGCCAAGATGGACTCCTTTTTACTTACATTAGGGGTTTACTAGGGGTCACTCTGATCCAAATGTTTATATTCTACAATAAGATGTCTCCATACTCATTCTTGTTCTCTATGTTGATGACTTGTTGATCACATGTAGTTCTTCCTCTATAATTGATTCTGTGAAGATCACCTTGGCCAAAAATTTTTCCATGACTAACTTAGGATCTGCTTCATTACTTTCTTGGGATCCAGATTTCACATTCTGACTCAGGAATTATGATCTCACAACCTAAGTACTCTCTTGATTTGCTTGCTTGGTTTCACATGTCTTACTGCAAGTCCTCACCTACTCCTTTTCTTTCTGGGATTAATTTGGTTTCTGATTGCTCTTCCCCCTTGGTTGACGGTACCCTTTATCGACAGTTGGTGGGAAGCTTGATCTACCTTACTCACACTCATCCAGATATATCTTATGTCATCGGGATCATGTCCAGATTTATGCAAGAGCCCCATGAGCTGCACTTAAAAGTAGCAAAGCGGATACTTCACTATGTTCGTGGCACTCACACAGATGGTATTCATTACTTAGGAGGGACTGAGATTGACTTGGTTGGATTTACAGACTCAGATTGGGCTGGTGATCTAGATCATCAGAAGTCTACCTCAGGCTACAGTTTCACTCTTGGTTCAGGTCTTGTCAATTGGTCCAGCAAGAAACAGAACGCCATTACCATATCATCGATAGAAGCAGAATACAGAGGAGCAATTAACTCTGCCACAGAAGCTATTTGGTTACAGGGTATCATGACAGAGTTTGGCATCCACTTTCGGCGGCCTACCATTATCTCCTGTGACAACATAAGCACTATCTTGATTTGTAGAGATCTAGTTCAGCATCAGCAGATGAAGCACATTGAGATTCATATGCACTTCATACGGGAGATGATAGATGAAAACATCATCGACATACAGTATGTTCAGACAACTGATCAGGTTGCACACATTTTCAAAAAGCCCTTCACTGAGGTGAAGTTTCTTCACTTGCGGTCTCTTCTTGGGGTGAGGTCTACTCCAACCACCCATCTTCTTTGGGCTATATAGTCCTCCTTCTCCTCTTCTTCTTTTCGGAAAGATGTTGTTTGTACATGGGCACCTTATCAGGCCTTTAGTTGCCGGGGCCCATCGACACATCTTTCTTAGTTGTCTAGGGGAGTCTTCTTTTTCTGTTCTGGCTTACCTTGACCTCTTCCTTGGCTTCGATGAAGGGGGGCTGTTGGTGTGTGTGACTATCCAGTCATCGTACTACATCACCTAGGTGAGTCATATCACCTTGCGAGAGTCATAGGTCTTAGGAATTCAAATGACATGTGTCAGATTCTGTCATAGAATCTGACATTATCATTTGCGTCAATGTGTCATAGGAGTTACATTCCTTATTTGGAATTGTAACTCCTCTTCTAGTGGCATCATATGCATCAGTCAACTGTCATATGCGTCAGTGGCGTCATTGAGTTTCTTTCCATGTTTAGGCATGGGGGTTACACAGCTCCCCTATTTGTACTTCCTATTTTTCGATCTATGAGTATGAGCAGACCCATTCTTCTTACTTGCAATGTTCTTTCCATTGTTTCGAATCTTGTGTATTACGTTGGCTTGACGTTACCATCGGAGTGCAACTTCGTTGTGGTGCATCGCTTTTCGACATCGGTTCTCGCGAATCCCTCTTTCAAAAACTATATCTTTGAACTCATCAAGCATATCGGTTTTCACTCTATGACAAGGACTGACCTTGGAAGGTGTGTTATGGAGTATGTATGATCTAGACAAAAATAACAGGGTGCATGACAACTCAAAGGAATCCTACCCAGATCTAATGTATCAAAATTAGCCTAATGAGGTGGGATACCTATGTAAGGACTAAATGTTTCATTGGCATTTATATGTCTCTCTTGCTCACATCATAGTAGAGAAGACCAAACATAATCACTTCTAGACAAGGTAGATCCCTCTAAAAACCTCCAAGAAAATAATAAGTCCAAAGTAACATCTCTTCCCCTTGAATTATAAATACCGAGGACCAACATATGTGAGTGTTAAAACAAGACTTGAAGAATGTTGGAAATAGCTCAAAGACTAGAGAGGATGAATTAGTGTGTAATAATTTTTATCATTTCTTTTAACTTGATACTAAGTAAACTGCATCAACCTCATAGAACTACTTAGTAACAGGTGGGATTTCATCCCCTCACCATGGAAGTTTTATACCAGAAGAGGATGGAGCTGCCATCTTTGATACATAACCATAGAAGAGATAATGTTGAGTACATCAATACAAGAACACAAGTTATGTAAGTCCTAAACATATTTTCACAAATCCTAAGAATTACTAATGATAACAGGAAAATAAAAAGAGAAATCGAGATGTAAAATATTAGTCTTATCACCAACTCATATAAGTGAACTGTTGACCCCCTGGGATGACCCAAAACCAACCAAAGGTAGAACCACATGTGGGGGGTACCACTGAAAAAGTTGAAACTACAATAATTGAAAATTTCTCTATGGAACTCAACTCTACCTTGGATCCTAAGGTTCAAGGATATTCGAAAATCCAAATATCAACTTGCTCAAGTGATCTTCCTCACCAAGCTGATTAGAGGCCTAAATGCAGCTGTCAATTCAATATAAGAACATACTCTCGAAGAATTTCAGGAAAACCAATAGGATTCATATGTTGATGCTAACCAAGACCTATTTCACCTTCTCTACTCTTTAGTATGAGCTCACACTGAAGAATGTCAAAAATTCAACTTTGTGCAATGAGCCTATGAGATTTGTTGTTCAAGTCTGATGGTGCTTCAGGAGGAATATTTATTCATCTAGGATAACAAGTCATTGAGAAGTAATATTCATCCTTAGAAGCCATATGAGGATCACTATAAAAACATCATCCATAAGACTCAATTCGGTAAGTAATGCCATCTAGACATATCTCAGATTATTTCATTAGGACATATGTTCCCCTAATACCCTCATTAACCGCCCTAGGACAGAAAATTTGGTATGAGCTCTAAAGCCATTTTAGAAGTAACTGCTCTGAATATAAGTGGTTGATAGGATCACTTAGATTCTAATGCTCCTTTATCATCACATGAAAATAAAGTAGCCATGCGAGGAAGCTTCTAAAAATATGCATGGATAATATCGTGTAATGACACCATGTTCTAAGTGACAATAATCCTTAGTAGGACTATTAAATAGCAAGGATCCAAGTACACTTGGAGTAACAGATGCATGGGCGCTAATTTTATTCAGGTTAATTTAGATAGATATTTAATTTCTTTTGATTGCAGACTCTCTCATAGGAATATTAGACTCTCTACTTTTCCAAAAAAATCGCATCAGACCACAACCCCATTGCCCTTCATTTATTAGAGAAAGAAAAAAATCACCCATATATATATAGTTTTTCTTGTGAGAAGATGCCATACCCCTTGATTATCTATGACCTTTTTTATAGGATAAAAGAGTAAGTGGAACTACATGCATTTTTGGATAAATGCTATGTTAGTGATATGTTATCAAAAACAAAAAAAATATAAAAATAAAATGAAAATATCTTATTAAGAAAAATTCCCTTTGAAACAACATCATCCTGAAAGAAAAAATAAAATTCAGGAAGAATTGGCCATGCTAGAAAAAAGAATCATCATAAGAAGTCACCTGGATGTCAATGACCTTCATTTACTCTTGGAATCTCTTGCTTCTTCATTGAATACCATTATGTACTGGATCAAGAGGAGATTTCTCTAGATCACATTTAAGTCCCCTAGATCCATTATGGCTAAAATCACAGTTGATCATAGCACTAATTACCTTTCCACCTGTTTTTACTATAGGATTCATATCGAGTAAGTCGAGGGAACGATTGTAATGACCCAATGAAATCACTACTAGGGATTGACAAGAACTCATTTCAAAGATCTGTGCTTTACTCAATCTGACGTGAAGAATATGTGTGGTTTTACAAAATCTCCTTTACAACTTGGATCAAAATCATGGAGGACATCAAACATAGATGATTATCAATAAAGACATTCCTAAGAACAAATCATTTAGGTTGTTTTTAGAGATACCAATCCACCCTTCAAGGATAACTTACCGACAAAGTCACCAAATGGAGGAGTCCTGTAACTGTCCTCATTTTTCATACCTTGGATAGGGGGATAAATCCTTTGGGATTGATGGCTTGCTAGCAAGCATTTACCAAAGATACTGGGAATTGCATATCAAATATGAGTACTGACTCAAGTGACAATAAGACCTTTCTAATTCTTCTGGGTATAAAACACATATTTGTCATATTTTGATAAATGCTTTGGCACTGACTTCATCAAGGATTCAAATTATAACCTTCTGTCCACAAGGTATCTGATGTACATAAAAAAATTCTCCATTTTGATTGATCCAAGTTACAGGATCCTTCCCCTCAAACTTATGCATTTCAAATTTTCGAAACAATGTTCTTTGCATGTTAGGAATTGTTATATGCATTGGTATGCCAAAACCAAAATATAAGTATGATTTTAATTGTTTACACAATATGTGTTGGAGTGGGTTGAGGTTAACAAATAATTATATATATATTGGAATGATCTTTTGGATAATATCATCTAATTGTTGATTGATTCAGGTCACACTATAGATGTACACTGATCCAATGTATTATTTATGCATATCATATTCGCTCTAGAATACATATTATCATCCATCGAAAAAAATAACAAGAGAATTATAATTATGGATACAATACACACCTTTAATGATTCCATATCTTGGATAATATGAGTGTACTAGAACTATGGTTATTTATCGATATTTCTTATCCTTGAAAAATAGTTTTGTGGAAATAATGTGAATTATCAGGGTTCACTTGTGTAAGAATTCCACATTTCTAAAATAATAATACTTCAGAATTTGTGGTGATTGTCAAACATTCTAGTTTTGAATTTTTAGAAAAATTCTTAAAAAAAAATTCAAGGAAAGGTGATTTCGCATGGAGAAATTTTCTCGAGCTTTCAGATGGCAACGGGTAGGTTGGTCGGGCAGGTTGTTCGGGAAAGTTGGTAAAGCAAGTTGGTCGGGCATGTTGGTCGGGTAGGTTGGTCATGTGGGTTGGTTGGGTAGGGTGGTCATGTTGATTGATCGGGAATATTAGTCGGGCAAATTGGATGAGGTAGCTTGGGCTAGTGGTTGGTTGGATAAGTTGGACAGGAGGGTGTGGGCAGGAAGGTTGGTCAGGTGGTTTGATGGGTTGGTTAAGCGTCCAACTCTGTCGTTCAATCCCTTAGCCATCAAACCTCTTGGCCATCTAACCTCTTAGCCATCCAACCCCTTGGTCATCCAATCCCTTAGCCATCCAACCCCTTAGCCACTCAAACCCTCATCTACCCAACCCCTTACCCATCTAACTCCTTAGCCATCTAACCATGTAACCATCCAATTCTTCCTTCCAATCTCTTAGTCGTCCAACCCCTTACCCATCCAACCCTTGGCCGTCAAACCCATTATCCGTCCAACCTAATTATCATCACACCCTCAAGCCATCCAATTAAAGAGCTTGGGTTTGATAGGTTGTATCATTAGTTTAGTCAGTTTGATTGTGTTAGAGTAGGTATTTACCTTAGCTCATGTTCACCTAGGTACTTTATTTACCTTTATTGTATTTATCCTCACCCACTTATGTGTGTGGATATTTCTTTTTATTTATTTAGATATTAGGGGGATATTATCTAGTTGTTAGGTATAGCTCTTTTTTTGATCTATGGTATTGACTAGTTCTTTCCTTGATCTATGGTATTGAATAGATCCTTGATGTCTAGTTCTTTCCATGATTTATGGCTTGATCTACGACCTTGACTAGTTCTTAGATTATTATTCCTTACCTATATAAGCAAGGCCCATTCTCATTGTATTTCATTGAGTTCCATAATAATATATGATATTGCGACTCATTTATTTGCAAAGGTTTATGTAAAGTGATTCTGGCGAATTTCTTTCATCTCATTGATTGTGATGTTTGATTAGCATCTATGTTCTTGGCTTGGTATGATATGGTTATCATTCCTCTTAGATTGGTTGAGTGGGTTGGTCATACCATCATACGTCTAACTTGGGTTGGGTGGCTGTCATATCTAACCAATAATTTTCTGCCATATGTCCCTTAAGCCATTCAAACCCCTATATATACATCTATAGGGTTCATTTTTTTCACTTTTCCACGAACATTTCCAGTGCTCTGAGCTCTCCATTCTTTGAAGTTCTCCCAAATTTCAGAAATGGACAACACCACATATGATCCTACACCCAAATTCCAATACAAAAACCTCTTGTGCCCATAGATTGTAGCTCTACTAAAACTAAAAGATGCACAAAAGGAATGGCTGGAAAAATCACAATTTACTGGGCTTATCAACATGCCCCAATTCGATATTGATACTTTTTTCCTTGATTACCTTCTTGCCTCTTACAACCAAAATGAGGGACAATTTTCCATTCTCCTTGTGCATCTAAGTCATCATCAAATTTCTTTCACAATTGAGCTCACAGACATACATTGGTTAACTGGGTTACCATTCGAAAAGAAGCCACCCGTTATTTTCAAATGCTTTTTTTCTTAACATTACTCAACCACCCAAGCCTATAACATTTCTTGTTTGTTATTGCAGCTCCTCTTAATCATTCAACAAGAGGCCTTCTTCTACAGGGTAGTACAAACCAATTCTTTCTTATAGTTACATCACTTTTTCAGGCTAGGATTGTATTACAAGGTAGATCTGCAGACATTTCATATTGGGAAGTTCAATATATATATTGCAGACACTAGCAAGTCAACAATTTGATTAGTGTACATATTTTTCCAACCGAATAAAAACAAATGTATCATGCGCCTTAAATGTATCTGATAAATCCAAGATTGTATTCTCTTGTTGCAATTATATTCTTGCTTTCTATCAAGAAGCTTTCTTCAAATTGCAGCAAGCAAAAATTCCAACTGCAATTAATGATAAAATGATTGGTCTCACTCTTGAAGAACAACATGTAACAATTACTTTTACAGTTTTCTTGTTATAACAATTTATCATTCAATATTTTGAATAAAATAATAATTGTAAGATTTTTTTTTGCAGAGAATAATTATAGCTGCAACATCTCATAAGGAGGCAATTGCTCAAGGTAAAGCCCCTCTAGAGGTCTCTGTGGATTCTGACATGGATTCAACAAAATCAACACCAATTCAAGTTCCTCATCAAAAGCGACCTAAGGGGTCAGTATGTGCATCACATCTACCATCATATTTAACTATAGGTATGATGTTTTCTTTTTATATAATTATTAACTAATTTAAACAAGTATAGATTATGTAAGTAGTACTATTTTTTAATATTTCTACTCTTCTTTTCTACATTTATTATATTCAGAAACTACTAAAACTGGTGAGGAAGATCAAACTCATTCCGATGGTCAAGATCAAAATGTCACGTTTGTGTCTCCATACATACAAGGTAAATTGTAATATTTGATATTTAACATGTTTTGTTTAGTTACAAATTTTTATCATTTAAAAGGCCCAGCCGTATAATGATAATTTTCTAACAATTTGATGTTTGCTTCTTGCATGTAATATGACTTTTGAGCACATTCCACTTGTAAGGAGGCCACCAATACCGCCAACACGTATAGTCTAAACAAAAATAAGATCTTCAGGCAAGAATATAAGGTTTCCTGCAGACTCGACTGGAACAATTCATCGTGCAACCACATAATTTCCTGGACTCTCACTAGGTGGTGTTTTAAGTGTAACGCCACACAACTTTTTAACAACATTGACATTGACTAGGAGTATTTTGGCTTCAATAGTGGCGATGCAGACAACGGTAACTATTTTGACACCCATGATATGATTAAATCTACTCTGCCTCCACCATAACCACAACAAAATGTGCATGAAGTACATGATAGTGACTCTCCTCCTCCAAGAAAAGCTCTATAAATAGATGATGAAAAGACACATTTTATATTAGAAAATATGATATCAGATAGTATGGGGGAAAGAATTCAAGAAGTTGTAGTGTCTGATGTGGATTTGGTGTGGTCTTGGGAGAGGAGAGCTAAAATTTTGATAAAATAAATATATACAAGATACCATAATCACTCTCAAAGGCATTCATTATTCACTTCCGTAGAGAGCCAACCGGTAAGGTAGGACGTTTTGCTAAAAAAATCTCAGTCAGGGAAAATTTCATATAATAATGATTACAATGATGATATTATCGACATAATGTTAAATAGGTTGGAGAATCTGAATGCTTAAGCACAGGCTTACTACAACAAATGGGCTAAAGACAAGAAAAATGTTTTAATAGCAAATCCAAAAAAAGAAACACTGTGGCGAGTCATATTTTACATGCAAAATCCTAATATTATAAGTGCTGCAATATATTTTTTCAAATTATCTAATAGACTAAAACTTTTATATTTCTGTTTTGTAGGAAAATAATACAAATTTAAAGACATAAGTAGTTGTATTGGAAGAACATTTGAAGAATGCCCGCAAAAGCCTAAATTCATTTGTACAGTTGAAGGAAAAACTGATAGTATTAACTAAACAAAATAATACATTAAGAAGTATAATCAAAGAGCATAAGATGGATCCAGAAGTCTTACTGAAGGAAAAGACAGACACAGATGCAAAACTTTTGTCAACTGGAGATGTAATAGGGGAGGAGCAGAATATTCTTGAAAATATCAATATTGCAACACAAGATTTGTAGGCATCAAGAGTTATAATAGATAGCTCTATACATATAGAGAAGATTCCTCCACATCTTACACAAGAAAAAGATCAAGCTTCTCCTGCAACATAAAAAATTCAATATATTAGTTAAGTTTGCCATGTGACATGTGTGTTGTCATAATTTTGAAACTGGCATAGGAATTAAAAGGTAGTGGCCAACCCTTTTTTGCTTTTTATTATGTGTGGTAGATGTAAGGACAACTATGATTTAGAATCATAGGTAGAAAAGAGGATGCCCTCATAATGTGTCCTTATATGACAGAACTTGTCCAGAAGCTTTGAAATGTTATGTAAAACTCCTTTTTTGGAATTATATTGGTTGGCAATGCTTTATGAATTGATACTTTTCTTCATAAAGTAATCCACCACATGAGAAAATGATTTCAAGAGTACTTTGGAATTATAACTATATTTATTGTTAATGGATTTCTACATAGTACAAATGATGTTTTTGTTTCTTTGTTTACATAAATGGTGCTTAAATTTTCATGATTTTGTTTGTTTAAAGTATTTACGTTTATGATTTCATGCGGATGTAAAAAAAATCAATTAACAGATATAAAAGACAAATATGTCCTTATTTCAATCTAAAAACCAAATATAAAAAATAAATGGGATACAAGAAAATGACAGTGAAAATGTTCCAATGGAAATGGATCAAATAAGTACAAATATAATATTGCATTTATTAAAAGTTGTAATCTCTGTATGAAATACATCAATACTTATTACATAAAATTATTGTAAATAGTCTCAATAATGTATAGAAGAAATGAAATCTATGTGAATTCGAACATTCCTGGAGCAACACTTTCACTCGTGTCCTGGAAATAAACTGTAACATGATTTGTGGATGTGTCTCGATCCCATGGGTTGGGTAGAATATTACTATCTCCTCTTCTTTTCTACTAGTGAATTCCATAATGTGAGTGCTCTATCATAAGGAAAAGACTCCACTGAGTAACGTGATACATACAACCTCAGACAACTTTCTAGATTACTATCCAATCTATTTTTAAATTTTGACTTTAAAAAGGACAGTGCACTGAAAACCCTCTCATCTTCCACATAACCCAGAATCATTGTTTGACAAAGTTTATACAACTTAATATACTTGCTCAAATCTTCACGTAGAATACTACTGGAACAAATATCCTTCCAAATCCTTTTGATGAAACCATATTCCTATGGGTTCTGTAGAAGATGAAATTGTCGTATCATAGTATTAGAATAATCCATTGACTGAGAACTAAGTATTTTTCTTGGTAAAATACCTTCTACAAAAACTCCATTTATCTCTTCAGTCTTAGAGAAATGATCAGTTAGATCACTCATGTTTTTGACAAATAAAGGACTGATAGATATGTAAGGTTTGCCGCTAGAAAAATTCCAAAAATGTGGACTTACAACTCCCATTGCTTCAAGTATTTTATCATTTTTGAATCTTTCATGGATGTTTTTAGCTAAAGATTCAGATATCTTTCTTAATTTATTCCTAGTTTCCAATAATATTGCATCATATAAATTTCGTGTCACTCTTACTTCTTCCATTTCTAAGATAGCCATATCAACTCTTTTTTGGAACGTATGAAGTGGAATCTCTTTCCCATGTGTTGTTATACACAGATGATCATGTATATTGTATTTTAAGTAGCATCAGGGATTTTTCAAGTTTGTCAATGCATTCTAGTTTTCAAAAGAAGCACCCTGAAAACTCCCATGTAAAATATATAAACTTTCAAGACTCCAGCACACACATCTTCGTAGTCTTATGAAGTTTGTTATGTAGAAAGAACGATTTTGTGCATGCTTCGTTAAAATATTAAGCTCCCTCAACATGGAAAAAATACCGTAGAGCGTAAGTAAAGTTTCTATGTTTGTTAGATGGCACAATAGATCTTTAGCTTTATCTAACATCCATGCCGTATTTATACATAAATCCTGTCAATGAAGGATATTCATCAAATATTCTACAGGAAGGTTCGTACATAGATATCCATATGGTATCTACATCTTTGAGAAGTTTTTTCTCCTCTGTCAGTCCCATTGTAAATTTCTGAAAATCTAAAAATCTCTTTGGACTGCTATAATAATAAGCATGCAAATCACGTATCAATTCCTCCACTTTAGCTAAATAATCAAATGCACTCACAATTTTGTACACCATATTGATTCTATGAGCCATGCAATAGATAACAATCATATAAGGAAAAACAGTTGTCTGAAGTCGAATGCAGAGACCATTTCTTGTTAGGGTAAATATATTACCTTAATTAATTTTGTATTACATAGTTAGTTATTCTATTCATTAAATATTGTATGGTTATATTATAACCATTGATTCTGTTTTATTATATCAATCGGGAGTTGTTGTATTGTTTAACAATACTAATACATGTATTTGTTCACAGTTGTACCTATGCAACCTCTCTATTTTGTTTGTAACCAATTATCCAATACATACATACATACATACATACATACATACATACATACATACATACATACATACATACATACATACATACATACATACATATATATATATATATATATATATATATATATATATATATATATATATATTGTAGCCTACACCTGTGTAAATGATTGATTTCACATTAATATAATTATACAAGCTTCTGTCCATGTTTGTGAAATTACATTTGGTACCAGAGCTAGTTGAAGCTCCTGGCAAGGTTGGAGAAAGGGTGCAAAGGAAGGAAAAGTTTTGGAGAAGAAAATTGCTTTCATCGAAGAGCCAGTGTTGCCTCCTGCACCTTCCCAGAACTCCTTGCAGTCTCACAACCTCTTGTGCATTCTCCAAGTAAACGTAAAGTAATTATTTTTTGCCTTGGTGCCCTCTGCACTAGGAAAAATTTCTCCCTAGAAGCTAATCATATTTAGAATATTAATAATTATTTTTTCCCCATTAGGGGTTTTTGTCTCTAATTTAGAGAAGCAATATAGTTTTCTGCTAGTGTTAGCAGACCTCTGCATTTGGAGGGAAACTTTGCAGGTTGAGATCCTATGACCGAGATGAGTTATATTTGAGCTTTTCATTGAGCTCTCCAAGGAGCTCCTCCACCACTGAGTTGTAGGCGAGTTGTGTAAACACATACCGCGTTCATCTGTGTATTGAAATTGATCGAGCTGCTTTGCATTCGGATCGAGCTATTTTAATGGTGAGATCTTCACATTGGGATGAGATGGTTGAAAAAGGGCTCCCGAATGAGTCCCCACCAAGTTGAAGATTACATTTGGTGAGTTGGGCACAAGTCTTTAGCTCTTTCACGAGTTGCCTCTCCTCACTTGACACTCAAGTGTTTGGGCACTATTCTGGGTTGTGTTTCGTTGAACAACCAAGTTTTTTGTTCAAAGGAGGGGCTCAACATTCAAAAAGAAACCACCATTGGAATATTACCAGGTTGAATCCACTTCACCCATGCATTGCATCTTTGAGTTATAGATTGGATCGACCGTGCCACTATTGGAGAAACCACAAATAAGTCGTCATCCCTGCAGAGGCACACTCCTTCCAACATTGAAGTCGAGAAACCCTATTTTGAATTAGATAGAAGTGGATCACATCATAGACTGAGCCACTTCCTCCTATGGACGTTCAAACCTGTGACTTGCAACCAAAAATGAAGCACAAGAAAACAAAGCGGCGGTAGAAATAAAAAATGGTGGATACACAATACAAAAACAATGGTAGCGTATATAATTTGCAAAGAAAGGAGATAACAATAGAAGAAGATTTGGTTTTCATACATATAAAAAACCTAACCACCCTCCTCCAAGCTCACATCCATGTGGATCTCCAACTCTGCCATGCAGGCCTCCTTCAAGCCACGTTGACCTGTTCAAAAGGTTAGTCTTGTTTGTAAGAATTTAAATATTATATGCTTCATTTTTTAGCATAAGCGCTCATAAGAGCTGAGTTGCTAATTGAAAATGATTTGGGGATAGAATGTGAGAGGTTTAACCCCCACCCCCAACACAAAACTTTTGAATGTTGAAATTTAACGGCCCCCATCAACTCTAAAGGCCTATTTAGTGGCAAAAACATCACTAAATCCCTTAGTGATATCCAAACCCTCTGCTAAAGTTTTTAGTGAGAAAAATCCTATGTTACGGCAAAAAATGTTTTTCTCCTAAACCTCTTATTTTTTCATTCTAAGAAACTTTTGCTAAAGGATGTGTACCAAAAAATTGCATCTTTAGCTATTTTTTTGTAATTTTTGGCATAAAGGGTCATATTGGGCTTTAGAGGCCACTAGGGCTCGTAAAACCAAAAAAATTGACCTGTCATTCAATTTTTCCAAATTTTTGAATGCAATTGCGTACTTCAGTGCATTGTACTAATTTACAGGCTGCCATAGTCACCGCAAAAATTGTAACTGCTCAAAAACTGACAGAGAATTGTAATAAAAAACAATGAAATTTGGTTCTAAAACACTCACGAGATCCTAGATCTCATTTGCAGTGTTTGGTATATGTAGTGCCTCTGGGAAGCACTTATGGGTAAATTTGTTGTGACTACTACTGCACTTAATGCCTAATATAGTTGTAACAACATCATCTGGGCATCGACCCTTTAAATTGATGGGGAGTAATAAGGTCACAATGCACACACTATGAGTCATCACATCCGTTTGTGAACGATTACACAACATAAATCCAGACTGAGAAATTATCCAAGTATATAGTGAAGTTACACATGATTATGAGGATATTTCTTTGATTCGTTGTCAATAATCACACAGACCCCTTTCAGTACTGTCTTGGTACCACGTATCAAATTATTTCATATACGTTAACGCCTTTTTCACGTACCGTCGGGTATATAGAAAGGGTGATATTCTTCCACATACTGACAGATATATCAGAAGGGCACATATATAGAAAGGTTTGGTATATCAGACTGACAGTATATAGATTGGGAGACCTTATACCTGGAGTGATAAGAGCCTAACCCTGTCAATGGTTTCTGTAAAATGGGCACCAATGCCCCCAAATTTTTTCTTCCTGATTCACAACTACTCAGAGGAAACAAATATGTTTCATGGAAGACAAAAATCAAGACATAACTTGAGTTTGAAGAGATCTGGATTATTGTGAATGGTACTCTGACTAGATCAACTACTAATACAACACAATAGCGATAATTTGATAAAGAAGATTAAAAGGCCAAACTCATCATCTTGTTTGGAGTGTCCGACGATGTGAAAAATCACATTCAAGATTCCAAAACAACCAAATAAGTGTGGGATAGGTTGAGCATGGTATATGAGGCCAAAAATAAGAATGTCATTCTAAATTTCCAGATTCAGTTACATACATTGAAGTTTAGGCAAAATAAAAAAGTCAAAGATTTCTTGAAAAGAGTTACAGAATTGAGGGCTTCACTTCTAGCCCCACTAGAAGTGGTCACAGATGAAGCTCTTGTTCCCATTTTTTTAATAGACCTCCCTTATTCTTACCGCATTTGTGTAACAACACTAAAATTTTTAGATACGACAGTTAGTTTTGACAAATTGGTAAACCTACTGCAACAAGAGGAAGCAATGCATAATAAGGATGATGAAGAGGAGTAGGCACTTTCTTCTCATCAAAAATGGAAAGGAAAAGGAAAAGGAAAACCTAATTCCTATCAAAATTCCCAACATCAGAATCGATATCAACATCAAGGGGAAAAACAACAGAAGAAGCAATGTCCAATATGTAAAAGAGGACATGAGTTGAAATATTTTTGGTATAATACATACAAGAAAGGTTCATCAAGTAATTCTAGACCTCAACACCAACAATCTCACAAGCGACCTAAAAACTACAATCAAGGGCAGAAAAAGGGGAACTGGAAAAGAAGACCCCATCAGCAAGGAAATATTATTGAACAAGAAGAACATTCAGATAATGAAGACTACTTGTACACTACTCGATCAAGTGAACCCTCCACATCATCTAGTGATTTCTAGTATGTTGATTCGGGAGCCACTCGACACATGACCAGTCACAGAGACTGGTTTACTTCAATGAGGAACACACCTTGGAAAAACCATGTTTTTTTGGGTGATGATTCTTCATATACAGTTCAGGGGATTGGGAACATTTCTCTACCCCTTGGTTCACACAACTATAGACTATCAGATGTCTTATATGTCCATGGGTTGACTAAAAATTTGATGTCAGTTAGTAAACTCCTAGATCACAACTTAAAAATTGACTTTAATAGTCATTCCGGAAAGAAAACATGTTTAATTCGAGACAAATCATGAGGCTCGAAAATAGTTGCAAAATCCTCCAATGTGGGACGCATGTTCCAACTTGATTTTTTCCACAGAGATGATTAGGCACTTGTGGCTAAGAACTCTACCTTAGCACAGTTGTGGCATCAGAGACTTGGTCATGTTAGTTTCAAGTATCTTGAGACACTTTGTCGGTGCAATATGGTACATGGGTTACCATCTCTTCAGAAGGATACACATAAGTGTCCTCACTGCCTAGCAGGAAAAAAACACAAAGCTTCATTCCTTAAGAGTACATTTCGAGCTCATGGTAAGCTTGACCTGGTTCATAACTATCTTTGCAGTCCAATGCAACTGATTCATTCTGGATTTCAGTATTTCATGCTTTGTGTTGATGACTATTCAATAAAAATGTGGATTTTTTGTCTTCACAAGAAAAGTGAAGCTTTTGAAACCTTCAAGAAGTTCAAAGTAGCTGTTGAGAACAAAACTGGTCGTCACATCAGAACTCTCCGCTTAGATCAAGGGGGGGAATTCACCAGTGATGAGTTCAAAGACTACCTACAAGCTCACGGGATTCGTCCACAAATGCCTCCTCCACACACACCACAACAAAATGTTGTTGTTGAGAGAAGAAATCATACTATCATGGAAATGGTGTGATGAATGATCAATGATTCTAGACTTGTAAAGACATTCTGGGTAGAAGAAGCAAAGACAACAGTGTATTTGTTGAAGAGAGTTACCCAAGTTGCTCTTGACAAAGTAACGCCACATGAAGCATGGTCAAAGTGGAAACCATCTGTTGCACACCTCAGAGTATTTGGGTGCAAATAAAGTATGCACATACCCAAGAAGAATAGAAAGAAATTGGACATGAAGTCACAAAAACTCATCTTCATTGGGTACAGTGAAGAGACTCTTGGGTACATATTGATGGATCCAAAGACCAGGAAAGTCTACACTAGTAGAGATGTTGAGTTTTTGAGAAGAAGGAAGCAAAGTATCCTCCTCCAGACTCACCTGATGTAGATTCTTCACCAGTTATAAAAACTGAAGTTGATGTTCCCACAGATGATGAAAGTGATGATGGGGATGATGGTGCTGATCTGATAGAACCACGACCCACGGGAACAGTTCGACATATGCCTAATTAGTATACTAGCATGTTACGAGATGTAAGAATGGATGCTCCACTGGATACATCCACCCCTGGACCATGGAATCACAGTAAAGCAAGAGAAGAAGTTAAATTTGATTTGATGAGTAGAGTTATTGAGTTTGATGAGCCCTCTATAGTCTAGGAAGCCCTACAGTCAAAAGCTTGGAAAGATACCATGGACTCTGAATATCAGTCAGTAATGAAAAATAACACTTGGCATCTTGTTGATCTTCCACCAGGGAAGAAACCCATTGGATGTAGATGGATATTCAAAATGAAGTACAAAGAAGATGGGATAGTGGACAAGTACAAAGCGAGACTAGTAGCAAAGGGGTATACACAAAAAGAAGGCATTGACTATGAGGAGACATTTGCTCCCACAGTTAAGATCAAAATGATCAGGATGATCTTTTCTCTAGCTACATAGTTTGGTTGGAAAGTCCATCAAATGGACGTAAAAAGTTCCTTCCTGAACGGATATTTACAAGAAGAAGTCTATATGACTCAACCTGAGGGATATATTGTACCTTGGTAAAGAAGCAAAGGTATGCAGAACTCAGGAAATCTCTATATGGCCTTAAACAGGCACCCCAGGCATGGTACATCAAAATTGATGAGCATCTCGTACAACATGGATTTGTTAGAAATCCATACGATCCCAATCTTTACCTCAAAAAGCAAGGGGGGAGATTGTGATTGTCGTTGTCTATGTCGATGATCTAGTCATCACTGGCAGTTTAGTGAGGATGATCAATGCAACAAAGAAAGATCTTAATCGATCGTTCGACATGACATGATCTCAGGCTAATGCACTATTGTATTGGATTGGAAGTATGATAGAAAGAGAATCACATCACATCTTTGTTTCTCATATGAAATATACCAAGACAACGCTCGAGAAATTCAGGATGATGGATTATCAAACTGATTGCTACACCTATGGAGAATAGATTGCAATTATCTCATTCAGATCCATCTCCTGAGGTAAATTCCACTCTTTATCAACAGTTGATTGGGAGTCTCATTTACTTGACCTACACTAGACCAAATATCATCTTCACAGTGTGCTATCTATCCAGGTTCATCTAGGAACCCAAAGTTTGTCATTAGAAAGTAGCAAGGTGCATCTTAAGATATCTCAAAGGATTAGTAGATCTTGGTCTAGAATACAAAGAATAATGACAACTTCTTCTTGTCAGGATATTCAGATTCAGATCATGCAAGCAATATTGATGACAAAAAATCCACTTCAAGATTTGTGTTCTTTATGGGATCTAGAACAATATCATGAGGAATCAAGAAACAACACTTTGTTTCTCGCTCTTCCATAGAAGCTAAGTATCATTCTGTAGGAGAAGCTATCTGAGAAGCGATTTAGATACGTCATATACTAGAAGGACTTGGAATACCATAGGACAAACTGACCACCATGTATGTTGACAATGAAGGTGTTCTCAAACTTGTTCCCAATCCAGTTTTTTATGAAAGAACAAAACACATTGAGGTACAAGTTCATTTCATACGCGAGTATGTCTTGAAGCACAATATATAACTTCAGTTTTATCCAACAACTGAACAACGAGTAAATATCTTCACGAACTCACTTGCATGTGACAAGTTTGAGTTGTTTAGAGAGTTCCTCTCCTCATCCCTTGAGACAATGCAAAATTAAGGGGGGGAATGTTAGGGTAAATATATTACCTTAATTAATTTTTTATTGCATTAGTTAATATTATCAACCATGAATTAATGTTTTATTATATATTTAGGAGTTGTTGTATTGTTTTAACCATATTATTGCCTGTATTTGTTCACGTAGATTTGTTGTATACATGTAACAATCCATATTGTTTGTATTGTAACCGGTTGTCTAATACATACATACATTTGGATATATATACAAACCATAAATTCCAAGGTTATACCCATATCAACATTATTATATATATATATATACTATATATATACCTATATATATTGTAGCCATATACCTATGTAAATTGATTGATTTCACATTAATATAATTATACAGGCTTCTGACCCTATTTGTGAAATTACATTTATGGCTCCCTTCATTAGGGATGCACCAACGATTTTGATGTTAGGTTGTGGAGCCTACCTTTTTCAATGTGTGAAAGAGGTTGAAGACTGTACACTAAGAGTACTGTACACTTTTCATGAAAATCCTCGCTAGGGTTCGGGGCTTATTGAGTATGATCCATAGGCCTTGAGTGGGGGTTCGGGGGCGTAGCCCCCGAATTTTTTTTTTTTAGGCGTAAAATTTTTTGGCCTCGAAACATGCACCCGACATATCTCAAAACGTGCTTTTCTCATATGGGCGAGTTTTTTGACCCATAGGTTTATCCTTTACAAGTTTTGCCCATGGTTTTGATACCCACGGTTTTGTAAAACTGCTTAAGCAGTTGTCTATTTATATGGTCAATGCATATGATAGATGTACAAGCAAATGTATTGCAAATGTGTTTTGAATTCGGGTGTGAATTCTGTAGAGTTTGTTGAGCATAACTCCAAACGAAATCTAGGTATGCTTGTAAATTGAAGAGCGGTGGCTTGTAATAAAATTTGAGCAAGTGATTCTTGGTGGACGTAGCCCAAATTGGGTGAGCCACGTTAAATACTGTCTCTTTGTGTTGTGTTATTTTATTCTGCAATTTTATTTGAGATCTGTAATAATTTCTGCATATTAGTTTCTACTAGTTGCGATTCTGTGAGGGATTATTCCACATATTTTATCCCTTATTTCCTAACATCTGACACAAACTAATTTTTTTGCAATGAAAAATTCATCCATCCCTCTAATGGCAATATCCGTTAGATTTGAAGACCACCAATTTATAAATATTTTTAGAATTACAATTCTTGGTCATTTTATGAATTGCTAAGAGGTGGGAGAGTTCTTATTTCATTAGCAAATGTGTAAACATGAATACAAATCCATGAAGTATTATCCATTGTAGTAACCTCATCTATTGAAAGGGGAATATACTTTGCCTTTTGAACACATTGTTCCAAATCCTCCTTTTCTACCAGAGATAGACATTTTGCAATTTCCCAGCCACTGGTATATAACCAATGAGATTGAGGAATGTTTTGTAGACCAATGACCTGATACATAATTTTATTTTCTCATAAATTTGACATGGGTCTTCCCCTTTTTAAGATATGGAATACGGTAGTAAACTGAATAGTTTTTGCATTCATTTCTGCCTCCATAGCTTTGTTCAATCTTGCTACTATGGTGCCACCTTTTTCATTTAGATTTTTCATACTTTTTTGTTCCTTTTCATATTCTTCTGCATATTTTACATGTAGACACTATTTTGCATCTTTCCATTTATGTGTTCTAACTATGTTGCCATCCTTTTGCTTTGGGAAAATGTGTATTTTCCCACAGTGCTTTTAAATTGTGTCCAGTTTGAGCTGCATTGTGTGATCCTTCCCCTATTTCCAACCACACATTTTGCATTGACATTGTGTTGGAACATCATTACCATTTTCAATGTACACAGGTTCAATAAACGGATATTTTGCAGCCCATTCGAAATTGGAAAGTCCTAATTGTCCAATTTTTCTTCTTTCTTGTGACATTTTTTCTTTCTTGGGGTTCAACTTCTACATCTAGGCTCTCAATAAGAATATCTTGATTCTCATGTATCCTTTTTCTGGAAATAGACCTTGGAGTATAAGCTTTCTGTGCTAATGTATCATGAGATTTTGATGAATTTTCTTGTACTTATATGTCATCAAGGGATGGAATGTTTTCCTCAACATATAATGGATCATCGATATCTTTAAATTGATTATTTTGTGAAGGAATTTCTAAAACGTCAATTATATAATTCTATAAAATTGTTACATATATAGTATTAATTTTATCTATAGTTAAATTTTTACACCGAGAAGTACAAAGAGTTTGAAGAACAGTATGAAAAACATAATTATCAAATATTTTAAGACTAAATAACCTATAAATAACACATACCAATATTTTTAGCTAATGCAGAAACCCCCTTCATTTTTTGTGATTTTCCAAAATAGCCAAATAAAGTCTTTGCACCCTTTTTTGAACTGGCTGAATTTGTAACCTTCTTACCCTGATTTCTAGAATCTATTACTACTTAGGGACAACTCTTATGTTCGAAGGCTCTGAGATTGGATGACTTAGGGTTAGACATTTTCTAGGTTGGACAACTCTAGGTTTAGATAGCTCTTCCATTAAACAGCTAGTGGTTAGACGGTTCTTTGGTTAGACAACTTGACATGGTTGGATGACCAAGGGTTGCATGACTAAGGGGTTGGACAATAGAGTTGGATGGTTAAAGGGTTAGATGGCTAAGGGGTTGGACGGTTAAGTGGTTGGATGACTGAAGGGTTGAAATGACTCATAATGGGTTGGATGGCTAAGGGTTGGATGGCTAAGAGGTTGGACATCAGAGTTGGACAATTAAAGGGTTGGATGGCTAAGGAGTTGGACAACTCGGGGGTTGGAACTTTTCTCAACTACTTAGGGGTTGGACGACTCAAGGCTTGGACCACTAACGGGTTGGATGGCTAAGGGATTGGATAGGTCTTCGAGTTCACAAGGTTGGACGAACTTGGGGTTGGAGTCTGGATGGCTTGCAGTTGTTGTTTGACATCATATGTTATATAGTGTTGGTTGTTTGTGTTTACTTTGGTGAATAAGCGCACAAAATGATTATGAAATGGTGGAGAATTACATTCATAAGCTCTTATATATGTGTAAAATCTAGGTGAAATGAATAGTAAAAGGGACATGTCATGTCAAATTTTTTAGGGAATAAGTCAGCTTGTGAATCACATAAAATTCACCAATTCAAATTTCTATAAATCCTCGATTTTTGTGAGTTTACGAAAAATTCGCCACTAAAATTTTCCTTGCCTGCCAGAACAAGGGATTGCCCTTACACAATTTAATTTGTCTTGTTTGACTGAATTTGACCAATAAATTTATCAATGTAGATGACCTCAAATTTGAAAATGTCAAGAATAGACTTATATGGAAACTGGAAGAGATTCTAAAAATATAAAAATTTTGAAATTTTCTAAAAAGTTTTGCATGTAGATTGATTTTATGAAAAAATTTATATATGTAATAACTTTCACAAAACAATGAAAACTAAAATTTATAATATATATCCCAAATGTGGTAAAAAACATCTCTGAAAAGTTCACAATAGTTCTTGAGATATAGCAAAAACAAGTCGTTTTCGAAATCGATGCCTTGATACTAGATGTAAGGAAATTACTTGAATATAAATGCAAATATGCTAGAATATATAATATATTATTAAACCACTTTGAGGGGGAAACCTTCCAAGTCTTACAATAAGACACTAACTCACACTCTTCACACTTATGGGGAATAATTACTCACCCATATATATATATATATATATATATATATATATTATATATAGGTATGATTGTGAAAGGTCATACCCCTTCATTATTATTAGTTTATTATACCTAATGAATAAGTAACTAATGAATATAATTATAAATGTTATATGAGAGTAATTCAGATGTTATCCCATACTTATATCTATACATGTGGTAGGTTAATCTCTTATCAAAAACCACCACCAGATCACCTCAACCATGCAAGCGAGACACATGGACGAAAATCTTATGACTTCATGATCATCATCAACTACTCACAACACAATCGCTTGGACTGTATAATCCCAAGAACAAAACTGTAATCGGGTCACCTAAAACTACCCAAAATTTCCTTAAAGCCATTCTTTTAACATGAATCTCAAACACCATCAAAACTCACAACCATGTAACCAATATAGGTATACATAAGTAACATGACCTCAGGGTCATCAACATATCCCTTAGAAACCATCACTCAAGTTGACCAGATAACATATGGAACATTTTAGTGCCAAAAATAGAGACTATTTCCCAGCAACAAGAAAATCACAAATATGCTTCAAATCTATTGAACGTCGACCAAACATGATAACAAAATTTGATCTAGAAAACATAAAAAAATGCATTACAACATTCATATCACAACAAGTCACTATCTTTGAACAAAATCTGAAGCATTCAAACAGACTTTGAATAGACTCTGAAGCATTCAATTCAGACTCCAAATAAAATAGAACAAAACTTCAAACAAAATTCAAGGAACTTAGGGTAGACTTCGAAGGATGTATTTAATCAGTCAACTAACATTATTGGTTTTATACTAAGACAAACCCAAACTTCAAACAAAATTTGAAGCATTCAAATAAACTTTAGACAGACTCCAAAGCATTCTGTATGAGACACCGAAACAAAAAACAACACTCTGTGACATTTTCAAGTTTCCCTACACCTCATCCTCAGGCTCTCTATGATCTTATCATGCTCAACCAATTACTACATACCTATGCACCACCATAACACATCATCTTGTTGACTAGACCTCCTAATAAGGCACCTTGAATATGCTTACATCATCCATGCTGACCTCCTCATGACTTCGTCACTCTTGCATACTTATAAGATACTTCAACACACTTCATGAAACCTCAACAACATCATCAATATCTCTACAAGCCATCATGCTTACTCAAGAACCCATGTTACATCAACAAGACAAAGTAACTCAACTAGACACTACCAATCTACCTTCATGCTTCTTACCTCTTTTGACATCAATGACACTCAAAAAATCACTGACATCATCATACATTTGACATAAATGACAAAACAATGCCAATAATCTCCCCTTTTGTCATTGATGATAAATCTATTGATGACAAAACACACAAATCTCAAACTCCCCCTAAGGAACTCACATGCCATCAACTTATTCTCCCCATTTTAACATAAATGACAAAGAAACATACCTAAAACATTATGGTCCTCTTCATTTCTCATCACATTACGCTCACCTTTGGTTGGAAACATTAACCAAATCAATCAAGTTCCTTTTTACCTTCTTCAACTCTAATTTTGACTCCTTGAGAAACTCTGACCCCCTTAGCAAATGCATACCTTCAAACTAACCTCAAACTTACCTTCTTCTTGAGTTGAGAAAATAACACATTCTCCTCCTATATTCATGCTTACATGTTCCATCTTCAATCAAATATCCTTACAACACAGAATGAGACCTTGACCATACATTTCCATAACACACATCACTTATATGTAAATACAAAACAACCAATTTCTTATGAAGAATGAACAACCTTGATTACCTTATCATACAACACCTCTCAACCTGTCATACTCCCCTCATACAACTAATATTGCTCAACTACAATTGTTTAGATACCAACTCATACCTAAACAAATTTAAACAACCTTCTACAAGTTGTCTTGAACTACAAATTTCTTACGGAGGTCTACTCAAGGTCCCCCTGACTCATGCACACATTCAAACCTTTGATCCATGCATGATGATCGAACAAACATCTCTTCATGCCAATGAAATCAACTTTCACCTTGTGATAGTATCTTCAAATCATCAAATAGGACTATATCTATGATCAACATTGTTTTCAACAAACTCAAATTTGATCAAAACTTTGTTCTTAATGCACCTGTACTAGCTTCTCAGTCTTGTCAACACTCATCATACCTTATCATCTAGGCATGTATAGACTTCAGTCATGTCCTTATATCAATGAGTATGCCCATATTCTACTGATGTTCTACCAATATTATAGACCTTTCCTGTACTTTAATGGAATCTAAGCATACCATACCCTTTAAACTGTCAAATATGACCTTATTATTTGTCTCCTTGGCAATGAACTCATACCTTAGATACCAAGATGAACAATCTTGATCAACCCAAATTTTACATACCTTTGACCATCAACTCATCAATCTTGCGTGATTCCTTCTTTTATGCAAACACACCTTGCTTAACTTTGACCTATCGTCCTAAACATCTTCACAATCATAACCTGCTGATCTTCACCTTCAAGGATACTTCAATGGATACTAATCTGTCCATATATCACTCATACATTGATAATTAAGACCCTTTCAAATTCCTTCATGATCCATTTATCATCACTGATCATACTCAGAGCACCCTTTTTGAAACACCTGCAACACACTTGTTATCTAATCAAACCATAATAACACAAACCTCTTGCACATAGAGCTCAAACATCAAATTTGCTAATCTCAAACTCTCATCACCTGAGTTCTCTATTATGAATAATCTTAGGATTAGTGCTCACAGGTTTATTTTTAAGGGTTAAATGTAATATTCATATATTACATCAGTGTGTTAGTGACATATTAATATCATACCTGTGTGAGAAAACTAAAATAGTGTATTATGCAATTAATAACAGTTATCAAACAAATCATCCTATTAATAATATTGGGTTGACCTTATATTAGTTATGATTTTGTTGAATAAACAACCTCATGTATCTATTTAGAGTTGTGTGAGATATTGCTGGGTTTGGGAGTGATTCTAGGAGACATATGTAACAGTATATTGTATGATTGAAGATCTGGAGTTCCAATCTTGCTATTAAGGAGATCATTCTCTTATATAGACAAAACATATAAGCCCACTCACCATGTAATTGCTCTAGATATATTGAATACCAACGGGTCATAATAAGAGTGTTTTTATTATATTTTTCCTCTACAACATTGTTTCATGTCTCTTATTGTTTTCTACAAATTATTTAATGTAATTGCTGCTATTTTAGATTAAAGAAACTCTCAATTTTATATCATTCTCAAGGAAATAAAATTTCTCAAGAGACACAATCATCCTCAAAGTCAAATTACCAAGTTAATCATACCAAAACATCAAACCTTCATTGCTCCTTACAAGCATCCTCTAACAAAACTTGTCAACTTCAAACTCTAGTCCTTAAACACTTACCTTTTATACTTATTCTAAAGCAACAAGATACTTTTTATTGAAGAACAAGTGAACCTTTCACCAAACATACCTCTAGGTTTCCATACTTCATGCTTGTGGAACAACTTTACATACCCTTCAAGACTTGTACACCTGCTTCTCAAGGCTTTGCATAGCTCAAATTTTTTAGACCTCTTGATTTTTTTTCCAACCATGTCAAACTAATGTCACTTGTAAACACGCTTTTAATCCCATTACTTTGGAGCACATGTCCTAATAACTTTACACACCTCAAATAGTCCTATCATGATGCATCACAAACTTGAATGATGTCTTGAGTACACTAGATTTGTACATGCTCAATTGTAATAAGGTATTAAGAGACACTCTTAAGCTCCAATAAACATATCACATTTTTTCAAATGCCTTAAATACTCTTGATGCATGACTTCAAGTCAAAATCTTATGTATGAAAATGAATACTTTACAAACATAACTCGTGAATTATGATTCACTTGACACTTCTTCCACATATTTGTTGCATCTACTCAGGATTCCCCCTAACCTCATGTATTCATCTAAGTGATGAATGTCTCTATGAAGCTTATTAGAGACATCTAAGTCATAGGGATCTAGAAACAACATCTTAAGGAGATTCCAAATACCTCCTTGGCACCTGTGACTCATCATTTTCATCCTTCTTTTTATCAACAACTCTGTGAACATCCATATCTTTCTCCAATAACTGACTTGCTTAGATTATCTTGATTCACTCTTGGTTCCCATACCTTTGTCTTGATTTTTCTCTTATACTCTAGGCCCTTCAAACTTCTTACTTTGTCTTTGAGGAACCATGAAACAAAATTTTGTAATGTGACCAACATGATTAAATTTATAACACACTACTTCATTCTTACCTCTTGACTGGTATGAACTGAAACTTCTTCCATGATTCCATGAGTCCTCATACTTGGATGACCTTCTACACTCTTTTTCCTTATGTCCAAACTCATTGCAACTATAACAATAACCATTAAAGGATTCTCATACCTTGATGCATTGGGTTTTCTAATAGACCTTTCCTTATCATAGCTCTTGCAGTTGTTCTTCATCTTATCTTCTTACAACTTGGGACAAAAACATCCTTACTCAGAGTAGCAACCTCTTGAATCACATCTTTACCTTTTAGGTTCTCCTTGAACCTAGACCAGCCTTATCTCTTACATAATTATGACTATCCAAGAGATCATCTAGATCCTTGGAGACTCTTCTCAAATTTCTGAAATGATCTTTCCTTACTAGCTAGCTTCAGTCAATTCTCCCTTGGACAGACCACTTCCTTTTCAAATCTGATGCACTCTTCATCCTTAGTTTTTAGTCTTGTAGCTATAGTATCCATTTGAGTCTCTAACTGTTTGATGATATTATCATACTCAATTGGTGTCATTCCAATGTCTTCTCCTCAAGAACATGAATATTTTCTTCATACTCCTTGACTTGTTCCTTGAGTTTCTTGTTCTTCTTCTATGCATGCTTCAATTCTTCTTGAATACACATCAACTCAGTTTCAAGATCAACCTACTCTTCTTCTTCTAAATGCATACATGAGACCACCATATATGGAACCTTCATTTTTAGAGATCCCATCTCTTTTGGCCATGAATAATACTTCATTTACCAATCATCATGATCAAACTTATAATCATAATAAGAATCACCAACATTCACTACTTACCTCTGATGAGCTACAATCCTCCTTAGAGTAAAAGCTTCTTTTTGAATTCTTCTTGTCCTCAAGCTTCTTGAACTTCTTCTTACTCTTATCAAACCTAGTGGGATTCTTGAAATCATCATGATCATCATCATGTTCTTCACCCTTATGCTTGTGAGGACACTTATTTGCAAAATGTCCAATCTCTCCATAGTTGAAACACTTAAAGGGAAGACTTACCCTTATACTTTCCTGAACCTGTTTTCAACTTCCTAGAAAACATAGCAATCAATTCATCATCATCAATATCAGAAATATCATCATCCAAGATCTTCTTACCTTTTTATTTTCTTTCAACTTTGAATGTTGATTCCTTCTTGGGGGGTTTATCACACCTATCCTCATCTCATAAGCTGTCAAGATACCATGGAGTTCATCCATCAGCATAGTACTCATATCCTTGGCTTCTTCTATAGCTGAAACTTTAGGATCAAATTTAGGAGTGAGATCTCAACACCTTCTACACCACCACAATATTCTTTCACATACTTCTCCTAATCCTCTAATGGTATTGAAAAATTGATCAACTCTGATAACGATATGCACCAATGGTTTCTTCTTAATTCATCTTCAAACTTTCAAAGTGATTTCTATAGGTCTAGAGTTTTTCCAACTTTACCTTAGAATTCACCTTCATAAATGACTTGTATTTATCCCACATAGCCTTAGCAGTAGTACATTACATCACCTTGACAAACTCTGATTCACCAATCCACACAAGATAGCATTCATAGCTTTAGATTTATCATTACTAGCCTTCTTACCTAGTGCATCAGTTGGAGAGTTTTGAGGAATAATGTACCCATCTACAACTGACTTCCATATATCACATCCCAGGGACATAATGTGAGTTCTCATCCTGATACTCCAAAAGGCATAATTTGTCACATCAAACATAGGAGCTTTTTAGTAGAGGAACCACTTTGTTGACTCACCATTTATGTTCTTCAAAGGATCACCTCAAGCTTGTTAAGATTGCTTCAGAGGACCATGCTATGATACCAATTTTTGGAAGCACAACCACTGAAGAGGGGTGGTGTGAATCAGTGCATGAAATAAAACCTTTTTTCACTTAGACATTCATTACATTAGCCATTCAATTCAACTTAACCATTAAGCATGCATTCTTAAGAAACATAACCATATAAGAGTAAATGAGAACACAAGAACACATAGAACACCATATATAAGTGGGAAACACTCAAGAGGAAGAAAAACCACTGAAATAAAGCTTTATTATAGCAATAAATCAAATTTTGAGTTCAACAAGGAGTACCAACCCCTAGGTTTAGTGAGGCACCAACCCCTAGATTTAGTAAAACACCAACCCCTAGATGACTCAGCACCAACTAAATCAACCTGATTTGTTTTTCACCTCTAGAATTTTGTGCCAACAACTGATGATGACACTTGTTTAGCTCTCCTTATATCCTCTCTAAATATGCATTTCTTGTTATCTCACTCAAACACTTCTCCACCAAGCTAATTAGGCCTAATCACCTTTCTCTCTAACCGTATCTCACACACCCTTATAACATCATCACACACACTCTTCCCTCTCTTGATGGTTACACAAACCTTCTACACCCCTTCAATTTTCCCTCTTTCTCGCACTTTTTCCTTACTCACCCAACAAAAAAATAAGCCTCTAAAACATGCTTATATACATGAATCGTGATCATAACACATCTATGTCAACCATCATAGGGAAAATACACTTTAAAAAACTTGAAAACATCATATAAAATACCACTTAGGTTAGTCATAAATACCATCTACAATCTCAAATCCTTCATTAGGACACAAGTAGTCCTAATACCCTCAAATTGGCTTCTCACCAAAACTGAGATCACTTGGGCTAATAATAATTTCACCAAAAATCAAGTACCACTTATACATGATGTATTTAAGTCCATCAAAAAACCTCCATCAAGCTTCTAACAACTCATAACCATCATATCATGCAATCACACCACCTTTAGGAGCAACCTTCTTCACTAGGTACTAAGACCTACAAAACTAGTCTTCAAAAGATGAAGATCAAACCAACTCATCAAATCACCTCAAACCATGAAAGTGTGACACATGGAAGGAAATATCATTACCTCAAGGTAATCAACCAATTGCATCTCAACACCATAACCTAGAATGTTGAAGCCCAAGAACACCTCTACAACCAGATCACCTGAACCTACCCAAAACTACCCCAAAACCAGTCTTCAAACATGAATCTCAAACACCATCAAAACACACAATCACGTAAACTAAACCAATGGTATACAATATACTACATGACCTCAATTTCATCATCATATGATTTAGACACCATCACTCAGGTCATCCAAAGAACATATGAAACATTTTAGTGCCAAAAATAGAGATTGTCACCCATCAACAAGAAAAACACAAATCTGCTTTCAATATCCTATTGAAGGTCAACCAAACATGATCACAAAAATTGAACTAGAAAAACATTAAAACAATTCATTACTACACTATTCATCCTACACTCATTAACTCAAACCAGAACATTTGAACATATCTGAAGCATTCGAACATTCTTCAGACATACTCTGAAGTAATCAGTTTAGACTCTCAAAGCAAATAGAACAAACTTCAGACAAAAATTCAAGAGAACTCA
Organism: Taxus chinensis; assembly: GCA_019776745.2. NCBI lineage: Eukaryota > Viridiplantae > Streptophyta > Pinopsida > Cupressales > Taxaceae > Taxus > Taxus chinensis. The sequence continues at coordinate 646,469,970 of CM034156.1, forward strand.
ATGACATACTTGTGAATTATTTATTACATTAGTTAGAAAAAAATATTGGTCATATACCACAGACAAACCAAAAAAATTTAGAAAACCTCTGAAGCATTCGAACATACTTCAGAAAAAACTCCAAAGTCATTTTGTATGAGATACCAAAATAACAAAAAACACTCTATGTTTTCTTCAGACTGGATCTTCTACACCTTATTCTTCTTGTTCAAACTGACATGCGTACCTTTTCTCATGTATTATAAACCTCATTCTCATGTTCTCCATGCTTAACTAGATGCTACATACTATGAGAACCACCATGACATATTTTCCTCCTTCATGATTGTTGACTAGGCCTCACTAACCAAGGCATCTTGAAGCATGCTTGCACCATCCATTACTAACCTATTCATGTATTTTCATCACACATACACACCTACAAGAGCATTCAACACACTTCAGGACATCATCAACCACATCATCCAATCTCATTTGCAACACTCCTACAAGTCATGACACTGACTCAAGACACCCATGAAACATCACCAAGACCAAACAACTCAACGTTCATGGTTATTACCTCTTTTGACATCAATGACACTCATAAAATCAATGACATCATCATACCTTTGACATCAATGAAAGCACACTACATAAACATACCCATGATGATTAGACTCTCATTTACTATCCAATCCAAGTGTTGCACCACATGCCCTCATTACAGGATCAGGCCTCATGTATTTCTCCTAGGTGCTTGTGCAAGTGTGAGTAACTAACCAAACCCTAGGGTTCCATCATGTCTCTTAACAACAAGAGAGAGGGGTAATTTCATAGTATAGAATGTACCCTAGTGATATGTGGTGTGCCTCGGTGACCTAACCCTTTGTTGTTTGAAACCTTTTAGCAATGTTTGGAGTGAATTTACTCTTGCTAAAACATGGCTCTATGAAATTTTCATGATTGGAAGTGGAGGAAGCTAGACTCTTTGACATGGTTGAGTTCTTTAGACTTAAATTAGGGACTTTTGTAGATCATGTGCATTTGATTAAGGTATATTTAAGAATTCTTTGAGTTCTTTTGGAATGACATTTTAAATAGGATCTTCTAAGAGTGCCAAGTGAGTTATAAAGTGACATCGACTTATTTTTAAAACCTTTTGTGGGTGAAATATTATGATAAGGTCATATCTTGAAAGATAAAAGGACCCAAATAAGATTTGGAAATTAAAAGATGACACAAATAATGTCAAGGGGAAGAACCATATAAGTCGGCCAAGATCAGATGCTGCATCCAAACCCTTTCTTATGTTTTCGTATTGGAGAGATGAAGAGGCAAACTAAAAGTTTTGTTGTGAAGAACATATGTTTGATATTTATTTGATCAAATAATATTCTAAGAATTGATGACAAAGTAAAGTGTAAAGACAAGCAAGTTGTAGACGAGCTAGAGAGATGAGGTGATTAGATTCCAAATGTGAGCATTTATCTTAACAAACGAACATGGTCAAACTTGGTACTGCACAAGGAAAAGTTTCCAAATTTTAGTATATATAGAGCTTAGGCTAAAAAATTGGAACACACAAGATAAACCCTGGGATAATCAATAAGAGGTAAGGTAAATCACTATAATATAATAATAAATGCCTATTTACATAAGGTGAAAACCATAAATCCGAGTATAAGTGCAATGAGATTTATCTAAAGAGAAATATTAGGTTGGGTATTCATAAAATGTGGGTTCACCTAAAAGGAAAACCTAGGGTTAGATGTTTGATGTAGTTTAGATTAACCAAAAGATAAAAGCTTAGGTTGGGTGCTTAATATAAAAGTGGGTTCACTAAAATATAGGTGTAGAAACCGGGTTTAGATACACAAATGCACTAACCACACCTAAGGGGTAATAAGGGTTAATCTAATGCACAACAATAATATAGACATACATTTAAATAAGGGTTTAATGTAGATCATATAAAGTGTATTATAAGTAGGGAAATGACTTGGAATTAATTAAGCATTTGGAAATACTACAAAATTAGGGGTCAAGACATAATGTGCATAAATTAATGAATCTATATGCATTTTCCAGTAACAACATGTGGAAAATAGGTCTAAAAGGAAAGACGAACAACAACAAGTAAAATTGAACCTTGAAACTAAGTTAACAGTTTTGTTGAAATGTGATCAAATTTGTAGAAACTAGAATGCTATGAAAATGGAAAGATCTCTATCAAAAAGGTTGTCTTGGCTAAGGTGAAACTCAGTTTGTGAATTTGTTCTTTATGTCCTAATGTGTAGAGGTTTGTCTCAGTTTGTAATGTTCTATCATGAATAGTCTAGAATTTGATATCTTTTTTCTAAACCCTAATATATGCTTAGCTCCTTACAAACCCACTAAAGGGGGGAGGGGCAGGGGGTGGAGGGGGAGTACGAGTAGTTAATTGGGGCATGTGTTATGCATCCATTATTATCACACCTCTTGTGATTTTTCAAAAACAAAATCAACACCTGATATAAGTCAAATGTAATTTGGACAGTGTATGGAAGTGTCCCAATCCTTATCTTTTCAAATACACAAAACTAGTATAGGCTAGAATAAATCTTTAAATGTTTGCATTAGACTATTGGCATGGGGTTACTTTAGAAATATAATATATTATGCTCTTATAAGTTCAATATCACTCTTGTGCAAGGGAATAACTCTATGTGTGATCATCTGTGTGTCTAAATGCACTAATGCACCGATGTATACATGGACTTCATGTAATCAAATTAGGACCCTATTGTCACACAAGCTAACACATGCACGTGGGAAATCTAACAAAAAGAGGTAAAAAAAAACTTAATACAACAAAGTTAGTGCTCAAAAGGCCCTAGAAAAGGCAAAAAACCATTTTCATAAAGATGCAATCAAATTTATAGGTAAGAAATTGGTCAACATATTTTGAAAATGGTCAAGACCCCATAAAAAGTGAAAAATAGGGACGAAGAAAACCAAGAGAAAGGGGAAAACCAAGGTCATAAGAAGTAGAAAATGATAAATACATATATAATTGAGCTCGATAGAGGAAAAAAGCCACAATAGATGCAAAAGGGAGTCAAAAAATGATTGATGACACATGAAAGACAAGTTGAAGGGCGACGACAAAAAGTAATGTGGACCAAAGATCAATAAATACATAAGTACCCTAGCACCAAAGGAACTGACTAGTCCAATACCAAATTTAGGTGTCTACACCTAGTTTCAAACAGTACAAATATCTTACAAAAACATATAAGTGTGTTCCATGGTGTGGCAAAAAATATCATAAAAGTTGAGCAGTAAATAAATATGTAAAAATAATTCAAAAACTCAAAAAAATTAGGTAAATTATGGATGCACTACACCTTGGTATATTTAAACTCTTAAAATTACATGTGTTGGTTATTTTATATATGTTTTTTCAAGTTTTAGTTATCGGACATGTTTTGCTGAAAGTACAAAAAGGGACAAAAAGTGGAACACAATTATATGTTTTACCCACATGTTTATTTGGAATACATTGAGAGATCCAATTCAAGGTTCTTATCTCAGATTCTATGATGATTTTCCACCAACTTATGACAAATACCATCAATCTAGTTGTACCATTATGAACTGCGCTTAATAAAATCTTTTTGAGAAAAAAGATAGGCTTGAAACTCTCTCACATGGTGAAGATATTATTATTTTTAGATCAAGTTATCCAAGTAAAAGAAAAAACATGTATATGATTGTCAAATAGACATCAAAATTATGATTAGAAATAGCTTATATGACAATTAAATAAACATCAAATTTAATATCAAAAATCAAAATGAATAACCTCAAACCATTAAAAAAACCCACCTTCCCTATCTATCTAGTGATTTAGACAACTCAATATGAATTTCACAACAAGAGTCACGGACCAACGAATACTTGTCATATGAGTTGCTATATAGTGGATTTGTTTTATATTGAATTTAAATTGTTACAATTTGTTTTGTGTAGTCAATGTCCCTAATAAAGTAGTTATTCGTACCGCCAAAGGCATTAAACAATAGGTTTCACTTAAACCTAACTAATTATTATTTGTACTTCTTAACCAATTAGAAATCATTATTATTTTTATAAACAAATATACAATGCTCACATTAATAATAAATATTAGTAAACTGCACATTTTTTAACAAAAGAATTACAAAATTACATTTATCTTCAATTTGATTGGCTAATAATTTAAGATGTTATTGCAGGCTACAACAATTTCAAAAAAAGATGATGTCATAACATTTATTGCACTTGTTAGTTTTCGAAAACCAAGAAACCGTCCTCCAATTCTTCAAATATTACCACACTTACATTTTAGGCAGGCATAGGTAGTTAGATGTTTTTGTAGGGGTTTAATGTTGCAACATTCGTATAATGTTATGGTCGCAGGAATTTTATGTTGCTCACCAACCTTGGAAGTCGTTGTCATCAACTAATTTATAATAAAAACATTAATTTACAGTGCAAGAAATAATGAAATTTGATGAGCTTGCCTGGTTTTCCCTTCTTTTTTTCAAGTGGAGTTTCAGGCAGTCTTGTCCTAGAGATGAGCTTCGTAGTGCCCAGTCCATTTGTGCCTTGTCACTCCATGGCAGATGGAGCTTCTGGTCTTGCTGGCTATGATTGTTTCTGTATTACTAGAAGGGAACCCTTTCCCTGTAATCTTTTTCTTACCACACAATACATCATTGCCCTTTATACCATTGCTCGCCATCGCCATCATCTTCTCCTCCATTCGAGCCCTCTTTTTGGGGTTAAGAAGACCAGCCGAGCATAAGTTTTCTCCAAACATGGACATGACCATTTCAATCTCACCCTCAAATGGAAGAATGAATCGGTGGATGATTTGTAATTTAAAACATGGACAACTTAATTTTTTTTTGTACAGTGTAAAGCCACCTTTTTTATGCTTAATGGGGCGATTATACCGAGTATCATATGAGAACAACGTTGTATTTTTTTCACAATAATGTTATTTGCCAGACGACGTGAGAATTTGTCCCTCCATTAAACCCAACTTACCTGAGCGTTGTATGGAATTCCTAAACCTCTGGTTTCGTAAATTATTTATCATTTTTCCTTTTTCGACGAAATATGGCTTTCTTTCTTTCTTCACTAAATTCAAAAAAGTTGCCCAATACCTTTGAATTCGCTGTCATCCATAAGGACACCCAACGAACTGATTTATCAGGTAATTATAATCTTTTCACATCAAATGCACTAGATCTCATCAAACGAAGTGTAACTGGTCTCAAAGCATCGTGTCATCGTGACATTGTATTTTACCTCGAATTGTATTTCGACATTGTATTTTGCATCATTGGTGGCCTGGTATGCATTGACGTTGCCATCAAGTTCTATTGTAGCTCACTGATGCTTGTTCTATTGTAGACGTGACATCAGGTTCCACGCTGGTTAATAAATAGATTCAAATATGTGGATGCCCTCTCACAGAACTTCAGCCTTGTCCGTGGTGGCAATGGGCATACCGGTTTCCGTGTGTCACTTGTTTTCCATAAGTGACTGCATAGGTGCATGTTTTATAAATATTTAGTATTACAGATAGACATTTAGGGAGTAATACTAAATGACATTACTCATTAACGTTTAGTTTATTTGTTTAAAACTCTTAGATTCGAATGACATTACAATATAATTTGCAGCGAGGAAGATCGCCAACATTCCATCAACCGCCATAAATTCCTACCAGTAAAACAGGGAAGCGAATGGAGTCCACAGGGCTGCCAATTATGCTAACAATTTTGCCCCGCGACCAATAGGTTTCCATCCTAATCAACTAATCTTTTAGAACATGATGCCAACATATGCATTACAATTTTTACTGCGGCAGTACTTCGCAACATCGTTGTTCTTGTTAAAATTGATTTGTAATAAATGGAAGAGATTGGAATTTGTTTTAATTTTTAAAATGTTGAGTTAGTGATAGCTCACACATTAGAAGTCACCATATAATGATATTAAATGAGCAATCAACTTTATCATCTTTGATGGTGATAAAGTGTTATGTCACTTGTCAATTTATGAATATATATTTTGACTTAAAAAAACTCGTACTAAAGCAACTTATCAATTTGTATGCCAATAAATGTTAAGCCATTTGTCATGTTCTATTTTTTTGTTTTTATAGAAAAGAAAAAAAAGTGTTCTCGAGTAAGCCCTAAAAATGGTCATATCCTTTCATTATGACGTTTAGTAAGCTAAAGGGTCCACAAAATCAATTATATGGCATGTAGGATCACAAATTTTGTATCACTACAACCATGTTCCAAACCAGTGCTTGAACATGGGTGATAATAAGTGAACATTAGGTATTTAATAATTGTAAGTCTTATATGTCATGATAATTGGCTACTCTATATAATGATTATGTCAAAATTAAATAACCACTATATAATACTATAACAACTATTAAGTTACTACTCTAACAACCATTGGATAGTGTGTGATTATACTATTAAAAATATGTTGAAATATTGGCCCCTTTCAATGTATTTTTCCTTTCTTAGGTGGAGGATGACAACTTTGATGATGAGCCTAGGATTCTTGGAGTTAGGAATTTGAAGGTTTTCCTTCTCTAATTTAAAAGAGAGAGGGGCAGGGGCCCACAAGAATTGTCATGATGCGTCCGTGAGTGGGGTGCACGTGTAATATGCCAGATCCCTTACAAATATATTCCGAATTTCAAAGTGAGGACAGTGCTGATGATGGGCAATAAACAATAAACAATAAACCGTACGAACTTTATTATATCGTGGCATGTTTTGAGTGGCTTATATATCCCATTATTACCATACGGTCGCTTTCGAGTGACGTATATGCCAGGCTGGACGCAACACAACAATTCGTTCTTTTCGAGTTTCGAGTTGCCCGTCGTCAACTAGTGTTTTTGTCGCCACTCACCACTCGCCACTTGCCTTCAATTTTTTAATATCGAAATTAAGAATGTCCTTGTCGTATTTTATTAATCAGAAAATATAAAAGGTGCGGTGTAAAAAGTGGTCCTGATTTGACAAATTCAGAGCCCCTGACTTTAGCTTTGAATTTGATAGCCAAAGGTACTTACCTCGCTTTTATCATTCTACTGCTACATTTACAAACGTGAAGTTTTGGAAGTGGGATAAAATAAAAATTGATAGGTAAGGGGAGAGGACCACATAATTGTGCAGGCACTAAAATATGTACATTGATTTTCACCATTGGTTGTTGAAAAAATGACTAATAGTTAGTTGTTCACTATTTGATTAATGATACTTTTTAAGAGTCAATGACAATGTGACACATAGGGCGCTCGGTCATTGATACCTCTTTCAAATGCTTTATATTATTTTTTTCATTTTAAATCAATTCAAAAACTACTTTTCCTCCAAATAAACATGCGAAACCGAAAACGCTGATGTGGCATGATGATACGTTATACTATGATATAATTTTTTTATGTTGACGAGACCCCTACATATATCTACGTGCCCCTAAAGTTAGGGTGCATGATTATGGGGTCCTCTCCCCTAAGTACTTCTCTCGGTGTGTGTCAAAGCCTTTATATTTACAAAAGCAGATGAAGTCTCATCACTCGACAATGCCGGGCCCACCCAATTTCTTTTTATATTCTCATGCACTAATCATTTCAAAGTTTGATACTTAGGGGGAAAGAAAATGTTTTTTTTTTTTTGGTTTTGTTGGAAAGTGTATTTTTATTTTTTTTAAAAGAGAATATAACACGATTAATCATACAAAAAAATGGTGGACAAAGTCACATCCGACGGTTAAATTTGAGGGATGTTTAGATATTTTTTATGATTGTAATTGTAAAATACTTGTAAATATTTATTATAATTTTCACATGCGACTGGCACACTTAAAATTTTATTGTCATATATATATATATATATATGAAAATTATATATATATATATATAATGATGTCTTTATAAATATATATAAATAATGTCTTTAAAATATTTAAATAAATATAGAATAGTCAGTATAAATACCAATGTGTTAAAAAAATTACAATCACTCAAAAAATGTTTGATAGGTATAGGTGATCGTCAAATTTAACCCTTGGTCACACCCCAAAATGCTAATCACATCGAGCTAAGAAGGTCTCGAAAAGAAGCCAACTCACCTTTTGAGGGTGTCAAAATACATGTATATATAATAAAAGTGTAATTTTAAACCAAAAAAAAGGTGCATGAAACATATGACATCCAAGAAAAAAAAAGCCCATAGAAAAAAATTAGGCCACAACAGACGAACTTGGTGGTCGAAGGAGGTGGATGCAGAGGGCTATCAGGTTTTTCCCCCCAAGACTGGGCAGTGTCAAGGATGAGATCCCAACCATCATGTTGCTACTATTGTTGATCTTCTTCTTCGGTTTCTTGCAATTGGTGGTAACTTGAGATGGCCAACGCCAAATGCGACAATTTTCCCTAAGCAGGGGAGCCCCCACCTGCTTCCATTATTGTTGCCATATGTCTAAGATGGTCGAAAACACCACCACTGTAGGCAAGAGAAGGACGCAGAGACCCAGGAGGGGAGAAATGACGATGGGGAGAGGAGCTTTGATGAATTCTAAAACGAAGCTTATGAAAACCCTAGCCACGACCATTGTGAGGTAGAATGATGGCACGGTGAGTCCATAGGAACCCAACTAAAAGCACATGGGGCATTATCCTAATGTGAGAGTAGGTATTGAAGGTGTTCCAGCTCCACGGTAGACTTTCTTCTACTTTAACCTAGATTTGAAACATAACATTGGAGATCACAATAATTTTATTTGTCACATAGAAGTCTCTATATATAACAATGATTGTTAAAACAAGTAAAATGTCTATCTTTCCAAATTTGGAATATAATATTATGCTCTAAACATTTGCCAAAAATATTGAATTTTGCAAGGAGCATGGATGAATCCCCCAGAAGAACCATTTTCTAGGTGAAAATTGTAGGGATGAAGGGTTATAAGAGGGAGTAAATCCACTTCTAGATAGACTGGGTGTGCGAACAAAACCAAAAGAGGTGTTTGATCAACTTTGTTTGTTGGCAAGTCGGTTTGCAAGTACCATGTGTATAAGTTTGTCTTCAACAGGGAGACCCTGATATAAGAGGCACCATAAAAGTGGGCTTTTTTAGGCTCAATATGATATTTCCAAATTATGTCAAATCTTCTAGCCCATATTCTATCCTTGGACTTAAGATTCCATCGATGATTAAGAGAATCACCCAAAACCTTCTTTGGGGTAAGGAGGTGGTAGCAAATATGGGGTTTGTAGTGGATAAAAGGGTTCGTTGATGGCTAATTCCAATCTCTCCACCAGGGTACACCAAAGGAAATCCAATTTTTTGGAGGCAAGTATCAAGTATGGAATTCACAATTGCTGAAATAGACTCAACATCCACTTCTTTGAGCTGAAATTTAGCTTTAAACATATTCCATGGGAACCAATCTTGGGAAGACTTATAGAAGATGTTGTCAATTACTCTAATTCCCTTGTTTAAAAAGTTGAAGGCTTTTAATCCAAAAAACCATAACAAATGGGACATTATGGAAATTAAGAATGGGGCACCACCAAAGGGAGAGAGAGTTAATTGAGAGCCCCAATATGAAGTTATCCCCCACCTAGATGAGGTTGGGTTTGAGCAATTCCCAAACTTTCCATATGCTTTTAGCCACAAAGATGTCTGCATATCTTCATAGGCATAAGAGAGTAAGAAGGCTTTGGAATCCCAATCCCTTTCCATGCTTGATGGCCCAATGGTGTCCCTTGATTGATGTAATGTCTTAGAAGAATTTTCTAGGCTTCGGTACCTTCAAGGCTTCAAATTATCCATTTGAAACTGAGCGGAAAATCCTTGGAGATTGATGTCTGAAATCCCAAATCCTCCTACTTCTTTGGGCCTACAACAGATGTCCCATGCCACTCTATGAAACCCTTTATGAGGAGTTCTCAAAGTTTAGCCCATAGAAAATTAAAAATGAGTAAGCTAAAAATTTGGAGTTTTCCAATTTTGCATAGGGATTTCTTTAGAAGGATGCCCAACAAGAATGAATAATAGACATGGGATGTTTTTCCAACTTTACATAAGTTGCTAAGACTCCAGGAGGACATTAAATTTACCTACAAATGAGATAGTTTTGGAATTTCCCTGCAAGAGAGAGGGGTTTGGTAATCTAGTAAGACTATCTTTTTTTCCACTCGCTGAACAATATAATTCCATAACTTAGAAAGGGAGGATCTGAAAGTAAAAGGAATTCCAAGAAATTTAAATTGCACCCCAAGTTGAATCCATTTCCATTGATAACCTTCTAACCATGGAGGCTTGGGAGTGAGGGATTATCATATAGCATTGGGTCTTTTTTCCATTGGATGATAAGAACCACAAGACAAGGTAAAAAATATTTAGGCATTCCATGGCATTGTTGACTGAAGACTTCTTTCTTTAATTAAGGTGAGGAAGGAATCATTAGAAAAAGTGACCATTGATGAGTTATTGTTCATATTGCGGGAGTTTGATGCCTTTAACCAAACCTTGGGCAGAATAACTGGCCAAAAAATAGCTGGAATCCTTCTACGAACCAACACAATAGAGATGGATCGAGAGGGTAGCCTTGTCTTATGGATATGAAGAGACCAAAATTAGAGGATTGAGCTCCATTAATGGAGATACAAGCTCCTTGCATCTTGAAAAAGTATATTGACAGAGAAGAGAAAGTGATGTCCAAATCCAAGAGCTTTGAGGCATAACAATAATGAAAGGACATTTTATCATGTCATAAGCTTTCTCAAAATCAATTTTCACAAAAAATATCTTTTTTGTCAGAGACCCTGGCCCATTCCATGCCTTCCCAAACAACTATAACATTGTCAAGAATGTACCTTATGTTGAATGAACCTAGTCTATTCACTGCAGAAAATGAGAGGAAGGAGATGCTTAATCATGTTTCCTAGAGCTTTGGCTATGATCTTATAAGAGATATTAAGAAGAGTAATGGGCCTCCAATTAGTGATCTGCTCAGGGTCACCTAGATTTGGGAATAAACTTGATGTTACCTTGATTGATGAGCTCACCCAAAGAGTTAGAGGACATAGCTTCAAGGTATACTTTAATGCTAATCAAGGATGAACATAATCCTATGAGGAGTTGATAGAATTCACAAGGGAAACCATCAATGTCAGGGGCTTTGTTAGAATCCATTTGCGTATAGGGTTCTACTTCTTTGAGGTCATTGAGGGAGAGGGGTATATCACATGGAACTCTTTGAGCTTGGGAAACTTGCATGGGACCACTTGAAGGAATTTCATGAGAGCATCCTCTCTTTCGAGTGAGGAAGGATGAGAGGAAAAAACATCATGATAACGGTGGAAAAAAGATTATAGGATATCTGAAAATTTGGTAAGTTTGGAATTGATTGTTTGAATGAATTTAATTTGTATTAGTAGTATGTTTGGATTGAAGAAGAGAAAAAATTATTTTAATGCTCTATCTCCAATTTTTAACCAATGCAACCTTTACTCTGATTTGGAATCCTCAAGATTTGTATTCTTCTTCCACCTTAAGTTTGTGTCACACGAATGATGACACTTGACTTTTTTAGAGAGAGATGTTAAAAGGAGAGCTATAAAGATTATGTGAAATCCATTAGAATTTATGGTATGAAGCTTCATCATCTCTCTAGCTATATAGATGTAAACTTAGTTTTTTTTCCCATAAAACAAGAGAAAGGTGGTGGTTCTTTTGATATACATTATCTCCACCAATTAATCCAGACTTGTATCCCCTATGTAGGTCTAGGAACGAGGTTCAAAATCCTTAAGATATGTCTAACATTTATCTCATGTTGAAGATGGGAAATTTCAAGATAGAATTGGGGATTTTGACTTTTGAGTAAGGGAACATTCCAAGAAATGTAGAAACAAATGGGTTGATGGTCTGAGAGCATGATAGACTCAACTATAGAAACTAATCTATTATTGGCAGAATAAAGAGAAAATAATTCTTTCTCTGTAAGAAGAGATTGATCTAACCTCTTAACCACCCTATCTTTCCCTTGCCGAACGTTGGACTAGATGAGCCAAACAAAATTTGAATCTTGTATGTGGTGGTGATTCGAGTCAAATATGTCAAGCTTTTGTTGCATGTAGAACCAAGCTTCTCTCTCACTGGATCACCAACACATATGTGGGCACACCTCTTTGTCTTCATTGGATTTAACCATATTTAAATCTCCACGTAGAATTTAGTGGGCATCAGGGAGGATGTCAACTACCCATCACCAATAAAGACACCATTCAACTACATCATTGGATGCGTAAAAATTTACGAACCCAATCATACACCCACGTGTGGGGTTAGAGCCGCACCAGATGATATTTTTAGAAATATTTTGCGTAAGCAGCATGATGAATCCTTCATGACCTAGATCATGCTTGGACATCAAGAAAATATTTCTTGACCAATAGTGCACATAAAATAATGAAGGAGAATTCCATAAGTTTTAACTTCCTGCATGCACACAAATTTAATATTGTATAAATGCAGAAAACTATCCCTATGTTGGGGTTAGGACACTGATTGTACAGAAAATATATCAGATCTAATCATACATGCAAATAAAAGATAATATTCTACCAGAAGAAATATACAAAACAAGAGACATAAATTAACAGCATATTTAACGTGGTTCACCTAGTGTGGGCTACGTCTACTAAGAAAATAAGCCAATCTATTATCCAAAGCTTTGACAAGATATACAATGAAGATTTACAATCTTCCACGATGTTCAGTACTTTCTTCCTTCAAGCTTTTGTTCTACCACCAAGAATTCTCTCTCACCAACCTTTTTCAAGTTCTTTCTAATTCTTATTTATCATTACTTCTAAACACTAGCTTTTGTGCTTATATAGTTGTTTATAGACTTAGGGCACTTAGCCATGGAATTACAATCAATAAATCTATTTTAATGCTAAAAATAGATATAATTCCTGAGAGTTAATTAAAACTTCGTTGCAAATGTAACCGACACCGGTTTTGCCTAACCATCGCCAGTTCTTACTTGCCCTTGACTGATGTCGATCTTCCCTGACTGATGCCGGTCTACCCTTAACTGATGCCAGTTACTGTGTTTTTCAGTAAGTTCCAATTGCATGCTAAAATGAAGTAATTGAGTTCCATAACTCAACAATCTCCCACTTGGAGTTTAATTATCACACCATACCTGTACAACGTCATTCTTGGATCCTTCCTTGGCTTTGTTTCTTCCTCTTCAAGTCTCAAACTCGAAGACCAACATAAGTGGAGTGTAGCTCCAACTTCTCCTTTGCTAATGGCTTCGTTATCATATCCGCAGGGTTCTTGCTCATATGAATCTTTTCCAGATTCAACTGTCCATCCCCCAATACCTATCGTATGAAGTGATACCTCAACTAAATGTGTTTCATTCTCGAATGAAATGTTGAGTTCTTTGCCAAATGAATTGCTCTCTGAATATCACTAAACAGTTTACAATTAATTTACTTCTTTCCCAACTATTCCATGAACCTACTCATCCATATCATCTCCTTGCTAGCCTCTATAGCTACAACATACTTTGCCTCTATAGTAGACAAATCCACAACCTTCTGCAATATGAAAATCTAGCTAACTATCATTCCACCTACTATTAAAATATATCCAATAGTGCTCCTCCTACCATCCAGATCTCCATCCATATCCGAATCAACATAGCCACGTAATGAATTATCCGAACCTCCATAGTATAACTGCATGCTAGATGTCCCTTTCAAATACCTGAGTATCCATTGGACTTATTTCTAATGCTCTTTACCTGGATTAGCCATATATCTACTCATAACTCCCACTGCTTATGCAATGTCTGGTCTGGTACAAACCATAACGTACATAAGACTTCCAATTGCTGAAGCATATGGCACTCATGTCATGTATTTGACCTCCTCATGTGATGAAGGACATTGATCTTTGCTCAATTTGAAGTGTCCAACCATAGGTGTGCTAACAGGTTTTGCATATGCATGTTGAACCTTTCTAACACCTTGTAGATATAATCCTCCTGAGACAAATAAAATTTCTTGTTTTTCCTCCCTCTATGTATTTGCATGTCAAGAATTCTTTTTGCAACTCCTAAATCCTTCATAGAAAATGTGTAAGCTAGCTTTCTCTTAAGCTCACCAATGTCCTACATACTAGATCATGCAATAAGCATATCATCCACATACAGTAACAAAATAATATAGCTCCCATTTTCAAGCTTCTTGAAATAAACACAATGGTCAGATTCACATCTCAAGTAACCATGCTCATACATAAAACTATTAAACCTCATGTACCATTGCCTTGGAGCTTACTTGAGCCCATATAGACCGTTTTTCAACCTACACACTAGTTTCTCCTTACCCTTGACTTCATACCCAAATGACTGCTACATATAAATTTCTTCATCCAAATCACCATAAAGGAAAGTCATCTTCACATCTAGTTGCTCTAAATGTAAATCTTCTATTGCAATTAAACTCAATACAGTACGAATATTAGTCATCTTAACAACTGGAGAAAATATTTCACCAAAGTCAATACCTGATTTTTGTGCAAATCCCTTTACTATAAGCCTTGCCTTGTACCTTTTTTGTCCACCCTCTTCTTCCTTAATCCTGTAAACCCACTTGTTCTGCAATGTCCTCTTACTGCTGGCAACTTAACCAAATCCCAAGTTTGGTTCTATTCCAAGGAGTCCATCTCTTCATTCATGCCATGCTCCCACTGAACATGATTCTTATCCTGTATTGCTTCTTCAAAGCTCTCTGGTTCACCACTATCAGTCAACAATAAATAAAATAAAGAAGGTGTAAATATTTCTGGAAGTTTACTTACCCTTGTGACCTTCACATAGGAGTTTGGGGTAACATAGGCTCTATTTGTGCCTCCTGAACATTAGTATGAACTTCTGATAGTAACCGATGCTGGTCACCTCTAACCGACGTCAATTCTGCTAACAGATGCCGGTTTTGATCATTTGTAACCGTCGGTTGTTCATTTGACCGATGCCAGTCAGGGACTAATCGACCACAATTACTGTGTATTTCTGTAGGTGTTTCTTTAAAACCCGAGAGTTCATTTTCATCAATAAAATTCTTAATTTTCTCATCCTTGGGTACCAAAACTTGATCCCTATACATTCTATTTTCATTCCATTCAACATCATGACTCCTAATAATTTTAGAATTCTCTAAATCCCAAAAATGGAAATCGAAATCACCAGAGCCATAACCAATGAAAGTGCACCTCTTGGATTTTGCATCCAACTTTTTTCTATTTTCCCTATCAACATGCACAAAATCTTCTGAACCAAATACTTTAAGAAAAGAAAGATCTACATATTTTCCAGTCTAAGCTTCCTCTGGTATTCCTCTATTTAGTGAACTTGAAGGGCCACAGATTAATCAAATAAACCGTTGTATCAACTACTTCTGCCAAAAAGTACAAGGAAATCCAGAATGTATCATCATATTTCTAGCACATTCCATGATTGTGCTGTTCATTCTTTCTATGACACCATTCTCTTGTAGTGTTCTTGGAACCATTCTTTCTTTACGTATCTCATTCACTAAACAATAATCATTGAAAGCCTTGCTACAGTATTCACTACCATTGTCAGATCTAAGACACTTTAACTTAGAATTTAATTCATTCTCAACAAGGGCTTTCCATCTTTTAAAAGTACCAAAAACATCAAATTTACGTTTAATACAATAAACACATACCTTTATTATAGCATCATTAATGAAAGTAACATAATACTGGGATCCTCCATAAGAAGCTACCTAAGCTGGTCCCCGCACATCTGAGTGTACAAGCTCCAATTTCTGCTGCTTCTTAGCTACCCCAACTTCGAGAAATCTCAGTCTATTTTACTTTCCAAAGATGCAATGCTCACAGAAATCAAGATCTAAATCTTTCAAATCTGATAACTTACCCTCAGCCTTTAAGATGTGCATTTCTTTTTAACTCATATGACCCAGCTGATTATGCCACATGCATGCATCTGAATATGAAGTAGATAATGCAGAAAAGGAAATCAGTAATACATGTAGATAAATATAACGTTCCTACCTTCTTACCTTTTGCCACAACAAAAGTACCCTTGGTGAATTTCCAAGAGTCTCCTGTAAAAGTAATAATGCTACCAAATTCACCTAGTTGCCTCTTTACCTTTTTCTGGTTGTTGATTCTCTTTATCCTTTGACCAACATTCTTTCTTTGCATGTCTTTTCTTTCCACATTTCCAACAAGTAATTCCCTTACTTCTGGATTTAGATCTGATTTCCCTTGACTTTGATTTCCCATTACTCTTACTCTTAGATCTCTCCTTCTGCCTGACCCTACTTTCTACATTCAAAGAATTTCCAGATGATGTTTCCTCTGTACTCTTCCTACGAATTTATTCATTCAAGATTATACTAACCACATCATCAAACTTAAAAATATTATTAGCAGATGTTGTATTACTAACAACCATTACCAAGTTCTTCAAACTATCAGGAAAAGAACATAAGAATAAAAGTGCTTTTACTTCTTCATCAAATGATATAGCAACCAATTTTAATTGATTTACAGTACATTGGAAATCATTCAAATGACTAGAGGAAGATTCAACTTCATGCATCTCAGAACTAAATAGTTTCTTCATCAAATAAACTTTATTTGAAGCACTAGGTTTTTCATATAAATTAGCAAGAGATTTCATTAAGTCTACCGTAGAAGTTACTTCTGTAATATTGGAAGCCATAGATACTGTCATGCCTAATCTTATAGATCCTAAAGCCTTTCTATCAAGAATCTTCCAGTCTTCATCATTCATCTTCATAGGTCTAGACTTCTCATCCAACGGTAAGTACAAATATCTTTGATACAAATAATCCTCAATCTACATCTTCCATAATTGATAATTTCGGTCGTCAAATTTCTCTACCTTGTATTTATTATCTTCTGCCATTGTTGTAGCTCCCACTCAATTAGAAAACCCTCTGTGAGTAAATCTGTCAACACACAAAACCCTCAAATAAAGCTCTGATACCAATTGTTGGGGTTAGCACATCGGTTGTACAGACAATATATCAAATCTAAACATACATGTAAATAAAATTGAATATTCTACCAAAATAAATATATAAAACAAGAGACATAAATCAACACCAGATTTAACGTGGTTCACCTAGTGTGGGCTATGTTCACCAAGAAAACAATCCAATCTATTATCCAAAGCTTTAACAAGATATACAATGAAGATATACAATCTTCCACACCTCTCAAATGTTCAGTACTTTCTTCCTTCAAGCTTGTGCTTTACCACCAAGAATTCTCTCCCACCAACCTTTTTCAAGTTCTTTCTAATTCTTGTTTATCATTACTTCTAAATCCTATCTTTTGTGCTTATAGAGTCATTTATAGACTTAGGGCACTTAACCATGCAATTACAATCAATAAATCTATTTTCATGCTAAAAATAGGTATAATTCCCAAGATTTAATTAAAACTTCATCGCATTGGTAACCAATGCCGGTTCTGCCTAACCATCACTGGCTCCTACGTGCCCTTAACTGATGCCAGTTACTGTGTTTTCCAACAAGTTCTAATTGCATGCTAAAATGAAGTAATTGAGGTCCATAACTCAACACCCTATTAAGATATCAATAGGTCAATTTAGTAATGCCTTTTAAATTCCAAGAGTACACTATCATTGGGAAATATCAAGGTGCATGGATCCATCATCATCAAGATCTTTGAGAGAAACAAAATTATTGTTATTACCAAATTTCTATTGGGAGAGAGGGATGTAATCTAGAAGGTGAAAAGCCTTTGGTTTTTCTTAAGCATATTTTCCATCCTCTGATGGAGAGGGACTAGTGGAGTGACAGAGGATAGATATACACTTGAGTAAGACAATATTATACTATGAATTTCTCACCATAAAATGAGGTTGTGAAATTTGTAAAGTGGGCACAAACGACATAAAGGCCGAAGTAATGAGAAAGGTGCATGAGAGTGCTAGATGAGTTTGAAGAAGCGGTAGGGGTGACTTATTTGGTGGTTGTTGATCAAAGAACACTTGACAAAAAGCACACAAGAATTCAGCGTGGGAAAACATGTCATAGTCAAAGGCGGCGAACGGATAGGGAGAACACGCGCATAGAGCAGAAGTTCAGCTTTTGGGACTTAGCCGTTTTCACTCATGAAGGTCTATTTTTAAAGATGGCATGTATAGCACACAAACGAGGCAGAGACGTGCGCGCCACGCATTGGATGTTTTTGGAGGATCAGATATGAAGCACTTTGCATGGACACAAGCCAGAGATAGATTTACCACTGTCACTTAACTACCAGTAGTCTATTGTTAGTGCACTTGAATTTGTGGCTACTTTTGTAATAGCGCATGGCTAATAACAGCATGCGACCTATTTTGGGATTAGATAAGTGGTGAAGGAAAGTCCCCACACATATATATATGTAGTGAAATGTGTAGTAGATATATGTATGATGATGAATATACAGAGACATATATAGTGAGATTATGCTGCTAAATCTGTTACTTGCATATTATTGTTATTGTAATAAAGCTTCCATATACTTATTTAATATAATGGAGGATAATTGCTGAATTTGAGTGTATTCTTGTGTGTAATTGGATGTTGCATGTAGTTGATTACATCATGATTATTGTTTAAAGTCTTCTCTCCCTTAGATATAGATCTGGTATGCCTTGTAGACTGATGTGTTGGTAATGGAATTGCATGTGCTAAGTCTTCATCATGCAAACAACTTGCAACAACAACCCTAACGAGGGACCTGGTACCTTTGCACACTTCGAGTGAGCTCCCAGTCTAGGCTGAGTGATGGACCAATGCATCTAGGGTTAACTGGTAAATTCTAGGTTGCATCAGTGGTGGTTGCATATGAACTATCTCTGGATGTATGAATACGAATGGTAAGAGGATGGTGGGAGTTGAGTGAAACCATGAGGTATATTTTTTAATTTATGACGATGGTCCACCCATTATATTTTCCCTAGTGGCTTTGTTTTTTATCTTGCTTTTTTCCTGTGATGGGTGGCATGAAATGACCATTAAAGGGAATTCCCGAATCATATTGTCTGAGGATTGGCATTGAAAGCATGTGTTTAAAATATTGATGTAAAACACATGTGAAATATGAGTGTTTCTAACTAAATGTTAATAGTTTCTTTAAGGTATTTAGCCAAATTGATTTCAACACAAAAGTGTTTTTAAGGATGGGTTGCATAAAATTGGGTTGTTATAAGAAAATGAAACTTCCTAGACGTTTGATAAGTTTCTCAAAAATTCCTAATAGAGGAGAGGTTGGCCAAAAAACTCAACCCAAATTGGAATTTCGAGCTTAGATTGCTCAGACACTTGGAAATCATGTGTCCAATGAGAGAACACAACTAGGGTGTTGTGGATAAACCTTGGAACAATATTGACAATGAATTTACAATGATCAACATTATTGAAATGAAATAAAAAAATATCTTGGTTAGGTTTTGAACCCTCTCAAACTTGACACAATGGGACTACTAGTGGTTGTGAACCCATTGTTTGAGTAGGATCTTCAAGGGGATTTAAACGAAAAAATAACCAACAAGGGTAAAAGATTTAATTTAATGGCATGCATTATATTTTTTTGGTAAATTATATATAACATCAAGAAAAAGGGTTTCTAGGTCAGAATTAGTACCTCATGGAAGACCTTCAAAACAAACTTCCTTGCATTCTTCAGTGCTATTTTCATCCAGAGCTCCGCTAGACATACCTACATCAAATGATGAAATGCACGAAGAGATGAGCATTAATAAAGGCATTTATGCCACCTAAAGGGAAGAAGGGAGGAATAAATAAACACAATACATGTGCAGAGAAATCAATATCATGCCTAGATCGAATGACAAATCAGTTATACGAAGATAGAGCCGTACAAAGCAACATGTGGAGCTATAACTAAACCCTAACCTCTTTTGCTTATTTTCCCCTTACAAGCACTCAACATCTAGAATAGATTATGTTTACAAATATACATATCCATCAAATAACAATTTAATGAACCTTATTTTATTATTATTTTATTCATGTGGTCTATATAGTAGTTTAGAATACACATATAAATTTATATATTATTTTTCTATAAATACACATTATTTATAAGTGAGGTTGTTAAAAAACTATTTTCTCATCCTCTATTCATTTCATAATAGAATTGTTAATTTATTGTCAATTAAATAGTGACTAGTCACATTTTTTACCTTGTTATTTGTTAGAACGATCACATCAACCAATACCTTAATTTTTTAATAAATATCTCATTTATCATGTCAAAAAATTATAATATAAAGACACAAATAAACTAAGACCATAGTAATTAACTAGTCCCATATCAATAATTAATGAACACACAAATACACTAATACGTGTAGACATAAATGTGATAATGAAAACATTGATTTCATCCCTACAATATGACTTGTGCATACATCCTAAGATTATGTTTCATATTCTTGTTCATACTGCATGAATTTCTCTATTGCACACTCTAATTAGTCACTAGTATACCAAATTATATTGATTCAAAACAAATTACAACTCCTAAAGATTTCACCCTAATTACAAGATTAATTACAATAATTGCATGTTTAGGACTGTATGGTCCTGGGTTGAGCTGTACTATAGGTTGGAGCAACCTGTATGATCCTACCCTTGTACATCGAATGAATATTTTATTATTTTGATATATTGCTTTGTGTTGTTTCCTATCCCCCTTGATTGAATTAAAACTTAATTAAATCTAATTACAAAGTAATTGATATGGTAAAATCCAGTAAAGATACAAATGCTAAGAACTTAAGTAATGCAAAAATATAAGTAAATGGGAAAGATATATGACTTACCTGATTCATGTGCGATCTAAAACTAATCTAAGTGGGGCAAAGTGTTGGACATGATGCAAACAACATCGTAACTTCTCCTTATAAATTCTGGATTTTGAGAATGATGTTGGATAGGGGCGCCCAGTATAGGATAGAGGTTCCTGGGCACTGGTGACTGGTCATGGGTATTTGTGGCTATGTAAAGGCTCAAGATCTGCTTTCTTCTGTATCACTAAGTTTTCTCTATTAATTCCTATTAGTCACCTAATATTCACTCTTTGATCACTAAGGGTACCTTTAACCTATAAATAAACTCTAGCTACCTACACAAATTCACAAACACATCAAATCGGAATGAAATATGTAATATTTGTAGTCGGACAGACCCTTGTGGTCACTCGATGAGTGAACTTATGACCGAGTGTTGCACTACATTCCAAACTCCATCTAATTTCTTTCTGTTTATATGTGAAATAGTGTCCTTAGGTTTCCCTCGCACCAATGACACCAAGATAGTAAACTGTAGCTAGATAAAATGCAAAATGTGTGGTATGGAATTGAGCACTTACCCTTCCTATGCAAATTGTATGCAACCTAAAAATGCAGTCCTTTAATGGTAGTGATAGTATGTAGATGTGATTGCCCCTTAGAATTACTAGCCAGAATAATAGAGTGTATGTTATGTATATATATGGATCTCTTATTTGAATTTTCGACACTAGTGACACAAAATGGCTAACTATGAACTTGGGATAAGGATTAGAAAACTAAAATGCCAACCACAAATGTCAAAATATGTAAAAACAACAAAGAGGATAGGAAGCGCCAGAATGGACATGAGTGCATGGGTGCTTAGTATCCAGAATGGGCGCTAGTGTCCTAGGATAAATTAAGACATATGTGAAAAGAAAGACAGACAGGGATCCATTTGATCCTGACCATAATTGGGTACAGAAATGATAGATGTGAGAGATCAATGATAAATAGAAACAATCAAAGCAAGTAGATGGACAAATGATTGTGTCACCAGTGAATACTTTTCTTACTTAAGATCCATGCATATAACAACATACTTGATGACATAGTAAAAATAGTAATATGTGCATGATTTTGTGTCTACATTTTCACCCCCTTATGACTATTTGAATGAAATTCAAGTAGTGTAAAGGAAGTAAGGAACATAAATGTATATAGTTTGGAGAAGCCATGTTGCAAAGTGTGTGTACAATGTAGAAACTTGTAGCATGGAGAACCATGGATCAACACTTTGACCCATGTGGCCTAAGTGGAGATAGTAAACCATCATAAGGAGCACTTGGAGATATAGTTGAAATGATTTGGAGATTTTGATATTTTTTTCCAAAGGAGATTGAAGAGGTAGGGAGTGATCAATTCCCAACCTGATTTTGTTTGTAAATGGGAGGATTTGGGTGTCCTCCGCCAGAGGAAGAGTGTTGGGGAGAGAAGGTCTAGTTTTACTCTCCATCCATGACTATATCCCCAAAAGTTCCAAGCATTGCAGATGGATAGAGGCCAAATTTATTTCTAATTTAGTTCCAATTAGTTCCATTTAAAAAACAATTTTTGCTCTGATTAAAGAACCCATATAGGAGCAGTATATGAAAGGCAATGATGTCTCATTTCCCCCACTCCTATAGTAATAAATGCTCTAATTTGAATAATTATGGATGGATTCAAAATTAAGTCATCTAGAAGTGGTGGAAATGTAAAGTGACTCCCAAGTTAGGTCATCTGGGAGTGATAATAACTTTGATGCAGCTCCCAAGTTAGGTCATCTTGAGATTTATAGTAAAGTATACTTATTGAGTTGATTGATTGATTTGATTTGAATGACAAAAGATTACTTTGAGATTGTGTACTTAGTAAATTACTCATAGAAGAGGTTTTTGTGCTTTTCCCCCAAATTAGGTCATTTGGGGGAATAGATTTGAAATAGTATAAAATATTGAATGTTAGTATAGAATGATTGTACCTTTGTTTGAATGAGATCAGAGCTAAGTTATAATTGTAATATGATAAGAGTTTTGATTGATTGTATTGTATCCTAAGAGGGATTATGAGATGATCCTAATTGTATGCCCCCCTTTCAGCAAAAGGATAAAGGGTGGAGAAATCAAGCACTCATCTGAGCCAAAAGAAAGACATATAAGATGTTCTAATAGTAAATGAGAAATAATATGGGATAGTATAGTCAAAGTATGAATAGATATTGAGTATTACATGTGTCCGTATGTGAATTTGAGATGTTGAAACATGTATGGTATGGTGTTATAGGAAATTATGATCCGTATGTGCAAAAACGGTCAGACAAACGAAGTTACGAGGCTCAAGATATGAGTGAAACTAGTGTTACATGTATTAGTTGTAAAAGTGATTGTAAATAGTAACTATAGTATATGAAAAATTGGAATTACTATATATAGTAATAGTGAAAAGTGAAAAAGTATTTCATTTGTACTGAGATTGATTGAAATTTGGAGCTCTGAGCTATGAGGATGTCATGTGTTATAGCATCGAGCTTGACTAGATTTGAGAGAGTTGTGGTCATGGCTTCACAAATGACCGATGAGTTGGTATGTGTGATTATTTTTTGGAAAATGCTGTCGAATATGTTATTCTTTCGTCAATTTTATTAAAATTTTCTTTTTATATTTTTCAGTGTTTCTGACCTAGGACAGAAGTGGCCAAGGTTTTTCTCCCTAGGGACACTAACACCCATTTCAAGGCACTAGTGACTTACTCATTGGCACTCTCGTGACTGTGACCTTAGGTTGGCGTCCCTAGAGCAATGTTTAGGAATATGTATGTGAAATGTTAAATTTCTTATTAATTTGATACTATGATGAGTTATTTTTGTAATATGTATAAGGTATTTAATGGAAGTAATTTGTTTGTTTTTGTGTTGTGCAAAGGGATATACACTCAAAAGAGTTCCGTGTGGGTCACCATTTAAGTAACATTGCTTACTTTGGGATTGTTAGACGTAGAGTGGGATATATTGGACTGTGTTAGGATATGAAACATTTATAGATTGGGGGAAGTACCCCATAATATGCCTATGTTGACTACTTTTGTGTGATAGATGGTGTGCATATACATGTACATTCTGGTTTCCTACTGGTGAGATGACATTGACCCTTGAGGATGTATACAGGATATTATAGTTGCCTATTGTAGGAGAGAGAGTACATTGATGAGTATAGTGAAGATTATGCCTAGAGGTCAGATGAGGGTAGAGTGAGGTGGTATTTCATAGGCACATAAGTAAATGTAGAGACTCATATCAGTTTAGATGCAATATTGAGATCTAGTGTTCCACAGTTGTGGAAATTTTATTCCATAGTGATTATAGCATCATTAGTGGCAAGTGGAGGGTGGTGGAGTTGGGATATTGTACAAGATATGATATTTATCATAGGATAGAGGAGCATGGGACTAGTTATGCATGGGCGCATGGTGTGTATTGGCCCACTTGTATATAGATATATTTGTATAGATTCACTCAAGAGGATCATTGGGGTGGACTAGGAGCCATGAATTTTGTTGCACATATGGCCGTATGAGCATATAGCAATATTGAGGCCAAGTGGGCCGGGATGATTGGGCTTGACCCAAGATATTTATGGCAAGGTGGGTAGGCACCCATAGTATGAGGATGGATATGACCACCTATTGGTCAATGATAGATCAAATGGGTCCTAGGGGCCATTATATGGAGACCGTATAGATACTATAGGATGGATTGGTAAAGGATGGTGTGGAGTTGTGGTACATATTCGGTGCACCATGTGGTTAGAGGATCACTTCCCAAGGGTGATAGAGTTGTTCTAAGGTGAGTGAGTATTTAAGAAAGTTTGGCATGTATCCCAGGATGTTCCCTTAGAAGCCATATATATGGTTGAGATCTACTAGAGTGACCAGGCAACCAGGAGTGAGGTAAGGCCCAACAGGATCACAGCTAGTGCATCCTGGTCCAGATGAGGCATATAGAGCCTATACATGTTGATGACATGGGGTACACCTAGGCATATAGTGAGTGGTGGATGACACATCAATGGGTGTTTTTATTTCCCAGTAGTGGTGGATATGGCCGGTGGTCCATTTGATAATTGGAGGAGTAGAGGGGCATGTACCTACCCCTGATGTAGATGGTGTAGCAGTGGCACAAGCCAAACGTAAGTATTGTTCATTTTTATTTATTTGTTTATTGTTTTTGGTTATTAAAATTTCAAATATGTGTAATAACTAATGTTGGTTATTGTGATTGCAGGTGATGTCTTATTAGTCATTAATTGTAGATTCTTCAAGATACACATGTTGACGAGGAACATGCCTCAAGATGTGCTTGTGGGAGGTGGTATGCTAGAGATATTTGATGTTATTGTGGGATGAGCATGCCCATTTGTTTGAGCCAGTGGCTATAGTAGTAGCCACGTGTACTGTTTTATTAAGTGAGCATGATGAGGCTCATGCAGAGACTGAGTAGAGCTAGACAGGTATGGAGGAGGAGCTCTAACTCAAGATGTGTTTGCTAAACATGTGGAGCTACATGGCTGATTTGTAGATCAGATGCCGGAGATTGCTTGTATTAAAAAGTTACCTTAGAGAGTTATAGAGTTCGAGATAATGGCGTAGAGTGAGCGGTGAAGCCTCTAGTTCTAGAACTCCCGCGATTGTATATAGTGATAGTGAGGATGATGTGTGATGTATTTTATATGTTGTATTGATGCATGGGGGCTTGCCCCCAGTGATTTTATTTTGTAACTTATGATTTTTGAGGTGATATATATGTGTGTGTGTGTGTGTGTGGATATTGATATCATATGTGTTTGATGTGTATTGGTATAGGATGATGATGATCGTTACTTGAACTTTGGGTTGATATGCATATTTTTGAAATGGGTTAGATTTTGATTTGAAATACATGATGATGTGGAAAGAAATAGATAAAGTTATGATTCAAATAGGATTTATATTCAAATGAGAATGAAGAGCATAATATGTGATGAATAGAAATAGATGTATATGATGTAATGTGGTAGATATGTGAAAGAGAAATTAAATAATGATGCATTGGAATTGGTATGGTGAGAGAATGTAGAACAATGGTTGTAATCATATGTGATTGATGATGAAGAGGGGGGAAGATGAGTGATTACCCCTAGTGTGAGAATGATGTTCATTTATAAATGTCCCCACAACAGTCAAGAATTCCATAGAATAAGAGTTTGTCATTAGGAAATGGGTTTTTCACGTGTAAGGAGATGTTATAAAAGATATAACATGAAGCACAGTGCGTGAAAGGGTAGGTCTATTATGTACTATTCCCTCACTAGTCAAGTGTGAACTAAGACATGAGAGTGCATCATAGGTAGATCATGTGAAGTAGAAATGATGTGAGAATAAGTTCCAAACTGGATGCCAGAGGGAATGAAGCCAAAAATAGAAGGTGTGGTGGGAGGAAGTGTGAAAGCAAGGGGCTTAGAAAGCCAATGAGGTATTATAGCAATGTGTGAGGAATGAGAGGATGTGGACCATATCTAGATTATATGGATGATGTGGATGGATAATGACCATAAGAGTTGGGTGGATGACTAATTTAGATGGAGATGAAGGAGACAAGTGAACAGTGGTGGAAGAACGTTATAGAGATTTCTCGTGAGAGCGAGAGTGAAAATAAATGACACCTTTGTCTTCTAATTATTGTAAGTCGCTCATGGAGAGTATAGAATTCATTATGACAATGGCCTTTGATGTGGTAAAAATTTTAGAAAGGATGGTCACTCTGGTGTTCTAAGCGGTGAGGTGGATGATGATGAGTAAAAGGTAGATGAATGAGTCATTTATCAAGTAAAGTTTACATAACATCATGTGGTATTTCATTATGTGATAATTATAATGGTTCACGATTGGAAGATGGTGAAGACTTAGGTGAATGCTAATGTAGTGGAGGGAAAGGAAGACGCTTACGCGGAGGTGAATATGGGGACCATGGAGGGATCTTAATGGATAGAAGAGGAGAAGAAGTGGTAGATGATGAAGTAGGAGAAGTAGAAGGGGGTGGATTGATATATGCAACAATTAAATCTTGTTATAAAGCAATGACTTTGTAGCATAAGAGAGTAAAATATTCACATGTATCATATAATAGTTTTTATTTCAATGCAGGAATCAAGCCACGACAAAAGATAAATTACTTTTCTAAATCAATGGGCTGAAATAATAACTATTTATGCAAGAATTGAAGTGTAAGATGTAATCTAAAATTGGTTCATTCTTTCCTTGATGCAAATAAGGCAAGCGTTTATATGTAAAATCTGGACCATTGTTAGAAATAAATTATTTAAGAAAAACATCCTCCATATCATAATTAGTGTTAATGGATCCATAAGGTAAATGAGTATACCATTGGAGAGCACGATCAAAAAGGCTATGATGAAATGTTTTTAGTAACAAGAGATCATTAGAATAAGAAGACATGGCTGAATGATAATGCTTGATATGTAAAATCCTTCGAAACATGAGAAGTTAGGAATGATGAAGTCCTTTGGGAAAGCGGATTTGTGAATCTTTTAGTAATAGGATTACCATGCAGAGAATTATAGTCAATGGAAGCATAAAAGTCTTTAATTTTGAGGGTGAGTGTATGAACTTGAGATTGCAAAGTGCTAATAATATGCATGAGATATAGAATATCATGTGAAGGAATGGTTAGTGAATTGAGAGGCATATTTAGGGGTTGGATCTTACCATTGTGAGTGACCATAGGAACGTGAGATGGGGGAGTGGATGTGAAAAGAGGAAAAGGAGGTGGAAGAGGAGGAGGAGAGCATGGAGGCTCTATGGGAATGTTATATGTAGACTCAGGAGATACGATGAGAGATTTATTAGTGGTAGGAATAGAATCATCATGAGAAATAATTTTAGAAGTAGAAGAAAAAGGAGTATTAAATTCACATTTATCAATCTTAAGAGAAGTAATATCATCACTAACATGTTCATGATCAGAAGCATAATTGACATCAATTGTAACTCCTTAAATTACGCTTCATCATGCTAAGGGGAAAAAAATTTACTAACTCATTAATTATAGTTAATGCCTTCACTGAATTTAACACGCAACAATTAAATTCTAGCATGCAAGATCTTAATAAATCCCTTAAATTCTCTTATGTTGTAATGAGTACCATCTTTTACAGCAATTTCTGAATTATTCACGCATTAGTCAATGTTGAGAATCCATCAAGACAATCTAGGATAACCATGTGCAACTGCAAGTGTTTACAGATCATGCTCGATCCTTCTCAAACACTCATTACGAGCCAATATACCTAGTATATCATTTGTTTAAGCCTTATTATAGGCTAGGAGAACTTGTGAGTCTTCTTGGCATCCTTTATAATTCGTTACTGTAACACACATCTGAATCTTGAAGCCACAACATGAAGACCTAGTAAACAGACAATGCATTTAGTTATATGCACTACTATGGCCATAGTTATTTTGTATTGCACTAGTAATCCGATTTCAAGACTACACACAAGCCTACAAAACATGTCTTCCCTTCACCTCACAACCATTTCATTCATAGTCATCAGGATTTGTTTTCATTATTTAGGTTATTAAGTTTATTGTTAAACATCTTAGGTAATCATGTATTTAATTATTAAGTTCAAACATCAAGCTATAGTTATCATAACTCGGCATCCAGGTCATGTGGCTCATGTCAGCATCACTTTGGTATCCCTACAGGAAAAATTACATTCACGTAATGACCTAAATCATTACACATTCGTCTCTCTTCATGCATCCATCCCATACTGATGTGGGTATGACTAGAAAGACACAAAATTCATGGCATGTTACCTATCTTCATTTACTTTTCATTATGTCTTCCAAATCATGATAGAGATATGTAATGATCTAAATGATACACTGCATCATTTATGTACATCTAACCACATGTCAATAAACTATTCCACTTTATAATCTTACAGCAATTATGACACACTAAGCCCTATAATAGTACACTGACTAATCCATCTTAGAATCCCTATAGGAAAGGTTATGGATGTGTGATGACTTGTGTCATCACATACCGTCACCCTTTCCATAGTCATTCCAAGTTGGCTCGGTCAGGATATTGTCGCATTGCCTTGCAACACATAATTACAATCTTAATTAATTCATAGTTATATATTCATGATAAGAAAGGTACACATAACTTATTACGCGTCATTTACTAATGATTATAAATCATAAGATAGCAAGATATCATCTGTTATGAATATCTCTTTCATGTTATCACAACATTAGGTTGTTGATTTCATTTACACTATTAATCATTGAACATATGATTAATCAATGATATTTTATCATTTAAATCATAATTAATTGTGAAGTCATATTTAATATATATCATATGTGACATAAGAGTATTTGGATATTGTTTTTGTAATTATCTTATTATATTGTCTCATCTTAATATACATCCTGTTGGAGAGAAAATTTGTCAAGTGGACAAACTTGTGGATTTCTTGCCAATGCTCTGGGAATCTAAGTCCCTCTACTTAACCGATGCAGCTGTCGTATGTGCATGCGCATGAGAAAAGGTGAATTTCTGTGGTGGCCTTTCGACTGGGGATCCAACAGGGGCACTCCGCTGACCCTGCAGAAAATGCTTGCATATACCTGTACTAAAGATGACTTTTTCTGGAAAGTGGGAAAGGGAGTGAGAAATGGAGGTAGGAGAACTAATTCTGCAGGTAGAAAATCAGATTCCTGCACACACACACTAGTTAGAAACTTCATCACATGCATTCATGAGAAGAAACAACCCTATAAATGACAACAAGACCAAATAGAATTTTATGATGAACTCAAAGTGTCATGAAATCCCTTGGTCAAAAAAGGCTATAAACTCCTTCTTCTTGTATTGATGCTTGAACAAAAGTTTGTACATAGTGTAGGAATGGAAGAAATTTGAGAGGGGAAGAGAGTAGAATAAAATGGCTATCTCCTTTGCTTTCTCTCAAGGTAGAATGCACTCTTGATTCTACAAGATCAATCACCAACCCTTTGAAATTGGGAATGGATTTACATATTTATAGAATAGAATATGACTCTTCATCTACCCCTTCATGACCTTTTCGAATACTTTGCAATATGACTTAAGACTGTTCATACTTCCTACTTCAAATATTTAAGTCCCTTTTATACCATAGCAAGGTGACTTAATTTATGTTATGTTTCATAAAGTCTCTTAAGTCATATGAAAAAGTGTAAACCCCAACACGAAATTAGAATATTTGAGAAGTGAAAGAAAGTTGGGGGGAAGAGGAGAGAGAAAGAGGGGGAGAAGAAGAAGAGGAGATGCCATTCCTGATGAAGTCTGTTGATCCTTCATTGATGGAAAGCTCCAAATGTAGTGAAACTCTGAATCTTCAAACTCCTTGCACACTGTGAAATTCCTCCAAATTATCTCACGAACGCTCGTTAAGTTGAATGAAACTAAGGTGGATCTTGAATGCCCTAAGAAAATATGACTAGGATGCTCCTAAACAATGATGTCCACTTGAATGATTATCCTTGTATCCCATCCCATTGTGCCAAAACTTCTCTTTGAGTGTAACTTACTATTTTTAGCAGGTGCTAAGTGTTATAAACTATTTATAGTCCCCTGATTCTTCCCTGCGTTCCTCACCATCCTGATGTTGGATCAAATTTGCATACCCTTTTTAGCAGGTCGCTCGAGGGAACACTTACTATTTTTATTAAGTACCCATAAGGGAACTGTACCATTTTTAGTAAGTGGCCATTCTCAGCTGTTTTCTTATCTGAACACTCATTCTGATATCTTCATCTCCTTCGCACAGTCCTTTTCAAAAAATTCTTTTGAGGATGACTTTCCCAAACATAGCAAGTTCCTATGTAGTAGACCTACTATTTTTAGAAATTTTGGTCTCTGAGCAGCTCAGATTTGACGTGGACATGAATTTTTTTGATAGGGGTTCTTTTCCTACGATCATCATCCCTTTGAAATTTTGGGCCCGCCTACTTAATAATCCAGGAGATTTTAAAGTTTTGAAATTTTCAGACCTGGCAGTGGCTTCTGGGTACAGAGCTGATAGCCATTAATGGAGCCTGAAAATTGCAGGTCTGGTTTTCTCCTCCATTTACAACAAAATTTATCCATTTTTGATGTGGGTTTTATCATTCTGGTGCTTCACATGTGTAATTTCTTACTTCAATCCTATTGCAACTAGTTTGACGGGAAATCTTACTTCTTTCTTCGTTGAGCCGGAAATGAGGATTTCTTCGTTGTGGCTGCTCTTTCACTTGAGGGGGGAGTTTGAAGGTGTCTTTGTTGCATCTTGGTCTCTGGATAGAGGAAATTAACAGTAGGCGTAAATCTCAATTTGACTTGTTTCATGCACCGGTTTGTAACATTTTTCAATTGGGTAGATCTTCATTTATCTAGGCTATGGGGATTTTCACTATTCTCTCCTTCTTGCTCTTCGTTTCTCCTTCTTGTTTTGATGAAAGATCCTTCTGAGACCTTAAAATCACCATGGGGAGTTTTTTTCAGTGATTGCAATGGTTGATCTGGTCTGAGCATTTGTAATGGTGGAGTGACGGTAGAATGTTGCAGAGGAAGAAATGGAGGAATGGAGTGCACAAATGGCATGTTTATGAAGTTAGAAATGAAGAAAGCGACACCTAAGTGGAGATTCTAAAAAGATATGCACAATTAGGGTTAGGGTTCATTTTTAAAAGCTTATTTTCTTGACCTCAGGGAAATGAGGGACATCAACTTCCACAATGAGCAAGACGGTGACATGTGGCACTAGATCCAATGGCAGGGGATGAAGGAGGAAAAATTACTTTAAAGCACTGGGAGCTGAAATGAGGTCACATGGGTGTCATGAAGACTCCCCATAGGGGCTGGGAAAATTTTCTAAGGATTGATGTCCCCCACCTTAGGTACATAAGGTACATAAAATTCCATGGTGGTCCTGGAGCTGACACGTGGCGACCGATCCGACGTCAAGGAATGCATGCTCCAAATAAGCACTCGAGGGCTAAACTGCCAGGTCTGGAGATCACATGAGGGTCCCAAGGGTCACATGAGGGCTGGGAAAATTTTCCAAGGGGTGATGTACCTGACCTCATGGACGTGGGGGACATGAAATCTCGCCAGGCTCCTGGTGTTGACACGTGTCGTCTCGAAAAAATGACTAAGTCCTTAACTGCCTTTGAGAGGGTAACTTGGAATGCAGATAACTTGAGCTTCCGGTGGAATTTCTTTGTAAAATTCTATATGATCCTGACTGGAAATGGCATTTTGAATACTAGTTATGTGGTTTTCATGTCTTGATTCGATCATATGATCCCTATAAAATTGGAATTTTGATCTGGGACTCCACTTGTACCTGAGAAAAACTATCTTCCAATCATATGTGCCAAGGTGTTGTGAAAAATATTATTTCACCATCATGTAGGTCTTGGAATCCTATTTCTGAAGATGTTTTTTTTTACTTCTAAATCCATCTGGAGCTCCTAAAATCTTTTTTTGAAGCCCAACAGCTGTTTTAGGCCTGTGTACTGCCTAGGCTTATGAACCCTGTTTTCACTCAGACTACTCCAAGTCTTTCAGAACTTCCCAAAGCCTTCCAAAATCATTTCCATGATGTTATAAGTTCTTCCATTCACCTTCGTGTTTAATTTGGCCCTTCTTCTCTACTCCAGGGGGTTGATCCAATCTCGGGAAGGCCAACAATAGCCCTTCCCTATACTGCCAAAAGATAACATTTTCAATGAAACTCCTTAAATCACCTAGGGGGAATGAATGGAATTTCCTAAATCACCTAAGGGTATGAGATAACATTAATTGGGAGGTCACGTAGACTAATTGGATAGACCTGGGGTGTCTTGGAATGATATGAATTAAAACAATTAACATAGGGGTATATTTGTCATGCTTGAAAATTGTTAATTTCATTTTTACACATTTGCATGACAACAAGGGTTTATGATTTAGGGTTTAGGGTTTAGGGCTCAAGGTTTATGGTTTAGGGCTTAGGGTTTAGGAATCAAGGTTTATATTTTAGGGTTTAAGGTTTAGTGTATATGTCTCATAGTTCAAATTTTAGGGTTTAGGGTTTATGGCTCAGGGCTTAGGGTTCATGGTTTAGGGTTTATGATTTAGGGTTTATATTTTAAGGTTTATGGCTCAGAATTAAGGGTTGAGGGTTTAGGATTTAGGGTTTAGGGTTTAGGGCTCAAGGATCAGGGTTTAGGGTTTATGGTTCAAGGTTTAGGGTTTAGGGTTTAAGGCTCAAGTTTTAGGGTTTGTGGTATAGAGTTGAGAGTTGAGGATTGAGGGTTTATGGCTCAAGGTTTAGTTTTTAGGGTTTAGGGTTGAGGTTATAGGGTTGAGGGTTTAGGTTTGATGGTTTTGGTTTGAAGGTTCAGGGTTTAGGGTTTTGGCTTAGGGATTAGGTCTTAGGGTTTAGGGTTGAGGGATTAAGGTTTAGGGTTTAGGGCTCAAGGTTAGGGTTTAGGGTTTAAGGCTCAGGGTTTAGGTTTTAGGGTTGAGGATTAAGGGTTTAAGGTTTATAATTTAGGGCTTATGGTTTAGGGTTTAGGGTTTAGGGTTTAGCACTCAAGGTTTAGGGTTTAGGGCTAAGGGTTTAAGGTTTAGGGTTTATGGTTTATGGTTTACAGTTTAGGGTTTACGGTTTAGGGTTTAGGAATTAGGGTTTAAGGTTTAAAGGTTAGGATCCAGGGTTTAGTGCATAGGGTTCAAGGTTTAGGGTTTAAGGATCAGGGTTTAGAGTTTATGGGTTAGGGGTTAGGTTTTAGGGCTCGGGTTTTAAGGCTCAGGGATTAGGCTCACCCATTCACTCACTTTGATGGTCTATGTCTTACCCATTCTTATAAGTATTGACAAAGAGTATTCAACTAAACAGGGCTCATCTACTTCATAGGTAGAACATTCAAAGGGAGTCATCACAATTTGATGCCTTTCATCTACTGATATTTTGAACGGGGGAAATTATAGATATCCAAGAACAATTTGGTACAAATAAATGTTACTTAATACAACTATATTTTTTTTCCTATTGCATGAGAACTATTTCACTCACTGTAATGTTTTGTGTCTTACCCATTCTTATTAGTATTGATAGAGAGTATTCAATTGAAAAAGGTCCATCAAATTCATAGGAACAAAATTCAAAGAGATTCATCAAAATTTAATGTCTTTCATCTATTGATATTTTGAAGGAGGGAAATACCATTTATCCAAGAACAATTTGGTACAAAGATATGTTTTCGACACTCTTTTGAATATTTTTTTGTTTGCAAGCTATCGGAAACGAAGGTTTCATTCGAAGAACAACACATGATATGTCAAATGCTTATGTACGCTAGAAAATTGAGATGATTTATGAGGTTCAAGTTTATTTTCCAAGATGCATTACTCCAATGTTTGAAAATGTCCTTTTGACCTCCCAACTTAGTGCACTTACCCCTTGACTACTAATATAAGCGACATCATGCACATTTAAATTTTCAACATTAGAAGTAGAATTATTGGTATCCATAGTGTCACAAGAAATAACATGATCAAGTAATATTATCATGTGTTATAAGAAGAAGAGAAGAAGGTGCAGAAAAATGGGTGGCTACTGTAAACACCTGAACTATGCTTACAGTTAGCACTTTATCCAATTTAATTAATTACCAACACTTCGTTAATTCCCTATTCTTCACTTCATTCTCAAATGCCCATTCATGACACTCTTTCGGTCGTATTCCTTCTATAATCAGCTAATTAGGCTAATATATCTCTTATTAACTAGAAATTCCTCCTTTCAACCATTCAGAACCTCCCTATTTATCTCTGAACCACTTCTATAGGATTACTAGGCTATCAATCAGTCACAAATGGTTAACGAGACCCCTCCTAACTCTCAATGAGTCTCTAATCACTTGTTAATTGAGTTTAACTAGCCTAATCCTTGCTTACCGAGCCTAAAGCATGTTTATCAACTCCTAATCATAAAGTGCTTTTTGACTCTCCTTTAGTCCCACATGCACCCAAATTCCAATCTCTCCCAAACCAAAATCTATAAATAGAAGGGTCACCCCTCCCTTTCAACCTTACACCTTGTTTACATAACCAAATATCTCAAGCACTTTGGAAAGGCATTAGATATCATTTGTGATAGCTTTAATCTATAGAACATTTGGATCTTGGCCATACTCCATTGTTAAGAGCTCCTCCATCTTGCATCCATCCACTCCAAATATAGTTAGTAAGGGAAGATCTAAAGCTTGGCCATGTAGCCAACTTGGAGGGATCTCTTCACTATTTTTGGGAGTAAACAACACATAATTTGATTGCTTAGAATCTAACTAGGTTCACTTTCATTAAGATTTCTAAAGAGTAGAATAAAATTTTAGGAAATCTATGTTAGTGTTTTCATGTGATGAGTAAATAATAATTACGTGAGTAATTATTATCTTGTAAATGTTAGTAGTTAATAATATTATTGTTATATTAACAATAATATATATTATTTTGGAGTTATTTTAACAACTTATGTAATTTGAGTTGTGCATTGTTATGTGAATAACAATCACATCTAAATAGATATTTGGGGGGTTAGTAGGTTGAACAAACTCCTCATTTGTAGGAGTGATATTTCATATATATTTGTATGTCCCATATGAATGAAATGTGAGAATTAATAGAGAAGATATTGTATAATTGTGTTTATTATTATTGTTATCTCTATGTAGATCTAGTTATACGGCTACATTTGGTACCAGAGCAGGGAGTCCAGGATGAGAGGCTTTGAATAAAATTTTTCCATCACAAGGCTCATCACAATTTTCACTACATGGTAATGCCAAAAAAAAACTTTCCATTTTTGGAAAGGGTCCAGAAAGATGTTGGACTTATAAGTTGTAAGTGGCATAATTTTTAGCTGGTAACTCAGAATGGGGTGCCATTTTTTTTGAATTTTTTTTTTTAGCTCTTTACATTGATCCTATGCTTTATGTAGTTGGGAAAAAAATATTTTACAAATTTTTACTTTCAATTTTTAAAAATTTTATTGTAAGGGTGCATTTTCGACAAGTTCGACACCCATAATGGAAATTCCATTACAAAAATTCAATGGCAAAGAATTTCACACATGGAAAGTGTGAACTCAAGTACTTTTGATCAATAAAGACTTGTTGGAAATTATTGAAGGTAATATTTCAAAACCAATTAATTCTGATGAAGCCACCAAATGGGAAAGCAAAGATAAGAAAACAATAGTAATTATTGGTCTTGGATTGTTTGATGCTTATTTGCATCATTTTAATTTATCAAAAAGTTAAAATTTCATATTGACTACTTTGAACAAGCTATTTGGATCTCAAATAGGGAGCACAACGGTGACACTCAAGTAAAAACTATTCGAGCTCAAGATGGAAGAAGGTGAGAGTATGGTTGATCACATAAGTAAATTTCGTTCTATTTCAAATCAACTAGCTGGGATAAAAATTGATGTGGGAGATGATGATGCAAAGCATTATTGTTAAATATTATGCCTCTAAGCTATTCTAATATGGTATTTACATTGAGTAAAGTAAATCCGAATTTGGAAGATCTGATTTCTTCTCTGATAGAAGAAGAAAATCAAACTAAGAAAATTGAACAAGAAGAAAGTGCAATGTATGGAAAAAATAGATCACATACTAAAAGCATATACAAATCCTCTTTTTACAAAGGATCACATTCCAAAGATACTAGCAAATAGATCATTTGTTACTATTACAATTAATTTGGTCATTTGTCTATAAATTGCAGGAAAAAAGCGCAAGATTTACTTGATGGAAAACTACAAGAGAATGCCATGGTGGATGATGACAAAGAATGGGATGATATAGAAGAATAAACAAATAATGATAATGGGTATGATTCTGAAGACTATATATACTAGATAAAATACATCGGAAGATGGAAGACACGGGATGTTGGAGGTCAATCCGCGACCTCTTGTCAGTCATCAGCGACGGGGCTGCACAAAAGCATTGGTGACTTGTGTGTTTTTTCACTATTTGTTTTTTAGTGTGGTGTTCTTCTTTTCTAGTTTTTTCTAAATAATGGAAATTTCACATTGTGGGGGGGGGGGGGGATATGAAACAATATTCCATTTCCATTCTGCATGAAATTGAGCTATGTAACCTCGTAGTGTTTAAACATAGTGAAGAAAATGAAAGCACAAAAGTATAATCAACATCATGATACTTGAAGAGGATGAGCAGGGGCTCGTACTTGGAAGAAGGGTTCCTATTTTTGAACATGAGTTCATACTGGATGGACAAGGGTTCATATAGAGGTCCAAGAATGCAAGCAAGCTAGGAAATGCAAGCAAGCAAGCTGAAAATGGAGTGTGACTATATTTTCTCCCATGTAAACACTAAAGGGGTGAATGTTAGGAAATCTATGTTAGTGTTTTCATGTGATGAGTAAATAATAATTACTTGAGTAATTATTATCTTGTAAATGGTTAGTAGTTAATAATATTATTGTTATATTAACAATAATATTTATTAGTTTGGATTTGATTTAACAACTTATGTAATTTGAGTTGTGCATTGTTACGTGAGTAACAATCACATCTAAATAGATATTTGGGGGGTTAGTAGGTTGAACAAACTCCTCATTTATAGGAGTGATATTCCATATATATTTGTATGTCCCATATGAGTAAAATATGAGAAATAAAAGAGAAGATATTATACAATTGTGTTTATTATTATTGTTATTTTTGTGTAGATCTAGTTATACGGCTACATAAACTCAGCATGTTTCTTGTTTCATTTATAATGCATGCTTTTTAAGTTCATTTGTTTATCTCTTATCATGATGATTATTGAGTAATTTGGTGCAAACTTTAGGCTACTAGGTGTTGGTTTAGTTTACATAGTTTTCCAAGTTTTTCTTTAATACATTTGGCAAGCTCAGTGGTACCCTTAGTCCATACTCCATTAATGGAGGTATTTTTAAGCTTTGCATGTCCATTTCTAACCATTTTATGCTTTCTAGGTTTTAAAAGCTTTAATTTTAACAAATTTCACATTTTAGATGGGCTAAATCTCCCTCTTGCTTAAAGCATTTAATGGGTTTTATCTAGAAATAGGATTTCATTGTTAAAAACTAACCTATTTTCTCTTTTAAAATTTTCATTTCCATGATTTTCTAAGCTTTTACAAGGGTACGCGTAGGTGTCTTGGATCAGTGTGTATACGTTGAAATAGGCGCGCACCCGTTGAACTAACTGCACATCCGTTTGGTTGTACCTTGACTGTCAAAAAAATTTACAAAGGGGTGTGTATCCATTGAAACCTAAGTGTATACTTTGAAGTACACACGTATCCATATATCTAGACACGTAGGTGTATTGTGTCACTCTGTTGACTTTACATTTTTTACCTTGCTCGCGTACTTGTATGTTTGGGCGCGTATCTTCCAAAACCCATGTGAACATGCTTGTTTGGATGCGCAGGTGTTAAAACTCACTATCATATTTTGTTGCCACGTGCACTCATTGGTTGGGGCATGTATCTACCAATTGAGGCGTGCATGCGTCATTCTAGACATGTAGGTGTATCTGTTTGATCCAGATTTATTCCTATTATTTTTAGTGCTCATAGTTTGGGTCGTATAGATCCTCATCTGTTGACCTATTTTCAGAATCTAAATTTTGTGACCTCTATTACAATTCTCAACGTGATTATTCCATCCTCCAAAAACTTAATGCTTTTCCAAAACCCTTCCTGTTGGCATTGATACCCCTAATATTTACATATCCCCTGACCAAATATTTGCTACATGTTCTCCTTCATCTTCCATAGTTGTAGACACCTAAAATATTCTTACACTTAGCATTTCCTCCAATCCAGTCAATTAACAACACTTCATTAATTAGCTATTCTCTGCTCCATTCTCAGATACCCATTCACGACACTCTTTCAGTTATATTCCCCATATAATCAACTAATTGGGCTAATATATCTCTTATTAGCTAGAAATTCCTCCTTTCAACCATTCAGAACCTCCCTAGTTCTCTCTGAACCACTTTTGTAAGCTTCCTAGGCTATATATCAGTCACA
This sequence comes from Taxus chinensis, assembly GCA_019776745.2. Taxonomy (NCBI): domain Eukaryota; kingdom Viridiplantae; phylum Streptophyta; class Pinopsida; order Cupressales; family Taxaceae; genus Taxus; species Taxus chinensis. Next base: position 646,509,168 of record CM034156.1, read on the forward strand.
AATGGTTAACCAAACCCGTCGCAACTCTTAATGAGTCTCTAATCACTTGTTAATCAACTTTAACTAGCCTAAACCTAGTTTAACTATCCTAAAGCATGTTTATCAACTCCTAATCATAAAGTGCTTTTTGACTCTCCTTTAGTCCCACATGCACCCAAATTCCAATCTCTCGCAAAGCAAAATCTATAAATAGAAGGGTCACCCCTCCCTTTCAACCTTACACCTTGTTTACATAACCAAATCTCTCAAGCACTTTAGAAAGGCATTATATATCATTTGTGATAGTTTTAAGCTATAGAACATTTGGATCTTGGCCATACTCCATTGTTAAGAGCTCCTCCATATTGCATCCATACACTCCAAATATAGTTAGTAAGGGAAGATCTAAAGCTTGGCCATGTAGCCAACTTGGAGAGATCTCTTCACTATTTTTGGGAGTAAACAACACACAATTTGATTGCTTAGAATCTAACTAGGCTCACTTTCATTAAGATTTCTAAAGAGTAGAATAAACTATTAGGAAATCTATGTTAGTGTTTTCATGTGATGAGTAAATAATAATTACATGAGTAATTATTATCTTGTAAATGGTTAGTAGTTAATAATATTATTATTATATTAACAATATTATATATTAGTTTGGATTTGATTTAACAACTTATGTAATTTGAGTTGTGTATTATAACATGAGTAACAATCACATCTAAATAATATTTGGGGGGTTAGTAGGTTGAACCATTTGTGACTGATAGATAACCTATGAAGTTTACAGAAGTGATTCAGAGAGAATTAAGGAGGTTCTGAATGGTCAAAAGGAGGAATTTCTATCTAATAAGAGATATATTAGCCCAATTAGCTGATTATAGGTGGAATATGACTGAAAGAGTGTCATAAATGGGTATCTGAGAATGGAATGGAGAATAGCTAATTAACAAAGTGACGTTAATTGACTGGATTGGAGGAAATGGTAAGTGTAAGCATATTTTAGGTGTATACTTTTACGAAAGATAAAGGAGAACATGCAGTAAATATTTGGTTAGGGGATATGCAAATGTTAGGAGTATCAAGGCCAATAGGAAGGGTGTTTTGGAAAGTAATAAGTTTTTGGAGGATGGAAGAATCACATTAAGAATTATAATAGAGGTCACAAAATTTAGATTATGTAGAAGTATCATCAAAAATAGGTTGCAAACATGTGTAAACCATATTATTCTTGGGATAACTCTTTGTAGCCATGAAGGATTTTGGTAATACAACAAAGATACAAATGCTAAGAAGTTAAGTAATGTAAAAATATAAGTAAATGGGATAGATAAATGACTTAGCAGATTCTTGTGTGATCTGGAACTGATATGGGTAATGCAAATTGTTGGACAAGATGCAAACAACGTCTTAGCTTCTCCTTGTAAATTCTAGGTTCTAAGAATGATGTCAGACATGGATCCCCAATATAGGTCAAAGGCACCTAGGTTTTGGTGACTAGTCCTAGGTACGTGAGACTCTGTAAAGGCTCAGGATATTATTTATTTTGTGTTAATGGGGTTTCACTGCTAATTCCTATTAGTCATTTGATATTCTCTCATTGATCACATCCATCTAGCACTCACTGAAGGGACAAGGGAATACATTTTCTACATACACTTCATAGGAGGGAAATTTCATTTTTACATCCACACATATATTTACATTACCATATCTAGATATTACTCATTATTTGGCGCATCTTGCACAAGAGATTCCTAGGGCACGATTCTTGATCCATAAGGATCTAAAATATCACTACTTCATCAAATTAATCAATACCAAAAGGAAAAGTTAGAAAAATGAAGAGAAAAATGTAGAATTACATAACCACCCCTCTATATAGAGAGGTGGTTGCGTAACTGCACCTGCACAAAATGATGGTTGCGTAACTACCACAATGGCTATGTAATCGTCAGTCTGCAGACACTGACGGTCCTATCACTAATGGAAGAAAAATTAAAAATGAAGCCACACACAATTTCAAATATCAAGCATCTCATCCGTGTCTCTTCCTTAGAGGAATTTTCTCATTCTCCAGTGCACAAGAGAACATAGGAAGTATGTTATTTAGGGAGGAACATAGGCAAGGATTTAGCAATTGAAGTTAGAATATAAGTAGTAAGAAAGAAATGATTGGATTTGGAGTTGTTTTTGTAGAATTAAGGTATAGAAACAAAGAATCCAAGTATGGAAGGGAAATGTTTACATTGTTTACTTCCTTTCCTCTTGTTGTAATCTGTATTTCATTTATAATTTTCCAATAAAATTTGGGAAGAAAGAGCAATTTTCCTTCCTAGCTGGTTTTCCCTTAACTTGGGGGTTTCTAGGATAAATGTTGTGTTGAATTATTAGTTTCCTTTGTTGTAAAATAACTCTAAGTTTATTTTTTCTCACAATTAATTGAAAGACTGTCAGAAGTTAAAAGTAGAACAATAATTTTTTGGGTGGTCTTGTAAATTTATAAAGTTTGAAGTTTACAGGTCATTTTGGTATCATAGTTGATATTTATCCAAGATTTTGGTATTCTTTCTTGTGATTTGTATGACAGTGAAAAGGTATAAATGCGATGAAGTTTTACCTTGTGATCTTGACATATCTACAAATAAGTGGAAACAAAGAGTTCAAGATCAAATGGAGGAAGAGAACTTGTTATGTAGAATTGAAATGCTAGAAACCATGATGGATAGGTTTTATAGACACCAAATAACTCTCAGATATGTAAAATATGGCTTGAGTCGAACAAGATTCCATGGACTCAGTGGTCTGAGTCTTGGCTGAAAATTTTTGCATAGGGAAGAGCCATGAAGAGGAAGAAGATATGGAAGAGCGTGAAGAAGAAAATCCATTTGAGAAGGTAAAATCTCATCATACTCCTTTTAAAGTTGAGACTAAGGTTAAAATTAAGAGCTTTGAAGGACAAGTAGATGCAGAGTTATTAGATAAATGGCTAAAACAACAGAAAGTTTACTTTAGTGTGCATAATGTCACAGAGGCACAAAGGATTACCTTTGCACATCTCAAAATGGAAGGTCACGCTATATTTTGGTGGGAAACCCATCTAGCCACTTGTGAATAGAAGAAACGTCATATTTTCAATATTTGGGAGGGATTTAAAGAAGTTCTTAGAGATAAGTTTTATCCTATTGGCCATAAGACTGACCAAATGATTAAATGGTAGTACTTTAGACAAGGCAGTGGTCAAAGTGTGCAAGACTATACTATGGAGTTTTGGAGATAAGCCATGTTTATCTATAGGGAATTAGAGGATGAGGATATTTTGACCAAGTATTTGGGAGGACTTTACGCTCACCTTTGAAGGAAGGTCATCTCCACAAAGCCCAAGGATATAAATGAAGCTTGTGTGCAAACCTACTACATATACGATGAAAGGAAGCAAGGAGAGGCAGAGTCAAAGACAAAATAGTCAACAAATTAGGCAAATAAAAAACATGGAAAAATTAGTTACAAAGGTAAATAGAAGGGGAAAGGTTAAAAAACTGCCACTACTTTGAATACTTGTAAAGATCTCACGAATTTTTGTAAGAATTGTGATATCAATGGTCATACTGACACTACATATTGGAAGTTAGATATGGAATTACACCTGAAGAACCTAACTAAGGATTTAAATAAATCCATGGCAACTGTAAATATAGATGAGGAGGTAGAAATAGAGGATGATTCTGATGTAGACAAGAGGCTTAGATGCATAACCACTAACATGGACATCCAGGAACAAGAAGAGGAGATGAGTAAGCTAATTCAAATAAAAATCCAAATCAAGATAACTAAGGTAAATGCTTTGGTTGATGTTGGTTATCAATATAATTTGATTTATGATGTAGCTGTGAAGAATATTGGTCTTGAAACTTACGAGCGTCCACATCCATATCCTTTGGAATGAGTGAAAAAGGGTGTAGAGATTCAAGTTACAAGAAGATGTAGGTTCAAGTTTGGGATAAAATCTCATTATATAGATGTATTGCAAGTTGATATAATACCACTTGATGCATTTGATATTGTTTTTAGGAGTCCTTACTTGTATATCAAGGATGCTATATTCACAAGGAGGGAGAACTGATATAGATGGGTCAAGGATGGAATCAATTACAACATCTAGGAATACCAGTGTAAGTGAAAAGTTACAATGGTAAGTGCTAACCAAGAAATCATAATCAGTTTTATTTACTTTTTTTGAAGGATAAACAAGATGAGGTAGAGATTTCAGATATTTCTAACAAAGAGATGAAGGATTTGGATAACATTATTTAGTATTTTTAGGAAGTATTCCATACTCCCAGTGGGTTACCACCAAAATGAGAGGTAGAGCATGAGATTCAATGGTTTCCTAAATCCCCTCTACCAAACATCAGGTTTTATCAACAATCCTTGTTGGAGAGTAAAAAGGTAAAGAAACAAATCCAGGAGCTACTAGACCAAGGGGTGATACACCTGAGCACCTCGCCATGTGGTTCTCGCTTTGTGATGGTGTCAAAGAAGGATGGTCTTTGGAGGAAGTGCATCGACTACCATGCCTTAAATAAGATTACCATAAATAATAGATATAAACTCCCATGCATAGATGATCTCTTGGACCAGCTCCAACATGAAAAGTTCTTCATGAATTTGGATCTCAATTTAGGTTATTACCAAGTGAGGATGAAGGAGGAGGATATATGGAAGCGTGTCTTCAAAACAAAAAATGGTTTGTATGAGTGGTTAGTATTTCCATTCAGTTTATGTAATGCATCTCCTACATTTATGAGGTTGATGAATGATAAATTGTGGGAATTCATATATTCATGTGTCATTGTTTATCTAGATTATATTTTTATTTTTAGTTCCACATGGGAGGAACATATAACAAATTTGCAGCAAGTCTTACAAGTTCTCAATGAGTAACAACTGCTATGCAATATAAAGAAATATGAATTTGTTAAACAGACACTTGTCCATCTTGGGCATGTGGTTGGAGGAGGAGAGCTACGAGTGGATTTGAAGAAGGTGGAAGCCATCACCAATTGGCCAACACCAACAAGAGCCACAGAGACTAGGAGTGGGAGAAGTACAATACAAAAGGATTTTCATTATGGGATTCTCCACTATTGCATCACCTCTACACATAACGACCGCAAAGAGTAAAGGTTTTGACTAGGGTAAGGAACAAGATAAGGATTTTGAGTTCTTAAAATACAAAATTAGTCATGCTTCTGTACTTGATCTTCCTAATTTGTAGCAACCCTTTGAAGTAAAGTCAAATTCCAATGATTATGCCATGAGAGTAGTGTTAGTACAGGGAGGTAATCCAGTATGTTATCATTCAGAAACTTTCACTTCAATAGTTAAAGGATATTCTATTTATGATAAAGAGATGTATGTAGTAGTTCAGGCCATTAAGAAATGAAAACATTATTTATTGGGTAAAGAAACTATTGTGTACACTAACCACAAACCTCTCCAATATTTTCAAGCAAATTCTAAATTGCAACATGCAAGGCACTACAAGTGGATGTGATTCCTTCATCAGTTCCATTTATTAATTAAGTACAAGAAAGGTAGCACAAATTTTGTGGCGGACATGTTGTCTAGGCCGCCCACACAGAAGAAAATCTCTAGTTTGGCCACTATATTTGAGATTGAGACCTTCACAAAGGAAGCTTATGAAGAGGCATATGCTCAAGATAAATATTTTGGAGTGACATATTAGCAGTTACAATCCCAAGGGGTTAAAAGGATGGGTATTAAAGTTTGTTAACTCAAACATGGGTTATTCTATCGATGGGGGAAACTTTGCGTGTTGAAATAAGAAAGAATTTTATTGATGAGGTAAGCACATACCATGAAAGTAGCAAGGAATTTTGGTGTTCGAAAGACCATGGCCCACTTGCAAAGGTACATGTATTGGACCAATATGCAAGAATAAGTATCTATTTATTCATAAGAGGATATAAACTATGTTGTACGATAAATCCTAAAACGAGGAAGGAAGGTTTGTATATGCCTTTACCGGTTCCTACTCATCCTTGAGAAGATATTTCTATGCATTTTATGGGAGGACTACCTATGTCTAAACATGGACATGAATATCTATTTGTTATTGTTGATAGATTAAATAAAATGTGTATTCTTATGGCATGTAAAAAGACAATAAAAACACATGAGGCAATTGAATTTTTCTTTGTTAATGTATGGGTGCATTTTGGCTTTCCGAAGTATATTGTTTGTGATAGAGATTATAGGTTCTTGGGGTAGTTTTGGACTACTTTATGGGACAAAATAGACACCAAGTTATAGAGGAGCACAAACTTCCATCCACAGAAAGATGGGAAAACAAAGGTGGTGAACATGACTTTGGTGCAATTGATCAGAGGATATAATATTAAATATCCTTGGACTTGGGATGAGTCCTTAGCCTCATTCAACATTCCTACAACCGGGCAGTACACACATCCACTATGAATTCACCATTCTAAGCATGCTTGAGATATATACCTACGAATCCATTAGACATAATAGTTGGGCACCATGAAGAAGGGGAGATACGTGATTCAAAGGTGACTAGAGCAACAAAATTCATTGAGAGGATCCAAAAAATCCATCTCAAGGTGAAAGAAAAATTAGAGAAATCTCAAGCCAAGTATAAGGATAGACATGATCATCATTGGAGGGAATAAAAACTTCATGTTGGAGATAAATTTTGGATTTAATTGAGCAAGGAGAGACTATAAGGCCAAGCAAGGAAACTCAAACCACTACGGTATGGACCCTTCACCACATTGGAGTAGGTTGGAGAACATTACTTTAAGCTTGATTTTCCACAATACATACAGATGTAATCAGTAGTAAATTGTGAGAACTTGCACCTATATGAGCCATCCATGCTTGTCAAATAAGAAGAGTGACATTTTCTACCTTCCACAGAAGATTACGTCTTGGATTCACGAGGTGAATTGGAGGAGGATGTAGTGTTGCACCAAAAGATTAGAGAGACAAGGAGAGTTCCACAAGAGTCTTGCAGGTTGTACTAAAAGGAAAGACACCAAGGTATGCCTGGTGGTACTTGAAGGAGAAAGTGAGGGAATTATTTCCTCATCTACTCCCCCACTAAGATTTTATGGGACCAAAAGACCCCTCAGTAGGGGAGGTGTGATCCATATGGATCTAAAAGAACATTACTTGATCAAAAAAATCAACACCAGAAGGAAAATTTAGAAAAATGAAGAGTAGAATGTAGAATTACAAAACTGCCCCTCTATTCAAAGAGGCAGTTGCACAACCACCCCTGCACAGAATGATGGTTGCGTAAGTACCAGTTTGCAGACATAGGCGATCCTGTCACTAATGGATGAAAAATAAAAATGAAGCCATGAACGGTCATGGAATTCAAGCTTCTCTTCCTTGTCTCTTCCTTAGAGTATGTTTCTCAATCTCTAGTGCACGAGAGAACATGGGAAGTATGTTATTTAAGGAGGAGTATAGGCAAGGAATTGAAAATTGAAGTTGGGATGCAAGTAGTGAGAAAGAAACTATTGGAGATGGAATTGATTTTGTAGAAGTAAGGTGTAGAAACAAAGAGACCATGTAAATAAGGGAAGTGTTTAGATTGTTTACTTTCTTTCCTCTTGTTGTAATCTGTATTTCATTTACAATTGACCAATAAAATTTGGGGAAAAAGAGCAATTGCTCTTCCTGTAGACACCAAAATTGGGTCATACTCCCCTTGGTCCTCTTGCAAATAGCCAACTTAAACACATTTAAGTAACCATGACCCTTATACCCCACATTAATATTAATTTAATTATTTACAATTAAATTAATACTCATCCTCACTTCATTCATTATTTAATTACCTTAATTAAAACCAATTTCCACCTCACCCCACCACCTCACCTAGACAACTCACCATAGACCTATTCATAGCATGTTTCCATAACTAACCAAGACTTAGCCCTACTTACCTTAATGAACTAAGACTTAGTATAACCCTAAAAGCACATGCATATTCTCCCTCTAACTACATTCCCATGTATCTAAGCACAACATTCCATTTAGACATGACACAAATGAGAAAAAGCTAAGAAAAAGATAGCTAAGATCTACAATTTTAGGCAACCTAGGATATCACGCCTTAACTAACGCCAGTTAACCCGAAACCGACGCCAGTAACCCTAAACTGTCCTTGGTTACCATATAACCATTTTGGTTACCTTGTTTGAGAGGTTAGACACATTCTTTAGTTTTGGGAGTTAAAGGATATCTACATGCAAGTAAGAACTAGAGCTCTTTTGCACATCCAGAAAACCATAGCTAGCACAACCATTGATCAGAAGGTATTTGCATTCACATGAGTACTCCGGGAAGCACTGCCGCAACATTGATCACCATTTCACTGATCAACCATCACCACCACCCAGTCATTAAACCTGCACAACAGTAAGTGTGTCTCTAACCTACACCATTTCATTTCTACTCATTTTATAAGAGTTCTTCACCTTTTGTTTATCAACCACCATTTATATTTTTACCCCACCACTATTGCCTTCCTGTGAACCTGAGCATTCCCATCACTCATAACCATTCTAATCACCTCTGTCTACTCCTGAGTACCTCTGAATATTCCCAAAACCTTCCTAGACCTAAACCAACTCTTCACCATCTCTAATTCAATCTTAGACAAATCCCCAAAACCATGAACTATTGAGTTATTACCAGCCTGCAATAACCATTGTCGGTTCTTACTAAATCGTCGTCGGTCATACCAGAATGACGTTGGTCTCTGTATTTGGTAGTCTTGCTAATACTAGATCCTAATAACCTTTTCCAAGTTACTCAAGTGACCCAAAATCTGACCCTGATTTGTTCTAGCACCTTAATTATTTACCTCATTTCCAGATCAGTTATGTTAGATTTAGATTTTCCTAGCCTGTTATGTTAGATTTGCTTATTGTATTTGGATGAGATACCTAAATCATATCAACTATAGTAGAACCTTATTTATTTATGTCATTTCTTGTATTAAATTGTATTAAACAGTGGGTTGACTGCCACCGAGGAAGTATCACGCTTCCTAAATCTAGCACAAGCTAGGCATCCCACTAACATATATTGTTTAACTCTTTCTTGTGGTTTGGTTGTGTATTTCAGGTCATTCCTCCTACTCAAAAGGAATCTCTCACAGTTAGCAATGGATCAAGAAGTCAGAATGCACGCAACGACCTTCAAACCAACCATCAGAACATGTATTCCTCCTTGGCCCACACCCGTATCTGTTTCATCTAAAAACTTAAAGAAAATGATGAAACATTTTGGAACGCCTGGTGGGACCCATCGGGGGTTCCTTACATTTTATTCATTCCTAGGTGAAAGTTGTGTGTTTGTTTCCCTTTTGAAAAGCTTACATATTAATTTTACTTTCTAGAATCTTCCTCTCTTTCTATTGTCTAAAATCAATTGTTTTTTTGGTGCTATAAAAAGAATATTTCTTTTATTTTATTAGTATTTCATTAGTGAAAGAGCATTCCTCTTCATATTCATTACTTGTTACATCAAATATCACACTTTTATTTGGGCTTAAAACACTTGCATAACATTCTGATTCCTTGTATCTTAGCTTACATTAAAATGAGGGCAAGCTATATGCTGGAAGGCATGCCCAGTTGATGGTTGACATAACTGAACCATAGAAAAGCACATTCTTTCTTCTCTCTATGCCCAATTTGAAATATATACATCTTTTTAAAACAACATCCCACCCGAAAGAAGTTGTCAATGAACAAAAAATCAGAGGATTGACAGTGGGCACCCAACTAGTTCTCTCTATCCAGTACCCCATCAGAGGACAATCCGCCCCCGCCATAACATAACTTGAAACCTCACCTTTAGAATTTCCTTCTTTGTAGGAATCCTTCCCAGCCAAAAACTCTACTCTAAATTAACGATTCAGTCTTTTAAAAAACATAAGCTAAACACAATAAATTCACTTGTTGGGTCACGCTTTTTTCTCAGCTTTGTGTTTGACTTGCATTTTGAGGTGTGAGGATATGATTCTTCATTTTTCATTTTTTCCTTTCACACTCTGCCATCAAAGATGGAGTATTCTGATTTTCTCAGAGTGTGTCAGAACCTAATCTTATCATCCTCAGACTTCTAGGTGTATTATTCAACTAATATAAATTCACAAAAATTCATTTTTCTTCATTCTTCAGATTTCACAGTAACTGACATCGGTCCAGTGACTGCCACTAGTTTACATCTGACTACCATCGGTTTACCTAACTAGTGTTGATTCCTTGTTCTTTTGGTTAATTTAACCAAAAGACACTTATCTCATTTTCTCTTTTGTTTTGAGTCTCTGTGTATCATTGTACACTTTGTACTCTGATAACAATCATCCTATATAACTTTTTTGTCTGACAGTCATCAGTTTCTTCCTCCTTTGCTGAAACTGTCATTTTCACATAGTAACTGGTATCAGTTCCTGTAACCGACATCAGTCACCCCTTAACCGTCATCAGTCAATTAAACCGGTGTCGGTCACTTTGTTTGGATTTTAACCAAAACATTCACCAAATTTCCCTCCCATAATCTATTTTGTCCCATCTCTATTGTTCCCTGTGTCATTTACAAAGTACACTTCACCTTATATATGTTGATTCACATGGTGTTGACTTGCAGCCAAACTAATGCCCTCATATTACACACTAGCCGTCATCCACTCCCACCTAGTCCGTCACCACCATCCATTCTATCACCTATGGATCTGACTCAATTATCCCCATCACTAACCAGTGATGAGGAGTTTGCGAGACTCCTCGACTAGAATCCCACTTCCCTCCAGTACTACCTTGCTCATTCTTCTACCGGGATTCCTCAGGACAGTTAATATATGGAATTCTTATATCTATACCTCCTACTCTAACCCCCACTTTTGCATCAACTAGCACTAGTTCAGCACTACCATTATTGACTTTATCACTTGTGGTGGCTCAGATAAATCCCACAGTTGTTAGGTTGTGGAGCCTATTTTCATGTGAGAAAGTGTTGAAGACTGTACACTAAGAGTACTGTACACTTTCCACAGTTGTCTCGCCAAAAAAAATTGGGCCTTAAAACGTTGCCGATATATCGGGAAACGTGATTTTCTCATATGGGTGGTTTTTTTGACCCATAGGTTTATGGGATGATTTTGGGCCCATGGTTTTGATACCCACGGTTTTGTAAAACTGCCTAAGCAGTTATCTATTTATATGGTTTTGTGCATATGGTAGATATAATGTAAACATTACAGATGTGTTTTGAATTCGGCTGTGAATTCTGTAGAGTTTGTTGAGCATAGCTCCAAATGGATCTGGGTATTTTATTGAGAGAGTGGTGGCTTGTAATTAAATATGAGCAAGTGATTCTTTATGGACGTAGCCCAAATTGGGTGAACCACGTTAAATACTATCTCTTTGTGTTGTGTTATTTTATTCTACACTTTTATTTGAGATTTGTAATATTTTCTACATATTAGTTTCTACTGTTGTGATTCTGTGAGGGATTATTCCGCATATTTTATCCTTATTTCCTAACAACAACCGCTATAACTATAGAATCTACATCATTGATTGCACATGTTACATCGATTGTCCCTATGAAATTTTCTATGAGTATAGATTCATCTGTAACCGCCACTTCACATATATCCATTGCATCGCAACCACCTCTGGTGTCAAAAACTTTCACCCCTTTCCAAAATCTCATCCTTTCCATCCCACAATCTCTTATCCCTAATTTCACCACTAGATTTGTTTACAACTACACCACCCACATACACATACTACCAACAACCCCCAACCTCATCTATTGCTTATGTTAGCTATGTGCTACCTACATCTATTTCCTCCTATGAATTTATCATACTTAGCACCACCATACACCAGCATACCACCCACCTTATACATTAAACATCAACCCCCTCTTTCCTACAGAGGGCACCCACTCATCCCAACCTACTAACAACCTCAATAAATTGATGATGGATAAGATGTATACCTTAAAAGAATCTAGTATCTAGATCTCGTAATTCTTTAATAAATGATGGAATATATAATGAGCCTATCCATCCATCTATTCCCATTTTTCCTTACCCAGTGCATTAGGAAATGCCTAAATTCAATCGCTTCAATAGTAAAGAAGACCCGCAGCAACACTTGCAGTCATTCAAACATGGGTGTTACCTAATCTCCCATGATGACGCTTTTCTCCTACAAACTTTCCCAATGTCCTTGATAGGACCAGCATTGGATTGGTATAGTGGACTACCTCAACATTCTATTTATTCCTTTAATCAAGTAGCCTAAGCTTTCTTAGATCATTTTTCAATCAATGTTACCAAGAAATTCACCATGACCGATCTCTATTCAACCCAACAGTATGAAGATGAATATATCACAGATTTTATTTCCCGCTAGTGCAGAGTCTTATTAACCAATTGACGTTCCAGCTACCTCAGACTGAACTTATTGAGTTGTTCACTAGAGCTTGTGCCAGACACATCTCACTAACTCTACAAGTCCAAACCTTCTGAACCTTTGATGAAGTGTTCACCATGGCCTGAAAATCTAGAAATTCATGCCATTGAAGAAAAGAAAATCCAATTACGAAACAAGAACACCCCATTCAAATCAAAATGATTCTTCTTCATCTTCAAAACCCCAAAATAACTATTCAAATCCCAAAGGATCTGCCAATGTGGTAGTCCTCAAGGTGGGTCCACCTCATCCTTCTAATCAAGCCCAAACTTCTTCCAATATTTCTCCTATCCAAGCCTTTCAGCTCCAGCGGGGAGCAGCAGAAGTACACTTTGATTAGAGAGCCTATTCATTCAGTCTTGGAAAATATTCTTAAATCTAGAGCCATTACACTTCCTCCCATAAAACCTCATACAATTTTTTATCCTACTCGTCCTATGCTGGCATGGTATAAAGAAAACATGACTACTATAATTATCATCAGCATTAAAGGACATAGTGATGGTAACTGCATAACTTTTAAAAACATTGTTCAAGAGATGATAGAAAATGGAGAACTTGTCATAGACAACCCGAATGCACCAGAAAATCAAAATTTGCACATCTTCAAAAAGTCATTCCCTAATCATAAACCATCATCTAATCAAAAATAGAGAACCTTCATCTAGTGACAACAATGTCTGTGAAGTTCATGCAGTTTTTGATATCATGCCAACTGTTCCTCAAAACCTACCTACTTCATCTATTGAGGAAATCTTGGCACAAGATCCTCCACCCATAGAGGAGCATACCTCTTCTACTCCTCCACCCACAGAGGAGTCCCCCTCATCTCCCCTTGCTCTCACGGAGGAACCCACACTTTCTACCGATGTCATTTCATCATCTTCTTCCTCACAACCTTCTGAACCGTCAACACTTGTTATTCTCCCATCCACAAGAGAATCATCATCGCCTTCTCCTCCACCAAGAGAGAAGTCTACCTCACCCCACCTATTATCTCTCCTACCCATGGGATATTTTTTCAGACATGTCACTACCTATTGGGGGATATTTTTCCCCTAGCATCCCAGGACCTTATTGACATGATCTCATCTCTTTTACCTACAGAATCCAGAGGCTAGCCAATTCCCTTTCTCATAGATATATTTTACAGGGATTTCCACCCAACCCATTCCATCTCTTCTTTAGTAGTCCTATTTTCATGGCTGGTTGAACCGTTTGGATTACGTTGATCATTCCATGCTCTGGGGACGTCTTTGGCTCCCCTGTTTCGACCCAAATGCAAATGTTTCCTGAAGATACTTCCATGATCTACCCAAAGGTATTTTTAGAAACCAAAATATACACTGACCATTGCCGATTGAAATGGATTCTTCTTCATCATCCCTACCTCCATCCAAACCTTGCTACCCACCACTACAACTATTCCCAAACTAAAAACCTACCAATACTTATCCCCTCACCCGTATCTAGACCCATCACTACTTTGGGTGTCATGCTGCCATCAAGCCTTACTCACCAACCTATGTCAGATTGGACTTAGCCGCATCTTCCAAAGCCTGCACCAACATTATCCTCCTAACCTAAAAGGAAAACCAAACCTTCTAGGCCATGTACACTGGTCTCACCTACCACACCTTTGTCACCTTCTCCCCTTCCATCCATCCTAGGGGCCTCATCCATCAACCTTGACCAAAACGTATCATACCCAAGGCCAATCAAAATCTAAAATACCTACTCCTACCTCACGAGCCTTTGTTACACCTAATTCACCCAAAAACCAAACTTCCTCACCCTCACCCATACACATTCTTGCCACCTATACCTCCACCAGTGACTATAAACCCAACTTTCCCTATACAACTGCAACCTCTGCCATCTAACCCACCTCTACCAACCACTCCACCACAACTCGGTTACCCCAATGGGTAACCCATATCCCCTTCCACCATCTACTTTCCCTTCTACATCCCATACCCCATGTCACCTTTACCCAATAAGGTGCAACCCAAAGATAAGAATCCACTATCCTCTAATAAGGGTACCTTCCATCGCCAGCTCTTCTACCCCACCTTTACCCAGGAAGATGTCAACAAGACCTAATACCACTCCACATACAAACCAGTAGATTAACCCATTCCTGTCATCTATAAAGTCTCTTCCCTCACAGTCATCAACACCTGTACCGAAACCACATCAACTTATAGGGATTATTGATCCGTACATGGGGTCTAAGCCAACATTTTAGACAAAATTCTCTTATGAGACTTCTGTAGAATCACTAGTTACCAAAGCTAATCTTACGATCCTATCAAAAAATGGACAATATTAGGGTATGATTGAACACCAATATTTTTTCCAATCATCATGTGGTATGATGTCAAAAAACGCCGATAAGCTCTGAAGACCATTTTCTCCACAATTTGCCCGATGAGCAAAATTTTGACATAGGATGACCTTCCTTTGATGAGGAGTTATACTGCCTCCTTCTCTATCTTGCCACACATCATCATCCTTTAATATTTCAATGACTAGTATATCGACCCCTACAATGATTTTTCCCGTCCAAAATGGTATGAAAACATAAAGTCCATATTATAGCAGTTAGCCGTTTTCACGACCCATAACTGTCAGTCACCCTACTATTGAAATCATAGGTTCTTATCCACATGCTATATAATTTCACCACGGTCATGTCATTATACCTTTCATGAAACACCCTATTCATCCATCCCCCCAGAGTCAAACATGGTTCATGTTGCTACCTGCGCTTAGACGTAGACATAAACATTCACAGGAATAAACTAGCCCATCAACCAACCTACCATTAGTAAAAAATTATAACATGATATTTATCCACTTCAAGATCACTTCTGAATATTAGTATTTCTACCCTATCTTTAACGGGGTCATCCATCACACAATGGTACCATTTTTAGTGACATCAGTATCCTCTCAGATGTCTTCGGCATGATATCAAGTCCGCGGAAGACTGAATACCACATATTTGCTATTATTGAATCTACAATCCATTGAATTTGATTACCACTTAATTGACCCCACAACTAGTGGCTTCGATTATTACCCCTCATTACCATCTAATAAGGTATTCCAACCAATAACCAATCTCCAAGTGCTATCTCTTCTTACCAAGCCTTTACCCAAGCAAAACCATCAAAACCTAAAGTCAATATTTCTTAGCCAAACTAGTGGGTCATTGTACCTCATTCCAGTATAAAGCATGTCTAGACCTCCTAATGATCCACACCTCTACCCAGCAACCCATACTTAACTTGCACCAATGTGATCCCATTAACAGGGTCGCAAATCAATGACATATTGTCAACTAAGTACTCTTAGATCCCTCATATCATCATTAATTAACTGTACTAAGTTAATTACCTTAAGTTTCCTCCCAAGCCCAAAAAAATGGGTTTGATAAAACCAATATTCCGTTTCCTATCATCATGTACATAGGACATAATGTCAAAAATTATTAAGGCTAATTGAAAACCGTTCTTCTCCAACTTTGTCCTCCTAAATCAAAATTTGATTGATTGATGTCCCTTCTTGATAAAGGACCATATTCCACTAATTAACCTATCACCATACATCTATTGTCCTTTAATCATTTAGTGATAAGTATCTAAAACCCCCACAACCATTTTATCCACCTGCTAAAATTTGAGATCAACATGATCTGTATTAGAGAGTTAGCCAAAACACAACCCAAATGTCATTGCACCTAGCTCATGTTCACAAGGATTATCTCCACATTGCATGTAGGATTTTTTCCAATCACTGCCATTATACCTTTATGGCTACACCCTATCCATACCCTCCCCTCAGATTAACATGGTTCACGTTACCACCCACACTCAGAAAGACAAATGGAAAGCATAAAAAGAGACTAAGAGCATCAACCAACCCTTGTGCCCAATATACCATCTTCACCTCTTTCCAAAAATCACCATCTGGGAGGTGACCTACATACCCTATCTCTGATGGGGTCACCCATCGCTAGGTTTCAATGATAAAATTAATTACATCATTCCCCTCTAAAGATGTCTTTATATGATCTTTGTCATTTACTTGTTGAGTATCCCATAATACAAACCCTTATTGAGGTTGTTAGTAATCCATGGAAGTTTTATTCCAATGATCCCAGTACCAGTGTCCTCCATTATTACCCCTCACCATGTGGTCTCACTTACCAAATCAACTTCCTTATTGCTACCTCACAACTACTCCTAAAGTCACCACCCTCAGCTTGATCTAATGAAGGAGATTGTATACTCTCTAGTCAGATGACCCTGATCCCACCCTATTCATTTTGTCTATATAACGATAACATACGCGTACGACGAATCATGATTGATGATGGTGCTAGACATTAACATCATCTCCTCCCATGAATACAATCTAAATGTGTATCCCTTCTAACTATATGCATAATAACCCAGTTATGTTGTTCTCCTTCAATGACGCCATCACCTCCACCCTTAACACTATTATCCTTCATGTTTGCAGTGTAGGCCTTCACACTATCCCGGAACTATTCTACATGTCTTAGAGGGGTAGTTTCTAGTATAACCTATTACTTCTAGATACCCTAGATTCACATCATGGGTTGTGTCCCTTCAAATTTACACCGTTGTGTAAAATTCGAGCATGAGGGACATAACTACACCATCCCGCTGACCCGTTGCCATTCAAAACCTGTAAACATGTTGTACCGACCCAATGATGTGCTTGTACCAGTCAAAGCATCTTCCACTAACCCCACTTCACCTTCACCCATAAGCCCATCCACCAATGTTTCTGCCACCACCTCCCATATCTATTCTTTTATTCCTACTATTTTTAGCTTCCACTAGCTTACCAATCTAGCTTCCAACAAATTGATTCCTCTCCTTTCCAATCATCTAGTGAGTCATCTATCCCCACTACCCACATATCGACTACTAATCCCTTAGAAGGGTTTTTTCAATGCCTCACTCTGGGGGAGTACCGCCTATACAATATTGACACATTCCTCACTCCGCAAGAGTATGGAAACCTGCGTCAGCACCCTATTTATGACTACCATGTAGGCGAGGTTTTATCCTTATGGTCCTCCCCACCTTCACACTAATCTAACGTATGGGGGACTTGATATTGCCACCTATTCACCTGAACCTCCATCCCAAACATGACCATTTTCATCAAACCTACAATCCCTTACTAACTGTTGCAATTTGCCCACACTTTCCTCCACTATTGTGCATGGAAAGGCTTTGGCTTCGGTTTTTATGAACAAGGCTTCCATACTATCATTTCTTATACCACTCGTAAACACAATGACCGTAGTGGCATTGGATTTTTCACACCACCTCCAAGAAGGCCCACATTGACCTCATTGAGGAAGACAAACCTTCTCCACCTCATTCACCCAATGTCACCATGTTCACCCACAGAGTCCATAGATCCCAAATCTATTCTTCCTAACCTTTTTTTCATAAACACAATTTCCCTGGGACCTTTGACCTATCAACATGATTGTGAGGCTCCCTCTTCTCTCCCATTCATGTATCCTGACATGATCAATGATGATACACCTTCTATTAATGTCGTTCAATGTTAGGATGATGAGTCCATCCTCACCTACCTTGGTGCTGAAGACTCTTATATTCACTAGTCATTACCCTCTGAGACACAAACCATGTTGAATCAATCAGACTATCAAAATCAACATTAATACTCAGGATGACCCGCACATTCTAAAGATAGGTTCAGTCTTTAGATGTTTTCCGAACATGAATATTTTACCTCTTTCCTCTGGGACCATAGCAACACTTTTGCTTAGTCCTATGCCGATATGCCTGGTATTGACCCAAAAAATTGTGGTCCACAATATCGTAACCATTCCTAATGCCAAACCCATCAAACAAAAGTTGTGGAAAATGCATCCTTGCATTGCTCTTCTGAGTCAAAGAAGAACTTCAGCGCCTTCTCTTAGTTTCCTTCATCCTACCCATTGACTATCCCCAATGGATTTCTAACATCGTTCTTGTCACAAAGGCAACAGGGGGACTCCGCATTTTCACAGACTTCCATGACCTCAACCTAACTTGTCCTCAAAGATAATTTTCCCCTACCAAGCATTGACCAACTAGTTGATCTCACTGTCGGCCATGAAATTCTATCACTCATGGATGGTTTCTTAGGTTATAATCAAATATTATTGCTCCATAAGATCAACACAAAACTTCCTTCATCACTCCTTGGGGGACCTTCTGCTATCGAGTCATGCCTTTTGGCCTTAAAAATGTTGGTGCTACATATCAGTGAGCCATGACTTATATCTTCCATGACATCATGCATCACATATTGGAAGATTGTGTAGATGATCTTCTTTCCAAATCTAAACATCGAGCTCAACACCTAACCATCCTTAAGGTCATCTTTGACCACCTCATCAAGTATTGTGTTTGTCTTCAACCAAAGAAGTGTGTCTTTGTGGTACTTTCAGGAAAACTCCTTGGTAATTTCATCATTTCTTTGTGTGGCATAGAATCCGATCCTACTAAAGTAAAGGGCTATTCTAGAAATGTCCTCTACCTACTAATCTCTGTCAACTTCAAAGCCTGCAAGGTAAGTTGTAATCCATTCATCATTTTATCTCGCAACTTTCCGACTGTTGTCAACCATTTCATCATCTTCTCAAGAAGGACGTTTCATTCAAATGGGATGATGAATGCCATAAAGCCTTTGATTCCTTAAAACAATACCTTCTTCAACCACACAGTGCTCATTCCTCCTAAGGATGACCAACCCTTTTACCTATACATTTCTGTTGCTGACCATTATTTTAGGTGTCCATGCTCACTCATCATGATGAGAAACATAGAGAGAAAGTGGTTTATTACATAATTCGTACCCTTTTGGACTACAAAACTAGATACACCCATGCCAAAAAAACACTTCTTAGCCTTAGTTTTCATCACCACCAAACTTTTCAATTACCTACTTCAACCAAAAAAAACCTTCATTGTTACCAATACTGACCCCCTACACTATATGTATGCCAAACCCTATCAACATCATTGTGTTGCACATTGGCTCATGCTTCTCACAGACCTTGACCTCGAATTCATTCATAAAAAATCCATCAAGGGAAAAACCATCATTGACCAACTAGCAGACACACCTCTTTCCCCGAGTCAACCCTCTAACTTTAATTTCCCAGATGAATCCATAGCTACCCTCTCCTTAGATGATACCACTTACCAAATGACACTCTTCTTCGATGGCTCCAATGTTTCAGCATTTGAGGTGGGGCTGGTGTTATCCTCATTCCTCTTGATGGTGAACCTATGCCTTTATCTTTCAAACTAGATTTTGATTATTACAAACAATATCACCAAATATGAAGCACTCATATTGGGTCTCAAGGTTTGCTTATGTCTTAGATGTTAAGTCAATCAATATCTTTGGTGATTCCAGCTGGTCGTAAACCAAGTCAATGGTATATACCAATGTCCTAATGAAATACTTCAAAAGTATAAACATCATGTAGACATAATTTTAACTACCTTTGAAAATTACAAACTTCAAACCACCCCTTGTTCTACCAATAAATTTATAGATACCATGGCCTTCTTATCTTCTCAGATACCCTACTTCACCTCTCCGACTCTAAAATCTTAGTCACAATACAAATGTTACAATCACCCTCTTATTTACCTCATGAGGTTTACTCCATCAAAACCATTGCACCTGAACCACGTGACCTTTGGTATAAGAAGTTTGTAGACTATCTTTTCCTTTCCATTTTACCTTCTAATCTCACTCATAATTGACAATGTGCCTTTCTTAAAATTGTCCCTTTCTATGTCATCATGGGTTCTCTCCTTTATAAGCACAGATTTGATGGTATTCTCTTATAATTCCTTACAAGTTCTAAAATTCCCTACACCATCAAGGAAGTTTATGAAGGAATGTGTGGAGGCCACTTTAGCAGTTTAGTTGTTGCTAAACACATTCTTTGCCTTGGCTATTATTGGCCAACCCTAAACCGTGACTATTGTGACTATGTCAAATATTTTTTGAAGTTCTAGGAACAGGATAATCTTCATCACACATCTCGTCATGCCTTATAGGTCACACAAGACCTTTGGCCTTTCTCTCAATGGGGCTTGGATATTGTCTGAGAGATCAATCCCCATTCTTCACAATGCCATCAATGCATTATAACTGCTACTGAATATTACACTAAATGGGTAGAATCCATCCCCCTCATTTCTACAAAAGCCGATTAAATATGTGAATTCATCAACCATCACATCATTTGTCACTTTGGTGTCCCTCAGCATCTCATCACTAATAATGGAAAGCAATTCAAAAACAAAACCCTACGTAAGTTTTGCAATGATTATTTTGGCATTCATCTCAGTTTCTCATCACCTTATTACTTGCATAAACCAATGGCTAAGTAAGAATCAACCTATAAAACCTTGAACAAAATTCATATGAAAGTAGTTGACGATTCTGGGAAGGATTGGCATATGCACATATCCCCTTCACCTTGTGGGCCTACCACACTAGTATTTACACTTCAACTACTGACACACATTTTTCTCTGGTCTATGCTACCGAGGCTTGTCTTGCCTCTCGAAGTCCAGATTCCATCTCTCTGCAAATCTCACTATAAGACATGTTCAACAACGATGACTTTTGCCAGGATTGTTTGGTGTAACTTGAGTTATTAGTTGAAACGTTATCTCAATGCTCTTAACCATCTCCAAATCTACCAAAAATGTATCAAATGTGACTATGAAAAATGTGTCCACAAATGAAACTTTCAAGTCAAAGACCTCATCCTAAAGGAAAATCAACACATAACCAAAAAAGAGAAAAGTAAACGGGGAAAATTTTCTCCTTAATTGGCTTGGACCCTATATCATTACCCATGCCTATGGATCAGGTGCTTATCATTTTTCTTCACTCAAAGGTAAACCTGAACCTGAATCCCCTCAATGCCTTGCATCTTCAACCATTTTATTGCTGACATCAAGTTCTATATCACTTTATGTCAATTGATTGCTCATCCCTTGAGTGTCTGTTCACCTTCCATATTACCTGTTTTTTGAGGATTGAATGACTAGACAAGAATCATGTGATTACCCATCACCTTTGAGCCTTATCTTCAATATGAGTACTATGACTCTACTCACAACATGATTCTCATGGATAATTTTCATCTTTTTAAAGACATGGAATCCCATGGTCGTTCATCACTTCGTAGACCACCACTTTCATAGTTAACCTTTGTGTGCTCTAGTTTTGTCTTCTAAACAAGAACGTAATATTCCTCTATAGTCTTGTCCATTAACTTAAAACGTCTAAACATAAAAAATGGAATTCAACTCCTTAAGTTAAACTTCTAGAAAAAATACGACTCCATCAAAATGGGAAATATCTTCTCTCTATCTCACCACTGTAAATAGACGGCTTCCTTGAAGGACAACTATATAAAGTCATTGCAAAAGTAAAATAAAAATGTTCAGAATCTTCTTGCATTGATAAAATTCGTGAAGATACCTCAAGGATATAATATATTCATCCCATATAAACTTCCCGCATCGATCATTCTATTAAAAACAAACAAATGAAGAAAATGATGAAATTTTCGTCATGGACTTGCTTATTTTTTATCTTGGGCTTCTTGCTAAGTAAACATGTGGTCGTACACTAAATTACACTAAACCACCCATTTTCACCTCATTGCTTATTCACCTTGATTTTCTATCTGCTCAAGGGACTTACCGTAACTGTGACATTTCGTGATTGATCTGAAAATGGGTGTTTTATTTTTTCCACTTTTAAACATTTTCAAGGATTGTTATTTTTTTAATCAATTGGAATTCTTTTATATTCCAAAAATTGATCAAATACTGAATTCAAACTGAAATTAAGTTTACAATTTTACTCAAAATTTCACTGTTTGATCGAAGCCCCAAAAGTCACTTTTTTTATTTTAATCAATTTTCCAAAGTTGTAAAATACTGATTACCATTTCATCCACATTATTTTAATGAAATTCAATTACTATAAATAATCAAAAATTGAAAATAAAATTAGAACACAACACCAAATTGTTTACAGGGTTCAGAATTGCTACGTCCCCGGGTTCGTGATGAACCGATCCATTAATAATGTTAAAAAATGTAAATACAATAACATTTACATTAACCAATAATGAATCAAAAACCTGCAAAACTATATTTCAAACCTTCGAAGGATGTTAATGGAGCTCAACCAATGTCTTTCACCTTCCTAATCCACTTGCAGCAGTGTCTCCCTTTGGTTTTACGCCTTCGTGTGACTTTAACAGCATATAACTCTACCAAAAATGTTCCAAATTGGAAAAATTATCATACCATCGTGATCATCACAAAATTATAAACAACTTTCATATATAACTCGAGATCTGGTTTTGAGTGGAAGTGCCTCAAAACTTAGCTTCAATGTAAATTGCCTCTTATTCTCCTTGACACTGCTCTGATACTTGTTTATTATAAATACAAGTGAGCTTAGTTTATACCACTCACAAGAGGGTGGCGGTTGGTAAGGCCACTTATCCTTTTGGCAAAGGTGTTGAGTTTGAATCCCCCATATGAGGAGCTTTGTATGCTTTTAATCCCAAATTTTGGGGAGAGCATATTGTTTTAGGATTTATTAAGCCTTTTCCACGCATGTTTTAAAGTGGTCAAAGGACCACTTGAGCTAATCACCCCCCTTCCTTCTCATGTGGATCTCCATGCATAGCATTTACATGCCCCCTACCACTACTTCATCTCCTTCCAAAGGACCACTTGAGCTAACCGCCACCCTTCCTTCTCATGTGGATCTCCACACATAGCATTTGCATGCCCCCTACCACTACTGCATCTCCTTCCACCATTTGGACTTGGAAAATAGAAATGGGGGTTCAGAAGATTATGTGGGTAAGTTGGTTATAGTAATGTTTGAACATTAATATATATATATATATATATATATATATATATCTGTGTGTGTGTGTGTGTGGTTTGAGGCATAATGTGTGGAAAATAATTACAATGTAATATAAAATTCAACGCTGGAATTTTTCTCCTTTGGCCACTTGCTTGATGTTGACTGAGCCACTTGGCCAATTGTGCACATGTACACGTCACCTTGGACCTATTGACCCATGTTGACCTTTAGGTTGACCAAACTTTGATTGAACATATCTTGAGCGCAGAGTGTTCGTTTTTCACGTTCTTATAGTCATCAGAAAGCTCTCTGAAGGCTCTAATGCACTAGAATGGTTTAGGGAATTTTAGGTAACTTTTGACACCAAAAAAATCCCTTGATCAGTGATCATGTGACTTTATTCACCCTTAGAATAGTCCATTATATGACACCTTTAGGGTCTTATGTTCATAAGCCTATCTTGGGTATGGTAGACTCATTAGGGTTCTCATTAATTAAGTGGCTCTTTTACCACCTCTTACCATTCACCTTCCTCATTACTTATTGATTATCCTATACAGGACCAAACCATCAAAACCTACATTTAAAATGACTCAACCATGCCTATTACCTAAAACTTAACCATGCCTATAACCTACATTCAATCAGGCCTAAAATCTACCAACCCATTTCTCTAAATCATCATATTCTTCCCTAGGTCTTGGGAGAACTACATCGGCCTAAGACACCTTTTCATCAGGGAACTTCGAGGGCATGGGGCCCTTGAAGGTTAGCTCGACCACTTTTCACCTTAACCTATTTTCCCCTTCATTTTCCTATTCACATCTTGCCTTAGGTTGTTTCCATTTTATATCAACAATTGGAAATTAAACCAAACAAGCAACAATTAATAAACATTTTTACTACATCATCACATCGTTCATTTATCATTTTCAGATTTCCACTCTAGCAAATATTTGGAAACTTAAACCATAACATCCATATACATCATCATTTATTTCCCATGTTACCAATG
Source organism: Taxus chinensis (assembly GCA_019776745.2). Lineage (NCBI taxonomy): Eukaryota > Viridiplantae > Streptophyta > Pinopsida > Cupressales > Taxaceae > Taxus > Taxus chinensis. The sequence continues at coordinate 646,533,717 of CM034156.1, forward strand.
ACTTGGACATCAAATCAAAATTATAACCTGACTCCATCATGCCTATAACCTAACTCCATCATGCATATGACCTGACTCAACCATGCCTCCAACATGACCCCATCATGCCTACACTGACCTATCTCCACCATGCCTAATACACCTAGTTTCCATATATCTACAAATAACAATCGAATTCTGCTAACACATGTACATCATGCACAATCATCAAGCTCATCATAAAAATATGTGTATCCATATAATAAACACTGATACAAATAATATAAATATCTCAAAAATATCATAGACAGCGTCACCATCTTTGGCACGCAAACCAGTACAATATACAAAAAATCAAAACTCTCATATACATACTCGATCTCTTCAGCACGTAGGCCGATATATATAAAAAATATAAAAAAATGGAGGTCCACATAGATATCGATCACCTCCTCATAGGATACCCTCCATGCCTATCTCACCTGTCTCCTCCTCATCCTCTGCTCCTTTACGACATCCCGCTAACATCTCACCACCCTCCATGGGCCTTGGTCTGACTTCTGTGGGTACCTCACCTGGAACTGGCCTCTATGAACTAGTGGTCTCACCCTGACCCTGTCTTAGGGCTCGTTGACCCCATGTACTCTCCATTTTGTGAGTGTGAGACCTAGTCCTCTCACTCGAGTATTGTTGTGCTCTATACTCTGCATAGGTAGGGACATCTATCCATGCGGCCATTAGGTGATCCTAATAATATCTCACCTCACCTAGGGCATCCCTAAAATTTTTTATTGGTATTGTCTATGGTAGTGCCATCGATCTCTGATCCTGTACCTGTACCATGGGACCTTGTCCCACCCCTGCCTGTAAAGTGGAACCTTATCCCTGAGCCTGTGTGGGTGCTTGTGCTTGTACTTGGGCCTGAAGGACCATAATCTACACCTCTGTAATGGCCAACTAGCCCTGTAAACATATGCCTATAGGGAGGCCACCTGTACCCCATCTCTATCTCCACCTTATGTGGGTGCCTGTCCCTGTGTAACTTGGGCCTAAAGGGGTAACTACCAATGCTTATAGAGTAGTAACTTACACCTCTGACCCTGTCAGCTGCCCCTACACTATCCCTAAATGTGTCACCAGGGTAGTCACTTGCACATGTAGGAAGTCCCTCTGAACTATTATAGTGGCTAAGTCAGGTTGCCCTGGCCTTGATGGTACTACCCACCACTATCTATAACTATTTGTCACTCCGACATCATCAATCCACCACTCTATTGCCTACTCCTTCTACCCTATCAGCACCATCGGCTATGGTAGAGGCATAGGCCTCTCCATGTCATCCTTTCTATATTGTGGGAAGGGTGGAGGCACATCATGCAGAATCCCAAACTGCCATCTGACCCTATCTACAAGTATCATCTCGTGCTCCCCAGCATGGCATCCCTCTATCCATATGAGCAACTGTAGCTCTTGTAGCTCCACGGTCATCTGCCTATATGATGGGAATCCCACATACAGACTCCAAATGATGTCCATACAGAACAACCCCTCTAGTACATGCCTATAATATGCTATATCATGTGTATCCTTGGCAGCCCAATGCTCTTCAATAGTAGGTACCCATCACCTGCAGCCTACTCAGACAAATCCCACCTCAAATGCATCTGGATGGGGCATACCAACTTGACGCACACACACGATGTGCTCATATGCCCATCAGTATAGTAGAAATGTGTAACACAGGATGAACCTCCGTAACCTCCCATATGCGCATAACTCTCTATATAAGTGCACCAAGAATGCTAGTGCCCATGAAAAATGGGTCCTATCCTCCATCGTATCATGAAGAACCCCCATCAATGCCTGTGGGAATCTCCCACTCTCCACATATGGTAGGGAAAAGCAACAGCTGCCTCCATAATCAAAACCACTAACCTCATCTACTCAGGATGGGCCCTGTACATGTCTCCATAACTCAAGCTAGTGTTATGGAACCGGAACTCTGCCAGCCCCTCACCGAAAACTGAAAGCATCAACTCCTCATATGCCTCTGAGGTAATGGAATACACTTGTGTCCCTACTATTGGTAGTCACAGGATCCTATAAACATCCTCCAAGGTGATGGTGACCTCACCCATGGCAGATAAAAGGTGTTGGTCACCGAATCCCATCTATCAATGAGTGCAAACATAAAACTTGGCTCTCGAACTACGTGTCGGTAGCGTATGACCCTAATCAGGCCGACCTCTGCAACATGGTGCCACTTCTCGGTTGTTGTGCTCCCTTATACTGATAATTATAGGGGTGGTACCCTATCTCGCATCCACAACTGGTCCCTCACCTACATCCAACAAACCATAACATGATTAATCCTTGACCATACCCACATTCACCCTGGACCTCCCCACCTATTCCTAAGATCCTTCTTACTCAATCTTTGATGCCCCTTCATTTACAATTGTCTTCATTTCAGTTTGTCAAACAAATTGAAGATCAAGAAGTTAGTCCATATGATGCTCAAATCAATCAGATTATTGTGTTAGATGAAGAAAGAGGGAATCCCATTTGCAAGATGTGAAGTTCAAAGAAACACTGAAGAAGTTATTTGATAAAAAAGTGACTCCAAGAGATTTCAGTGTGGGAGATCTTGTGTTATTATGGAACAACAGGCACAAGGATAAGGGAAAACATGGAAATTTTAATGCATTGTGGATGGGCCCTTATTCAATTGACATTCGGATTGGTGAAAATACCTTCTTCCTAAAAGACTTAGACAGGGAACTGCATAAACTACATGTTAATTCCATACATTTGAAACATTTCCTTGATTGATTTCTCAAAATCAAGGTATACTCCATCATACAGTGTATAGTTTTTGGTTTCTTTATGCTTTCGTGTTAGTCTATTTTTGTTTGTCCTGGTCCTTGGTAGCCGTTTTATTGGTTTCTCAGTTCGTCCTTGGGGGAGTTGGTTATAATTTTTCTGCTCTGTAAGCTTGTTCTTTGACTCCGTTGCCTAATGGTTTATTTTTGGCACTTGGTATAATATTTGTTCTTGTGGCACTCATAGGGAGTGCCCATACTGAGTCGAAGCTGATGTTGGTGCTCAATTTGATCTCACCTCATTTGTCCTTGAAATTCTTCAGTTTACGTGCTCTATCTCCCCATACTGATGCATGAAGGCTCTGTCCTTCATTTGGTTGCCATGATGAGTCCCTTCCTTTGGTTAGGGATCACTTTAAATCCAAAGTTTTTTTTTTGTTCCTTTGTCCATGTGAAAGAATTTGTAACTTGGGTGAAAAATTAGGTTTTTTTCCTTCCTTCCATTTTCCACAATCACGTTTTGTTTTCCATGTCAATTTTTGTCCCAAATATCTATGGAAACGTGGTCTTCTCTAATTGAATGTGGCTTGGAGGATCATATGTGGACCTTATATCATTTCCAAATTCTCTATCTTGAAAGAAAGTTTCATTTATGGGCGCAAATGGTGATTTCCCTGCATTTTACGGTTTGATAGGTGTGTTTTTCCCATCAAATTTATATCTTAGCATCTATGGAAACGTGGCCCTTTCTAGTTGGATACGGCTTGGTGGGGCACTTTGAAAACTTTAAGGCCCACTTCAACTCAAAACTTGTCCACGTGGAGGTCCGACACTCATATAAAAAATCACCTTTTGGTTTGACCTTAGAGTTGCTCCGGGGAGAAACGTGGAGGCTTCCGCCGGCTCTGCTCTATGATTAAAATTTTGAAAGAAATTTTATAAGGCCTGGGACACATGGAGGGATCGTGCCTATTTAGGGACCAGCCCCTAAATTTTATTTTGAAGAAGTGCCAGGAGGACACTTGGAGGCTTCCATTCACTCTGCCATTGCTTGGAATTTTCAACGGCAAAGGAAAACTGTTTCGGACCCTAGACACATGGTGCCTTCCACTGATTCTTCAAATTTTTTAATAACTCTGTCAGACTGAGACACGTGGTGATCCCGCACTTGTTTGGGGTCTCTACTTTTGAGGACCATATTAAAGGTGTGCCAAGGCGACACGTGGAGGCTTTCGCTGGCTCCTTTTTTACTAAGACTTTTTCAAAGGCCAAAAGGCATTTTTCTTGGGCCTAGGGCACATGGAAGGCCCGCACTTGTTTGGAAACTTTCCATTGTACGTCACCTTTGTATTTGCACCAAGTAAACATTTGGACAACTCTAATTTAGAGTTGAGAAGGGACATAATCAATGGTTGCTGTGCATTTCACTTGTTTTTCTACCATTTTTGCTCGAAGACTCCTAGAGATGTGAATACACACTATTTTTCATCATTTTGATTAAATTCCTTGTCATTTTTTTCTACAAAGTGCCATTGAATGAATTTAGAACTTAATTTGTGAGTCCAAGAATTGTTAAGGTCAATATTTTGAAGTTGGAATTGCTCAGGCACTTGTAAAAACTCTAATTACAAGAGAAGTTGAATGTGGGACAAATTTGTAGAGGAGAGAGAAGGAAAAGGATGAAATGATGGAGGTTGCAGGTGCAAAGGATGAAAAAGGTGTTACCTCGAGGGTGAAAAGAATTACCTGTTAGATCTAAGCTATATAGAGCCTCCTGAAAATGATTAAAACAAGGATTTCTCACATGACAGAATCAGAATGATTAGAAGGACTGTCAAAAAGTTGTGGCATGACATCCTAGTCATTAATCGAGGGTCTAAGAAATGTGATCAGTTCATAATTGGTCCAGCTGGAAGCTTTCAGATGTAAATTTGTTAAACGTCACTTTCTGAGGAAAATTGGTAACAAGAAAAGGTCCCTTGAATATTCTTCTTTTTGGGGGAAAAATTTGGGATGAGTGAGCAAGTGAAATGTATAAATGCAATGAGAATACTCTTGCAAAGAGACGGGGGTTGAATTCTTAAGAGAAAATTTGAGAGAGCCCATCTTTCTGAGAGACCAATCCGAGAAACCTGTTAATTTATTGTGTATTAGATCTCAATCACGTCAAGTTGGTTGCGACTGTACAGCCATTGACAAGCTCTTAGACTATTCGAAGAAACTTTCCCATGCTAATGAATCTAAGAAATTTTGAGTTAATTTGTGTCAATCTTGGAGAAATTTGTGTATGCTTTGTTTTATAATGTCTACAAGTAGTTTTTATTATTCCTATTACAATCTTGTGTTAAAGTCCCTCCAAATCACACAAGATCTCTTCCCTGTGATAGTTTACTGGCATTTGTAAATTCATTTCAAGAAGAGACTTCATCCTGTGATGAGATAAACAAATTTAAAATCACTTCACTATCATTTGTTGATAAAGATTGGCTGTAAGCCTTCAAGTGTATATTAGGCGTAAGGAACCAGGGATCTTTTATGTTTAGTTGAGTCTCTAGCTCGAGCCTTCGTGTTAAATTCTTATAGATTGTGTGAAACCTTTCAAATATGGGCCTCCATTGATGCACACCTTCTGGTTGAAGGAATATTTTAGCTATTCTGAAGTTTTCTATCATTTAGCTTTCCAATTGTTGTGAAGTCTCTCAAAGATCTGGTATAATCAACTTTATCTTGCTTAATCTCCCACCAAAATTATTCAAAAACAATGAATCCATCCTGAACTACCCTTGTTTGCCCTGTGTGTTGACAAACGTATAAATTCTACTGCCAAAATATAAAGAAGCAATCAGGATTCCATAATGTCTTTAGTAACCTTAACCCTATATAGAAAATATCACCATTCTTTAGAGGTGACAACTCGTGAGAGTTAAATTGTGGTGCGTTGATCATATTTTCTCAAGGTCCCCTTCCAAATTTGTGTAAAGAAGGATATCTTCATTCTCCTTCACCAACAGAGGTTACAAAATGGGTCCTCTCACCCTGGTCAAAAGCCATGGCCTAAAGCAGTGAGGATAGATCAAATCCTCAATGAAGGTACTATCTATTTCTCCGATGCCTGAGTGACAAAGAGTCAGACTAATCCCCTCCCTAGCTACAAAATGACTCATAATAAGATATGTCTGTCTCTAAGTGTCCTGTTAAATATTTTATGTTGCTCGGTTTCCAAGGGAGAATCTATTTAGATACCAACAGGAGTCACCTGGAATATGGTTTATTAACCTTCCATTCATTTATAGCTCCTTCTATGATAAACCTATGGATTCTTTCAAAATCTCCTTCAAAAATATAAGGTTAGTCATCAATCCTAATGAAGGGTGTGATGTGATTTCCAAACAAATTGAAATGCATATAGATTTGGAGGTCATAACAAAAATTTACAAATATCTCTATTGTTATAAATAGAATCCAACTAACAATGTCTTCATGTATCCAAGGATTGAGGACTACTGGGGTATGTGGTAGGATTGGACATTTAGGAATCATCAAGTGTCTAAATCAAAATGTCATTACATCTAGAGAAACATTTTCAAACATTGGAGTAATGCATCTTGGAAAATAAAATTGAACCTCGAGAATCATCTCAAATTGTCAGCTTACACAAGCAGTGGACATATAAAGCTCTGTTCTTCGAATGAAACATTTGTTCGTGAAAGCTTACAACTGAAGAATTTTTCAAAGGAGCATAAAAACGGTCAAATTTGATTGGTATCCAAATCCATCAAACTCAAAAATACCACTAGACTTGTTATTCTCAATTTATAACATTCTCATATCTCTAAATATTTCACAAGCTATATAAAAAAGGAGATATCTGTATTGGGTAACATTTCTTTGTACCGAATTATTCTTGGATATCTGACATTTCCCTCCTTAAAAATATTAGAAGATGAAAGGCATCAAATTGTGATGAATCTCTTTGAATGTTCTACCTATAAAGCAGATGAACCCTTTTTAGTTGAATACTCCCTGTCAATACTAATAAGAATGGGTAATACATAGAAAATTACATTGAGTGAAATAATTCCCATGCAATGGGAAAAATAAGATAGTTGTATTGGGTAACATTTGTTTGCGTAATCTTCCCACAGGGAAGGGGTTGCTAAGAAAAGGGCTGTACCAAATTTTATTAGATATTTGACATTTCCCTCCTTCAAAATTACTATACCAAATTACGTACATGCATCGGGATGTCTTGGTAATGTCTTGGTAAGTTTTCTCAGCCGATAAGGATTCTTATAAGATAAATATACCTAGAATTGAGTTATAAAACTTAGGAGTCTTCTCGAGTCATACCATTATGGAGAAGACTCTAATACCATTGTGGAGAACACCCTTTTGATCAATTTTATCCATGTGTAATTATAAATTTAAGGTGAATCAAATATTCCCAACCTCTACAATGTATTGATATCATTACCAAGCACTAACTAAGTGTTTAGAAACAGTCTTGGGAGGTATGTATTTATTGAGATTATGAGATGATTTATACCATCAGCTTCGGTGGCCTTGGATCAAAATGGATGCTCCCAAAATGTAAAGGATTATTCAAGAGTTCTATTTCCTACTTGTTTTCCTCCTAAATCCTTACGAAGCTCCTGGAATGAGCCATAGAAGTTAATGTTCATAATTTAACTTCTCATTCCTTGCACCTGAAAGCTCGTTATTGAACATACTATCAATTAATGATAAAATCTTTCCTAAATATTCCTAAACTACTTCTAACACCTTCATGAATTTCGAATACCACATTTAGATACTTAATAACTTTTCATAACCCTCCTAGACGATGCACACAGGATCCGAAATGGCCAAAATTGCCTTTTTAGGCTTGCTAATGAATTAGTCTTTTAATACACATCAACGAATGGAATAATGGACCTTTTAAAACTTTTTTTCAAAATTATATGTATTCACCCAATGCATTAGGAATACCTTCAAGGACAAGGTGATCATGATAAAAGAGGTAGGTGGGCCTAAAGAGGGATTTAATAATATTTCGGAGAAAGATTTCACAATGTGGCTTGGTTTTCATGGTTTAAGTTTTGCATTTTTGGGTTATCCTCTTACACTTCCAGTCTTCAAAATCATCCTTGAATGGAATAAAAGTTAGGATGCTCATATATTTCTTTATCATATCCCTCTCATGTGAGAACAGGTGACTTCTTGATCCTTCACACATGATGGTATTGGATGCCTCACTAGCTTGACTAGTTCATTTTGATTTATTTCTCAAAGAGATTTAGAAATAATGGTAGAGTAATAATATGATGATCATCAATTCATTCATTAAGCCTCACTTTTCACCTTTGAACATGATGGATTCTTCTTAATCTCATAATTCACCTCCCTACCCAAGATGTCACATGGGTGGAAACATGCTTATGATGTCTACACACCCTCTTTCTCAATTTCTACTCATGGAGATAGGTTTCCTCATCTTGATAGAAGGATTGATCCCATGATGAAACTTGGATGAATTTCCAAGAATGAATTCCATGTTATTGACCTCCACACTATACAAAAACACTGTGAATTCCACCTCCATGAATTATAAGATGTGTGTTCATTACCAAGCATTGATTAAGTTTGTAGAAACAATCTCATGAAATATGCATTGTTTGTGAGCCTAAGATGATTTCCACCATCAAGCATGGTGAGATTATCTTATCATGCTCTTGATGACCATGCCCTTTATGATTTGAATCTCGATGAAGCTCTTGATGTTTCAGATCTTTCATAGACCTCATGATTTTTATGGTTACACCCATTGTCCTCATGATGTTTCAGATCCTTTAGAGACCTCATGATGACCATTCCCTTAATTATTTAAATCAATAAAAACTTACATATTTGTTTTGATTTGTTATGTGTTATACGAAATTGCATGGGTCCATATATTTGAGAAATTTCTGCTACTTTTGGGAGTTGTGAGTTTTATATAAAATATAGTTTTGACACATCTAACACTCCTAAAAAATGTCAATAAATAATCTAAAATTCCCCAAAACATAAACAATGACTATATTATTTCCCTAAATAGACATTGATTGTAGAATTTAAACCCTAAAATATTCAGGCTGAATGCTAAAATCTTGAAAAATACATATGTACTAACTAGGTTATAATATGAAAAACCATCTTCTAAACCATGACAGATGGAGCCGTGAGACTAGTTCCATAAGGTGCAGAGTGACCATAATTGCTTATATTTACTAAAATAAATTTAAAGTATAAGTTTTTCATTTATTAGTCTTTATACTTTAAGTATAAGAAATAATAAAGTATAAAGACTAGTAAATGAAAAAGTTATATTTAAACCATTTATTTTAGTGAATATATCCCTCCCAAACCACATCTACCATATGGCAAATAGAAATGTGAGAATGTAATAACGCGAGCCCATTTCATCTTAGTTGGATTTTAAATTACCAACCATAGGCTTGGATTTTCCTTGGATATACAAACTTAAGGTTTGGATTGTGTAATCTGTGTTTTACAAAAAATCATCAAACTCTCATGTGTACACCCCAATATAACATAATATTCCAAAAATGATTATACTACGACATCAAGCTCGGATTTACCTTGGTGATGATATACTTCTTTCTAAAATTTGATTAGTGTAAGACTTTCATCCTTCATTTCTTTTACTTGTGCCCTCTTTTCTTGTCAAAATGTATGCATACGTTTTTTTTACACAATTTATGATTTTTCCATCTAAATTGAAAAAAAACTCCTGTTCTAAACTCCATTCTATACACACTAAAAAAACATTTTTTTTCCTCAAAGAATAATGCACAAATATTTCATTTTCAAGATATGTGCACTTTGAAAATTAATAAAAAATTACATATACATCCAAAATTTATGAAAAATTAGTGGGACCCCCGTACATGGATTTATCTAACTTTCTATTGAAGGGATTTAAAAAATAAATTATGGAACTCAAAAAGTGGGAGGCGCACACAATAAGTTCTTATCTTTTTGACACAAAAATAGACATACTTTGTGTGCACACGATATTTGACCCTCTTAATCTCCACCATTTTTGAAAAAAATTAGTAGTTTAGAAACTAGATTTCAAGATCTACTCTACATATTCTTATCACTTTTTCAAATTTTGAGTATATGCATGCAAAATTATTATATGAAGTTCAGGTTTTGTTGATTTTAGGAAAAATGTGTCCCTTTTTGACCGCCTTTTGGCCCCCCATTTCCTCGCACTTACCCTTCTATCCCACCACATATCACTTCTACAACTCCTACCACCACTTCTACTGGATATGACATCATCGAACAACTTAAGAATACACCGGAAAAAATATCTCTTTACGAATTATCGTGCACTACACCCAATTGTCACCATACATTAGAGGTCACCCTTCATTTTATCCACATTGAAAGAAATAATTATTCGAAAGCCCTCACACATCTCTTTTAGTATCTCACAAATCTACCATGTGTTGAATCATTTAGTGATGAGGACATATCACCATATGTTATTGATAATTCATGCACGCCTCTATTTATCATTGTTATCATTAATACCATTTGTATCAAGTGTGTACTCATTAAAAATGGATCTGGCATCAATCTATGTTCTCACTCCCTTTTAAAGTACTTCGGCATTAGAGATACTCATTTCTAAAAATTTACCTCTCATTTGTGGCTATGATTCCACTACTCGCACATGCCTAGGCACTATCACATTATCTATAGAAGTTGGGCCTAAGATGGTTCCTACAATATTCTTCGTTATCCATGTCTAGTTTTAGTTTAATCTCTTGTTGGGTAGACCCTGTATTCATGCAATTAATGCTATCCCATCTATTGTTCATCCCTACATTAAATTTTTACATTATTTTTACGAGCTTACCATTGCTACTAACCTTGACCCATTCAAATTATTCCACACAGACCCCATTACCACTATGCTTATTCCTCCATTGCATCCTATTCCATATAGCAATATTGGTACATATGATATTGGTCAATATATTAGTTCACATCCTTCATCTAGAACCACAAGAATTCCATCCATTCCCACTCATATTACTACTATCATTTCACTCACCATGTCCACTCCAATCAACACCATCACTCTTCTCATTTAGATTCCTTTGGCTCAAGCATCCCACTCACCTCCTTCCAATATCCTTTATACTACTATGCAACATGAAAATGATAGCATTGATCATTTTGATGATGAGGTTGATACCATTGAGCTTACTAACGAAAAAATGTGCAATCTTAATTTTACTTATATTAAGGTAGATGATTCATACTTCAATGATACTTTTGTTGCTATTGGCCCTGGTCAATATCACTTCAAGAAAACCCACTCCTTCTATAACCTATATGGTATTTATCAGGGGTCTTTCCATACATTAGATGTTGTTCCACCATTAGGAACCTGCATGATTTTCATAAATAACTCTTATTGGCATCACATTCCATTCAATCCCACTTGCTCAGACATTGTTTGTACATATGATGGATTACCTCATTTCAGATTCACACTTGATGATCTTATCCTCATGCCACATTTGCCCCATCTCTATCATGGATATGTTCATATTAATGTTGTTTATGGTATTCATATTTTCCATCTGTCAGTATTTATTACACACACTTATCCCACTTATCCGCTTACTCTTGGAATGTCTTGGTCTGAATACATTGGGGGAAATTTGGACCGTAATCATACTAACATCATGTTTCCTATGTATTTTTCAACATTTCTATTTTCAATTATTCATTTTTTAGATATTAAATAAATCTTACTCGTTGGTACGCACATTTTTGTCCACAAACGCATTTCAATTATGAAGATTACATAATGAGCATGTACAATTTACACTGTAATGGATGCTTATATGATCAACCACATATTATTTCTTACCAGGTCACTAACCCATCTCCATTTGGCTTTGACCATGACACTAATGATCTCTTAAATGATGTTACTTGATTATTATTCACATCATACACTTAGGGGACATCATCCTTATTCTCCCCCCTTCTAACATTATCAAGTGTCTCGCATTTCTGTTTGTCTTCTCTACACTTTGAATCTAGTTTTTCACACACATCTCACACATCTTGATACACTTGTATCATCATTACCCTATGATGCACTCGTGTGTTAAGGTTCACTCTTGAATGTTGAAGGAATACTAAATCCATGAACCTCACATCCTACACATGATGCATTTTACACTCTATGCATTTATGACACATCATTGTAGCATAAAAATCTCACACATCACACTACCCGATGGTGCACTCTAGTTCCACAATTCATACTTGATTGCAAAGGGTCTAAATATGAAATGAACCTCACCACACTCATTCATATTTCATGTTATATGCTTCATTGATCTATCTTTCTAGTGCATACTTCAAACCATTTCCTGATCATGCACTCTTATTCAATGGTATATTCTTTACTACCAAGGGGCCTTATATAAATGAACCAAATCTCATGCTCATAAAAATTCTCTCGTGAGGCACACTTTTGCTATCACATTCACTTTTAATTCCATTCCATTCACACTCACAACATGTTGCATATCTTGGTCAGAATTATTCTTGTTTGCTTATAATGATATGTTACACTTTTCTTACTATGTTAGACGGATACATTGTATGTCATTATCTATCTATATACACATGCACGTTCACTTATTCCCTAGTTGTGAATGCAGACATCCTACCAATCGTTACATGCAGCAAAGATTCTTGGCACTGTATCTTTTACCAATCCCTAGAGGCTCCTGGGGGCATCTACTTTCGTACACATCACAGGTGTTAGTGTTTAATTTTATACTACTTTTTATTCTTACTAGCACACTACTCTATTGATATATGCACACATTCACATAGTTTTTATCTTTCTAACATGCTAACAGGTGCTTAATGTGAAGAATTTTATTTATAGGAACTATTTACTACCATGGTTGTCTGATACTTAGTTTGTCACTTGTTTCCATTATATGCCATTGTTTATAGGCTATGTCCTATGCCTTGTTTTCTCATTGCTTATATGTTTTTGGTCGCTTCGAATATGTGTGTCTTGTTACATTGTGAGTGATGTACGATGTTTGAAACCTGTTATCATGGTCTACATTTTATTCTTCCTTGCTAGGTTAAAAATTTTCTTATATATGCATATTTTTCTTGTTTTCACAAACACATGTTTCCTCTCACTTTTTTGCATGTTCCTTGGTTTCTACCATGTGCATTCCCCCCCCCCCCCCAATGCAGGGTATCAATTTCATATCATTGTCTGGTCCTCATTTGGACCACATTCTCCTAGGGGATGTTGCATGCACCCCAAACTAGGGGGCACAAATTGGGTGAAATAGTCACCCCCATTTAGCAGTACACATTCAAAGTTCATACCTACACATTACATGAATAATACAATTTATAGTTAGAATAAGAGCTTTGAATCTGAATTGGGTCCTCAACACAACATAGACGCATGCAACAAGATACAGACATGAGTTCTTGGGTGCTCCAGACCTTTCCTAGGTACCTATGACCAGTTGGTAGTTACATAATTACTGTTAGATCGACATAGTTTTCATCATTTTATACATCAGTTTACATAGATCAGGCACAATCCTCCAACAATCAAAATGGATCAAATTGGAACAAAGTAGGATCATACCATATGTAATAGTGTATAAACTTCTGGAAGAAGTCAGGGATGGAGAAAAATAGTAGACCATTCTCTCAAACACTTCTTCTTTCGTGGCATGAGATCACCCCAAAAACACACAGTTGGTGTGAGATCACCAAAAACACTTGTTCTTGGCGTGATATTGGAAAAAAAAGTCATTCTTCTACAACATTTTCAGGATGTTTTCTATCCTTTTCACTCATCACGAATTAGGTGCACAATTTCCTTTTCACCTTTTTACATACTTTTACTTGTTACATATTTGGAGCATATTTTTCATATACGCACCTTTGAATACTCTTCTGGTCTTCTTCTTTTTTTTTTCCCCTTATAATAAGAAATAATCGCAAGCACAACATAAGCACACCAATGACAGCAGGTAAAACATGTTACACACATTATGCTTTTCACCCACAAGGTCACTTCCTCTTTCCTAATTTAGATTCCTTGCTTCATTTTTATCACTACACGTTTTTTCTTATCTCCTGAGAACGCTTTCACCATCATTATACATAGTTACTTTATGTTATCAAGTATTCACTCAACAACACAAAGTGGAGGTAGATGTAGACACTAAATCACGCACATTGGGTACATTTCTAGGTCTTACTCACATTCTAGAATTCATATGATTCCTAATTAATGAAATTAGCAATTAACACCTATCTTTGGCCTTTTGTTTTTCTATCATGCCTTCTTTTTAGAATCTTACACTGTATAGCCTAGTTGATACTTTACTACTTTATCTTTCTTAAATTTTGACACTGACCCCAAGACTAGATGCCATCACCCAGGAGCCCTCATCCAATCTGGGTGCCCCTGACCTCTTTATATCTTACTCACCTTTTTTGAGCCTATTTTATCTTTTGTGCATCTTATTTTTTTATGAGTCGGCCTTCAAGTTGTTAATTGAGAAATTTAACTAATGGAAACATATAAATATAAAGTTATGTTACCATAATAAAGGACCAAGCCCTAAGAAACTACTATCACCACCTAAGGTTGCATCCAAAGGCATTTCAAGCGCATCAAACATCCATCTAGGTAGAAAGGACTGCATTTTCTCCATGCACACATAGGAGGGGAAGTTCATTTTTCCTTCCACACATCTACTTACATTTCTACATCTAATTATTTATTGTTATCAAGTGCATCTTACAGAAGAGCCACCAAGGGAACGATTCTTGAAAACACACACACACACACTCAATAAATACATGGAGTCTAAAATGTATTGTCGTGCTTAGTTCTAAGATCACTTTGTCAGGTGACCACTAGGGTTAGTCTAACTCGTCATTTGCATATTTTTATTTTTATAATTTGATAAGTTTCAGGGTTTTGCAATAGAATCATTTTATTTGAAGGTTACAGGATAACTTTTCTATCATACAACAACATACAAGGGATAAACAATGAATATTAGTGACATTGGTGCGACACAAGGAAAATTAGTTTATGACTATTTTCAAAGTTATAGGTTCCTAGAAGTAGTCTCCACCACTCAGGTGCCCTTGACCATGTCTAGATGCCCCAGTCTAGAAAGATGTGACAATTTCATAATTTTTTGAGCACAATTGCAATATTTTCCTCCTCTTGTTCATCCCTTTCTTCCATCTTCAGCACATCTTCGGGGAATCACTATGAAATTAGCTAAGTCCTCTTTATCCCTTCATCTTTCAACTAGGGTTTCATATTTATCTATCTTACTTACTTGGGTCAAATTTAATACTCTAATTGTCTATATCTTATCACATGTTACTCTGCATTTAAGATTTTAACATTTATATGTCTATATTTGCTTAGTGATCATCTTGTTGAACATCGCCGGGATGTAGATATTATTTTATCCGCTTCTCGTGAGGATGCAATATGTAATCTTGTTGAGAGTCAAACTGTTCCTGATAGTCCATCCCCGCTGTGTGATACCTATTGCTACTCAAGACCTCTTGAACTTACACTCTTCCACCCATGTAGTTATTTATTATTGTGTGTGAAATAGTGTCCTTAGGTTTCCCTCATGCCAATGGACTCTCAGATCCACCTCTTATGTATCTAGACAAGCGGAAAGTGTATCTTCCACTGGAACTCAAGATATAGCTTCTCTTCTAATGCAATGGATGCAACCCAAAAAATGTAATCCCTATTAATGGTGAGCAACAAGTTATTTCTCTGTGCATCTCCATCTCTAGATTCCACGTTGCTCCAACCATACTCCTAGAGTCTATCCCTGTCATTTCCACTATATGCACTTCCTCATTTTTTTGAATTTACTCCCAAGCTGATTCATTTTTAATGGCCATGGTGATCCTCAAGATACAGACTTTGAGAACTTTTATGTGGCAATTTTCTACATTTTACAGATGTGTAATCATAACAAAGTTAGGACAGAAGCTCTTTCCAGAATAGAAAGGGGTGCTTCAAGTATTAGTGTCCAAAGTGGGTGTTGGTATCCTATGATCTACCTGATCCAGTATGGTGAACATCTTTTACGACATTTGGCCGATCCCTTTGACTCTGACTCTTTTCTCCATCAATATCAAATCTAATATATTCTGAGAGATCAAGATCATAAACACTCAAAACAAGTGGATGGAAAAAGTATTGTTTCACAGCGGATTACTTGTCTTGCAATATAAGAACGAACTAGCATATAGATGTCTAACATGCTTGATGGAATAGTGAAATTCAGTAGTATGTGCATGATTTTGTGTCCACAAGTCTATTGTTGTCTCTTTAGTGAGAGTGTCGGTCTATCAAGAAATCTCCCTATATAATCAAGTCTAATTTATGCCATACTTGTAAGCTCACGCAAAACTTTGAAGAGACTATAATACAAATAGGAAATTCTTAAGTACTCGTGAGAAAGTCTCCATCTATCGGCGCGCTTTAAAAAAAATGCAACTTTCAGAGCCATCTACAAATCACTACTAAAGCTAAATCTAATAGTCTAGAAAAGCTATCCATGAGCCAAGCCATAGGTCATGTTCAAGCCAAGGTTACACATTACTAAACTTCCTATCTATAATGCCCCGTTAAGAATAATTACATCCTAGTGTCTTAACTTATAGTGACACTACATACAGAATCACAAGCGTGGACATGGTCAATGTGTGTGTTGCCGTACGACCGTTAGTTGTCTTTGGACCTTGTCGCAGATTCAAGGATTAACATCCTTCCTCCCTGGTTTTGATCTTACATGTCACACTTTGTCCAATATTTGGTTATTATTACATAAGGTTTAATCCGAGCTTGACTGTCGACCAAGTATGATTAATGATTGGATAAGTTTATCAGATTTTAAGCTGTAAGGTTAGACTAATACTCACCATACTAATAATGATGATCCTTATTATTATCTAATGGTCGATCGATGAATTATTATTATAGGCATATATGGTATTTCTACTTGTTGCAAGTCAATACATCCAATGTTGCATTTATGGGAACCCTCATCCGTTAAGATGAATTTTATTTATGATTTATTGGTCACTCCCGTAGATTGAGCCTCGAAGTTTACGCAAATCTCCAAGAGGATCCTATTGCTTATGAAAGCATCCTAGAGTAAATGTTCGTTAGTCACATTTGCGAATAGCTTTCAAATAGACATGCAGCCTAAGAGATATGTGTCTTCCCCGTAGGCCGACGAATAGCTTGCAATAGGTATGCTTGAACGCACAATTGTTTAATAACACTAGGTGACATATTGCAATGCTCCTCCACCGATGAATGCCTTCCACGTGACGATCACTATTGTGTAATGCTTGGCATGAAGGGAGATATGGGGCTCCTTTTCGCTTGTTTTCATGGTTAGTGTGTTGCGTGGGGGTGGGTGGAATTGATGGCCACCTGTCATTACCTAATAATTTATTGTGTTCACCTATCTCGTTCTCTAACTAGGTTATTGTTGTCCATCATAGTGCCATCATTCATGACTTGCTAGCCACTTTCATTGGTTTTTGTTGTACTTTCCTTTTGACCTGCTTCTTGTTGAATAATGGGTTCTCTAACCACCTACGTGGCGGGATTATAACACACTACTCTGACCTGTTCAAAGGCCTGATTATCTACTCAGATGCCAAGATGTGTTAAACCTAGTTGGAATGCTTAAACTCATTCATGAGAAGGTTTCATTAATGTGACCTATCTCTCTGGCATGGATTGTGACAAGTGTCGAGCCATCCAAACTTTCTGTTGGAGCCTTGTTTTGTAATAGTTGGGCACATATTGGTCTGATATAACTCATAAAACCCTTGTTTTCTTGAAGGTCAAGGAAATGATCCATTCTTGTTCCAAAGTTATTTTGTCTCTAGTTGTGTACAATCTGGAAACAGGTGAGCATGATGAATGCATTGCCCATGCCATATTGGTCTGCTTATGGGAAGCAAGGATGTTTGTAGCAGATTCTGTTTGTGTTTACTGCCTACATTCAATGGCTGTTCCCTTGAGACCTCATTTTAAAATTTGAGTGACATTTTTTCAATGTGGTTTCTTGCCTCGTAGGATGATTCTAAAACTTTTAACGATGTCGGTATTTAGAAAGGCACCTGCTCTTAGGATTTGAGCAAAAATCCACATTTCGCTTGGTGACTTCGATGGATGTTCCTTGCCCTGCTCTAACCGTCCCAATATTTTCTATTCTTGGCAAGCCGAGAGGATGGCTTTGCAAGGCTTATTTTAGAGTCTGTGTACACTATTTTTTACCCTTCAATCCTTATTGTCTATGCATTCAAGTTTTGGAGTTTCTTTGTAAGAAAAGGCATACATTTTCCTTTAAACCCATTATTGTAAGTCTCTACTGCATATCATTGCACTCCTTGTAAGAGTCACAGATCCCTTGAATTAAGCATGTAACTTGTGGTTATAAAAGGCAGCTCCCTAAAGCCTTAGTGCCATTTGTGAGGCTAGTCGGAACCCAATAGTGTTTTAGAACCAACATGTATGTGGATGGATATTTGAGCTTGATTCAGTGTGTGTTGCAGACCTGAGATTGTTGTTTCAGTTGGTGAGATGATTGAAGCTAGTACATGACATGTAAGCCATATGTTGTTAGGGTTAGCACACTGGTTGTATAGACAATATATCAGATCTAAGCATACATGAAAATAAAAGCAAATATTCTACCAAAAGAAATATACATAACAAGAGACATAAATCAACACCAGATTTAACGTGGTTTTCACCTAGTGTGGGCTACATCGACCAAGAAACAGAGCCAATCTATTATCCAAAGCTTTGCCAAAATATACAATGAAGATTTACAATCTTCCACACCTCTGCAGATGTTCAATTAGTTTCTTTCTCTTAATAGCTTTCTTCTTCTACCACCAATACTCTATCTCTCACAATAATTATCAACTTTGTAAGTATGATCCTAATTCTTACTTCTAAACCCTAGCTTTTATGCTTATATAGTCGTTTATAGACCTAGGGAACTTAGCCATGCAATTACAATCAATAAATCTTGCCTTTAATGCTAAAAATAGATATAATTCACGAGAGTTAATTAAAATATTCATCGCACAGGTAACCGAACGTCAGTTCTGCCTAACCGTTGTCGGTTCCTACTTGCCCTTTATTGAGTTCGGTCTTCCCTGACTGATGTCGGTCTGCCCTTAATCGATGCTGGTTACTGTGTTATCTAGCAAGTTCCATTTTACATGCTAAAATGAAGTAATTGAACTTCATAACTCAAAAATTTCCCACTTGGAGTTTAATTACTACACCATACTTGTACAACGTCATTCTTGGATCCTTACTTGGCTTTGTTTCTTCCTCTTCAAGTCTTAAACTCAAAGACCAATAGAAGTGGAGTGTAGCTCCAACCTCTCCTTTGCTAACTGGCTTCATTAACACATCCATAGGGTTCTCACTTGTATGAATCTTTTTCTAAATTTAACTATTTATCCTCCATGATACCTTTCATATGAAGTGATACCTCAACTGAATGTGTTTCGTTCTTGAATGAAATGCAATGAGTTATTTTCTAAATGAATCTGCACTCTGATTGTCATTGAATAGTTTACAAGCACTCTTGCTCCTTTCCCAACTCTTCCATGAACCTACTCATCCATATCATCTCTTTGCTAGCCTCTGTAGGTGCAACATACTCTACCTCTGTCGTAGACAAAGCCACAACCTTCTGCAATCTCAAAATCTAGCTAATTGTCGTTCCACCTACTGTGAAAATATATCCAGTAGTGCTCCTCCTACCATCAAGATCTCCTAGCCATATCTGAATCAAAATAGCCACATAATGAAATATCCAAACCTCCATAGCATAACCACATGTTAGATGTCTCTTTCAAATACCTGAGTATCCATTGAGACTGCTTTCCAATGCTCTTTATTTAGATTAGCCATATATCTACTCACAACTCCCACTGCTTGTGCAATGTTTGGTCTGGTACAAACCATAACATACATAAGACTTTCCAACTGGTGAAGAATATGGCACTCGTGTCATGTATTTTACCTCCTCGTGTGATGAAGGACACTGATATTTTCTCAATTTGAAGTGTCCAGCCATATGTGTGCTAATGGGTTTTGCATTCTGCATGTTGAACCTTTTTAACACCTTGTAGATATAATCCTCCCAAGACAAATACAATTTCTTGTTTTTCATGTCCTCTATGTATTTGCATACTAAGGATTCTTTTTGTAACTCCTAAATCCTTCATAAAAAATGTGTGAGCTAGCCTTCTCTTAAGATCACCAATGTCCTAGCATACTAGATCTTGCACTAAGAATATCATCCAAATACAATAACAAAATAATATAGCTCCCATTTTCAAGATTCTTGAAATAAAAACAATGGTTGGATTCACATCTCAAGTAACCATGCTCATGTATAAAACTATCAAAACTTATTTACCATTGCCTTAGAGCTTGCTTAAGCCCATATAAGCTCTTTTTCAACCTACACACTAGTGTCTCCTTACCCTTGACTTCATACCCAAGAACCTGATGCATATAAATTTCTTCATCCAAATCACCATGAAGGAAATCCGTCTTCACATCTAGATGCTCTAAATGTAAATCTTCTACTACAACTAAACTCAATATAGTATGAAGTAGAAGTCATCTTAACAACTAGGAAGAAAATATTTTACCAAAGTCAATATCTACTTTCTACGCAAATCCTTTTACTACAAGCCTTACCTTGTACCTTTTATGTCCACCCTCTTCTTCCTTGATCATGTAAACCCACTTGTTGTGCAATGTCCTCTTACCTGCTAGCAACTTAACCAAATCCCAAGTCTGGTTTTATTCCAAGGAGTCCATCTCCTCATCCATTCCATGCTCCCACTGCATGTGGGTCTCATCCTGCATTTTTTCTTCAAAACTCTAAGGTTCACCATTATCACTCAATAATAAATAAAATAGAGAAGGTGTAAATCTTTCTAGAGGTTTACTTACACTTTGTGACCTTCTCAAAGGAGTTTAAGGTACCAGAGGCTCATTCTAGACCTCCTATAGATTTGTATCCAAATTTGTCAATGATTGATGCCAGTCACCTGTAACCGATGTAGGTCCTCCTAACTGATGTCGGTTTGGCTCTTTTGCAACCGATACTGGTTCTGTTGACCAATGTCGATCAGGGCTCAACCGATACCAGTTACTATGTAACCATGTTGGTATTACTTTTAAATTTGAGAGTTCATTTTCATTCACAAAATTATCAATTGGTTCATCCTTGGGCACCAAAATTTGATCCCTATACATTCTCTTTTCATTCCATTCAATATCACGACTCCTAATAATTTTAGAATTCTCTAAATCCCAAAAACAAAATCGAAAATCACCAGATCCATAACTAATGAAAGTGCATATCCTAGATTTTACATCCAACATTTTCCTATTTTCCTTATCAATATGCACAAAATCTTCTAAACCAAAAACTTTAAGAAAAGAAAGATCTACCTCTTTTCTAGTCCAAGCTTCCTTTGGTATTCTTTCATTTAGTGAACTTGAAGGCCCAATGTTAATTAAATAAACCAATGTATCAACTGCTTCTGCCCAAAACTCCAAGGGAAATCTAGAATGTATCCTCATACTTCTAGCACGTTCCATGATTTTCTTGTTCATTCTCTTGTGGTGTTCTTGTAACTATCCTTTCTCTATGTATCTCATTCACTGAACAATAATTATTGAAATCCTTGCTACAATATTCACTGCCATTGTCAGATCTAAGGCACTTTAACATTGAATTTGATTCATTCTCAACAAGGTATTTTCATCTTTTAAAATTTTCAAAAACATCAGATTTATATGTTTAATACAATAAACCCATACCTTTCTTGTAGCATCATCAATAAAAGTGACATAATACTGGGATCCTCCATGAGAAGCTACCTGAGCTGGTCCCCACACATCTGAGTGTACAAGCTCCAATTTTTAATCCTTCTTAGTTGCCCCAACTTTGATAAATCTCACTCTCTTTTGATTTCAAAAAGCAAAATGCTCACAGAAATCAAGATCTAAATCTTTCAAATATGATAACTTACCCTTAACCTTTAAGATATGTATTCCTTTTTGACTCATATGGCCTAACCGATTATGCCACATACATGCATCTAAATCTGAGGTAGACAATGCAAAAAAGGAATCAGTAACACAAGTAGATAAATATAATGTTCCTACATTCTTACCTCTTGCCACAACACAAGCACCCTTGGTGACTTTCGAAGAGTCTCCTGTAAAAGTAACCATGCAACCAGATTCACCTAGTTTCCCTGCAGAAATAAGTTTCCTCTTGAGACTTGGCACATTCCTCAAATATTTCAATACCCATGTGTTTCCATTCTACAATTTTAGATGAACTTCCCCTTTACCAGTAATATTGCAAAGTTCATCATCACTCAAATAAACATGCCCAAAATTGCCCTGGACATAATTTTTGAAATAACCCTTATTAGGGGTTACATGGAAAAAAGCTCCTGAATCTAAAACCCATGATTCAATTCTATTATCTAAAGAAAAAATAAGAGCATCTTGAATTACCTCTGTTGCTACAAGATTTGTTTCTTTACCTTTATCTGGTTGTTGGTTCTCTTTATCCTTTAACCGACAATATTTCTTTGCATGTCCTTTCTTTCCACATTTCCAACAAGTAATTCCTTTACCTCTGGATTTAGATTTGTTATCCCTTGGCTTTAATTTCCCATTATTCTTACTCTTGGATCTCTCCTTCTACCTGCCCCTGCTTTCTACATTCAAATCATTCCCAGATGATGATTCCTCTGTACTTTTCCTACAAATTTCTTCATTCAAGATTATACTAACCACATCATAAAACTTCAAAATATTATTAGCAGATGTTGTGTTAGTAACAACCATTACCAATTTATCCCAACTATCAGGAAAATAACATAAGAATAAAAGTGTTTTCAATTCATCTTCAAATGGTATATAAACCAATTTTAATTTATTTACAATAAATCTAAAATCATTCAAATGACTAGATGCAAATCCACCTTCATGCATCTTAGCACTAAATAGTTTCTTCATCAAATAAAATTTATTTGAAGCACTAGGTTTTTCATATAAATTAGCAATCAATCTCATTAACCCTACTATAGAAGTTGCTTCTGTAATATTGGAAGCCACAGATGCTGCTAAGCTCAATCTTATAGATCCTAAAGCCTTTCTGTCAAGAATATTCCATTCTTCATTAGTCATCTTCGTACGTCTATACTTCTCATCCAACGGTAAATACAAATCTCTTTGATACCAATAATCCTTAATATGCATCTTCCATTATTGATAATTTCAGCCGTCAAACTTCTCTACCTTGTATTTTTTTTGTTCTACCATTGTTGTCACTACCACTCAATCAAAAAACCCTCTATGAGTAAATATGTCAACACATAAAACCCTCAAACAAAGCTCTGATACCAATTATTAGGGTTAGCACACCGGTTGTACAGATAATATATCAGATCTAAGCATATATGCAAATAAAAGTGGATATTCTACCGAAAGAAATGCACAAAACAAGATATATAAATCAACACTAGATTTAATATGGTTCACCCAGTGTGGGATACGTCCACCAAGAAAAAAGGCAATCTATTATCCAAAGCTTTGACAAGATATGCAATGAAGATTTACAATCTTCCACACCTCTGGGATGTACAATACTTTATTTCTCTCAAGATATTTCTTCTTCTCTGAGAATTCTCTCTCACAATAATCATCAAAATTTTCAAGTTATTCTTAATTCTTACTTATAAACCCTAGCTTTCATGCTTATGTAGGTGTATACAAACTTAGGGCACTTTGCCATGTAATTATAATCAATAGATCTGCTTTAACACTAAAAACATATCTAATTCCTGAGAGTTAAATAAAACACTCCCGCATAGGTAACTGACGTCGGCTATCCCTAACCGATGTCGATTCCTCCTTTCCCAACTGATGCTAGTCATAGGTGACCGATTCCAGTCCCTCCATAACTGTTGTCAGTTACTGTGTTTTCTAGCAAGTTTTATTTTGCATGCTAATCCAAAGTAATTGAGCTCCACAACTCAACAATTGTTCCTGTCAATTTTGTAATTAAAAAGATCATCAAGCCGATTTTGAGAACCCGTCAGTGGAAAATATCATCAAAGGAGATCATTGACAAGTCAGAGAGTTGTTTTAGTGTGGACACCATTTTCAAGAGCTAGAAACCTCATTATTTTTGTGACATCATTGCAAAGGAGGCCAGAATACCATAGAGATCGTAGTTCATCGAGATTATTATCTCATAGGCTAGAGTTCCATATACAGAGAAATTATGCCTCCATATGAGAGAGACAATACATCATCACTGATGATCGATCTAAGTGCCCATATTATAGATCCAATATGAAGTTGAGATATACATAGTCTGAGATGGAGCAAGATCTATTAACACTGATGACTGGAAACAATTAACTAGTGTAAGACATTTATATTCTCTTTGTTAGTTATATAGCAATTCATCTTTGAGTGGACCCGAAGACGTAGTCCACTTTTGGGATGAAATTCATTATAAATTATGGTGTTACATGTTGTGATTTGTAATTCATTCGCTTGTTTTTTTGCAACATAATAAGGCCAATATAATCATAAATCAATAAAATGGAAAATTTTCAAAATATGTAAGGAAATAAAGAAATTCATTTGGTTTAAATAACCCCCATTTTCAGATAAAGTTTGGTATCAGATATGATTGTTCTGCTAATAATCAGCTTGAGATTTTTTACAATGGTTTAGTTTATAGTTACAGGCTGCAACGTGTGAACCACCAATAAATCTCTGAAGAAGGAAATATATAATGAGATCAAAGCCATAAATCATTAGAGTTAGGAGGAGAACACTAAACTATAAAAAAAATTTGAAATCCTTGGAAGAGGATAATTATGATCTCTAAGAGATATTGACAACTGATGGGGAGTTTATCCTAGGTGTCATTGAAGCCTTGAAATTCGAATTGCAAGCCAAAGATGAGCTTTGGGTAAAATTGCATATTAGTGAACAAGTAAAGGAGATATATGGCTATACTAGTTTTATGCCTATATTTGGATCACTTACATGATGAATTAGTTGATATATAATTACCAAATCAATGCTACTAATTTAATGGGCTAACACTGCCATTGAAAAAGTGAGCGAAAATTATGGTCTCTTTATTGAATAAAGTGGGCATAAAACTTCTTGATTTGAATATAAACCTGCACATAAACACACTTAGAGAAATGTTACTTGTTTTGGGTGGTTATGATACCTACCTTCGTCAAATCCATAAACATTTAAGGAGATAAAATACATTTTATTGAAGTGAAAATGATAAAACAATGTATGTAAATTAAAAGTATACCTAACTCAGATTGCATGACAATCACTATTGCGATTCACTGAAAATCACATAAATATTGTAAGCCAATCACAGTTGTGACTGACACCTATGCTAAATTTTTCAAAAATAATGTTGCAATAAGTTGTAGCTGTCCTTTTTTATTTGTCTTTGCCTCTCAAAGACCTACAAAACCGAAATATGCGAGCAAAGAAGCAAAAAATCAAGTATGGGATCAAGTGCATAAAGAGTCAAGGGATGGAATGATGGGGGTGAGTGGTGTTTTATATTTTTTGAGTGCATGGGGGAATGATACACATGTGGGTACAATGTGCATAGATGGGTGATATTATAAGGGTTCATAGTGAATTGGGCATGCAAATGGGTAGGTGAGATGGACATATTTAAATGTGATTAAATGAGGGTTAGTAAATGAGTGATGAGGTGTCTTTTATCCAAATTTTGTGGGGTTTTATTTTTTATTTTCTTTTATGGGATTGTTTGAATTTTTTGGTACTACATTGTATTTAGTATTTTTTAAATAAGAGACCTTATGTGCAAGGTGAGTTTTATAGTGTTTACATTTTGCCCCTTTTTGGGCCATGCATTACAACAGAAAACATGAAAAAAAAAAACATTGGAAATGAAATGGGGGTCATCTAACCCTGTGACAGTGGCTTCCATAGTTGTAGGATTATATTTTTGACTACATAGATAAGAAAGTGGAAATGCAATCGATGTGCCACTTCAACTGGAGTCTGTGAAGGGATTGATAGGGTGATTTTGCAAGGTAGAGACTAGTAAGTCAATTGAATAAAATGATTGATGATTGGGTTTCATAATATTGATGATAAGGGTTTGATGTGATATCCACCCTCAAGTGCCAATTTTGGGAGCTACAGGTTGCCCCAATGTAAAGAGGGATGAAAAGTGGTGATTGAAGATGATATAAAATGAATCATGAAAAATGTTAGATGAGTGGAAATGTTATCCAAATAATCTTACACACTTATTCAGATCAATTTTTTAGGCTATGTGCTTAAACAATTCCAAATCAGAGACAAAAGGATCGAGGTATGAAGATACAATGTTTAGTGTGCTTTAGCAAAGGAAACCATTCTGCATGAAAGGTCGTAGAACAAAGAAGTGAAGTTCACAAAATAAGAGAAAAGGGTTCATGAAGGTAAATAAATTAAAAAAAATAAGGCCACATAGCTAAAATGTTGTTCCCAAAAGTCTATGTGACAAAGGAAATATTTGCACTAAAATCTTGTGCGGAAGGCTACAGATGTGATAGAGGATTCCATGTAGAGCCATGCAAAAATGGGGAAAAGATCTACGTAAAAAAGAGTAATAGTGTGTATAGAGCCATAGAAATAAGGATATGTAAAATATTTCACACGCAAGGCCGCATAAAAAACAATAAGGTCACACGCAAGTGCGCATGATAAAGGAAAGGTCTACACATGACATGATAGAACGACATCCATGTGAAACTCAATAAGGTACAAAGGCACACAACACATACATTCTGCACATAAGGATGTACAATATAGAAAATAAAAACCATGGAATAGAGGAATCAACCGGGGAAATCCGTAAAGGTTAAAAAGGAAATCAAACCCATGTGCAAAGTTGTGTGTTGTAGGAAAAAAACCCGTGTGACAAGCGATAGACAAAGAACCATGCGTAAGGCCATAGAAAAAAGAACTGAAGTCCATGTAACAAAGGCATGGAATCCCACACAAATGGAAAAAAGGTATAAATGCACAAGTGGAATGTTGTGCAAAAATCCCCGTGACAAAAGAACATGAAATACACACAGAAGGCTAGGAAACAATGGGAAATCAAAGAAATTATTTGTGTGACCTACCCTAGAGACATCACAAAATATTTTTATTTTTAATTTTCAAAACATGAATTTATATTTTTAGCATAGTTTGTTGAAAATGATGCATGACAAGTTAAAAATAGATAGAAGCATGCAGAGGAAGAACGTTTCATCATCTAGAAGTTCTAATAATGGAAAAAAACATGTAAAACAAGTGAAAAGATATTTTCTATTTCTAGAAATATAGATCCTATTTTAAACACAAAATTGATAAATAAAGCATGAAACCTATTTTTAAGAAGCAAAAAAATAGGATGTACACTTTTCACACACATGAGCTATCTTTGGCATAGAAAAGTAAGGCGCATGTACTTTTCCTATTTTTAGAACTCGAACTTACATGTCTGTGTTTTTACTCCCTCATCTCTCTCTCTCTCTCTCTCTCTCTCTCTCTCTCTCTCTCTCTCTCTCTCTCTCTCTCTCTCTCTGTTTTTATATAAAACTCCAAAACACTTTGTAAAAAATATTTTGTCTCTTCATTCATGTTTTTGTAGTAGTTTAGTTTCTAGGTGAGAAAGAAAGGGTCATGAGTGATTCTTCATGCTTATTCCACCTCTTGGAGTAATAAAGGAGTTGTTTTTACCTTCCTACAGTCTGTGTTTAATGCATATTTTGTTTTAAGTTGTTATATTCGTGATACATGTTTATCCTCATTTTAACAGTTTAATTTTCATGCCTTCATGTAATTTTGCATCAATTTTTTAGGTCACAGATTATGTTTAACAAGTTATATACAAATTTTTATCGTGGAGCTACTTGTTGCCCCTTCTTTATCTTGTCACAAATTAATCCCGAACCTTTCTATGAAATAATTTTTCTTTGATGCTATCACTTATAGTGAGTGCGGTGTGTAGGTTCACATGCTTCATCTATGTGATTCTAATAAGTTAAAGGTATTTAAAACATTTTGGTGTATCACTATCTTTTAAATATTTCTCTTCTTTCCCTCTCCCTTTTCCTTGTTGGTTTTAGTAGAATAAAGTAGTATTATAAATAGAAATAGTTTGGGTGTTTCCCTAGGGTAACCAACCCTCTTTGGAGACTCACTCCAATATACATGTCACTTATAACCTAGGAGCATTTCCATTTTTTCAATTGAAAGGAAACATTATCACGCCATTCATTCTCCAAGGGTGCATTTCAAAGTGACAATAGTTTTTGGCACGCCCGGTGGGAAAATTTGTTTATATTTTTATATCATTACTAAGTGTTCCATTGCAAGCATTCTAGCCACCTTGGTGCCTCTAATTAGCACAACAATTTTAGGCACGCTCAGTGGGACTTAGAACAAAGAATTTGTTAAAAAAATTATTCTTTTTTTTGAAAAATAATAGTGTTGTAGACACATTCATCTAGCATATGACAACTCTTTAAGTTTAGAGTACATCCTAGTAGTAGATCAATGCATATTTCATGCCAAATTTTCCAACAAAATCATCTACAAAAGGTATTCCAATTGATTTCATTGATTTACCTTTGAATTTAGTTACGAGGAGCAATTTTTTGAGTTCTAAGCCATATCCTAAATATTTTCCCGCTCCACAAAATCAAAGCTTATTTCTCAAGTCCTCCATATTTAGTCCTAATATGAGTATGATCCTCCTAAGAAATCACACTTTTGTTTCCTTTAATGATGGTAGCCCACTATTGCTTGCTCAACATGATGATATCATAGTTTCCTCCCTTAAGAGCATCCCATTTTTTACTAGAGAAAATAAGGTTACACCCATAGAACACATTAAAGATGTTGCTAATATATTATCTATTTATCACATTAATCAAGATAATGTTGCAATCAAATTATTATCAACCTCTTTAAAGGAAAAACATTGCAGTGGTATAAAGGAGTGACACTTAATTCTATCACTACGTGGGATTAGCTGGGAGAACTATTTTGTAGACATTTCAAAGAAAAATTTGATCATATTTCATTAGTGGAATAATTTAGTACCATCAAGAGAGAAAGACAAGAGCTCATGATTGATTTTAACTATAGATTCCAAAATAATTGGGATAGAATTCCACAATTGGTAAGGCCTACTCCTCAATATGTTTTTTTGTATTATCTAAGGGCTTTGAATTATGATATTTCAGTGATGATAAAATCAATGGGTGGAAGGACGCTTCCTGATGCTTATGACATACCATTTAGAGTTAAAATCAGTCTTATAAAAGTAGGGGAATATTTCTCCAAGGTCTCATATGCCTATATTTCCAAATGTTCCTCCTCCCACTTCCTCCAAAATACATGTAATAAATCCAATTCCAGTTCCTAATTATCACCCTTTGAGCCAAGTTACTGCAGCCCCAAACCAATAAAATTATTTATAAGAGATAAAATGTATATTAAAAGAATATGGGAATGAGATAGTTGCTCTTAAAAGGCATTAAAATCATAATTTTAGATCTTACTATTCTCCCAATCAGCAGAATAGATCTCTCTTCCAACCAAATTTACAGGGCCAAAATCAGTTTACTCATGTAAAAACTATCCAAACAAACAATCCCAATGTTGATAGTAGATCTAAAGTAGTTTTATCCATCCAAAAAATTTGATCCAAGATTATGAATGGTGTTATCCATGTAATTAAGCCCATAATAAGAAATCTTTCTTCAATTGTATTCAAAATAAAAAACTCATAGTGCAAACAATTGCTATGCCCCAAAGTTCATTAGTTGAGACTCCACCACAACACGAGGTTTGAAAATAATTGGTGAAGAATGATGCTACATTCCTAAATTGGAAAGAGGATGAATTTTTTGGAATAAATCAGCTTGACAATAACAAAAATCAAAGTTATACTTATGTGGAAATGAACACAAGGTCAAATAAAAGAACATTAAAAGTGGAGCAACCTATTGGTAAGAGAAATTCCCCACCTTCTCCAATGTCACAAGTGGATGTTCTAGTTTTAAATAAGCAAAACAATAAGAAAGTCAATCTACGAAGCTCAAAATCAGCAAAAGACCTTGGTATCCATGCCACTGATGTAAGAAAGTGACCAGGGGATCAACTTCAGTATCAAATGTTCCCTAAACTTCCCTAAACCATGATAGTCAAGTAGATCCTTTAGAGAGCTTTCTGATGACTATAAGAACGTGAATAATAGAAACTTTGAGATTAAGATGGGTCTAGTTAAAGTTCAGTCAACTGGAAGGTCAACATGGGTCAATAAGTCCACGGTGACGTGTACATGTGCACAATTGGCCGTGGCTCAATCAATAATGGACAAGTGGCAAAAGGTGAAAAAATCATGTTTGGGAACCTTCAGTCTTCGACGGTCATATGGTAAAAGGCCGACTACATAGTCTATATCAGAAGGGGACCCTGACAACATGAGGACTATATTATTATCACCGACATGGTAGGTACTCAAGCTAGCATGCATCTTGCCACCAAGAGTTATATTTACTCGATATGCCTATTGAGAGTCGACATGTGAATATATGTTGCAGAGTTGAGTTTATGAATATAATACAACTCAGGCGAGCTATGTTTCTAGCTTGTTGGGGTGGTCAAATCCCCTCCGAGGACTATATTATTCTCAATGGTCATATTCATCATAATGCTATCCAATTCCACATTGATCGGTTATGTTTTATATCCTTATTGGCACATTATATTATTTGCCACACATTTGTTAAACCTGCCACACATTGTATTTGCAACAAATTTCATTCAAACTGCCACCCACGCATTACCCTATCTACTTATCCCCTTATCTTTCCACATTACCACATATCTTTCCATGCAACCACCTCATATAATTTACAACCTAAACCGTTTGGCCTTATCACCTTACCCCCATGCGGCCACACAATTGTGTAAAGGCATAACTCAGGCATCTAACCATGGCCCAACATTACAACTCTACAACGACACATATATAAACTGCCCTCTCACCTATTAAGTAAGGAATATGGGACTAAGTCTCTTAATTAGAAAAACAAATGTGAATATATGGGCTCGAACCTTGCATGGTGAGCTAAAAGGATAATATCCTTACCATTGCACCTGAGGGTTCAAAGTAATATAAAATGGGGTAGATTTTATTTACAAAGGGACAACGAATCGACTGTGTATAGACTATGTAAAGGCAACATGCTATATTGAAGCTTTGGACACCATTAGAGATTCATGAATGTCTGACAGGGGTAGAAAAAGAACAGCGAAGCACACCAGAAGGTTTATTATTCTAGTTTGATTATATTTGCATTTGATCATGTGTATTATTACAATTATTTATAATGGAACGATCGTCATGACCCGGGGATGTAGGCCAAGTTTTCCAAACCCCGTAAACATATGAGTGTCACTGTTTTTCTCTGATTTTTATGTTGCGGCTATTTAATTGTTCATAGTAAATATTTTACTTCAATTTCCTTTTGATGAAGTTGAATTTTTAATAGTAAATCGATTCTCTTTTCGGAGTACAAACGGTCAAAGATGAATCGGTTTAAACTTTCATAATTTTCCGTTAAATGAGCATTTTTAATAGATTTTTAAAGACTTAATCAAATTGGTCTTTTGAGAACTAGATGCACAAAAAGAATTTTTAAGTTGATTCAAGCACATTTTAATTTTTTAGATCACGGGTATTAGAGAAGTTATATATCTGGAATAACTTCTAATTGTGTGTGGAAAATTTTGTTTTCAATTTGCATTTTGGTTTCAGTTTTCATAATTTACAAACATTTTGGGGCTTACTTCTATTGTGCAGTGCAGTTGTGTGGAAGTAAAGTTGTGTTTGCAGGAATAGGGAAAACATGGGAAATTTATCTAAGTAAGAGAAGCTTGATAAGATTGAAGCCATTAAGCGTCAACTCCAGGAAGAAAATTCTTTCCTGAGAGATAATTTTTACTCCTTGGAGGAGGAGATTGAGTGATTAAAATCTAAACCACAATCCTCTATAGCTAAGAAAGAAAAGTATGTCAATGAGATGCTTGTACAAATTAAGAATTTGATGGTTTTTGTGAAAGAGTTGCAGGAAGAAATACAGACCAAGGATGCCCTCTTGGCAAAGTTACAACAAGGTGAATAGAAGAAGGAAATGCATTCCAAAGAAGATGCATGTACTATGATATAATGCACCATAAGTTGTTCACATTTAAATACTTTCTCTCATTTAGTTTCAGACATTCCTTTGGGTCAATTTTAAAAATATACTAAGGGAATCAGGTCTAAGATAATGGTTAAGATGGGATATAAAGGAAAAGGCCTTAGTAAAAATGGACAAGGTGATGCTAACCCAATACAGGTAGAGGATCAACCTTGGTATCTAGGTTTGGATTATTCTAGTGGGAAAATGGAAATTGGAGAAAGTTCTAAATTAGCTAAAGAAAGACAAGCTTCCAATAGAAAAGATTCTACGCCACTAGATTTGCAGGATTTTGCCATCAGGAGAAACAATGAAAGGTGTAAGAAAACAAGTAAATAAGGTAATAAATTCCATCTCCTCCCACTTACACTAAAAATAACACTTCTAAAACAGTTAAATTTCATTTTGAACAATATAACTTTTTTAGGTAGAAATATGCTTTTCCTTGCACATTTTGTGAAGGTACTAATCATTCTGTAGCATTTTGTTAGAAGAAGAAAAATATGATAAAGAAGTTAATGTCTTTTGTGAATGATAAGGCAGGTGCTAAAGACCAATATCACTCTAGTAAGGAAAGAAATGACAAAAAGGTTACCTCTCCTAAACAAAGGAATCATTCTCCTAGACATAACTTAGGAGATGGAAAAAATGGGTAAGACTCCTAAAAACAAGGAAATTAAATTGTGTTCCCATTGTAAAAAGAATGGTCGTGATGTTAAGATGTGTTGTCAAATATGATCCTTCATTACCAACATTGGAAAGTTGTTAAAAGGAAAATAATGTCAAACCAACAGTTGGGGATCTAACTCATGTAGATGCTCATTTTGGTACTGATGAGGAAAAACCACCTAAACGAGAAAAACCAATTAAATTGGATGGGTAAAACATTCCTCAATTTTATGTTTACATTGTAGTAACTGTAGATATCATGCAAAAAAATTCATAGCTAATGTTTGGGAATTCCTGATGTATATTAAAGAAAGGAAATTTTTCCCATATGTGTGATATTAAACTTTGAAATTTTATGGAAATCACCTGTATAGAAATTGAGTGACAGGTTTAAAATACTCAAGTTATTTTATCACAGTCAAGGTAGAAAAATTCCATTTCTAAGCAGTATGTAGGGATATGTGCATCATCAGAATGTCTAATTTTGAAACTTGCAGTTTTATAATGTTGTCATTTGTGTAAATTTATGGATATGCTTATAAGACCCATTCAGGCACCTGTTTTATATTGTAATAAATAGATTAAATTATTGTATCCACATATGTTTATTTGCACTAATTTTTAAGACCACCATTTTGGGAAAAAAAATATTTTTGTAACTATCAGGTGTGGTTGCAATTAGGGTGTAAATTTATTACACTAACAAACTGGTTTAAAAAGTTACACTGGGTGATATTTTTTGTAGATTATGGTAGTTAAAGGATTTGGGGTAAGAATACAATTTTATATCTATCCTTTTACAATTGATTATGTATGGATAAAATTGGAAGATTTAAATGGATTCATTTTGTTGACTATAGCTATTTTTGGGCGTTGGTAGTCTAATTTATTATAGATAGTGAATATTTGCAGTTGTTACATTTTTAGATGGACAATGGGCACTAGTCTAATTGTGGGAAATTTACATGTCTGGTATATTGATCAGTATTTATAGAATTATAATTTTTGTAACACAACTATATCACAAAATGAAAGTTGAACACTAGCTTTCCATAAGAGAATGGGTGTTATTATCTAGTCATTATTCGTGATGACATTACAGTGGGTTTGACATGCACGCACAGTTATGTGCTAGAGTTGATAGGGTTGACAAGGGTGCAACATTTCAGTTGAACACTATCTTAAAAGGTGTTATTATGTAGCACACAATTGGTTATGTAATTAGATAATCAACTATTTGCTCTTTTATTAACCATATAATGTTATTTCAGGTTCTTGTATTTGTCTGTGTAATGACAAGAAAAGATAACATGTTATCTTGGGTTAATAAACAACTTTATTTGGATAAAAATCACCTTCTCAATATGAGGAGTAATTAGGTCATAAATTTTAGTGTCAAGCATGTATCCTTAAACTTCCCTAAACGCATAAGGGAATGGTGCAAAAGATCCAATCAGAGAGATTTCCTATGACTATAATAACGTGAAAAACATGAACACTCATGAGATCAAGAATGGGTCCAGTAAAAGTTGCGGTCAACTGGAAGGTCAATCACATGGGTCAACAAGGTCCATGACGACATGTATGTATGCAAAAATGGCCAAGTGGCTCAATCAGCAATGGACAAGTGACAAAAGGTGGAAATTCATGTTTGGGAACCTCCAGTCTTCGACAGTCATATGGTAAAAGGTCGGCTATGGAGTTATTAGCTAGTGGGATCCACTTTTGTATCAGAGGGGGGACCCTGCCACCGTGAGGACTATATTATTATCACTGAAATGGTAGGTCCTCAAAATAGCACACAACTTTCCAAGATTTCTATTTTCTTAAGAAATATGCCTATCTAGAGTCGACATGTGACTATATGTTGCAGAGCTAAGTCCTATGCATTGCATGGGGTCTATATGTTCCGCATAAAATGGGTATATATCTCAACACGGGAGAGCTATGTTATCTCCCAAGCTTGGTGGGGTGGTCAAATCCTCACCGAGGCCTATATTATTCTCAATGGTCATATTCCATATCATAATGTTATCTAATTCCACATTGACTAGGTCATGTTTTATCTCCTTATTGGTGCATTATATTATTTTCCACACATTTGTTAAGCCTGCCAAACATTGGATTTGCCATGAATTTCATTCAAACTGCCACCCAGGCATTACCCTATGTCTCCTTATCCCCTTATCTCTCCACATTTCCACACAGCCACCTCATATAATGTTAGGAAATAAGGGATAAAATATGTGGAATAATCCCTCACATAATCGCAACAGTAGAAACTAATATGTAGAAAATATTACAGATCTCAAATAAAAGTGCAGAATAAAATAACACAACACAAAGAGACAATATTTAACGTGGTTCACCCAATTTGGGCTACGTCCACCAAGAATCACTTGCTCAGATTTTATTACAAGCCACCACTCTCTCAATACAATACCCAGATCTGTTTGGAGCTATGCTCAACAAACTCTACAGAATTCACACCCTGAATTCAAAGCACATCTGCAATGTTTTTCATACATCTATCATATGCATAAAACCATATAAATAGACAACTGCTTAAGTAGTTTTACAAAACCATGGGTATCAAAACCATGGGCAAAAAACCGTCCCATAAACCTATGGGTCAAAATCCCGCCCATATGAGAAAATCACATTTCCCGATATATCGGGCACATTTTAAGGCCCAAAAAAAAAATCGGGGGCTGTGCCCCCAAATCTGACCCCTTCCTGGGGAGGATACATGAAAAGTGTACAGTAATCTTAGTGTACAGTCTTCAACACTTTCACACATGAAAATAGGCTCCACAACCTAACAATCTCCCACTTGGAGACTAGTTTTCCTCTGAGAAAAATTCTCAACCCTTCACTAGTTTCCGTGAAGACCAACCAAAGTTGAACACAACTTCAGTTTTTCCCTTGTGACCACCTTGGTCATCATGTCTACAGGATTCTGACTGGTATGGATCTTCTCCAGCTTCAACTTCTCTTCCTCCAAAGCTGTCCTGATGAAATGGTACCTTAACTATATATGCTTCATCCTAGAGTGGAAAGTAGAGTTCTTAGCTAGGTGTATAGCACTTTGACTATCACTATGTAGTTTTCCTTCCTCCTACTTATGCCCCAACTCCTCAAGCAATTGTTGTAACCAAATCATTTCTTTGCTTGCCTCTGTGGCAGCAACATACTCAGCCTCTATGGTTGACAAAGCCACCAGCTTCTGTAGTCGTGAAATCCAGCTCACTGCTGTCCCACCTACAGTGTAAATATAACCTATCGTGCTCCTCCTGCTGTCTACATCTCCAGCCATATCTGAATCTACATAACCACACAAAGTGGTGTCTGATCCACTATAGCACAAAACTGTCTCCATGGTCCCTCTCAAATACCGAAGGATCCACTTTACTGCCTGCCAGTGATCTCTACCTGGATCACTCATAAATCTACTCACCACTCCCACTGCATGGGTAATATCAGGCCTGGTACACACCATGGCATACATCAAACTACCAACTACTGATGAGTAAGGTACCTTGGACATTTGGTTTCTCTCCTGCTCTGTCTTGGGACACTGCTCCTTTGATAACTTGAAATGGCCTGCCAAAGGAGTCCCAACCGGTTTAGCATCCTGCATATTAAACCTCTCCAAGACTTTCTTAATGTACTCTTCTTGAGATAAAGTCAGCTTCCGTTCCTTCCTATCCTGAGATATCCTCATACCAAGGATTTGTTTGGCTGCCCCCAAATCCTTCATAGAAAAGGATTCACTTAGCTGCTTCTTGAGTACTTTTATTTCCTGCATGTTTTTACCTGCAACCAACATGTCATCCACATATAGACACATGATAATATAACTGCCATCCTCAAATTTCTTTGTATACACGCAATGGTCAGAATGACATCTAATATAACCTTGCTCCATCATGAAGCTATCAAATTTCTTATACCATTGACGTGGAGCTTGTTTCAAGCCATACAAGCTCTTCTTCAGTTTGCACACCATCTCCTCTTTACCTTTGACCTCATAGCCCTCTAGTTGTTGCATATATAGTTCCTCCTCCAAATCACCATGGAGAAATGCAATCTTTACATCAACTGTTCTAAGTGCAAGTCTTCTGCTGTAACTATTCCAAGAACAGTTCTAATAGAAGTCATTTTTACTACATGAGAAAAAATCTCATCAAAATCTATACCTTTTTTCTGTGCAAACCCCTTGACCACCAACCGGGCCTTGTATCTTTTCTTGCCTCCTTCTTCCTCTTTAACTCTGACACCCACTTGTTCTGTAATGCTCTTTTTCCTTCGGTAGCTTCACCAAATCCCAAGTTTGGTTCTCCATGAGAGCCTGATGCTCCTCATCCATGGCTTGCTCCCACTTCTTCCTGGCATCTACCTGCATTGCTTCATCAAAACTCTCTGGTTCTCCACTATCAGTGAGTAATAAATAATAAAGAGAAGGAGAAAAATGTTTAGGTTCTCTTCTTACCCTAGAAGACCTCCTCAATATAGGAGTTTGGGGTTCCTGTTGAGTAGGTTCCTGAACTGATTCATGTGTCACTTTCCCATCCGGAAGATCCTCTACCGCTGCATATTCTTTCTTGGATTCTTCCCTGTTTTCCTGCAATTGTTGCTTATACATGACTTTCTCATTAAAGACCACATCCCTAGATCGAATGATTTTCTTGTCCTTAATACTCCAACATTTATATCCAAAGTCATCACCACCATAACCAATGAAAGTACATTTTTTTGACTTAGCCTCTAGCTTGGTCCTATCATCCTTGTCTATATGAACAAACACCTCACATCCAAAGACTCTAAGAAATGAATAATCAACTTTCTTACCATACCAATCCTCCTCAGGTATGCCTCCATCGAAGGCACTTAAGGGTCCTCTGTTTATCAAGTACACAGCTGTGCTCACCGCTTCTACCCAAAAAGAAAGAGGCAGTCCTCCATGTAACCTCATGCTCCTAGCACGTTCCATTATTGTTCTGTTCATCCTTTCTGATACCCCATTCTGCTGCGGAGTTCTTGGAACCATCTTTTGCCTGCAGATTCCATTCTTAGAACAGTAATCATCAAATTCATTACTGCAATACTCCCCTCCATTATCTGACCTGAGACATTTTAGCTTAAGACCTGTTTCATTCTCTACCAAGGCTTTCCATTTAACAAAAGTGTCAAATACATCAGATTTGTTTCTAATACAATAAACCCAAACTTTCCTTGTTACATCATCAATAAAAGTAACATAATAACTTAAACCCCCAAGAGATGATACCTGAGCCAGCCCCCACACATCAGAATGCACCAACTCTAACTTACTCTCTTTCTTTATAGGTCCAACCTTGAGAAACCTTACTCGCTTTTGTTTCCCATATATGTAGTCCTCACAGAACTCCAAACCTGTTTCTGTATATCTAGGAAAATCCTTCTTTATGATCTCCATGCCCTTATGGCTCATATGACCGAGCCTATAGTGCCACAATGTTGTATCTACTTCTGAAGCCACAAGATTACAATACATTAGTATTATCAGTGGTTAAATACAAGGTTCCAACCTTCTTACCTCTTGCCACCACAAGAGCACCCTTGGTAACCTTCCAAGAGTCTGCTGTAAATATCACAGTACAACCATCACTTCCCAACTGCCCTGCCGATATCAAATTTCATCCTTAATGTAGGCACATGTTTAACATCCTTCAATAGCCATGTATTCCCATTCTGCATCTTAACTTGAACAGAACCTTTTCCAACTATGCTGCAAGGATCATCATCACCATGGAAAAACATGCCCAAAATCCCCTTGAACATAATCAACAAAATAATGCCTATGTGGAGTAGCATGAAAAGAAGCCCCTGAATCTAAAACCCAAGATTCAGTAATATTGTGCAAAGAAAGGATCAAAGCATCCTGACATATATTACCCGTTGCCACATTTGCCTCTTTGTTTTCTTTTTGTTGTTTCTTCTTATCCCGAAGCTCCCAACAGTCCTTCTTTGCATGCCCAAGCTTTCCACAATTCCAGCATACAATCTTGCTTCTTGGATTTTGACCTTGCCCGATCTTTTGATTTTCCACGGTTTCTTCTATTTTTGTGTCTCCCTCTAGTTTCCACTGTTAAAGCATTCCCTGAAGTAGAAGATTCCCCAGAGCTTTTTCTTCGCATTTCCTCACTTAGAATCACCCCTACAACATCCTCAAACTTCAACTTCGAGTTAGCTGGAACCGAGTTACATACCGCCATTACCAGGCTATTCCAAATCTCAGGTAAAAAGCACAAAATTAATAAATCCCTAACTTCTTCATCAAATTCTATTGTAACCGAAGCTAGCATATTCACTACCGTATTGAAATCATTTAAATGATCTGCTATTGAACTATTCTCAGAAATCTTCATATTAAACAAATTTTTCATTAAAAATATCTTATTAGAGGCAAAGGGTTTTTCATACAACTTCCCTAATGCATCCATTAGATTCTTTTGTAGTCTTTTCCTTTGAAACATTAAATAATACCGAAGATGCAAGACACAGCCGAATTGTTCCAAGTGCCTTCCGATCCAACAAATCCCATTCCGCATCTGTCATACTCGAGGGTTTGTTCACCTTCTCAGACAGCGGAGTATAAAGATCCTTTTGATAAAGGTAATATTCCATCTGCATTTTCCAAAGACTAAAATTCTACCCGTTGAATTTATCAACTCTAGATCTCCCATAATCTGCCATAGCTCCCACTCAAGATAAAACTTTCCCTGTGATTCAACTCTTCAGCAAACCAAACCAGACTCTAATACCAATTGTTAGGAAATAAGGGATAAAATATGCGGAATAATCACTCACAGAATCGCAACAATAGAGACTAATATGCAAAAAATCTTAAAGATCTCAAATAAAAGTGCATAATACAATAACACAACACAAAGAGACATTATTTAACATGGTTCACCCAATTTGGGCTACGTCCACCAAGAATCACTTGCTCAGATTTTATTACAAGCCAAAACTCTCTCAATACAATACCTAGATCTGTTTGGAGCTATGCTCAACAAACTCTACAGAATTCACACCCGAATTCAAAGCACATCTGCAATGTTTTTCATACATCTAGAATATGCATAAAACCATATAAATAGACAACTACTTAAGTAGTTTTACAAAACCATGGGCAAAAACTATCCCATAAACTTATGGGTCAAAATCCCGCCCATATGAGAAAATCATGTTTCCCAATATATTGGGCAAGCTTTAAGGCCCAAAAAAAATTGGGGGGCTGCGCCCCCGAACCTCGGTGAGGATACATGAAAAGTGTACAGTCTTTAACACTTTCACACATGAAAATAGGCTCCACAACCTAACATATACTACACATCCCAAACCATTTGGCCTTACCACTTTACCCCCATATGACCACAAAACTATGCAAAGGCATAGCTTAGGCATCTAACCATGATCCAACAAAATAACTCTACAAACAACCAAATTCCCACACCGACGCATATATAAACCACCCTCTCACCTTTTAAGAAAGGAATATGTGATGAAGTCCCTTAATTATAAAAATAAATGCAAAGATAGGGTCTTGAACCTTGCACGGTGAGCTAAAAGGATAGACACCTTACCATTGCACCTGAGGGTTTGAAGTAATATAAAATGGGGTCGATTATATTTATAGAGGGACAAAGAATCGACTGTGTATACATCTTGCTATACTGAAGCTTTGGACGCCATTAGAGAGTCATGGACGTATGACACAGACAAGAAAAGAGCAGGGAAGCACACCATAAGGTTTATTCTTCCATTTTGATTGTATTTGCATTTGATCTCGTGTATTATTACAATTATTTATAATGGAACAATTTTCATGACTTGGGGATGTAGGCCAAGTTTTCCAAACTCTGTAAGCATATGAGTGTCACTATTTTTCTTTGAATTTTATGTTGTAGCTATTTAATTGTGCACAATAAATATTTTAATTTTATTTCCTTTTGATGAAGTTGAATTTTTAATAGTAAATCCATTCTCTTTTTGGAGTACGAACAGTCAAAGACGAATCAGTTTAAACTTTCAGAATTTTCCACTAAATGAGCATTTTTAATAGATTTTTAAAGACTTAATCAAATAGGTCTTTTGAGAACTAGATGTACATAAAATGTTTTTAAGTCAATTCAACTGCATTTTAATTTTTGAATGAGAAGGTGTTGTTGTTAGTAGAATAAAATAGAAGTTTATTACTCCATATTTTGATATCCTTGAGCATATGAAGCAAACCAAAGTTAATATGCCAATATGGGATTCCTTATCTCTTTTTGGACAAAAGCATATTTTGCAAGAAGATTTGTCTAACCTCAGGCTCTCTATCCGACCATCCAAATAACCATCCAGGGTTGTGCTTACCAATACACCTGATCAAAAATATTCTAAAAAATCAAGATATTAAGTCATCTCCCTTCTATGTTTCATTGATCATAGGTCAAAATCTAGTTCTCAACTGCATGATTGATTCTAGATCCTCTATCTCAGTTATGCCCAAGCAAGTTGTTGAAAAACTCGGTCTATATTATGAGCCTCTTTCTAAAGGAGTATTTTATCTTGATGGAATACCTGTAGAGACCCTTGGGGTCATCAGAATACTGAGCTTAACCTTGCAATTATCCCCCAACTTCTCTATTCCTTGAGATGTTTTAAGTATTGATATTCCTCCTCTCTTTTCCTTGTTCCTTTCTAGAGATGTCATTGACAAAATTGGAGGTTACTTATCATCATATTCATCTCACATGTTATTTAGAATAAGGTATGTCACCAAAGTTACCATAATATCTGAACCCGTCTCATCAAATCACATAGAGCCTTATGTTCCTAGTGTCATTGACTCAAATTGTATGATCATAGAAGAAGAATACCAACCAGCTGATTAAGAGCCTACCACACTTCTTGAGGGAATTCTTGATTTATTGCTTAATGAGTGGGCTACTCAAACTATTCCTATTTATTCATATAGCTATATCGAAGAAGTAGGTATAATAACATATTGTGTACATGATGAAAATCTTATTATTCATAATCTTCTCAAAATAAATTAGCAAGATGGAGGTTTATGGAAATTGTACTTTGATGGGTCAAGAAGTAAGAATGAAACAAATGGAGGTATCATGTTGATTTCCCCAACAAATTTAAGTAATTATCATATATTATATTTCAGTTTAATTGCACTGATAACAAAACTGAATATGAATCCCTTATGCACGGTCTTCAGTGGGAAAGGAAGATAGAAGCAAAGTAATTGCAAGTTTTTAGTGATAGTGAGTTGTTGGTTAACTAAGTTAGAGGACATGTTGAAGCTAAGAATAACTTGCTAAGATATTACAAGAACAAGATATGGGATTTAATAGAAGATTTTGATGCTTTCAATATTCAATCTATTCCCATAGTGAAGAACAAACATGCATATAGGTTGGCCACCAATAGTGCTCAGGTTAACATTCCAGATCGAATCAAGAAATATAAAAAATATAAATATATATAGATAGTGGTAAGACCTTCTATCCCAAACAAAAATATAAATTGGAAAGTGTTTGAATCAAATCAAAAAATTATTAATTTTTTACAAGAGTAAGCTGAATTTTCAGTGAAAAATCAGAGAGATTGTAATAACCGTATGATGAACATATTATTCGAATAAAATATAACAAGATACCTCAAGGTTTGATTACTCTTGCGTCCATATTTAACACAAATCATCAAGTCAGAAGTGAGAAGTCCAATATGATGATCAAATAAGATGATTGTGAATCAATCAACATTGGTAATGAAAAAACCCTCAAATTGGGTAAGGTATGTAATGGCGATGAAAATATTTCTTTTGTTAAACTTGCTCAATAATTTGATGATGTTTTTACATGGAGATATGATAATTGACGGGTTTTAATCCAGATTTATCTCAACATACGACATAATTGAATTTAAAGATAAAACCAGTCCGCCAAAAGCAGAGACCCGTCAAACCAAAAAATGAACCATTGATGAAGCAAGAGTTGGATAAATTGATCAAATCTAACATTATTTTCCATGTCAAGCACTCATCTTGGGTGGCCAATTTGGTCACACCGCAAAGTACAATATGTAACAAGTGATTAAAAACATTATGTAAGTAATATATGCAAGCATAGATAAGATACATGATGCAAATGATGTACTCATGAGAAAACGTATATGACAGTTTACAATTCCTTTGTGACAATGTAACTATTGGAAATAGTGGGAGTTCTAGCTGAAATGTTTATTCTCAATAAAGATAAATGATTTTTCAGCGTGTTTTTTATAAAAAGGTTTTCCCACTTATATCTTGTGTCTTTTTTTATTTGATTTCATGTTTATGTATGAAATATTATATCTAATGCATTGTGTAATATAATTCTATCATAATTTGTTGTTTAAACGTAAACTATAATCTTCAGAAATCTAGTTTGGTGGATAATTAAATTTGTGCTATTATTTATCCCTGTGGTTTCCCTAACATGGTATTAGAGTAGGTGTTTATGCTCGTAGATGATAGATCTTGTTGTTTTTAATTTACAAGTGCAAATAATATTGTAGATCTAAATTACTTGAATAATTTCAAGACCCACAACACCCTAACCTATGTTGCATGGTTGTTTTAGTCCTACAAGGTGCACAAACCCTAATTCATGTGAATTAAGATAAATTTGGAGTTCTTGGATGATTTAAATTAGTATGGATGATCAAAACCTAAGGTGATATTAACTCTAAATAGTTAGATCTATTTTTAATCATATGTGGCCTTCCTCTATATTTTCTAGTTTTTCGTGGATTTATCCTTATTTCATAGGATTTTCTTTGCTCTATAGCTTATTCACATATTTCACATCATTCATTTGTCTTGTATAGCGTCGCATTTTCTTCGTGTCTCTCTACTCTGTTACACAGCATTTATGTGTTTTGAATGGTTTCTTATTTACTCCACATCATTTTCCTTCTTTGTATGGAACCATTACTTATTGTATGGATTTTAATCTTTTTCCACGGTAGTCTGTATTTTATTTTTTTGTGGAATTTGCTTTTTCCTTATAGAAGTCCCTTATTTCACTATCTTTCTTTTCACATTGTGAGCTTGTTCTTGTCCAATGAAAATCTTTCTTCGCAGACTTCCTTTATCTCTTTGACTATTTTCTTTATTCCGCAGATTTCCCTAGTGTTATGGATTGTTTCCTTTTTCTGTGGACTTCCTCTATCTCGCAAATTATTTTTTACGTTTCGCAGATTTCGTTGGTCTCAGGGATTTTTTCCTTTATCTGGTAGACTTATCTTATTCTATAGGCATCTTGTTATTCTGCGGCTTTTACCTTATTATCCTATGGAACACTAAAAATTTCAGAACTCCCACATAAATCTATTCCTTTATATTGTGGCTTCTAAACTTGGAATTTTTATATATTCCTTATTCTTACCTTGCAGCTTGTGTTTTTTGTTTTGAAACCTCTCTACTGATTTTTCCTACCTTGTTTGAAGATTATCTTTTTTTTTAGAAATCTTCATTTTTTATAATTCTATGGAATATTGTTTCCTTGCTCCGTGTATTTTAAAATTTAAAAAAGATATATCTTATCAACTATTTCCTTGTGGCCTCTCGATCCTTTGTTTTTGTGTTTTTAGGCCTCCCTACATGGTTCTCATGATTTTTTAGTGTGTTTACTAAATTACAAGAATTTCCTAATTGTTTTAAATCGACATAATTGGAGACGCCAGTTTTTGATATCCCTTGTTCCTCATCCCGTGTCATCATCACAATTCTACCCGTCATCATCACATTGTACATACATACCTCTCTTATCATTAAAATTCCCCCATTCCTCCTAAATTCTATTTATCCCTTTAAATTTTTATCCTATCTTAATCACATAATTAATTTTTGTTAACTTT
This sequence comes from Taxus chinensis, assembly GCA_019776745.2. Lineage (NCBI taxonomy): Eukaryota > Viridiplantae > Streptophyta > Pinopsida > Cupressales > Taxaceae > Taxus > Taxus chinensis. Next base: position 646,578,689 of record CM034156.1, read on the forward strand.
TTTTTAAAAATATACCTTAATAGGAAGATGATTTCAAAAATTGTCAAAATTTCTTGAACCTTCTTTAGAAGTTTTTCTTTCCTGAAAGTGTTTTCAAATTTTTATGCTTCCAAACTTCGAAGTCAGAATTTTTTGAATTTAGATTTTGAGGGTTTTCTTTTTTAGATTTTTCAGTCGATTACAAAACAAATGTTTTGTTTAAGGTTCCGAACTCCGAAATCCTAAAAGTCTAAAATTTTTGAACTTCAGACTTTCAGGTTTCAGAGTCCTCTTTGGAATTTTCATCATTTTGGCTGCCAGTCTCCGAACTCTAAAACTCCGAAGTTCCAAAATTTTGGAACTTCAAACTTTTTGGTTTCGAAGTTTTATGTTACCTTTGTGGATAATTTCACTCCAGCATTCCGAAGTCTGAAACTCTGAAGCTCCAAAATTTTGTAACTTCAAAATTTTGGGGTTTCAAACTTCGAGTTTCATATTGTAATGATCACAATTCATTTGAAATTTTTGGGGGTTGCAATTTCAGAGATTTCACAAAAATTTAATTTCTAACTACCCCACAAGTGTTGACTTCTGAGCATTAATTTTAGGGTTTCCTATATAAACTTGAATTTTCAACTATCATTTTCTCCTAGCTTTTGCTCTAACACTTTGATTTTACTACACCATTTTGTATTTTCAGGCATCATTTTCAAGGTAAATTTTTTAAGTTATTTCTTTTTGGTTTATGATTGATCAAGGATTTTTTGTTGGTTTCTTTTTTATCTATTTTTGTTTCTTGAAATGGAAACTCCTATCATTCATTATTCGTCTTTAACCATGTAGTCTGATTCTTTTCTCAATACTGCAAGCTTCAATTCATGTAGGAATCTAGTCTCATCAAATCAAAGTATTGTGTAACAAGTTCCTCACAGATCTTCAGAGCATTTAACTTACGTTCTCTCAAAACTGTGCATTTCAACAATTTAAGAGCTTTAGGAGTTCACTTTTCTGACTTTGCAGTTTCAGGGCTTTTAAAGGTTGGCTTTTAGGGATTTCGAGAGTGGAGTTTCAGAGATTCGATTTTTGAAGTTTCAAAAATGTGAGGAGTTTGGGTTTTTGGAGGTTTGTACTTCGGAGTTAAAGCCTTTTCGGAGTTGCCATTTTCTGACTTTCGGACTTCAAAATTTCAGAACCTTTACGGTTTCTTAAAAAAATTCAAAGATCAATCGGATTCCAAATTCTGAATTAAAGTCAACTTCCTCATCAAAGGGAAAGGGAAAGATGAAGTACACATTCTTAAGAGTTTCTCCTCACTCATGCCTATCTTCAAATTTGGGGAATATTGGAGATATTGATCTTGGATAAGTAGACTTTCCAAATTTCTAGGAAAGATTAAAGGCCCCTAATAAAAAGCCTTGGATGCAGGCCATTTTTGATAGTGGGCTTACACTCGCTATAGATTTTCCTTCATCCATCCATTGTCCCCAATTTTTCTTGTCCACAACAACCCACTTTGATAAGAATTCTAAATGAGTAAAAGATGATGATGACAAGGTCATGATTAGGTTGGACACCGATTTATTTAAAGATTTATTTAAACTTCTAAATGTTGAAGAGTATGCAAAAATTTCACGAGAAAGCACAATTGAAGATTGGGATAAAGAAACTAAACTGTGTACAAAGCTCATGGTGAAGATTTACTTCACCAAGAATGTTGTCAAGCTTCCTAAAACATTGTTCTACTCATATTTCATCTAGGAAGAAAATGATCTTATTGTATTGTTGAGTAGATTCTTGGGTCTCGCTTCGACAAGGGAATTTAAAGAATGGAAGTTTTTTTAATGCTACTATTAAGAAAAATAAGGAGTTCATACACTGGGGGAACTTATCGGTATCTCAATTTGTTTTCAATTGAGCAATGTCTTGAATTCTAAAATCTTGTTCATGACTTCCTTCCTTGTTTATTTTGCAGCTGCCATGAGAGAATTCAATGGTTTGAATACAAAAGGTGTTAGAAGTGTGTTGTATATTTATGAATTTTATCCTCAAATTACAATGGAAGAAGAAAAAAAAACATTTCCATAGGGTCAATGATGCCTTTTTTCTATTCTCCTTTATCGTTTTGATAAAAAATTATATCATTGAAGAATTTATGATGAAGCTTTTAAAGAGGTAAGGGAATGGGGAGCCATCTATCTTAGGGTCCCAACATTCACATAAATCAGGATTCCAAGTTTCTTGGGTTCCCCTAGAAAATTACCAAGATGTCCTACCGATAAATCAATTTTGTTAGAATTGTTTCAAGAATTGTTGGATTCTCATAATATTCAAAATAAAAAACATAAGGCAGGAGTCCAGTTTCATATTTCAATAGGAAGATATAACTGTGCAAGTATTTAACAGGTGAAGAATGTGGATGGAGAAATTTCTGAATTTACCTTGCGAAATTTCCATCCCAGAACTAATTTTGATTACTAAGGTAAGTTCAGTGAAACAGGATTGGCCAGTTCTCACATTCCTCAGCTAGAGGATATTTTGAATCATTGTCAGAATGAAATTATTATCAGACAACGAGAATATGAAAGGTTGAATTTGGATGAACTTAAACAATTCGGTATTTTTGATATTCCAGAAGGAATGGAGGATGATGATGAAGTATTGGATCTAGTGTACATGATCAAAAATGTTGCCAATCAACATTTTCCATGGATTTATTGGTACTAAGAGGAATGTTGTAATAATAAGGAAAGGGTGGGGCCCACTATAAAAAATACATATGATTGGTTAGATACCTTGGGAATTTCACCCAATGGATTAGATCAATCTATAAAAATTGAATCCCAACCAACATTGAGTCTCCCTACGCACACAAAAGGAAAGAGGTCTACTCAAAAGGCCAATACAACTCCAAGGAAGATCTCATTTGTTGTTGGAAGTTACTCTCTTTCAAAACCTTCTACTGTGAAGGTTGTGTCCTCTACAACACAAGTATTAGAAGTTATTGATTCCCCCATTGTATCACAAGATTTTCCACCCCATCCCTCACTACCATTCTCACCATCTTCAAATTCACTTCTCTCATCATTACTTATTGTTCCTTCACTCATCTCTGCTTTTCCATTCCCATCCATGGCCCAAGTTTTTTCATCTCTTCCTATTCTCTCAGTGAGGGAAATGATTGGGTCTCTAGTTTCCACTCCATTTTCACAACAGTTTTCATTTCCTTCCATTTCAACTTTTAGCCCCATTGTATCCGCTCTTGAGGCTATTCTCACTTCTGCCCCATCTATCATTACCACCTCCATTTCATTACCAACTGATATTACCAGTGTTATTGTTTTATCTAGTTCTCCATGCATTGAATCAACCATGCCACTTTTGTCTACATCCACTATACTTTAATGGTTATATCACCAAACCCCAAAGTAGAAGAAGAAGATTCCCCTCGTAGATGTGATAGATCTGAGCGTGATGGAACTTAATCTGAAGGTTCAGGACAAATGACAACAGATCATGTCTAGTTTATAAAATAATCTAATCAGGACAAAGGTTCATGGAGGTAGCTACTCCTGTTGAGGGAAAAACTAAAGAAACCATTGCGGAAATAGATTATAAAATCTTTAGGTTTTCACTAGGGAAGGCAACACATGAAGTCGCCAAACAGGATGTTCAAGTGGCCCTTTGAAATTTGTTGGAGAAGTATGATAAAGATAAAGTCTTCAAGGATGAATTGAAGTCAAAGGTTGAATAGCTTAATGCTCTTTTAAGGAAAGTAACACAACCCCCTCCGACTAATGATTCTTCAACTACAACTGCTTTGACAATTTCTTCTAGTTTGGATGATATTTCATATCATGAAATTGAGAATATAGGTCAGAAGGGAAGATCAGTAGATGGATGGATAGATCATATGCTTTAGGAAGCTAATCCATTGATCAAAACAACTATTGAATTATATAATGATTTTCAAACTAAAATAATTTCCATTCACGGGATAGATAAAGTCCTCTCCGAGGAAAATAATAATTTGAAAATGAATTTGACTATATGGGGAGAGATTAGAGATTTGGACCCTAATTTACTCCTCCAAAAAGGAGTAATTTATGATACTTATAAATTATTTGAGTTTCAAAAAGATGTGGAATTTAGATCCCATGTATTGCAATATTTTATCAAGAAATTGGATGATAAGTGCATGGAAATAATGGACAACTTAAATGATATTTCAAAAGAGTTTGATAATATCGATTGCAAATTTTTCAATGAGAATATTGATGCTCTTCCAGTTGACCAAATTAAATCAAATTTTAAAGATTTGGTGAAGAAATATGATGAAGTTACAAAAACCTTCAATAACGATTCAATTGATAAGTGTAGTCATTTTTTACACCCACCAAAGAACAAGGGAATCCCATGCGCATTGGCCTATCACCCAACGGGTGCTAGGCACTCACCCGAGGCATGCACAGGTGATGAGTCTATTATTTATGTGAGTTTAGTGGGAAACATCATCTATGATAGGAACTTAAGGAGAGTGAGCAAAAATGAGACATGCAATCTGAAAGAGTTGGTGAGAATCATATTGAAAACTATGCACCATGATGAAGTTACACTTTGAAGGAAACGTAATAGCTCCATCGTAATCACAAGGAGGAATCAATCAATCAATAGAATAGCTTGCATAACAGAGCAAAGCTTGCACATAGAAAAAGATAGCGGAGTGTCTTGGCATACTCATAAATGTCAAATGAAGGGATACATATAGGGTGTTGAGTAACCCTAGTAACATGACACACAAGAAAAACCTAAACCTAACCCTAAACATATAGGATCCCACACACCAACATAATCATCATAGAGATCAGAACAACTTTTAGACCAATGCAATCATTCCAAATAGAAATATACTTAACAAATTATAGGATTGAACCAAAACAGAAAGGAAAATGCATAAGGATTCATACTCATTTCATAAACATACATGAAACAGAACTATGAAGATATGTGTATGGACTAGAATCATTAATGATCATATTCAAATAAGTTGGTAGCCTCATTACATCCATTAAATCCATTACAGAACATCATAGTATGGCATACTTAAGTCATACATCATGACTGGATTTACATCCCTTAGCTCTCAAAAATAAAATTTACAATCTGAAGCCCCTTGATGTATCCTTCTCTTATATTTTATCTACGTAAACCAATACAACTCCTTGAAGAATTTTCATAGAGCTTTCCTCTATATTGATTTACCTCCCTTTTCTTATGTGGGTGCTTGTATTTATAGGCCTCTCGAACTACCAACTCACCTTTCTGAGGCTTTAGATCCATCACCAAATGTCCCAATGTGGTCCTCCATGGGAGCATGCTCCTCTAGGCCTGAGCTCTCCACTCCTTGTCGTGATGGTCTTCTAGAAGCTTCCAACGCAGGGTATATCCCTTCCTAGGCCAACCTGTCACCAGGCTGGCACCTTATCCATTCATCATGTGCAGGTGGGTCATGCTTTTCTCGTGTCCTACTTAATACGTCAAATACGGCTAAGTCCTGAGACCTTGTTCTACCAATGCATAGCATGCATCCTTCTAAAACCCTCCTAGAACACTGCCTTGCGCGCCTTATCCTTGCGCGCCCACCCCTCAACTTAGGCCTTGCGCGCTCATGCCCTTTTTTGTACTTAGTCAATATTTTAGGGGCCCAACATCACCCCACACTTTACCTGTTCTCTACCCTCGGGAACACTTCTTCAAAGAAAAGAAAATAAGAATTACAATAGATTTAACATCTTGGGACAAGAATAAGGGATTGAAGAATTGGGAAAGATGAAAGAATGGGGAAGTGTTATCATTACTACAACAAGATAGGAAAATCTCTTTGCAAATTAGCCTCTAACTTGTTCCAGGTATCGACTTCATTTTGTGCTCTCTAGCAGAGGTTACCGACTAGGGCACTTACCTCCTCAAAACCCAGTACATCTCCTCGAGTGTTCATTGTTTCAAAAATTCCTTCCAATTCCTTGCCCGTGTCCTCAAGCGCATCCATCCTTCTTGTAATTTGTGGGTACAACTCCTTCAGCCAGTTTTTAATTGAACCTTGTAAGGTTTCAATAGCTTCTGACTTCTTCTTAACCTTAGCTAGGATCCTCTTCCGCTTCGCTCTGTTTCCTTTGTTCTTCTCTTGGAATCCCTTGAGCTCTACCTCATGAGTGGTGACTAGAATACTCACCACTCTATCTTTATCTACGTAATTTTCATACACAGCCTCGGCAGTATGGGTAGCAATTTTCACATTAGCAAGAACTTTGTTGTACTCAGAAATTATTGCTACAACATTCAATTTGTCCTCCTTTTCCAGGTGCGTTGATACTTCTTCTGTGGGTTCTAATGCCAATGGCTTCCTTTCCATGGTGAGGATATGTGTTAAGTCTTCTAGGCACTCCAGGGAAGATCCATACTTTTGTGTGGGTGGTGCTAGGTCCAAATTCTTCAAAATAATGGCATATGTGATGGATTCTACATTCTTGTATACCTCGCACACCCTTACCTTTTCTTCCCTTAGTTCACGCTTTACTTGTGTGCTGATTATTTCCTCCTGTTTTAATTCCTTGGTTCTTTCTTCTATCTCTTCTTCCCTCTTCTCTAGTTCTTCCTCTAGGAATTTTACCCTGTCATTCCTCCCAAATAACTTGGCTTCTAGTTCAACCAAGACCTTATTCAACGCATTATAGACTTGTTCATCCGAAATCTGCTGAGCGCTCACCAAGGGGTTGTCTCCTTTTGACTCAGGCACCTTCATTATTGCTCCTTGGCTTACTTTGAATTATGGCTCGTTGATGTGTGACTCAATTTCCCAAGAGAGCATCTTCCTCTTTCGAGGGTATGCACCTTCCTCATCAAATGACTTCATGGCCGAGATTTTCTCTGTTGGCATTGTGCTTTGGAAATACACGTGCAACACCTTGGTTGGATCATCAATATAGTCCATTCTTGGTCTCTAGATCTCCATGCTCTTTCCTCCTGTGTGCGTGCCCATAGGAATAGTTACCATTAGATTGGGGCCTCCTACACTATCATGATGTTTTCCTACACTTATTTTTTTCTTCATTCATTATCAACTCAACACTGCCCTCCAACTCTTCTACCACTAAGGTCTTAATGATCTTCTCCACTTCTTTCTCTACTACTTTTTTTGCTTCATCCTTAGTGAGGCTTGGAGTCCTCTAATTCTTCGTGATAACCTCTACACTTCCTCCCATGTCCTGGGTGCCCTCCTCCTCTGAGCTACCCTTCAATCACACAAACTGATAGTCATTCTTCTCCTCTTCACCTTATTCTCCCAAATCATGCACGCTGAAAATAAGTGGTTCTTTGTCTCCTTCAGGTTCATCTTCTTCATCATCATCCTTCTCACCCCTGTAGTTCTTCAAGCTCTCTGTGTCCTCTGAATCCACCTCCTCTATTACCTTATGTTTCTTCCTAACTAGGGATTCCAGTATAGGAGATTATGTTTTCTCTTCCTCCCTCTTCGATGACTCCTTAGTTATGGGATTTTCTAGTTCTGGTGTCTTTTCCTTGACTAGTGGCTTTTTCCTGCACGATTAAATACTTGTTCTAGCACTTTTTCCCAGAGTGCCCACCGTTTGTGTACCTTGGACACTTGGTGTCTTTTTCTTTATGTCTTTCATGCCCTTTTTCTTGGGCATGGTCTTCTTTCTACCTATTGCATCTTCAAGTATAGATAGCTCATTTTCAAGATAAGCACCCTTCTTGAACTTGGGCCTTATGCAAAGTATACACTAGCCGGGGACCTCCATGCAATAGGAAGAGTCAAAGATCTCATCATCTGTACTTCATGTGATACGTAATTTTCCACATCCGCATGCTTTTTGGGGTAGAACAACGTCCTATGCATCTCCCTGTGGTCCTGATCCATATTTCCAAGGTCAAACTTCAAATTCTTGGATTCCTTGAATCTGTTTACTCCTTCCTGGAAGTACTAAGTAGTGGAGGAAAATGGAAGTTTACACCATGGGCTCATGTTTTCATCAACCAACTTAAATCTGTCAATGCATAAGTGTTGGTATACTGTGAATTCAGCTTCTCCCTTTGTGAGTGTTGGCAGTTGTTCTAGGATCCTCCACTTTACCCTGAACACATTCCTCAAGTACATATACCAATTCTCAAGACGCGCCTTGTGAACGTCTTTCATGCTATCGCAAGTGCATTTTTTGAATCTCTTTGCGGGTGAGGGTTCTTCCTCTAGGTACTCCCAAACAAACTTATCTGCCGCATCTAGTACTCAAATCTATAAAAACACAATAGTTAAGAGGACATTGCCAAAATTGTCACATTCCTATGTGCTCTTGATGATCTCATCCACGATGTACGCGGACAAGTTGTAGATGGCACCTTCAAAGATCCTTCTAAAAACATTGAGCCATGACTCATTCACTTGCATCCACCTCTCTTGGTCATTAAGTTTGGTTGCTAGGGGCGCGGCCATTCTAATCACCAGGTCTTGGATATCCATAATATCAAAGTACCTTGACCCCTTCTTGTATGCATATGCGGTGATGGTTTCTTTGATGGATTCTTTTTCGCATAGGTCATCCTCTATAATTTATCATTCACAAATGAGACTTGTGAATTTTGAAATCAGCTAAGGACCTATGCACATCTTGCAACCCATGAAGTGAAAGTGGTCTTCATGTATGTGCCACATCAGCCACTGATAGAGGCACTCAGGATTCCCAAAGTAGGGTAACTCATAGAGTTGTAAAAATATCACCTTCTCCAACTTCACTTTTACTTCCTTGCTATAAATACGTAACCCTTCTGGTGTCCTCTTGTTTTTCAGATGCACTAACACCAGCACCATTTATTTTTTAGTCACGTTTGTGTGATGGTTGTAATCATTTACTCTCATGTTTCTTAAATGGGACTCCCACTCCTTTCAAAGAAAAACCCCATCTAAGTACTGCATTTCTGCATACCATTCTTTATTGGTACTTGCCGTAGTTTCTTGTTGTTTTCCCTTACCCTTGCCTTTTCCCTTCTTAGGTGTTACAGCTAGTTTCTTGGGTTCCATTATGTAGGTTATCTTTGCACTTCAACTTCTCTTGCTCTGCTTCTCTACCCTTTCCAAGCTTGGATCTCAAACTTGTGAAGAAAATCCTTTTCAACTTATGCCCTAGCTGCCAAACCCTCACTGGAATATCCCTTTCATAGGACGGCGCTCATGGTTAAATTGCTCCAATTTTTCTTCACATGGATCAACTTTGGAAACCCTAGTTTGCAAAAGCTCTTCCTTCTTTGTAATTTCAATGTAAATAATGAAATGTCCAATCTTCTATTTATAGTTTTTCCCACTTTTTAATATTAAATACTACCTCACCTACCATAGTACTTCAACACTTAATGCAGATTTTTCAACAAAATCCAAATTTAGCACCTTAACTCATGCACCCAACGTTGTGTGGACAATCCCCCAACCTTCTAGCACGCAACCAATCCATCTTGACAGGAGATTCTTACGCACGTGTCACCAACACCCAAGGTACTTCCATCATGATATTGCTCTCGCCTACCTCATGTTGATTTTGCACTTCTTCCTCTCTTGTATTTGGATCCACAATATAGCCTTACCTTGACACCAACCATCCTTTTTCACCTTTCCTTCCATGCACTTCTTTTCCCAGGGCCATCCAACTGGGATTTTTAATGCAATCCTTCCTAGTGCTTCACACTTTGCAATTTCTTCCACCTTACTCCACCCCATACTAAAATGATGTGAGGTCCTCTGTGCATTCACAACCTTCAAAAAGTAATGAGGTTATTGATGCCCAAGGAACAAAACAACAATAAGAAAGGGAAACAAAAGAAAAGAAGATGCATTAAAGGAAATCCTAATCTAACTAGAAATATTGCCTTATTACAAACACCAAGAAGACTTATTTATAGTAGGGCTTTAGCCTACTCCCATTGAAGTGTCCTGGTAATCTTGTCCCATCCAGTGTTTGTAACTGGAATTCACCTAATTCAAGAATGTATGAGATGATGTAGGGACCTAGCCAATGCAACTTCAACTTCCCAAGATGGCATAGAACCTTTGAATTATATAGTAAGACCATCTGCCAAACCTCAAACTTATTGTTCTTAATGTGACGATTGTGCCATGCCTTGTGTTTTACTTTTTCTGTTGTCTAGCACTTCCTGGATAATGAACATCTCTCATCCAATTGCATTAATTTTTCTATTCTTTCCTCCAGCACTTGTTCATCATTTAATTCTCCTGTGTGCACTATACGAAAAGAAGGTAACATGAATTCAACTAGAACAACTACCTCCATGCCAAACACTAATTACAATGGTGTGGCCTTATTCAACCTCTTGTAGGTTATCCTATATGCCCAAAGAATGGATGATACTTTATCATCTCAATCCTGTCTACCAACATCACAGATCTTAGTCAACGTGTGACTAAGTATTTTGTTAAATGCCTTAGCAGTTCCATTTACTTGAGGATGATAGGGAGTAGTTTTGTGATGGGCCACTATGAATTCTGATAACATAATCCTGATTGTTTCATTGAGGAAGTGTGTACCTCTATCACTTTTCAATCTCAATGGGCATCCATACCTATTGATTATGTTTTCCCATAAAAAATTAGTAGTTGTAGCTGTTGTAAAATCCTTTGTAGGCGCTGCCTCTGCCCACCTTGTCAAATAATCAGTGTAAGTGAGGATCTACCACAAACTAGTCCTTCACGCCACTGGAAAGATTGATCTGACAAAGTTGATAGCCCACTTCTCAAATGGTTCCATGCTAGCTACTGGTCATAAAGGTATTTCATCCCTTTTTCCAGGTTTGCTAAGGCACTTACAATGGTCACAGGCCTTGAAAAACTCAATGCAATCTTGATAAATGGTCTCCCACCAAAGCCCTACGAGTACAATCTTCCGCGTAGTTGCATTTCCTGCATAGTGTCCTCCTGCAATCCCACCATGCACCTCTTCCATAATTGCAATGTGCTCATGTTCTAGTACACATCGGCACAGAACCTCATCAGGGCCCATTTTGTACATATCTCCACTAATTAGCATGTAGGGCACAATGCGTATGGCCAACTTATTCTTCTCCAAGGCCTTCATTCTGTCTGGTGCCATACCTGTTTTAAGGAATACCAAAATGTCCTCCAAATCTGAGGGTGCACATCACAACCTTAACAGTTGTGCATCTGGCATAGTCTCTTCAATGCTTTGTTCGTCCTCTCCTAAATCAATCCTAAACAAATGATCAAGTCTGGAATTACTTTTACCTTATTTGACAACTACCGTGAATTTGAATTCTTAGAACAATATTACCCACTGACATATGCGCCCTTGTAGAATGGGTTTGTTCACCAAGTATTTAAATTCCATATGGTTAGTGTAAAATATAAATGGAGTTGCCAGCAAATACTGTCTAAACTTGTGAAGTGTGTAGATCATTAACAATGTCGCGCGCTCAGTCGTAGTATAATTCCACTTTACTAGTGTCAATTTCCTACTTATAAAGCACAAAGGATGATCAACAATCCCTTCACCAGGTTGTGCAAGTAATTCTCTAATGGTAGTTCTTGAGGCACATGAACAAGGAAATGCTTATCCCAAGAAGGAAAACATAGGATGAGTGTGGTGACAAGCCTAACCTTTAAAGTGTTAAATACCTTCTATTGTGCCTATCCCCAATGAAAGGAACTTTTATTTCTAAGCAACTCTTTTAAAGGTGTGGCGATCTTGGCATATCCCTTGATAAACTTCCTGTAGTACCCCATATTCCCAAGAAATCCACGCACTACACTTTGACTAGTAGGTTCCCTCAATCCCACAATTACTGCAACCTTTGTGGGATCTAATAGTAGGCCCTCCTTACATATGATGTGCCCCAATAATGTTCAAAATGAGATATCAAAGACACATTTCTTAATGTTGAGGGATATTCTCAACTGCCAACACCTTTAAAACATCAGCCTTGAGTTGTCACAATGGTCCCTCACTAACCCATATATTGTCCAATCATCCAAGTAGACTTGAAGAAATTTAAGGATGAAGTCTTGAAGAGCTTGTACCACAATGTGCGAGAACACAGCAGACACATTCTTCAACCTAAAAGGCATGACTATATAGGCAAAAATTCCTCACTCGGTGGCAAAATTCATCTTCCTCTGGTCCTCCTTCGCGATCCTTACCTTGTGATAGCCCGAAAATCCATCCATGAAAGATTAGACCTCACATCCTACCACTCCCTCCAAGATTTCTTCAATAAATGGGGTTGGGAAAGGATCAATGATACACATTGCATTCAAATCCCTGTAATCAACACAGATCCTTATCCTTCTGTCCTTCTTAATGCTAATTACCATTGGACTTATCCACTCTAACTCTTCAATAGCTTCAATGATGCCCGACACTATCATCTTATCTATTTCTTCCTTGACCTTCACGCACATGTTAGGATTCATTTGGTATGGTCTCTTTTGGATGGGGCACTGTCGACACTAAAATTTTCCTCTGTAATTTCTATTTCATTAATGTATGTATTAGGAATAGGATGTTGTTAATTATAATTAGTAGTAGCGTCTGATAGAAGATAACGGCACTGCCAGTACGACGCCACCAATAATGTATAGTATGGTAATATTCAAAAGTACAATAGGAATGTTGTGGTAAAAAGTAAATATTTGTCGTAAGTGGTCCGGTAATGTTAAAATGTCAAAGATGGGGTAAGTAGAGAAGGAGGGTCTACATGATTAGGAATTAGAAATATTATATTGGTGATAAGGACAAGGAGTGAGGTCATAAATATTTTGTGTATTTTATTTGTAAAAAGTCTAAAAATGTGGAACCCATGTGAAATGATAAGGTTTATCTTATCTTAAAAGATAAGCTTACATGTACAGATAAGAGTTAAGGTATGAAATATGATTCGTCAGAGTGGATTTCTTATCCTATCTTACAGATAAGATGGATAAGCCTGGAAGTTCTATAAATAAAGAGGCCACCCCCCTCATTTAGCATAGAAGGAAGTAGTGAGAAATATTGTATGAGTAAGTGTGTAAAGGAAGCCATCAGTTTAAAGGTGTGTTGAAGAAGCCATTAAGAGGTGTAATTGTAAAGTTTCTCCCATAGTATTGGTGGAAGGCAAGTAAAGTCAATAACACTTGAAGTACCTCATGGGTGAGATTGTAACAATTTCATGTTAATATTATAATTTACTCTGATATTTCAGATTTATCATCATTCCTTCTTATCATAGTCTATGATATTCTTGTGTTATGTTTGTTGTTGTGTTCCAGATTACATCCACCAAACTAAAGATTGTGCATTAGTAAATAATCATAGCACGAGGAGTTCTCGGTGAATAATTATCATAGTGTCGGATTGGTGATGACATTTTAGTTCCATTGCCAGGACCATTCCTCGTTGGTGGATTTTATGGAGAGATATTCCCACTTAGTCAAAAATCAATTGGAGGGTAACCTTTTTTTTACTGTGCATAGTAGTTACCATGGTAAAGTCATTTTTGTCGTAAATAGTATTTACCGCAGTAAAGTCACTTTTTACTATGAATAGTATTTACCGCAGTAACTTCACTTTTTATTATGAATAGTGTTTACCACACTAAAGTCAGTTTTTACCACAGTAAGTCAAGTTTTACCATAGTTTACCGTGGTCATTTCTATTTTTTATTATAGTGATTTCAATTATTTGTGCACATAAGTCTTGTTGATTATACTTGTGGGTTAGTGTTTCACTGTGGTTACTTTTGAAAATGAGGAAGATTCTTGTTTTTTCAGCCCAATCTAATGAAGATGCTTCCTCTTTCATTCAAGAGTTTAAACGATCTTGTATTTGTAATGGCCTTATAATAAGGGAACAATGGACTGAATTTTTTCCTACCTTTTTGGATGGTTCAGCCCTTATGTGGTTTGAAACACTAGGTGATAATGTGAAAAACTCATGGGATTTATTAACTGAAAGTTTTCTTGAAGAATTGGGTGAACAACAGAGATATGCAGATCTCATGATCAATATCACAAAGCTATCCCAAGGAGAGAAGGAGAAGATAAGGGATTATCATGCTCATGTTCTAGAGCTAAAGAGGAAGCTCGATGCCCAAATCCATAAGGAACGATTAGCGGATGGGTTGATGAATGGCGTGGATAATCTCCTATGTAAGCACTTCATTCTTGGGATGAAGTCAGAGATCAGACAACGAGTGAAGTATGACCATCCAGCTACCATTGAACAAGCAAAGGAGATTGCAAGAAGGCAAGAAGAAAGCATGGAAGAGGATCCCAAAGAAATTGTTGCTAAAGTAGAGCTTACACCAGCACCTTTGGTCCAGAATCCACAACCACTCTCGGTGAGCACAAATATTTCTCCTAGTACATCTACTGAGTATGAAGATCTACTCAAAAAGATGGGTCAGTTAACTATTAATCTTCTTCAAGGAAAAGAATTTAGTTCTCAGAGAGGAGATAGAGGTCCAAAAAAAAATATTTCTGAAGTTGTATGTTATGGTTGTTATAAAAAGGGTCATTATAAGTATAATTGTCCAGATAGAGCTTCTACATCTGGTAAAGGAGATAATGATAAAGGAAAAGTACCTGTGAATTCTTTTAATGTAGTAGATAAGAGCATAAATAATGAAGTAGATGTGTTTGTAACAAAAAGAAAGAAAGAAAAAGATAATCAAGATGGAAATGATCCTAAGAAGATGAAAGGAGAAACTAGTAAGAAACATAGGAGAAGAAAGTTGGGTGTGTAGGATTTTCTGATTTCACAGGGGCAAGGACCATACTCCATCTTGGAAGATCTGTCCAAAAGGCCTACAAATATTACATATGGTCAACTCTTGGCTATGTCTTCTGAGAAGAGGCGGGAGCTGCGAAGTGGACTCAATGCTCGACGAAGGAAGGAGGTTGAGGTCCCTATTTTGGAGGAAGAGGTAGATCCCTATGCTCCACAAGCTGAGGTATTATGTAATGGTATTTCAATTCATGATGTCTTAGTTGATGGAGGTGTTGCAGTTAATGTAATGACCGAGTCTGTAATGAATATGTTGGGTTTAAAAATTGATCGCCCTTCAACACTTATGTTAAGGTCATTAAATAAGGGAAAAACTAAACCAAAAGGTGTAGTTTCAAATGTGGCAATATCTGTTATGGGTGTCGTATGTGTGGTAGACTTTCAGGTGATGAAAAATGGTACTATTGCGTACCCAATGTTACTGGGAAGACCATGGCTAAGGAGAGTTCATGCAAGAAACTACTGGAATGAAGGCTTCATGACACTTGGACGTGGTAGAGAGAGGGTGAAGATAAACGTGATCCCTCGGCATCATAAGGCAGAACCTATGGATTCAAGTGATGAAACTGATGATTGCATATCCTCTTATTACTCTAGTACCAGTGAAGTGGACACTGAAGATGAAGAAAGTGGGGTTGATGTTTCAGTCATGGATATCCTTCCAGTCACACTCACTCATGACCCCATAAAATTATCTGAAGAAGAAGTTGATGATCGTCTCCAACAAATAAAGATTGGTGATGCTGTGATGGAGAGTGAGAAGGAATCCTACCTCCAGCTCTTTCAAACGTACATACACATATTCACTTTTGATTACAAGGAACTCCGTCAAGTAAGTTGGGTAGAAAATTCTATTGAGCTGGTAGATGGTGCTAAGCCTATAAAGAAAATGTCATATAGAATGGATCCTAATTTTTCCAAGACTGTAAAAGAAGAAATAGATAAGTTGTTTGATGCAGGATTCATATTTGTTGTGGAGAATTCAGAATGGGTTTCTCCCATTGTGATCTCAATAAAAAAGAATGGGAAGCTACGCATTTGTGTTGATTACAGGAAGCTCAATAAGGCAACAAAGAAGGATCATTACCCTCTTCCATTCTCAGATCGGATCTTAGACCAAGTAGCTGGCCAGGAGTGTTATAGTTTTTTTTATGGATATAGCAGATACAACCAAGTCCGTATAGGGGAGAAAGATCAGCTGAAGACCATGTTCACCACTCCTTGGGGAACATTTGTTTATAGAGTTATGCATTTTAGGTTGTGTAATGCTCCAGCAATGTTCCAGTGTTTGATGAATAGGGTGTTCGAACCCTACATTGGGAACTTCATCGGAGTATTTCTGGATGATTTTTACATCTATGGGAGCAAGATGGACCATCTGTACCAGATGGAGACATCATTTCAAAGGTTAGATGAAGCACAAGCCTCACTAAACCCTACAAAGTGTGTCTTTGGATGTTCTAAAGGTGTTTTGTTAGGGCATGTTGTATCCAGAGATGGTATTGGTACTGATCCTGATAAAGTTTCAAAAATTAAAGATTTATCATTTCCTATGAATAGAAGTAAGTTGAGATCATTTTTAGGCCATGTGGGTTACTATAGAAGGTTCATCAAGAATTTCTCAAAGATTGTACAGCCACTAACCCAGTTCTTGAAGAAGGGTGTTATTTATGAACTAGGAAATAAGGCGCATGAAACTTTTGGACAACTGAAGGAAGCCCTGGTGTCTTCACCTTTTTTAAAGAATCCAGATTGGAGCAAGCCATTCATTGTGTACACTGATGCCTCAGATGCAGCACTAGGAAGTACTTTGAGCCAAAAGGATGAAAATGGGAATGAACATCTAGTTTACTTTGAGAGCAGACAAATGAGTAGTGTTGAGGTAAATTATACTGTAACTGAAAAAGAGGCTCTAACTATCATTTTTTCTCTAAATAAGTTTAGAAATTACTTGCTAGGGCAGAAATTTATAGTTGTAACAGATCATCAGGCTCTAAAATATCTTGTCAATAAGCCTAACCCATCAGGGAGGATAGCAAGATGGATAATTTTTCTACAAAAATTTTAAATTGATATTATAGATAGGCCAGGAAAGAAGCATGTCAATGCAAATGCACTCTCTCGAGCCTATGATGGTTTAGGATCATCTTGTGATGATGATGATTTCCCCGATGCAGCATTATTATCCCTTGACACAATCCCTAGTGAATACATAGATATTTGGAATTATCTAAATGAATTCAAGTTTTCTGATGGTGCCAATGCAAAGACTAAGAGAAAGATTACTCAAGCCAGTTGTCCATATTCTATTCTACATGGAGTATTATTTCAAATAGGACCTGATGGACAGTACAAGAGGGAAGTTGGACGTGATCAAGGGAAGGAGCTGATAGAAGAATTCCACAATGGTACATGTGGAGGGAACTTCTCTGGACAACTTACAGCAAGAAGGATCTTGGATGCAGGTTATCACTGGCCCACTCTTTTTAAAGATTGTTATAATTATTGTAAGACATGTGATATTTGTCAAACACATGGTAACCGTAAGACTTCATCAGCTCCATTATGCCCTATTCTTCCACTTGGTCCCTTTGAAAAGTGGGGAATAGACATTGTAGGTCCACTTCCAACTACCTCATGCTAAAATAAGTATATTGTAGTTGCCACAGATTATTTAACCAAGTGGGTTGAAGCTAGGCCATTGAAAACAACTTCCATGGATGAAGTGGTAAGGTTCATATATGAACGCATTGTCACCAGATTTGGTTGTCCATTAGAAATTGTAACAGATCAAGGAATCCACTTCATTAATGAGGTGGTAGAAGCCCTAGTCAATAAGTTTTCTACTAAGCACAGGAAGGCAACAACATACAAGCCAAGCACAGATGGACAGGTGGAACGAACAAATTTTGTGTTGTGTCAAATTCTAGCAAAATATGCAACCTTGTAGGTACATAAATGGGATAAGAGGATTCATGCAGCATTGTGGGCATATAGGGCAACATCAAAGTCAGCAACAGGATACTCCCCATTTCAGTTGGCTTATGGCATTGATCCAGTTCTTCCTATTGAGTTTGATATTCCCATGGTCAGAGTTATGAAAAATGAAAGGATGGATGAAAGTGATTCAGTAAAAGAAAGGTTGGTACATCTTCATTTGCTAGAGGAAATGAGGGAAATAGCTAAGGATACAAGCTATAAGAATAAAATGAAGCAGAAGGAATACTTTGATCAAAAGATCCATTGGTCTCCATTTCATGTAAATGACTTGGTTCTAGTATATGATTCCAGATACATAAAAAGAAGATAGAGAAAAATTCTTCCAAAATGGATGGGGCCCTACAAAATAGCAGTTGTGCATGAAAATGGTACATACCGACTAGAGTTATTGGATGGCACTCCCATTACGAAATGGGTCAACCACGACAAGTTGAAGATTTTCCAAGCACCAGAATAGTCTACTCCGAGAACGGAGTAGAAGCTAGGAAGGGGGAAGATGTCGACACTAAAATTTTCCTCCGTAATTTCTATTTCATTAATGTATCTATTAGGAATAGGATGTTGTTAAGTATAATTCGTAATAGCGTTTGATAGAAGATAACGGCGCTGCCAGTACGACGCCGCCAATAATGTATAGTATGGTAATAGTCAAAAGTACAATAGGAATGTTGTGGTAAAAAGTAAATATTTGTTGTAAGTGGTCCGATAATGTTAAAATGTCAAAGTTGGGGTAAGTAGAGAAGTAGGGTCTACATGACTAGGAATTAGAAATATTATATTGGTAATAAGGACAAGGAGTGAGGTCATAAATATTTTGTGTATTTTATTTGTAAAAAGTCTAAAAAATGTGGAACCCATGTGAAATGATAAGGTTTATCTTATCTTAAAAGATAAGCTTACATGTACAGATAAGAGTTAAGGTATGGAATATGATTCGTCAGAGTGGATTTCTTATCCTATCTTACAGATAAGATGGATAAACTTAGAAGTTCTATAAATAAAGAGGCCACCCCCCTCATTTAGCATAGAAGGAAGTAGTGAGAAATATTGTATGAGTAAGTGTGTAAAGGAAGCCATCAGTTTAAAGGTGTGTTGAAGAAGCCATTAAGAGGTGTAATTGTAAAGTTTCTTCCATAGTATTCGTGGAAGGCAAGTAAAGTCAATAACACTTGAAGTACCTCATGGGTGAGATTGTAAAAATTTCATGTTAATATTATAATTTACTCTGATATTTCAGATTTATCATCATTCCTTCTTATCATAGTCTATGGTATTCTTGTGTTATGTTTGTTGTTGTGTTCCAAATTACATCCACCAAACTAAAGGTTGTGCATTAGTAAATAATCATAGCATGAGGAGTTCCTGGTGAAAAATTATCATAGTGTGGGATTGGTGATAACATTTTGGTTCCATTGCCGAGACCATTCCTCATTGGTGGATCCTTGATTTAGTGCACATATATTCTATCCAGGACCTCTTCTCCAAGGGGTTCAGTATAGGGTGTTGATTTTCCATCAGCCAGGGGTATGATGACCCGTTCCTCCTTATTTTCAAAGCTTATGTATCCCTTTTTGAACCGAATATCTGAATTGTTCTTATAGCACCATGGGCACCTAGGTAATGCTGGGAAATTATCTGCCTTGATGAGTGCCAAGACTTCAAAGTCCCCAGTAAACTTAGCCCCCTGAATGGTGATAGCTACATCCTTTAATAAATTAATGGGCATTGCCTTCGTTTTGTTTGCCATATACAACACATTCAAATATGGCTGTAATGCAGGTCTTCTCATCTGATGTCATGCATCCAAGGTGAGAACATTGACTTTAGTGCATGTGTCAATGAGGATATTACTAAGCAGTTATCAATCCATTACTACATTTAAAGTGATCTCCTTATTGTAGTCAAGGCTATAAGGGGAATGGTTTTCATGCAAGACCTGCCTCTCACGCTCTTCTCTGACACATGGTACCTTCTCTCTCAACCATGCTCCTAATAAGGGAATAATAATCTCTTGCCTTAGCATTTTACATACTTCCTTGATCTCATCCAGGTCATCCTTTGGTGCCTTGACCTTCCTTCTTTGTTCCTCCCTCCTGGACTGCTCCTTTAGACACTGGGTTTCTCCTTGTAAACTCTGAATGACATCCATGGTTTCCTTATATACCTCCTTTTGATGCATAGGGTTTGGGTACTTCCCATGTACCACTTCTTCCCTTGAAACCATGTTCTTCTGCCTTGGAATTTCCTTTGTGCACGCGGCATCTGAACTTGGTGTTACCATAACAGGCTCCAATCCTACATCATGTGTCACCCATGGCATCCATTGTGTGTTAGCCTTCTTAATACTTACCATTACAATGCCCTTGTCTTTCTGATGATGTTGACTCATATGCTCAAACAATTAAGGGCACTCCTCATACTTGTGCTTCTTCTCGCACCATGAGCACTGCAATAAGTCTGGACACTCACATTTGTAGTGGTATGTAGATCCACAATTAAAACAGGTTCCACGTGGGAACTCAGTTCTTCCTCCAATGTTACCATGACCACGGAATCCTCCATGAAATCCCCTTCCATGCGTGCCTCTAGCTGTGCACTCCTCATAACGGTGATCATAATGTTAGGTTGTGGAGCCTATTTTCATGTGTGAAAGTGTTGAAGACTATACACTAAGAGTATTGTACACTTTTCATGTATCCTCGCTAGGGTTCGAGGCTAGGCAGGGTCCCGAGCAGGGGTCCGGAGGTGGTAGCCCCTGGTAGCAGGGGTTCGGGGGCGCAGCCCCCAAGAAAAAATATTTGGCCTTAAAACGTGTCCGATATACCTGGAAACATGTTTTTCTCATATGGGTGGGATTTTGTCCCATAGGTTTATGGGACGGTTTTTACCCAAGGTTTTGATACCCACAGTTTTGTAAAACTGCTTAAGCAGTTGTCTACTTATATGGTTTTATGCATATGGTAGTAACATACTAACATAGTAGATGTGTTTTGATTTTGGGTGTGAATTCTATAGAGTTTGTTGAGTATAGCTCCAAACAAATCTAGGTATTATATTGAGAGAGTGGTGGCTTGTAATAAAATCTAAGCAAGTGATTCTTGGTGGATGTGGCCCAAATTGGGTCAGCCACATTAAATACTATCTCTTTGTGTTATGTTATTTTATTCTACACTTTTATTTGAGATCTGTAATATTTTTTGCATATTATTTTCTAACACTTTGATTCTGTGAGGGATTATTCCACATATTTTATCCTTTAATTCCTAACAATTGGTATCAGAGCCTAGTTTGGTTTGCTGAAGTGTTGAATCGCAAGGAAAGTTTTATCCTGAGTGGGAGCTATGGCAGATGATGGAAGATCTAGGTTTGATAAATTCAATGGGTAGAATTTCAGTCTTTGGAAGATGCAGATGGAAGATTACCTTTATCAGAAGGATCTTTATACTCCGCTGTCTGAGAAGGTGAACAAACCCTCGAGCATGAAAGATGTGGAATGGGATTTGCTGGATAGGAAGGCACTTGGGACAATCCGGTTATGTCTTGCATCTTCGGTATTATTTAATGTTTCAAAGGAAAAGACTACAAAAGAATTGATGGATGGATTAGGGAAGTTTTATGAAAAACCCTCTGCCTCTAATAAAATATTTTTAATGAAAAAGTTGTTTAATATGAAGATGTCTGATAATGGTTCAGTAGCAGATCATCTAAATGATTTTAATATGGTTGTAAATATGCTAGCTTCGGTTATAATAGAATTTGATGAAGAAGTTAGGGCTTTATTAGTTATATGCTCTTTACCTGAGAGTGGGATAGCTTCGTAATGGCGGTAAGTAACTCGGTTCCAACTAACTCAAATTTGAAGTTTGAGGATGTTGTAAGGGTGATTCTAAATGAGGAACTACGAAGAAAAATCTCTGGTGAATCTTCTACTTCAGGGAATGCTTTGACAGTGGAAACTAGATGGAGATAGAAGAATAGAGGAAGCTGTGGAAAATCAAAGTATCAGGCAAGGTCAAAATCCAAAAGTAAGATAGCATGCTGGCACTGTGGAAAGTCTAGGCATGCAAAAAAGGACTGTTGGGAGCTTCGGGACAAGAAGAAATAACATGAAGAAAACAAGGAGGTAAATGTGGCAATGGGTAATATATGTCAGGATGATTTGATTCTTTCTTTGCACAATATTACTGAATCTTGGGTTTTAGATTCGAGGACTTCTTTTCATGCTTCTCCACATAGGAATTATTTTGTTGATTATGTTCAAGGATATTTTAGGCATGTTTTTCTTGGTGATGATGAGCCTTGCAGCATAGTTGGAAAATGTTCTGTTGAGGTTAAGATAAAAAATGGGAATACTTGGCTATTGAAGGATGTCATACATGTGCCTACATTAAGACAAAATTTGATATTAGCAGGGTAGTTGGGAAGTGATGGTTGTACTATGATATTTACAGCTAACTCTTGGAAGGTTATCAAGGGTGCTCCTCTCAAAATTTCCCCTCTTTCGAAAGAAAAAAATAGAAAATTTTTGAGTTGACACCTTTCTATGATATTCTAGTAATGAGAAAAGTTGAGAAGTTAGAAAAATTCCACGTTTTTTGAGTCATTTGAGTGATTTTCAGGTCTGTCAGACATTTTTGTCCCATGTGTCCCAAGTTCTTTTGGGATCTTTGTTCCCTCGATCGACCCACTTTCCCTGAAATCTGTTCAACTTGTAGGCCCATCAAAACTTTTTGTTCCAACTGTTCCAATTTCACTTGGGCTCTCTGTTCCCCGATCAGCCACATCGGCTGCATCGGTGCCCTTTGCGTACTTTGGTCTTACTCGTCCCAGAATCATTTGTCCATTTTGTCCTTGCATCACCCGCATCGAGCCGAGTCGCGCTTTTGTGTCCCTCATGTCCCAAATGTACCAAAGGCCATCCGGGCTAATTTTTCCTGCTCTTCCCGATGCTTGCCTTTTTGAGTTGGTGCATATGAATTTAATGCACATTTATAACCTTCTCTCTCCTAAAATGAATATTTAATGGGACTCCCCTCTACGCATTTTTCACACTAATTTCTCACTGCCATTCGCTCATACCCTTGTAATTGAAAACCATTTGCTCGCGTCCCCATTTCCCCTGCATTTTCATTATAGATTCAAGCTGTAAGGTTACTTTTCCAAAGCACTGTCAGTATGAAGATCAAGTTTCAAGGCCAAGAGCAGGTTTCTCCACTCGATTCTTCCGTTCCTGATATCGGAGATAATGAGGTTCAACACCTGGATTTCGGTGATTTTTGGACCAGGTTAACAGACCCAAACCCCTCTCCCATGGCACAAATGATTAATGATAGCGGCCTTGCATTTGTTATGGGTTTCCCAATCTCGGTGCAGTGTGCCGATACTATGCTCACCTATGGAGCCCACTTCAACCTCGATACGAGTGAATTGACCAATGTGCATGGGGAGTTAATCACTAAACTTGATGTTTCCACCATTGCCGCTACCCTACGAATCCCCGAAATGGACAATTCTGTGGTAATCTCTCAAAATCAAGCACAAGCTCTCTTCGATCAAGACAGTGAGAAATACAAATCCAAGGATAGCAAAGTTGTGGTTGAAGAACCCTAAGAAAGGGGCATCTCGGCTCTCCAAAGCTCTGTTTAGGGCTGATTTCAATGAAGAGTTATCTGATTTCATCATCCTGTTGGCTCGTGTCATGGGCTTACCCTCTACCAGTGAGTTTCACTTTTGGATGTGCCCGCTCATTAACATAGTCTGTGAAGGTACCCAGAACATCAATTGGGTAGAGATCATTTGCATGAATTTGACAGAGCAGTTGTCCAATGTACAACAAACTAAGAAGTTCTACATGACTTCTTATCTCATGTATACCCTAGCAGCATCCAAACAATGGTTTGGTTTCACATACATTGATGCTCAGAAGGGTGATCCCATCTATGCTTACTACCCTCATTTCACCCTTGACACCAGAAATCACAACTTCAGGAGGGTGAATGATGCTTTCACCATGTACATTGTGAGGCTTCTGGAAAGGGATACTGCTAGGAGATTTTCTGATGAAGCCATGAACCTGATAGCAAAGTATGGAGCTTACTTCATTCAATTCAGAAGGTTTTCATATATCAGGTTAGCTGGTTATGAGAGCACTCCTCTCAAGCTCCCTATATTTTATAATGATAAGATGGCTCTGATTGAGGTATGTAGACAACTGGACAAGTTACATAGGACTTGCAGGGACAAGAAAATCTCTGGGCTGCATTTCCCCATATCTTTGGGTAATTATACATGCAAAACAACTTTGGATGCCCATAACATAGAAAGATCCCTTGCCCCCATCACTGTCCACTTCTTCAGGCCCAGAACCTGTTTTGATTTAAAAAAATTCATTGAGCTGAATCTCAAAATCAACTATCATCACATAGAAAATACTGAGGACTACTGGGCTGACTGCACAAATGATTTTGAGGCGAGACAGAGACATTATGGCAGATTCTCCCTTCAGCTAATACAAGAGCTCAACCTATATCAGATTACTGAAGGGCTTCAAGATGACAACACAGACCTATTGTCATATGAATATGATATTGTGATCAAGCATACTCCCTTAGAGGATCTAGACTGGTTCAAAAGGGAGAAAGATGATTTAGCTGAAATCCTAGCCCTTGTCCTGGTAAGAACCAAGATCTGGTTTGACAGAAGGGTTCAAGAGCTAAGGAAGAATTATGGAGAGTCTTCCTCTAAAGACACTTCAACACCGAGGAAGGAGTCACATACACCCAGCTTGGAGGTACCTGCACAGACTCCTCCTCCTTCATCAAGTAAAGAACCTGCATCCTCCACCCCTTCCTCATCCACTCAGGTATATCAGAAGAAGGTGAAGGAAGTCAAAAAGGAGCTATTGAGGAAGACCCCTTGATAAAACATTCAGAGTTACCTTCGGGGCCAGAGAACATCATTGTTCTCAGTGAAAGTGAGGATAGTGAAGTGCCAGTCCCTGCAAGTGCTTCAGAAGCCACAATGGATAAAGAGAAGGAAACTCATGACACTGAGCCTCCAAGTACAGTTGAATCCTCTGTCCAAGAAACCTCATCTACTCCACTCACATCTCTACTAGAGGCAACAGTGGTAAATACTTTGAGTGCCATGAGTTCTCTTACTCTTGGTTCTCTTGCTCCTCCTTCTTCTTCTTCCTCCACTTTTTCATGGGTGCAGCCTTTTGTTGACAGTAGGAAGAGGAAGTCTTCTTCTCAGATTGACAGGGCCTAATTTTGATGTTGTGGCTACCTTGTTGGGCACTACTCCTTCTGCTCCTGCAAAGAAAGCTAGAACCACTTCAAGGATAGTGATAGATGCCCAAGGTCAGCAATTCCTTGAGGTAGCCAAGCCTAAGGTTGATAAGGCAGAACAGGATTTGCAAGCCTCTGATCTGGAACTTTCTAGGATCTCAATGGGAGAGTCTACCCCTGAAAGTGAAATACATAACCTTTAGGAAATAGTGACCATGGTTATTGGAAGAGTAGAAAAAGGAAAGCAAACTATAGAGCAGCTGGAAGAGTAAGCTCAAGTGCTTTCTGGTTTCATCAAGTCATTGTTGTCTAAGGACAAGGTTTTGGATCCTACCCCACTGGACTGCCCTTCCACCACCTGTGATCCTTAGTCAAGATGAAGTCCAGAGCATCAAAGACATACACAGGTACTCCATCTATGGGAGAGCTATGGAAGCCATGGTAGATGATATGGTCATTGCAGGTTTGAATTTCATTGGAGAAGCCTTCAAACTCAATGAGAAGGTAACTAATCTACAACAAAAGCTCTCCTCTGCAATTGGAAATATAGATAAAGAACTTAAACTTTGGAGCAGCTGCATAGTAGACCTGCACCTGATGGGACAGACTGATGAAAATTTATTGATGGCAAGTAAATTTTTTGATGATGCCAAGGATAATTTGTCAAGGTCATGGGTTTTCAGCGTAGAGTGGAAAATAAAAGTGCTGGAGGAGGCTCTAGGAGAATTGAGGAACAGTTGGCAGAAGGGAGAAGCCTTCAAGGCATGTGTTGTATCCACTTTCAAGGATATCCATTGTCACCTTCACGATGAAACTTCAGGTGTTCCTTTCTCCCTGCCAGAAATTAAAACTCAATTCAGAGCATTTGTTAAGGAAAACATGTTCAAGGAGGACTCAATGACCAAAGAGAAGATAAAGGAAATCTACTCTCTCCAATCTGCCATTGAGGAAGCTAATAAAGAATATCATACACACAATGAGTTTGATAAGGAAATGGAGAAATGTCTGGGATCTTGGACCCAAGCCACTACCAACACATCAGTCCCATGAGGTAGAGACATAGCAGAAGCATTGAAGAAGTTTAGACAACGGATCCTCAAGTCGGTGGGCCCTCCCCAATCATAAACATTTGTTTTCTCTCCTAGATTCTCCTTCTTTTTCTCAATTCAAGCTTATTGTAATTAGTTGAGGGATTTGTGTCAAGCATCCCCTTAACTAAACATTTTAGTTAAAAGAAGTAGTTACCAATTGTAACTAATTTGTAAAGTTATATAATGGGCTCTCTACGCCATTTTGAGGGGCTGGAACTTGGTTTATTTTTGAAAGTGTAAGGAGTAACAAAGCAAATCAATACAAAAGAGCTTTCTTTCCATGTCTATCTGGTCTTGTTCTTTCATTACTATCCATTGATACTTTTGAATCATTTGTCTGTATTATTTCAAGAAGCTTTGTATTCTTGTAGATGTTATTTCTGGAACTTTGTGTCTTTGCAATAACATCTTATTGATTCAAATGCAAATGGTTTTGTTCCAAATAATTTTATTCTGGCATGCATAAGGAATTATTTTGTTATCTATAATTCTTGAGAATGCCTTTTTGACTCATTTCCACTACTTCATTCCTCTGTGCTTTTGTATTGATGATCCGTTCTATTTTAAAACACTTTCATGATATCCAAGTTCCACATTAAAACTATGCACTGTACATATGTAAATAAGCTTGGTCTTTAAATAAGGGAACCTCTCCCATTAAAGAGGAGGGACTTTCTGTCCCCTGACTGTTGTTCTCTTTGAAGTCCTTTTTGACGACCAACAAACTACATATATGGGAAACAAAAGCAAGTAAGGATTCTCAAGGTTGGACCTACAAAGAAAGAGAGTAAGTTAGAGTTGGTTCATTCTGATGTGTGGGCGCTAGCTCAGGTATCATCTCTTGGGGGTTAAATTTATTATGTTACTTTTATTGATGATGCAACAAGGAAAGTTTGGGTTTATTGTATTAGAAACAAATCTGATGTATTTGACACTTTTGTTAAATGGAAAGCCTTGGTAGAGAATGAAACAGGTCTTAAGCTAAAATGTCTCAGGTCAGATAATGGAGGGGAGTATTGTAATAATGAATTTGATAATTATTGTTTTAAGAATGGAATCCGCAGGAAAAATATGATTTTAGGAACTCCGCAGCAGAATGGGGTGTCAAAAAGGATGAACAGAACAATAATGGAACGTGCTAGGAGGATGAGGTTACATGTAGGACTACCTCTTTCTTTTTGGGCAGAAGTGGTGAGCATAGCTGTGTACTTGATAAACAGAGGACCCTCAAGTGCCTTGGATGGAGGCATACCTGAGGAGGCTTGATATGGTAAGAAAGTTGATTATTCATTTCTTAGAGTCTTTGGATGTGAGGTGTTTGTTCATATAGACAAGGATGATAGGACCAAGCTAGAGGCTAAATCAGAAAAATGTACTTTCATTAGTTATGGTGGTGATGAATTTGGATATAAATGTTGGAGTATTAAGGACAATAAAAATCATTCGATCTAGGGATGTGGTCTTTAATGAGAAAGTCATGTATAAGAAGCAGTTGCAGGAAAATAGGGAAGAATCCAAGAAAGAATATGTAGTGGCAGAGGATCTTCTGGATGGGAAAGTGACACATGAATCAGTTCAGGAACCCCCTCAACAGGAACCCCAAACTCCTATATTGAGGAGGTCTTCTAGGGTAATAAGATAACCTGAACATTTTTCTCCTTCTCTTTAATATTTATTACTCACTGATAGTGGAGAGCCAGAGATATTTGATGAAGCAATGCAGGTAGATGTCAAGAAGAAGTGGGAGAAAGCCATGGATGAGGAGCATCAGGCTCTCATGGAGAACCAGACATGGGATTTCGTAAAGCTACCTGAAGGCAAAATAGTATTACAGAACAAATGGGTGTTCAAAGTGAAAGAGGAAGAAGGAGGCAAGAAAAGATACAAGGCTCGGTTTGTGGTCAAGGGGTTTATACATAAAAAAGGTATAGATTTTGATGAGATTTTTTCTCCTGTAGTAAAAATGACTTCTATTAGAACTATTCTAGGAATAGTTGCAGCAGAAGACTTGCACTTAGAAAAGCTTGATGTAAAAACTACATTTCTCCATGGTGATTTGGAGGAGGAACTATATATGTAGCAACCAAAGGGCTATGAGGTAATAGGTAAAGAGGAGACGGTGTGCAAACTGAAAAAGAGCTTGTATGGCTTGAAACAAGCTCCATGTCAATGGTATAATAAATTTGATAGCTTCATGATGGAACAAAGTTATATTAGATGTCATTCTGACCATTGCGTGTATACAAAGAAATTTGAGGATGGCAGTTATATTATCTTTTTTCTGTATGTGGATGACATGTTGGTTGCAGGTAAAAAAATGCAGGAAATAAAAGTACTCAAGAAGCAGCTAAGTGAATCCTTTGCTATGAAGGATTTGGGGGCAGCCAAAAAAATCCTTGGTATGAGGATATCTCAGGATAGGAAGGAACGAAAGCTGACTTTATCTCAAGAAGAGTACATTAAGAAGGTCTTGGAGAGGTTTAATATGTAGGATGCTAAACAGGTTGGGAGTCCTTTGGCAGACCATTTCAAGTTATCAAAGGAACAGTTTCTTAAGAAAAAGCAGGAGAGAAACCAGATGTTCAAGGTACCTTACTCATCAGTGGTTGGCAATTTAATGTATGACATGGTGTGCACTAGTCCTAATAATGCCCATGCAGTGGGAGCGGTGAGTAGATTTATGAGTGATCCAGGTAGAGATCACTGGCAGGTAGTAAAGTGGATTCTTCGGTATTTGAGAGGGACCATGGGGACTATTTTGTGGTATAGTGGATCAAACACCACTTTGTGTGGCTATGTAGATTCATATATGGCTGGAGATGTAGACAGCAAGAGGAGCATAACAGGTTATGTTTACACTGTAGGTGGAATAGCAGTAAGTTGGATTTCACGACTACAAAAGT
This sequence comes from Taxus chinensis, assembly GCA_019776745.2. Lineage (NCBI taxonomy): Eukaryota > Viridiplantae > Streptophyta > Pinopsida > Cupressales > Taxaceae > Taxus > Taxus chinensis. The sequence goes on from CM034156.1 coordinate 646,607,806, forward strand.
TGGTGGCTTGGTCAACCACAGAGGCTGAGTATGTTGTTGCCACAGAGGCAAGCAAGGAAATTATTTGGTTACAGAAATCACTTGAGGAGTTGGGGCATAAGCAAGAGGAAGAAAAATTTCATAGTGATAGTCAGAGTGTTATACACCTAGTTAAGAACTCTTCTTTCCACTCTAGGACAAAACATATACAGTTAAGGTACCATTTCATTAGGACAGCTTTGGAGGAAGAGAAGTTGAAGCTGGAGAAGATTCATACCAGTCAAAATCCTACAGACATGATGACCAAGGTGGTCACAAGGGAAAAACTAAAGTTGTGTTCAGCTTTGGTTGGTCTTCACAGAAACTAATGAAGGGTTGAGAAGCTTGCTCAGAGGAAAACTAGTCTTCAAGTGGGAGATTGTTAGGTTGTGGATCCTTTTTTCATGTGTGAAAGTGTTAAAGACTATACACTAAGAGTACTGTACACATTTTATGTATCCTTTCGCGGGGTTCGGGGCTGGGTCGGATCCCGAGCGGGGGTCCGAGGGCGGCAGCCCTCGGTAGCAAGGGTTTAGGGGTGCAGCCCCTGAGAAAAAAATTTGTGGCCTTAAAACATGCCCGATATACTGGGAAACGTGTTTTTCTCATATGGGCAGGAATTTTTTCCCATAGGTTTATGAGATGGTTTTTTCCCATGGTTTTGATACCCACGGTTTTGTAAAACTACTTAAGCAATTGTCTACTTATATGGTTTTATGCATATGGTAGTAACATTGTAGATGCATTTTGAATTCGAGTATGAATTCTGTAGAGTTTGTTGAGCATAGCTCCAAACATATCTGGGTATTTTATTGAGAGAGCGGTGGCTTGTAATAAAATTTGAGCAAGTGATTCTTGGTAGATGTAGCCCAAATTGGGTGAACCATGTTAAATATTGTCTCTTTGTGTTATGTTATTTTATTCTGCACTTTTATTTGACATCTGTAATATTTTCTACATATTAGTTTCTACTGTTACGATTCTGTGAGGGATTATTCTACATAATTTATCCCTTATTTCCTAACACATCATCCTTAGAACCACTTGCAAGGCTATTTTTGCACACACCAAGATCAATAGCATCATGAATCTAGTCAATCATCCTATAGTCTTTGGTGTCATGCAATGTGGATGTATATATCTTGCAATAAAAAGATACATTTTTATGGATTGTGTGTTGTAGTAAAGGGCACCTACTTATATGGATTGCAATGTGGATGGTACTGACTTCCTAGGGAAGCTATCCTTGACATGACCCTCTACTTCACAATCTATACATTGTATACCATTGTGATTCTCATGGGCTGAGTTTGCAGACAACTTCTCCAACTGCTTAGCCATGTAAGTGATTTGAGCTTCCAAAAATGGGTTAACACCAATGTCAACACTCCCAACAGCTTCAGTGCATAGAGCATCTTCCAATGCCTCACGTGGTTCTGTGAATGTCTTATGAGATAATGCCTTATAAATGGTGTTATCAACCCTCCAATAAACCATTGAGCATGTTGTGAAGGGTGAATGTCATAGGACAACTTTGACAGGGAGGGTTTTGAACCATGCATCATACTCCCACACTCTCTCTGCCATTCTCTATTGGATCTCCTTGAGAGCGTTGATGCTCTTCTGCTCAAACTTAGGGATGTGGAATTCTGCTAGGAAGGCATTTTTTAATGCAGTGTAATCTACCACCATCTGATAGGGATCATACTTCCTATACCAGCTATGCGGCGTGCCCTTGCAATGTCATTGCAAACTGACTAGCCTTCCACTCCGGGGTTGTGATCCCATTTGCTAGCCATAGCAGCTCACACTTGTGAACATGATCTGCAGCATCTTCAATACCTCTGTAATTTGGTAAATGTAAAGACATCTCAAAGAAGACTTAAGGAGATAGCTTGGGCCCTTGTCCTCTTGATTCAGTTCCTTAACTTCCTCCAGGTGTTTCCTCCTCCGCCGAATCCACTAGATCCACTAGGTCTTATGCCCTTAGTCCCACTGGTCCCACAGTAATGGGCCTGAAGTGGTCTCACCTAGGATGCTCCAACATCCCACGTGGAATTGCACGCCAATCATCTAAGAGATCATCCCACTACCAATAGTATACCCCACGCCACTCCTAGATGCGATACCAAAGGTTATTATATCCACCTAGGGTCTCCAACATCCTAAATTTCATCTTTCCCAATCTTAAAACTCCCCCAAAGACTAGAATGGTATGTGCATCCATAGAAGTCCCAAACAAGAAATTGTATCTCATGGGCACAGATATGTCACTTCTACCAATACCAACTAGGTTAACAATACTTCTCCCTTGATCTAGAAAACCAAGTGCCAGGGTTTGGTCACTAGGTGGGTTCAGATGTGCGCAAATGACTCTTCTCTCTCCGTGTGACAAACTCTCATTAGAATACGAAGGGGTCTCTCTTATGCACTTGCCAAGATGGGGTAGCATAGGCTACTCAGGTTCCATGTCCTCTGTGTGAACCTCAAATCCTTCCCGCAATGTTTGCCTCCATATGTCCATCACACATGTAACCTTGCATTATCTAGAAATCTCCCTTTCACGTGCTTTACTATACTTGAGTCATCTCTCCTCCCTTTCTTTCTCAGTCGCAATATATGTCATCTTCCTCCACCCTAGGTTCCTCGCCCAGCACTCAAGAAGGTTTAGCCGACCATCGAAAATGCCTCTAAACTCAAGGTAACAATCAAGATCTTCATTACCAGAGGAATAACAGGTAGAAATGACCCTTTGGGATCCCTTAGAATTTCAAACTCAGTGACTTTCAAACAATAATATGTAGAAATAGCATACTCTAGAGTGTAGCTAGCCAGTATTCCTTTCCACCAATGATCCACAACATGTGTCCACATCAGATTTGCATCTTGCAGCCTTTGGTACTCTTCTTGGGTCCACATGTGTGATCTATAATACCAGCTTGATCTAGACAAATATGCCGAGAGCCATTCATACAGCTCTACTGGGAAGCAACAAAAAAAAATCATACAACTCATGGTAGAGGTTCTCTTCTACACATCTACGTGCATCAAACTCAGGTCCAGTGTTGAATCTCTGAGAAAATTCATCCTTCGTGCTCTTAAACCATGTTTCAACACCTTCTAAGGTTAAACACTCTATCATCACTCATTGCACAGATCATGATGTATGTCATTTCCCACTACAACTTCGAAAAGAGGTCCCGACAATAGAACCAATATGTAGTCACTTTTTACACCCACCAAAGAACAATGGAATCCCATGTGTGTCAGCCTATCACCCAGTGGGTGCTGGGCACTCACCCAAGCCACGTGCAAGTGCCGAGTCCCTCCATTATGTGAGTTTAGTGGGAAACATCATCTATGATAGGAACTTAAGGAGAGTGAGCAGAAATGAGACATGCAATCATCATAGAGATCAGAATGAATTATAGACCAATGCAGTCATTCCAGATAGAAATATACTTAACAGATTATAGGACTGAACCAAAATAGAAAGGAAAATGCATAAGGATTCATACTCATTTCATAAACATACATGAAGCAGAACTATGAAGATATGTGTATGGACCAAAATCATTAATGATCATATTCAAATAATTTGGTAACCTCATTACATCCTTTAGATCCATTACAGAACATCACAATATGGAAGACCGAAGTCATACATCATGGCTGGATTTACATCCCTTAGCTCTCAAAAAGAAAATTTACAATCCCAAGCCCCTTGATGCATCCTTCTCCTATGTTTTATGTACCTAACCCAATACAACTCCTCGTAGCGTTTCTACAGAGCTCCACTCTCTATTGATCTACCTCCCTTTTCTTCTGTGGGTGCTTGTATTTATAGGCCTCTTGAACTCCCAACTCACCTTTCTAAGGCTTTAGATCTGTTGCCAAGTATCCCAATGTGGTCCTCCATGGGAGCATGCTCCTCGAGACCTGAGCTCTCCACTCCTTTCCATGATGTTCTTTTAAAAGCTTCCAACGCATGGTATATTCCTTCCTAAGCCAACCTGTCACCAGGATGGAACCTTATCCATTCATCATGCACAAGCAGGTCATGTTTTTCTTGTGTACTACCCGATACACCAAATATGGCTAAGTCCTGATACCTTATTTTGTCGTCGCATAGCATGGGTCCTAAAATCCTCCTAGAACCCTATCTTGTGCTCCTTCTCCTTATGTGCTCACCCCTCAACTTAGGCTTTGCATTCTCATGCGTATTTTTGTACTTAGTCAATATTTTAAGGGCCCAATAACAAGTTGGTATCATGCCAGAATTTTATAATTCAGCTGAAGAAATTGGTTAATAAGTTGAAAAGGTGTCCGGTCAAATTTGTAAGAGAGATGGATGCAACAGACATGCTAAATCATTATGCATGAAGACCAGAGGAAGAGGAGGTGCATGGACTCATCAAACATTTCATTGATTACAAACATGAGATGGCTATGTGGGAAAAATATTAGAGGAAAACTGAACAAGAAAAAGATGTTGCAGGTCCAAGCTGAGCCAGGTGGCCATGATTGGATTGGTTCCAAGATTTGAATCAATCAAAGTTACAAGGTTGACTTAGTCAAAAATTTACAACAACTTTACTATTTTTATGGGAGCATGTTCCCTTGAACTTAATTATACTCTATTTTTAGTAACTTGTTAGTTAAGGTTCAGTTGTAATGGCTCAACCTCTAGAACTTATAAATAGTTAAATGCATTAAGTTTTAAAAAAACTTTTAGATCATTGGAGAAGTTACTCTTAAATCTTGGAAGAGTGCTTTAAATACTTTTGAGCCTTTCAATTATATTCAAAACAATATTTTGCCATGAAATGTTTAGTTTATTGTGTTATTTGTTGATCAATTCATATTTTTTGAATGAGTAATTCCTTAATGTGAGTTATTAATATACCTTTGTTTTAGTTATCTTATTTCAATCTGTGTAAAGAATGATGTGGTTACTTTGAATATTAGTTGTGGAAATGTTATATCCATTTTGTTATGAAGTTACATTATTACCAACTATCATAGATAGGAAAAGGTGTATGATATGTGCATATCATATATTATTATGAGGTGTTGATTGTGTATTTGATTAGGCTTGATCTATATGTTAAATATACTTGGTGTCTAACAAGGAAATGCATGCTTTTAGGTCTGTGGTATCTTGTTTTCCCTGTCTAAGTAGCATAAGGTGAAGTTAGATTGTGATGTTTATTTTATCCTTTCCAAATTAACCCTTTCCAATGTGAAGATCAGAAATTTATCTAGTAATACTCTCTCTTGGTTCATCACCTTAATTTTCATTTTTTATTTCTAACCTTAAACTTTGTGAATTGAGTAGATTAGAGTTATTTTAAAAGTACTTTAGCCTTGCACATTGATGTGAAATCAAGTGCCCCAAGTTCTAAAGGAATTCAACCTTCTCCAGAGGTTCATCCCAAGGACACAAGATCCCACACCTTGGGGATGTTCCAACATTGCACAAGATCACTCAACAATTCAATGGGTGAATGATCCACATAACAATAGTTTTTGGCACACCCGGTGGGACAATTTTGAATCTTAGTGTGTTAACTTATTCAAAGAATTTAGACAAGATCTTCTTCAAAGAAAGGAAATCACATGCACATTGATTTTTCCTTCTCTCCTCCAAGGAGAAGGAGAAGAGGTATTTCAACATCACCAATTACAACTTCATCTCGTAAGGGTCATTCAACTCCTCCTTATGGAATGTTTCCTTAAGGAAGGAACAATCAACCTTTCATTGTTATGGAAACCCCTACAAATAATCAAACTTGTCCATCTTTCAATGCTAGTATCCCTTTACAACTAGCTAAAAGAGATGTTATACCCACAACAGATCTTAAAATTTTACCATTCTATACTGGGGAAACCAATGTCACTCCTTTGGAGCATATTTTGGATGTAGCCATAATTTTTGCAGTGCATAGTATTACGGAGGACAACATTTCTATCAAGCTCCTTGCTACTTCTTTTAAGGGAAAAGCACTTCAATGGTTTCAAATATCGAGTGTCGGTTCCATAACTACTTGTAATGAGTTAGGGGAGAAGTTATGCAAGCAGTTTGAGGATAAGAGTGATCATCTATCACTTATGGAACAACTCACTACTATAAAAAGAGGCCCTCAAGAATATATGAGTGATTTTAACTTCTAATTCGAAAAGACTTGGAACATAATTTCTGACACTCGTAAAGCCTTCTCCAAATAACACATTCTTGTATTATTTATGAGCCTTGAAAAGTGATGTAGAAGTTATGATCTAGTTCATGGGAGGGACCACACTTCCTTATTCCTATGAGATCATAATAAGGGCTGAGAATTATTTAATCCAAGTAGGGAAGATTTTACCTAGGCCTCCATGCCTTTGTTTTCTGAACTTTCAGGTAAACAAATAGCCATTTTCCCTGTTTCATAACAACTTCCAGTCAACTAATTGTGACTGCGTCTGTTCCTTCAAATTATCTTGATGAGGTCAAGTCATTGCTACAAAATTTTGGGAATGAACTCGTAGATAATCAAGAGGTACAAGTCTCAATATTGCTCTTCCATATCAATCCCATAATCAACAATACCAAATAAACCATCCACCTTTTCAAGCAAGCAGTTAGTCACAAAATTGTGAATGTCAAACCTCTAAATTTTAGGAATCCTCTTACTACTAGTTCCTCTAGAACTATTGTACTAGTCCAGAATAATCTGGTTCAAGATTATGAATGGTGTTACCCTTGTTCTCAACCTCACAATCAAAACCTTTTTCCGAATGGAGTTTTGAGCCAAGATCTTATGGTCCAAATTGTATCCTTCCTGCTAGAGTCAATGGTAATTTCATCCTCACATAGGAAGATCAAGCACAAACTCTCGAGGAAACCACATTGCTAAATTGTCAAGCAGATGATTTTTGTTGTTTGAATATTGATTCCTCATCAATAAAAAATACCCATTCTAAGAAGAGGGCGATGGAACCCCAAGCTTCCAAAGCTGATCAGGCATCTACTTCACAACTTCGGCCATAGATGATAAATGAAACATATGTGAGGAAAGAAAGCATCAGGAATACAACCTAGCCAGGTTACAAGGAAAGAAGATTCTTTGGGCATCATAGTACCAAACAAGAATTTTCCAAAAGATGATTCTAATGCCTAAATAAATATACCCAAAGTAGGATCAATTCCCTTAAGTATTGTAGAAAAGATGAAGAAGACCAACCTGAGTGTTACCATGTGGGACAAATCTCGATTCCTTCTCAAAGAAATTTGTTGCATGAGGGGTTGAATTTTTTTGGTACATAGACAGATCGTCATGTCATGGGACAGTAACTGCTACAAGTTTTTGTCAAACAGAAGGGAAAGTATTAATAAGATGAAAAAATCACCACCATTCTATATTTCCCTAACTATCAGTAATCATCTGGTACATAATTACATGATAGATTCTAGGTGCCAGTAGCTCAGTCATGCCCAAGAAAATACAGATGTGCTAGGAATCCAATATATGCAAGTCTCTAGAGGGTTTGTTCAGTTGGATGGAATAATAGTAAAAACCGTTAGGATTTATCAAGGGTCTTCAACTTACCATTCATGCATGTCCCAGTTTGTCATTCACATAAGATATATCGGTCATCGATCTCCCTCCTCTTTTTTTCATTTGCCTATACATGATTTCACTACTAAAATGGGTGGTTATCTATCATATGACTGGTCACATATGATTCTAAGGACTCGGTATGAAACTAAGGTAACCATAAGGGAAAAACCAATTTTCCATAATCATGTGGAACCCCATACCACTAATCCTATAAATGGGAATTATGCCATTCATGATCCGGAAGAAGAAGATGTTGATCATGAACCAACCACTCTTGTGGAGGAAGTTCAGACACTATTCTAGATGAGGTGAGTATAAATCATCAGTATGACCCATATGCTGAAGCATTAGCAGAGGAAGAATCTCATATGTTGTTTTTAGAAGAAATGAGATTGGGTACATATTGTATTCAAGAAGAGGATGTGATCATACCGCAACTCATTAAGCCCCAAACCAACTCTGAAGTACTTTGGAAATTATTTTTTGATTGGTTCAAGGAGTAGAAATGGATCAGGTTTTAGTGTTATGATGATTTCTCTATAAGGGAATAAGTATTTTTCATCTTTTCAACTACATTTAGTTGTACTAATAACGTCACTGAGTATGAGGCTTTGGTAAAAGGGATTCAACTAGCCTTTAAAATGTGTATCAAATCCTTGATTTATTTTGGAGATAACAAGTTGATAGTACATCAAGTACGAGATCGTAGTGCATCAAAAAATGATCTATTGAGATCTTATAAAAATAGGGTATGGAGCTTAATTGAAGACTTCGAATCTTTTGGGATTCACGCTATTCTGAGGAATCAAAAGTTGGATGCAGATCTGGCTTGACAACTATTGGCTAACATAGTATGATATCCCTACTGATGTAATGAAGGAAGGAGTGTAGTTTTTTAAGATGGTTGTTCGTCCACCAGTCCTTAATAATGAAGGAATTTGGCAGGTCTTTGAACAATGATAAGAAAATCATTCTTTTTCTTGTGGAAGAAGTAGAGTTTGCTGTGAAAAATCAAGCTAAGTTAAAAGAAGCATATGGTGACCAAATCATTCAATTGAATTGTAACAAGTTACCAAAAGATTTGGTCACTCTTGAGTCCATTTTTAATTTAGATGATTAGACTAGATGGAAGAATTCTAACATGATAATCAAATATGATGACTTCGAAGAGATTGAGATAGCTACGTGAAAAATTTCTAAAGATTGGTAGAATATGTACCCCAGAAGAGAAAAAAGCTTTTGTCACACTTTGTCAAGAATATAATGATGTTTTTGCATGGAATTATAAGGAGCTTGTGTGGTTTTGACCCAGGATTGGCACAACATACCATCAAACTTGACCCTAATGCCAAACCAGTTTGACAAAAACAAAGGCTAATAAATTTAAAAATTGAGCCACTAATGAGGAAGGATCTCTCCAAGCTCATCGAAGCTTTTATTATTCTTTCCAATCAAACATTCCTCATGGGTATCCAAAATGGTTCCTGTCAGGAAAAATAATGGAGAAATCCGGCTATGCGTTGACTTTAGAGATTTGAATCGGTCTTCATTAAAATATCATTATCCTCTTTGTCAATGGAATTGATTCTCTAAACAGTAGGAGTGCAAATATTTTCACTGCTCGATGGATATTCTGGATATAATAAGATCTTGGTTAAATAATCTGATCAATTCAAGATAACATTCACTATGAAGTGGGGTACGTACAGGCTTATAATAAAATGCCATTTGGATTATCCAATTTAGGTGCTACTTTCCAAAGGGCAATGGAGATGGATTTTCAGGGAACTAATCAATGATATCATCTTAGCATATCTAGATGATATAATAGTATATTCCAATTTTACAGAAGATCACTTGGATCATCTGAGGAAGGTATTCAAAAGATGCAGAGAATTCAGGGTTTCACTAAATCCCAAGAAATGTATTTTCACTATACAAGAAGGGAAGCTTTTAGGGCATGTGGTGTCTTTGAATGGACTCTCTATTGATCTAGCTAGAATATGCTCAATATTATCCCTATCCCTCCCAAACCACAAAAAGGGACTTCAGGGTTTTCTTGGCACAATAAATTTTGTACAAATATTTATACCTCAATTGCATAGCCTTGGCTAAACCACTAACAACCATGTTGAAGAAAAACATTCCTTTCTCATGGAAAAAGGAAGGAAAAGATAGTTTTGAAGCCATTAAGACAACAATTTCTCAAGCACCTACATTGGTAAATCCAAAATTTGATAGGGATTTCATTCTATATGCCTTTGCTAGTGGGGAAAGTGTTTATGGAATTCTCACTCAACAAAATAACAAATCTATGGAACAACCAATTTCCTTCTTTAGCCAATCCCTAAAATATTATGAGCTAAAATATTCATTGTTGAGAAACAAGTCTTTATTGTTATTCATGCTTTGAATAAGTTCAGACATATGTTATCTAATAACAAAATTCATTTGATGGTGTCTCATCCTAGAGTTAAAGACTTTCTGCTAAATAAAGACATGAATGAGAAACGTGTCAGATGGGTTACTAAAGTTATGGAATATGATATACACATTAAGGTCACTAAGCTTGTTAGGGGTAAAGCCCTATGTGTCAATAGTTGTCTATAGATTTTGAGACAAAGGCTGAAAAGGATACAGTGCTTCTGAATGAACCTCAGGAAAATGATTAGGTTGATTGGTTGTCAAAAATGAAAAACATTCTCCTTTTAGGAGTATATCCTAATGACATGGATAAAACCCAAAGATGAATATTTCATCTTCAATCTGTTCCTTATGTTTTGGTGGATAATGTTCTCTTTCATAGAGATTTAAATGGTGTTCTACTTCAATGTATAGGACCAGAACAAATGGATAGAATTTTGCAAGAATTTCTCAATGGTTTGTCAGGAGGGCATTATTCTTGTAATGGACTACTATTATGAAGATCATGAGGTTTGGTTACTATTGGCCAGATTTATTTAAGGATACTCATTTTTGGGTAAGAAAATGCAAGGAATGTGCTTTTTGCACATAGGAAAACAGAGATTGACAGCCCTTCCTCTTCACCCAATTCAGGTTGACCAACCTTTTGTCTAGTGGGAATTGGATTTCATCAGGATGCTTAATTCTCCATCTAGTGATGGACATAAATGGGTTCTCACTACAACGGACTATTTCACTCACTGGATTGAATCCATGGCACTAAAAGAAGGAAATGAAATGGTAGTTCTTGATTTTCTAGAGGGTATAATGACACGTTTTGGTGTTCCATTTATAGTAATTTCAGACAATGCAATGGAATTTCTTGGTTTGAAATTAACTGAATGGGCTGTCAAGAATGGGGTCTATCTCAAAACTTCATCAAATTAATACCCACATGGAAATGGATTAGCCAAGTCTAGTAGCAAAAATCTCATACGGATCATCAAGTGTATATGAAACCAATAGAAGAACTTGGCACACTAAATCTTAAAACAACCCTGTGGGAAGATCGAATCACTCCCAAAAGGGCTATTGGGAATTCACCTTTCATGTTAGTATATGGAAGGGAAGCTAAGCTCCCACTATCTCTAGAGTTACCTTCTTTGGAATTGGCACATCAACTGGAACTTATGGAAAATGATTCAATGATGGTCAGGTATTCTCAAACTGATGGAGCTAGAAGAAACAAGGAACAAAGAAATGAAGACCTTGGAACAACATCAATCTCAAGTTAAAATATATTTTGAACAAAATGCATCCAACAAGGAATTCCATGAAGAGGACTTGGTTCTTAAATGGGATGTTGATAGGACCAAGCTGAGTATACATGCTAAATTTGATTACCTCTAGAGAGGACCATATATTGTCACAAGTTGCAAAGAAGCAAATTAATTTTTCTTATCAAGAATCAATGGAGAGGAATTTCCCATTCATGTGAATGGGATTCATCTCAAATCTTTCTTTTGACATCAATTTTTTACATTTGTACAATGTTTGTTTTGATCATTTCCTCCAAGTGCCTCGCACATTGTGTTGTTTGGTTTCTATTTCTTTTCGTTTGGTGTGTGCTCTAAATATATTTTTTTTTAGGACTCTTTTTCCCAATGGTTTGTATAAGGCTATTAGCCTAAATCTTAGCAGGCAAACATTCCCTGGATGTTGCCAAAAATGTTAACCTTTAAAAATTTACCTTAATAAGAAGGTGTTTTCAAAAATTGTCTAAATTCCTTGAAATTTCTTAGAAGTCTTCTTTCCTACTAAAGTGTTTTCAAAATTTTGATTTTTTCTGAAACTCTGAAGTCTGAACTTTAAGACTTTGGATTTTTGGGGTTTTCTCTTTTGGAGTTTTTCAGTCGATTACAAAACAAAATTTTGGTTTAGAGTTCCGAACTCTGAAATCCTGAAAGTCTGAAATTTCTTTAGACTTTTGGTTTTGGAGTCCTCTTTGGTAATTTTCATTCTTTTCATTTTAGAGTTCTGAAGTCTCTTCAAAGTTCCAAAGTCCAAAACTGTGAAGTTCTAAAATTTCAAAACTTCAAACTTTTCAGGTTTCTAAGTTTCACGTTACCTTTGTGGATAATTTCATTGTGGAGTTTCGAAGTCTGAAACTCTAAAGTTCCAAAATTTTAGAAACTTTGGACTTTTGGGGTTTCAGTACTTCGGGTTTTGCATTGTAATGATTTACTTCATTTCAGAGTTTTGGGGGTTGCAATTTTGGAGCTTCCACAAACATTTAATTTCTAACTACCCCCACACATGTCGGCTTCTGAGCATTAATTATAGGGTTTCCTATATAAACTCAAATTTTTACCTGTCATTTTCACCTGGATTTTTCTCTAACACTCTGATTTTACCACACCATTTTGTACTTTCAAGACATAATTTTTAAGGTAATTTTGTTTTAAGTTATTTCTATTTTTTTCATGATTGATCAAGGTTTACCTTTTCATTTTTTTTTTATCTTATTCTTATTTTCTTACTTGACATGGAAAATCCTATCATCCACCATTCGTCCTTTAACCATGTCATCTGATTCCTTTTCTCAATATTGCAAGCTTCAATTCATACAAGCATCTAGTTTCATCAAGTCCAAGGATTATGTAACAAGTTCATTTCACATCTTCATAGCATTTAATTTTCATTCTCTCCAAATTGTGACCTTCAAAAATTACATAACTTTGTGGGTTTACCATTCAAGTTTCGGAGTTAGTAGTACTTTTAGAATTTCATTTTCACTTTTTAGAGGTTAGAGTTTCAGGGTTTTCAGATTTTAAGAGTTTTTGAAGTTCACTTTCCAAAGTTACAGAATTGTGAGGAGTTTTGGATTTTGGAGGTTTGTACTTCAGATTTGAGGCCTTTTCGGAGTTGCCATTTTTGGACTTTCAGACTTTGGAATTTCAGAACCTTTACGGTTTCTTACAAAATTTTCAAAGATCAATCAGATTTTGAATTCCAAATTAATGTCAACTTCCTCATCAAAGGGAAAGGGAAAGATGAAGTACACATTCTTAGGAGTTGCTCCTCACTCATGCCTATCTTCAGATTTGGGGAATATTGGAGATATTGATCTTGGACAAGCAAATTTTCCAGACTTCTGGGAAAGATTAAAGGCCCCTAATAAGAAGCCTTGGATGCAGGCCATATTCGATAGTGGGCTTTCTCTCGCTTTGGTTTTTCCTTCATCCATGCATTGTCCTGAGTTTTTCTTGGCCGCATCAACCCACTTTGATAAGGATTCTAGATCAGTAAAAGATCGATGATGACAAGGTCGTGATTAGGTTGGACACGATTTCTTTGAAGATTTATTTAAACTTCCAGATGTTGAAGAGTATGCAACAATTTCACGAGAAGCTGTAATTAAACATTGGGATAAAGAAACTGAACTATGTACAAAGGTCATGATGAAGAGTTACTTGGCCAAGAATGTCATCAAGCTTCCTAAGACATTGTTCCACTCAGATTTCATCCAGGAAGTAAATGATCTTATTGTATTGTTGAGTAGAGTTTCGGGTTTTGCTTCAGCTGAGGGAATTTCAAGAATGGATGTTCCTTTATATTGCTACTATAAAGAAGAATAAGAAATTCATACGATGGGGAGAGCATATCAGCAACTCAATTTGTTTTCAATTGAGTAATGTCTTGACTTCTAAAAACTTCTTCATGACTTCCTTCTTTGTTTATGCTGCAGTTGCCATGGGAGAATTCAATGGTTTGAATACAAAAGGTGTTAGAAGTGTGTCACAAATTTATGAATTTTATCCTCAAATTACAATGGAAGAAGGAAACAAACATTTCTGTAGGGTTCAATGATGCCTTTTTTGTTGTTCTCCTTTATCGTTTTCGATAAAAAATTGTATAATCGAAGGATTTCTTGATGAAGCTTTTAAAGAGGTAAGGGAATGGGGAGCCATCTATCTTCAGTTCCTGACATTCACATACATCAGGATTCCAGGTTTCTTGGGTGCCCCTAGCAAGTTACTAAGATGTCCTACCGATAAATGGGTTTTATTAGAATTGGTTCAGAAATTGTTGGATTATCACAAAATTCAAAACAAATGACATAAGGCGGGAGTCCAGTTTCCTATTTCAATAGGAAGATATACATGTGCAAGTATTTACAAAACAAAAGAATGTGGATGGAGAAATGTCTGAAAGTTACCTTGCAAACTTTCCATCCCAGAACCAACTTTGATTACTGGGGTAAGTTCAGTGAAACATGATTGGCCAGTTCTCACGTGCCTCAGCTAGAGGATATTTGGATTCACTGTCAGGATGAGATTATTATCAGACAATGATAATATGAAAGGTTGAATTTGGATGAGGTTAAACAATTTGGTATTGCGGATATTCCAGAAGGAATGGAGGATGATGATGAAGTATTGGATCCAGTGTATAAGAGAAATAATGTTGCCAATCAACCTTTTCCATGGATTGATTGGTATCAAGAGGAACATTGCAATACTAAGGAAAGGGCGGGGCCCATTCTACAAAGGACATATGATTGGTTGGATACCTTGGGAATTTCACCCAAAGGATTAGATCAATCTATAAGAATAGAAGCCCAACCAACATTGAGTCTCCCTACACCACAAAAGGAAAGAGGTCTACCCAAAAAGCCAATATAACTCCAAGGAAGATCTCATTTGTTATTGGAAGTTCCTCTCTTTCAAAAGCTTCCTACTGCCAAGGTTGTGTCCTCTACAATACCAGTATCAGAAGTTGTTGAAGTTAGTGATTCTCCAGTTGTATCACAATATTTTCCACCCCCTCCTTCACTACCATTGTCACCATCTTCAACTCCATTTCCCCCATCATTACCTTTTGCTCCTCCACTCATCTCTTCTTTTCCATCCCATCCATGGCCCAAGTGTTTTCATCTCTTCCTATCCTCTCAGTCGGGGGAATGATTGGGTCTCCAGTTTCCACTCCATTATCTCAAGCAACTTTCATTCCCTTCCATTTCAACTTCCTAGCCCCATTGCATCCACTCTTGAGGCTATTCTCACTTCCACCCCATTCTATCATTACCACCTCCATTTCATTTCCAACTGATATTACCAATGCTATTGTTTTATCTAGTGCTCTAGGTGCTTGAATCAACCATGCCACTTTCATCTGCATCCACTATACCTGAATGGCTATATCGCCAAACCCCAAAGCATAAGAAGAAGGTTCCTCTTATAGATGTGATAGATTTGAGACAAATGATCATCTCTAGTTTATTGAACCTACTACGAAGAGACATGACAACAAATGGATAAAATATTGGTCACAAAATCTAGTTTATCATATAAACCAATCAGGAGAACGTGGCTCACCCAATTTGGGTCATGGAAATAGCTACTTAACAAACTCCAGTTGAGGGGAAAACTAAAGAAACACATTACGACATGGGTATAAATTATCAGATCTCTAGGTTTTCACTAGGGAAGGACAACACATGAAGGTTTTCGCTGCAACACCAAATAGGATGTTCAAGTGGCCCTTGGAAATTTGTTGGAGAAGTATGATAAAGATAAATCTTCCAAAGATGAATTGAATAAAAAGGTTGAACAACTCACTGCTCTTTTAAGGAAAGTAACACAACCCACTCCAACTACTGATCCTTCAACTACAACTGCTCTTGACATATTTCTTCTGGTTTGGATGATATTTCATATCATGAAATTGAGAAGATAGGTCAGAAGGGAAGATCAGTTGATGGATGGATAGAACGTAATGCTTCAAGAAGTTAATCCTTTGATTAAAACAATTGTTGAATTATATAATGATTTTCAAACTAAAAGACCTCCATTCACATGATAGATGAAGTCCTCTATGAGGATAACAATAATTTGAATATGAATTTGACTACATGGGGTGAGATTAGAGATGTGGACCCAAATTTAATTCTTCAAGAAGGATTAATTGATGATACTTCTAAATTGTTTGAGTTTTAAAAGGATATGGAATTTAGATCCCAGGTGTTACAAGATTTGATCAAGAAATTGGATGATAAACGCGTGGAAATAATGGATGGTCTAAATGATATTTCAGAAGAGTTTGATAATATCAACTACAATTTTTTTCAATGAGAATATTGATGCTCTTCTGGTGGACCAAATTAAATCAAATTTCAAATATTTGGTAAAGAAAGATGATGAAGTAACTAAAACTTTCAATAGTGATTCAATTGAAAAGTTGGTCTTGTGTCAGAATTTTATAAGTCAGCTGAAGAAAGTGGTGAATAAGTTGAAAAGGTTTCCAGCTAAAGTTGTAAGGGAGATTGATATAATGGACATGGTGAATCATTATGCATGTAGTACCAAAGGAAGAGGAGGTACAGGGAATCATCAAACGTTTCAGTTGATTACAAACACCGAGATGGCTATGTGGGAAAAGATCATTAAGGGAAAACATAACAAGGAAAAGATGTTGCAGGACCAAGCTAAGCCAGGTGACCATGATTGGGATAATTCCAAGCTCTGAATCAGTCAAAGTTG
Source organism: Taxus chinensis (assembly GCA_019776745.2). Lineage (NCBI taxonomy): Eukaryota > Viridiplantae > Streptophyta > Pinopsida > Cupressales > Taxaceae > Taxus > Taxus chinensis. The sequence goes on from CM034156.1 coordinate 646,624,373, forward strand.
TAGGGTTGAATTAGTCAAAACCTTTGCAACAACTTTACTATTTTTATGGGAGCCATGTTCCCTTGAACTTAATTATATTCTATTTTTAGTAACTTGTTAGTTAAGGTTCAACTGTAATGGCTCAACCTCTAAGAACTTATAAATAGTTAAATGGGTTAAGTTTAAAGGAAGACTTTTAGATCATTGAGGAAGTTACTCTTCAAGTCTTGGAAGAGTGCTTTGAATACTTTGGAGCCTTTCAATTATATTCAGAACAATATTTTTCCATGAAATGTTTGGTTTATTGTGTTAATTTTTTAATTCAATGCATACCTTGTGAATGAGTAATTCTTTAGATGTGAGTGATTAATATAAATTTATCTCAGTTATCTTATTTCAATCTGTGTGAAGAATGACATGGTTATCTTTGAATATCAGTTTTGGAAATGTTATATCCATTTTGTTATGAAGTTGCATTATTGACCAACTCATCATGGAAAGGAAAAGATGTATGACATGTGCATGTCATATATTGTTATGAGGTGTTTATTGTGTATTTGTGTAGGCTTGATCTATATGTTAAATATACTTGGTGTCTTACAAGGAAATGCATGTTCTTATAGGTTTGTAGTATCTTATTTGCCTTATCTAAATAACATGAGGTTAATTATGGATTTTGATGTTTGTTTTATCCTTGCTAAATTAACCCAATCCAATGTGAAGATCAGAATTTTATTTCTAGTAATACTCTCTCTTGGTGTAATCACCTTACTTTTCATTTGTTATTTCTAACCTTAAATCCTATGAATTGAGTAGATTAGAGCTATTTTCAAAATGCATCCTTGCACATTGTTATCCCGTAAAATTGGCAAGGTCAATTTTACAGATAACCATACCGAAATTTTGTTCTGATCCCTCGTCGAGGATCCCTTGCGTTCGGAACATTGCAAATCCCTTCCCGAGAAATCCAGTTTTCTGAACTTAGCCGTTTTCGGTCTTTTTTGGCCGGGCGCATATAATGACTATGCAACATCAAAAGTTGATGTACCCCTTTTAATCCTTTGGCATAGGTTTTCTTGTGTCAACAGGCGTTTTGGTGCACCTCCCCTTATTGGGTCTTCTCTGCGTGCGCTAAGGCGCGTGCGCCTTCCTGTCAACAGATCATTTGTTGCGCCTCTTTTTTTGCGCCAAAGGCGCACATATTCCTCTGTCAACACCACTTTCGGTGTGCCATGGGCACACATATCTTCATGTTGACAAGCGTTTTGGTGCACCAAAGGGTGCATGTTTTCTCGTGTCGACAGATCCTTTGGTGCGCCACTTAAAAAGGTTGGTGGCGCATTTATTGCTACCTCACCTATAAATAGGCGCATCTGCGCTGTCATTGTCACCAACGTAAATCACGTGATTTTTCTCTGAGCCTATCAGCGCACGTGCCCTGTCACTTTCGATCACATAGTGGACCCGTTTGCACGTTCTTTCCTATTTATCCGGGTAAGTGGCCTTCTTTCTTTCGTGCGTTTTGTTTTTGGAGTTTTTGAATGCTAGGTTGGTTCAGTTCAGATTGAAAAGAATGAAATCATGAGCTTGCCCCCCCTGCTGTCTTCCCACATATTCCTCCTCCTCTTTCTAGATCTGCTAGTAGAGGGAGCTTTGAAGCTGAAGTAATAGCTTGGAAACCTTGGTTTAAAGCGATTTCTATCACCCCAAGCAACCCTGCATCAAAAGAATTTTGAAGGAATCAAACCCCTTACAGAAATATCAAACCTTAAAAAGGAAACTGAATTTTCCTTCTCCTTTGGCGCATTGGCGCACCATGCAACATCAAGAGTAGCCGCGCCAATGGCACACTTCCCTCGCTTGCTTCAAATGCTTTCCAAGTTCCCCTTGGCACATCAAACTTGAGTGCAACATCACAAATTCCTGCGCCCTTTGGCGCACCCAGTATCCATGTGGCAGTCTTTTCCTATGCACCAAGTGTAAAGCTATAAACAGCACAGGCACGTCCTTCATCGCAACAACATCATGTTGTGCAGACCTTCCATGCGCCGTGCCAAGTTCCCCTACGGCGCATGAACATATGATGTTACATGCATTAAGCATGCACCCTTTGGCGCATCTTGTACCCGTGTAACATGAAAGTAATCCACGCCCTTTATAAAATAAATACACATGGTGCAGGCGCACTTGTGCTTACAAAAATAAAAAATGCACCCTGCAGTGTCTATGCGCCATACGCCCTTTGGCGCTAATTTAACCCTTGCAACATCCCTTTCCTGTGCGCCTTGCCTGTTTATCTCTATAACCTATAATATCCATGCGCCATGCGCCCTGAGGCCTCAAAATCGCTAACTCTTTCTTCTGTCAGCATTTCAATGGAAAATCAAGCAGTTGACATGGCTTTCTTCGATTGGGTTTCACTTCTTATTCTTGCAGATCAGCAGCTAAGTTCAGAAAACATATGTCAACATCAAGCAAGAGACCTACCAAATCCAAAGGCAAGGCCAAGCTCACAGAAGAAGAAATGAAGTATAAGTATCAGAGGGTCAGAATGCCTGACTCCCAGGCCGAGTGTGACCTGGACATCAGAGACTCAGAGTTGGGTCATATTGATATGGAGGAGTTTTGGGTCAGGACTCAGAAGGTCATAAGAAGTCCATGGATGGACAAGCTGATAGGCAGTGCCCTACACTTTGCTGGAGGAATCCCAGTCAGCGTTGTAAACAATGAATTTATGATGGTGGTTTCCTGGTGCTATAATAAAGACACAAGATGTGTCGTAAATGAGAAGGGCGAGGTCATAATTAACCTCACCGCCCGCCACTTTGAGATAATACTCGGCATTCCTCATCACTGGCACTTTGTGGCCGTCAGCTGAGAAGATTGTATCAAAGCCTAGGACGACAATGAAGATCAGTGCATACAGCTAATGAATGAAGTTTATCTGAAGAACAAAAAGGTGGTGACCCGTTGACCACAAATCATTCACCGCGGTGATTTTACAGAGGAGCTCAGTGACACCATCACGTTCCTGAGCAGGGTGTTTGGGCTTCCTGACGCCCACTATTTCCACAAATGGATGCTGCGATATTTAGAAACAATGAACAAAAATGTGCCCGATCAACGCTTTGAATGGGCAGAAATTATAAGCAGCACGATATCAGAGCAGCTGCAACAATTCCCCACAACGGGGAGGTTCTACATGTATTCCTATGTTGTTTACGCTGCAGCTTCAGAAAGGGACTACCCAGCTCTAATGCGGAGTGGGGTTTGGCCCCAAGTTAGAATCTATGAATACTATCCAGAGCTGAAGCTGGAGAGTAGCATCCCTCAATTTACAAAGATCAATGATGCATTTTTCTATTTCATCATCTGCCTGTTGAGGCCGAATATGACTTACGGTCGCACGACCAAGAGCATAGTAGCCGCCACTGAGAAATAGGGGGCCCTGTTCACTCAATTCCCCACATTCACTTATCTGAGGGCAGCTAACTTCTTGGGAGAGCCAAATAGACTGCCATGGTATACTGGGCCCAAGTTGATTCTGCTAGAGCTGTCAAGACAGCTAGTCACCTACCATGAGAAATGCCTCAAGAGAAAGAAAGGTGGAACTCCTTTCCCCCTCACAGTGGGTAGATATACATGTCTGACTCACCACAAGGCGAAAGACATGTTTGCAGAGCTGGAGCTGCTGAATCTGAAACATGACTTCCCAGCAAGACCCACCTTCGACCTGAAAAATTGTCTGCCTAGGGCTATGCTTGATCTGATCCACATCCCTCAGATCGAGGATATTTACATTGACCTATATCATGAGGTGGAGCTCAGGAGGAAGGACCATTCTCGTTTGGCCTTAGCAGAAATCATCCAGTATGGGGTAGCCATCATCCCCAAAGGCTACCAAACTACCGAAGAGGAAGTGGATCAAGTGTATCTTGACACAGGTGGGGATGATTGGCCTTTTGCGGTAATTGATAGAACTAAAGCACCTTAGACAATTGAGGAAAGGGTCAAAGAAACTCTGCACAGAACAGAGCATTGGTGCCGAATGAACGAACTCATCTACCTCGGGGTTGATTTCACAACCTCTCCATTGGGTAACGCACCTCCTTGATCAAAACAGTAGCCTAAAGGCAAGGGTAAAGGTAAGGAGGGTGAATCCAGCACTACTCAAGAGGAAACTCCTGCAAGTCCTCCTTCCGCTGCACCCGAATAAGTTATAACTCTGGCTTCTCCAGAGAAATAAGTGGAAGAAGATGTTCCAATAGGCCCATCCACTCAGGATGTCGCCACTGCTACAACAAGCAAGGTCCCTTCTGTCCCTTCTTCTTCTCCTCCTTCCCCTCCTCGAGTGACTCAAGCAACCATTCCTTTGGTCATGTCCTTTCCCCCTTCTTCTACCATTTCTCCCGCTTCTTCGTCCATCTTCTCTTCTCTCGCGGACCTGTCCCCCTCTATTTCTTCTCTCATCTCTGAGCTCCCTTCCCTTCCTATGTCTTCCTCTTCTGCAGTATCTCTTGATCCCGTGAACACTTCCTCAGCCTCCCTCTCGATGCCACCTCCAAGTGTCTCCACGTTTTTCCCTTCTACTACTACAGTTGCCCCCTTCTCTGTTTCTGGTCCTTCTCCCACAAGTCCAGCCTGGATCTCCTAGCATCTAAGTCAACAGAAAAGGAAATTTCCCATCGCTCTAATGGACTTCTCCGTAATCCCGTCAAAAGGGGAAAAGAAGTAGAAGCCCGTCACACGCTTCTCTCAGACTGCTTCGAGAGAAAGGGTAATGGAGATCGCGTACCCCAATCCTCTGAAGGATAAGAAGGATCTATCTCTGATAGATTACACAGTGACTCAAGTCACAATGGGTACATCTTCTGAAAGCCTTTAGGGAGAGTCCCTATCTGCAGTTGACACCCTCTGCAAGAAGCTTCAAGAAGCAAAAGAAGAGAAAAGGCTATTAAAAGAGCAAAATAAACATCTGCTCCAAGCCTTACAGAATATGGGCAGTGCACCTCCCACAACTGCCGCCGAGACTCCTGAGCCTCTGAGCTAGGATAAAATTAATGAATATGCAAAGATCGGCGAGCAGGGCATGGCAGTTTCAGCTTGGAGGATCCAAATCCTCAAGGACAGTGAAAGAGTAATCACCAAGTTCTCTTATTTATATCTGAACATCAACAAGGTGAATAAGGAGCTCCAAGCGTTAGCAGGACCCATATCAGAAGAGTTGGACCATGCTAGGTTACAGCATGAGACCTTTCAACAAATGTTCGACTGTTCAGTCGAAGATCTGGTCAAGTTCGGTGTTTTCGGCCATCCCAGGGCCCTCAATAAAGTCATTTCCACTCTAGATTACCAGATGGATCAACTAGAATTTGTCCTTGAAAAGATCGATAAGGTAAAAGAAGAAGCCCTGGACGCAATGCCACCAAATGGAACAAATCGTTTCTCAACATGTCTCCAGGGTTACTTACTTCTTCTTTCACCTTAAGGGAAAAGTTGATGAAACCATCCAGATCTTCAAGGAGATCGTTTCGCAAGGGCTGGCGCCAAAGGTCACTTTTGATGTAGAGTCTATCAATAACCTGCTGGCCTGTCGGGATTTCATCAGGTTCCTAATAGAAGCAGAGAAATAATATTCCAAACTCCCAGAGAAGCTCATAGATGAGCGGGGAGACTTGCAAGGTGATCAGCGAGCGACACAAGGATCCTTCCCATGATCAACTAGAGCCCATGATCAGCAAGTTCATGGAATACTGTGCCCAATTCCACATCTCGTCACCTGAGCAACAATAGAAGCAGGCTACCCCCTTTCAGCCGCAGGACGACGACGACGAATAATTTCTCTCTTCCTCTCTCTCTCTTCCAACTTTATTTTTGTAAAATGTCTAAAGTATGTCGACACAAATGATGACATCATCCATGTTGCACCATGGGATGATGTCATCCATCAAGTGGTCAAAAGTCAACATCACTTTGGGATATATTGTAGATATTTTGTAAATAGGTGGTTGGCTCCTTTTTGCCTTCTTTTCTCTCCTTCTTCTATAAATACTCCAATACTTGTTGTATTGAGTGTGTGGATATCTTTCAGATGAAAAATAGAAGTGAGGAGAAAAGACTTTGAGCTTTTTGTAACAGAAGGAATTATTAATACAATATTTAGACTTTGTGTTGAATACATGTGTTATTTGCATTAGATCTTTCTTACGTTAGATCTATGTGTTTTATTCTGTTGGATCTACTTCTGTTTTATTGTCATTTATTCATCAGTATTGCTTTGTTCGTTTATGCAAGTAGGTTTGGCTCTGTTTACTACCAATCCCAAAACATAAACCCTCTGACCTTTCTGCTTTGGAATTCATTTCTTTTCTTTCTTCGGATCTGATCTTCCCTCATCATCTCTTCCTTTCCTTTCTTTCCGCAGTCAGAAACACCCCTACTAGGATGAGATCCCAAACCCCCGAAGGTAGAATATTGTGAGATTTGCACAGATTCCTGCTGGTAGAATAGCAATAAACCATTTTCGCTTTGCTGACTCAAAGAGGGGCTATGCCCTGCACACTGTTGTCTCGTCTATCCATAGATCTACCCAAGCGATAGATTTTTGGACCAACACACATTGATCTTAAATCAAGTGCCCCAAGTTCTAAAGGAATTCGACCTTCTCTGGAGGTTCATCCCAAGGTAACAAAGTCCCACACCTTGGGGATGTTCCAACATTGCACAAGATCACTCAGCGATTCACCAAGTGTACGATCTGCGTGACAACATTTTCTCTTCCCTAAACAACCCTAATCATCGTTAATTATCGCTAATCTTATTTATTAACCTATTTAATCCTCTCTAATCACCCTATTTACCATCCCTAGGTTCCCATCCACATTTATTTAATGCATTTGTATCCCCAACTACCCTTTTATCTTCCCTAAGTATTTGTAACCCGTATTTACCACCCGAAACCCTATTCTCGTCTCATAAGCGCTCATTGTCTTGAGTTGATCGCTCTTCCACCACCCAAATCAACAAACTACCACAATCGTCAAAGACCCAATTGAGTCATTTTTGACTATAAATGTGACCATAGCTCTCCTCTCTTTAGTATGCAACTTTGGAGACTTTGAGATTTCTTGTGATCTTTCTTTCATTTCTTACTCTTCTTTGCAGCTTCAATCTCTATTTTGGAGCTACTTTGAAGATATTTTGCATCACCTTTGGAGATTTGGAGTCCTCTTTTTCTTGGAATCATTCATTTGCATGTTTGAAGACCTCATTACTATTGTGCTTCATCTTTGTAAGTTCCTTATCCATATCATAGCTCTTCCCTTACATTAGTCATCTTCAATCTCTCTTTGCAATTCATAATTTCCATCTATTTTAATCCATCAAACCCTAGATCAATCCCCGATTTCCATCAATGCTTCCCACTTGTTGTCGAGCCAATCCACCTTTATTTGATTTGCTACCATCTATCCTACCAACTATCTTATTTCTGACCCCATAATCTCTCAGATCTCCTAATCTTGCCATTTTGTACCCCTGTTGCTTCATATTTCACTTATATCAAATCCGATTGCCATTATTCTATACCAATCATTGTCAACCTAATCAACAATTATCAATTTTCATAAATTTTATTACATCCTTTCTATTTATCTCAAATCCAAGCTATCTACACCATCTTAACATCATCTTCAGGTTCTTGATCAGCTTTAGACTAGTCCCTTTAGATATTTCCTTTCAGAATTTCTTTTTGGTATGTACTACCCCAGTTTCCATCGACTGTGTTAGATAGTCTCTGGTTGTCATCAAACTATAAAGGTTTTGTTTAGTTATCATTTTTTATAATCAAATATATATTTTTTCCTACTTGGTTCATTCTAGATTCTCTGCTTCTGTTCAGATCATATTGCATATTATTATTTATTCACCATTTTTATCTATCTTTTATCAAAAAGTGGGTTATCCGTCCTAGGAAGTTTTCACTTCTCGAGACTAGCATTGTTGGGAAACCCACCATCCTATCTACTAATCTATTTTTTTGTTTTAGTTCTCTTTATTATGCAAGTAATCAAGATCGCTATGAGGAATATATTTTGCGTAGGTCTCCATCATCATCCCATCTAGATGTATCATTAAACCCTCTCATTTTGGAGTTTGTTTTTTTCTTTATTACCACCTCACTAATCTAAAATAGGAACGAGAAAATTGGTTCAACATTCTGGCATGCCTAGTGGAACACACCCTTCTTTGGCGAGTTATTTCATTTTGTTTTCCATTTCAAATTTCCATTCCTCTCTTTCTACTTACCTCATAGGTAAGATATTTGCTTTGTTACGTAAGTGATGGATTTATTTGTTGGATCAAGAACACACTTGCTTGATAAAAATAAAATAAAAAGGAAAAATAATGTTATCTAGGTATTCTTAAGTTTTTCCTATTTTGATCCTTTTCAATTGTTTTTCATTTCTCTATCTGTTTGATTTCATCAAATTCTACATTTCAATTTTTGACTTAAAAATAACCTCTTCATACTTGCTTGATAACATAGTCTAATTAGGGGGTAAATCCCATGCATTGACTTCTTCCATACACATAAAAAATGCACACATCAATTTACACATCTTAAAAATATCCTCCTATGAGGAACTATTGGGATTTCATCACCCAATAGGAAAGTCATTGCGGTGTTCTAACTGTGTTATAATTTTTTGACTATCGGTATATTGGCTAAGCGCTTGAAACCCTTGTTACTATAGTGCATGAAGTGCGGGGGTATGCCCCAATATTAGGCCATGTACCAGTAGTCATCACATGTTTTAGCCTCATGTACCTTTGGGTATATCAAGGATGCCATCCAAAACAACCTGAAACCATCCATAGTTTGACAATTTCCTAGGTTCTCTTTTAGCCCATTTTCCTTTCTTTTTCACAATCTTTTAATAATCAAGATAATTAAAACTCTACTGTGTGACTTATTTGAAACATTAAAAATCAATATAGCTTATTTTCTATTTGTTTCATGCCCATTATTACACATTCTCAAGAATTAAAAATGGAACAAGCCATGTCATCCAACAACATTCCTATTTCTAACATTTCCCACAAATGAACTTCATCCCTTTCTATTATCTCTTCCACTCCCTTAGTCACTTATTCGGTTACAAAACCCATGATTTCCCTTCATCCTCTCTATGAGTCTCAAACCATCCCAACCAACACACATATTGAAATTAATCCCTTCATTTGTCACCTTTCCATTCCTTCTAGACTGGCTACACCTCCATCTGTCACTTCTTTAGAGACCTTTGGGCCTCCCCTTATTCCTTGTGGATCCATGGAATTTCAATATCTCTTTGATGCTAACTATGTCTCCCTTCATGAATACCTTATTTAAAATTCCACCAAAGTTTTCATCGAGGGTCCCTCTCTTCAACAAATTTACACTTACCATTCTCACCCCAAATCCACCCAAGTCCTCACATATCAACTCGTAGTGTTTTTCAAAATATCTATGAATGATATTTCCATGACATAACACGAATTTGGATCCTATCAATATTCCTCTACAATCCCTCAAACTCACAAATTCACTCAACTGGTGGATCTAATTCCTCCTAATATTCCCCGCATCAACACCACGCCCATTTCTTTTATGCCTATCACTTCCTCATTCATTGTCATCACTATCATCCCTAACCAAACCTTAAAAGAATATTATCATCTTCCTCCAACACCCAAACAACATGATCATATTTGGGTCCCTATTTATACATCCCACATCCATGTAAACATCATCACCTCAAAACCTCACCCTCTAGAGTTTACCCAAACTCACCAACATCCCCTTAGAAGTGATTTTCACTACATCCTTCCTAATCAATCTACTCAATCATCCCAACCACCACATATTTAAATCTCCACTCAACTTATGCAAGGTTAATCTAACATCCCCATCTCTCAACAACAAAAAATGAAAACTTATCCATTTATTTACATCCCTACATTTCAAAAATATCCTATCTCTCAACCCATTCAATCATAACCCTTTAACCATCTTCCCGCTTAGAAACCACTTCCATAAATACCTACTCATCCCCAATCATATAAATCCTATCCACAACCTCATCCACCAACCTCTTATACCCACTAATCTAATGAACATATTCATGCTTTACTAAGTATAATGGCTAGTCTTGAAGCTGCTACATTGGGGTCTAAAACCACCTATTCCTATGAACATATTTGTAAAGAACCCATTAACCCATTAGTCCCCATCAAGCCATACCCGCCACACTGGGAATTCCCGAAAATTTCCAAGTTCAACAGTAAGGAGGCCCTGCAACAACACCTTTGTACCTTCAGGCATGCATGTTGCCTTATTTCCCATGACCAAGATCTTATGCTCTGAACCTTACCTATGTCATTGGTCAGCCCCTCTTTGGACTAGCACAATTAAATTCCCCAAAAATATCTATTCTCATTCACCCAACTTGCACAACTATTCCTAGAAAAATTTCCTATCAACATTACATGTAAAATAACCTTTTCAAACATCTATGACATTAGATAGTTCGATGATGAATCTATCGTAGACTTCATCATTAGATGACATGGCATATTCAATCAATTATCCTTCTCTCTTCCAAAAACTAAGCTAATCAAACTCTTTTCATGGTCTTGTGCAAAGCTTATTATGCTTCTCTTTAGACTTAATCCTTCCAAACTTTTGAAGAGGCATTTACCATGTCTCATAAACTCGAACTTTGTGCCCTTGAGCAAGGACATGTTAAAATTTGATCCTTACAAACCAAAATTTGAATTCACCAAGCCATAAAATCGTGACAAAAAATATAAAAAAATAGGAATAACGCTATCGTAGTTAAATATTCATCCATTTCCACTTCTCACACAAATCCTTCACAAAGAGCTCCTAGTCCAACCCCTAACTATACCCCTCTTGGGGAGTCCTATAGTTTTATTTTTAACAAGCTAATGTCCGTGCATCTCATCAAATTCCACCCATTAGACCCACTCACAAATCTTGACCTAAGCCCACGTGGTACCATGAGAACTATTGTAAGTACCACCAAGTCTTTGTCCATGACATTGAAAAGTGCCACACCTTTAAAGATCTTATATAACAGCTTATAAATTGTAGTGAACTTCAATTAGATAACACTAACACTCCCCCTAAATAACCCCTCGATGTCTTCAAAATACCCTTCCCTAACCATCCACCAAAGAATCAAACCATTCCTCAGACATCTCAGGCACACAATGCTCACACGATCAAAAATTTAAACCAAGAAATGGCATCGCCGACTATCCCCAATACCTCTTCATCTAGTGAATCCATTGATATCTTTTCTCCTTCATCCATGGTCTTGGCAGCATCCCCACCTACTTTAACATCCACCATAGTCACATATACTATTCCATTCGCACCTACTTCCATCACATCTACTTCCTCATCCATTTATACCCCTATTACACCAATCACATCTAGCCCCCTATCTCTATCTTCCTTATATAACCCTTCATCTATATCCACTTACATATCCTTACCTACAACCACATTTATAACAAGCAATATTCCCACATCAACATCTGACCCTACTAAGTAAACATACCCTCCTCATATAATCACAAACAATCCCCCCATCTAATCTATGCTTTCAACCATTGTTACATCAATGGCTCCAAAGCCTTGAGAATCTGTGGTTCCTTCCAAGCTTTTTATCCCAGCACCACTTTCATCTTCAACCCCTATATCTTTCATGAAATATGTGTCTAAATAATCCAATTCTACCTCTAAGGACCATCCCCTTGAAGAGATCATTTTCATTCCCACCGAGAGAAAACCTTCATAACCAAAATATAAAAACCTCAGCATTCTTATTCAGAAATATCTCACCCATCCATAACAAAACTTGGATCTTCCTCCTCCTAAACCTCACCATCCTAAGAAATCTCATGTATATCATCAATCTTAGGAGAACCTCCATATATTTTGGGACCGACCCCTTTATCTAAATCACTTATTGTTAATCAATAAAAATCAAATCAAATTCACCTATCCCCTCTCCTACCTCTAAATCATAATCAAATCCTTCCACCCCTTCTTGTAAACCCAAATCAGATACCAATATGCCCATAAAACCTCATAAAAGTAAGATACCTCTCTTACCTTCATCCACCACTGTCAAATCCAATCCACCTACGATCTCTCCTTCAATCACCCCCTTTGGGTCGTATACCAACATATTTAAAATGTCCTTTTCCAAGCATCTACCATCACTTTTCTTCCTATCAAATCTTTCGACTCATGCAAAAAAATCCCACATGGTTTGAGCCTAACGCAGTGTGTTCCTATCATCGCACCCCTAGAAATGACACTAAACATTTTAGGGCCCTTCAAAATCTCTTCCAATGAATGAAAATCAAAGAATATGGAGATTCTTATTGAGGAAGATCATCCTCTACCACTACACATCTAGAATCGTGCATCCTCCCATACACAATTTATAACCTCTAAATCTACAACCATTCCTCCAAGACCTTGAGTAAGAAACATTACAATTCTTTCAAATAAGGTCCCCATCTCTTTATTTATGCCATGTAGAGGATCGAGAATGCAATGAAACACAAGCTTATTGACAGATTAGCCATCTACTCAATCTAAGCCTATTAAGTTGTATGATCACACACTCCATTACAATGATCAACCTAGATCCATGAATATCTTCATCTAAATGTCCAAGGTATACAGGTTTAGAATGCCTCACATACACTTGTAAAACCATGTTGTCATTGAACAAAGTATTGTCCAAGCAGCTCCATCAATGATCCATTCAATATGTACAATCTATGGAAGAAAATCATCCAAAGAGAAGAGGAATCATCAGACTATGGGCTCTCATTGATACTCTATTAACATATCCCCATTAACTAGTGACCTGAAACATCAACCTTTCATAGCCCTTGTTGGGGCGCTCATGGATTCATGTTGCCATTTGATTTGATGGAAGATTGAAAATGTCCTCTTATCTTCACTTGAATGGTTCCATGATCTTCCCCTCTTCATCACTATTTGCATTCAAACTAGGATTCATCCAATGATCAATGATAGGTAATGGAGCCAACATCAACATTACTATCATCTCATACCTTTGATCAACTCATTTTTTAGCCTAGAGATCTGAATGTCACCCAATCACCCATGAGTATTTCATGCTTTTAACGATGTAGTTTCCCCACTTCGGGAAAAATTATCCTTCCCATCCATATGTAGATGAAAGAGCTCCATTCATGATCTCATTTTACATCGTAGAAGGGAATTTTTAGTCCTAATGTTCTTGCTTCGATGACTCATGGATCCACACCATGTGTTGTGCTTCTCCTTCCACTCTTTATTGGTGTAGCAAGTATGATCATGTAGGGGAAGATCCTAAAGATCCCTATAGGAAATTTCTCCCTTCAAATCATGTCACATCTAGTTATCAACCTCATGCTATCGAGGTTACCTCCTTTAAAAATGACTCATATGAAGTATCCAATCCCCGCTCATTCATGTCTTTGCTTTCTAAGTTCCATAATGACGATGTGGGGAATTGAGTAATATGATGCAAATCCTTTCACTAGGGTAGTATCACCTTCTCGCAAGCTCTCAATTCCCTTCCAATTAGCTTAATAGACTTGGTAGAGCCCTTTTATCCATCAACACTTTGTTACATAGCCCAATGACGTCTGCGGGGAACCTAAGTCCCCCACGACCCCTATTCCTTTCGGGTCACTTGGACCCACAACTCATGCGATCAGCTCACTGTTATCACCAAAAAACATCACCGCTCTAGCATTTTTCGGTGAACTCAGAAATGTGAATGAGCAAATGATTTTTTTGGGTAACATGGGACCATGGAGTATCAAGTTGTGGGACTCTGGTACTTCATATGGAACTCTAGAGAAGGATGGTTCCTCTACTTCTAAACCAAGCACTAAAATACTCCTAGATAATGGTAAATGCAACTAACTTATTCCTAATCTACTTAATTCCAAGGGACCCAAGGGGAGCCAGAGAATGTGTGAAGATGAAGAAATCCTATACTAAGGGGGTGATAACTCCTAGAGAAGGAAGGCTAGAACACTCTCCATTTCTCTTGAAAATGGGAAGTTAGAATGGAGAATGAAGTAGGGCACCCCATAACACTACAGTTTAGAAACAAGCATTCAGAACACAATTTCTATTAAACACAACCATTTAGAGCTTGAAGTAGAAACCTTACAATTCACAAGGAAATACCTTTAAATTGCAATGTAGAGGATAGAGGCAATCCAAGTGCCCAATGAGGAAAAAAAATAATGAAAAATACCTAAAATTGATTTCAAATTCTCCATTAAAGCTCCATCAACCATCCAAATCCAATTTTTTCAAGTTGTCTTTTTTTGCTAGGGGTAAAAATGGATAATAGGTCTATGAATCTCACATGGACATCTTGTAAAAGAATGGAGGCTTATCAGATAGAGAATATCCAGCCATCTATTAAAAATGGAGCTTTCTTTTACTAATATATGGAAGAAAATATGATAAGAGAAGAGGAAACTCAGACTATGGGCTTCATGAACCAATTGAAATGTCATTAAATGAACCTAAAAACATCATGTAGACACCTGTAAAGCCCATCCCTTCCATGTCCTTTAGCTTGTGGAAGAAGGAAAATGTATCCATGTCTTCATTAATGGTTCCTTGTCCCACCCAGAAGCTTTCATTTTAACTAGGATAGTTTTTTCTCATAGTTTGGCCTACAAACTCAACCTAACTTAAACATTTTTTTAATGATTTTTTAGCGCTGAAAGAGATCTGAATTATCGAATCCACATGCAGTATAATTTTGTCCAATTTGATGCACATGGGAAAACTTTATGGAGATGTAGGTCAAGGAGCTCCATTCACCCATTTTCCAAAACTCTTTGTTCCTCTATCTAACATCTATTGGCTTCTCTTTTTACTTTTTTCCTTTGATTCATCCTTTAGTTCCTTGAATAGTCCATTGGCTTCTCTTTTTACTTTGATTCCTTTGCATTTTACTTGTAGCAGGTGTTCCAAGCTCTAAGGGAATGTGTGGAACTCGGGCCTCTATTTCCTCATGCATCTGCAGGACCTCCTTTCAACATTACACTTTGTCTCCTCCCCGCCCATTCATTTCTTTTCTTTGTGGGCTCCATCAATGTGTGGGGAACTGGGGGTCTTTGAGGAACTGGGTTTGGTGTTTCTCGCAAGCCTAAGAGGCTTGCAATTAGCTTGGAAGGAGCTTTTCGAGCCCCTTTTATCCATCAACCTGAATGTTACATAGCCCAATGACGTCTGCGGGGAACCTAAGTCCCCACGACCCCTATTCCTTAAGGGTCACTTGGACCCACAACTCCCGATCAGCTCATGGATAATGCTATATTTAGATCCCCGCCCTAGCATCTTCGATTTAGAACTCATTAATATGTGATTAGAACCACTGACTGTGCGAAACACGTTCCAGGGGAGTTATAATTTATCTCAAGATTGATCTAATTAAAACAAAGGGGGGTACCCAACTTCTTAACAAATCAACTCCAAGATAATGGTGAGGAACCCTTGTTCCCCCCGCCTTAGTTCCAATCTGACCCCCCTTTGAGCCACACTACATTGCAGAGACCCATTTTTCTCATTTTCCATCAAATTTCTCTAACTTTTTGGATTTCTCTTGACATGGGGAGTTAGAAAAAATGAAGTAGAGCACCCCAAAAGTCATTTATCTAGTTTTACTCGTTTTTCTCAAATTTTGGCTAAGTATTAAAATTTTGAATCCAAGGAGAGGGGAAATTGAATCTAAATGGTTCCAAGTGCCCAAAAATAATGAAAAATACCTAAAAGTTTCAAATTCTCCATTAAAGCTCCATCAACCATCCAAATCCAATTTTTTCAAGTTGTCTTTTTTTGCTAGGGGGTAAAAATAGATAATAATCTATCAACTCACATGGACATCTTCCTGCTAAATGAGCTTATCAGTGGCCTTGAAGCATCCATTAGGCATGGAGTCATCCTAGTAATCATGATATCTGATATGAAACTTGAAATTCTACCCCCTGAGACCACTTGAAATGTTGCTTGAACCTGGATCTGATTTGCTCAAATTTTCCATCCTTTTATAAGAAGTGTATCCATGTATTAATTAGTTATACTAAGAGAATTGAAACTAACACCTAATAGTTTCAAAACAAATCTAAATTAAACATATATAATCATGTTAAGAGCTGAAAGAGACTAAATATCAACAACATGCATAGAACTTTGTAGGAAATCAAACTAACATGTTAAGAATTATTCTCTACTCTTTGAAACATAAACTAGAGATGGACCTATGAAGATCCTTAGAAATCAAAATGTGATTTATGCATGCAAAGTTGTAAGAAGAAAGGAAGGAGCTTGGTCCTTTATATAACCTGAATGTTGGAGATAGATGTGCAACTTGGTACATGTAGGATAAGGGTTAAAACAAGATTAGTAATGGATAAGGTTGTTTTAGATAAAGTAATCTTGATTTAGAAGGGGATTAATAAGTCATTAGTGACTCATGGGAGTTGAGGGGTGTTTTAATTATTCAAGATTGATTAATTAATAGATAGAGGAGAGCTTATAGAAGTTGATTAGAGGACGATTAGAGTGGTAAATAAATGGTAATTTATCGGAGGGATTTTTCAGTTAGCCCTTGGTCATATGGTATGGTCATATGAGGGCTTAAAGCTTGTGATTCCTACTAGTAGGTGCTTAACACTAGCCCCTTTTCATTTTATTTGTGTGGTGAATGTAAGAGCATTTTATTCTATCTTAGTGACAACTAAAATAAATAGCAGAGCATAATATTGAAAAGCTTGTAACTTTTGATCGGTAACTCAGTTTTGAGTATCATTTTTTATGAAAGTTCTTATTTTCCGTGCTCTTTCCATTGGAAATATTCATTTTTAGAATTTCACTATAATTATAAAGTGTCATATCATAACATGCACTCATTATAAAGTGCCAAAATCTAGGGGGCTCTTGTTGCATTGCTTGGTTCTTACATTTCTTTTGGTAATTTTTTTTAGGATGGAATCTACTTCTGCATAAGATCATGTTGAGTCATTAACAACATATAATTACCACGTGAAAAGTATTATGGGCTTTAACTTCTTTAGAATAACCAATTTTCACTAGAGAATATGAGAAATTTTAGTGACTGTGCAAATTTGATGAGTGTATGGGTTTGATAGGAACTTATGTAAGTGACAGTCTTTTATTTCAATTGAAAAAGTGTGACTCTCCTTTCAAAATATGGGAGAAATTGGATGGTTTATTTGGTAAGGTGGATCATATGAGAGCCATGCAACTTGAAATTGAGATCACCTCTTTTAATCCTAAAGATTTTCCAACAATTATAGACTATCTCACCAAGTTCAAGCATTTGTTGACACAATTGAAGGGAAGTGGAAGAGATAAGAAAGATGAAGAGTGTGTTTACTTGATTCTATCCAAGTTGAGAGGACCATTCCAAATTTTTGCTTCTACCTTTTTCTCTAGCATGGATGCCTTAGGTGACACATTCAAAATGCCTAACTTAGAAACATTTTGTGAAAGACTTACTAGGGAATAATCCAAATTGTCTCACCTTGAGTCTTCCACATCTCAAAAGGCATTAGTTGCATCTAATCCTACAGGAAATGGAAAACCAAAAAGTAAAACCAAATCCACACCTTCTCCATCTCAAAATGCTCCTAAACGTAAAGAAAACAACTTTAAACCCAAGGAGTCTTCTAAATCCAAAAATAAGTCTAGCCGTTCATGCTCTTTTTGTGGGGGTAGTAATCACGAAGAACATAGGTGTTATAAGTGAATACAAGCCTTAGAGGATGCAATCAAGAAACACAAAATTTCTATCTACACTCCACCTCCTTCAAATTAGCATGGAAAAGCACTTAATGTTGTTGGAAGATCTCATTCACCACTTGCAAACAATTGGGTTATGGATTTTGGTGCTTCTCATCACATGACTTCTTCCAAGGAGTCTTTTGTTTCTCTAGGTTTGAGTTCTACTTCCAAAATTGAGGTTGGAGATTCTTCCTTTCTTTCTATTAAGGGAAAAAGGTGATATACAACTTGATGGTTGCAATATCCAAGATGAACTATATGTTCCTAACATCCCTACAAATTTGCTTTATGTATATCAAATTTGTCATTATGGTCAAGGGAAAACGGTTACTTTTACACCACATGGGGTAGAAGTAAGAACTTTGTTGGAGCCTTATTCACTTGTTGCTCAGGGTATTGTTGATCATAGTTCTACACTATATCACTTTGAGGGTTTTGATGAAACTTCTTCTATAGGGACAGGAGTGGTTTATCATGCAGATTCAGAGAGTAAGCTTTGGCATGAAATATTTGGACTTCTCAATTACATATATTTGAAGGAGTTGAGCACTCATTGTATGGTAGATGGTCTTCCTAGAGTTTCTTGTCTTGAGGGAGTTTGTCATGGTTTTGCATTAGGGAAACAACATCAAAGTCATTTTCCTAAGAATTTTTCTAAGAGAGCTTCTTCACCACTTGAGCTTGTGCATAGTGACTTGATGGTTTTCCTACCCCATCTTTCAATGGAGCTAAGTATGCACTTACATTTGTTGATGATTTCTCGAGGCGTACTTGGGTTTAAATTCTCAAGTACAAAATTGATGTTTTTTCACACTTCAAAGTCTTCAAGGCTTTGTTCGATAAACAATCTTCTAGTAACATAAAGAACCTTCACACTGATAATGGGGGAGTACTTCAGCAATGCGTTTTCTAAATTTTTGGCAACTCAAGGAATTATTCACCAGCATTATGTTCCTCATACTCCACAACAAAATGGCTTAGCAGAAAGGAAGAATAGAACTTTGAAGGAAATGGCTAACTGTATGATGTATTCTAGAGATATACCTCCTATCTACTAGGTAGAAGCAGTTAATTGTGCTAACTGCATTCAAAATCGCACACCACATAGAGCACTTGAGCATTTGACTCCAGAGGAAGCTTGTTCCAACACTAAGCCAGATGTCTCATTTCGTCAAGTCTTTGGGAGCCATGTTTGGGCCTTTGTGCCAAAGAAGAAAAGGAAAGCTTTGGATAGGAAGAATAAACCCTTGATTTTTGTAGGGTATTGTGAGGACATGAGAGCTTATCATCTTTTAGATCATGATACACATGATTTTCTTTTTCGAACACATGTTAAGTTTGATGAGTGCTTCACTCCTCATGATTCTTCATCTTCTTCCATTCCTTCTTCTTCATCATCTCATCTTGAGGATCCTTCTTTGAGGAGATTGATGAGGAGGTTATAGATGTCACTGAGGATCCTATTCCCACTGATGTTGTCACTATGCCTAAGTGGGATCGTAGTACAGTTTCTGAGGCAGCACCTTTCATAGAGGATCTTCCACCCACTAGGCATCATCACACACATTCTACAAGTTCTATAATTTTGTCTCAGGAAGTTTCTGAGGATCCACAGTCTTTTTCAAAGGCTCATGGGATACAGGAGTGGGATGATACGATGGCAGATAAGTAATCTTCTTTGATGAAGAATCATACTTTGGATTTGGTATCTCTTCCTAAAGGAAGAAATATGGTAAGGTGTAAGGGGGTATACCAAACCAAATACATAACTAATGGCCATTGACAAGTATAAGGCTCATCTTGTTGCAAAGGGTTTTTAACAAGTTGAAATTATTGATTACATACCCATTACCAAGATGGATTATGGTGTACTTGCTCTTGCTGCATCAAAGGGGTGGCCCATATACCAAATGGATGTGAAGAGTGCCTTCTTACATGGAGATATACAAGAGAAAATATACATGGAGCAGCCAACTAAATTTGTTCAGGATTCTTCTCTTGTTTATAGGCTTCGAAGGTCTCTCTACAATCTCAAACATTCCCCTCGGGCTTGGTATGAGAAGATGGATTCTTTTCTTCTATCTACTAGTTTTGTTCATTGTCACTCTGATCATACAGTGTATCTCTAGCATGTTGGTGAGGATATTGTGATACTTGTCTTGTATGTTGATTATTTGTTACTTACTAGCAGTTCTTCTTCCCACATTCAAAGTATTTAGAGGGCTCTTTCTACACAATTTGACATGACAGATCTTGAGCTATTGCATTATTTTCTTGGTTTGCATATTTCTTAGATAGATTCAGGGATTCATTTGAGTCAGAAAAAGTACACCCATGATCTTCTTAGGCACTTTGATATGGCTGATTACAAGCCAAGTCCATCTCCTTTTCAGTCTGTAGTTACTCTTACTTCCACATGTATCACACCATTTTGTGATCCTACATTGTATAGGTAGTTGGTTGGGAGTATCATGTACTTGACCCATACTCGCCCTGATATTTCATCTGTAGTAGGGCTTGTATCTCAGTTTGCACATTCTCCTCATAATAGTAACTGGCAAGCTCCTAAAAGGATTTTGCACTATTTGCATGGCACTTCCTACTTTGGCGTACACTACCCTAGGGGTTCTACTCAGTTGGTTGGGTTTATAGATTCATATTAGGTAGGTTCTATTGATGATAGGAATTCCACTTCTGGCTATCTTTTCTGTCTTGGTTCTTCTCCAATTGCTTGGGTATGTAAAAATCAACAGCTTATTGCACTTTCATTTTCAGAGGTAGAGTATAGGGAAGCAGCTACAGTGAGTCAGCAGATTCTTTGGCTTCACCAGTTATTGACAGAGTTTGGATTCCCATAGGATTCACCGACTATACTTTTGTGTGACAACCAAAGTGCCATTCACATTTCTCACATCCTAGTTGAGCACCAGTGGACCAAGCATATTGAGATACACATCCACTTCATTCGTCAGCACATTCAAGATGGAGTTCTTTGCTTGGAGTACATTCTGACTCGGCAGCAGGTTGCAGACATATTTACGAATCTGTTTGCATCACCTCATTACCTTTAGTTACGTGGAATGCTTGGGGTTTCGGAATTTGTTCTTAGGGTTGTTCATGAGAACATCTTCCTTCTTCTTTCATGAGAACATCTTCCTTCTTCTTTCTCTTTCCTTCTAGCAAGATTCTTTCCTTCTTTTGGTTTGAGATTTCTTCATGGATATATTGTACATGAGTACCTCATCAGGCCTAGTTGTCAGGACTCATATTGTGGACATGCCACTTCTATTTTGGCCCCTAACTTCACTTGATGGGGGGTGTTAGAGTAGGTATTTACCTTAGCTTATGTTCACCTATGTAATTTATTTACCTTTATTGTATTTATCTTCACCCACTTATGTGTGTGGATATTTCCTTTTATTTATTCAGATATTAGGAGATATTATGTAGTTGTTAGGTATAGTTCTTTCCTTGATCTATGGTATTGACTAGTTCTTTCCTAGATCTATGGTATTGACTAGATCCTTGATGTCTAGTTCTCTCATAAATATATGGACTTGACAAGTTATTTGATGACTAGTTCTTTCCATGATTTATGGCTTGATCTACGACCTTGACTGGTTCTTAGATTGTTATTCCTTGCCTATATAAGCAAGGCCCATTCTCATTATATTTCATTGAGCTCAATAATAATATATGATATTGTTGCTCATTTTTTTGCAAAGGTTTATGTAAAGTTATTCTGGAGAATTACTTTCATCTTATTGATCGTGATGTTTGATTAGCATCTGTGTTCTTGGCTTGGTTCGATCTGGTTTTCGTTCCTTTTAAATGTCGTTAATTAACATATATGAAGAATATTGTTAGCTAATTAGCGGAAAAGTGCTAATTAATATGAGAATGATGAAAAAGAGGATAATTAGTGCAATCTTAATATTAAAACTACGTTAGTGGATTTTAGGTGTATACATTTTCCCCTCTTTGGGGTGGCATAAGTGAATCCACTTCAAAGATAGTAGACAAGTATAAACAGATAAAAATTTGAAGGGATAGATGAAAAATTAGTAGAATGAAAGATGCCCCCTTGAGTGTCGATGGGGTGATGAAAGAAGTCGATTGACACTCGAAAAGATGAAGAAAAAAGAATAGAAGAATTTATCCCTATTGCCCCGAGTGATTTGGAAGAATAGTGTTAATAGAAGATAATGATAAGGAAGAAAGATGAAGATGAAGGGAGATGGAAATAGCTTTCATCCTGCTAATGTAAAAATAACTTTATTTCATCATTTTTCTTATTATCTTTCTCATCGGTCCTTATTAAAATGTACGCATATAAAAAAAAGTGTACCAAAACATGAAAAGCCATAATACAAACATTTTTTCATTAGTAAAACACTAACTCAATGCAACATACATAATGCAATGCAATATGATAAAGTAAACAAGCTAACCTAACAATGAAACAAGTACAAACACACATGATTAAACAAATAACGTTCAAGATAATTACATAAATATTTTTGTTATCAAGATGCAGATCCCAAATATTCATAATTAATAACAAGGGTTAAAAGTGGTGACCCAAGAAAGGATACATGCAAGGGGAATAATGGAGAACACATGGGTCCTATGAAAAAGAATTTGTGCACTATGAATCAGTACCCAACAACTCATTGTGCCAAAGGCATATAGACATAGCAAGAAAACCAACTTTTTTAATAGGGGAAGATACAAATGATCCATGCCTCGTTGTGAAAAGAGCAAGTGATGACCTAAGAAAGATAATGATTGAGTACCATGCATTTGACACATGATTCAACTACGTGATGCATTTTACCATTTTTTACAAATTTTTGATTTTTTACAATTTGTTTGAATATTTGAATTTTTATGAATTTTGAATTTTTATGAAATGTAGACATGTATAATTTAGATTGATAAATTTAAATAAGTAAATCATGCTAATTATACCCTTTCCCACAAATTGATGACATATCGTCAATAACACACCTTTCTCTTCTATCACCACTGATTTATTACATTACATTAATTAATTAACTCTCCTATCACTTAAAGACACCAATTAACGACCTTCCTTTAATTAGTGTTCCCTTCTATTTGAATTAATTAATTATTCCTAATTAATTAACTCTCTTCTATTAAATCAGTAAATCATCATTTATTGGTTTAAAATCCTCTCACAACCCAGATCATGCTAACTTGCCTCTTAAAAAGCTTGTATAAGCTTACACCTACCTATTAGTTAATCACCCTTGATTGATTAATACACCCCCTAAACTCCCACGAATCACTAATGATATATTAATCTCCCCTAAATCAAAATCAAAGTATGTTTATGCTTAACTAATCTAGCTTTGTTATTATCCCACACACAATAGGATGCAAATCTTCTTCAAACTAAAGGGTTATATAAAGAGCAATCCACCTACCTTTCTTCTTACACCTTTTGCATGCATATAACATAAACTATAGGAATTTTCATCTTTGAGAATCCTCCATTAGTGTTGGGCTAGATATTTTCATCTTGCATTTCATCCATCCAAGCTTTTGAGAATATGGAGAGAATCAAAATGACCTTGTAGCCATGTCTTAATAAGTCTCCATTTTTAAACCCTTAGGATCAAACAAACAATAACATTTTGCTTGATAATGATCCAGAGAACATTACAGAGGAAAAAAATTCCCTAAATCTTCCAAGATCACTACAAAATGGAAGAGCACTCTGAGAAATTTCTCACAACTATATGAATGCAGGAAACAGAGTCCATACAAAAAAATGTGGTTGGTCAAAATTGGTCAACTCTTGAAGGGGACATGGTCAATTGGTGAGTCACTACACGACAAGTGGAAAATAGCAGAACATGTTCTACGAGTTGGAGTTTAGTTCTACTAGTCTTCAACAGTCATTATAAAAAGGCCGGCTATGAAGACCATAGCCGGTAGGATCCACTTTTATATCATAAGGAGACCTTACCACCGTGAGGACAATGTTATTGATCACCAACATGGTGGATCCTCAAACCACCATGTAGCTTGCCACCACGAGTCGAATTATATCGATATGCCTATCGAGGAGTGATAAGTGGAATATGCCTTTTGAGTTTACATTGCAGGATTAATTTAAGCTTAGCGAGCTATATTTTTAGCTTGGTGGGGTGGTCAAATCTCCACCAAGACCTAAATTAATGCCACAACCACCAAATGAGAACATTGTTCCATATTTCTTGGGATTCTCTCTACATTGGCACATACTATATATAATGTCGGCTCAACCTTATTCATTTGAATGGACCGACTACATAGCTTGCGGTGGATATTGGTGCATTGTATTATCCTTTCCATCACCTATTTTAATTTGCCATGCATTGCATATACCTCCAACGCACACATCCTTATCTCTCCTTATTCCATGTGGTCACCCATATATAAAGCACCCAAAATTAGCATAAACCCAATCCACTCTATAACAAGTGGCATCCAAATGGCTCTAAGCCAATGCTTTATTGGCATAGCCTCTCATTTAAATAGCATGCCTATCCTTTATATGGGATATGTGGGATATAAGCTACAAGTAGATAAAATAAATTGCCGCCTTGTTTAAAGTAGCATGGCTGGTATGTGGGAGGTGAGATTTGATTCCCCGACCTCTCCATTACAAGTGAAGCATCCTCACCAGCTTGACTATATAGGCAGTTGTGATGAGGATAAGGATGATAAGCCCTATATACAAGATTTTTTGGCTGATTTGGCCTATATAAATGCCCTTCTCCCTCTCATTAAAACAAAGAAGAAAAAAGGAGCTTCAAGCCCATTCGAAGGAGTCTAAGGAGAGGAGAATAAAGAGCTCGAGCAGGAGATATTAAAAGTGATTCGAAGAAATTTTGAAAGGCTTATTATATTAATAGGCTATTATTTTGTAATAAAGCCTTATTATTAATTATAGGCATTTTTTGGAGAGTAAGACCTATTTTATATTTTATAGGAATTATTGTGGGAGCTAAGTCCTATTATTTTAATAGGAAAATTATAAAATTTAGGAGTTATTCGAAACTCACAAATTGGCCCATAGTGTCATACTTTTATTTGCGAAGCCTGGAATTGTTGACCGGAGTGCCATAGGGTGTCTTACGAACCTATGGAAGAAAAATCAAGTTCCGTAGGATCCTTGTGTGCCAAGAAGGTGGAGGAGGAGACTAACTTAGCATTGGTGTTCTTCGAAGGTATGGAGTATTTTGTAGGCAAGTAAAATTCCATTAGGTTTTATTGTAAAAGTCATATTGTACTTACAAATTTTGACTAGTATAACGGTTCGATAAAAACCCGAAGATGTAGGCTATTTCCAAACTCCGTAATCAGTCAGTGTGCAGTGTGATTTACTTTTTTACATTTATTTATAGTTGATTACCAAAAAAGAGTAATTTATCAACAATTATTAATGAGCCTATAGGGGTCCGTGATCAAGGTAAAAAATTTCAGTCTATTTTCCGATCAAGTTGGTATCAGAGTAAGTTGTTGGCCTGTAAAATTACTAATCTCTGAGAAAGTTTAGTATTAGAATCGGTTAATTTGACCATTTGACTGATTCATTTCTGCAGTATTTCAGTTTGATTAAACATGTACAAGTGCTCCATGAGTAAGATGTCCAAACATGCAAAGATTGATGAAATTGAAGCTTATAATCATCAAATCTAGGAAAAGAACTCTCTTCTATGATCAATGTATTAATCCTTGGAAGAGGAAAATGCTCACTTGAAATCAAAACTACAAACCAAGGATGAGATATTAGCAAGGTTGCAGTGTGGTGATCAGAATAAGGAAATACCTTCAACATCATATGCAGAGACTGTGACAGATGATTGCATTGTAAGTTGTTCACCACATGAATCTTCTTCCTCCCATTCAGTTTTAGATTCAGGTATTGATGTCTAAGGTTTTTTTGAAAAGCATGCAAGAGGCATTGGATCCAAATTATTAGATAAAATGGTATTTGATGGAAGAAGCCTTGGTAAAAATGGCCAAGGAATTGCTAACTCAATACATGGCGAGGATTGTCATCATTTTGAGGGTTTGGATTTTTCTAGTACGGGAATGGATATTGGAGATTTCTCCAAGAAC
This sequence comes from Taxus chinensis, assembly GCA_019776745.2. NCBI lineage: Eukaryota > Viridiplantae > Streptophyta > Pinopsida > Cupressales > Taxaceae > Taxus > Taxus chinensis. The sequence continues at coordinate 646,650,423 of CM034156.1, forward strand.
GATGATAGGAGACAAGCTTCCGGAAGCAAAGAGAATACCCAAATAGTCCTACAGGAATATTCTAAGAAGGAAACTTGTGCTTCATCGTCACAGGCAGGAAGTGGTAAGAGAAATCAGTGAAGAGGTAATGAAATTCTTCCTCCAGTTTCTTACTATAATCATAAGCATAATAAAACTTCTGATCCACTTTTTTAGCTTAAGAAGCATTGTTTTTGATTTTCAGAAAATGTGAAATTCCTTTCCATGTAATTTTTGTGGATTACATAATCATTATGTGGCCAGATGCTGGAAGAGAATGACACTAATGAAGAATTTGATGTCATTCGTCAAGAACATGGAAAATCAGAAAGACCAATCTCGTCATGTAGAGTCGAGAAATGGCAGAAACGGTTCCTCACCCAAAAAGAAGGAGATTAAGAGGAATTTTTTGTGCTCATTTCCAAAGGAATCGACATCGGGTGGACAATTACTGAAAACTTCATCCATCTCGCCATCAGAGTTATGGTAAGCCAAAGATGGAATGGAGGCCTATTATAAAGGCAAAGGAAAATCATACTCTACCACTATGTTGACAATTCAACCCACGATCAGGTAATACCTAAAATTGAAAGTCCTTTAAAATGGGTAAGTCAACAATTTTTCAATTATATATTGCATAACTTAGATTGATGAATAATATGCAATATTTGTTTGGAGATCAGATTTTGTGAGAAAAATCTTAGAGAAATTTTTACCATACTCAGTGGATTTTCTTACTTAGAGAATTTCATTAATATTATAAACATATCTCATAATCAGCTTGTGAGTGTCTGTTATAGCTTAGATACATGATTGAAATCATATTAAGTTTGGAGATCTATCAGCCATATGTGCAGACATTTGAGATCACTGGTGTCAACTCGAAACTCCATTATGTGTAGAGGCATTGTGATCATGCAATAGAATGGTATTTGAACACCATTGGCATCTGACATCAGTTCAGAACTTCATTCTGTGAAGAGGCCCATTATGGTCATGAAATAAAGTGGTACCTGATAGTCATCATCAATAGGAGTCTTTTTACTATGTAGAGGAAACATCTATGCAATAGGGTTGAAGTCACCATTATTGAGCTTACAAGACATTAGCTTGGATTATCGTTCTATGTAGAGGTATTGTGACCGTGCAATAGAATAGTAGTTGATAATCATGGAAGTGACATCTTACATAATTTTGGGTGTTGTCAAAGTGTAAGACCCCTAGAGGGAAAATGTGGAAATATATACTTCCATGTTTATTATATGTTGTTGAAGTATAACACCCCCATAGGGAAGATGTAGCAGTATATTTCTTATGTGTTTCCAAAGAGTAATACCTTAATAAGAAAATGTGACAATACCAACATCAGGGATTGTTGAAGTGTAATACCCCTAGAGGGAATATGTGATAGCTAAGAAAAAATAAGAGGATTTAACACCACACAATGGAAGCTTTGAGGACTTAAAAGAGACTTAGCACCACAGTGAAAGTGTTGAGATCTGCAAAGAGAATTAGCACCATATAACAGAAGTGTTGAGGTCTGGAAATGAGACTTACCACCGTACAGTGGAGGTGTGGAGGTTTGTGAATATTTCAAAGTGGTGCAACAGGTGGCAGAGAGCCCAAGTGCCACAAGTTCTAGAGTTTGAACCATCAATTGTTTGATTGTTGAGTTGGCAGTATACTACGTAGATCTCTTCTCAGCAACGTGATTTGGAGTTTACAAGATTTTTGGGACAAAAATCCTTTCCCATTGGGGAGCTATGATCCGGAGGACATTACAGAGTATAGAAGCTCCCTAAATCTTCCAAGATCACTACAATATGGAATAGCACTGCGAGAGCTCTCTGATGACTATTTGAATGCAGGAAATGGAGTCTGTACGAAAAAATGGTGGCTGGTCAAATTTGGTCAAATCTTGGAGGGGACATGGTCAACTGGCGAGTCACCACACGTCAAGTGGAAAAATAGCAAAACATGTGCTATGAGTTGGGGTTTAGTTCCACCAGTCATCAATGGTCATTATAAAATGCCAACTACGAGACCATAGCCGGTAGTATCTACTTTTATACCAGAAGGGGACCCTGCCACCATGAGGACTATATTATTGATTGCCCAAACTTAGCATAAATCCAAACCACTCTATAACTAGCAGCATCCAAAATGGCTCTAAAGAAAATGCTTTATTACCACATCCTCCCATTTAAACAGCTCGCATATCCTTTATACAGGCTATGTCGGATATAAGCCATAAATAGAAAAAAACAAACCGCCTCCCCATTTAAAGTAGCACGACCAGTACATGGGAGGTAGGATTTGATTCCCCAACCTCTCCATTACATGTGAAGTAGCCTCACCATCCCTCCTATATAGACAATTGTGATGAGGATAAGGACGATAAGCCCTATCTTCAAGATCTGTGGGCCCGTTTTGGCCTATATAAAGGCCCTCTTCTCTCTCTCATTAAAATGACACAGAACAAAGGAGCTTTAAGCCCATTCAAAGGAGTTTGAGGAGAGGAGAATAAAGAGCTCGATGAGGAGATATTTAATAGAGCTTCTAAGAAATTTCGAAAGGCTTATTATATTAATAGGCTATTATTTTGTAATAAAGCCTTATTATTAATTATAGGCAATTTTTGGAGAGTAATTCCTATTTAACATTTTATAGGAATTATTGTGGGAGCTAAGTCCTATTATTTTAATAGGAACATAATGATTAAGTGGTCTAGCCAACTCTTAATTAATATGGGTCCATCACTATAATATAGGTTAAATATTTAATAATATGAAATATTTTTCTATTATTAAATATTTATACCTAGGTAATATAAATTAAGTGAGTATTTAATAATGTGAATCATTTATGTTTATATTTATTAAGTACACTCACCTAGGTATATGTGTCAACCATTTTAGGTTAAAAAGGTGGGTCGGGAGACATACCCGATCACCTTATATAAAAAGGACTCTAGGTCCTCATTTGATATATTCAGGAAATATATCAAAGGTGTGTAAATCAAGTGATTTGGTTTTACCCTTAGTAAATATGGTTTTAAGGAGGAGGTGATCTTTCTGGATGTAAAATAAATTCTCTGAAGTAAAAGATTATTTTTAAAGTGGTTTTTACATTATTAGGGTTTTCCACTATAAATATTGTGTCACCTGTGTTATTTATTTCCTGTAAGTATTTCTTTATTTACTTATGTTATGATGTAATGTTTATTTAAATATTTATTGTAACATTATATAATATGTAATTTTATTAAATCTATATTTATTAGAATCCTCAAATTCTAACAGGGTAACAGAGCAAGGTAAATTAAATAAATTAAGATCAAATGTTTTTTTTTTTTTTTTATTTAATTTGTACGAGTTTTTTCAACCAACCCGGAAAGGTAAATTAAATAAATTAAGATCAAATGTTTTATATTTTATTTATTTAATTTGTACGGGTTTTTTCAACCAACCCGGAAGGGTAAATTAAATAAATTAAGATCAAATGTTTTGTATTTTATTTATATAATTTGTACGGGTTTTTTCAACCAGCCCATAAGGATATTTAAAATAACTAGCCCCTTCTTTCCATTGTGCAACCTAAATTTTTTTATTTATTTCCTAATCAAGGAAAATTCACAGGTGGAAAATTTGAAAACTTCCTACCTTCTGTGAAAACTTGTGCAGAGGTTCAAGAAAACAATGACGTCCAGCTATTTCTGTCTTAACAAAACCCAGATCCTGAATGGAACCAACTACAACATTTGGAAGATCAGGGTCAAATGAGAACTTATGGCAAGGAAACTTTGGACAATTGATTCTCGATCTGAGGTTACTCCCACTAGTCGTCAAGCAACTGCAGATAACATGAATGCATTCTCGCAACAAATGCAAGAGGATATTTCCATGATTTTGTGCAATGTAAATGATGAGCACCTTCTACACATTGGTAATATCGAATCTAACTAGAATCTATGTATGAAGGTACGTGTTTATCTAAAATTATTAAATTCATTTTAGAATTGCTTACAACTCCTATGAAAGGAGACGAAAAAGTAGTTAATTTCTTAGCCAAAATTAAAAATATTAAATCACAATTAGATGGATGCAATTGTGATTTGATTGGTGAAAAATTAATCTACTTTATTGTTCAGTTAAATATACATGAAATATTTAGGAATTTTATTTCTATATTAAACTCTAAATATCAGAACGAAAATGATCTACCTCATTTAAATACCTTGAGTTCACTTCTGATACAAGAAGAGCAAGTGATGATGAACTTTGACTCTAAGGAAAATGCCTCTTAGGCACTTCTTTCTCAGAATTCAAAGTTCAAACCTTGCAAGCCATTCTCAAATCAAAAATTTAGATCTAAATATTCTTTTGTTAATAAGAAAAGTTTTTTTTCTGATCACTTATGTATTAGCTTTAGTGGTAAATGTGGTAAATTTGGACATAAAAAGGAAGATTGAAAAACTAATAAACCTATCCATAAAAATAAAAAACAAATTGTTTCTTCTAAATACAATTCAAGGAAAAGAGATAGCTCTAATGATATTCCTAAAACTGTTGCATTATATGTTGCATTGTATTCTTCCTCTAATTATGAATGGATTCTAGATTCATGTGCATCAAATCATATGACTGGTGTTTCAAATTATTTTCTTGATGTTGTGAAAATTAATGAACGTGTGTATCTTGGTGATAACTCATTTTTAGAAGCTATAGAGAAAGGAAAAGTAAAATTTGTTAATAGTGTGTTGAATAATGTTTTATTTGTTCCTAAGCTCAAAAAGAACCTTTTATCATGTTCTCAATTAACTCATGATGGTTTGGATATTCAAATTTTGAAAGATACTTGGTATATCAAGGATAGTAATGATAATATAATAGCTAAAGGAATTAAAAGAAATGGTCTGTATATTTTTTATGATTTCTATTCTACATCCTGTTTTGTTTCTCAAAGTTTACATAATTCAAAACTATGGCATGAAATATTATGACATGTTAATTATCAAAGTTTATATGAAATGGCTAGATATAATCTTGTGAAAGGTTTTCATGTTTTGTCTTCTTCTCATGATGTGTGTGAAGGGTGTTTATGCTCAAAACAAAGTGTTAAACCCTTTCACTCACATCTTGAAGAGAGTTCCTCTTCCCCACTAGAACTTATTCATAGTGATGTTAGACGACCTCTTGAAGTAACTTCATTAAATGGTTCTTTATATGTTGTGACTTTCATTGATAATTTCACCATGATGATTTGGTCATATTTTCTTAAAAATAAATCTGATGTACTTGGAAAATTTAAGGAATTTAAAGCAACTGTTGAAAACTCTTCAAATTATAAAATTAAGAGACTTAGAACAGATAATGGGGGTGAATATGTTGGCAAAGAATGTAAAGTTTTTTGTATTTATTGTGGTATTAAAAGGGAATTAACTTCTCCTCATTCTCCTCAATCTAATGGTGTTACAGAACGTAATAATAGGACTATTTTAGACATGGCTCACACTATGCTTCATTCTGCTAGTCTTCCCAAATTTCTGTGGGTAGAAGCAATGAACACAGCAGTCTACATTCTAAATAGGGTTCCCACCAAAGCTATGTAGAAATTAATCTGATCTAATACAAAGAATCCATGAAATAACTACAGATAATAATTGAAATCAACAACTCTATATTATATGTTTTATTATTATTACACTCCATTATATAGGAGATGTAAAATAACAATCCTTACAACAACATTTGTCTTCATATACAACCATACACCCATATGGTTTCAACCTCTCACCAATATAATAATAAAACAATACTCATTGTTTTATTATTCTAACTTACTAACTTACCACATACTAACCACATTTTACATTTACTATTTACATTTACATAGTAAATGTACTTTCACTAATTTACCATAATAATAATTACACATGTAATTATTATTCACCCGTATATACAAATGGAGCACTAAGATATATTTCCTAACATTCCCCCCTTAGTGCGAACATGGGGAAAACCTGTCTTATACTTGCACCTGCTCATGATCTAATGATTTTACAGGATGATCATAAACCTAATAGATGGTTTTTCATAGGGTTGACCATAAACCAAAAATGATGGTTTTGCAATTGGTTTACCATAAACCAAAAAGGGTGATAGTTTTGCATAGGGTTTACCAACAACCGAAAATGGTGGTTTTACAAGTGGTGTACCACAAACCAAAAAGGTGATGGTTTTGCATAGGGTTTACCAACAACCGAAAATGGTGGTTTTACTATTGGTTTACCACAAACCACAAATGAAAAATGAATGTTTTCAAGTGGTTTACCTACAACCACATCATGATATGCCAAGTACTATTCTTAGCCCTCATCACATCTCACTGCAGGGAATAACATAGGAAATTCTGCTGAAATCTACTGCATATATAAAAAATACCAGAAATGTAGAAAACTAGAAATGGAACATTGAGATCATGTTCCCCCCTCAATGTGAAATTTCAATTATTCTGAAAACCACAATAGGAACACTGCAACCAAACACTCTACCAAAAATACAAAGAAACAACAGGAACACACTGTATTAAAAAATAATCACCATAGCTGATACAGCCCCGTCGTTGGTGACTGACGAGAGGTCGTTGAATGACCTCCAACCTCCTGTGCCTCCTTCCTCCAAGAACTTCACTTAGTATAGAAATTCTTCATAGTTATAGTCAATTTTATCTGTTATTTTTTCATCTCTAGTTTCCCATTCTACAATTTTGCTTACATCTGTAGGTTTTTTTTTCTTTTCCATCTACTATCCTCCATAGATTTTTATTCATTAACTACATCTGGATTTTTACCCTCCATGTATGGAAGTTCAGCCCATTAAATTTATCTAATGGTGTATCCATTTTAATGAATCTAAATATCCAAAAAAAATTGAATGTAGATTTGAATTACCTTTGATTCTCTGATTTCTTCAAAAAATAACAGTGATCAATGTGATGTATAGTAAATTGCACATTTCTCCCAAACTAGGAACTGGGTTATGCTGCAATTTCTCCTGTAGCTTTTTGTATAACATATCGTTCCACGCACAAAATTTTGGAGAAACCCAGATCACGAAACAAAAGTTACAAGATCATATTTGAAACAGATTTAACCTGCTCTGGTACCAAATGTAGAAATTAATCTGATATAATACAAAGAATCCATGAAATAACTACAGACAATAATTGAAATCAACAACTCTATATTATATTTTTTATTATTATTACACTCCATTATATAGGATATGTAAAATAACAATCCTTACAACAACATTTATCTTCATATACAACCATACACCCATATGGTTTCAACCTCTTACCAATATAATAATAAAACAATACTCATTGTTTTATTATTCTAACTTACTAACTTACCACATACTAACCACATTTTACATTTACATAGTAAATGTACTTTCACTAATTTACCATAATAATAATTACACATGTAATTATTATTCACCCGTACATACAAATGGAGCACTAAGATATATTTCCTAACAAGCTATTCATTTTTCAACTCCTTTAGAAAAATGGTCAAATCAAAAACTTGATATTTCTCATCTCAAAATTTTTGGTAGTTTTGTTTCTTTATACATTCCTAAAAAGAAAAGAAAGAAACTTGATATGACTTTTTTTTCTTGTGTTTTCATTGGATATGGTATTAACACTATAGGTCTAAGGATTTACGACCCTGTAAAAACGGAAGTAACTGAAAACCGCAATGTGGTGGTTTTAGAAAAATACTTTTGTTCATCTGATAATGGTAAAGATATTCTTAAATATGTCAATATTTCTAATGATGGTTATGATTATGATAATAAGAATATAGTAAATGGTCATGTTGATGTTTCTTGTGTTGATACTATAGATGCTTCTGAATCTCCTAACTCCCTAGTTAAGAAACTAAAATGGGCTTAATCTATGTTAGAAAGTTATAATCCTATTGATCTTAGGATAATGACCAGAAGCCATTATACGTACTATGCATTAATGACCTTGTATGAACCCGAGCTGAAAAGTTTTGAAGAAGCTTCTCAGGATGAGAAGTGGATCAATGCAATGCAAGTTGAATATAATTACCTAATTCAAAATCAAACCTGGGAGTTGGTTCCACCTCCAGAGAAAAGAAGTATTATAGGGTCTAGGTGGTTATACAAAGTAAAATATAATGTAGATGGTAGTATTGAAAAACATAAAGCTAGACTTGTTGCTAGAGGTTTCACTCAGAAACATGGTATTGATTATGTTGAAACATTTTCCCCTATAGCTAAAGTGAGTACTGTTAGGACCTTATTTGCAATTACCGCTCAATTTGGGTGGGAAATCCACCAAATGGATATGAAAATGATTTTTTGAATGGTGATTTAAAAGAATAACTTTACATGTTTCAACCTAAAGGATTTGAAGAAACCGGTAAAGAAAACTATGTTTGTAAATTGAAAAAATCCTTGTATGGTTTAAAAGCAAGCTCCTAGAGCTTGGTATGCAAAAATTAATTCCTTCTTTAAATAGTTAGGATTTGTTAATTATTCTTTTGAAAATGATCTATTCATTAAGTAAGAAGGATAGCATAGTATCATTGTTTGTATATATGTTGATGATATGCTTTATGACTGGTGATAATTCTGCTTTAATTTTTAGAATTAAAGAAAAATTGAAACAATACTTTGAAATGACTGATTTAGGTCTCTTACAACATTTTCTTGGCATGGCTATATTTTAAGATAAACATTCTATTGTTGTTTCTCAAGCACATTATGCGACCAATGTACTAAAAAAATTTAACATGATTGATTGTAAACCAATTTCTACTCCTATGAAAGTTGGACTAAAAATTGATCATAAACTTGCATGTGAAAAATTTAATCTTACTTTATATAGGTAGTTAGTTGGTAGTTTGATATATCTAACTATCGTCAGACCAGATATTTCCTATGTAGTAGGAATTACTTGTAGGTTTATACAGGAACCTTATAGATATCATTAGAATCTTGCAAAAAGGATTCTTAGATATATTAAAGGTACAATCAATTATGGGTTGCATTATACTAAGAATGAAAATGCTAACTTATATGGATTTTGTGATTCTGATCATACTAGTGATGTATTGGATAGAAAATATACTTCTAGTTATGTGTTTAAATTTTGTGCAGGTGTCATTACTTGGTGCAACAAAAAACAGCCAACAATTTTTATCTCTTCAACAGAAGTTGAGTAAAGAAGTGCAATGGAAGATGAAAAAGAGGATCTATGGCTAAAGAGTTTGTTCAATGACATAAAGATGAGGGATCCACGCAGTGTTCCTTTGTTATGTGACAACCAAAGCACCATAGCTCTTACACATAATCCACTATAGCATCAGAGGATGAAGCACATTGAGATACATATACACTTCATCCGTGAGAAGGTGCTAAGTGGTGAGATAGATCTCAAGTTTGTGCCGATTAAAGAGCAGGTTGAAGATATATTCACAAAGCCCCTGAGTGCTACAAATTTTTCTTACTTTTGTGAAAAGCTTGAATTTTCAGAGTTTCCATTGAGGGGAAGTGTGCATGACAATGTCACCTCTTAATGGAACTTGGTTTTTGTAAAAAGACCTTCGGGCATTTGTAAAAAAACCTTCGGGGCAAGTGTAAAAAGACCTTTGGGCATCTATACCTCCTCGGCTTCTTTTTTAGAAAGAAGTGTAGAAAGATCTTAAAGGCACTCTTCAGTAAACTCTTTAGTGCTATTGAGTTTACTAGTAAACATCTAGTACAATAATAAGGTTAGCGTGCTCAACTTTCAACAATTATACGTGCGATAAGACGAGACTTAAAACATGTTGGATGAAGCTCAATTATTAAAAAAAAATGTTAAGTGAAGAGACTTAGGAAAGAGAATGATGGATTTTCTCAACTTTTAACAATATAGATGGTAAAAGGAGAGACTTAAAAAGATGATGATCAATGTCAACTCTTAACAAAAAGTGTGTTAAAAGATAAGACACGGTAAGGGAGTGAAAGCACTAAAATAATGAAAAGGTAAAAGTTGTCATAAGAAGTGAATAAATGATGATAAAAGGTATGAATCTCACAAAAATTAGAGATAAGAGACAAGGGGGAAGTGATGGATCAGTGATCTCAAATTTTAAAAAAATTAAATGCTTTAATGAGAGAAGTGAAGAAATAAAGAGGATGTTGAAAATGCAACAAAATGATTACAAATTATGTCAATGTAAGATGATAGGATTAAAAATGGAAGACGTCGCAACTCAACAAAGTGGATGCAAAAATGTGACGATGTAAGAGTGAGTAGAGAATGATAGTGAAGAATGTCAATAATTGGAGGAAGTAAATGTGAAATGTGATGATGTAAGACTTAGGAATTCTTAGAGTTCAACAAAATTACATTAAACTTAAGACTTATGATAATGAAATATCAAGGTGATCAAAAGAGTGCTTGACTATCATAAAGCGAGTATCGCAATGTCAAGACTTAGACAAAAATTAAAGTGCTTAAGTGTGAATATGGAAGTCCAAAACCCAAGACTTAGACACATGTACAAAGTGACAAGATGGATGAGAGAGAAAACGTAAATGACAAAAGTGGAACACAAGTGTGTAACATGTGAGAAAAATGAAAAGTGGTGAAATGAAAGTTGTGGCATCTACCTTAGATTGGCTTGGATAAGGTGTGGCTTCCTAGGTGGCTCTGTCAACTAGGTGTCAGTAGTATATCCGAGTGAGCACGATGTTATTACTAGCTAACGGTTTTACTTTACCCCTTTGAAACCCTGAGTAAAGACTTAGAATGAATCGCATTGGGGTTGCCACTAAGGATATCAATGACTCTAACTAACAAGGCTTTACTAGTCAAGTAGAATAAAAAGGTTCCCATTTCATCCACCAGTTCCCTCAAGCTGTGAACTACTTTGGGGTTCCTTGAACCACCCCCTTTGTTGTATCTTAAGGATTATGCCAAGGGGGTTATGTTATAGTCAAGCGGTCGAGCCGTAGCTCTTAACTGAACTTGTAAATCAAGTGTTTTGAATGTGGTGTTTTTTTATCTTTTGATTTAAATGTGGTTTAGTTGAACTGCTTTAGTAACTTGTAATTAGTAGTTTTTGGAATGTTTTATCCACCTTGTGTGAGAGAAAGTCCTGCAAAATAATGATTAGAAATTTTTCGGAATGAGGTAAAAAATAATAAAACAAATAAACAAGACAACAAAAGTGAACCCACATTTCTAATTTCCAAGATCGCTTAAAAAGTGCAAGGAAAGAGCATATGTGTGGGTTGTCTTTGGTAAAATGAAACGTTAATTCCCCAAAAACAAAAAAGAAACAAACGACCACCTTTTTTATTCTCAATATCGCTTGAAAAAAGTGCGATGGAAGAGCATATGCATGAGCGATTTGGGATTAGTCGCGAAGAAGCAAAATAAATTGACAAAGGAAAAACATGCAAAACACGTGAGAAAAGGTTAGACTAGTTCACAAAAAATGACTAAACATTGACAAGAAAGGTGAAAAAGCATGAAACATTGGACCGAAACATCCAATAGCACTAAGTTGGCAACCTGCACAGTTATTCCAAGAAAAAGAAATAAAGACACTAATTTAAGTGTAACTTAAACTATAAATAAGAAATTATAAATTAAATTAAATTAATTAAATAAAAGAAAAACCTAACCCTAAAACTAAAACTATAAGCATGTTCAAAATAAATGGAAAACCTAATGTATTGTATGTTTTTGTGTGTGTGCAAGTGGAAATAGTAGAGCTCGTGGGTGAGAAGCGAGGCAAGGACAGATGGCTCTGTCGGGGTGGGGAGGGATCGGTCTGACCTGGGGGCAAGACAGGGGCAGGGATGGTTCAGTCTGAGCTAGGGGTGAGACAGGGACGTGGATGGGGGTTAGGTTGGGAAATCCGATGGGTCAATATGAGGGGAGTGAATCGGGGGAGCTGGGTAATTATGTGGGGATAGAGAATGGGGAACAAGGTCGGGGTAGGTCACTAGGAACGGGGGATGGGGGGAGTAGGGCTCAGGGATGGTGTGGATATCTAGATCGGGAGAGGGCTCGGGGTGGGTGAAAAGAGGGAATGAGGTATGTTGGTAGTTAGGGTATGGAACGAGAATGTGAGGTTAGGGTGGGGATGAGATCTAAGTTGGGATAGGCGAGTGGGGTAGTGAGGGGATTGGAGGTTGTGAACAGGATATGAGGGTAGAGTAGAGGGGTGGTGAGGTGGGATCTAGGTTCACTAAGTAACGGAGAGGTGCATCGAGTCTGAGCGGGATGGGGGAAGACAGAGAGTGGGAAGTTGGGAGCTAGAATGAGGATAGTTAGGGTCCATGAGATGTGGCTCGGCCAAGCTGGTCGAGCCGGGTAGAGAAAGGGGGAGGGTAGTGGTTTAGGATTAGGGTAAAATAAATAAAAAATTATTTATTTATTTTTATCTGTAACAAAAAAAATAGTAAAATAATTTATTTTGTTTTTTTTAATAATAATATATAATTGTTTTGATGGTGCAGGTATTACAGAATGTGCAGGTGAATTGTACTTACCTACACATAGACCAAGAGCATAAATATGAAGAACATATAGACTGGTACATTAGAGGAAAACAAAAAAAATTAAACTAAACAACTTCCTATAATTGCAAACACCTGTATAACTCCTCAATTCACTGACAAACAAGAAGGTTATTATGAAATGAAGAACACATGAAGAAAGAAAGAAACCATAAATGAAATACAATGGGGTGTGAATCCCATCGGGTGTGCCAAAATGTATGCAATGAAAAAATAACTATAATGAAATATAAACAAACAATTTGCAAACCTTGCAATAACCTTCAATGCAAACCTCAAATAAGGGTCTCCTGTGAAACCTTGTAAATGAATATCAGAGAAGATGGGGGATGCTCTTGAGTGTTCTCCAAACACTAATTCATGTTATCAATCCTAAGTCATCCCAACAGCATCATTCCATTATCACAACTACTAAATACTTTACTAAGTGGGTTGAATCCATTCCTTTAACCTCAAAAAAATCAGGACCTTTCATCAACTTCATATATCAAAATAACATATGTTGTTTCGGTATCCCGCATAAACTCATCACAGATAATGAAAAATCCTTGAAAAAATAAAGAAGTTAAAAAGCTCTGTGATGTGTTTAACATCAAATTCAGTTTCTCATCACCATATTATCCTCAAGAAAATGGACAGGCTGAGGCCTCTAACAAGATGCTTAATATTTTTTTTATAAAATAGTAGATGACGCATGTGGTAATTGACATCTCTAAATCTCATTTGCTCTCTGGGATTATCGAACTAGCATCCACACACCTACACGTGCTACACCCTATTCACTTGTCTATGGCTCAAAAGCCATCCTACCTCTCTAAGTCCAAATTCTATCACTCTATGTATCTCTCAAGGATTTCATCCCCGATGAAGAATACCACCAAGACCACTTAACATAACTTGAATTATTAGATGAAAAGTGTTTAAAAACCCTTGAACATCATTAAGTCTATCAAGAACGTATTAGTAGAGAATAAAATAAACATGTCAAATAACGTGACTTTAAAATTGATTATCTTATACTGAAAGAAAATCAAAATGTCACTACATTAGAGTGGAGTAAATGTGGAAAGTTTTCCCCCAATTGGATTGTCTATATATTATTAATCATAAGTATGGGTCAGGAGCATATCGTCTCACTTCTCTTGATGAGGAACCTGAGAGGGAACCTCTGAATGTTTTGTACTTGTGGCCTTTATATTGTTAAATAAATGATTTCCATGATAATAGTTACATCTAAATCCTATCACTTCATCTATCATTGTAATGATTTGAAAGAATGTGGTTAACTGTCACTATCCTAAATACACCTTAAATATGAGCACCAAGGATCTATTCATCACATCTTTCATTTTGAAAACTTTCCTCTCTTGCAGGAACCCCTTAAAATCATTACATCCATCCATTCTGTGTTAATCAAAAATATCACGTGGGGCGTGTCTGTGCATTTCATGTACATGTTTTATTCCACTTCTCAAAACAATTTATTAGGGTTTTTCTCAGCTCAAAAATGCATGGAAAAATCATTTGGATGCTCCTCTTATCGAGATGTCAAAATATAATAGAGTGATCCCTTGAAGGATAGTTATTCACAAATTCTAAATCGTTATCAAATATATAAACAATAGAATTCTCACCTCAAAGAACAACTACCAGTAAAAATTATGAACTGATCCCTTTAAGGATGGAAATCTTGTCGAAATTCAAAAGTAGACAATACCCTTGAAGGATGGATACTCATGTAAAAAGGATTCCCACATTAATCAGCCTTCAAAAATTACATCAACATCAAAAGCATCCAGGAAATCTTTCCATTTTGATCAACGTTCCCATTATAGCAAGCTTCCCACCACAAATCATTTTGCTTCAAAATAAATCTAAGGCATTTTCCCTATGAACTTCTTGAAAAGGAGATCTTCTTCTACAACATCGGCCTACATACACAAAATCCCTTATGTCATCCTAGCAAGGCACATTCACTCAAACTCACATTTCTATCATGATTGGTGTAACTACCCATTGATAATCTTATTTAACATTTGATAAGGCTACAAGTGTAAGCATTTTAACATTTTTCAAAACCTGTCATGTATATATCAAATCCATAGTGGGGCAATCATTTGGTTTTTACCTCATTTTATTTAGTTACATTTTTTAATTAGAACATTTTTTGGACCACATTTTAAATTCATTTGGATCAATTGAACATTCAACGACACTTAATCATATGTAATCAAACATGTTTACAAATAATATACATCCAAATACATCTAAAACCCTAACTCATTTTAAGTAAAAACATATAACATATACCACATACGAATTAAAATACAATATAAGCCACAAAAATCATCATCATATATAAATAAAAGTCTAGTATACATCGTAATCAATCAATAAATGTCATCATCATACAAAAAAGGTCTTCTATGAGCCTATGTCATCATAGGCATCAAAATTAACTAGTAAAATCTACATCTCCAAGTGTTGTACTAGCACTGCCCTCTCCCCCAGGAGCAAGTGTGCCTCCAACAGCGCATGTGTCTTTACCCCCTCTAAGAAAACTTGTAACCATAACCGCACCTTCAAAATCTCCCTCGCCACCATCCCCTGGTCTCTAAGTTGGTTCTCCCATGCTCGCACTAGGCCTCATTGCTCCTATAGTTGCCCCTTTGGCAGCCAAGTGATCAACATAAAAAATGGCATCCGGGTAGTTCTTGATGACCAAATCAACATAGAAGTCATGATTTTCCCACACAACATCATAATGAGCCACTGAAATCATCCCAGGAGGAGGAGGTGTTGTGGGTGCTTCCCTCTACATGCTAGAACAAGCCATTACTGACATCTCTGCACCAGATATAGAAGGACATGTGATCCCCAAGGCCTTCCTCAATGAATCACTATGCCCCTTGTACTTATCTCTATCATAAGAGACATGTACAAGTTATGCCTAGATACTATCCCACTCCCTCATCATCGTATCTCTCTCCACCCTCAGTCCATCTCTCTCTACAATGAGGGTATCGCAAACACCAATCAAATCATCATGCTCTATTTGATCTGTGTCCCTCTCTCCCTATACTATGGCCTTCTTGGCCATCATCACTGCAATAATAGTAGCTAGGTCATCATCGTCCTCCTCCTCATGCTCAAAATCTAACTCTGTCTCTCCTCCATGTGCTCCCCCTTTGTCCGAGAACATACTTGTCTTCTTCATTTCGTAGCTCTCTGTGCTACTCGGACTCTATCAAAACTCCTCAAATGTGAAGCCCACCATGCAGTGTACTCTGGGGTAATCCCCGTATCATTGATTGGCATAATCACTCCCTCCTTATTAGGGCCTGTATCCCCTAGCAACTCATCAATAACGGCGGGTCTCGCCACCGCTTCCCTCAAAGTATCCACATTTGTATCCTCCCGCATATACTGAATGGGCTCATCAAGAAATCCCTGTAATAAACCAAAATACCACCAAACATGATTAAACCAAAGCATCTCATGCTCACCTACTCTGCATATCTAAAGACACATAGGTTGTTTTAAACAAAGTAAGTCTTGAGGATACTCAGGCTAGGCTGGTAAATCTAGGTAGGGCCTCCATACAACATCACCCACCTATATTCCAAACAATAAATCTATATAGAACCTTATATGTCTCCTCTTCCCCACACGACCCCTATCTGAAATATACCTCATGAAACCAGGGTGTTGATCACCAATTCCCCATGGTAACCCTATCGATGGAATAATAGCAATATGCTCTATGGCCCAAGCCTGTAAGATAAAACCAACATCAATCCCATAACATTTATGAGCCCTCCAAGCCCACAACTCTCTAAATGTCTGAGCAAGTAGGGTAGGGCCCCACTCAAAAACCATATAATGCTCCATCATCTCAGCCACAACCCTTATCATCGTCCATGGGAAGTGACCACTACCAAAATCTGATAAGGCATAACACATGATGGCCATCATCATCATAGTCATCCATGCATGGCCCACTCTCTCAGATAAATAGACACAACTGTAAGAAAAAACCCCTAACTCATATCTGATATCTGTAAAATCCCCTCCATACAACCTATTCATCACACCATCTCTCTCTTCCTTAGTAATAGCGTAAAACATTGTCCCCTGGATTAGTAGTCTCAAGATGTGGTGGACATCCTCTAGAGTAATAGTGATCTCTCCCGTAGAAAACCAAAAAGTGCTGGTGGAAGAGTTCCACCTATCTAGTAGTGCCAATATAAAGCCCGAACATCTATGGATCTATCTATAATGTCTCATAGCACTGAAACCAATAGCCTCTACATGAGCCAAATAATCATCTGACATATCCTCCCTCACCTGCTCCAAAATCAATAGAATGCGGTCGCAAATGTTCAACTTCGCATGCATCTGTAAAAATAAACAAACCAACAATTAATAGCATCCATAAATATATCAAAAACATATCAAAAATCAACAAAATGCACCAACAACATCTAAAACACCAAATAATTTTACCCCATTTATCAAAGTTGTCAAAAACACAAGAAAATCACCTGCGACATCCTTATTTGCCAGCAATTCTGGCTAGGGAACCTGTACACCCCAAATACGGCAATAAAATCCTAAAACTACTAAAAATCACACAAAAATGAGAAGAAATCAACTTACCTGTACCATGGGTGGTTTTCTCTGCATGTTGGAGGTCGTCATCTCGTAAGAATCACTCAAAATCATTCAAAGTCACACAAATACTCCTCCCAAATTTATTTTTACCCCATAGTTAAAATAAAAAATAATTGTATGACTCAGGTATTTATATGCCCCAATTTTCACCATGATTCAATCACCAGAGATTTGTACCAATCATGGGTGATTCACCTAAATGCCAGCTATCCAACCTGCTTTTTAGCAACCATTATCATTTACACCCTTAAGCGTGAAAAAATACCACTTTTGCACAAGTGTGTTGATTCCAAAGGACCTAAGCTCCTTGGAACATTTAAATTTAGCAAAAAAAACAACATCAAGTTTCGAGACTCGTCATACGTCTATGGGACATATGTCCATTGGCCCCCCATCGCTTGGTTGTTCCGTTAAACTAGTCTGCTTCTACGGATCACACGTCTATAGGCATAAACCCCTTGGTTTCCCTATCAAGTTGATCCCTTTGTAGCACACTTCATTTCAGTATCCCTTTGCACTAGGGAAACCTTTGAAAGATGAAGCACATGCAAGCGAACAGTGTTTCTTGTATTACGCTACAGTCAAATCACCCATAAAAACCAAATACCCTCTATCATTTTTGTTTAACACCTTGCTAAGACATCAAACAAAAAGTGGAAAATGTAAACACCAAAAATCTGCACACCCCATTCCCTCATAACTAATCAAATAAATATACTCATCTGTATACCATTTCATGACCTAAGTCATCCATTTAATTAACTTGATTAAACTCATTGTCACATCATTTAAATGACATCCCTAAAACTAGGTCATTACTCCTACAACCTTAAATTAATTAATTAATCACTCACCTCACATTTCCTAAGTCACCTCCCCCCTCCCATGGCTAATTAATTAATTAATTAGTTAATTAGTTATTCCACTTCACCCCTACACCTCGCTACTTGAACTCATCATGAGTCCTTAGTTTAACTATGAAACCTTCTAAATACCTATCCTAGCCACCTTTATCCTTATCCCTATAACAAGCCCCTACTTCACACTAGTTACGAATAGTTTAACTAGGAAACCTACCAAAAATAACCTAGCCAACTTAATCCTTATCTTAACCTATCAAACTACACATTTTGACATCTCTAAGTTTTCATGCCATAATCCCCTAAAATCCCAAAACAACAAAGTTCAAATTAGAAGATTTATCCCTTTGTATCTCTCCCAAACTCAAACTAACTGAAAACACCAGTGATTTCCTCATTCGTCGGCGATCTATAAATACTAGTTTTACTGCCTCTCTTTAGCACCAGTCATGACCATCTAGGTGATTTCAAGAGCATTATCGATTATTTCCAAATGTTGTCAGGTTCTATCAGTGTCGTTTTGCACCTATCCAAAGTATGTTCACGGTCATCAAGCATTTTGGCGTTGTTCAGAAGCTCGTTCATCGTCCAACCATAATCATTGTCAACTTATCATCTTTGGTTGTCCATCAAGGTTCCTCATCATCTTTTAATTCAAATTTTCATCATAAACAAGCTTATCTAATCATTATTTACTTTCCTTTTGTATATAGAAGATCATAGTTTCATATCTATTAATTAAATCTCTTACATTATCAGCATATTGAAATTTCTTAGAATTGCTTGCGTTTTCTGTACTTTCTATTTCTTTGGCGGTTAGATTTCATTCAAAAGAGTTCTTATCAATTACTTTTGTCCCTAGTGTTATTAATCCTCTGTCAAGCATGACTTTGTTAGATGGCTATAAGTGGACCTAATCACTCGATCACCAGCATCAACTCTCTGTCGATCATTCTCCATCCACTCCACTGAGAACAATATGATCTACTGCATGACCTATATTGTGTGTTATCCACGTAGCTCCAATCGACAGATTAGAGGCCATCTTTGAATCCAATCAGAATATTTGTGAGGCCAACGACAAGTTTTGGGGGGCTTACTACAAAGTACATCACATCCAAGCCGACCTTTCCTAGTTCTAGTATCAACACGAGGTGGGATTTGACATCCCAAAAAGTTATGATATCAAACTCGATTTAGAATTGGGGAGTGAAGTCAGATTTGAAGACTCTGACTCAAATTTTACACATCAGTATGACACTAAGGATGAGTATTCAGACTTCTTCATAGATGATTACATTGAGGAACTTGACTTATATTTCTCTGAGGAGGATGATCTATTCTATTATGTGGGATCAATTTTTTCTGAGAATCTAGATACTGATCTGGATTTTGATTTTGAGCCCTGGTCACATTTCTTTTCATATTATCATTATCAGCTGAATATTTGTAATAAACTAAATAAATTGTAAACATTATATCATGTACTTTTGTATATCATATGCTATATCCCATTTTGACAAATAAACTTAAATTTTCTAAAGTGGGTTGACATCCATGTAAGGAATTCCTTTGACTTATGGGAATTGGCCTTTACCAGGTAACCTACCTATCCATATTATTAATCCCATCTTGTGTTATGTCTATGAATGCAGATTTATTCGCAAGAAAGGTGCTTGATTCATTAGTCACGGAGCGTAGCAATCAACATCCATCAACATCATCCACGGGTATCTTGGAAACCCCATCATACTAAAGGTTGATCCAGTTTTATCTCATTTTCTTATCAACCCAACTGTAAAAGGTGAAATTGTTATCAACACTCAATAACCCTCTTTTATCAATCAAAAAATTACAAAGGATAAGAAAACACAAATGTTCTCTTCTTGTGCATGCCTTATCCTTATGAGAGGTTTATGTTTCAATTTATTTTATTTTAATCGAGTAAATTTCAATTACTAGACTAAAATGGGTGTAAAATATAGTATCCTAAATTCAGACTAATACATTGAGAAACTATCCTTGCCATTTATCTCATCCCATTAATCATCATGCTTTTAAATGATCAATTCCAATATACACCCTACTAAATTTAACACTCATCGGCCACTAAGTCACACTTGTAATCATCCTTGACTAATAAAAAACCTTTATTTCCCATATTGAATATATCTTCATACATATAACCACCTTCTTCAACTAACAAAAAAAATTCACACTCACAAGATGCATTTACCAATGATAAATAAAACCAGCTAATGTTTTTTCCTCTAATATATTAAAATAAAAAAAATTAAAGTCATAAGCTATCTTTTTTTTCCTAGTGTCAATTGAGAGTAAAAACATTTCACAACAATCATTTATAAAAGCACACTTTCCCCACCCAATAAAAAGGTCTTTTCTCTTGATCTTTATGACTACCTAGGAGATCACATCAAAGCACCCAATTTCTAAATCATTTTGTCAAGCACTTCAATCAGTATTAAGTCTACATGCATCCCATATGGCTTCCCTAGGCCAGATTCACAAGCTATATTATATATAAAAGATCAATTCCAAGTGTCAGATCTGAATTAAAGGTTATCAACGCCCTAGGAAATAATTGAAGTGGACACCCTTCTTACAATTGTAACTAATAAATTTTTCCCATAAAATAAATAAATAAAATCTATGTACATTATCGTATTTTAAAATTTTCATAAGGATCATAATAAATCACTAATTTAGAGAAATTGGTATACAAATATCCTATAAAATAAAAAATATATCCTATCAAATTATCAAATAAGGACAAGTAATAATTCATCGATGGAGAGAATTAATCACATGAGGTGCTCATAATGTAATAAATACAATTTTTTATACAAGGTTGGTTACTCATCTTATTTTCCAATAGATCAAGTAGGTGATGAGACTCAAAACTGAACAAAACACCTTTTTTGCAAAGCAATAACAATTCTTAGGTAGTTCCCATGGTTTTATGAAGATTGGTAATTAGACTAAGCCTACTAATTCCTCCATACAAAATACATTTCCCCCAATACATTAGGAATAAATAATTAAATAATTCTTTCCTTCAATTATACATGCCTCTATTAACCACACTAGTGACATTATAAAAAATAAATGAACATTTTGTAAGAAAGCATTACACACAAAAATTATCTAAAGCTACATTAGATAATGGGTAACAATACCAAGAATATCGTATGCACTAAAAAATATACATTTTTATTTTTACTTGCAAAAGTATTATAGTAAATTTTTATGTGTATGTGTGAAATTTATGTTAATTTATAATATATCAATAAAAGGGACAATTAATGTTGACTTCGGGTAAAAAATTAATGTTAAGTTCTAATAATAAAAAAATGAAAATCTTTAGATTTAGGTGCCCCCTAACTATTGGTGCCCTAGGCAGTTACCTAATCTTCCTAAGGCTTAATCATCTCTGGCCAAGTGTCGTAGGCTATATTAGGGTCTTCATTGGTATACACATTTATATTAGAAATTTTACATACATCCATCAAATTTTATATCTATAATGTTACGAGGTCTCTTCATATATTTTCTATGTAAGAAAATTTCGAATCTATAGGGATAAATAAGTTTCACCACTACATTTTAACCAATTTCTAGGTATTCAAGGATGAGACTTAATCTATTGTACAATTACATTCACAAGATTTTAAACACAAAAAAAGAAGTTGCAAAAATAGAAATATAGAAAAACCTTGCACATGATAAAACTACACATAAAGGTTAAATTATGGTATAATTCCAAATAAAAATCCAAATTCATGAGGGATTTACTATACAAACTCATGGCATATCACGTATATTAGTATTCAATACTAAATAATACCCCTATTTCCAAATCTACCTCTCAATATTCCTATTTAACACCCCCTCCTAGTACAAATTATAAATTATAAATTAGCCCTTATAGTACCATATATCAAAACTACCCATTTTCCTTACATTATATTTTTTAATATTCCTTTTTATTTCTACCTCTTAAGTGTTGGATTCAATATCTTACATTTTCACAAAATTGACTTATATCTCCTCTTAAAAACTAATTAAAACCTTGATGAATTTTATATTGAACTTGAAAATACAAACACTCAATATGTGTAATTTGATGTTTTTTCCTTTATTTTATATTTATATTTATCACTTTAATAAAACTTTCTATAGTAATGTGAAGGGTCATGTGTGGTTGAATTCTTATAAATTAAATTTATTGATATTCATGACATATATTTTCCTTTAAAAATTGAATCAAAATGATAAACAAGACACTTCAACAAAGATACTATGAAAGAATATCCAAACTATTGAGAGTTTTAAACTATCATTACTTTGGAAAAACATGTTTATCTAAAAAAACACCACCAATATAAATAAACATAATGAAAATTAATTTATGGCTTATACATATTCTCTATGAATACTCCTCCTCCATCCTCCCTATTGCTCCACTTACCCTAACCCCTATATATATTTTAAACACTTTATACTTTTACCCTTTATACCCCTTTGTCTTGGGAAATATATTGGGTCCATTTTAATTAATACTTTAAACATCAATATGAATTAATGTGGTAGGTAATGATTTAATTTGTAAAACCCACATGGAAAAACGTAACCCAAAAAAATAGCTATATATCCAATCTACAAATATTTTTTCTAAGTATAAGAAATCAATCTCACAAACACGAATGTGATTGGTTAAGGAATTTAACCCTCACTTTGACATAGAGGGATATGCATGAAGGGGATGCATAGAATAATTTCTGGTGTGAGTAGTTCCATTGATTTCATGTTCAGTTTCTAGCTCAACCAAGCCTATCATCTTGGTCTCATTTCGGCCGTCTAAATGAGGAGCTACTAGGGTTCGAAGACGTAGATGCTTCATGATTGTTTTTTCCAATCGGATCCCCCTTGTTGGTACCATGGGGGTTAAGCTTTCCATTTTTAGGGCACATTGGAAGATCGCATCTATAAACCCCAAGAGTATAATTTTGTGGAGTAACAAGCCACATATGAGTAGTTTGAGTAGGTTTCATGAGGTTAGCGAAAAATATCTCAATGAAGAGCTATCTCTGGTCTTCTAGAAGGAATTGTATGAATTTATTACAATCACATCACATACGAGCATCATGTCCTCTGACCCTATGAAAACCACAATACAAATCATAATTGTAGTCACGAGGTCTTTGACTCTGGTTTTGCTATGGTCCATAGTTTCTATTTTTTTTCTATTGTTGGTTTTAATAGTTGAAGTTCGGAGGCATTTGATTTTGGTTATGATATTGATTTTGAAATTGATTCAGATATTGGTTCGAGTATTGAACCGGGCCTTGGGCCTGGACTTGTTGAGAAGGTGGACGAGGATGGCTATAGTCCACCGCATTAACTAAAGGAGTGAAATTATTACTCCTTTGATTGTTCACATTCACATTATTGTTGCCATTGTTTATGTTACCTATGCTAAAAATGTTTAGATTTCTAGCTTGATCGATGACACCATCTTTCGTAGCACAATGGTTCTCGTTAAGGAATTTGGGTCCTTGATTATTGTTGTTTGAACTGTTTGGGTAATTTGAATTACCTTTTAAGGGAGTGACCAGTTTCCCGTTCAAGCCATAGGTATTTCAACCGCTATCAATTGTCATTTGGTCAATGCGGAGGGAACCCTCTAAGACCTCCTCATAGCTCCTAAGGGGGAACTTTTGCACTTCCTCATTAGTTTCTATATTGAGGGAATGGAGGAATAGGTCACAAAGCTTTATTTGATCCATGTTGGGAGCACTAGCCGAGGAGTATAGGACTTTCTGCCACCTCTGAATGAATTGAGTGGTGGATTCATTGTGCTCTTGCTTGATGTGAAGGAATTGTCCAATTCTTGATGGTAAGAGTTTGTTCATATAAAAATACTTAATGAACTCTGAGACAAGTTGCTTAAAAGAGTGGATAGAGGCTTCCAGTATTCTATAGTACCAGTCGAGAGCAATCCCCTCAAGGGTATTCAGAAATATCTTAGCTACAACTACATCCCATGGGATTAGCTCTCTAACGGTGGTTACATACACTTTAATGTGTGCGTCTGGATCCCCCTCCCCTTGGAACTTCAGAAGGTTGAGCAACGGTCATGGAAGAATTACACTTTGTATGGTAAATTTGAGGGGCTCCTTGAAATATTTGGAATATGTGACCACCGCATAAGACTCAACCATAGATGACCCTTGATGGGGAAGTGAAGGTGGGATGGGAAATTGATATGACATAACATAAATATATACAAGGGCATAAGGCACCACCTAATGTTGAGCATACGAACCATGAAAAGAAAACATGTCCCCTACAAGTGATTTTGAATACATGTGAAGGTATGGGGGGACATTTTTTTGATACAGAGTGGTAGGTGTGAAACCAATGAATGACGCATTGCCCATTGGGATGGCATTTGAGAATGCACTTCTGGTTGGCACCTTTGGAGGATATCACTATGAATTATGAGAGGGAATGCCTAACATGCCTGATCTAGTGAGGAGCTCCCCAAGGTTAGGACCACCCATGTAGACCGGAGGAGGTGATGGTACAGAAGGCACATAACTAAAGTTATGAATGTGGTGGGGGACTTTTTCTTTCCCTGCAAAAGATGGAGTATGAGAAGGTAGTGCAAGCTCTAATTCCCTAACCATATCCAAAAAATTTGAAATCACATCACCCAAATATGGTGTTGCATTTGACTTAGGCATGTTTTAAGTCTTGTTAGGGAGAAAAGGCACGTGATCTCCTACTATGAATTGATCCTTGGGAACCCACCCCTTTTTAGATGTATTTTCTATTATAAGAGGAGGGGTAGTAGCGTTGTTCTAAAGAATAACATCAATGTACACTTGCATCATGTCCAAGGATTGGTATATGGAATTAAGACACTCGTCACTTCAAGCAAGGCATGTTATAAATTCATCTTTTGGTGAAAAAGAGGAAGAATTGGGGTCAAACTGCATGTTGATTTGAGGTCTGGACAAAATGTCTAAATAAGACCCATGTTCTCCTGTAAATGTAATATTGTTGGACTTAGAGATCCCCAATTGTAGGATATGGTTTGGCTGATCAATCTCCTCATTATGACTGATGATTCATTTTTGGCACCTTTAGGAGTAGGAGTATAAGGTGAAGGTAAATTGGATGAGAAATTATCATCCCACCCTGATAGTGAAGGTGACTAATCCATACCCATATGATAATAATACACTTCAAGACCCAAGATGGGCCTACCATATTCCTAACCCAATTTATTCATGGGGTGTATAAACACCCACAGAGTAATAGGAGAGGAGAAGGATGAATGAAAGAAGGAAATAAAAGAGGAATTGAAAAGGAACTAGTCCTTCACATCGTGTTCACCAATTTTATATGTCTAAGAATCAACATGTGACCCTTGGATGCACTCGACTTGCTAAGGTCATGTTCAGACAGCTAATATGATATGGAAAGATGGATATGAGATGGATAAATAGGATGAATATGTGGAATACATGAAATGAGAGAAAATGTCTAACAAACAATCAAGGCAGTCGAATGTCTTCTATGGGTACTATGGGGATATGCTTGTCTAAGGAAATGAAGGCCCCTCTAAACTATGCATTCGAAATAGAAGGGTTGAGGAGAATGGGCACAAAAAGGATTCTATCAATGTCAGTGTCACCAAACACCCTCTGAACTAGTTATGGTATACTTGGAAAATGTCCTTCGCTTGCCTCATAAAAATCTCCAGACAAGGTCATGGAATTCTGAGAGGAAACATGTGGGTAGGATAAAGCTATGAATCATGGAATATAATCTTGACAGGACTGATGGTGCCAGATTACGTAAGCACTATCCACCTCGATGTTCAAAGTTGTTAATTTTGAGATGATAACGGGTGGAAGTGGGGTGGTCTAGAAAACTAGGTTTTTGAGGCCCTGGTCTACGTCTGTCAACTTTGGAGCTAATTTTGGTTGAGGCACTTTTGGATCACACACCAAGTCTCTATGTTACCTAGGGCATTGGATGGTCATGTGGATGTATAAAAAACAAAAGTAGAGAGACAAACAAACACATAAAGAATCTTCAAGAGGGAAAGGTCAATGTTTAGGAAAACTAATCCAACTAAGGATGTGTAAGGAGTTGTATTAATTCCCTCTTAATTAAACTATGTGCCTAATTAGAAAATAAAAGCAATCAGATTTATATTAAATCAAGTTGATTTCTCTTCTTGAGCCTAACTAAACCTACGTGTGGCTAGTTAATTAAACAAATGAAAGATAATTAACTAAACAAAGAACTAAATCTAATCTATTTATTTATGTGCTTTTCCAATGATTTTAAACAAAGGGGATAAAATAAATTAAAAAATTAAATAACCTAATCTAACATTTTTGTATTTTTGTGTTTACTAGAAAATAGAAGAAATATGTACAAGCAATTTAACTTCTTCTACTCTAAAAAAATTAAACTAAATGATGAAATAACCATATGATGATATTTCCCTGTTGCAGAGGATTTGCTCTAATCTAGTGAATCAAATGCTTTTCCTAATTTGTAATTGTGAATGTTTCCTCTTCTGGCTCTACCTTAGAATCATGAAAAGAATGAAATGATTCTCAGAAGCAATTCTTCCCCTGAAACTTCCCAATAAAATAGAAGCTCTCTAAATGAAGAAATGGAAACTATAGGTAAATGAATTGTGGAGGATTAACAACAATTGTGGCAAGAACATCCTTTGAATTCTTCCCAGACAAATCCATGGGGATGAGCTGAGAAGGACTCCTCAATGGAAGGTTTACAAAAGAAGCTATTGTAACTGTATTTTTCTAAACAAATGTATCTTTGAATCTATCTAAGCAAACAAACGAAACAGCTAGAAATTTAATAACATGTCCAACCTAGGAATGTTGTACTAAGACAAATCGAGTGCTAGAAATTATTTTGATGTCCCCTCAGCTTCTTCCAATGAATGTTCAAAGTGTCCAGGAAACTGTGTTGGAAATGTGTGGAAAAAATGTGGGAGATTGTTGAAGCTAGTTGGTTTGCAGGAAGTCTGATAGCAATACAGGAAAGAGAGTAACAAGGAAAGATATTTTTGCTTTCTTGTGTGCTTCTTGGAAGGATTACGAGACCACAACGAAAAAGTTCTATAACAAAAGACTCTAACCAATGCTTCTAGAAGAAGCTTGGATCTTATAGAAAATAAGAAGAGAAGTGGTCCAGCCCACTTGCCAGCCAAGGAATACCAAATCACTCAAATAAGGGGTAGTTAACTCATAAATAACAACATGAAGGGAAGGATAATTTAATACACATCTAACAAGCCCAAGAACAAGAAATTTGGTCAAGAAACGTGCGTGAAAAATGAGTTTGGAGAAGATGACACATCTTTAAAACACACTGGAAAAGTCTTGGGAGAAAATGCATGAAACTGCCAGTCTTCGTAGACTGGAGGTTACGCATTCGCCGCAGCAGTTGCGTAACCGCCACTCAGGGCAGACTGACAATTACGCAACCATCAGCACGGTTCCATGACTTAAAGCAAGAAGGCTAAGGAAATACATTAATGAAGTATTTTTATTTTTGTTGTATCCATTCTTAATGCTTATTCCAAATTTATTGCATAATGTATCTTACTTCAACTAAATAATTATATCTCATTATCTCTTAGCATGCCCTATACTAGGGGCCACTATTAAAAATTTGTAATAGCTCATTGTCACATGTAAATGGTACTTTCCATGGTTAAGGTATCATTATTTTATTTCATGTGTGTGGAAAATGAGTATTTATCTTTGATGAGCTGATTTTAAATTATGTGTTTTATTAATAATGATGAAAATATGAACTTAGTGTTTAGAAAGCCACAAAAAATTGCTTCACATTTTCATGTAACTTCAGGTTGGGTGTTAAAGGGATTATTTTAGAGCATTTTTTTCTTTGACAACTTAACCATCACTTAATTATATTTAACTAGTATATGTTGTGTGTCTATATTCTATAAATATAGTAATGAACTCAAGTATCTAAAGATTTATCGAATTTAACTTATGATCTTATTAGCACATGATGTGACACACAATAGATAGAAGATTCAGTCAAAGGCAGATAAATATTGATTATTTCATAAATGAGTGTTAAAATTTCCTATAACAAAAATTATCAATGTATACACCATATTTTTGACACTTTATAACCTTTTATTTTATGCAGGGGTTGATGTATTCTCCTTTTGAGTAGGTTCCTTAAGGGGCATGTTATAATTGGGGTATGATCAAACTCAGTCATGCGGGCTATAAAATAACATTTCAGATATGTTTCTATTTAGTGTTAGTCACCCTATCTGCCTCATTTCTCCCCTTTGTTCACACATTACACCCATTATGTCCATTTGTGCCATTATATCTATTTGCTCCCTCTTATTGGACAATAGTATCCTTGCTTTTAGTCACTCTATACCTTCTTCATCCACATCCATTTATGTCATATTCTGAAATTCATCATGCTTTTCACCTTTTGACCTTAGGGTTTCTACCAAGATTGATGTCCTTATCCATGGGAAATAGTACATATTTTGGTTTTTCTATGGCCAACGCCATCACCCATGGGTGATTACTATTAAATCTTGGTCATTTCATTGGTGTTTTAATTGATGTCAAGTGGAATTAATGAAAAAAAGAGTGAATGGTGAAGTAAGACTCTGCAAGAGGCATGAAGGTTGATTGGTAGTGTTAGTTCACTAAGAGGTTCCAGGTGGTTCCATGAAGTGTCAAGCCTTGACAAATAAGGTGTGCATATTCAAATAAGTAAGGTGTGTGATGAGTTCTTCCAAGGTGGTCAAACATGATGACAATGATTGATAGGTGTTTTAGTGGTGTACAGTGGTCTCTAACTAGTTCATTGTGCATTCAGAATGGTTTTAGGATAATTTAAGGACACTACAAGTCTGGATAATGAGATAGGAACACCATAAAGGTATTGAAAAGGTGGGTACATTTGAGTTAATTGATTTATAGGTATAAAATTCATTTACATATGTCCTAATTGCTCATAAAGTCTCTATGGTAAAAGCAAAAATTTTGGTACTTAGAAAAATTTGGAGAAATTTGAGTATTTTTCCTTTTCTAGTGTATTACAGACATTTGTGGTGCAGACCAGAAACTAGAGTTTCCTACAAGGGTATTGGGGCCGCAGGACAAAGGGTTAAGTGTTTTATGGGCTAGGTGAGTAAATCGGGCATAAAAGCCCCTGACAGAGAAAGTTCTAAGTGATTCGACGTTCTTTACAAAGTGATTTGGACTGAAATGAGAATTAGTTGGTATATTACAAGCCGGGCAAGTGTTATGGAAACAAAGGGCCCAAGAAGTATAGTTCCTCAAGGAATATGTTCTCTGCAAGTCAGGTTACTCCGAAATGAATGAGGAGAGTGAGTGGAAGAATAAAGTGTTGTTCGGGTCAAGTGAAGGATGTGGGCCCAATAGGCCCATGTGGTATTGTACCGCATGGGACTGAGTTCCCCGCAACCTATTTTGATCTGAATAACAAAAGGGAGTGATATGAGGAAAATTAAAAAGTCGGATGAACCTCGTATACATGGAACAAGTTCCATGAGATGATAAGTTCCTAATAAACCATTTTAACCTGAAATATAAAGGAAGTGGAGTGGAGTGCAGAATAAATGGGGTGTGGAAGAACTAAGCCAAGGTGATATGAGTTCCTTAGTACCTCATGTTCTCCGATAACCTAAAGTATACAATTTGTAAAGGAATGTAAATATAAAGTTTTTAAAAAGGTAATAAAGGCTTATAGTGCAGACTGTTAATCATGATTTGGAACTCCAGTTCTCCACAATCCCCTAGACTTGCATTGAAATAACTTTCAATCCATGTGTCATAATTTCAAATTTTTGGACTTTTTGGAAAGGTAGTTTCATCCTCTATCTCATGGAATAGAAAAATCCAAATTTTAAGGAATAAATTAATGT
Organism: Taxus chinensis; assembly: GCA_019776745.2. Taxonomy (NCBI): domain Eukaryota; kingdom Viridiplantae; phylum Streptophyta; class Pinopsida; order Cupressales; family Taxaceae; genus Taxus; species Taxus chinensis. Next base: position 646,680,620 of record CM034156.1, read on the forward strand.
CAATTATGGTAATTAAAGACAATTTTATTAGGTTGTTAAAATAGAAAAATCATGAGCCAAAAAGGAGATACACATATTTATTTAAGAAAAAAATTGATGCATGATTAGTGTTGTTAAAAAATAGAGAGGGTGTAGTTGAGCCAAGGTTTGTGGTAGAGAGAAAGGATACAGTATTATCAAATGAATATCTATTATTTGAAAGTGTTGAAGAAGACTGAGCTATCAAATTAAGGCCTATTGATTGAGAGAGATGGTGATAATAGAACTCTAAACAAAAACAGATAACCAGATCTAATAAATGATTGAAGAGCTTAAAATAGAGGTAAGGAGATTGATGAATATCTTATCTTGAAAAGTGAGTATTGAGAGCAAGAGAAAAGTGATCATAATCTTTTGTAAAAGCAATATAGGATATATATGATCACATTGTTTGTAATATATTTATAAGCGGGTGCTTAGATCATAGGGGTGGGTGCTCCCTGAAATTTGGAGCTTGTTAAACTAGCTAAGTGGGTGCTTGGATATTTTTAAGTGGGTGCATCATAGGTTGAGTGGGTTCTCAAAAAAACCAAAATTATTATAAGATTTAGAATTGGTGTTCCTAATAAAGCCTTGGTTTCAAAGTAGGTGTTCTCCCTTAATGGATTTACAACTATAAATTTTGTGTTATGAATTATCATCATCTTGTATGTGCTTAATTATAGAATCATGTTACAACCCTTGTTCATAATCAAGTAAATTTGTTTTGAAGTGCTATAAAGTTTTGATCTTCATTGATTCACCCCCAGTGCTTTTGATTTCTAATAATTGGTATCAAATCAAGTCCTTCTGGGGGAAGCTTAACATCTTCAAGGAGATACTCTCTTCACAAGTATGGAAACCAATCAAGCACAAGGTGGATTATCAATGTCAATATCACCTCTCTTCACTAGAATAAATTATGCATTATGCAAGAAAATAATGAAGACTTATCTTATGTCACTTGGTTTTGATATATGGGAAAGTGTGGACAAAGGCTACACTCCTCCAGCCACTCCAATTAGTTCTGCAGTAGACAAGGTAGCATATAAAAGCAATTCAAAAGCCATGAATTTCATCCTTTGTGGGCTAACTGAAACTAAATTTTTGAATTTAATGCACTGTACCATAGCCGAGGATATTTTGACTAAGATTCAAAGTATTTATGAAGTATGTGACAAAGTCAAGCTTCCTAAATTGCAGAATTATAGAGCTCAATTTGAAATCCTAAAGATGAAAGAGGATTATTGTATTGCATCCTACATACAGAGGGTGGATGAAGTGATCAATTTGATCTGCACTAATTCACCCCTGTCTTAGTGCTTGTGATTTCTAACAATTACATCAAGTATATACACTCTCATGATTTCTTTTTAGTACCACCAATCAACCACTTGACAATTGTTTGATTATATATAACAATTTCATAATCACTCTTGTTCACATTATTTCATACTTATTTTCTAACTTTGGATTCATAGAGCTTACCTTTTGTGCATTTGGGTCACCATAGTGAGTTAGGACTAGATATCTTCTTGTTAAGTTTTCCCCTTCTCTAGTCATAGGGATTATCTCTCAGTGTTGTCGTCTCTAGTGATGGTTATGCATCAATGGTCACACATGATAAAAGGTAAGTATTTATTACCCTCTTTAGTCTTTTATTTTGTGTTTTTTTGTTGTTCTTGGTTTTTTTGTTTCTATATATTATAGTATATGTATGTTTACTTTTGTTTATTGAGTTATCTTATTATTATACAACCTATATTTATCCATATCCTTAGCTACTATTGTTTCTAAATCCTAGTAAGATACCTATCTTTATCTTAGTTTTAGGCCTTGGAAACCTATAGTTATCATAGGTTTAGGGTTATTATCCTCTGGATTTATGACTTTAACACTCCTTGAGAACCTTTATATGTATACAATGTGGTTGGTATTGGATTGGATCCTAATATTTAGTAACTTGGCATGGAAACTTTGTTTTACGTATCATACACTCTAGTGAACCCAACATGAATCTTACTCTTCTTTGAACTAGGCCAAATTCACTCTTTTATTTTCCTACTACTTTAAACTCCACTGGCCCCTGTGTAGAACCCTATTGCATGTCTGATGCAGTATACAAATTTATTTTTCATATATGATTCCATCATCCCATATACAAATTTCATGCATGAATGATACCATTCAGAATCATTCATCTCTTTCACAGACTGTCATGATGTCATTAGACCATGTGTAAGTTTACTACATGATCGATCCCATCAGAAAAACTTCCAAAGTAACACCCCTCTAAGAATATTTACTTCATCACAGAATACATATTTAATAATTTCACTACATATTCAATTGAGTTATATATGTCTAATCACAATATCTATCAAAACGGTGACCTTCTCAATTTAGTTTGTGTATGTTGATTGTCTTGTCATATGAGCCAATGCTAGGAATTCAAAATCTGCACCTAAAAACATACATACTAGATCTAACATCTAAAAACCCTATATTTAATATTGAAGAAGAAGCTATACATGAATAAATCCCTAAATACTATTATACCCCTACTTTGAAAAAAAAATATGTAACAATTTCTTGAGTACATAGGAGAATCACTCAAAATTCCTTGTAAGCATCTTGAAGATCATCTTTCTCAGGAGTTAGATTATGAAATTAACCAATTTAAGCCTCCTCCAAATTCAGAAACTTCTAATATGACTAATAACACTAATATAACTTCCAATAATTAGTCTACCCCACTCATCATGCAACTTATCGACCATCAAAATTAAAACAGACTATGACTGTGAATCTTTTTTTATAATTTCAAACTAATCTAGCTTAACTTGTTACTCAACATCAAATAGTCTCTTGAGGCATGAAAAATATAGGTTATCCCCCTCCACTTGAAATTGAACCCAATGAAGTTCACATATCCCAACTTTTTCATCCATAATGAGACCCTTTGAGCTATAAAAAAGGATCCACTTACTCCCTATATTTCTCCTATGAACATTAGAGGTTTCACGCCTTTCATCACTTATGATGATCTAGAAAACCCAACTCATCATATTAAGATTTTTTCCCATATTTAAAAATACTGGGTCAAAACCAATTCCTATCTTGCCACCAAAATCTTAGTCAAGACACTTACCAAATATTGCATTGGATTGGTACCATGCCCTCTTAGACAACTCCATTATTGATTTGGAGAGCATGGTGAGCACCCTAGTTGATAAGTTTAAATATCATGATATCCCTAAGAATAACATTAATGCCTTAATATATTACAAACAAATGGATAATGAATCTACCCAAGCCTTCATAAAATATTGTAAGACCCTCTCCACTAGGACTGAACATAACATGCCTGATAGGAGTTTGTTCCAATTATTCTTTAGAGAACTTGAGCCTCTCTTACAATACAAGGTTAGGTCATTCTCCCCTACCTATTTGGAAGAAGAATTCAAATAATACAAACATCAAGTCTATCTTGTAAAAGATTTAAAAAATTCTTGTCCAGAAGTAGCATATTCCTAAGAATATACAAGATCTCATGCGTCCTACAAACAAGAATGTCATTGATAACAGATTCACAAATAATATTCCTCAAGGAACTTCTTCTAATAGGACCATCCACAAAATTGATCAATCTACCTCTTCCCATACATACTTTTACCAACCTTTATCCAAGGAAGAGCTACGAATACATGTACCTTGACCATTTACCATGTTTATAGATCCTAGTCGCCCTCTTCCTAATGGCATGATGAAAGAAAAAATTTTTTGGTGGCATGCCAATTGGGGACATTCGTATGATAAGTATCATGTCTTTCAATACTTTTCTTATATATTCCTCCTTGGTAACAACTTCAATCACAAATCCTTCACTTGAGAAACGTTAGATGAGGCTATAAACGCATGTGACAAAGCCCAACAATGTGATCAGCATGAATTAGTTTATCATGCTAAAAAAATGTCCTAAAATCTATTATGAACCCCTTCCATGTAACTCTAAAGCTAATAAATCCAATCTTGATTCAATTATTAAGTTAACTTCAAACATTTTTGATACCTCATATCCCTCCACTAGTGCATCTACCAAAATTTTGGTTCATATAGATGGTTCTAAATGCATTATCACCTACATTGAAATTTCTTGCCCTTCCTCATCTTAGGATAAGTCCTATAGGATCATCTATCCATGTTCTTCATAGTAAACACCTCATGAACAATCCCCTATATCTAATTCCTCGGTTTAGGTGAACAATGTTCAGAATTTATTGTTAGTGCTCACGTTTGTAAGTCTTATATTTGTATGGGATGATTAATAATTTATGAGTTTGTTATAAACAACCTACATATATAGTTTTATATTAACGAGTTGTTAAAAAAACTCGTTTATTGTTCTGGGTTGTTTCCTACATTGAAGGGACAACCTTTCCTATATATTTGTGAGATCCCATATGATTGATAAATACAGAATAATTATTAATCTGTTTCTTGTGTTCATTATGAACCAATTCTATATTTGGTGTCAGAGCGATCTCAATCCATCTGTTATGAGAGTCTTGTGGTGATATTTGTCTCAGGTATTTATTGGCTACAGATCCAAAATATCAAATCAATGTATCATTTGCTAAGAATCCAACGTATTATATTCTTGTATGAGAGAGATATCATGCACACATACCAGTCTGATTCTACAACGTAAGCATATCCGTGATTAGTATTTTCAACACAAGTCTTAAGATCTCTGCCCAATAAATTTGTGGTTACATATGTGCCTACCTACGCCACAGATCATTCATTCTCTTCAATATTCCCCTTCTGTGACTCGCGTCTTTATACAATTTTGTGCGTATATCCTAGGTGTAATCCATATTTCTAATTTCTAAGAATACAGAATTTGGAGTGGCAGTATTTTATTATCCTAAGAGTATCACACCTATCACCATCCTGCATTCTAAGGAAGACATTTGAGTTTAATAATATAATTTAGGCATGCATAATATCTCTACTTCATTCAATATTCATTGTACGTGTCAAAAAAAAATCAAGCTCTTTAGTTCAAGAGTCCTTTTTGTTAAATTGTGTGAGTGGGTCGTGTAATTGAGGTAATTGGAGAGTGAATTGAATTCATTCGATGGAAAGGTACAGATTTCATTGACAAATGTGATGAAATGTTATGTAATTCCTTGTTTATTCTGTTTGCATTCAATGAAGATTTCAAATTGATTTGATAAGTATGTAGTCAGTTATCTACTAAAGTTATGATATATTTTTTATTAAAGTCAAGTATCTCTACCAGTATAAAGATTTTTATTATCTGGTTTCAAGTTTCTCTGATTTTTGTGGAGTTTCAAAAATGGAAAAAGATAAATTTAATTGAAATATTTTATGGTTAAAGACTTTCCACACATGGCAATTACGAACCCAACTACAATTGATCGAAAAATACTTATGGGACATTATCGATGGAAAAAATTAAAAAACTGAATGATGCAGACGAAGCAGCGGTAATGGGGAAAGTAAGGATCGAAAGAAATAATAAACAATTATCGAGCTTGGTCTATCGGATGCATATTTGTATCATATTGATCTAACCAAGTCATCTAATAACATTTGGGTGACATTAAATAAGTTATTTTGATCTCAAAGTAGTGTAGTGCAGCAATGGTGCTGAAGTAAAATAAAACTTTTTGGGCTAAAGATGGGATTAAAAATGACAATATGGTTCAACATATCAGTAAGTTTCAATCCATTTTTAAATCAAAATTGTGGGCATCAAAACCATGGGGGCAAAATCGGTCCCATAAAGACCGATGGGTCAAAAATCCCGTCCATATGAGGGAAAAGCACGTTTCCCGGTATATTAGGCACATTTTAAGGCCAAAAAAAAAAAGTTTCTCGGGGGTTACGCCCCCAAACCCCCAGCAGAGACAATTATGGAAAGTGTACAGTACTCTTAGTGTATAGTCTCTCAACCACTTTCTCACATGAAAACAAGCTCCACAACCTAACAATCTCCCACTTGGAGACTAGTTTTTCCTCTGAGAAAAGCTTTCTCAGCCCCTTTCACTAGTTTCCGTGAAGGACCAACCCAAAATTGAAACACAGCTTCAGTTTTTTCCCTTGTGACCACCTTGGTCATCATGTCTGCAAGATTCTGACTGGTATGAATCTTCTCCAGCTTTAACTTCTCTTCCTCCAAAGTTTGTCTCTCATGAAATGGTACCTTAACTGTATATGCTCCATCCTAGAGTGGAAACAAGAGTTCTTAACTAGGTGTATAGTACTCTGACTACTATCACTATGCAGATTTCCTTCCTCCTGCTTATGCCCTAACTCCTCAAGTAATTGTTTTTAACCAAATCATTTCTTTTTCTTGGCTCTGTAGCCAGCAACATACTCAGCCTCTTATGGTTGACAAAGCCACCAGCTTCTGTAGTCATGAAATCTAGCTCACTGTTGTCCCACCTACAGTGTAAACATAACCTATCGTGCTCCTCCTATTGTCTACATCTCCAGCCATATCTAAATCTACATAACCACACAAAAGTGTGTGTCTGATCTACTGTAGACACAAAATTGTCCCCATGGTCCCTCTCAAATACTGAAGGATCCACTTTACTGCATGCCAGTTATCTCTACTTGGATCACTCTTAAATCTACTCACCGCTCCTACTGCATGGGTAATATCAGGCCCTTGTGCACACCATGAGATACATCAAACTACCAAACCACTAATAAGTAAGGTAACTTGGACATCTAGTTTCTCTCTCTCTGCTTTTGTCTTGGGACATTTGCTCCTTTGATAACTTGAAAATGACCTAGCAAAGGAAGTCCCAAACCGGTTTAACATCCTACATATTAAACCTCTCCATGACCTTCTTAATGTAATCTTCCTGAGATAAAATTCAGCTTTCGCGCCTTCCTATCCTGAGATATCCTCATACCAAGGATTTGTTTGGCTATCCCCAAATCCTTCATGGCAAAGGATTCACTCTACCTGCTTCTTAAGTAATTTTATTTCCTACATGTTTTTTACCTGCAACCAACATATCATCCACATACAAGCACATGATAATATAACTTCCAATCCTCAAATTTCTTTTGTATACACGCAATGGTCAAAATGGCATCTAATATAACCTTGCTCCAAAATTTCTTATATACCATTGACGTGGAGCTTGTTTCAAGCCATACAAGCTTTTCTTCCGTTTCCACACCATCTCCTCTTTACCTTTTGACCTCATAGCCCTTTAGCTACTGCATATATATAGATCCTCCCTCCAAATCACCATGGAGAAATGCAGGTCTTTACATCAAGTTGTTTCTAAGTGCAAGTCTTCTGCTATAACTATTCCTAGAAACAATTCTAATAGAAGTCATTTTTACTACAGGGAGAAAAAATCTCATCAAAATAATCTATACATTTTTTCTATGCAAACCCCTTGACCACCAACCGGGGCCTTACATCTTTTCTTGTCTCCTCCTTCCTCTTTGACTCTAAAAAACCCACTTTGTTCTGTAATGATATTTTTTCCTTCAAGTAGCTTCACCAAATCCCATGTCCAATTCTCCATGAGAAGCCTGATGTTCCTCATCCATGGCTTGCTCCCCAATTCTTTCCTAGCAATCTACCTACATTGCTTCGTCAAATCTCTCTAGCTCTCCACTGTCGGTGAGTAATAAATAATAAATAAAAAAGGAGGAGGAAAAAACATTTAGGTTCTCTTCTTACCCTAGAAGACTCTCCTCAATATAGGAGTTTGGGGTTCTTGTTGAGGAGGTTCCTAAATTGATTCAAGGTTGTCACTTTCCCATCTAGAAGATCCTCTACTATTGCATATTCTTTCTTGGATTCTTCCCATATTTTCCTGCAACTACTGCTTATACATGACTTTCTCATTAAAAGACTCACATCCCTAGATTGAATGATTTTCTTTGTCCTTAATTCTCCAACATTTATATCCAAAGTCACCAACACCATAACCAATGAAAGTACATTTTTTCTGATTTAAGCCTCTAGTTTGGTCCTATCATCCTTGTCTATAGAACAAACACCTCATATCCAAAGACTCTAAGAAATGAATAATCAACTTTCTTACTCAATACCAAGCTCCTCCCTCAAGTATGCCTCCATCCAAGGCACTTGAGGGCTCTCTATTTATCAAGTACATAGTTGTTCTCACCGCTTTTGCCCAAAAAGAAAGAGGTAGTCCTGCATGTAACCTCATGCTCCTATCACATTCCATTATTGTTTTGTTCATCCTTTCTGACACCCCATTATGTTACGGAGTTCCTGGAACTGTCTTTTTTCCTGTGGGATTCCATTCTTAGAACAATAATCATCAAATTCATTGTTGCAATACTCCCCTCCATTATCTGACCTGAGACATTTTAGCTTAAGACTTGTTTCATTCTCTACCAAGGCTTTCCATTTAACAAAAGTGTCAAATACATCATATTTGTTTCTAATACAATAAACCCAAACTTTCCTTGTTGCATCATCAATAAAAGTAACATAATAACTTGAACCCCCAAGAGATGATACCTGAGTCAGCCCACATACATCAGAATACACCAGCTCTAACTTACTCTCTTTCTTTGTAGATCCAACCTTGAGAAACCTTACTCACTTTTGTTTCCCATATATGCAATCCTTGCAAAACTCCAAACATGTTTCTGTATATCCAAGAAAATCCTTCTTTATGATCTCTATGCCCTTATGGCTCATATGACCGAGCCTATAGTGTCATAATGTTGTATCTACTTCTGAAGCCACAAGATTACAAAAATTAGTGCTATAAGTGGTTAAATACAAGGTTCCAACCTTCTTACCTCTTGTCACCACAAGAGCACCCTTGGTAGCCTTCCAAGAGTCTGTTGTAAATATCAAATTCCCAACCATCAACCATCACTTCCCAACCATCAACCATCAACCAAGAAAAACATGCCCAAAATCTCAACCATCAACCATCACTTCCCAACTGCCTTGCCAATATCAAATTTCGTCTTAATGTAGGAACATTTCTGACATCCTTTAATATCCAAGTATTACCATTTCACATCTTAACCCAAACAGAACATTTTCCAACTATGCTACAAGTTTCGATCATCACCAAGAAAAACATGCCGAAAATCTCCTTGAACATAATCAACAAAATAATTCCTATGTGGAGTAGCATGGAAAGAAGCCCCTAAATCTAAAACCCAAGATTTAGTAATATTGTGCAAAAAAATAATCAAAGCATCTTGACATACATTACCCATTGCCACATTTGCCTCCTTGTTTTCTTCATGGTGTTTTTTCTTGTCCCAAAGTTCCCAACAGTCCTTCTTTACATGCCCAGACCTTCCACAGTGCCAACATATTATCTTACTTTTGGATTTTGACCTTGCCTGATCCTTTGATTTTCTACGGCTTCCTCTATTCTTCTCTCTCCCTCAAATTTCCAATGTCAAAAGAATTCCCTGAAGTAGAAGATTCCCTAGAGCTTTTTCTTCACATTTCTTCACTTAGAATCACCCCTACAACATTCTCAAACTTCAACTTTAAGTTAGTTGGCACTTAATTGCGTAACGTCATTACTAGGTTATTCCAACTCTCAAGTAAAGAGCACAGAACTAATAAAGCCCTAACTTCTTCATCAAATTCTATTGTAACCAAAGCTAGCATATTTACAACTGTATTAAAATCATTTAAATGATCTGCTACTAAACCATTCTCAGACATCTTCATATTAAACAACTTTTTCATTAAAAATATCTTATTAGAGGAAGAGGGTTTTTTCATGCAACTTCCCTAATGCATCCATCAGTTCTTTTTGTAGTATTTTTCCTTTAAAACATTAAATAATACCAAAGATGCAAGACACATCCGGATTGTCCCAAGTGCCTTCTTATCCAGCAAATCTGATTTTGCATCCGTCAAGCTCGAGGGTTTGTTCACCTTCTCAGATAGCAGAATATAAAGATCCTTCTGATAAAGGTCTATTAACCCTACCATGTGCACAAAACCACATAAGTAGACAACTGTTTAAGTAGTTTTATAAAACTATGGGTATCAAAACCATCCCATAAACTTATGGGTCAAAAGTCCCGCCCATATGAGAAAAGCACATTTCCCGGTATATCGGGCATGTTTTATGGCCAAAAATTTTTTTTCTCAGGGGTTGTGCCCCCGAACCCCGGTGTGAGACAACTGTGGAAGGTATACAGTACTCTTAGTGTACATTCTTCAACACTTTCTCACATGAAAACAAGCTCCACAACCTAACATAAGTGCACTAATTTGGGGGGCCAAAAAGTGGAACCAAATCCATTTTTTGGTCATTTTGGCCATAATGCGCTCATGTTATGGCTCAGTTGTGTTGTAACAAGTATGTGATATGGCTCAGATTTACCAATCCTAAAATGCGAAGTGCGTTATAATGTGCTCACGTTCCTATTTTCTATGAAGTATATGTGTTTGTGGGAGGGATATATTTACTAAAATACATGGTTAAATTATAAGTTTTTTCATGTATTAATCTTTATACTTTATAAAGATTAATAACTTTAAAGTATAAGAAATAATAAATTTAACGTATAAGAAATTAGGGTCACTCTGCACCTTATGGAATCAGTCTCACAACTCCATCAGTTGTGGTTTAGAAGATAGTTTTTCAAATTCTAATCTAGTTAGTACATAGGTATTTTTCAGGATTTCAGGATTCACCTTAATCAATGTTTGGTAATGAACTCACATCTTGCAAGTCAGGGAGGTGGAATTTGCATTGTTTCACTACAATGTGGAGGTCAAGAACATGGAATTCATTATCATAAATTCCTCCAAGTTTCATTTAGGGATCGATCCTTCTATCAGGAGGAGGGGAAACCTATCTCTATGAGGAGAAAATGGGAAAAGAGGGTGTCCAAACATCATAAGTGCCCTTCCACTCAGGTCACATCTTGTACAGGGAGGTAAATTATGAGACTAAGAAGAGATCGTCATGTTCAAAAGGTGAAAAGTGAGGCTTTAAAAAAGTGGATTAATTATCATCATATTGTGACTCTACCATTGTGTCCAAATCTCTTCGAGAAACAAATCAAAATGAGCTAGTGAGGCTACTGAGGCATCTAGGACCATCATGTGTGAAGGATCAAGAAGTCACCTATTTTCATAAGAGGGATATGATAAAGAAGTATTTGAGCATCCTAAATTTGATTCCATTTAACGATTATTTTGAATCCTAGAAGGGTAATAGGATGATATTCATATTAATATGTTGTCATGTGAATTTACTAACCCAAAAATGCAAATCTTAAAACCATGAAAATCAAGCCACGATGTGAAATATTGCTCCCAAATCTTCATAAATCCCTCTCCGGGACAACTTACCTCATGTTTCATGATCAATTTTTCCTTAAAGTATTCCTAATGCATTGGGTGGATATGTATAAGTTTGTAAAAGGTTTAACAAGATCCATTATATCATTCATTGAAGTACAGTAAAAGACCAATTCTCTTGCAAGCCTATAAAGTCCAATTTTGGCCATTTTGGATATTGTACACATCCTCCATGAAGGTTATGAAAAGGTATTAAGTATCTAAATGTGGTATTTTAAATACTTGAAAGTTTTGGAAGTATTTTAGGAAGATTTAGGAAAGTTTTTATCATTTAGGGATAGTCTGTTCAACAACAAGATTTCACGTGTAAGGAATGAGCAGTCAAATTGTGAACCTTGATTTCTTTGGCTGATTTCAAGAGCTCTATAAGGATTTTGGAGGAAAACAAGTAGGTACTATAAATATTGAATAATCCTTCACATTTTGGGAGAATCCATTTTTATCCAAGGAAATAAGATGGTGATGCTAGCAATCATCTCATACTCTTGATTAACTAAAATGTGGAAAATACTATAGTTAATCTAATCCAGAATGACATGTAAATACAGTAAATAAATGCAATAGGAAAACTATGGAAAAGTGACCCAAGAAACTACTCTAATGAAAGTAAAAACCATAATATACAAGATAAGTATAGAAGTGACTTAACTGATTTAATGAACTCGCGAGACTATGTCGTAGGTGTAACTGGAGAAACAAGAAGCAAGAATGACTATGCAAAAGCCCCAAAAAGGAAATATCTAAGCTATTCAATAGGACTGGAGAACCTAGAGAGGGAATGGGGTGCTTGGTGGTTCTCTGTTATGTAAAATGGGTGCCCTAGTATGTGAAAAATATCCATAACTAAGTTTCATAGTTTCAGCAGGTGGTTCGAAACCCTTGTTGTTTGTCGCATCAGGTTTGTTGCACTGCACCAGGTGTCACCCGTAATCAATAATTAAAGAGATACCTCCAAAACCCTAAACAAGTATGAATCTTAAAAAAATAAAAAAAATGCATATGATAGGGTCAAACTGACCTCAGTTGCCACAATGGTGGACTTACTAATGTAGTTTTGTGTGTGTGTGAAACATGCCCCTAGGTTTCTCTTGTGTTAGTCATACTTTTTGAAGCAGCAAGATAACTATGTGTAGAAAATGTAATATATGGTGGACAGAATAGAATTAATTTTCCTCCTATGGTTGTGTGATGTAGATATCCCAACCTTGTCCCTTTGCGATGGATCTATGTGAATGCAAATGATCTCCCAATGCAATAAATGGATGTAACTCTAGGTAGATGGTAGTAGTGACTAGTGTTTGGTCACTCATTATGGTATCATAACTTTATATTTATAAAATTCACTTGATTTAATTTCATAATTAACCCTGAAGAGACAAACCACAAGAAAAATCAAATATTGCAACAACTAGAAAGTGCCCAAAAAGTGGAAAAAGGATTTGGGCGCCCATGTTGGGACCAAGGTGCCATGGGTGCCCCAATCAAGGCTAAAATGACATAAGATGATGAAAAATGATTGGGAATGTGTGCAGTGGAGGTTGGGAATGAGGATAAAAATTTAATAAAAATGGTCAAGTGACAGGGGTTAATTAGTAATTTCTTCACTCAAAAACCTTCTAAATAGTAGTATGATACTAAGACTAAATATTACCCAAAGAGTGTGATTTATTGACTACAGTTTCCCCCACTTTGTGTTGGTGAGAGGAAATCTCAGTAACATAAAGTAGATAGAAGTGTGTACCTGATGTCCATGTAGAGTGGTGTAGAAGGCGTTTCGAAGGACTATACAAAGCATGGAATGACAAAAAGATGAGGGAGCATGGAAACTAAAGATGAAAATGTGCAAAAAGTGATGAGAGTGAACCTAGGGGGGAACGTGTGTGTTTTTTTCCAATGTGTGTAGTGTACATGCATGGTTAGTATGGTGTGAGCTACCATAAGTGTAATTATTGACGTTGTTGTTCTTGTTGCCACCATTTTACTATTTGTTTCTCATACGGTTGGAATTGTAAGGAGAAAACTATCAAGTAGTCAAATATACATGTATATATGTGTAAAAGTGTTATGTAAAATATGCATTCGTATGTATGTAAATTCAAAATACGTAAAAATAAAAATTTCAATGGAACAAGTGCACCTGATCCATGTCGAGAGAAAGGGGTGTAGAAGGATATCCTATACTGCTAGGGTTTTTTGGGTGATTCCAACACCATAGGACGAAAAATTATAGGAAGGAATTATGGTGTATCCTCCAAACTTTAACTACTTCCCTGAATTGTGTGTGAAGAGATCTCTATACATCCTACTCTTTTGGGTGATCTGATGTTGGCGGTAGAAGAAGTATTGGGAGGAATTATGTTGTATTCTCTAAATGTTAACTTCTCCTTTGAATGATAAAGACAACCATATCCTGTAAAATCCACTGTGTATGGGCTTTGTAAACTGATCTAAACCCACTTGCTATATGTAACCCATAATGCCAAGGGTAGAAATTACGCTAAATTGAACCAATGTAAATGTGTTGTGTAGACTGTAAAACCCCAAATGATTCCCCCCTCTTTAGGGGCACATACGGGACATCGATGATAGGAGAATGCGAGCCCCTAAAGAGGACCAACTACATGAACATTGTAACTTTTCCCTATAGGGGGAAGGGAATGCACTTGGTAGAAACCAAAGCACGCAAAAAAAATAAGATGGGTAGCCAAAACAAGTGTTAGTATGAAAATGTATACATGTAAAATACAATGTGTAAGCTACACAAATAGAGTGTAAGCTATCAAGCAATATAGAAAACACGCAAGAAGATAAAGTAAGCCACACAAAGCAAACTACAAACATGAGACATCACTCACTACGTCACAAGACACACAAGGCCATTATGGCTGCAAGAAACAAACAAGTGTGCACACCAAACATAGGCCAAGGCCCGCATACAAGAAGAAAATAATGACAGACACGTACAAGCAAGTATGGAAGTAAGTAATCCTGAAAAAAAATGCCACACATGAAGCACTTGCTAGCATTTTAGAAAGATAACTAGTATTTCAAAAGTGTGTAGAACTAAGTAACGTAAAGTTCTAAGTACAAAATGAAACAATAGCACCTGTGACAGATGAATGTGGAATCCCCCAATGACTAGTATAGGAAGCGTATAAGGTGAGCATCTATGTTGAGTGTAAAATATTTGTATCTGTGATCATAACTAAACAAAGATGGAAATGTGTATGTGTGAATGGTATAGATAAATGACATAAAATAAAATCAAACTATCATGTGTAATAAGATGACCATATACAAGAAAATACAAGCAAGAGTAAAAGCAACTATGATATGTAGTATACAGTGGATGGGTTGGATGGAATGTAATATGGAAAGATAAGAGCCACGTGCCCCCCCAAGTGAATGGAATTATATGCAGTGAGGTTCATTTAGTTTCCCCCCTCAGCATGTTAAGAACGAACTGTAAATGAGAGTGTGCCATCGAGAAATGGTCAGAGTGTGTGCATTATGTTTAACATGTTGTGATAAATGTGAATGTGTAGTGACCAAATGTGACCTAGCGACGATGTGTGTGTGACCCCTATAGCCAAAGCGTATATCACGATAAGATGAATGTATGCATGATGATTTAGCCTAAGTGTATATCACTATAAAATGAATGGTAAGGAGTGATGATGTAACCTAAGGTATATACCACTACAAGATGATAGAATGGGAGATGTGATGTAGCCTAAAGCATATACCACTACAAGATGAATAGAGTAAGTGACGATTTATCTTATAACATATGTCACTAATCTAGAAATGTCGAATGATGAAAGGTAGAATGATGAACATGGGATGAAGGTAAGGTCCATTTGATTTATAAGCCCTCATCAGTTAAGTATGGACTAAGGAACTAAAGTACGTCATAGGGTGGTGAGTGCAGCGTATAAAAGACAATGTAGTATGCATGGGGATGATAGACAACCATGTGATGTGTAAAATATGCAATGTATGATGTATAGGATGTAATAAAAGAGGTGTATGTAGACTAAAAATTTTAAGTTGCATGCAATGTAGTTTGTAAAAGACTAGACTCGTGGACAGTGATGTGTAAAATGTGTAAGATGTAATGTGTAATGTGTAGCGTAATATGTATAGATAGACTAGTAATGTAGTATGCATCATGAGTAGTGTGTGATTTAGATTTGTAGACAATAGGAGTGTGTATGGTGATGACTAGTATGATGTATGATGTATGATATGTAATAGGTGTAGATATGCAATGTATAGAATGCAATGCAGGATGTGTAGAGTGTATACTATGTAGTATGTAGAAGGATGTAATGTTAGGCTATTATGAAGACTAGTATAATGGATGATGTATAGTTATGCAATAATTGAAATGTAGAATGTATGACACACAATGTGCGATGAGATGCAGTGTATAATGCTTATAGTGTAGTATGTGGGGTTCATGTGTGGTAATCCCTCAACAATCAAATGTGAACCGAAGCACAAGAGTGTGTCATCGGGTAATGGTCAATGTTAGAATTTGGGATGAGTATGACTATACTAGTAGATGTTAAAATTAAGGGGGTGTGGGATGCTATGATGTATAGTTATGTAGTAATTGAAATTTATAATGTATGACACATGATGTACGATGAGATGCAGTGTGTAATGCCTATAGTGCAGTGTGTGGGGTTCATGTGTGGTAATCCCTCAACAGTCAAGTGTCAACCAAAGCACAAGAGTGTGTCATCGGGTAATGGTCAATGCTAGAATGTGGGATGAGTATGAATATACTAGTAGATCCTAAAATTAGGGGGGGGGTGGGATGTTATGCCCCCCAAGTGTATGATAATGCATGCATTATTTGATAAATGATTTATGAAGGTGGTAAAGCACTATATATATTGTAATATTGATTCGATGATGGGATAAATGATGAGAGATCGTATGGCATGTGTAATGAGTGATAGATTATTGTAGAAAATACTTTAGTTAATCTAATATGGAAATGCATGTAAATACAATAAATAAATGTAATAAGAAACTATGGAAATGTGACCCAAACAACTACTCTAATGAAGTTAAAAACCCTAATATGCAAGAGAAATATAGAAGTGACTTAGCTTATTTAATGAACTTGCAGGACTATGTCGCAGGTGTGACTAGAGAAACAAGAAGTAGGAATGATTGTGCAAATTCCCCAAAAAGGAAATATCTAAGCTACTCAACTAGATTGGAGCGTCTGGAGAGGGATTGGGCCATCTAACGACACTCTGGTATACAAAATGGGTGCCCTAGTTTGTGTAAAAGATATGGAACTAATTTTTATAGGTTCAGAAGGTGATCTAAAACCCTCTCTATTTGTTGCATCAGGTTCGATGCAGTGCACCAGGTGTCTCCAGTAATCAACAATGAAAGAGAGACCTACAAAACAATAAACAAGCATCAATCCCTTAAAAAATAAAAAATGCATATGATAGGGTTTGACTAACCTTATCTACCATAATAGTGGGCTTACTAACTGATTAATGCACTACATTCCAAACCCAAATGTAGTTCTATGTGTATGTGTGTGTGAAACATACCCTAGGTTACTCTTGTGTCAGTCGCACTTTGTGAAATAGCGAGCTAACTATGTGTAGAAAAATGTAATATATGGTGGATGGAATAGAATTAACTTCCCTCCTATGCTTGTGTGATACAGATATCCCAGCCTTGTCCCTTTGTGATGGAATTATGTGAATAAAAATGATCTCCCAATGCAATAGATGGATGCAACTCTATGTGGATGGTAATAGTGACTACTGCTTAGTCACTCATTATGGTCTCATAACTTTATATTTATAAGGTTCACTTGATTTAATTTCCTAATTAACCCCGAAGAGGCCGACCACAAGAAAAATCAAATATTCCAACAGCTGTAAAGTGCCCAAAAAGTGGAGGGAAAGTGGAAACAGGATCGCGGCACCCATGGTGGGACCAGGGCGCCCCAGGTACTAGCTTGGGTGCCCCAATCAAAGCTAAAATGATGGAAGATGACAAAAAATGATTGGGCATGTGTGTGGTGGAGGTCGGGAATGATGATAGAAATCAAATAAAAATGGCCAAGAGACAAGATTTGATTAGTACTTTCTTTACTCAAAAACCTTCTAAATAGTAGTATGAGACCGGGACTAAATATTACCCAAAGTGCACAATTTCGTGACTACAACTCTCAATCAATACATACCCCCCAAGAGTGTTTCTAAACACTTAATTAGTGCTTGGTAATGAGCTTAATACATTTTGGAGGTCAGGAACATGTGATTAAATTTCAAGGTCTATTTTTCACCTTCACCTTGACTTAAATTACTCAATCTTCTTTTCACTCATCTCACTGTGCTTACCCCTCTTACATTTAAGGCTTTTCATACAAAATTTTTTTGTCTCTATAATTCTTCATGGCACTGGGTAGGACATTCAATTTAGTTCTTCTTGATTAAATTTGTATAAGTATTTCCCCCTATTACTCAAGGATTCAAAACATTCTAACACTACTCCCTAAATGATAGATACAATTTCCTTATAAGTTTCTTTCCTAAGACAACTATTTCTCAAGGTTGGTCTTGACAGTCACAAGAAATAAGCATGATTGTATATTACTTCCTTTGCCTACTAACCACTAAATACTCTATCCTTATGCCCTAATTTATGATTCCTTAGTTCCTTAGGCCTTCCTCCAACTTTTCATAGACTCCGCCAACTTCAAACACATGAAATAAAGATTATTTTCTAAAAGTAAATCCTTCCTAGCCCTCAAACTAGGCATTAACATTGCTAGAATGTATTTGTGCATTCCTAAATTATTTTATTCTTATTCCAACATGCTCTAGAAATTTTTAAACTCTTATTCTTCTTATTACCTTCCTACACACTTATCAAGGACTCAACCAGTCATAAATATTAACTTTTACAATGCATATTCTACTCTAGGCCCTTAAGACTAGGCACACATAGTTAGGATTGTGAACACAAATTTAATTTAATAAATCCTTCTTTAGATGGCTTATTACCTTTTCTTGACATTTGCAATGCCAATTCCTCATGATCAAATCCCTAAAATAGACTCAAGGATTCTATTGAATCATTGTGTTCAAGATACATGCCACTAAACTTATAAAATAGGGGATAGTCTGGTTTGAGTAAGTCTTTATATCTATTTTCCATTCCTTTGACACTGTGAGGGTTTCATGAAGCCTTGATCACCATTATAGACAAGAAGACAATCCAAAATAAGATATTTACACATGAAAATGCTTTGCAAAATAGTCTCTAACCTCCAAATCTGATATCTCGGTCTGAGAGGACTGTGCAACTTAACACCTAAGACTATAACATACCTAGAGCTAGTTTAAATATTCAAATTATACATTTTGAGGGAAACTCCCTATTCTTTCATATCGAGTTCAAATGGACTAGTACAAGCTATGACCATCTCAAGTGAACCCAAGACACCCCTAGTCAACTAAGAAATCCAAAATTGATTATTAACAATATGCTCCTACATCACCACGGGAAGATTGGATAGTGACTAAGAATCCTTATTTTCAATTAAAGGCTAAGATGTCATGCTTCAAAATTTTCAATTTCCATGCTAGTTATTTTGGCCATCATGAAGTAAATAAAACACCATCCGAAATATTTAGGAAAGATATTAAGCATTAATATGTGATTTTGGGGAATATTGGAAGTGTTAAAGGTAATTTAGGAAGATTTAAGAAAGGTTTGATCATTTAAGGAACTATTTTCTCAACAACGGGTTTTTTAGGTGCAGGAAACAAACACTCTAATGGTGAAACCTGACTTCTTTGGAAAATTACAAGAGCTCTATACAGAGTTATGAGGAAAACAAATAGGCATTGAAAAAACTACGTGAATCCTCTACATATTAGAGATATCCATTTTTCTCTAAGGATTGAAGTTGTCATGAAGAATTTAAAAACAATGAAGCTTCCTCTTTTGGTTCCAAAACAACACTTCACCAATGCAACACTTCATGACACCAAAATAGGGAACTACCAATCAACCTCCATGCTTCTTTATGATTTACACCTCATGTTGAACCTTCTGCCACCTAAACACCCTTTTCCATCAATGCAACTTGACATCAACGACAATAACAATGACATAATGTCGAACACATTTGTTTTGATTTGTTATGTATTATAAGGCATTTCATGAGTGCATATATTTCAATAGTTGTGGTTTCCTTTGAGATTTATGAGGTTTGTAAAATCTAATTTTGACACATCTAACACTCCTATAGATGTCATTATACAATCCAAAAGGCCTCAAAACCTAAACAATGACTATATTTGTTTCCAAAATAAACATCAATTATAGAATGTAAACGCTAAAAGCTTTAGGCTGAATGCTGAAACCCTGAAAATTTACCTATGTAAGTTAACCAGATTAGATTATAAAAAACCATCTCCTAAAACGTGACTCATGGAGTTTTGAAACTAGTTCCATAAGGTACAGAGTGACCCTAATTTCTTATATTTACTAAAATAAATTTAAAGTATAAGATTTATAGTATATTAAGATTGTCTTTTATTATTATTATTTATATTTTATTATTTCTTATACTTAAACATAAATTTATGTTTAAGTATAAGAAATAATAAAATATAAATAATAATAAAAGGCAATCTTTATATACTATAAATCTTATAATTAAACATTTGTTTTTGTACATATAAGCCTGCCCAAAACACATATTATGTCTATACTCTAAGGAACAAGAGCATGTTATAACACACTCACATTATAGCGCGCTCACATTCCCTACAATTATTCCCCCAAACCAACCTTTTACAAGCTTTGAATTACTTTGTTTTCCCAAATATGTGCTTTAGACCTGTAACAACACAACAACTTGTGTGTTTTTGACAAAATATGCAAAAACTCAACTTCCACCATGCTAAATCAAACAAAAATGTTTTCTATCTTTCTTAAAAATCTACCTACAACATCAAGAAATCTATTCTCTTTCTAAATATATATTTTTATATTTTTCTGACTATTATAAGGTTTCCATTTGTATTTATTTCAAAGTATGTCTTTTATACCTTTATTTTAAGGTATTGTAAAAGCTTATATTTTCTCATCTATCTTTTGATTCACTCATCCAAATTGAATAAAAATTATACAGTCACAAACTAGGACTAATTCTACACATATTCAAAAAAAATCTAAATTTTGATATTTTTTAAGGTAGTTAGGGGGGCACTGTTGGCTATCCCTTATTTTTCAAAATTTAAAATTTTGTACTTGAAAAATCATAAAAAATTAAATACTCACTAAAAAATCTATCACAAACTAGATACTCCAATTTATCTTTCGACCAAAAGGTTTTTAAAAATATTGAATAGTGCTAAAAAATGGGGGGGGGGGACACGACTAACTGTTTACTGTGTTTTTTAACAAAAATAGGAGCACCTATTGGTATTTTCGTTCTTTAACCCACTTACATTTAACCATTTTAAAAAAAAAGAATAGTAGCTTAGAAACTAGACTCAAAATGCTACGATTCATGTTCTTATAACATCTTCCAATTTTTAGTGTAACTATTTCAAATAACTCGTAAAAGTTGAAGATTTTTATTTTTCATAAAAAAAACGTCCACTTAAGACCCCCTTTTGGCCCCCCAACTTGGTGCACTTACCCAGATGAAACCTTAGGTGGTGATAGTTAATGCTTAGTGTTTGGTCCTTTATTATGATCACATAACTTTATATTTATATGATTCCCTTGCTTGTATTTTGTAATTAACCCCGAAAAGGCTAACTACCAAAAAATAAGATTCTCAAACGGCTAGAAAGGATCCAAAATATGTGAACAAATTATAAAGAGGTTAGGGTCACTCAAAGGGGACGGGAGCACCTTGCGTTGGTGTCCTGGCTAGGTGCTAGCACCTAGAATGAGAAATACCCAAGTATGAAATTACAGACTATGCAAGAAAGAGTGTAAGACCAAAATTGGCAACAAAAAGAAATCAAACATGGCCAAAGACATGAATTGATTAGTACTTTTATTACTTAGGAATAATATGAATAGTAGTATGCAATCAGGACTAGATAATTACCCAAAGTGTGTGATTTTGTGTCTATGTTTACCCCATTTATATTGTTGAGAGAAATCTCAATAACATAAAGTAGATAAGAGATGCGTACCTGATAACCATGTAGATCAATGACAAAAAATGTGCTGATAGAAAAGGAAAAGTGTGGAGTGATAAAAAGTGTGAAGCATGGAAACTAGAGAGGAGAAAGTGAAAAATGTGATGAAGATGATGACCCTAGGGAGGAAACACAAGTGTAGATGTCGTTGTTGTGCCTGTTGTTGATGTCGATGCTGATGTGATTGATTTTGTTAATGTTGTTGTGATGTAGGATGATGTTGACTACCACTTCCCAGAAGGATGGACCTACAAAAGAGAAGAACGAACAAGTAGTCAAAATATGTGTGTATATAAGTAGAAATTTGTAATGAAGTATGTACAATACTAAAATGTGAAAAAGGAATATGTGCACCTGATCCATGATGAGGAAAACGAGATAGAGAGGATCTTGAGGATGTTGTTAGATGAATGGTTTTTTTGTGCGATTTCATGCCAGTTATGTCGGATGTGAGTTTTTTTAGGTGATCTCACGCCAAGAAGTGGAAGAAGTGTAGGGAGAATAGTCTGGTGTTATCCTATAAAATTTAACTACTTCCTAAAGTATGGAATACCATTGTAGTCGGTGTGTAAAAATCCGATTTGGTTCAACCAATTTCGATCCAATGCTATGTAGAAATAGTGCTAAGGATTGTGTTCCCTGTAAAAGTTGTTGTGTGAAGTGTTGTAGACTGTGTTGTACTGAAAGGTATTGTGTAACTTCCCCCTAGTCACAGGCATCCAGGAAGGGTCAGGGGCACCAAGGTGCAACTATCCAGGTATGGGAGTTGGTTTCTATGTTGTGATAAGGACCCATGTCAGGATATAAACCTTGTCTGATGTTAATGATTGTTTTGTACTGGTACTAAAGTGTGTTGAACTATAACTGTGAACTATCGTATGAGGTGATTGGTTTACCCAAATTATGCCCCCTCATTTGGGGTGCATGTGACATCACTGATGATAATGCACCCTAAAGGAGGACCAAACATGGTTTTGAAACTAATGCTCTACAGGGGAGAGAGTGTGCCTGGTAGAAACCAAGGAACACGTAAAAAAGTGGCTAGGAAACAAGTGTTAGTACAAGCAAAAAATACACATGGAAAACTAAAGCTAGCAAACAAGCAAATAATATGTGAGCTAAGACACAAGAAGACAAAACACAAGAAGAAATATAGATGGTGAAAAAAAAGTTTTAAACATGGGACATCACTCACGATGTCACAAGACAATCAAGATCGACCAAGCCAAAAGTAGACAGTGTGCACACAAGATAAAGGGAAAAGCCCACAAATAGTGGAATATAATGGAAGACAAGAACAAACAATATCAAACAATGTATTAGATAAACATGGAAGCAAATAGACCTGTGAGACAAATGTTGCACATGAAGTACTCGTTAACATGTTAGAAAGATAAAAAGTGTTTCAAAGCATGTATAATCCGGTATAGTAATATGTTATGAAAAATAAAACAATATCACACATGTAGTGTATGAAAGTGGATGCCCCTAGGAGCCATTGTAGGACTAGTGATAGGTATTGTGCTAAGCATTTGTGATACGTGTATCGATATGTATAATCTGTGATCAAAAATAGAAAACAAGTGAATGTGCATGTGTGTATGAAAAAAATATAATGACATACACGATATATATATATATATATATATATATAGTATATATATATATATATATATATATATATATATATATATAGCATGTCTTATAAAGTGTACATGTAACAAGTAAATGTAAACAAGGCAAAGCGCAACCAAGATATGTAGTATGATGTGGAGTGCAGATGGAATAGAATACAGAGTGAATGTAATAGGAGCTGCGTGCCCCCAAGTGAATGTGAATGAGTATCGATGTGATGAGGTTCATTTATACATGCCCCCCTCAGCAATCGAGAATGAATTTTAGAACAAGGGTGCATTGTCAGGAAATGGTTTGAATTATGTGTAGTAAAAATATGTGATCATCAATGTGCAAAGCGTAGAATTTTAGTGTGTGAGTAAGTGAGTGAATGAATGTGTGAGTGTTATAAGGTCCATTTGAGATATATAACCTCAACAGTTGAGTATGGACTATGGAACTAGAGTGCATCATAGGGTAATGTGTCGTGTTGGTTGTGTGAGAGATATGTACAATGTGTAGTTTGTCTTGTTAAGTGTTTGTGACAAATATTGATTGTGAACTTGTTGATTATGTGATGTGTATCATTGAATATGTACTATGTTATGTTTATTGCATGCAAGAAAGGAAGGTGTTGTGAATGTGTTGATTGTAACGTAGGTTGTGTGAGACAAATATGTCATGAGAGTGCCGAATGTGTAGTGTGTTGTAGATTTGTAGATTGTGTAACATGTTTGTGTTGATTTCACACGCGAGATATGTGTCATATAATATGAGAGAGGTATGTTACAAAATTGTTGAGTGTGTAGTATGTTAAGTATGTTATATGTTTTGTTGAAGAGTATGTGTGGATATTGTGTTGGACTTATATTGATAAATA
This sequence comes from Taxus chinensis, assembly GCA_019776745.2. Taxonomy (NCBI): domain Eukaryota; kingdom Viridiplantae; phylum Streptophyta; class Pinopsida; order Cupressales; family Taxaceae; genus Taxus; species Taxus chinensis. The sequence continues at coordinate 646,704,747 of CM034156.1, forward strand.
TGTGTGAGGAGAATGTATTTGTGAGGTGTGTTGATTGTATAGTGATGAATATGTGTGAGAATTATGTATCGTGATTGTGCTCAAGTGTGTAGTGTGTGAGATTCATGTGTATAAGATGCCCTCAACAATCAAGTGTTAACCATAGCACAAGAGTGCGTCATCGGGTAATGATGATACAAGCATATACCAAGATGTGGTATATTGCATGTGAGAAACTAGATGTGAGGTGATGAGAATATAAGATTTGTGTCAATGCTAGATGGGGGAGAAAATAAGTGCAATGCCCCCTCCCCCCAAGTGTGCTTGGATGAGTGAGAGGTTAAGTAATGCCCATCTAAGAGATCATCATTGTCATGGTCAAAATTGAATGGCAAAGAATCTGAAAATTGATAAGTGATAGTGTCATGTTGGTCAAGTAAAGTACCATTTATGCGTAATTATACATTCCCATAGAATATTATTCATCAGTGAATAGACGTAGTGGACAACCATGGGCATACCAACGAGTAAGATTTGGTGAATAGCCAAGAAATGAGTCATTGCAAATGAAAACATGACCAAATGACATGGTAAATGATATGTTAGTATGATTGGGGCCTAACATTCCCCGAATGTAATCAAACAAATAATGTCCGAGTATAAGTGGATAAGTGCGAGGAGCACGTGAAAGAAACATTGTAAGATAAAAGACCTAAAGACCATAAGCAATGATAATGTGAACAAAATCCATGGTAAAGGTGATGATCATGAGGTGGAGGAAATATGTCAAATACAAAATCCTAGCCAATTCAACCCATCATGTGTGCATATAGTATCATAGAAATTAGGATCGAATGGAATGTGTTCCCAATAAGAGTCATTTGTGAAAATTGTACATGTAAATGGAGAACATAATTCAAAGAATATGGAGTAAAGTGAAGGATAGGATGATTGCGGAAGAACCAAGAGAAGATGGCCCAAGTTCCTTGATACCACTATATCCTCGAAAATTATGAGTTACCCGATTAATCGAGGATTTGTAAAAGAATTAAAATTCATCCCTAAGGCACCTTCAGCTATGTACATCATAGAACCAGGGTTTCTAGGAAATAAATTCATCAAACTCCATTTTGTACCAATGAAATGTCCTAAAAATTTGAAGGAGCCTCTATAAGGTTGGCGACGATGATGTTGCAAAAAGAATTTTGTGAGTTCATGTCTCAAGGAGAGATAAAATCATGACAAAAATCTTTAAAAACTGTGTAAAGTGCATGTTTCAGGTGATCGAGCTTGAAACTAAAGTTTCTCATTCCCAAGTGAAAGATATAAGAAAAAACTTAGTACACATGATTTTTAGGAGGCATAAAAGGCTTTCAAATTGGTTTGAAACAATTTCTCACTCCACAGAAGAAGATATCAATTGCAGAAGTTCCTAGGCCCATGCAAACCAGGTGTATAAAATTTAAACTCATTTTTCTTTGTCATGGCTTCAAGGCATGGTTTGAAACTTTGTAATTATCTTGCATAAGGAATGTGGAAGGTGTACATGAAACTGTAGAGTCTATAAGTGTATGAGGGAGAAGTTCTCCATGACAACTCACCAGGGGGTTGAAAACATGTCTAAGTTTGACAGTGATGTAAGAGTGAGCTTGAAATAATTGAATATGATTCTTTTAACATTAATTAAGAGAGTGATGGAGTGTTTTTTGAATCCTTTTGGTGTCTAACAGTGATACTCAGTGGTTAAATGACATAGTCTAAAGCACAACAAGTTGACTGAGTTGCTATGTGTTTTGTCTTCTTATGAAGTTGAAGAACCTGAAGACAATCTAACTCGAAGTGTAGAAGCTCAAGAGTCATGAGACATGAACCAATTCTTATTCAAGGTAAAGGAGCTCGTGCAGAATGTGAACAGCCATTTTCTTGGTCAAGATAAGTGAAAAAGAAGAAAAAGGCGAGGTGCGTAGTATACAAATAGAGAAGTTGAAAAGACAATCTCTAAGGGAGCAAATTCAAACAATATAATTAAAGGGAAGCTAAAGAGTTGTGTAAAAAGAAGGTAAAAAGACACAGAACATCCTTTGTTGATTGAAGTATAAAAAGACACAAGTGGGTGCAAATAGTTGTTGAGAATGTCATATAAGGAAGGGATCTTAGCAGAAGAGCCTAAGGTTAAGAAGTAATTTTTTTATGAACTGAAACTGAGATCACATATGTTTTTGTAGGCAACTATGAAGAAGGCGATCAAGATAAATTGATGTAAAATGAGTTATAGTCAGCAAACTTAAATTTGGTGCTTTCATTACAAGTAGGTGCTTGTAAATTCAATCCAGTAGGTGCTAGATTTGTAGAAGTGGGTGCTTCAAAATGGAGTAGGTGCTCCATAATCTTATAATTGGTGTAAGAACAATTGTTCTCAATATTGCTTGATCCCTGTGGGTTTTTTTCCCTTATTGTGTTTCCCACCTAAAATCTGGTGTCTCTATGTGTTGTGATTTTTCTCTGTCATAGTAACATATCTTAATTGGTCCATAAATTTGTGATTTATATTCTTGATTACTAAGTTCAAAAGGAAAGTTTTTAAGGGCATTGATTCACCCCCTACCCCTCTCAGTGCCTAGATTTCTAACAGATGTGCTAGTGGAGGTTGCTCAAGAGAAGGTGAAGGATATGGAAAGACGTCCACTTTCTAGACAGGCCCCCGGTAGATAATCATAGCAGTAGTAGAAGTAGGTGGAGGTTATGGTATGGATGAGACAGTATCCATCATGTAAATAAAACCTTCAAGTGGTGGAAAATGAGGTGGAATATCCATAGGTTGTGGTTCATTGGTAGTATCAGATGTTGGAGTAAGAAGTGTAATATTAAGATCGTGGTCATAATATTTGAATGGGTGATGATCACTAAGAACTGTATATTTTATTCCCTCATGTAATAATTTAACACATCGATGTACCATAGAAGGAACCACTTGCATGGCATGAATCCATGGCCTACCAAGTAAACAGTTATATGCAATCGTGAAGTCAATGATAAAGAAAATCGTATTAAGAGTTTTTGGCCCAATAGTGATAGGCAGAGTAATGTAACCTATGCATGAAGAGAAAGAGATGATGGACTAACATTAGTAATAGAAATTCTAATATTTTCAAGGAATGACATAGGGAAAAGATTGAGTTCAGATCCATTATCAACTAGAGTACGTTTGATACCCACATTATAAATGTGAATCATGATGTGTAAAGGTAGATCATTGTCAAAAATAGTAAGCTCAGCATTAGGATTATATGGAAAAGAAATGTGCTGAGAAAATGCATCTACGAATGTGTTATATATTGTATCTAGATGAATATCAATAGGAATGTAGGTAGTAGCTAGGAGATTTTTTATTTTATCTCTTAATTCAAGATTAATGAGCAAGAAGTCATTAATAGAGATAATCATGATGAAAAGATCCTAGAAAGATAAAAGCAATATAAATATTAAGACCCTAAGAGTGTTTAGATTGAGTGGGGTTCATCAAAATGATTAAGAAAAATATGGAAATAATATAATCCTATAATGCCTAATCTGGTTGCAATGTAGCAGTAAATGATTAAAAAAAATAAGTATAGAAAGTAGCCCAAGCAAACTAAGATAGAAAATGTGAAACCCTAGTTGCAAAGAAGGGATAAACTGACTTAGCTATTTCATAGATATCTCAAAGGTGAACAAAGATGGAAAATATGAAGCATGGAATGTCACAACAAAGTTCAAAAAAGTGCAGAGATGTAGGAATATGTTAGACGGGGGCACTTGGAAAGGGGCATAGGCGCCTGCAGGTGCTATAGACCTATATTAGGTGCATGTGACTGCCAAAGAGCTTAGAAACCATCTTTTATTGGTCACAAGGTGTTCATTATCCTTTTCCTTTGGTCATTAGTAGGTTGCACTATGATCATTGAAGTCGTTGATAACCTGCAATGAAAGAATGACCTGCAAAACCCTCACATGCACATCAAATCCCAAAAAGAAAAGAATGTAAATGAGGGGTCGTACTATCCTCAGGTTTCAAACAAGTGAACTTACGACCAAGTGTTGCACTACATTTCAGAACCTATGCAGTTCTAGGTGTGTGTGTGTGTGTGTGTACAGAATCATGCCCTAGGTGGCACTTGTGTGTGTTGCACTTGGTAGCGAGAAAATAGCTATATGTAAGAGATGTAAATAGATGTGTGCATAGAATAGAATAGAACTTCCCCTCTTATGAAGTGTATGTAGAATAATGTACTCCCTTGCCCTTGAATGGATGTTAGATGGATGTTTGAATTCTCTTGATAATGGCCTTTGGATACAACCTTAGGTGGTGATAGCTAATGCTTAGTATTTGGTCCTTTATTATGATCACATAACTTATTATTTATATGATTCCCTTACTTGAGTTTCGTAATCAACCCCCTAAAAGGATGACCACCAAAAATATAAAATTCTCAAATGGATAGAAATGACCCAAAAAATGTGAACAAAGTATAAAGAGGTTAGGGACACCCAGAGGGGACGAGAGCACCTGGCGCTAGTGTCCAGGCTAGGCGCTGGTGTCCAGGATGAAAAATGTAGAAGTATGAAAAGAAAAATTGAGCTAGAAAGAGTGTAACACCAAAAGTGGTAACTGAAAGAAAGCAAAGATGGCTAAAGACATGGGTTAGTTAGTAATTTTATTACTTAGGAATCATATGAATAATAGTATGCAATCATGACTAGATAATTATCCAAAGTGTGTGATTTTGTGTCTACAATGAGCTCCTATTTCATATTGATGAACTTCCCCTCTTCATCTCAATTAAGATTGGCCATGTCATGGTTAAAATATCCATCATAGATTTCTAGCACTTGTGTCTCATCTCTTGACTTCATCAAGGCACTTGATTACTCTATCAACAATTTGAAATCTATTAGGAACAAACTTCAAGATATAATCATAAAAAAATACTTCCTATGGGTTGCATTTGGTTTCCTGTTATTGTGTCACTTCATACCATCCGCGTTAAATTCTTGGTCTTCAATTTTCCCTTGCCTTATAATATCTTCCTAGGGTGTCCATGGACGCTCTTGCATGCCCACAATCATGTCATCCAATTTCCAATGTGTTGATTTTGCAGACTTATGAACTATATATAAAGTAAAAGGAGACATCAATCCTTGGAACTTTGAGCTCTTTTAACAACATAGGGCATTCAAAAATTCCCACCCTTGACGAACTTCCTACTATTTAATTTTGAGAATATCAATACTTCACCTACCTGGTCTATTCTCTTTGTGGCTATAGTCATCGCCATGAGGTTTTAGGCTTTACTCCACCCAACCTCCTTAATTTCGATGATGATGAGTTTTATGAAATCAACCTTTGAATTAACACCTTTGACCTACCTGGTGCCATTATTTCCAAATTACCTCTTATCTTACAACCACACTCATGGAAGAAGGATGCCAACCATATCACTTGCACTCTACATCCTCTTGTACAACATTTCGTCCTCCCTAAGACTATCATTAAATTTTTTTATCAATATTACTACACATGACTATGATGATGGTAATTCCTTAGACGACCTCTTTTTAGTAGGCTATGCCTAGGCTAAGAATGCATAAATCCTTTGTTACCATGACACACTACGTTAGTCATTGCATCAACATTATAATTTTCTCCTTGTCAAACATACATCCTATCTTTGACATAGAGGCAGATGATTTTATGGTCAACAACAAGGCCTATTCTAATTTTGAATCTAATGATGAGCTCATGAATTATGTTCCCCTAATTAGTAATTTGATTCTTGAGCCAGCTTCCTTTCCTTTAATTATCCCTCCTACAAAACTTGTTGTAACATGTCGCTCTCCTTCCCCTCTCGCTTCTCCACGTGTTGTTATACCTCTACCTTCTATGACATCACCATCATCTCTTCTTTTCATTATGGCGTAGCCCTCCCTTGCTTTAGCCACACTGCACATGGCATTAGGCTCATATACATGATGTTTCAAATTATATATCCCATCAATGACATACAAAGAAATTGGAGGCAAAATTCAAGTGAGACCAACAAAAGAAAGCTTCAATACCCTCTTGTACATCACCACTCTTTTGTTCTCATCATGGTTTTTGTTCACATTCAAACAATACTTGTTAGATTATCTACCATAAGTGTCAAGCTCGAGAGCCTTCTCCTCATGTGCCTAAAAATTGATCCCATTCCCCCCATCATATCGTTTTATGTCATCGTCTAGTTCTCATCATCCCTCCTTCATCCCTCCCTTGATGAAATTCCTCCCAACCTCCTCACATAGACCTCTCATAGGATTGAAGATTCCTTCTTTTCTACACGATTAAAATTACATAATTGTATCAACATAATCCAAGATAGCCTCAAGGAAATCATGATTCATGTACGCCAACAAATATTGCATGACATTACTGCCATCATAAATGATGGATGTCAATCATTCACACGTTGTCATTAAGACATTCAACTCCCATGTTTTATTTGGCTTGGGTTTATCCTCCCCACTTGCGTTTATAGTGCCATTGCTTCATATATTAGATAATTCTAGTGGTCCATAAGTGTGTTTCATCCTTACCTATAGGTTATTTAGGAAGAAAAATATCATTCAAGAACTTCAAGAGTAATATCTCAAAAAGTGGGTTTTCAAGCAATCTTAGGAAGGGCTATAACAGTCTTTCTAAGACAAGTTCATAATATATGGAGGTATTTCAAAGGCCCAAATTCATTAATGAGGTGTATTTAAGACTCAGGATCATAGTGCAAATGATTTAGGAAGATTGTGGAAATATTCAGAGGTTTAGGAGCCAGTTCATCAAAAGTGGGTTTTTGAGGCCGAAGGAGCTTATAACGCAAAAGAGTATCAAAACTTCAAGGGGTGATTTTAGGATCTCTGGAATGATTTGTGAGCCAAAAAAATATAAATTCAAATAATTTTGAGTCCTCTACATGGTGGGAAAATCAGTTTCATCGTAAACCCCATCCATATTTCTAGGAAGCTCATTCTTTCCAAGAACAATTGGCGGTCCTGAGAAAAAATTATGTTTTTTAAGGTGTTTCAAGATAAATCAAGACATGGGACCCATTTCATCCTTCTCAAAATTCCTTTTTCATGTAAATTCATATAAATAAGCGTGGAAAATTTCATATGGGAGCTAAAGTTATGGTCTTTTCAAGTTGTCTCTCAAGGTATGTTGTTCGGTACTTAGTTAAATTTCTTCTGGGACACATGTCAGCATGAGTCTAAAGCACAATTTTGTGTCCTGATTTTCCATCTCCATGGTGAAAAGAAGGAAAAAAAAGTATTCCCTCCCCCCTTTGGCATGTTGGTCACACCATATGACCTCAACGGCTCATTCTAGCATCTTTGATCAAGTTGACTAGCCTCCTCACCTACTCCCGCATGCACGCCACTTGCCATGAAAGGGATGAGACTCATTTTGGTGAACTTATTATCCTAAATGATGGGGAAAATCTAAAATTCAACCAAGTGAAAAATTCCTTCAGTATGTTCATCATTAGGACACTAGAGGGAGACATGCACTCAAGGAATTCGCCACAAGTTACTTCCTTGATCAAGAGATATGGCTCATTCTTCATCCAATTCTCTAATTTTTCATATATTTGAGTTTTTGGTTGTGATCACACTCATCTAAGAATACCTCGGTAGCTTAGTGACGAGATATCCTTGTTTGAGCTATGTAGGAAACTTGTGCATGTGCATAATAGGCTCAAAAACCGGAAGAAGAAAACTATCTCTTTCCCCATCTCACTGGGAGTCTTCACTTGCAAAAGTATTTATGATGCATCGTAATTGGAAGAGGATTTCTCTCCCCTGAGATGGCATTGATATGCTCCAAGGACTGATTTTGACTTCAGATTTTTTTAAGATACTTTCCATCTCCCGGAGTTACATCATGTCTTGCAGGTTCAAGACCATTGGGAAAATTGTGAGATGATTTCGATGTCAGAGAAAGGGAGTACATGAGGATGGCCATCTAGGAAATGAAGAAGTAAATGTTCCAATGGTATGAAGAAGGTATTCAGCATGATGGTATGGAGGTGTATGATCCAAAGTACAAAGCATTGGAGGCTGTTCTTTTTCCATCAGTGAATTAGAGTGTTTGCGAGTCAGGAGACATAGCTGAGCACACAAAAGTTGTAATCAAAAGAATGAGAGAATGGTTTCAAAAGAATGAGGTTTCCACCCACACATCAAAAAGTTTCCCTGCACCTCAGAAACATGTATCACATATTTCATCATCGAAGGTTGTGGATGCAACTTCAATTTTAGGCTGCTTCGGATAAAGTTGGAAGCGAAAGGCTATGGAGTTAGAAACCTTCTACTACGAGATTTCACATAATAAAGTCAAGACAGAAGATCATGTATTAGAATCACAAGTTTAAGAAGGTGAGATAGCCCACATTCCAGCCCCTGAATAGCCTCAGGATGTTCCACCACCTGTTATCACTCCTACTCCTCCTGCACAAGAGGCACCTCTTCCACCCGAGCAAGAGATGATAAACATGCCAGTTGTAGAGCCCTAGGCAGATGAGATGTTTCCTTGGATGAAGGAAATGATTACACAGGAGGCACATACGATCCAACAAGTTACAGTCCCTGATCTTTCAGTAATAACATCATTAGCCAAAGGGAAGAAGAATAAACTTGATCAAGTAGCCTCTCAATTTTTTAGCAGTGTTACAGGTGATTAATATGTACAGGTGGATAAACCAAAAGTGATCAAGATAGTAGAAGAGATTCCACCTATTGATTATGAAATGAGCACCATTCCCTTGGTCCCAGCCACTGACGAAGGAGATGAACACATGTTCAAAGAATATTCCACTCGCCTCCTTGTGAGGAACTGAGAATACAAAGAAAAGATTGATCAGTTGGAGGATTAAGTACAAAATCTCTCTTCATACGTACAACACTTGGTATTCCCCAATGCTTCCTCAATCCCAATTGAATAAGTTACTCCAATAAGCAACATTGATCTAGAGTCCATCCAAAGGAAGAAAGAGTTCACAGTGCAAGGACGGTCAGACAACAAGTGGACAAGTACGATCATTGAAAAAGGAAAAACATTACTTCCAGAGGTAGTCTCATTGTTCAAATATATGTGTGCAACTGTAGATAAGGCTTGGATGATTAGGGAAGGATTAGGAAAAAAAAAAGGATCGTTGGGACTGGATTCATCTAGTGGTGGTGGAAATGGGAGATATATCTTCTCAAGTATTGATAATTAGGAAAGATTTTAGTGCTCCATCTGTGGGCTTGTCATGTGTGTGGGCAAGGACTCTTATGATAAGATATGAAATGATAACTCAAGATATCGGTGAATTAGACTCAAATGAAAAACAGTCCTATAAGATGTAAGATTGTGTCCACAACAAGATTTAGAGACTTAAAGTTCCTGTCAATGAAGAAAACACCATTGCATATGAGCTGTTAGGACCGTTTGAGGAGCATGTCAAGAAAGAGGCGAGGGACCACCATCCTTCAATGAAGATACCTTGGAATTTCTATTTGGGATTCAAGCCACTATTTCATTCATTGCAAAAAATCATTTGTCGTGGTTCGCAAAACGAAAGGATATCAATGATATCTTAGATGGTTGGACATAGTCCCTAAGTTGTGTACGCATCCATTATGTTGATAAGGTTGATTCTGCAGAAACTCGATTCAATAAGGAGTTCAAAGGAGTCAAAATTTCACCAGTGGAGCTCGTTGGAGATTGGTCAGGTAGGGAGGCGGGATTGGCGGAAGCGGGTTCTTCATCGGCTTAGTTCTCTCTCTCTCTCTTCTTTCTCTCACTTCTCTTCCCTCCCCCTTTCTCTCTCCTCCACGTTCTATTTCTTCATTGGGGGTATCACTTTTTCGCTATGCCTTATTTTATTTTAAAAAGTGACTTTATGTTTATAATGTAATAAGTTACCCTTATTTTATAAAAGGGGACTTAATTTTCTCGTAGGGATACAAAAAGTCATAAGTTGTGTAAGGCATAGGTCATGTGGGAGGTAGGCGAAGAGTCTCTTCTAGTTCTATAAATTGTTAAGGCACCTTCATTTCAAAGGGTTGTCAATTTTGTGTGTTCATGAGAGAGTATCACTTGTGAAGAAGCAAATAGATAACATTTCCTTTATTTCTCATCTTTACGTTCTTCCCACTTTCACAATGTACAATTTTTCTCAAGCATCAATGAAGAAAGAAGAAGTTTTTTGCCTTTTTTGATAAAGAGGTTTTTGAGACTTTGTATTCTAAATCTCAACTTGTCTTGTTTCCATTTACATAATCATCTTTCTTCTAATCTGTGTGTGCTGGAATTTTTTGGTTAATGGTTGTAGGAATATGATTTTCTATCTATAACATTAATCCCCCCTCTCTTTTTCTCACTCCCTTTCCCTCTCTCCTAGCAAATTTCTCTCTTGTAAGCAATTGCAAGTTTTTACCGCAGGGTCAGTGGAGTGCCCTTGTTGGTGTTGGGGTTAGCACACTGGTTGTACAAACAATATATCAAATCTAAGCATACATGCAAATAAAAGTAGGTATTTTACCAGAAGAAATATATAAAACAAGAGACATAAATCAACACCAGATTTAACGTGGTTCACCCAGTGTGGGCTACGTCCACCAAGAAACAAGCCAATCTATTATCCAAAGCTTTGACAAGATATACAATGAAGATTTACAATCTTCCACACCTCTCAGATGTACAGTACTTTCTTTCCTCAAGCTTTTGCTTCATCACCAAGAATTCTCTCACTCACCAACTTTTGCAAGTTCTTTCTAATTATTGTTCATCCTCTCACTACTTTTCTAAACCCTAGCTTTGATGCTTATATAGTCATTTATAGACTTAGAGCACTTAGTCATACAATTACAATCAATAGATATACGTTAATGCTAAAAATAGATCTAATTCTCAAGAGTTAATTAAAACATCCTCGCACAGGTAACAGATGTCGGTTAGCCCTAACCAATGTCGGTTCCTCCCTTGCCTAACCAATGTCGGTCCTTCCTGACCGATGCCAGTCCTGGGTGACCGATGTCAGTTCCCCCTTGACCGATGACGGTTATTGTATTTTCCAACAAGTTTCCATTGCATGCTAAACTAAAGTAATTGAGCTCCACAACTCAACAGTTAGATCCTCGGCCATGAGGCCATCACAGAAATCAATTTCATACACGCATAATAATATGGAGTTGAACTAATCAAGTAGAGGGACTTAGATTCCTAAAGCGTTGGTAAGATACCCACCAATTTGTCCACCCGAAAAAATTTCTTGCCAACACAATGACATATAAAGAAACTGGAGGCGGAAGTCAAACGAGACCAACAAAAGAAAGCTTCAATACCCTCTTTTGCAGCACCACTCTTTTGTTCTCATCACGATTTTCGTTCACATTCAAACGATACATGTTAGATTTTGCACCATACGTGTCGAACCCGAGAGCATTCTCCTCATGCGCCTAAACATTGATCCCGATGCACCCATCATATCATTATATGCATCATCTAGTTCTCATCATCCCCCCTTCATCGCTCCCTTTATGGCATTCCTTCTGATGTCCTCACACAGACCTCTTATAGGATTAAACATTCCTTATTTTCCACACGATCAAAATTCCATCATTGTATCAACATCATCCAAGATAGCCTCGAGGACCTCATGATTCATGTTCACGAACAAATCTTACATGACATTGTTAGCATCATAAATGATGGATGCCAATCATTCACACATTGTCATTAAGATATTCAACTCCCATATTTTATGTGACTTGTGTTTATCCTCCACACTTGTGTTTATAGTGTCACTGCTTCCTATCTTAGATACTTTGGTAATTCCTAATTTCTATCCCACTGGGTTTCATCCATCTTGCTTGGGTTTAGATGACCATTGCTTCCTATCTTGGATAGTTTGGAAATTCTTATTTATCTCTTGCTTGGGTTTATCCTCTCCACTCAAATTTATGCGGCCATGACTTCCTATCTTGAATACTATGGTCATCACATTCCTCTCATCTCTCACCTAGGTTTATCTCTTATCACTTAGTTGGCCCTATCATTTATCCCCATTCCATTCAATTTTTCAATTCCCTCATTTCAGTTTTTTAATCATAAATATTACTACATTTATGTAAAAATAAAATAAAAAAAGGAATCATTAATCAACATTAAGAAGTACACATCATAGCACACACATATACACATCATTAAGTCGTTCTCTCAAATTCCAACTATTTTCCACACAAAAATGTTGCTTTGAAAACATCGTCCGCAATGCGAAAAGTTAATATTCCCAAGCTTTCGAGAGCATGTGGGCAATCAATATTTAAAAGTTATATATAGAATTGTTTGAACTCCGCTTTTTTCAATTTGCCGACAGCAAGTGGGAAAAATATAATTAAACTTTAAGGACCCACGGAAAGCATGCGTGAAATTAATGTTTTAAGAAAGAGAATCGGCTATGCCCACCAGCGGTGTCATACTGCAGGCCTGGAATTTGACGGTCTGTAGACCGTTTTTTTGGCACTTTAACCGTAAATTACAATTTCATACCTATATACTGTGGATTATATATATATATATATATATATATGAAATAAGAGCATCAAAGGGTAGGGAAGAAAAAGCATTTCCAACATGGAACGTCGTCGATGATATTGTGGCTTCCCAGCTTAAATTTCCTCGTTGTGCTCCTCCTCCTCCTCCTGTTTCATCTTGCAACTTCGCTCAGAAAATCTTGGCTGAACGTACTTCAGGTGAGATTTTTTTTATAATTTGGTGTTTAGATCCAGATTTGTATTTGAAGGAGGTATTTTGCTAAGAATGAGTTACTATGTGTGACTACTTAGATGGCGTGTGTAAAGCAGAGAAAGCCATTAGAGTGAAATGGAATAGTCCAAAGGATTTCTCAACATTCAAAATACGAGTGAAAAACGTATGCAGAGCGTGCGATGCACACAATGTAACTCTGCATCTGACCATGTACGCACCAGGGATAATACCTGCACTCAACGAGACGGTCATTGTCAAAAATGGCACCTCCATTCGACCCGGTGAGAAGGTGAAACTGAAATTTCACGTGTATTATATCGCTGCAATCGCCGCTGCCCAACCATCTGCTCACTTTATCAACTGCAAATAATATGTGAGAAAATAAAAAGCCTTCATAAGATTAACCGGTATATTCCAGGTTTTGCAAACGTGGCTGGGTGGGTCCGTATGGAATGGTTAGAAAAGTTTTTTTGGTTGAACTATGTTAATTGTGATGGTAACTTTTTAGTCAAATCTCCCAATGTATATGTTAAAACGAACATTCATGTTATCCTTTTTCCTGTTCCGTCAGTTTTGAATCACGGATTATATTATTAGGATTTCCATTTTGTGCCAATTAAAAGAAAATCATATAAATACATAGCAAGTTGGAACCGACAAACAACTTTAGTTATTTTTATTTTAAAAATAAATTAATGAAGTTATGCGTTTACCATTTGTTATTCCATTTTGGTTTTATTCGAATTGTATAATTATAGTTTTGGGTCCTCCAAATTATTGTAATTATATAGATAATTTTTGTTATGTAGAATGTTTCAACTTATCTTTAGGTCCCCTAAGGTTTTTGGCCATCATCATAATCAATTTTTCTATCTACTTTCTATTGGAAGCCCATTATATAATTGTGTGTGTGTGTCGTAAAAACACTCTCACGACATAACTTACATAAATTTAATTCAAGTATGTGTAAAATGAAGTGAATACACACACAAACTAGATATGATGATACTTAGTGTGCTTTGAGTATCTAACTTGAAATACATATGATGGAGAGTTGTACAGAAGCACAAAATATCCTCATATATGAAGGTTCATCACTATATAGGAACATCAAGAAGGAATAATTCTCCTTTCTGATTACAATAGATTTCACTCTTAACCTTAATATTGTTTCAGTACACACCTTATACCTTATATTGAATACAAATTTAATTTATGCATATAAAACTTTGTTTGTAACCACACTTGAATATGTTTGGTAAACTAATATGTTTAGTCTTTCTTGGACATGTTCTACAATCCACTACTTATCTCCAAGTTTGATAGTGTTACTCTGCATAAAGCATTGGTCCCCATTGTACAAATCGTACCTGAGAATGAAAGATAAACAAAACATGCAAACCTTTCATGTAACCTTATATGCAAACCTCAAATAAGGGTCTCCTGTGAAACCTTGCAAGATGGAAGTCAAAGATGATTTGTGGATGCTCTTGAGTGCTCTCCAAGCTTTGAATGCAAATGCTACAAACACAATTCAACAGAGTTTTTGTATGTCAGATTCAAGAGGATTTGAAAAGAAGGTAAACATGTAATTTATAGAAGCAGAAGGCAGTTGAAATCGGTTACACACGGATAAATGAATATGCTAAAAATAGCATTGTGGGAAGTTGCAATAGTGTTGGGGGCAGTAAATGGATTAATTGCAAAAAGTTGCATCCGGAAAGGTGGTTGTATGTGCATTTTAATTGCCCCCACCTTTCTAGGATTCTAGAAGTGCAGTTAACTAGGATAAGGATAGGGAGTCCAAGTGGAGTCTAAGTGGAGTCTAGGTGGATGTTGATCAAGTGGCAGATGACTAAGATGTGCACACACTTAATTAATTAATTATTAATTAATAAATAATAATTAACTTAGCTAAAGGGGTACTAAGGATACATGGGATTAATTTAATTAATCCAAAGGGGTACAATGTGTATAAATTAATTAATTTAATCAATTAATCTCAAATGGGTGAATAACAAGGCGTACTAGGATAACACTGGGAACAAGTGGAAACAAAAGTGTAATTTTGGGGTGTCTACAATTTGCCCCTCTTTAAAGTGATATTGCAGAGTAATAGTGCTTTAAAGATAGTAGATGCATGCAAATCAACGAGTGGAAAAATTGTGAAGCATTGAGATGCTCCAGCAAACAGAACAGTAGAGGAATGCCCCCTCAAGTGGATGGATGGCGCAGCAAGGCAGCAGACAACCGCTTGATAGGAAGAAAACAAGGGATTAAAACAAGGATGAGAAAGGGATGTGTTCGTAGCATGAACGTTATTTGGAGAGTAATTTTTAGAGCAACTTGATTTTTGTTGTTACACAATAGAGTTGTCACCATGATTATAAAAGAATCAAGATGGTTAACCCACATGCGCGTAAAAAAACACACACAACAAAGAAAAGATAAAAAGGAAAACAAACCCAATATACAAAGTAGGTGTCGGCACCAGGGTTATAAAGGAACCAAGATGTGATCACACTACTTGTAAGTGGTCCAAAAAAAGATTAAGCATCAACAATGCAACAAAAAGTCGAAAAAGAAGACAATCATCCATGCCCCTAATGCGTGCCACAATGATGATTAAGTAGATACAAATGCTCCCAAGTGGGAATAGGATCAGACTGGAAGAGCAAAGTTAAAACGACTCCTTATGACACTCTTGTTGAATTCGTTGTGCAAATGATCAAAGTTGAAATTACCCCAGGTGAAGTTATATCACGAAGGAAAAACAATTTTGTGACTTGCCCCAAGCAGAGTTAGCATATCATGCAAAGGGAAGAAAGTAATAGTTGTAAGATTGGCATGATCACTAGGGTAATAGATAAAAGTATGACATTTATCAAGATTGTATTGAAATGTTGAATGATTCACTTTAAGGGTTTTCCAATTGTAGGATTTCTATGATAAGTGAATGTTTGTTCGAAAGTTTCGTAATTTTATATTTTTTGGATTTTTGAAATATTTTGATTTTTTTTAGATTTTGCAAAAAAAAAATTTAGATTTTGTAAGTTTTGAAATACAAATACAAACAAAAAAGGAAGACATTCTATGGCTTAAATAAATCAGGAGAAAAACACAACACGTGCAAATGACAAAAAGATATAAAATAAGCAATAAAAAGAAACCCAATATGAACAGGAAGGAACCACACCAAAGTTATATGTGAACTAGGATACGAATAAATTTCCTGCAATTGGTCCACACTAACGATAAACAAAGTAAAACACAATGAAAAACTAAAAGAATAAAAAGCATCGTCACACTGTTAACAAACTGCAACAATACAATAAAACTTGCAAAAACGACGTCTAATGACACTCTAAATGTGTTCCACATTGAAGAACTAGACAGATTTGAATGCCCCCAAGCGATAGCTTAGCATGCGAGAGGATTGAATCAGAGTGAAGAGCGGAGTGATACTTAGATACCACGAAAGATACTTTTGTCAGATCCCATTGAAATTTGATATGTATTGGATTAAAATGTAAAATCCAAGTGTGCCCCAAACAAAGTTATATTGCGAAATGGTAAATGATTGCCTCAAGCATAGATATACACCACGGGCACTAAATATGAGTATGATCTGGAACAATCATGAGGAGTGCCATTAAATGGCGAAGTTGTTGAACTGTGTTATCCAGTTGCTGAAAGTTTGTCAAACATTATCTTAATGTTTTGATTATGACAGTTTGAAACTATTTTTGGATTTTTGGACAATTTTATATTGTTTTTGTGTTTTTTAACAATTTGATGTTATTATTATTATTTTTAAAGTTTTGTGAGACATTTTTGAATTTTTTTTGTATAGTACAACTCGGTAAAAAGGTACACTGCTTGAAAGTAGGTACAAATAATTAAAAGCATTCCATTCCATTGGCAGAAGTGTAGATGATAAAATGATAAGGTGTTTCACTCTGCTCGTGGCTCCATCCAACTAGGAAGATGCGAGGGCTCATCACCTTGAGCCAAAAAGGACGTGAAAACGAGGTGAATATTAATATGGAAGTGATGATAATGGATGCAAAGACACAAGGTGTAATAATGATCTGTATGATAAAAATGTAACTCATCTCCAGTCAATATTATCTGACCGATTACAAGATAATTCCACTTTATAGGTTTTGAATTGACTTAGATCCATTGATGGCCTACTGATTAGAAAAATCCGATTGAAGGAATTGGTGTCTCTCTTAACATGAGAAACTAAATTATTTTTGGGGATTTTTTTTATTCAGCACTTTGGTTAAGATTTCATAAAGGCTTTATTGAATGATTATTTATTGATTTTTGTGAAGGACCCCCTACATGTTGCCCCATGCCATCAGTAAAAGGCAAGGGCTCAACATCGAAGACAAAAGGTAGGTGAGTAAGGGCTTTCTTCGTTCCCAGTCTCATACTGCCAGTAAGAAGTATGGGCTTATCACCGAAGACTATGAAGGACAAAAAGTGTATTGATTTTATAATTTTGTATTTTTTTTATTGATTTAATTTGCCTTTTATGTTGATAGCGTGCTTGTTGGGAAGGAAAATTCTGCCCCCAAGTCTCAGCCTCGTATAACTAGTAGGACGTAAGGGTTTAACACCATAGATTGAGATGGGCAGTCAAAAAGGACCTGGTAAAGACATGTAGTGTTGTCAGATAAAGAGAGAGATTATTTGAAAGGAGGAGTTTCCATCAGTAAGCTTCGAGACAAAATCGTGGGTAAAAAGACCTGAAATGATAAGAACCATAACAAAGATGAGAAACATAATGCCAGAGAGGAACAAGGTTAACATGTGTCGTAATAGGTGAAGAAGATGAGTATATAATAATGGGATGATTAAGGTATTGGCCAATAGATGGAATGCCTAACATTATTTGTACACACTTTGTCATTTCTAATTGACAAACAATGCTCTAATACTAAGTTTTATTCTCTTTTTGTGCTTTTTGAATAATTGAACATGTTTAGGAGTTGAAATGGAATTTTTGAGAAATATGTCCATGTTTATTGAAGTTGAATGGTCCTGAGATACAAGACTTGTGTAGACGAAAGGCAAGTCAAGAGGGAGAATCAAAAGATTCGATAAGTCCTGAAATACAAGACTTGGACGGACATGAGCCAAGTCAAAGGAGTGAAACCAAAGTTTCGATAAGTCCTGTAATATGAGACTTGGGCAGATAGGAGCTAAGTCAAAATATTGAATCAAATGATTTGATGGGTCCTGAAGTATGAGACTTAGGTGGACACATTCCAAGTCAAAGGACGTATGATGAGATAAGTCTTCGATGAGATCAAAAGACATATGTGATGTTAAAAGTAGATTTTCGATGCAGGGAATATGTTAAGACACATATTCACCTGTGAGAAAAAGAGTGAGAGGAAAGAAGAATAAATCTCTAGATGTAGACTCAGGGTTTGTTGTAAGCCATAGAAAGGAAATAATCGATGTTTCTCCTTCTAGAGTGTGAATTAGTTGATTTGACGAAAGATTTACAATTAACACTTGAAATGGTTGTACAAGGGAATTCTTGGGTATACGTACCTCATAGAGTGTGCTCGTGTAGATATCTTGACAAGTAGGAATCATCATTGATGAGATTCCTAAAGGATGGGTCATGTGAGGTATAATGGACACAGAAGGTTGCGTTGTTACAAGTGTCCAAGCTTGTTGTGGTTGTATTTCAACAACAAGAATAGAGATGTCAGTTATAGGAGCTGGAATGGAAAGAATATAATCAAGCTCAATGGTGTTTGACAATGGATCCTCTTCTATCACGTCAAGGGTTGAAAGAGAGTCTTGAAACAAATTCAAGCTCTTGTTAGGTGTTAGAAAATGATCTGAAACATGTTCAGTGTCTGTTTGGACTATAGGAAGAAAATCTATAGAAGAAATGGATTGGTTTAAAGGGGGGTATACTTGACCTTCGTCATGATCTCACGGAATGTCAGTATGAATAGAAGTGGGAATAATAGTCAATTCTTCATTTGAAGGTGTAGAATTTGACATGCCATCAGTTGCAAGAGCTTCGTCGTCAAGATCTACAAATATGTCTCTGTCGTCAATTAAGTCTTGGACATAGTTCTTAAAATGTGTACATTTATCGGTTGAGTGGCCATCAATGCGATGAAAATCACAATATGCATGAGGTTTTTGCTAATAGGGCTTAAGTTCTCCTTCAATACAAGGTCTTGTAAGGGGATATTTTATCATCCCAGCCAATTTGAGTTGATAAAAGACACTAGAGAGACTTTCGTCGAGGGGTGTAAACTTACGTTTAACTTTGCACGACGTAGTGTCTTGGCTAGGTTGTATGATTGGATTTTTGATTGATTGGTCATGTATGTTGGGCATATTATGATGATCCATGACACCAACAGTGTTGCCATTGCGGTTGTGGTTGATATACCAAGACTCATCATGAGAAGTTCTAGTATGGTGATTATTGCGAGTGAAGTTGAAAGAAGAATGTTTGACGAACTTATTTGAGAGGCCTGCGAAGGTGGTGCTAGATCCCTTTGGAAGGTGTAAGAACCAATCCAAAGCTTTTCCTCCTAGAATTCTAGGGAAAAGGCACAAGAGAAAGCTATCGTTATATGCCACTTTGTGGCATGCTATGGAAAATTCTTTGATATGTTGTCTCGGATTAGTTTTTCCCTTGTATTTGTCAAATTTGGGCGTCTCAAAAGATTGTGGGAAGGGTATGCGTAAGATGTCCATATTAAAATGATATGGACATAATTCATCAAAATTGAATTGTTTGCGTTGTTTTTTCATAACCGCAATGATGTCTTTCATCATTTGTCATTCTTGGGCAAAGGATGAATTGTATAAATCCACCATTGTAATGAGAAATGAGGTAGAGTGAAGGAAGTTACGATGAATAACTTGTCCCTTAGCAAAGTGAATGCTAAGATGGAAGCGATGAAAATGTTTGAAAACCTCAACTCCCAACAAAGTGAATGCTAAGATGGAAGAGGGAAGAAAATGGGAAAAGTTCAACCCATTGTAAACTGAGTGTTAAAAGGGAAGAAGCAAAAAAAAGGTTAGTCGAGTGACCGTCTCTTAACAAAATGATAGTAAGGCGAAAAAGTGACGACAAGAAGTTAGATGTGCTCTATTCCATAACAAAAATGAGTGTTAAAGGAAAATAAACTTGACAAGGTGGATGCGATCAACTCGTAATAAAAATGAATGATAAGAGTGATGAAAAGATGTAAAAAAAGGTTAACTCCTAACACGGTAAGTGTTAAGAGAAACGAAAAAGGGGGGAAAAGTGAAATGTGCTCGACACTTAACAAATGAATGTCAAGGGAGACAAGACGTAACAAGATGAAGGCGATCAACTCTTAACAAAATGAATGATAAGAGTGATGAAAAGAGGGAATTCACAACACCTAACATTTGTAAGTGCGACAAGAGGAGACTTAAAACACATTGGATGATACTCAATTATTAACGAAATTTTTTAAGTGAAGATACTTAGGAAAGAAAATGATGGATTTGCTCAACTTTTAACAAGATGAATGGTAAAAGGGGAGACTTAAGAAGATGATGATTAATGTAAAATCTTAACAAAAAGTGTGTTAAAAGATAAGACATGATAAGGAAGTGAAAGCACTAAAAGAACAAAAAGGTAAAGGTCATCATAAGAAGTGAATAAATGATGATAAAAAGGTCTGAATCTCACAAAAAATGGAGATACAAGACAAGGGGGAAGTGATGGATTAGTGATCTCAAATTAAAACGAAGTGAATGCTTTAATCAGAGAAGTGAAGAAATAATGAGGATGTTGACAATGCAGCAAAATGATTGCGAAGTATGACAACGTAAGATGATAGGAGAAAAAATAGAAGACGTCGTAACTCAACAAAATGGATGTGAAATGCGACGATGTAAGAGTGATGTTGGTGAGAAAATTTCTCGGGGACAAATTGTTGGTTATCTTGCCAATGCTCTGGGAGTCTAGGTCCCTCTACTTAACCGGTGCAGCTGTCGTACATGCATGCGCAAGTAAATTGTGAGTTTTATCCTGGTGGCCTTTCGGCCGGGGATCCAACAGGGCACTCCACTGACCCTGTGGAAAATACTTGCAGGTATCTGCAAGGGAAGAATTTTCTACGAAGACGAGAAAGGGGAGTGAGAATATTTAGAAAGGAGAAACTAATGTTGCAAGTAGAAAATCAGAGACTTGCACACACTAGCCAGAAGTTTCATTACATGCACTTGTATTTCAGAAGAAAACAAATCTACAAAACAACAACAAGACTAAATAGAGCTTAATGAACACAAAGTACCAATAAACTCCTCAATCAAAGAGGCTAAAATTCCTTCTTCCTTTATTGAAGCTCAAGAAGAATTTGTACATAGTGTGGGAAGTATAAGACATTTTTTAGTGGGAGAAATGGAAGAAACTTGCTATCTCTTGCTCTCTTCACAAGGATATCTCTCTCATGAATTCACAAAAAATAGCTCCAACATCTAAGAATTTTTAGAAGACAAAATTAAGAAGACCCTCAAATGAGGAGCTTGCTACAATTTATAGAAGAGGAGGCAACTCTTCATCTTCCCAGTGACTTTTCAAATACCTTAATATGACTTAAGACTATTCATATTCCACTTTAAATATTTAAGTCCCTTTTATAATAGCAAGGTGACTTAAAGTTACATTATATTTCTAAAGTCACTTAAGTCATATTAAAAAGTGCAACCCTCAATGCAAAAATATAACATTGAAGAGAGAGAGTGTCACATGAGAAGAGAAGAGAGAGAGAGAAGAAGAAGAGAAGAAGAAGAAGAAGAATTATGCTGAAGGATGAGTTACTGCGGTGGACTTGGCTCTGCTCTCTGACTACTCTCCACTTGTGATCCTGAGAAGGATTCTATCTTTCCAAGCTCTTGTTTGAAATGGGCCACTACTGGTTCTACTTTGTTGGCATGAGGGATGCGAATGCAGCTCAAGGTTTCAGTCCATCCATCAGTCACACTGTTGATGTCCTTGCACTTCCCGAACCAAGATGAATGCTTTTCTGTGATAAGTGCAATGGAGGCTCAGATCTCTGAGAAGAAGTTGAGAGTATCCTTAGTGAAGGACAATGGGTTTCCCACCCCTTTCTTGACATATTCCTCGAAAGGGCCGATCAACTTCATCAATAGTTGTGTGTTCACTCATTGCGGGTACTCCAAGTTTCTGAACTTTCTGATTTATACTATCCTGCAGCTTGTATGTTTGTTCTTCTTTCTCCTCTAGCTCTGTGAAGGCCCGATTGATTGCTTCAAATCTGATTGCCAAGGCCCTCACCCATACATGTGTCAAGTCTTCTGCAGGAGTTTCAAAAACCTTCTTATCGATCAACTCCTGATGATGGGTGTTGCTCATCTCACTCACTACTGGTCCCAGAGGTTCCCAGTAATCTCTTTCTTTCTCCACATCCTCTTTGAGTGCTCGCATTTTGTTGGTTGTTGCGCACATGTACGCAAAGATCTTGACTACCTCTTGGAGTGTTGACTTCCCTTTTTCAGATATTGAGTCGATCCATTCATTGTTTTCTCGCCCCTGCATCATGAGCTCATGTGTTCTTCTAATGGATTTTGGATCGAAGCTACTGATGGGTACCACTTTCTCAATAGGAAGTGTTGTAGTGCTTGGTTCCACCAGGTGTTGCACATAAGATGAAAGAGTTTGTACTTGTTCCTCTAGTACCTCAATCTTCTCTTTATATTCTTTATTCCTTGCCACCATGCGAGCAGAAGATTGTTGATATATGTGTAAATCTCCCTCATGAGTAGTTGGTCCCAATTGGATGTGCTCATCTTGTAGTTGGTTGGTGTCATCTCATCCACTGGCTTGATTACTTTTGGCTGAGCTACTTTGATGTACTGATTACCTGTCTCCCCACTATAGAATCGTGAGGCCATTTGTGTGATCTTTCTTGACCTTTTTTCTTTAGCCAATGAGACAATCTGATAGATCGGGGGCTACTACTTGTTGCACAGTGTGAGTGTCGAGGATGACCATTTCCTGCATCCATGGAAACATCTCACCAGATTCAGGCTCAATGATGGGTGCATCAACCATTCTTTGTTCTAGTGGAGGGGGAAAGTCCTGAATGAGAGGGGCGTTGGTGTCAACAACAGGAAAGACCTCTTGTAGTGGTTTGAAGACTAGATCATGAGTCATATACTCCTCATTCGCCTGTGCATCTGCTGTTGGATTTTCTATTTGCATTACTGAGATCACGTCTTCCTCCTATGATGATGCCAATGAACCTTCTTCTTCCCTAAATTTCTTGGGTGTCTTCTCGTGGGGAGAAGTTTCCAATTCCATGGCCTTCCTTTTTGAACTCACTCTAGAGTGTTTAGAGCTGGAAGTCACCTCTACCACTTTTGAAGATGAATGATGTGAAGCTTGCTTCTGGCTTGGAGAAATTCCTCGTGACCGAATGATCATAGTCCTCTTCTTCTGAAACCAGTTCCTCATTCTCCTCACCACCTTTTCAGTCCACTCCAATATATCTCCTGATTCACGAACATGCCAGTTGATTTGGGGCATTGGGGACATCTTGACTACTACGTACTCAGGATCATACATCTCTGTCCCATCATCATGCAAGATGTCTTCATACCAAGAGAACTTGAATTTCTTCATCTCACTGATTGTCATCCTCATGTGGTCCTTTTCACGTACTTCGAACTCATCAATACAGTTGGCCCAGTAGTCCTCAACTTGTGGCTCATGTTGCAATTCTGGGACATAGAATGAGTTGGGATCTTCTCAGATGTCAAAGTTGGGCCTGGTGATGTAGGAATGCAAAGTCAAATGTGTGAAAGTGGCCTCCAGGTGAGATGCGTCATTTGAGATTTTACACGTGAACTCCCCTAGAGATATAGGGAATGAAATCAATTTCTTTCTCCTACTTCTGAGCTTGTTATTCACTTGAGTGATCTTCCTGCAGAGCTCAAACAATACAATCTAGTCACTGAGGTACTTAGGTAGTTTCAGTGGAGCTTGGTCGAAGCCAGTGACTCGTATGTAGGAGAATGTTGAGAATTGTATGAAGTACGAGCCATATTCCTTAATCAGGGATGCCACTTTTGGTGACATCCTAGCTTCAAGATCCCCTTCTAAGCTTTGGACCATGTACATAGTGAATGCATCATTCACATGAGTGAAATGCCTATTTCTCTCCTCCATTACCAATTGTGGAAGTTTCTCGAATGCAGGTACCTTGGCAGTAATGTTCTGCGTGAGAGCCAATCCTTTGAATGATCTCGAGCTTGCAAGGAGATAGACTAGGTAAGAAGTCATGTGGAACTTCTTTGTCATGGGCACTTGGAGCAGTTGTAGATGGAGATTGTCACTGATGATCTGCCCCCAGTCAATTCTCTACCTTCCTTCTGTCAGTGTCAGGATGAAAAGGCCCATCCAGTCTTGGAAGTCTCTCGTGCTTGCTTCACCCATAACTCTACTGAGGAGAGTGATGACATCAGAATACCCTTCTCAGAACTCACACCTTGGAAGATTCTTGGGCATCCTAGAGGGATTTCTTCCTATTTTCAACCATGAGCCGAGTGCTACTCCTTGGACATATGAATCCATTGTTTCCCAATCATGCATGACCCTGTCCTTTGAGATGATGACCATGCTGGGGGATGTCGGTATCTACAGAGAGAGTGAAATGGTCCTAGGGCTGATGACCACCATCATTGTACCATTGTCAGCTCAGATGGTTCGTGTCTCAGGCTCGTAGTGGAAAGAGAAGGCTAGGACTAACTCGAGACTCTGCACAGACACTGGGTGTCCTGTAGTGGTGAACAAGCCACTTGTGAATATCTGGTCTTCAATCCTCCTTCGGTCCTTGGAGGCCATGCGAGTCTTAAGGTCATTCAGGTCCATGTACAAGACATTGTTGTCTTCCACATCATACTCGCAGGTGAAGGGTTGTGTCGGCTTCTGACCCATCCACTTCAGCTTCATGTCTCCCTTAGAAAAAGTAACTTACTATTTTTAGTAAGTGTGAAAAATCAAGTCCCTGATCTTCAACTGGATGTTGCGGCTCAGTTTTCCTCTTTCTCCCTGTGTTCCTCATTCCTTCTGGATCAAATTTCTATTTTTAGCAGGTGCTCGAGGGCCCACTTACTATTTTTAGTAAGTGCCAAAAATGTTTCCGTTCTGGTGAATTCTCAGTTGTAGTGCACCTCCAATGTCTTTGTCTCCTTCGCAGGTTCTTCTGTCGATGACTTTCCTGAAATAGCAGTTCCTATGTAGTAGACCTACTATTTTTAGAAAGTTGGCTTCTGGGAGTCGGATTGACGTGGAACAAATTTTTTTGATATGGTTTTTTTCCCAATATCACCCCTCTAAAATTTTGGGCCCGCCCGCTTAATAGTCCAGGAGATTTTAAAGTTTTAATTTTTGGACCTGACAGTGCTTCTAGATGTGGCAACCATTAATGGACCTCAAAATTGCAGGTCTGGTTTTCTCCTCCATTTGTGAATAAAATTATATTTTTGATGTGGGTTTTTTCTTCTGGTGCTTCACGTGCGATCTTACTTCAATCTGACAACCGGTTTGACGGGAAATCCCACTTCTTTCTTTGTTGAGCCGGAAAGGAGATTTCTTCATTGTGAATGCTCTGTCACACGAGAGGAGAGTTTGAGGTTATGTTTTTTATGGTCTTGGATAGAGGAATAAATAGAAGTAAATGGTTCATTGATTCATGCACTGGTTTGTAGGATTTGTTCAGATTTCCATTTTTTGGCTATGGAGATTTTACTGTTCTCTTCTTCGTTGTTCTTCGTTTCTCCTTCTTAGCTTGATGAGAATTCCTTCTGAGACCTACGTATTCCATGGGAAAGGTATTTCAGTTCCTTGGTTGATCTGGTCTGATTTTTTTGCAATGGCAGAGTGATGGAAGAAAGTTGCAGAGGAAGGATGAAGATTGTCTGTGCACGGGAGTGGAAGCAGCTGGAAGCACTAGAAGCTGAGCGACAGTTAGATTTTTTAAATTTTGAATGCATGGAGGGAGAAGCTTGGGTTCAATTTTTCATGTTTTATGTCCCTAACCTTAGGGATGTGAGGGACATCAAATTCCATGGTGGTCAAGAGGATGACATGTGGCGGTGATCCGACGACAGGGAATGAAGGTGAGAAAAGCTGCTTTAAAGCACTGAGGAGCTGAAAGTTGGTCACATGGATGTCCAAAAAATTCCCCATAGTGGGCTTGATGGGAAAATTTTTCCATGCTTGATTCCAAAAGACTCCCTTGACCTTAGGGACATGAGGGACATCAATTTCCACGGTGGTCCTAGAGCTGACACGTGGCACTTGATCTGACGACAGGGAATGGATGCTCCAAAAATGCACCTGGGGGCTGAAAGTTGGTCACGTGGGTGACCAAAAGACTCCCCATAGGGGATTAGGGCACATTTTTCCATGTATTTATTTCCCTGACCTCAGGGACATGAGGGACATCAATTTCCACGGTGGTCCTGGAGCTGACACGTGGTGCTTGATCCGATGACAGGGAATGGATGCTCCAAAAATGCACCTGGGGGCTGAACTGTCAAGTCTGGAGGTCATATGAGGGTCCCAGAGGTCACATGGGGGCTGGGAAAATTTTTCCAAGGTTTTGTACCTAACCTCAGGGACGTCGGGGACATGAAATCCCGCTAGGCTCCTGGTGCTGACACGTGTCCTCCCAAAAATGACTAAGTCCTGAACTGCCTTTGAGAGGGTAACTTGGAACGATGATAACTTGAGCTCCCGGTGGAATTTATTGGTGAAATTTTATATGATCCTGACTGGAAATGGAATTTTGGATCCAATGGTGGGGGTCTCATGTCTTTATTCAACCATATGATCCCTAAAAATTAGATTTTTGATTTGAGACTCCACTTGTGCCTGAGAAAAACTACCTTCCAATCCTATGCGCCAAGGTGTTGTGAAAAATATGATTTCACCATCATGTAGGTATTGGAATCCTCTTTCCTTTGATGTTTTTTTTACTTCTAACTCCATCTAGAGCTCCCAGAATCTTCTTCTGAAGCCCAACAGTTGTTTTAGGCCTGTGTACTGCCTAGGCTTGTGAACCCTTGTTTTTTACTCAGACTGCTCCAAGTCTTTCAAAACTTCCCCAAACCTTCCAAAATAATTTCCATGATGTTCTAAGGTCTTCAATTCACCTCCATGTTGAATTTTTCCCTTCATTCCACTCCAGGGGGTTTGATCCAGTCCTGGGAAGGCCAACGATAGCCCTTCCCAATACTGCTAGAAGATAGCATCTTTTCAGAACTCCCTAAAATCACCTAGGGGGAATGAATAGACTTTCCTAAATCACCTAGGGGACCAATTTGACATCAAATAGTGGGTGACCAGACTAATGGATTTGACCTGGGGTGCCTAGGAATGATAAAACATGAAAAATTTGGCACAGGGGTATAGTTGTCATGCTTGGAAGGCTTGGACAAGGCATGGCTTCCTAGGTGGCTCTCTCAACTAGGTGTCAGTAGTATATCTGAGTGAACACGATGCTATTGCTAGCTGACGGCTTTACTTTACCCCCTTTGAAACCCTGAGTAAAGATCTTGCTTAGAATGAATCACACTGGGGTCGCCACTAAGGATATCCGTGACTCTAACTCACAAAGGCTTTACTAGTCAGGTAGGAGAAAAGGTTCTCGTTTCATCCCCCAGCTCCCTCAAGGTGTGGACTAATTTGGGATTCCTACAACCACCCCCTTTGTTGCAGCTTAAGGCTTATGCCAAGGGGGTTATGTTCTAGTTAAGCAGTCGAGCTGTAGTTCTTAACCGAACCTATAAATCAAGTGTTTTGAATGTGGTTTTTTTTATCTTTTGATTTAGGTGTGGTTTGGTTGAACTCCTTTGGAAACCTACAGTTAGTATTTTTTTAAATTTTTAGCCACCTTATGAGAGCGGGCCCTGAAAACAATGATTAGAAAGTTTTCCAGAATGAGGTAAAAATAAAAAAGCAAATAAACAAGATGATAGAAGCGAACCCACGTTTCTAATTTCCAAGATCACTTAAAAATTGTGAGGAAAGAGCATACGTGTGGGTTGGCTTTGGTTAAGTGAAACATTAATTCCCGAAAAACAAAAAAAAGAAAGAGATGACCACATTTCTAATTCCCAAGATCGCTTAAAAAAGCATGAGGGAAGAGCATACGCGGGATCGATCCGTGAATAGTTGCAGAAAAACAAAAGAAAATGACAAAGGATAAGCATGCAAAAAATATGAGAAAATGTTATTCCAGTTTGCAAAATCCATTAAACACGTATGAGAAAGGTGTTAAAAGCATAGAAAATTAGACCGAAACATCTAATAACGCTAAAATGGCTACTGTCACGATTAGGCCATACAAGGCAAAGTGTTTGAAAAAAGGAGAAATCGAGTGGATGGTTGGATAAAATGTCCATTTAGAAGCGAAAATAAAAGTGGAGTGGAAACGCCAGAGAGCCCTGTAAAAAACAAGATGCACTATTAGTCGTGTTTATGAAAAACGGCGAAAAAGTGATGGAAAGGTCGTAATTTAACTAAAAAGGCCTAATTAAATAAAACAAACAAATGAAGTAAACTAGCAAATTAATTAATAAAATAAACAAAGGAAATAATTAGATAAACAAAGGAAATAAACTAATTAAGAAAAATATAAACTAAACTCAATTAAAATAAGAAGAGATTAAAGAATAAACTTAACTAAACTCTACTTAACTGAACCTAAAACTACAAACACAACCTAAAATAAACGTAACCTAAAACTTAACTTAAAACTATAAACATAGAAAATATAACCTAAAAAGTCTAATGTATAGGAAATTGGATTGTTGTTGGTGTGTGCAGGTTAGAGTGAGCTGCGAGATAGAAGCCTTGAGTGGGCAAGTCAACAACAAGTAGGGCGATGGCTCGGTCGAAGTGGGGAAGGGAGTGGGCAAGTCGACTTGTGCCGGTGGGGTGGAAGCTTTGGAGGGCTCGGTCAGGGCAGGGGCACACGAGATGTGGAGGGAAGGGTCAAGAGTTGTAGGTTGGGAGGGAGCTCGGCAGGGCAGGGTTGACACGGAAAGGTGAGGTAGGATAGGATTGTGCAAGGTAGAGGTGTGGAGGGAGGGCGAGTTGAGTTGTAGGGTCATCGAGGGTAGGCATTAAGGTGGGAACGTGGGGATGAGTAGAAGCAAGAGGGCTCGGTGAGCTGAGCTTGCCGAATAGAGATTTGCGGGTCTGTGAGAGGGAACGAGGCTCAGGGTGGGGATGGGTAGGTCGGAGGGGTAAGGTAGCTCAAAGGTTGTGAGGGAGTTGGGTGGCGGGAGAGTTAGGTCGAAGCTAGGTAGGGTGTTGGGTAGAGCGGTGAGGTGGGAAGGGAGATGGCTCGGCCGAGCTGGCCGAATCGAGTAGGGAGGGGAGGGGGTAGGGTTCTAGGTTAGGGTTAGATTTTTTTTTTGTTATTGGATTTTATGTTTTTTCTTTAGAAAATCTAATTTAGAAAATTGAAAATCTAACAAAAAAAATCTAACTGTATATATATTTTATTTTGGAGGTTGTGCAGAAAGTGCAGAAAAGAAACCAAGAGCATAAATGTACACCAAAAGAAAACAACAATGTAGAAATTGATAAACGAAAAAGAGAAACCGCTTGTAGCAAAATCACAACTCCTTTCTACACATGTAAAACAATAAAAAATGGTAACTTCCCAATTCACTTGTGAAAGCTGCACACAAAAAAGAAGATTTTTGTGAAATAAATAAAACACAGGAATAAGAAAGAAAACTAAAAACGAAAGGAAATAAGGTGCGGGGACCCACCGAGCGTGCCAAAATGTATGCAGAGAAAATCACCTGAGAATGAAAGATAAACAAAACATGCAAACCTTTCCAGTAACCTTTTATGCAAACCTCAAATAAGTGTCTCCTATGAAACCTTGCAAGATGGTAGTCAGAGATGATTTGTGGATGCTCTTGAGTGCTCTTCAAGATTTGAATGCAAATGCTTCATACACAGTTCAACAGAGTTTTTGTATGTCAGATTCAAGAGGATTTGAAAATAAGGTAAGCGTGTAATTTATAGAAGCAGAAGGCAGTTGAAATCAGTTGCACACGGATAAATGAATATGCTAAAATAGCATTGTGGGTAGTTACAATAGTGTCAGGGGCAGTAAATGGATTAATTATAACAAGTTGCATCCGAAAAGGTGGTTGTACGTGCATTTTAATTTCCCCCACCTTTCTAGGATTCTAGAAGTGCAGTTACCTAGGATAAGTATAGGGAGTCCAAGTGGAGTCTAAGTGGAGTCTAGGTGGATGTTGATCAAGTGGCAAATGACTAGGATGTGCACACACTTAATTAATTAATTATTTAATTAATAAATAATAATTAACTTATCTAAAGGGGTACTAAGGATACATGGGGTTGATTTAATTAATCCAAAGGGGTATAATGTCTATAAATTAATTAATTAAATCAAATTAATCACAAATGGGTGAATAATAGGGATTACTAGGATAACACTAGGAACAAGTGGAAACAAACGTGTAATTTTGGGGTGTCTACACCTTGTACCTTATATTGAATACAAATTTAATTTATGCATATAAAATAACCACACTTGAATATGTTTGGTAAACTAATATGTTTAGTCTTTCTCGGACATGTTCTACAATCCACTACTTATCTCCAAGTTTGATAGTGTTACAAATCATATGTTTCAAAACATAGTTATTTCTAATGTATGTAAGCACACGAGCACAATGAGAGAAAGAAGGAAAAACATTTGGATATGTTTCAATTTATCATGGAGATTGTCAAAACAATAACAAGATGGATGATGCCTAAAAGAAATGTGATGCATCCCCAGACATCCAAAATATCATTAAGGATGCCCTTGAAGAATAACACAAACTATTTGTTTGATTACATGAGTTGATGTTTCAGCTCACATCAAAGATCACATCCTCTTCTTTCTTATAGCTTGATCATGAGTAGTTTCAACATCATACCTCTTTTAAGGTCCAAGTGGATCTCAATGTCCAAGTGTTAGGAGGAAAGGATAATGTTACAAAATTGGATAAGTGGATTTCCTAGCTTGAGGCATACTTATCTGTTAGCCACTTTGGTGATGAATATAAAATCACCTTTGCAACATTCAAGATGAATGTTTCAACATCCCGCTAGTGGAAATTATACAACACATAATGTGAGAAGGTATATTATGCCATTTAGACTTAAGATGAATACAATACAAATTTATACAAGGAATTGTGCCCACTCAAACACTATGATGATGAGTACATAAAATTCTAGTAGAACTTCAACAATATAAAGAGAAGTATTTGAAATACTGTATCAATGAGTTCCTTGGCTATGTTGCATGGTTGTGTGAGGACATCATGGAGTAGTATAAGGTTTTGAAGTACATTAGTGAACTCTCACCTTACATTTATGTGAAGATGGATTTGTTAGTGCTCAAAAGTTACACCCTTTGCATGATAATGAATGGATAACATAACTTCTGGCTGACATGGGATTTTATCCAAGTGTGGGACCTTGTAAAGTGAGAAAAACCTCCAGAGAAGGTTGGTTCCTTCTGTCTTATCCCACTACAAACTAACATATAACTTCAAAATGTAACTAAAAAAAGTCTAAACTACAAATTTGTAGGAACTAGGTTTGAAAAGATAGAAAAATGCAAAAAATGAAAGGGGTGATGTACCAAAGCTAAAACAGGGTTCAAATTTGACCTGTAGAGACACAAATGCAACCACATATGTAAGAATCAAAGGGAAATACAGAGTTTTATAAGATACAAGTGACTCAGTGTTCATTCGGGCATGCATGTGTACTCTGGCACTATCTATATATTCCATTCCAGAGGGGACAAGACCCAGATAGAGAGAGATATAGGCAGGCCTGGGGCACCCATATAGATAGATAGATAGAGAGATAGAGAGATAGACTCAAAATAGAGTAAGAGGGAAGAGATTTACATCAAATACATTATATTTAAAGGAATAAACCACAATTGCATATCATTAAAACATTTCCACTTGCATTTATAGATCAGAGGTTTACAAAACTTACAAAATATGCAGTTACATAGTTTTGAAGGTGTGGAAATGTAAAACTCCAAGGGATACTTCCAAATCATGCAGAGAAGAACCCTTTTCCCATGCATAAGCGCTTACATATATATAAAATGAGAGAGAGGGAGAGAAAGGGGCGACCAAACAACCATAAATGGCCCATTTCCACCTACTGCAGGACCAAATGACATCATTCTTGTAGTTTTGAGCATGGACATCCTTCCCTTCCTCGTGTACTCGCCATTAGAGCAATTGGACAAGTTATGAATGACATTCATTAATAAATCCTGGTAGTTGAAGTGGTTAAATGCCTGAAGATTGAAAAAAACTACATTATCTCCCCCAAAAACCATGTTTTGGGCCCAAGCAAAGTTTTGGAAAATAGGCAAAATATTCCTTTTGTGCCCCCAATTATTGCTTTAATTTTTTGTCCTTTGGGTGGAGTTATCAGATTCTCAGGGAAGTGAGAGAATTGTGGAAAAATTCTATTGGTGCCCATTTGGCCCGACAAACCCAACTGCATTAACTTGGTAGAGAAGGTGGAGGTTTGGTGAAGGATTGGAACGTGGGAACAATTCCCATTATTCCCACGGTTCCCATTTTAATTGTTATTACTTTACCATTTTTCTCCCCCCTCTTATCTGTGTTGTCGAATAATTGGTGAAATTTGGGTACGTGGGAACAATTCCCACTATTCCCATAGTGCCTGACATAACCAATTTGCTCGCATTGTAATGCCCCTTGCCTGTTTCTTCTTTGACGAATCGTGTAGAATTTTAGGAACTCCAGAATGTTCTGATTGTGCCAATTCACCCTGACTTTATTGATTTAAACCCTTTTCTCTTCCTTAGCAGTAAGTTTGGGCCTTCGATGAAGTTGTGGAACAAAAGAAGAGTTTCATTGGTGTCGATGATGTCTAGTTTACCCCATTTAACTGCCATGTTAACCATTGCAGGAAATTGGGGAAGTAATGGAAGGTAAGAATTATTCTATTTGTGCCCTTAGTGCCCAATATTGCTAACTTAACTGATTTAACCCTTTGCAAGAAGCTTCGTCTGGGTGGCGAGGAACTTATGGAACTAGAGAACTATTCCCTCAATTCTAAAAATGTTTGATTTAACGAAACAAATGGAGTTTTTGCTTGAAAGGAACTTAGGGAACTAGAGAATTGTTTCCTCAGTTCTAAAAATGTTTGATTTAGCCGAACAAATAGATTTTTTTTCCTGAAAATGACTAAGTCTCTACTCTCCTTCTTGCTTAACATTGAAACTCTCGCCCCATGTCTTGTCAAATCACCAAAATTGCCTGGGTGGTTTTGAGATAGCAATATGGCAATTCAACGGGGCTATCTGCTTGTTAGATGGAAGATCAATGTCCTTTTGAGCATCCATTGGGCATGGAGTTAAGCCTGAAAACTGGAAAACTGATCAAAACCTGAAATTTTTACCCCATGAACTTGCATATTCTTTCTCTTGAAATATGATTTCTTGGTTTTTCTGAATATGACTTGCAATTTTTCATAAAACATTATAATTTTCCAAGGAAGGAGCATGGATAATTCTGATTTGCACTTGATATGGTCTTTAATGAGAGCGGAAAACTATCTTAAAATTGGTTTCCCTCCCCATTGCTCAAAGTACCAGCTGAAAAAAGGATGAGTGCCTCCTTAAGTTGTTTTGAATTTGGTTTTAGAGTTGATGAAGCTCGTCTTTGACACTTTGAGGATCCTCCTCATACTTTAGAGCAAACATCACAAATTGCAACTCCCCTTTTTATCTCTAGACTAGTTGGATATCTCATTGGGCAAGCCTCTAAACGGTTTGGATGATTTACATGATTTTCCCATCTTCGTTTGCATGTAACTCCATGAATGGAGCTATTATAAGCACTTACCTCATCATGATGGATGTTTACAAACTTATTTGAACCTTGTTTTACTTCTACAAACAACTCTAAAATTGAAAAATGCCACTCGAGAACAAAAAGAACATTGTACAAAGCACTTAGGGAAATGAAAACTATACTACCAGTAAGATAATGTGTTGAAGAGCACTTAGAGGAAGGTGAAAATAATCTAATATGTATAAGGTAGAATATTTTATTTAGAAGTAATGTTTGAGATAGATCTCATTAATCGAGATCATAAGCTCTTCTCCATCCAACTTTGACAATTGGAAATCATTGTTCGATTTTCAACTGGAGATCACATAAGGGCCACTCTATATTGTATCAAAATTTGAGTATTTACTCAACTAGGCTCTATCTTGATCTCATTTAAGCATAATGTATCCTTCTTGAAAACTCATAGCCGCTACTTTATTCTCAAATTACTTGTTAATCTAGGCTTGATACTTTTACATTGTTTACACTGATTGATCCCTTAACTCTTCTAATAACATGAGATTTACATATCTAACCTCCATGGCCTCAACATCAAACATTTCTAGCTGTTTGATGAGATCTAATGCTAGAAATTTAAGAGATATTGGCAGCCTTGCTTCCTTACCATAAACCAGCTTGTAGGGTGAGTTGCCAATTGACCTTTTGGGGGTGATCCTATTAGCCCATAAGGCTGATTTCAGTCTTGTGTGCCATATTCTTTGATTTTCCTCCAAGGTCCTTATCATCCTTAAAAGGTTCTTATTTA
Source organism: Taxus chinensis (assembly GCA_019776745.2). Classification (NCBI taxonomy): domain Eukaryota; kingdom Viridiplantae; phylum Streptophyta; class Pinopsida; order Cupressales; family Taxaceae; genus Taxus; species Taxus chinensis. The sequence continues at coordinate 646,739,312 of CM034156.1, forward strand.
TTGACTCAACTTTCCCATTTCCTTGGGGGTAATAATTTGAGGATGTGCTCAAGTAGATTTCATTCTTGATAGCCCAACAAAGATCTTTGTGCCAAGGAATGTCAAAGCATTATCAGATACTACTGCAAAAGGAACACTAAACCTTGTCACAATGCCTTCATAAAAGTCTAGGATGTTGGCCTCATTTTCTTCCTTCAAAGCAAGTGCCTCTTTCCATTTGGTGAAGTAATCCATGGCTGTCAAAATCCACTTATTCCCCAAGCTATAATGTGGATTGATTACACCAATGAAATATAACCCCCATTGCATGAATGGATGATCCACTAAGATGGGATGAAGGGGTAGAGATGCTAATCTCTCTTTGCATGTGAAGAAGACACACTTTTTACATTTTTAAACCCATGCATGGCATTCTTTGAAGAAATTGGACCAATAACAACCACCCTTCATGCTCTTAAGAGTTGTTGTCCTTGGAGCAAAGTGCTCTCCGACTTCTTCGTCATGAAACTCATGCAAACCGAAAAAAACCTAAAAAAGCTAAACTATACCCAAAAAACCCTTTAAAAAGCTCAAAAACACACAAATAGAAAAACCAAACCAAACAAAAAGGTACCTATCATCTGTACATTGCCCATTGGTCATTGATACTCACTCATCAAGTCCGCTTGTTGATCTGCAATCCTCACATAGGCCGTCATTCTCTCTAAAGCTCTCCTCTATCTATTGTGCGCCATGAAAATGACTAGTCGTATGGTCCCCGACCCCTTTTATACGGTTTGCGATGCCCTAGACGTACTCCAAATGCCCGTTATCCCACCCTGTTTGTCAGTTTATCCTCCTGTTTCTTCCTACCCTACCTAAAATTTTCCGTCTATCGTAAAAAACTATAAAATCCAAAAAAAATAAAAAGTCATAACAATCCAAAAAAAATTACAAAAACGTAAAAAATTTAAAAAATCATAAAAATTCAAAAACTCATAAAAAACTAAAAACATTGCCTAGACTTTCACATAGTCCAATTTTCTAAATTTTTCATTAAACTCCACTACTTCACCTTCTTCAGTCACCTTTTCTTTTTTCTACATATGAATGTTTGTCTTATTTCTTTTTATTCGATTGATGATATGAGGCCCCTTTTTATTTTTGAACGGTCCAATGATATGAGAACCACTTTTTTTTCATATGTCTAATGATATGAGGACACTGACATTTGGTAAACCAGTTATCACGGTCTTTAGACCTTGGTGAATTTTTCTCTATGCCACACCAATACCAATGCTAATGATGAGAATGTGGATAGTTCATGACAAAAATCACCGCCTTTAATCATCATCCACTACTAATTATTTACTACCATTTGTTACTCTAAATATTATTAACCCCATCCACGCAATCAACCACTCCAGCCGACGTCCAATTGATCTTTTAATCCAAACCAAGAGTGCAAGATGTGTGTGGTGCAATGACACTAAAATCAATAACATCAAGTTGACGACTAACCAATATTTGACATCCAATCTCCTAATCAACCAATCCTAACCCCCTTTCATATATCATTGATAGGGGCATCCCCTCCAATTCCTTTACCTTTCTCTTCCCGACTGGTGCATCCTATCAATCAAATTAAGTCAATCCATTCATATAGGTTCCTCCTCTTGACTTATAAATCCAATTTAGCCCTCATTCACTGGGACATCTACTCATTTGGCCAACTTGGTTGGGGCATCTTCTCGTAATTTCTTCTAATCTCAACACTTCTCACATGCTTCTCCTAACATGACTTTCTGTTCATTTCGAGTGGTCACCTGACTCATTTCCTCCCTATCCGTCCTCTCGAGGGGGCATCACCCTTGTTATCTATCCTAACAATCTCTTCTTCTTTGAACGGTCAAAGTGCTTTGTAACAACCCTTCAAAGAGGGGCAAAATGTAGACACCTAAAATGCCGACATAATTAAAAAATAAACTATATATATATATATATATATATATATATATATATATATATATTATTAGTAAATAGTTTTTTGAAAGGGACTATACCCTTGTATACAAAGAGGGCCTAGAAGCCAGAATAGGAATGAAAATCATTACAAAAAGGATCAAGATTCAGATAAGACATAAAAACCCAAGGTAACCAAAGAGAAGTTACCCCAAAACATCAAACCAATTCGAACACTGCAGAAGAGCAGCCAAAACACAACAAAAAAATAGCAAAAAACACGAAGGAAGGCAGCAAGAGTAGCGCAGATCCACAATTACTTCTTGGCAGCTTTGGTGATTCTGGATTTAATAGTCTGCCAAGAGGTGAACATAGCCAATGTCGTCATATGAGTAGAGTCAGAAATATCCAGTTGTTGAATGGTCTGTTTGCTTTCCTTTTCCGTGCCCCAAAGAGTTGCTGGTATTCCACTGAGATTAGAGACGCTGCAGACATGCTGCTCAATAAATTCTTCGATTGCACTAAATATAGCCATATTATGGTCATGGCGAGTCTTGGCTTTCCCTAGACGGTTGTCCAGGGAGTTCAGTTTTTTGTAGATATCCTCAACCTGTTTATTGTCAATATCAACCTCCTCCTCCTTCTTCCTCTTACCTTTTTGCTTAGCCAAGTTTTTAACTTCTTCTTTCAACAGCAACATGTTTGTTTCTAAGGCTTCCAACCTTTTTGTGGAGCTCTCAGTGTGTGCCTCCTGTGAACTAGTGCTGCTAATATGAAGGAGATTATGAGCAACCTCCAAGTCCTGAGGAACGTTCCCCGAAACAGGGGTATCCAGGTTCAGTTTTTTAGAAGACCTAGTTATAGGTCTGGTCGAAGTGGAGGTGAAGGGGGTGGGAGCAGAGGTGGGGGGGATGACAGGGGGAGCTGAGAAGGAAGGCAAAGGGGTAGCAGCAGTGGTGATGGGGATAGAAGGAGAAGAGATGGGGGTAGTGGCAGTGGTGAGGGGAAAAGATGGAACAGAGATGGGGGAAGTTGGAATGTCAGGAAACTTAAGAAGACAAAGTTTATGCAACAAGAAGATGAGACCTTGATGCAGAGGGACCACATGAGTATGATTTTGGAACTCCAAAATGGAGCGCTCAAGAGAATTAAGCAGATAATGAGGGAAACATACCGTGAAACTTCTGCGGAAGTGATTGAGGAACACAAGATGTTTTAAGGGCACTGTGATGAATCTCCCCTCCAAAGAGATGTATCGCACCATCATACGGGTGACCTCGTCAAAAGGTAGAGGGATAGAGCTGACCTACAAACCCACCATGACGAAGACCAGTTTCTCATTACCCTCAACAAATTTCCTCTCCTCAGCAGCCTTGTCAATCCTTTTATTAAAAAAGTGGTACCCATCCATTCCAAGGCCTGTTGCTTCAGCTATTAACTCTTCATTGATCAAAATTTTCTATCCGCCATATTCAACTTTGTGATCCTTCCAATCCTTCACAAATTACATGGAAATGCTTTGGTCGTGACCCTGTATCTTCTCAATAAAATTTGTGATGCCTCCCTGGTTGAGAAGATTCCAAAGCTCTTCATTATTCTTCCACTCCAGGTCCTCGCTGGGCTCGATCTGACAAGGGGCTCCTCCCATTTTCACCGTGCTTAAGTGATTGAAAGTATAATCTTCAAAATCCCTATGAGGAATTCTATAATAGATGCAGTTTCCAATCCACCTTTCTCTATTTTTTCTCACGTGATGGGAATGATGAATAGTGTAGCCGTTGCTGTCATAACATTTCCCACGAATGCCTGCGTGAATGCTGCTATGTACCTGGGAAATCTTACATGTGTGAACTTCAACCCCCTTAGAAACCCACTCCAGATCATCATCATCCTTACTACGGACTTGAAAATCTGTAAAAACCTATTTAAAAGCTGTTATAGGCATAATATTTCCCACATGTGTGGCTTTAATCTTCATATAAATCCACTTTAAGTCATCATTATGCTTTCTATATCCTTGATTGCCCGTCAAGATCTGCTTGAGTGTTGTTTTAAACTTATCAGCACGTGTGAAAGTCTTATTCTTAAAGACCCACTCCAAATGCTCATTTATCTTACCCCGAATTTGCATGCTCATAAGTATCCACTTGTATGCTGTTTTGAATCTACTCAGGAATGTGATCACTATTATCCCAAATAATGTGATTAACATTTATGCCATAGTTAGCCAATGCATCTGCCACCTTGTTACCCTCCCGGTAAGTATGCTTGATCCAAATATTATTGAAGGTTTGGCAAATACTTATGGATTCCAAGATGAAGTCCTTGATGTTCCAACTTGGAGGTGAACACTGATTAAGATGATTAATGATATTAAGCGAGTCTCCTTCCAGAATGAGATTTTGGATATTATGAGTCTGAGCAATTCTAAGGCCCCATAAAGCGGATAATGCTTCAGCAAAATGATTAGTTTGTATTCCCATTTTACCAGCATAAGCAGCAACCAAACTACCTTTATGATCCCAGATCACTCCTCCCCCAGCTGCAATTCCAGGGTTACCCTTAGAGGCCCCATCAAAGTTCAACTTATACCAGTTGAGATCAGGAGGATGCCAATGTATCAAAGATCTATCAATATTATTACTGGAATTATTTCGGATATTGTCAGCTCCAATCTGCCATTGGGACAAGATATGCTCTTCATTTTCTGGATAACTCTTGTTCTTGGGGGGTTTAAATCTAGCAATATTCTCTTTAATAGCATTAGAAATTTTCCCAATACTGAGCTTATAATTCTGTTTACTATTTCTAAAGATGATATCATTTCTATCTTTCCATATCCTCCAAATAACATGAGGCATTACCAAATTCCAGAGCCTTCTCACAACACAATGTTTATAGGGTGGGCTCCATTGGGTCCAGAGCTGACTGAAGTCCTTCGGAACCACCCAGGAAGCTTTAAAATTAGAGAGGGAAAAACTCCACATTTTGGTAGCATATTCACAATGGATAAACAAATGACTGATATCCTCAGAGTCTTTTTTACACAGATGACATCTATTAGGCATTATGAAACCTTTTCTTATCAGGTTGTCAGTGGTAAGAATTCTGCCCCTGAGAGCAAGCCAAAAGAAAAAGTTAATTTTAGGTGTTAGCTCAGTCATCCAAATTCTACTCCATTTAAACTCAGTTTGACTATTGTCGAAGAAAGTATTATAACCAGTTTTAACAGAGTAGTCCCCATCAATAGAATTGCTCCAGACCAATTCATCCTTAACTTCCAGCTGACTTAAGGGGATAAGGTCCAACTGATCTTGTAGGGAGGAAATAGTTTGGATCAGATCATCTCTATCCACAGAAAGTTTTTTCCATTTCTTTTTGTTACCATTTCTTTCAATATAATCCTTGATTCTAGTGCCATACTTGCTTTCAAGACTGTCTTTGACTACACCAAATCTGTCCATAAGGCTGCAATTAAACCAGTTATCGTCCCAGAATTTTATATCACAACCATCTCCCACTTTCCATTTACTTCCTTGTTTGATGAAATTTCTGCTCTTCACTAAATTATTCCAAAAAATGGAACCATAAGGAAGATGCTCATCTTGAAGAAAAGAAAAGACTGCTTGTTGATTAAGGTATTTAGCCTTAATTAATTCTATCCAGGGTTGCTTCTCAGATAGCATTCTCCAGCCCATTTTCACAATAAGAGCCTCATTCATTTTCTTTATGTCTTTTATGCCCAGGCCCCCTATAGATTTTGGAGTACAAACCTTATCCCAAGCAACTAAGTGATATTTAAACTTCTCCTCCATGCCCTGCCATAAGAAGTTTTTCTGAATCCTCTCAATTCTTTCTCTGAAGGTAGAAGGGATCTTATATAGAGACATGATATAGATAGGCAGATTTTGAAGAGTGCTTTTTATGAGCAGGCACTTACCAGCACTAGATAGAATGGCTCCTTTCCATCCAGCCATTTTTTTTTGAAATCTCACCAACAGATCATTCCACACCTTGGTAGAAACTTTTTTAGTGCCAAGAGGGAGTCCTAAGTAAGTGGCTGGAAGTGCACTTATTTTACAGCCCAGAATTTTTGCAATTTTAAGTTGTCTTTCCTCAGGAGTGTTGAAGAAGAAAATGGAGCTTTTATCATAATTGATCTCTTGCCCAGAAGCAGATTCGTAAAGTTGCAGAATAGCCTTGGTAGCCTTAGCTTCAAGGACAGATGCCATTAAAAGAAGGATTGTATCATCCGCAAATTGCTGATGAGAAGTTGCTTGGCTGATGGAAGTGGGCTTTGAACCTTTCAGAAGACCGTCAATAACTGCTTTACCAATTGTTCTACTAAGATTGTCTGCCATAAGAATGAAGAGCAGGGGGGATATGGGGTCCCCTTGTCTTAGCCCTCTGCTGCTTGTGAAAAAGCCCACCAGCTCACCATTAACCACCACTGAGAATCTGACCATAGAGATGCAAGCCTTAATAATTTTTCTGAATTTAGCAGGAAAACCAAATTTAATTAAAACTTTGTCTAGAAAAACCCAAGAGACCTTGTCAAAGGCTTTATTCATATCAAGCTTAAGGACCATATTCACTTTTTTATTATTTTCCATAGAGTGTATGGTCTCATGTACCATAATCACTCCATCTTGGATAATCCTGCCTTTAATGAATCCACTCTGCTGCCTTGAGATTAAATCATTCATAATAAATTGTAGCCTGGTAGCAATGATTTTGGTAAAAATTCTATAGATAACATTCACAAGGCTGATGGGTCTGAAGTCTTTGAAGTCCTTAGCATCCATTTTTTTTGGAGCAAGCACAATGTGGGTGTTATTCAGCTCTTTCAAAAGATCCCCAGTTCTATAGAATTCATTCACCACTCTGAGAAGATCATCCGAACATATTTCCCAAAATTTCTGAAAAAAGTTAATAGAAAAACCATCCGGGCCCGGAGCCTTGTCACCTTCTAAAGTAAACACAACTTTTTGCAGTTCTTCAAGTGTGACAGCTTTAGTGATATCTTTAAATCTCTGCTCCTCAATTTTGCCTTGGGGAATAGCCTCCAACATGAAAGAAATTGCCTCATCAGCAATGATATTCCTCTCATTAAGAAGTTTTTTATAGAAATTGAGAGCTTCCTCTTTGATGTTGTTGGGATCTTTTATAACAGTGCCGTTACTTTTAGCCACTTCCATAATCCTATTACAAGCTCTGTGCTTCAAAGTGGTCATATGAAAAAACTTCATATTTCTATCTCCTCCTTTTAGCCAGATAGCCCTAGATTTTAGTCTCCATAAGGATTCTTCTCTGCTACAAATCGTATGCAGCTCTGAAAGAATATTCTTTTCCTCAGTTTGGTCTTCAAAAGATCTCCCCATTGTATTCATTTTGATTTCCAGATCTTGGAGCTTTTGTTTTAACTTTTTTTTTTCAAACACATTACCAAAAACTCTTTTATTCCAAATTTTAACTTGTTTTTTAACATTTTTGAGCTTCTGAATCAATCTAAATTGAGCAGTGCCTTCACCATTCCAAACCCACCACTCTTTAATTTTGTCATAAATGTCATCATGCTCCATCCACATCTTTTCAAATTTGAATGAGCTTCTGATGGGCTTAGTCCAATTGAGAAGATTTAAGGCAATCGGATTGTGGTCTGATCCAATTCTGGGTAGGGAAGAGAGGTGGAAGTCCTGACTAAGAATCCAACTAGTAGAAATCAGGGCTCTATCCAGTCTAACTTGGATTAGATATTTTCCCAACCTTCTGTTGTTCCAGGTGTATTTATTCCCATGGAGATCCACATCCAAGAGATTAAGATCAGCAACAAAATCTGTAAATTCATCCATACCTGTGGAAAAGCTGGAGATTCCTCCATATTTTTCACCTGGGTTTAGAGGAGAATTAAAGTCACCCATGATAAGCCAGTTGGCTGTAATATGTTGGTTTCTAAAGATCTTAAGATCAGTCCATAGTTTACGTCTCCCACTAACTGTATTAGGGGCATAGATATTAGAAAGGATCCATTCACCATTGTTCTCAATAGCATGAAATTTAATAGCAAGATGATTAGTGCTAGCATTAAGAATCATACCAGTACAGTGTCTTTTATCCCAAAGAGTAGCCAGACCTCCAGAGGCTCCCTGAGAGTCCACCGCAGCCATGTCAGAGTTTTCCCAGAAATTTTTTTTACTAATTTCAAGGATCTTAGCTTTCATCTTAGTTTCCTGCAAAATCAAAATACTAGGACTACTAGAATCCCGTAACTCCTTAATGATTCTCTGTTTGGAGTTTCTGTTTAGCCCTCAGATGTTCCAAGAGATAATCTTCATTTAATAGGAGTGGGAGCTGGGATTGCCTGATGGCTCAATTGACGTTGAGTGCCATCTGCAATGTCTTTCTCTGTTCTCTTGGATCTAAGAGTCTTTTTTGAGGGCCTTCCTCTTTTAGAACTACTTCCAAAATCTACTAGTCTTCTAGCAGAAGATCTAGTAGTTCTGGATGTTGAAGTTTCCCAGTTGTCAATTTTCTTTTTCTTTTCACTGTAGAGCGATTCTGGGATCATTTCAAATCCTTTCATTCTCTTTTTTTTTTTGAAATGACCTCTATGAATCCAGAAGTTAGCTCCTCATCTTCCTTAAATGGCGTTACTTCTCCCTCCTCTTTCTCTCTCTGATTACTGTCAATAAAGTGTAGATCTGCTGATCTGTTGCTGAAGCAAGGAGGTAGATCTACTGATCTGTTGCTGAAGCAAGAGTTTCCCTTTGTGGTTGAGATTTTACTTTCGACCCTTGGAGTGTTTTTCTGTAATGCTTCTTCTGAACCCATGTTGTCCTTCTCCAACATTTCCTCAATGATGCACAGAGAATTATCTATCTCAGCTTCCTTAGTGTCATTTGGAAGTTCCAAAGTCTTGAGCTAGATCCTTAGGAATGATATTTACCTTTACAGTTCCTTCTTGTTCGTCCACCTCCATAGTCACCTTTACTGGATTTTGCATTTCTAAGTCCTCTTTGTTTCTGATTGGTGCTCCATGCAAAGCTTTCCGCTGGGGTTTTTGGACGCCAGACCAGGTGTTTCCTTATAGGAGTTCTAAACCCCCTTTTTTTTCCTTTTTATTGTAGTTCAACTCAGGCTGGTTAGGGGCTTTTTCTTCTCTTCTCTTTCATTGTCACCCTGCTTTCCTTTGTCATTTCTAAATCACCCTCAAGTTGTTCTTTCTTTTTGTGTTTATCCTCCTCTGTAGAGATCTCCTTATTAGGACATTTTTTGGTGAAGTGTCCTATACGATGACATTGCTTACACCTTAAATGAAAGGTTTCAAATTCAATTTTTTGGATCCACATTCCACACTTAGATTTCAAGATGATGTGCTCCGGTAACTCCTGCTCCATTTCAGAAGAAATGCAGAATCAAGCAAAAGCAAGTCTGGATCTGTTTCTCGTGGGTCCATCCAGCCCGATCGGAGCACCTATGGATTTAGCAATGTTTAGCAAGATTTCATCATCCCAAAATTGCAACGGTAGCCTAGGGAGTCTACACCAGATTGGAATGGTGTTTATATTTTCAATGTTCAGGTCAAACCCTGGATACCATTTTTTCAAAAAGAGGCCCATATTACCCAACCACCACGGGCCTCCCAGAAGCACTGATTCCAAATCAGTCTGCTGATTAAATTTTTCCAGAAAAAAACCCCGTGGCATGATGGTAATACTCAGATCCCCCTTAGGTTTCCACTTTCTAAGAGCCCATTTTCTAATAAAATCAATATTAGGTCTGGAGCCTAGAAACTTACCAACAAGAGAAAGATTCGCTTTGTCCAAAGCCCTATTTACGCAGCCATCTGGAACCATTAGACAGGTAGCACCTTCATTGTCATTTTCCCACGTGAACTACCCTCTTTTAGGAGATTGTGGACCCACTTTTCTATTAGGGTTTTGAAGAATCTTATTCCAGGCCAAAGGTGTGGATCCCAACGTGTCCACTTTTTCAGTTTGCAGCTTTTCATCCGTCCGATTCTGGTCAGTAAGCAGCCTCCTCTCAGCTATATTTGGCCTAGATCACAGACATTCTGCAGCCAATACAGCTGAAACCGCACTGACTGTACTTCTGTCGCTATCTCCATCACTCGCTATCTCCATTATAATTAAAAATCCCCTTCTTAACCTCATTTAAACATTTCTAGGAATTTAAAATTCCTACTCACCTACCCACTTACTCTACACCTACCCTACACCTGACATCTCCATGTAATCACATCCCTAATCATAATTAACCTAACCTAATCCTAAGCTAATAAATACCTCTACCTCCAAATATAAAGGCTTCTATTTATATAAGCCTCTCCAAACTTCCCTCCATTAAATTTAAAAATTCAAATGAATGAATTGTAAATTCAATGGAGGCTTCTCACAAATTATAGAATTCTCTAATTCTAGACTCTTTTATCCTCTCACGCAACATCAACCATTGATCCTCATCATACTTGGATCAATCCTCACCCTCCATTTCCTCTCCCTCAAGCTATAAATCAGCATGCCACCCTCCATGGAAACCAACTTTGAAAGATCATAACTAAGTGCTACCAAAATCTCTCAAGAAGCTCTCCAACATCCATCAAGCATCTTCAAGCAAAATATCCAATCTATTAAAGGCAGGTGATGCCCATTTGCGTCCACAAAATCTGAAGCAACCAAGTTCAATCAACTATCTTGATCATAACAAAAGTATCAAGGGAGTTCTTCGTTTGTAAGTGAAGGTATTGCATTCTCTCTCCCTTAATCCATCTTGCTCAATTTGAAGTAGTGCTTAGGAGTGTTAGATTATTAATCAAGTTGTTTTGGTTTCTTGTTTACATTTGTACTAACCACTCTTTTTGGCATCTACACCAAGGATTGAAGGATTTCCATTCTACCAAATTCACTTGTGGTAGGATCTTGGCCTTGTCCCTTATGTTATTGGCATCTTTTGAGAGAGGAACCTTGATGAGTGACTAGGCAACACCTTTTAAACCATTATACACACCGTTGGACCACCTCCCATTTAATACATGGCATCATTTTAATTACATCGCTCCCAATGCAAAAATGCATATTCATTGCAAACATTGACCCAATTTGAGTACACCACGTTATAAATCCTTGGTTTTTTAGTTGTTTTACATGTCTTTTTTAATAATTAGGTGAAGGAGTTGCCCCTATTGGACCGGGGTTATTTCGGCTGACACCGATCACAAAGTGGGATGATTGGGATACATTTTGTAGGGACATTGACAATCCCAATCAATCTTCGCCATCCATGTATGCCTTTTACTTAATTAAAACCACTTACGTTGATGTGGCTCCAGTCTAGTTCATCTCAATCAATATTTAATCCCTTTATGGGTTCCTAACAATCAATCGTTGCCATCCAATAATAGAGCACCATATATGATGGTCGAGATAATTACGTACTATTTTCGAAAAAGGTAAGAAACTTGGTTATTGTTAGATTGTGGGAAAATATCAAAAGGTCAAAATAATTTTACATACAACCTCACATTTATTATGATTTCACATGATCATATTGTTTATATTTTGTAAGGAGCCTTCGTAGGAACTTTACGTATCTTTTGTTTGTCATTAATCTAATCAAACGATTCAACATTAAAAAATAGAAGCGTCGTAAGGATAATGTTTGTTATATATAACTTGATCGACACATGTAAAAGACAAGACATGTCACGATTGAGAACATGTCCCATGATTCACTTGTGAATGTTTTTATTTTCAAGGTCTATAGGTTGACACTACGAGATGTCGTCAAGATGCCAAGAATATTTTGGGCCCCTATTTAAGTGTAACTTGCAGTCACATGTAACCTATCATATTTTTCTCATTTTTATTTTGGCCCATTTAAGTGCAAATTGCAGTCACATGAATAATGCAAGCAACATCGAGACAATAAAGTGGAGCACATATAGTAGATATTATTTAGGTAGGGACAATCTAAGTAATGGAAGAGGTGCAGGACATGCAGGTATTTAATCCCCACCATTTTCTTTCCAACTTTCCATTCGTGTCTTTGTCTTATCTAATAAATTGAACGTCGTCCAATTGAGATTCTCAACGTTGTAATTTTTTTTAAAAAATAGCAAAGCCCATATTTCCCATATTTTCTAAACACTTTCCATTTCTTTCAGTTGTGTAAGGGTTGGGTGTTGGCACCATAGAACTAATGGACAATATATCATCACTAACTTAGCGACCCCTCCATATGGCTTATAATAGATGTGGCACAATGTTATTCTTAAGCTTGATACTATTTTGATTAGGTTGACTCATGCTACATTTTGAAGATGTATTTCTCATCATTGGGGGTGGAAAGACCCCAAGTGTGAATCTTTGGATCTGTAATGTATCGCCCACCATAGAATAATAGAAACAAACCCACAAACCAAAAATCCTCCTTTGTGTCGAAAAAACACATACTATAAAAGCATGCACCATCACTAATATATACACAAAAAGGCCTACTACAAATTATCCACAAAAAATACTACATGATACCAGTTGTTGGATTTGTAAAGTTAACAAGTAATTACACCAATGACCTTTTTTCTAAACTATATTGATGCCAATAACTTACGACAACACACATATATTAAATGGCTTTGGGTTTCTTGGTGGTTACCTTATTGCATGGGTCGTTTCTCCAAACAACTAGATGATGTTGGCTATACATTTCCCCCTGCCTCAACATATGGGTTGCCATATCTTACAAATGTTATCGAGCGATAATGATGCATTCAATAAATTCCGTGCATTTAGTTTTTTTGGTTCATCAATAGATTATAATCATCACACATACCAACTAAATTATAATCTTCCAACCAATCAACCAAATCATAATCTTTGAAATCGAAACGTTCCCTATTTATAATCTTGGATGACCCAGAGGATCGAAGGACGACATGATGTGCACAAAATAAAATAATTCTCTTTTTTGCCAATGCCTCAAACATTAATTACGCTAAAAAGCATGTCCAAATATAAATCTTGATAATTGTGTCAATTAAGCACTAGAGGGAAACAATGGGTCAAGGTGTTGTGCTAGTGGTCATTGACAGACATCGTCATCGGAACTATTGACGTGGGAATCCTTACGCGTTACCTTTATCACTACAAATAAACTCTAATTGCAAATGTGCATAAAATTGGTGACACGAGGAAAGATAAACGTGGAGTTTCGGTATTTAACATATGTAGAGTTAGGGATTCAAACATGTGCAAGCTTCGCTTGCAAGTATTCAATGACCACACCTTTCTTTTTGAGATATCTCCAAAATATGTTGCGCTAACGACATGTGCACTGCACCCCCTTTCCCCTTCATATGATTGATACAAATGACACGTGTTTCATATATGTGAGGTCATAAGAAAGAAGATTTTTGCATAGGTGGGTCGACATTTTTCACACTCTCGTGTTTCTCCTCCCTCAATCCCCTTCTCTATCACCATTTTTCTCCTCCCATATTTATCTCCGTCAAGTTTTAACTTCTTCGATGCAGCTCCCGATTCGTGCTAACAAATCATTTCTGCTTGGAATGGGATGTTGGATGGGCTCTCTGTATTTATTGAGTGGCTTATAATTGACCACTAGCTACATAGAAACATTTATTATTTGCAACACCAACCGCAATCGAAATAAGAGAGAGCCATGTTTATTTCGTTCGTAGCGGCAGATATCTTATTCTCAACCATATTTTTGGTGGGAAATGTGTGGCCTTCGAGTCAATTTAATAAGCCAAGCCAAGCTCAACCATCCAAATTTTTGTTAAGCCTGCTGTACTTTGTAGCTGGCTAATTTAATGGCCGCCAAACTTTTTAGTTTTAATCTCCAACTACCAAAAGCTCAGTAGGTGAACATTTACAGAATGTGGAAAATTCGCTTCAACATCCATTGTAGTACGTACAAACTTGTCATTAAATCCCTCCTACCCTGCAGCGCATATGTTGTGCACAATTTCTTGTTTGCTGCAGACTGATTTTTACGCCGGGGTCCCAGGGTCTACTCGCAGGGCTCAAAGTGCTTGACTGGTTTATCTTCTCGCTGAAAATGTGGAGGAAAGGACGAGTTTATAAACCGGTGGAGGAGATGGATCTCAGCGCTGCGAGCAAGGAAAAATATGTTCCAGAGAAAATTTTAGGTACGCTATTTTTTAAAACTTTGTAAACCTGTTTGTGTTAAATTTCAGATGCGCCATTTTAATAAAGTTGAAATTTTAGTAATTTACGGAATAGCGTACATGAACAGGGCGGCAATATTCTGCTCTGCGTTGCCTGATACATAGAAATAAAACCCGTATAAATTTTAATGTTTGAAAAGAATTTAAGAATGGTATGCCGCTAGCATTATGTCTATCAACATACAGTTTTCTTAAAGATGGCCTTTATTCGGCTTCGTTTATGCCGTAAAGCCTTTGGAATTTGCAGTAAAGAATCCAAGAGTGCTTTTGATCGAATTAATGAAGTAATTGCTTTCGATTTTCTCAAAAATATGGACAATTTACATGTTTCTTTGTCCTAAAATTTTGTTTTTTTTTTCAAACGGTACTAGTAGAATAACAGTATGAACATATATACAATTGTCCATCAATAACTGTAACAGGTTACTATGATTGCAAGTCATTGCCTGTAATAACAAATGTTAAAGATCGGAATGGGGTCACTTCCCTCTCTAGATGTTAAAGCTTGGGATCTTACGGGCGGCCATTTTTTGTTTGATGTTAAACGGCTTAGGATCTTACGGGCGGCCATTACAGCATTGGCGTGTAATTTTCGATAAAACACTGTAATTATAAACCCCTGTCGGCACATGCTATACTTTTTGTTTTATAGCAATGGATGAAATGTTTTTGAGTCCTGTGGAACCTATATTACGATCAGGCCTGCTATTTCAAATTATTTTCGCCTGTCAGATTAAATTTTGTTGACAGTCTAGTTTTTTTTAAGTGACTGTAAATTTAATTTAATTTTATATTATTTAATTTCTTCCTTTAAATTTGTATATTTTCTATATTTTTAGAGAATTATTTAAAAAATTGACGGTTTTATAAATTTTCAACAGGTTGTCACATTCCCAGTTCCCCATTCCTACCTTTTGAGTTTTATTGAAAGGCGCAGTTTTCCACGCCAATTCCAAAATTTATTGCCACGTCAGTGCCACTTTCTAATAATCCTATAAACTTTATGTAGTGATAAAAATAAAAGACTTTTAACAATCAAAAACACATTGACTTAATAACCAGACCACTCCCCCACCTGTTTAAGCTCTTGTATTTTTCGTTGAAGTCAGATAGATATTATTAAACCAAACGTTAATTTAAATGTGTAATGCAAATTCATTTTGGTTGCCCCAAGGGAGTACCAACGGCTATGTATAAGTAAACTTCGGGACATACTGTTTCTGTAAAATCGATAGGTATGTGGTTTGTGTTTTCCGTTAAAACTAACGGTGACGATGACTACTTACCTAGGCATTACGTAGCCCTTTAAAATATTCAAACGTAATGAATAAAGCTTTTACTCCTGAGTCCTTCATGTCTGGAAAGAAAATGTGTCGGCCAATTTAATACGCCGAGCGACCACTATAGGACTAGTACTGTCCAAGCTGTCTCCTCAGCTGGACAATTCAATGGATGCCCCACTTTTATAATATTTTTTCCAACTACTGCCAGGATGGAATGCGACTGTACCGTGGACGTATCAACAAGTATTGTCCATAAAATCCAATATAATTTAAGGGATTTTTTAAAAACATAGTATCTTTCAAGATATTATTCGGGACATGATTTTACAATAAAGACGAAAAAAAACTTGTTTAGTCCACGGGACACTTTGCTGGGTAAATGGAAAATATTTATATATATATAACAAAATTGGGATGATAAATATGTAAATTTAATTAAATTATTTTTAATATTACTATAAATATTAATATTTATATTGATTAATAGGGAGATAAATTACCAATTGCATGCGAGCAGTGTAAGTAATGAAGACGTTAAAAGGATGTGTTGAAAAACTTAAAGTTGAGGGAGCAAAACATTACATGAAGAAGAGGCCCTGTGACGGAAGGGATTAAGAGAGGAAGAGTCTAGGGGCAGGAAAAATGTCAGGGGGACTATATGCCTAACTCCTATTTCTTCTAAAGAAGACACATATGAACCATGTGTCATATTTATTTATTAAGAGTTATGTAATTGACACTGATGCTACAACGCTTTAATTGTTTGGCCTAACAATTCAATTAGAGGAATGTACTATTAGCTTCTTGGGCCATGTGAGAGCACAATAGGCCATGAGACTCATCTTTGGGCTCACACAATTTTATTGGATTGGGTCTTGCTTTTGGGTGGTGTCGGTACTGTCGGCGTTGCCTCATATGACGGTGACGAGATGTGCGGTTTATTAGCAAATTGCATTTTCTATGTGAGGATGGGAGGAAAGTAGTCTCGAAAAACAAGTGAGCGCCAACAATGTGGTGTATCTTCAGGCAAGATGAAGCTAACGATGATGTCTAGGAGAAATTTATCATATTGATAGTACTTGCAATCATCACCCATGGTGGTTGTGTGTTGCAATTTGTTCACCAACGCCATAAATCGAGACCAAAGATCTTGCTTTGAACACTTCGACTTTATTCCCAAGTATATGTGCCTAACCTTTCTCTTAAAATAACCACCACTTTGCAAACACTTTCTTACATACAAATTGCACATGATTTGTCCTTGCTCGCACTATTTCACATTTCTTAGCTGATTTTGGAGCCTTGGAGCTTACGTCTTCTGCATTTGGGTCACCAATAACGAGTTAGGACTGAAGATCTTCTTGTAGAGATTTCCCCTTCTCTACCCATACAAATTCTCTCTTGGTGTTGTTGTCTCTAGAAAGGATTATGCATCAACAATCACACACATGGTGCGGGTAAGTATTTTAACTCTCTTTAGTCTCATAGTTTGTATGTATGTACTTGTGGTTGATGGTCATTCATTGTTATAGACTAGAGTATATGTATGTTTTCTTTGGTTTATTGCATTGTCTTATTGTTATTACGCCCCTTGGCTTTCCCTTCTCTATTTCATAATCCTAGTAGGATTCCTCTCTTTATCTTGGTTGTAGACCTTGAAAACCTATAGTTGACCTAGGGTTATGACTACTATCCTCTAGATTTACGACACTAGCACTCCTTGAGTACTTTGTATTTATACAGTGTGGCCAGTATTAGATAGGATCCCTACATTTGATAATTCAGCTAGGAACATCTCTTTTACTCATCATACACTCTGGTGAACGTGACGTGAATCTTACTTTGCCTCCAAATAGGTCATATTCACTCCGTATTTTTTTTGCCTTTCCGAACATCATTGACCTCTGTATAGAACCATAACTGCATGACCGATCCAGTTTGTATAGAAAATCTCTTTTTGAATGCCATGAACCCCTGTGCATAACCCTAATTGCATGACCAATCGAATTTCATAGCAAATCTCTTCTTAGATGCCATCAGCTCCTGTGCAAGGTAACTGCACGACCGATCCCGTCTAAAACCCCCTCTACCATTGTAAACCTACACTCACAAATGCCATTGGTTCCTATACAGGCTAACTACATGGGCGGTCTTGTTTGTAAATACTCTCCAGTAGGCCTTTTCCTTTCTTGAAGTATCCTCACTTCACCATGGAATACTTGCTGGGTAATTCTGTCACTTTTGCAACTAAAGCATCTATGTCTCAACACGACAACTCTCAGGAGCTTAGTATTCCTAAGCTAGTTTCACATTACATTGATTACCTTGCCATAAGAGTTAATGCTAAGAAAAACAAGCCTACACCGCGCTAAATACATACCAGATCCAACATCCCCAACCCTGTCTTCAACATCGAAGGAGAAGGGAACATGATGATTCTCTTGATTTTGATTATACCTTTGCTATGTAAATTTTTTTGCAACAATTCCTCGAGTAAATAGGAGAGTCACCCAACATGCTATGCAAATGTCTTGAGGACTACCTTTCTTAGAGTTGGATTTTAACATTCACCATCCTAAGCCTCCTCTAAATGTAGCAAATCCTGATCCAACTGGTCATACCAACACTCCTACCAACCTAAATTCTACCCAACTCATCATACAACTCATAGACCGCCTAAATCAACATCAAACCATGGTTCCAAATCAATTCCTATGATTCCAAACCAAGTTGGCTCAGCTTGCTAATTGACCCCCAAATGGTCCCTTGTGGTATGACCAATCAAGACCAACCCCCTCCACTTCTGGTTGGGCCTAATGGGCTGCCAATTGCACAACCCATTCACAACAAGGTTCTTCAAGCTATCCAAAGAGAACCGTTACCTCCATACATCGTTGTTATGTACATTGGCGGTGTCTCTCCCTCCATCATTTATGATAGCTTTTACTGATCCTACTCTTCATATCAAGGCCTTTGGAAATCTCTATAAGGATTGGGTAAAAACCAACTCTCACACTGCCACCAAATCCTAGCTAAGACTTTTGTGGGAGATGCCTTGGATTGGTATCACAACCTTCCTACCAACTCCATTGTTGAACTAGAAAGCTTGGTCATTACCCTAGTCAGTGAGTTCCAATATTACAATCTTCCTAAAAACACCATTAACACCTTCATCAATTGCAAACAAATAAATAACAAATCTGCTCAAGCCTTTATCAAATGTTGGAATACCTTGGCCACTAGGGTTGAACACAACATGCCTAATCGAAGCCTCTTCCAACTATTCCTTAGAACACTAGAGCCTCGCCTTCAATACAAGGTCAGAGCATTTTCCCTTAGCTCCCTAGAAGAAGAATTCAAACAGGCCAAACTCCAAGATTATCTCATGAAAGAGTTCGAAAAGCCTTCTCTGAAACAACAAAATACTAAGAACATTCAAGTCCTCATGAGACCTAGAAACAAAATGTTGCTAATGACTGAGTCACATATATTCTTCCTCGAGGCACTTCTTCTAATAGGACCATCCATAAAATTGATTGATCCATTGTTTAATCATCTTCTACCTCTTCCTAAGTTGATTGTCACCAACCTCTAGCCAAGGAAGAGCTGTGACGACGAATACCTCGCCTATTTACCATGGCCATAGATCCCTCTCGCCTTCTTCCTCAATGACATGATGAAAACAAATTCTATTGGTGGGACGCTAATTGGGGCCATTCTCATGACAATTTTTTCTGTTCTTCACTCCTTTGCATACACTTCCTCGGCAACAACTTCGATCATGAATCCATCACTCAAAAAAGGTTAGACAAAGCTATCAAAGCACATTAAAAATCCCAACAATGTGATTGGCATGAGGCGGTTCATCAAGCCAATGATCGTCTCAAAATATACAATGACCCCCTCCCGATCACTCCAAACCTGAGCAATCTAATGTTGATCATGTTGGTAAGGTAGCCACTCACGATGTTAACACCTCGTATCCCTCTACCAGTGCATCCAACGAAAGTGCAGTTCTTATGGATGGCTCCAAGCACATCATCACCTGTATTGAACCCTCATGTCCTCCTTCAGCTTAGGTTACCCGTTATAGGATCATTTATCCCTGTTCATCATGCCAAACACCGTAAGAACAAACTCCTTTCCCCACTACCTCAGTTCAAGTAAACGCCATCGATCCATATGCTGATACTCTTACAGTTTCAATCCCGTCTGCTTCTGGTATCACCAAATCCTATGTCAGTAGCCCCTGTGGTAGCATTTCTACCACAATTAATTGCATAGAAATACCAAATGATACTTAATTACCAGAACATTCAAATAGTCTCCCTTCTTCAGATCCAATTCAGATTGACTCTTCTTAGGTTTAGAATGATGCACAAACCAACTCTGAAGATTAGGACCCTTTTGTAAAACTTTCCTGCGTACTTAGTCAAATTTCATTCCTATAACTCCTCACCTCCCCACATCATCGTGAGTGTCTAATGAATGCCCTCTTTGCCATGAACATTCCATTTCCACCCACTTTGGGGCAACAACCTACCCTGCCTGGGTCTGAAGAAAACATTGTGCGACAATAAGAAAGAGCTCTCTGTTTCCACCAACCTTTGCACCGATCATTCTTCATGAATCTGATTCTCTATTGATTCCATGATTCTTGACGAGCTTCTCTTTCATATTGATGATCTCCCTTATTCATCTCAGGTCATATTGGCCATACCATAGTTAAGAGAGCCCTAATAAACTAAGGTTCTAGTACGTGTGTTACTTCTCTTGAATTTATCAAGATATTAGGTTACTTTATAGAAAATTTGAAATCCGCCCAGAGCATGTGCCAAGGATATGATCGTAGAAATATGCCTCTTATGGGTTGTATTTGGCTTCCTATCATTGTGTCTCCTTGTATCGTTCGCGTCAAAGTCATGGTCTTTAATTTTCCCTTGTCCCATAATATCTTCATAGGACGACCATGGACTCACTGCATGCATGCAGTTACATAATATTCCTGCCAATGTGTTAAGTTCGTGCACTTAGGAGTTATCTACAAGATACAAGGTGATTCCAACCCTTGGAACTTTGACCAATTTTAGCAGTATGGGACATACAAAATTCCTACCCTCGAAGAACTTCCTACCACTTTTAGCAGTATGGGACATACAAAATTCCTACCCTTGAAGAACTTCCTACCACCTTCTTTCGGGAGTATCAATGCTTCCACTAATTGGTGGATTCTCTTCGTGGCTATAACGGTCATCTCAAGGTTGTCGGTTGCAAGAGCCTTATGAAGTCAAACTTTGAATTAGCACCATTGATCTCCCTGATATCATAATTTCCTAATTACCCCCACTTTATGCCCACGGTCGCACATGAAGGATGTTGATTGTATTCCCATCACCATTACTTGTACTCAACATCTGCCTGTAGAACACCTAGTCCAGCCCAAGACTATCATTGATTCATGTGCTCTCGATGTCACTACCCCTTACTACGATGATGGACACTCCCTTGATGATTTCTTCTTAGCAGGGTATGCCCAAGCTAAGAGCACAAAGATTCTTTGCTACCATGACACCCTACACTCTACCATTAGTTATAACATCAATACTATTATTGTCTCCAAGAAGGATGCACATGCCCCCTTCAATCCAGAGTCAGATGATCACATGGATGACACTAATCTTGATATTATCACCATCTTCACATAAGATGTAAACCCTCCCTTTGATAAGGGGGATGATGATCTCATGGACTACGAGGATCTCTATTTTGACTTTCACTTTAACTTTGACTCTAAAGATGAGCTTATAGGGTACACTCCCCTCATTAGCAACCTGATGCCTAAGCCGTCATCCGCTCCATCTAATTAATCCTTCTACACCACCTATTATGCCTCTCCTTTCCCCAATTTCCCCACTAGTACGTATTGTCATTATGACTTGTAGCTCACCTATGGCTGAGCCATACTGCAATTAACATGAGGCTCCTAGGAATGAAGTTTCCAACCGTAGAGACTATAGATGACATATGAAGAAGCTTAAGGTGGAGGTCAGACGAAACCAACAAAAGCAAGCTATGCAACCCTCTCTCCACACCACTCTTTTGTTCTCGGCATGGCTTTTACTCACATATAAACAATACTTGTCAAGTCCTCTATAACAAGCATCGAGCTCGAGAATCGTCTCCTTTTGCGCCTAAGAGTCGAGCTTGATACTCTCCTTAACGACATTCTAGCTCTCATCATTCACCCCCTCATCCTTACCTAAATGATGTCCGTCGTGATGTGCTCACACGGATCTCTACTAGGATTGACAACTCCCTTGTTTCTACATGACCAGAAGTTCATTGTGGTATTAATCTCATCCAAGATAACCTCAAAGATCTCATGATTCATACTCGCCAACAAATCATACATGACGTAGCAAACATCATCAATGATGCATGTCAATCCTTCACACATCATCATTAGCTACTCAAAACTTCATTCTCTTTTATTTCCTATTTACCTTACCATTTGGGTTTATCTTTCATCCTGCTTGAGTTTATATGGCCATTGTTTCCTATCTTAGATGCTTTGGAAATTCCTATCTTATCTCCTGCTTGGGTATATCCTCTCTCTTGGATTTATACAGTCATGGCCTCCTACATTGGATAACATGAACCTTGCTCCCCTCTTATCTCTTGCTTTGGTCTATATATTATCACTTGGCTTGGCCCTATCATTGGTTCTCATCCCACCGTATCTTATCCTCCATAGCTAATCTATCCATCTCATCAAAACTTTTTATCATTTCCTTTCTCTGAATAATATATGTTCATACATTCGTGGATAGATAAGAAAATGGACTCATAAAAATAAATACTCAACAACATCCATCCATAAGATATCAAAAAAAATGGTCTCTCATGTATATATTGAATCAATTTGTACATCATAATCAACCAAAAATTATACAATCAACCATCCCTCAAGCATCCCCTCCCTCAAACGGAGGTCAGCCAATGCTTCGAGCTGATGGTGCTTGACTAGTAGCATGTAGGGACCATGCCAAAGATGTGGCTCTAGAACGAGTCCCCATAACCTATCCCTTTTTCTCTGACCACTCTGACCTCCAATGTTGTAATGTGAGTTGCATCTGCCACCTAGCGCTCTACCACCCATGTGCATATGATAGTCTCATTGCTTGCTCTCGTACTAGCGATGTCTGTTCCTGGAGAAGGCCATGCACTAAGGATGGACATATCTCCTGCATTCGCTACTACTAGAACATCTCTTTGTCTCTGAAGCTCACGAGTTTTCTCTCCAACAAGCCTAAAAACACCCATCGAGTCTCTAACTGTTGTTGATACTGGATCCACCATCATGGTCGTATCCTTCAGATCTAGGACACCCTCTGTGATATTATGGTGCATGTCCTCTATCATCCCATGCCACTTGTTGGTGGTCCGTATTGCAAAAGCACACAATAGATGCATCAACCATTATCATCTCTATATTCATCATAATCTATCCAAGGATCTAACTATCAAGGCTTACCAAGTTGCATGGGATGCTCCGCGATGACAACTTTGTTTGCTCTGCCTCCCAAAACTTGTGCCTCTGTTAACAGGCTCCTCCATCTGTTCATACCTCGATTAACGGGCTCCTAGCATTTGTGCCCACCTGTCTGTGGGCACCAATATCATGGGTGCTCTCATGTAAACTTCTACCCTATGCCCTAGTTGTCCCATCATAAAGGTGGCTATCTAGGCCCTTGTATCTAACAAATAGTCTTCTCTGGGTATCTGTAGTCATCACTCTTGGTGCTATCGGCAAGGCCTCTCTACTCCTCTGATTCAAAAATCACGATTTATCACCGATAAATCGCGATAAATTGCCAAAGGAAGAGAAAATGATTTATCTTTTAAAAAATTTTGATTTTTATTCTAGCAATTAATTGGTGATAAATGGCGATTTTTATGGGTGAAAATCATGAAAAATCAACCCAAAAATCATGGAAAATCACGGGTTTAATGTAATATGGAAAAACATAAATAAGTGCCCTTTTCCATGCATTTCGATTCGTTTTTTTTTTGCTCGATTTCAACCTGGGATTTTTTGTTGGACGAGTAGGTTCAAACTTTGAAGAAGGTGAGAACCGTCACGTTTTCAATCTCACGATTTCACTAGGGTTCCTGCCATTCAGATGGGATATATAATTGGATCTTGTCATGTTAAATTGTTTATTAGCTGATGTGTTTTGTAGGGTTGTTTCAGAGAAGTCGAGTGGGTAAACAATAAACTAAATGTTAAATGGTAAAACTGTAAAATAAATGCATTTGAATACAATCTCGATGAATATATTTTAGTTTCCAGCAATGTGAGTACTATCTGCTTTGAAGTAATGTTAAACAAATCATTTTAATTTTTAACATGATATTGTTGACAGTCACTCTGCTTTGAAGCAATGTTGAACAAATCATTTTAATATAAAATATACTTATGGGCCTATGGCATTCTATAGATTCACTTTTCGTGCCATTTAACAATGTTTTAAATTTAATTTAAGTTTATTTTATGAATTTAAATGTTTTTTAAAGTAGTTATAAAGTTGTCGATTAATGTCAATTCCTGATTTCCGAGTTAAAATTTGGCTTGCCGATTAATCGTTGATAACAAATTTTTGAACTAATGCTCTACTCTCTCCCCCTCACCAACAATTTGTATCTCGGGAATGTCATCTACCTCCTTTATCTAAGGTTCCTCTACACCTCTTTGATGATGTTGCCTGCCACCTAGTTATGGGGCATGCCTCACTCAACATGGTCGCAATGGTGGTATGCCTGCCATCGGTTCGTCTCTTCCTCCTCTCTCTTGCTTGTCTATCGATACTCTAGGAGAGGCAGGGTCACTTCATGAGCTAAACGCCCAAACTGTAATGGTACTCTATCCACTGGTTGTGTGTCCACCCACCACACATATTTCCCAGTAATCTCCAAAATCCTCTCAGGTACCATTGTAGTCGTTCCGTTGGGCCACTAGTCCACCATTCCTGTATAGGGCTCCCATATTACTTGTTCATGTCTCACCTACATTAGTTTCCTAAAACCTGCCATTGACCTCAATGTTGGGCCCCTATCCTACTGGAGAATCATGGGGCATCCCTTGCTACCTGTAGCGATGCCCCTATAGGCCTATACATTGGAAACCATTCATATATCCAAGCTAACAAAAGTATGTTGGGCCTCATGGCTCTATGTGGCCTCACTCGAATCTTGTATAGGTCATGCAATAACTACACCCATGTGGTTGTAACCCAACTAAACCGAATATCAGATTCCAAAGAATCCTTGCAAGCTACTAATACAAATAATGGTACATCTCCTCTGCCTTGTGACACCATACTTGTGCCACAACCATAAGCTATAATAGCTTTATGAGTATTTGGAACCTGTGCAACATACACGACACTCAATATGACCATCAAAGAGCATGGGTGGTACTCATCAATGGCCACGGCCCATCATGCAAGTGCTGTCCTACCCACAATATCCATTGACACATCACAAGACATGCGAACTCTTGGAATCAGTAGTCCCAGAATGACATGAACGTCTTGCAGTGTCAATGTAGCCTCTACAATCTGTCCATTGACCCTCCACCTAAAGGTGTTGGACCTAAACTCCCAATGCATCAAGAACATTTGTATAAGGTTTGTATCAAAAGGGATCCTCACCATCTGTATAATACTTCCAAATCTGGGGCCATGTAGCTGTCGGATGTCTTGTGCAGACAACCTCCTTAATATCTCAGGTAACTATGCCACATCTACGCATCTCTGTTGTCAAATCCTCTGTGGCACGTGCAAAACATCAAGCAACAAGTACCAATAAAATCTCAATCCAAATCCATCATTAAAACCAACATAATGCATCAACAATCATGAATATATCACAATTTTATATACTACATTGGCTCTACTGGCTTAACACCATTGACCCTTGAGCAATTTTCAAACTTTTCATGGGTCACTGGCCCTTCTAGCAAAGTGCCATCAATCATGGTAGAAAATCACCCTCCATCCAAATGACATCGAATCGTCTAGTTTGGATTTGTCATGGCCGACTCCTTTTCCCATGGGCGATGGCGTCAGGTATATATGCTTAACCTTTCTCTTAGGAGAACCACTAGTTTGTAAACACTTGTTTACATACAAATTATGCATAATCTACCCTTGCTCGCACTATTTCACATTTCTTAGCTGATTTTGGAGTCTTAGAGTTTTTACCTCATATACATTTGGGTTACCAATAGCGAGTTAGGACTAGAGATCTTCTTGTCGAGCTCTCCCCTTCTCCACCCATACAGATTCTCTCTTGGTGTTGTCTCTGGGGAGAATTATGCATCAACAATCACACACATGGTGTAGGTAATTATTTCTGACTCTCTTTAGTCTCTGATTTTGTATGTATGTACTTGTGGTTGTTGGTCATTCATTGCTATAGACTAGAGTATATGTATGTACTTGTGGTTGTTGGTCATTCATTGCTATAGACTAGAGTATATGTACGTTTGCTTTGGTTTATTGCATTGTCTTATTGTTATTATGCCCCTTGGCTTTATCCACCACTTGGTTGTTTCCCTTCTCTATTTCAAAATCCTAGTAGGATACCTCTCTTTCTTTTGGTTGTAGGCCTTAGAAACCTATAGTTGACCTAGTGTTAGGACTACTATCCTCTAGATTTACAATATTAGCGTTCCTTGAGTACCCTTGTATCAACACGGTGTGGCCAGTCTTAAATAGGATCCCTACATTTCATAACCCAACTGCGAACCTCACTTTTACCCGTCATACAAGTTCTAAATGATCACCATTAGAGCTAGTCATAGTGAGTTGGATTATGAGAAAGTTGCTTGATACATCAATTGGTTGTGTTTGAACATCCAAGATGAGATCAATATGGTGCAATTGCACATAGTTGAGGAAGCATACCAATATACTTTTCAAGTTGAGGATAAACTCATTTGGAGACATCATAGTTATTTACAAGGAAACAAGAAACATGGTGGTAGGAAGGGGAAACAATGCATGAGTCAAAGGGAGGAGACAATTTGAGTACTATACAAGTACTGCAGGAGAGAAGAGAGTATACTTTGGGGAGAGAAAGGAATCTCTGGGTGAGGGGCAAGATAGATCCTTTAGAGGTACTAGCTTAAGATACAGAGAGTTAGGTCATCGAACATATGAATGCCTACTTGCGAAGAGTGATGTTGGAGGGAGGAGACGTAGAACTTGTGGGTGTAAGCTTTGCAAGCAAACAAAAACTGCATTATTGCACCCACACTCGCTAAATAATATGAGGATGATGAGAGTCTAGCAACAGTGAGAAGAGTCTTGAAGGTCCCAAGAAATGGAGTGGAGTTGTGCTAGAGGCAAGTTATTTTCTGAACCAAGTGCAAAGCCTGGGGTAAATTTTACGTAGTGGTTGTTGATAGCAAGAGCATAGAAAAATTAATGTATGCAAAAAAGTTACACAAGCTTGACTTGATGTGTAGATAACATCCAAAAGCCTTGTAGTGTGACTTGGTTGGTAGAAGACCAAGATGGCATTGTGCGGGAGCAATGCAAAGTTGAGATGAAGGTTGGAGATTCAAGAATAAAGCTTTATACAACATCTTACAAACGAATGTGTGCCATGTTTTTATATTAAGGGTGTGGTAGTTTGATCAATAGATGTTGTATGATGGTATGTCCAATACAATATTATGTGTGTGTAAAAATGAACATGAATTTATTCTAAATCCATTAAAGGAGAAGGGTGAGATTGTGCATCAAATTCATTTGGTATTACAAAGAGGTGTGGAGGTCCTAAAAGATAAAGGCAAAAACACATTGGTGGTAGAGATAAGAAGATATTACACCGCAACATTGAGGAACACCACACAAAGGAATGAAGGCAAGGGAGTGGCCTAGAAGGGCCCTAATGTGATTGTTGTGTGCATTAATGAAGTTTTGAAAAAAAATAAACAAGGGGGTGGAGAGTAAGCAATTAAGTAAAGTTGTTGTGCATATATCAACGCCAAACAAAAGTAGATGTGGAAGGAAATGGACCATGAGAAGGTGGTGCACATAGATGTTATACAAAAACAAGAGGAAGAAAACACCCAACACAGACAAAAGTGGTCGTCCCAAGGAGAAAAGGGTTCGGGATTAGGTTAAATAGAGATGGGTTAAGAGGAGGAGTTCAGTTTATGGCCCAACCAAGGCTAATGTTTAGAAGACATGGAGAACTCATTTGGCACAAAGGCATGCCAAGGCCTCAACAAAAGGTTGAATGACAATACTACCACCTGGATTCAGTGTATATGCACCATGCTCACCCATTTTCATACCCTAGGTGTGTGATGGATGAACATCTAGGCTCATATGCAATCCTCTATCAACCAAAAAGTTAAATATATAAAAGCAATTTTGTGAAAATGTATGGGTTTCTGTGTAGTTTATTTTAATTTTGGATGAGTACCTTTGCTCAACAGGGACCTTTACTTGACACAATTCTTTAGTCATGCATGAAGATTTATACAAGGGATGGAATGATGGAGTTGTGCACTTGATGGTTGCAAATTGTTTTGCACAATCTCCTTTACACAAGCTCATGTAGTCTTTTACACCTCATGGATTTGGTTGATTCATGTGATGGATGATCTGTGTTATCCAGTTTAGGGGATCTATGTACACTTTGTGTTGAATTTTCTTTGAGAATTTGACAACTAGTAGTGGGGTTGCGAGATTTGAAGAAAGGTGGTGATGATATAGCAATTGGGAAGGCACTGATTTACTTTTAATCATGATCCTATTCTGTCAAAGCATAATATTGTGTTCTACTAGGTGGCCAAAAATATTTTAAAAATTGACTACTAAATAAAATCGTAAAAAATACTTCACAAACTTAAATTTTCTTATAAACATTATGAGTGCACTGCCTCTTTATATATTTAAGCTCTTAAAATTACATGTTTGTTGATTCTATAAATGTTTGGTCAAGTTTTGTTTGTGGGGAATTTTTTTTGCGTACAAAAAATGGAAAAAAAAAGAGGGGAAACAATTATATGCTTTAGCGACAAATGCATGTATTGATGTAATTTTCATTTGAAGAGAAGATTGTAAAGGAGGAGGAACTGACTCTTGAAATGTGTCTTGTGTGAGTGAGAAACACATTGACGTGTACGACCCAAGAGGATTGTGAGAAAGAAAATCCGTTTATTCTTAGGATCTGAGTATTTTGCATTTGGTGGTGTAGATCTGTGAGCATACATTAGGATGTGTAGGCGTTCTTAGATTATAAAAATTAAGTTTTTTGTTGACTAATAAAATTGATGTTTATTCTAAATGTTCCGCAACATATGAAATTTGTTCTGTGGGTTGTGTGGTCTAAGAGAGTCCTTCACTGGACCCTCTCGGTGTGACCCCATCAACATGGGAAGACCGTGTAAAGGAAGGTAATTCAATTTGCATTCCTACCATTTAACCACAACCCTTAAGACACATCATGAAACATGGGAAGACTGAGTAATCATGCGAAATCAAACATATATATTCTAGTATTAATCCAAATTATTATGTTACTAAGAGGGCCATTTCGGTTACGACATCATCCCTTTGACACAAAGCTTAGGTTTACATATTGTTAGGGCCAACTAAGCCTACTAAGAAATGTAGGATCATTTTTTGAATGAAGATTTTAGAGTCTAAAATCCAACTAAGGGTGATAAACAATGTGTTGATTCAATGTTAATGCAATAAACACTTTAACCAAAAACATTTGAAAATATATATTAATTGACCTGTTTTTGAGTGGTAAGGGATTGAATAATAATAATAGTGTGTAAGACAATCAATTCAAAATCCATTGTTCCCATACAACCTTTAAAAATTATATGATGTTTATGATGCATTTAACAAACCAATATAGGTTCTGCGAATTTTAACGAAATCCTCCCTGTTTAGTGCCAACACGGTTGCTATTTGGAAATGGGGACGTTTCTAGTTGTTTTGTGAAGCAAGTTGGGTTCTTTATAGTTGTCTCTCAAGAGCATACTTGCAAAATACATTCCAAAAGCACTCCAAGCTCTCTAAAATTACTAGAAAGCAATAATATACTCTAGGAGCAGCCCCTACATAAGTTTGAAGTACACTCAACCAGGTTATAAATTCATATTTCCCAAGCTAGAGACTTCACAAGCCAAGTCAACCTAAGCACACCAAACCATTGTTTCTCATTGTCAAGTAATCAAGTTGCCAAATTAGTTGCATCCATATAAATATCACATGTTAGGTGGAGAACTATGTGCAATTTTAGACCTCTTCAGAGTATTGCCAACATAAGCAGTTTTTGAATTGCAATTCAACCCAAAGACTAACTTTTTTGTAGGGTTTTCTACCCATGGTTAGGGTTTGAAGTTATTTTGCATCATACAAAGGGTTTCACAAATGTGTGACACTGATCCACAGGGATCCAAAATGAATCTACTTCATCAAAATAGTGAGCACGAAGAAGAAAAAATGAAAACACAGAGGTTTTGTCTTTTTAGTAACTGCCCGCTCTGTGTAGAGTGGTGATTGCATAACCGCCACCCAACCAGGGCGGTGGCCTTGGGACCACCAGTCTGCATTGGGTGGCGGTCATGGCTCTATTCGGACAGAAAACAAAAATATGAAACAAACAACCCAGAATTTGGACAATTGTTCATATCTCTTCTCCTCCATGACCTTTCCCATTTTCTAGAGCACATGGTAGGACATGGGAGAGGCTATAAATAAATGTTTATATAAGATAATAGGATCATCGCAGCATGAAATCAAGTGAGTAAGAAGTTCTTCGTGCTGGAATGGTGTTTTGTATAAGAAAGGAGTGTTGAGACATAGCAAGCAAGTATTTGGGAGGAAGTGTGAGATATTATCTACTTCTCTTTCATACTTATTGTAAGTTTCTGTACTTGTTATTTTGAATTGGCCAATAAAAGTGGGAAGGAAAGATCAATTGCCCCTTCCCAACTAGTTTTTTCCTCCTCTGGAGGTTTCTAGGATAAAACTTGTTGGTGTTTATGAGCTTAACTTCTTTCCTTTCCTACAATTGTGGATTCTAAGCATAAGCATAATTCATTCACTTGCTATCTCTCTCATTTTCTAATAAAAAGTAGAACAATAGTGTTTATTTGTGTTTCTGTGGATAATTCCAAAGTTGAAGAGTTTACAGATCATTTTGGTATTAGAGCTAATAATTATACAGGACTGTGGTATTTGTTCTTGAATTTGTCATGAAAGTGACAAGATCTAAAGGTGAAGAGGATTTACCTTGCAATCCATAAACTTCTACAATGAAGTGGAAACAAATAATTTGGGGATAAATGGAGGAAGAGAATTTGGTCCGTAGAATTGAGATGCTGGAGACCATGATGGATACAGATGTTTAGAAGGTAAGAAGAGATTACTGATTTATAAAAGACAGCTTCTGTCAAATGAGACTCCATGGACTCAGTGGTTTGAGGCTTAGCTGAAAAGTTTGGCATATGCAAGGAGCCACCATGAGGAAAGTTATGGGGAAGATCATAAAGAAGAGACTTCAAAATATAAGATAAAAGGTAAAATCTGATCATACTCCTTTTAAAGTTGAGATGAAATTTGATATTAAAAGCTTTGAAGGACCAGTAGACGCGGAGTTGCTTGATAAATGGTTTAAAATAGTTAGAAGTCTACTTTAGCATCCATAATGTCACTAAGGCACAAAGGATCACCTTTGCATGTCTCAAAATGGAGGGATGTGCTCTGGTTTGGTGGGAAACCCATGTAACCACTTGTGAAAAGAAGAAACGTCCTATTGTGAAATCTTGGCAAGAATTTAAAGAATTACTTAGAGCTAACTTCTATCCTATTGGCCACAAGACTGACCAAATGATTAAATGGCAATATTTTAGACAAGGTAGTGGTCAAAGTGTGCAGGACTATACTACGGAGTTTCGGAGGCAGGCCATGTTGCTAAACATGGACTTGGAGGATGAAGGATATTCTAACTAAGTACTTGGGAGGAATTCACACTCACCTTTGAAGAAAAGTCATCTCCACCAAGCCCAAGGATCTCAATGAGGCGTTGTGTGCAAGCATACTACATAGATGATGAAAAGAAGCAAGGGGAAGCAGAGCCAAGGGCAAAGCACTTCGACAAATCAGCAAGAAGAAAAGAGTATGGGAAAACAAGTAACAAGGGTAAGTGGAAAGGGAAAGGTAAACAAGCTGCCACTACTTTAAATACTTGTAAAGATCCCAAGAATTTTTGCAAGAACTATGATATTAATGGTCATACTGACGCTACATGTTGGAAGTTGCATCCGGAGTTACATCTAAAGAACTGAACCAAGGACTCGAAGAAGTCCATGACAATTGTTAAGAATAGAAGGGGAGGTGGAAATCGAAGATGAATCTGATGTGGACGAAAGGCTTGGATGCACAGACCACTAACATGGACAATTAGGAAGAGGAGATGAGTAGACTATTCCAGATCAAAATATAGATCAAGAGAACTAAGGTAAATGCTTTGGTGGATACCGGTTCTCAGTCTAACTTGATTTCTGAAGCAGTTGTAAAGAAGCTTGGTCTTGAGACTTACAAGCATCCACACCCTTATGCATTTGGGTTGGGTGAAGAAGGGTGTTGAAATTCAGGGTAACAAGAAGATGTAAGGTCAAGTTTGGGATAAATTCCTAGTATATTGATGTTTTGGAAGCTTGACGTTATTTCACTTGATGCTTTTGATGTTGTATTCGGGAGTCCTTGTATATTAGGGATGCTATATTTATGAGAAGGGAAAACTGGTACAGATGGGTCAAGGAAGGGATCAACTACAACATCCGGGCACACCAATGTAAGACACGATGTTACTATGGTGAGTGCTAACCAAGAAAAACTGACTTATTCAGGAAAATCATAATCAGTTTTGTTTACTTTTGTTAAAGGATAAACAAGATGGGGTAGAAGTTTCAGATATTTCTAACCATGGAAAACATGATTTGGATAGTATTATTCAGTATCTTTCAAGAAGTTTTTTAGGCTCCTAGTGGGTTACCACCAAAACGAGAAGTAGAGCATGAGATTCAGCTATTTCCAGAGTCCCCTCTACCAAACATCGGGTTGTATAGGCAATCCTTTCTTGAGAGGTACTGAAGTAAAGAAACAACTCCAAAGAACTACTAGACCAAGGGGTGATACGTCCGAGCACCTCACCATGTGGCTCACCTATTGTAATGGTTCCAAAGAAGGATGGTTCTTAGAGAATGTGCATCGATTACCACGCTTTGAACAAGATCACCATAAAGAACAAATATCAACTTCCCTGCATAGATGATCTCTTGGACTAGCTTCAGCATGCCAAATTCTTCACAAATTTGGATCTCAAGTCAGGTTATCACCAAGTTAGAATGAAGGAGGAGGATATATGGAAGACTTCCTTCAAAACAAAACAGGGTTTGTATGAATGGTTAGTACTTCCTTTTAGGTTATGCAATGCACCCACTACATTTATGAGATTGATGAATGATGTATTGCGGGATTTCATAGATTCATGTGTCATTGTATATCTAGATGATATTTTGATTTTTAGTGCCACATGGGAAGAACATCTAACCCATTTACAACAAGTCTTGCAAGTTCTCAGGGAGAAACAACTGCTTTGTAATATGAAGAAATGTGAGTTTTCCAAACAATCACTTGTCTATCTTGGGCACGTGGTTGGAGGAGGAGAGCTACGAGTGGATCCAAAGAAGGTGGAAGCCATCACCAAATTGGCCAACAACCTACAGGAGCCACAGAGACTAAGTATTGTGGGAGTAGTATAGTACATGCAAAAGTTCATTCCGGGTTTCTCCGCAATTGCAGCACCTCTACACATAGTGGCCACAAAGAGTAAGGGTTTTGATTGGGGTAAGGAACAAGATAAATCATTTGAGTTATTGAAATACAAGATTAGTCATGCTCCAGTACTTGCTCTTCCTAATTTGCAACAACCTTTTTAAGTAGAGACAATAGTGATTACGCCATGGTGCACAGTGTTGCTTCAAGGAGGTAAACCCGTATGTTACCATTCTAAAACCTTCACTTAGTAGTTAAAGGATATTGAGTATATGATAAGGAAATGTATGCACTAGTTCAGGCAATTAAAAAATGGAAGCATTATTTGTTGGGTAAAGAAACTATTGTGCACACTGACCACAAACCTCTCCAGTATTTGCAAGCACAGTTCTAAATTGCAGCAGGCAAGGCACTACAAATGGATGGGGTTCCTTCAGCAGTTCCATCCTAGTGATCAAATACAAGAAGGGTAGTACAAACTTGGTGGCAGACATGTTGTCTAGGCCACCCACATAGGAGAATTTTTCCTGTTTGGCCACTATCTCTCAGATCGAGCCCTTCACGAAGGAAGCTTACGGAGAGGCATATGCCTAGGAAAAAGACTTTGGGGTGACATTTCAGCAGTTGCAGTCCCAAGGGGCTGAAAGGATGGGGATTGAAGATTTTTATCTCAAAGACGGGCTTCTCTACCGATGGGGGAAGATTTGTGTGCATAAAAGAAGAAATAATTCTATTGATGAGGGAAGCACATACCTCGAAAGTAGTGGGACATTTCAGTGTTGGTAAGACCCTAGCCCACTTTGCAAAGGTACGTGTATTGGCCCAATATGCAAGAAGAAGTATCAAAATTTATACGTGTATGTAAACTTTGTTGTACTAGCAAGCCTAAGACTAGGAAGGAGGGTTTGTATATGCCTTTGCTAGTACCTACTCATCCGTGGGAGGACATTTCTATGGATTTTGTAGGAGGATTACCTATGTACTAAACATGGCCATGACTATCTATATGTTGTTGTTGATAGATTCAGTAAGATGTGTATTCTTATGGCATGTAAAAAGACAGTAAAATCACATGAGGCAGCAAATCTTTTCTTTGCTAATGTATGGGTGCATTTTGGTTTGCCAAAGTCTATTGTTTCTGACAGGGATTCCAAGGTTCTTGGGGAAGTTTTGGACTACTTTGTGGGACAAGATGGATACCAGGTTACAGAGGAGCACAACTTTCCATCCACAGACATAGAGGTGGTAAACAGACTTTGGTACAACTGATCAAAGGGTATAATAGCAAATATCCAAGGACTTGGGATGAGTCCTTAGCCTACATTCAACATTCCTATAACCAAGCAATACACACATCCACTATGAAGTCACCATTTGAAGCATGCTTGGGATATCTACCTACAAATCCACTGGATATAACAGTTGGGCAGCAGGATGAGGAGGAGACACGAGACACAAAGGTGACTAGAGCAAAAAAATTCATTGAGAGGATCCGACAAATCCATCTCAAAGTCAAAGAACAACTAGAGAAATCTCAAGCCAAGTACAAAGCTAGGCATGATCAACATAGGAGAGAACATGAGCTACATGTTGGAGATACAGTTTGGCTTTACTTGAGCAAGGAGAGATTACAAGGTCAAGCACGGAAACTCAAGCCACTACGATATGGGCCCTTCACCATATTGGAGCAAGTTGGAGAAAATGCTTTTCGACTTGACTTGCCACCATTTATGAGGATGTACTCTGTAGTAAACTGTGAGAACTTGCACCTATATGAGCCATCCATGCTAGATGAAGATGGACTACAGTTGCTACCTTCCATTGAGGATTGTGTCTTGGACTCATGAGGTGAATTGGAGGAGGATTGTAGTGCTACAGGAGAAGGTCAAAGAGACTAGAAGAGAGTCTTGGAAGATTGAAAGGAAAGACACCAAGGTAGGCCCGGTGGTACTCAAAGGAACAAGTGAGGGAATTATTTCCTCATCTACTCCCCTACTAAGCTTTTTGTGGGACCAAAAGCCTGCTTAAGTAGGGGAGGTGTGATCCATAGGGATCCAAAATGAATCTACTTCATCAAAACAGTCAGCACAAAGAAGGAAAAATGAAAACATGAAGGTTCTATCTTTTAAGTAACATGACCTCCGCTCTGTGCAGAGCAGTAGTTACAGAACCGCCACCCAACCAGGGCGGTGGTCCTGGGACTGTCGGGCTGCATTGGGTGGCAGTCCTGGCTCTTTCAGACAGAAAACAAAAATATGAAATGAACAACCCAGAATTTTGATAGTTGTTCGTATCTCTTCTCCTCCATGACCTTTCCCATTCTCCAGTGCACATGAGGACATGGGAGAGGGTATAAATACATGTTTCTAGAAGAGAATAGGATCATCAAAGCATGAAAGCAAGTGAGCAAGAAGTTCTTAGTGCTGGAATTGTGTTTTGTAGAAGAAAGGAGTGTTGAGATAGAGCAAGCAAGTATTTGGGAGGAAGTGTGAGATATTATCTACTTCTCTTTCATACTTATTGTAATTTTTGTACTTGTTATTTTGAATTGGCCAATAAAAGTGGGAAGAAAGAGCAATTTCCCTTCCCAACTAGTTTTTCCTCCTCTGGAGGTTTCCAGGATAAAACTTGTTGGTGTTTATGAGCTTAACTTCTTTCCTTTACTGTAATTGTGGATTCTAAGCATAAGCATAATTCATTCACTAGCTATCTCTAGTCATTTTCTAATAGAAAGTAGAACAACAATGTTTATTTGTGTTTCTATGGATAATTCCAAAGTTGAAGAGTTTACAAATCAGACACCTAGGGTTTTAGAGCGAATGTTGTCATGTTGTAGATAGTCGTAGGGACATAAAATTTGCCAAGTGTCAACTCATCACCATAAACAGCCGTCTGACAAGTACTGAACCATCCTAAACTTCCAGACATATTGAACAGTTCCATACCTTCTCAGTTTTCACACTAGCTTCAAAGTAAAAAGCACTTGTAGGTCATTTCCACCCTGTATAATCACACCACATTTCAGCTTCTCGAGCCTATAATCTACTTAGTGCATCCACCTTATGTTTTAACAATCATTTCTATATTCTATCTTACAAATTGTTAATGACAGTATATTCTAATGTATGCTTAAATGTTGATTAATTAATCTAAATATACTACCTATTGCTAATCCTTTTTACTGTTACATAAATAAGAATGCATTAACCCAACACCCTTTTATTTATTCGTTTTA
Source organism: Taxus chinensis (assembly GCA_019776745.2). NCBI lineage: Eukaryota > Viridiplantae > Streptophyta > Pinopsida > Cupressales > Taxaceae > Taxus > Taxus chinensis. The sequence goes on from CM034156.1 coordinate 646,775,879, forward strand.
GAGGTGAATCACTAGCTTATAATTGTTTTTCTTTGGAATTTCTTCCATGTTATGTTATTTCATTTATAGAAATCTATATATGCATCTATTTTGAAAATAAAAACAATTTATCTTGACTTTATTGCCAATGAAATAATTGTTATTATATTGTTAGTGTCTATGTAGATCTAAGGTCAAGCTAGTGGAGAAAGTCGTACTTAAGTTTTAACGTTTGTAGGATTTTCTCTGCCATTGGGGGATTCCTAGCTACATAATGAGTCATGTGCCTCCAGACCAAACTCCATAGGGTTCCACACCACTTGTAACACCTCAAATTAATTTCCCAAAAATCAAAGATTTTTTTTAGCAGTAGTAATCTTCATATTCAATCACATAAGTGAGATAAAAGATTATTTAGAGCAATCGGTTATCAATTTGACTGCTAACTATTAGTTTAGTTTGATCCAATCTGATAACTCTTCCGTGTATAAACCTTGTGAAACTGAGAAGGGTTATTCTTTTTTTCCCTTCAGTCCACTCATTAAGAGTAATCATACAATCTTTAGTATGTTTAGGTTTACCTTTTTCAAGGTTGAGACAACTATGTTTTCATCCTATATGTCTACCACGAAAGTCAATCTTCGTATTTTGGTATCTGACATACATAAGTAAGGATACGGGAAAAGACAATGTAATCAACCATTTGCATTACTTTGGTCAAAGTTTCTTGCTCTGCATAAACAACGTATCTCGAGACCACACAAATCCTAGAGATATGATCTTCCGTCACCAAACATTTATCTTGACGCAGTTATCTGAATCTTTTTATTTACGAAGGTGAACATGTTAAGGAGGAAGAGTTCTTTACAAAACCATCTTCACAAAACGAAAAAGATCCACGCCTAACTCATGATTCTTAGGAAAAAGGGAGAGACCACGTAATGGAATTATTTCTATTACGTCCTCTTTCTGTTTTTCGTAATTACCCCTAGTTAGTACTATGTCCAAGTATATGGTTGATGACGTGAGATTATATTTAATCTACCTCATTCTTAAGGTTTACTACCAAAGCTACTTTACTACAGAAGCTACTTTATTTCTTCATGAGTTGGTTGTTCTTATTGGATTGGGTTTTTGGTCATACAAGATTAATTATGAATTCTCAATTCAATCATTTATGTTTCCATAACTATGTAATTTTATTATGTTGGATCTTAATTCAGTTGTTGTTGCAAGTAAGCCCATTTTAAAAGGGTTAGGAACTGTTAAATGATTTAATTGACTTAGTGTACTAAAATGATATCTTTTTAGTGATTTCAACATCCTTTCTTCATATGGATTAATTTATTAACTCCTAAGGGACTAATAACCCTTGAATAATTGATTTGTAATATTGTTACTTCCTTATAATTAACTAAATTAGATTGTGTTGCTTCATCATAATATCTTCTATTATGAAATAAAGATTATCATTACCATTTTTGTTTAGTATTCATTATTTCATAATCAAATTAACATCTCATATAGTAATCTATGTTACCCTATTTGGTTCAATCATTGTTACTTTTAATTTCAGTCCACTCATATTATTAGTTCCATTAAGAACTTATAATAACATTATTATTTCACCATATAGGTATTTGAGACCAATTACTAATTTACTAAAGGAACATATCATACAACTTATAAGTCCTTTAACATAAATGTAGACAATGTCTACTAATATACACAATAAAATAATTAGGTCTTCATAATCTACTTAATACCAAACTTTTACAAGATTGTAAAACAACTTCTTGTTGTAGGTTTCCATAATTACAACTATACATTAGGGTCTTAATCCCTTTTCTCATTTTAGGATATCATCATGAAATCGACATTTCAACTCAAGGCTTATATTAAGAAAGGAATTTCCTAAACAGATTTCCAAATGATTCAAAATAATCATAAGTATTATAATCAACCCAATTAACCACTTCATGGCTTCCTTATTTACTTGTACAAATTCATCAGAAGATAAAATATACATGTGTCAGTTCATAATAACTGGCATGAAACGACCTCCTTATCTTATATATCTTAATTATTATAAAACAATAATAGCATACAAGTGTTAACCTTGTAATTCTCTAATATTCAACCTATTATTGATTTGAGCATTAATCAAACATCTCTTTTTTTTTTATCAATCTTGCATTAACATGTTTCATTCAACATATCATGAATTTTTTATTATTCCATAACTTAAATACTCATATCCATATTTCTATAATATTCCTAATTTTTTACTCAAATCGAAAAACATATTAACTAACTACTATTCCAACCATTTCCATGCATTTGTAACTTTAAAAATATTTACCAATTGTAATAATTTACATGTTATACACTAGTTTTAAGGTAATGATCAATATGAAAGAACTATTTTCAGTAGCTACGAAAATAATTAAGAAACAATATTATCCTTTACAACCTGATAGAACCAAATATAGAAAAGAATAAGCAGATAATCCAGCTATTCCTTAATAATTCCACATATATTTCATAGAGGATAAACATAATCAACTCTATATTCAAACTCCAATGTCCTTATCACTTAGACCCTTTTGGGTATTGCTAAAACCACAATGTCACAGACTTAATTTTAAATTTCAATCAACAAGTTTATTACCTGCCAAGTTGAAAGCCAATTAACAAAAAATAATATACCTATCAAAAACACATCCAATGGAAGGGGTAACTTATCTTTTTATATTGCATATAACTATACAACCATAACAAATATTCCTATACATTTGTAACCATCTTATTTACAAATAATCCAAATCAAAATACAACTCAAGTTGCGAGTTTTTCTCAATAATCATACACAGGTTCGTCCATAGTGTCCCTTCGTATACATCACCATAGATCAATAATAGTAAATCACAACTACCTAGTTTCCATTCAAGTTTCCAATCAAAATAATATGCTCACAGACCACATGTAAGTGACATTAATACAACCAACTCATATAACAAATAATGCATTACTGAGTTATACAATGACTTGACAATTATGAAAAATAATAAACCCAGATTTTATTCCTTTTATAATCTTGAAAATAATAATACCCAATTAGATATTCAATCACAATCAAGAAAATAACCATGTTTGGGTTTCATATATCATTCACAATCTAGACAAAACAACACTACCCAGAACGTATTTCTTTGTCTAGATAAAAACAACTAAACCCAATTCCCATTATTATTCACAATCTAATATAATGTTATACCCAGTTTATAGTTTTACAAGCAAGCAATATACTTAAATAAAATGAATATCATAATTGTATATCAATGTTTCATGCAACAGTCCGAACATACCTAGTTCGTATTACCTTATCAATCAATTTTTCATATCTAGATGCAAACTAATATTCATACTTGGACCATCTTTTAATTGAATTTATTACATACCCAACTTGTGATTATTCACACATCCTCTACACTAACTATAAAAGTTCACTTCTATACTAAAAACACAAAAATAACTTAACCTAGTTCATATATTTTGCATATAATGAAGTATATTTTAAGTAGAAGAACATTATAACTATATAACCATGTTTTCTAAGTAAATTGACCAAATACACTAGTTCACCATTATCAAATTATAACAACATGTTACAGAAGGAAAATGAAGGTGCTTCATGCTTAGTTTTCACATGCTCTTGATAATATTTTCTTTCTTCTTCATGTAGTCTTCTTCTAGAATCAAAATAACAACAATAACAATGAGACATTTCTCCTTTTGAAAAATTTGCCCCAAATCCATACTTGTAATAATTATCATGGCTGAAAAAGAGGCACAGTGGAGGAGAGACTCCATATTCTCCATGATCCTCAAAAAATAGCAGAGCCAAAACAAAAAAATGAAATGAACCAAATGAAAAAAAATGGAAATAACAATGTCTTTGGGTTGGCTTCTTGGGGAAGCTAACCATTCCCGAGGATTCTAACTCAATTAATGCCATAAACCCAAAACCCTGCCACATTATAAACTTTGCCACGTATTCCTTATAGTCCTTCCATTATTTGCCACGTAGACACATTCCAACTTTGCTAAACTTTGCTAGTTTAATATCATTCAAGCTTAGCTTGTATCTTGTCGCCATGGTTTATATTCCACCTATGGTCTAGGTTTAATGAGATTCGGAACATATAGCATTTCCACCTCCTTAGCATGTTCATATGCCATGAAAACATTAAGATTTTTTAAGTATCTTTAGAGTGTTTATATTATATCAACTAAAATTAGATTTAATATATATATATATATATATATATATATATATATATATATATATATATATATGCCTCTATTCAATTATATTAGCATATGCCACATTTCAACGAATATCACCATTTACGCCACAAATATATATACATGTTATCCACTTATATAAAGTGGTGTAGTTGTGAAGCATTTTTCATAAGTCTTCACACAAAACTTAAAATCAAGTCCTGAGTTCCCAAGGTCAAACAATACTAACTCCTTTACATGTCACCGCTTATATGCGACAAAGGTTTAAAATGAAGAAACATACAATGAAGGCCATAGAATTACATTATATCCAGATAATATACATACTTATCTAACAAACAATTTGTTGTGTGTGTGTGTGTGTGTGTGCGTGTGTGTGTGTGTGTGTGTGTGTGTGTGTGTGTGTGTGCGTGTGTGTGTGTGTGTGTGTGTGTGTGCGCGTGCGTGCGCGTGCGTGCGTGCATGTGTGTGACAAATATGTCAGTGTAAGCTAAGACTCCCGGTTATTAACGTTGTTTAAATCTGTCAATGGTCAATTAACCACTTACGAGATAATAATTTTCGGAACTGAAAAGAGAAGGTTGTTACACTGCCTTTGCCTAAACATCACCGTAGTCACTTGTGTAGTTGATTCTCTACCCCCCCTCCTCAACTTGAGGGGTGGGGGAGGAGGGTGACGGGCGAAGGCAAGAGAAGGCGGGGAAGGGATGGAGAGTACACCTTCGCCTCTACGTGGCAAATATCTTGTTGGAATGTTTTGGTGGTCTTGCATGGTGCAAGGAAATGTATAAATGCCTCATTTATCACCTAGGTGGAGGGTTACTATTTACTTGGCTCCTATTGGTAATTCTCAAACTCTAGATGGGGATGGGTGGGTGACTCTCAATTCTCCATCGGAGGAACCTCCTTCTTAGGGCCCTCCCAAGGACGATTCATCTCCACCTCCTTAGAGTTTTGTAGCACTGTGGGTTTGAATCTCGATTTTGTCAAGTTTTTTTTTGGCTTAGATAGACAAGTTTTGTAGGCAATCTATTCATCATGTTTTTATCTGATGTCATGTTGTTTTTTGTGTTGTGCATGCATGTTGACCACTTGTTGTAACTTATTCTAAACTTATTAATTTGTTGAAGTAATGTGATATATTGATGAGCTCTAATAATTTTTGAAGGGCAATGTTGAATGTTAAGTTCCATAAAAAATTATTTGATGGTTGAGATCCTCATATTTCTATGTTATGGTAGGGTCAACGTCAAGTTTAACGCCTGAATCTGCAATTACAAAATAATATTTTCTACGTCAAATAAATTGTGGATAAAATTCAATAAAATTTAACACCCACGTAGGCATTTATTCATTTATAAAATAGGGAATTTCACCTTTGGGTATGTTATATTTTCTCGTGATTTATCAAATGGTTGTGCAATTGATTGAGGTCATGTTTAAGTGTATTGTCACACCATCCAACAAGGTACAATTCTTGATAAATAAAGAAAGGTACGAGAGTGGTGACACATATCTACCCATGATTTTTGTGTATGCTAGAAAATATTTATATTTAAATATTATATTATAAGTTAATTTTTTAATAATTTTACTGTAATAATAGGGTACAAGATAAATGAGAGAATAGAACGGGAGCAAGATGGTCTCCTCAATCCTTTCCCAACACTAAGAATTGTCACATTTGATTTCTTCAAAATGAAGTGTGATGAAATTTGGGCAAGGTTATAGTAGGTTTTCTAACCAAAGATCATATTGGGAAGTTCTATGATGGTATGTCCATTTGGAACCCCAAAGCGACAAACAATGAAGTATTAAGTTATAATGTTGTTGGAAAGTTTGAAGATGTTAGTGATTAGAGCAACAAAGGTCTCATGGTTCTATGGAAATCAATGATAATTATCAATGTTATGACCAAGAAAAAGATTTTTAATTGGCGAATCAATAACTTCGTTGATGATGTTAAGAAGCTTGATCAACAATTTATCAAAATATAATACAACCATTGCTTTAAAGAATGTAACCATTCAATATATCTTATTTTCAACACAGAGTTTGATCATGACCCAATTATGATTACCATAAGCAGTCGAAATTAGGTATGGTAGGTTATCCCTTGACTCATTATCTAAGATCTCCCAATAATGTTTTTATAGGATTTTGATCAAGTGAAAGACTCGGGTGGAATATCCCACCTAAACTCTCCTCCCATAAGAGATGTAAGCTTTAAATAATTGAATAATAAAAGTTATGCTTATTTGGGGTAGTAGAAATTTTTATTATTGGGCAGCGGATATCATAAAAATGGAACGATGCAATTTTTTTGGAAATATTAAGCAAATTAAATCTCTATAGTTGTGTATATGACAATTTAAAGTCACGATTCCACCCCTCATTTCTAATCTAAGGGATTCATTATTTGTGGAGACACATACAATTTGTATGTTTGCCTCTACATTTGTATGTGTTATGTGCACTTTATTATTTTTTCCACTTGCTCGATTATAAGGTTGAAGACTTTGATTGTTGTGTCAGTCAAGTGGGATGGGGAAAAGGAGATTCACGATTGTTTGGACTAGGCAGAGTAGTGTTAGATAGATTCCTTAATCGAATTTTCAAGTTGGATCAACACGATTCCATGGTAAAGTGTAGAAATATGTTTAATGATTCAAGAGTGGGCAATGTGGTTGTGAAGTGCTCAACAACATTCATAAAGGAAGGAATCTAATTAGTTGAATCAAACTTGAACCTTAACCATGTGTGGAATACCTTGCAAGAAGGTTAGTGTTTGGGTTAAAGTGCAATCCATGCACTGCCTACGTCGACACTACTCCAAAAAGACCTCAAACCACATGTAATTCTCCACCTAACATGTAATATCTATATGAATGTAGCCAATGATGGGGTTAAACCATATAACAGTGTTGCACATATCTATAATAAGATAAAACATACAAGCAATGAATGTGGAAATAAGCCAGAAGATAAAATAAATAGGAGAAAGATAACACCAGATTTAACGTGGTTCACCCAGTGTGTACTACGTCGGCCAAGAAACATCCAATATTATTATTCAGTGCTTTAAAGAGGAAATACAATGAAGATCTGTTGTCTTCCAACACCTCACAGGGTGTTCAATGATTTTCCCTCACTCAGCTATTCTCTCTTGTTCACCAAGAAAACTAACATGTAAAACAATTGCTATTTTCTTCTCTCATATACCCTCATACAATGCATACATGCATATATATCTATTCTGGGCAACTAACTATGCTTTTACAATCAATAAATCATCTCTAAAACAAGAGATTTATTCTAATTCTCGTTAAAGAACAAAAGTACCATCGCATAGGTGACCGATGCTGGTCATGTCCTGATCGATGCCAGTTATACCTTGACTGATGTCGGTCACTGTCAAAACTAGTAACATGTAAAAGTAAGTTCCTTGAGAAGCAATTAAACTCCATAGTCAACAGCTAATTGACAACTTGAACCACTTTGAACATGCTTGAGAGGATTGTGCTCTTGCTAAGACTTTGACGTAGGGATTTTGGTGTGCTTGGAAGTGAGGGAAGCTAGACTCCTTGATCTAGCTGAGTGCTTCAAAAATGTAGTAGTGACTGACCTAATGGATGTGCATAAGCTTTTGGAAGATTTAGGGAGTCGTGAGTGCCTTTTGTATGTATTACAATGAGAGTGCCAAGTGATATGCTATGTACTTGCTAGGTGTGCCAGGGGATCAATGAGGTGATATAAACTTTCTTATATAGGGATTTTAAGGTAAATCATTATGATAAGGCCATCCCAGGAAGATGAAAAGACCCAACAAATGTTATTGCATCGAAAATAATGTTGAAAAATGTGTTTGTCCAAGATCGTACAGGTCAGCTAATACAGGATGTCACATCATGACCTTGCTGTACGTTTTTGAACAAAGAGATCGTGGATGGAATCTGTGAGTTACACCATGATGGTCAGAGGCTACGCATTGATTTTATGGATGTATGTAGAATTTGTCAACACATAAGTGTGTAAGAATAAGCAAGTTGGGAGGGAGATAACAAAATTTACTTAGTGGGGAAAGGATGTAGGTGTTTATCTTAGCTAAGAAGTAAAATCATAACCAGATCGTACTAAGCCAAGAACATAGATGCTAATCAAACACCACAAACAATAAGATGAAAGAAATTCGCCAGAATAACTTTACATAAAATTTTACAAACAAATTAGCAGCAATATCATATATTATTATAGAACTCAATGAAATATAATGAGAATGAGCCTTGCTTATATAGGAAAGGAATAACAATCTAGAAAGATCCAGAAAAGGTCGTAGATCAAGCCATAAATCATGGAAATAACTATTCATCAGATAAGTAGTCAAGACCATAGATTTAGGAAAGAACTAGACATCAAGGATCTAGTCAATGCCATAGATTAAGGAAAGAACTAGTCAATACCGTAGATCAAAGAAAGAACTATATGTAACAACTCGATAATATCCCCCTAATATCTAAATAAATAAAAAGAAATATCCACACTCATAAGTGTGTGATGATAAATACAATAAAGGTAAATAAAGTACCTAGGTGAATATGAGCTAAGGTAATTACTTACTCTAACACCCCCCTCAAGTGAAGCTAGGGGCCAAAATAGAAGTGGCATGTCCACAATATGAGTCCCGACAATTAGGCCTAATGAGGTACTCATGTACAATAATATATCCATGAAGAAATCTCGAACCCAAAGAAGTAAAGAATCCTGCTAGAAAGAAAGAGAAAGAAGAAGAAGAAGAAGGAAGATGTTCTCATGAACATCCGGGCCAAGAACAACTTCCGAAACCCCAAGCATTCCACGCAACTCAAGATAGCAAGGTGATGCAAAAGGCTTTGTAAAGATGTCCGGAACCTATTCCTGAGTTGGAATGTACTCCAAGCAAATAACTCCATCCTGAATGTGTTGACGAATGAAGTGGATGTGTATCTAAATATGCTTGGTCCGTTGGTGTTCAACTAGGTTGCGAGAAATGTGAGTTGCACTTTGGTTGTCACACCAAAGTACAGTCAGTGAATCCTATGGGAATCCAAACTCTGTCAATAACTGTCGAAGCCAAAGAAGCTATTGACTCGCTGTAACTGATGCTCTGTACTCTGCCTCTGAAGATGAAAGTGCAATAGCCTGTTACTTTTTGCACGCCAGAGCAACTAGAGAAGAACCAATTGAGTAGAACCTCTAGTGTAGTGTAGGCCAAAGTAGGAAGTGTCGTGTAAATAGTGCAAAATCCTTTTAGCAGCTTGTCAGGGACTACTATGAGGAGAATGTGCAAACCGAGATACAAACCCTACTCTAAATGAAATATCAGGGCGAGTATGGGTCAAGTACATGAGACTTCCAACCAATTGCCTTTACAAACTAGGATCACAAAGTGGAGTGGTACATGTGGAAGTAAGAGTAACCCCAGACTGAAAAGGAGACGGATTTGGCTTGCAATCAACTATATCAAAGCGCTAAAGAAGATCATGGGTGTACTTTTACTAACTCAAATCGATCCCTGAATCTGTTAGAGGAATCTGCATACCAAAGGAAATAATGCGATAACCCAAGATCTCTCATGTCAAACTGTGTTGAAAGAGCCCTCTGAATAGTCTGAATGTGGGAAGAAGAGTTGCCAGTAAGTAAGAAATCATCAACATAGAAGCAAGTATCACAATATCCTCATCAACATGCTGGAGATACATTGTATGATTGGAGTGGCAACGAACAAAACCGGTAGATAGAAGAAAAGAATCCAACTTCTCAAACAAGCCCGAGGGGCTTGTTTGAGACCGTAAAGAGACCACCTTCAGAGCCTACAAACAAGAGAAGAATTCTGAAGAAATCCAGCAGGTTGCTCAATGTCTATTTCCTCTTGTAAATCTCCATGTAAGAAAACACTCTTCAAGTCCATCTGGTATACGGGCCACCCCTGTGATGCAGCAATAACAAGTACAAGATGTACATAATTCATCTTGGCAACGGGTGTAAAAGCCTCAGAGTAATCAATACTTTCAACTTGTGAAAAACCCTTTGCAATAAGACGAGCCTTATACTTGTCAATGGACCCATTAACTGCATATTTGATTCGGTATACCCACTTACACCTAACCATGTTTCTTCCTTTAGGAAGAGATACCAAATCCCAAGTATGATTCTTCATCAAAGAAGAATACTTGGTTGCCATCACATCATCCCACTCTTGTATCCCATTAGCCTTTGAAAAAGATTGTGGATCCTCAGAAAATGCCCAACACAAAAGTTTAGAATCTGTAGAATGTGCGTCATGATGCTTGGTGGGTGGAAGATCCTGTATGAAAGGTGTTGCCTCAGAAACTGTAGTACGAGCCCACTTAGGCATAGTAACAACATTAGTGGGAATAAGATCCTCAATAACATCTATAACCTCCTCATCAACCTCCTCAAAGAAAGGATCCTCAAGATGAGATGAAGGAGGCATGGAAGAAGATGAATAATCATGAGGAGTGACGTGCTCATCAAACTGAACATGTGTTCAAAAAAGAACGTTATGAGTATCAGAATCTAGAAGTCGATAAGCTCTTATGTCTTCACAATACCCTACAGAGATCAAGGGTTTGCTCTTCTTATTCAAAGCTCTCCTTTTCTTCTTTGGCACAAAGGCCCAAGCATGGCTCCCAAAGACTCGAAAAAATGAGACATTTGGCTTAGTGTTGGACCAAGCTTCCTCTAGAGTCAAATTTTCAAGTGCTCTCACTGGTGTGCAATTATGAATGTAGTTAGCACAATTAACTGCTTCTGCCGAGTAGATAGGAAGTTAATTTCTAGAATGCATCATACCATTAGCCATTTCCTTCAAAGTTCTATTCTTCCGTTCTGCTAAGCTATTATGTTGTGGAGTATGCGGAACAAAATGTTGGTGAATAATGCCTTGAGTTGCAAAAAATTCAGAAAACTCATAACTGAAGTACTTCTCCCATTATCAGTGCGAAGGTTCTTTATGCAACTAGAAGATTGTTTCTCGACCAAAGCCTTGAAGACTTTGAAGTGTGAAAAAACATCACTTTTGTACTTGAGAAAATATACCCAAGTACGCCTCGAAAAATTATCAATAAAATTAAGTGCATACTTAGCTCCATTGAAAGAGGGGGTGGGAAAAACCATCAAGTCACTGTGCACAAGCTCAAGTGGTGAAGAAACTCTCTTGGATAAATTCTTAGGAATTGGATCTTGGTGTTGTTTCCCTAATGCACAACCAGAGCAAACTCCCTCAAGACAAAAAATTCTAGGAAGACCATCTACCATACCATGAGTGCTCAACTCCTTTAAATATCTATAATTGAGATGTCCAAATTTTTCATGCAAAAGCTTACTCTCTGAACCTGCATGAGAAAACCAATCCTGTCCCTATAGAAGAAGTGTCATCAAAACCCTCAAAGTGATATAGTCTAGAACTATGATCAACTATACCCTGAGCAATAAGTGAATAAGGCTCCAACAAAGGTCGTACTTCTGCCCCATGTGGTGTAAAAGTCACTATTTTTCCTTGACCAAAATGACAAATTTGATATACAGAAAGCAAATTTGTAGTGATGTTAGGAGCATATAGTGCATCTCGGATACTACCACCATTACGTTGTATATCACCTTTTCCCTCAACAGAAAGAAAGGAAGAATTTCCAACCTCAATTTTGGATGTAGAACTCAAACCTAGAGAGACAAAAAACTCCTTGGAAGAAGTTATATGATGAGAAGCACCAAAATCTATAACATAACTGTTTGCAAGTGGTGACTGAGATCTCCCAACAACATTAAGTGCTTTGCCATGCTGATTAGAAGGAGGTGGAGTGGAGAGAAATTTTGTGTTTCTTGACTGCATTCTCTAAGGCTTGCATTCGCTTATAACACCTATGTTCTTCATGACCACTACCCCCACAAAAAGAGCATGAAAGGCTAGACTTATTTTTGGATTTAGAAGACTCCTTGGGTGTAGAGTTGTTTTTTTGGGTTTAGGAGCACTTTGAGATGGAGAAAGGATGAATTTGATTTTACTTTTTGGTTTTCCCTTGTCCTTAGGATTAAATGCAACTAATGCATTTTGAGAGGAGGAAGACTCAAGGTGAGACAATTTGGATTCTTCCCTAGTAATTCTCTCACAAAATGTTTCTAAGTTAGACATATTTAAGGTGTCACCTAAGACATCCATGCTAGAGAAAAAGGTAGAAGAAAAGATATGAAATGGTCCTCTCATCTTGGATAGAATCAAGTAAGCACACTCTTCATCTTTCTTACCTCTTCCGCTCCCCTTCAACTGTGTCAATAAATGCTTGAACTTGGTAAGATAGTCTATAATTGTTGGAAAATCTTCAGGATTAAGAGAGGTGATCTCAATTTCAAGTTGCATGGTTCTCATATGATCCACCTTACTAAATAAATCCTCCAATTTCTCCCATATTTTGAAAGGAGAGTCACATTTTTCCAAATGAAACAAAAAACTGTCACTTACATAAGTAAGTTCCTATCAAACCAATACACTCATCAAATTTGCACTGGTACTTGAAATTTGTTATAGTCTTTAGTGAACACTGGTTATTCTGAAGAAGTTAAAACCCATAATCCTTTTCGCTTAATTATTGTTTCCATTATTGGTTTCCATGTGTAGTAATTATGCGTTGTTAATGGCTCAATATGATCAAATGTAGAAGTAGATAAAGACGCCATCCTAAAAAAATCACCAAAAGAAATGCAAAAACCAAGCAATGCAACAAGACTTCCAAGTAATGCAATAAGACCCCCCTAGATTTTGGCACTTTATAATGAGTGTGTTATAATATGACACTTTATAATTATAGTGTGATTCTCAAAATAAATATTTTCAATGGAAAGAGCACACAAAAAACACTTGCAAAAACGACACTCAAAATCGAGTTACCGGTCAAAATATACAAATTTTTCAATATTATGCTCTATTGTTTATTTTAGTTGCCATTAAAACAGAAAAAAATGCTCTTGCCTTCACCACACATATAATGAAATACAATGAGAATGGGCCTTGCTTATGTAGGCAAGGAATAAAAATCTAAGAACCAGACAAGGTCATAGATTAAGCCATAAATCATGGAAAAAACTAGTCATCAAAGAACTAGTCAAGACCATAGATTTAGGAAAGAACTAGACATCAAAAATTTAGTCAAATACCATAGATCTGTTAGAAATATCATAGTGCTCTCATTATTAATAATATAAGTTTGTTATACTGTTTCAACAATTTATCTTTGTTATACCCGAAATGATATTAACGGGTTGTTTTGTTGTGTGACTTCTTGGTTTGTGGGAGGTCAGTTTTCTATTTCCATGGCTATTTATTAGCCTTAGTATTATTTGTAATTAGGCTGAATATAATATCAATTAATTGTTCCTGTGTCACAAGCCTGCTGTACCAATATTTGGTATCAGAGCCAAAACATCTGAATGAGAGTCTTATAAGTCTGCATCCATAATTTGTCCTGAGTATTATTTATTTGCAACCCTGGAGATGGACGCGTGTTGTAGATAAGGAGAGGGCGTTCAGTTGTTTGCATTAAATTTGATCCGTATTGCAAGTTTATTTGCTGAGTTTGGTGTCCACGCATTCAATGTCTATTCTATATTAAATCAGTATGCGTGTGCAGATTAGTGTGTTAAGCGGTTGTGAAAATGAGCTAAAAATCCTTGGCTCTATCAAATATTCTTGATTAACAGTTTATTTGAGCGCAGCAGTTCGGATCTAAATCACGTATCTCTCTCCCAACTGGCATTTTTTTTTGGGATCTCTCGTCTTTATCACTGTTTCCCTCCTGAATTCAGGCCTCCATTGTATCTTCACTTGGTGGTGGTGAGTCGGCAACCTCTGACTGCATTATTGGAATGAACGTATTGAACAAGAAATCTGATCAGAGTGGGCGCAGCAGAAGCATACATCGTGGTGGTCGTGTATTGGGAAATTGGGGGAATTGTATTAATTCGGTGGAAAGGTACATATTTATTTGACATTCGTGCCGAAATGTTATGAAATCCTTTTTTATCTGTTTGTATGGATGAAGATTACAAATTAATTTGGTAAGTATGTAGTCGGTTATCTCCCAAGTTTGATATATTTTCTTTATTAAAGTCAAGTATCTCTACCAGTATAAAGAGTTTGTTATTGTTCGGTTCAAGTTTCTCGATTTTGTGGAGTTTCAAAATGGAAAAGATAAATGTAATTCAAAGATTTGATGGTAAAGACTTCCACACGTGGCAAGTACGAACCCAATTACAATTGATTGATAAAGACTTATGGGACATTGTCGAAGGAAAAATTAAAAAACCGAATGAGGCAGATGAAGCAGTGAAATGGGAAAGTAAGGATCGGAAAGCAATAGCAATTATCGGCCTTGGTCTTTCCGATGCATATTTGCATCATATTGATCTAACCAAGTCATCTAATAACATCTGGGTGACATTGAACAAGTTATTTGGATCTCAAGCAGGTAGTGCAGCAATGGCGCTGAAGCAAAAACTTTTTGGGCTAAAGATGGGAGAAAATGACAATATGGTTCAACATATCAGTAAGTTTCGATCCATTTTAAATCAATTAGCAGGAATAAAAGCAGAGGTAGATGGAGAAGATGCTAAAGCAATCTTACTAAATAGTTTGCCAAAAGAATATTCGAGTATTGTTTTTACTCTTAGTAAGATCAATCCCAGTTTGGAAAATTTAATTTCCTCTTTGCTTGATGAGGAAAAAAAACCAAAAGGTCTGTACCAGAAGAAGAAAGTGTCATGGTTGCAAACAATAAATCATCATTCTATAAAGGTAAAAAAAGGTTTGTATCGTCAAAGACACGTCTTTTGTGTCATTACTGTAAACAACCAGGACATGGTTTTGTGAATTGTAAGAAAAGAGCTCAAGATCATCTTAGATGATAAGTTGGAACAAAAGGCTTTAGCTGCTGAAGAAGATTGGGATGATTATTCTAATCTTGCAAGTGACAATGAACCTATCAATTATTCAAGTGATGAAGATTATCTGTTTTGATATCCTCTTATTGGTGGATGGAGGCAATGGAGGCAGGAGGACAGTCAGCGTCCTCGAGTTCGTCACTACCTCAGAGGCCGCAAACTACTTTAGTGACATCTTTGTGTCTTGTGTGATGAATAAGAACAGATGAGCATCCCTGTTCCTGTGTGTAGTGCAGTGCTTGTGTGTCCCCCGTGATGATAATGATTTGTACCATTGATACTATTGCAAGAAGTGTTCTTGATCAGACTGATTTTATGGTTGATGTGAATTGGTTGAACGGTCCCAGTTCATGTATTCATCTAATAGGTTGAACGGTCCTTGGATGATGTAGTTCCCACAGTCAGATTCGATATCGAGACCATGTGTAGGCTACGGAGCGGCATGCTGCTTGGTTGAAGATGGTGTTTTCCCCGTGTTCGCACTAAGGGGGGGAATGTTAGAAATATCATAGTGCTCTCATTATTAATGATATAAGTTTGTTATATTGTTTCAACAATTTATCTTTGTTATACCCGTAATGATATTAATGGGTTGTTTTGTTGTGTAACTTCCTGGTTTGTAAGAGGTCAGTTTTCTATTTCCATGGCTATTTATTAGCCTTAGTATTATTTTTAATTAGGCTGAATATAATATCAATTAATTGTTCCTGAGTCACAAGCCTGCTGTACCAATAAGATCAAGGAAAGAACTATACGTAATGACTAGATAATATCCCCCTAATATCTAAATAAATAAATAAAAAGAAATATCCACACACATAAGTGGGTGAAGATAAATACAATAAAGGTAAATAAAGTACCTAGGTGAATATGAGCTAAGGTAAATACCTACTCTAACAATATTCAGAATTTGTCGACACATCAGTGTGTAGGAATAAGCAAGTTGGGAGAGATAACAAAATGTACTTAGTGGGGAGAGGATGTAGGGGTTTATCTTCGCTAGAAGTATAATCATAACCAACAGTGTCAAAATGATAAATTGTTGAATTTGAGTGGCTACAATGGGGTCAAGTTTTCTATCAAGTATTGTAATCTTTCAATCAATAACACACTCTATAGGCAATTGGTGGGAAGCCTTCTCTATATATCTTGTACTCATTCTGATTTGTCTTTTGTTATTAGTTTTCTATCATGCTACTAGTAGGACCTCCACGAGAGCCATTGTCAAAAATATAATCACATTTTGACTCGTCTTTGTAGTACTACTAATTACAATATTCAATATAAGTTTCTTAGTAGCCAAGCCTTGGTTTCTCGATACTCCTTTTGGGACAAAATGAAGGTTGTAGGGTACAATGACAATGGTTAGGCATGTGATCCTGATGATCATAAGTCGACTGTAGAATATATTTATCATTGTGGGGTAGGTCCTATGACTTGGTATTACAAGAAGCAATCCATTATTTTGTCTTCTACATGGACCAAATCTTATAAAGTTGTTGATGGACACACGTCAATTTAAATTTGGCATATGTTTTCTAAGTCTGGATTTCCACTGGCTTAACCCACAATGTTTTGGTTTGATAATGAAAGTGCCATCCAATTTCCTTGCAACCCAATATAGCACCAACATACCAAGCATATTGAGGTACATATGCATTACATTCGTAGCTCATACAAGACAATCTTGTTGACATCAAATTTTGTTGAACTAAAAATTAGGTTACATATATCTTTACAAAGCCTTTGCTTGAGATGCGATTTGTTTAAAATTTTTGCAATTTTTTGGAATGAATGTATTTGTCGTCAAGGGGGATGGTCCTGTGATTCCTCCATCCTTCTCTCTAACAAGTACATATTAAGGGGATGATGTATTTAATAACACCCATACTAATTATAAATATGCACAAATTCATGCATAGTTAGCTATGCGCTGTTATTAAAAATAATATTAACTAAGTTATTAATCAACTTCAGCTAGTAACAAGAAAGTCTTTTTTAAAGAAAGTTTTATATGTAAGATAACTTGTTGGTGCATATACACTTTATGCATTATAGTTATTGTCGTAATGCTACTATTTAACTAGATATTTTATAATATAGTTTGCGGTAGCCATTCTACTAATGAATATGTGTATTGTTTTTCGTAGGCGTTTATTGATTTATATCATGCCATGTATGTTGATGTTTGACTTAGGTATTGATACCACAATCGTGGAACCACCCTAGGAATTTTATATGCCCATAAATATGTAAAGTATATACATTACCACTAGGGCTGCCTTAGCAACTTCACCATATCTATTAATGCATCAACAACTATAAAGAATAC
The DNA here is from genome assembly GCA_019776745.2 of Taxus chinensis. NCBI lineage: Eukaryota > Viridiplantae > Streptophyta > Pinopsida > Cupressales > Taxaceae > Taxus > Taxus chinensis. Next base: position 646,793,490 of record CM034156.1, read on the forward strand.
ATTAACATGGAACATCCAATAATAAATTTCTAATCTCAAATTAACCTCACTATTATCCAAATTCAATTCTTAAACTTTGTTTTGAAGATTTCCTTTAGATTTTTGGATCAAAGATACTTTTGTTACACTGGTGACACAAATGATACTTGAGTATAATGTCATGAGTTGTTTACAATTAATGGTTGACTTTAATATTTTATGTCCACTTGGTCAACCTTCAAAGTTTTTTCTTTTTGATTGGACAAGTTAATAAAAAATTGTAATATCTTGGTTATATAGTGCGAGTTTAGAATCTATTTATAAATTTCGTGAAAATATATTTTGGAGCATAACATAATAGTCCAATAAGATTGATGTCATTTATTACTAGTCAATGGGAAATTAACAAAGAATATAATAGAATTATTAATCAATGTTGTATAAAACTGCGAGATTAATATCACAAATACCTTCTACATAATATATATATATATATATATATATATATATATATATATATATATATATATATATATAATGATTAAAGGTGGATAATATTTTTCAAACATACATGTATGTAATGATTAAAGGTGGATAATATTTTCAATGACCTTTTCCACTTGCTTTCTCATAATATAAACTAACTTTTGTTTTCAATCTACTACATTAAACTAAATTATTTTCAAACTTATAGTTTTTTAAAATCCATAATTTTTTTAATAATCATACTTAAAGTGCATCTTTTTCAATTAGTATTAATGCTGAGTCCTATTGTTTTAGGCAAAACCAGCTTTAAAACACATGCTTGCCAAAAATTAATCTAGTTTTGTAAAGTTTTGAAATAATATTAATTTTTTTCGGTAATCTTTATTTGAATAAGTAGGCTGAAAAATCAATTTTTTTAATTTAAATATTGGAGAATCGCAAAATGTTCAAGTTCAATAAATATACACAATTTACAAAAATAAAAAAAATTTGAAGTTCACTCATAAGGTCTAATACTCAATAAAATTTATAGGTAAGTCTTACCATTCATAAATTATAAGTCGTCATTTTATAAACATGACTAAGACCTTGTTAAGTGTATTTACATTTGTAAGATACGTTGATAAATGAAGTTTTTAATATAATTTTTGAATATTTGTATCATTTATTTATTTTTAATAATTAGTATTAATTAATTTTTAATGCTCCTGGAGCAGTCCTATTATTTTAAAAATTAATTTAGTTTTGTAAAGTTTTGAAATAGAATTATTTTTTAAGTAATCTTTATTTGAGTAAGTCTTGGTCCCTTTATCATTTAAATATTGGAGTATCGCAAAACATTCAAGTCCAATGAATATATACAATTTAAAAATAAAAAATAAAAATTCAAGCTCACTCATAAGGTTTATACTTGGATAAAATTTATAGGTAAGTCTTACCATTCATAAATTATAAGGAGTCATTTCATAAACATGAGTAAGACCTTGTTAAGTATATTTACATTTGTAAGATATATTGATAAATGAAGCTTTTAATAGAATTTTGTTATATTTTAATAATGTTTATTAATAATAAATAATATTAGCCTTTAGGATGAAGTTATTATTCTTATAATATAATATTTATTGGATGTAATAATTTCAAGTTTTGAACCAATATTATATTAGTGTATTTATATATTTTAATAATTCTCAAGTTTGATACGAAAAGAAAATGGAATATTCTTTGAGGATGTTACTGTGGAATATTCTATTTATCATTTCAAAGTTTTATTATATGAACACAATATAACAATTAACTATATATGCACAATGTTGTTGAGTTTTGAGTTAATGGTGTCTTTCAATCAAAAATAATACTTCTCACAACTCTAATTACAAATAACCAATCTACATATACACTATATTCTTTTGTTTTTCCATCTTTTCAATTCTAAAACCGAATCTTCATTTTCTATTAAAAAACTATATTACACTATGGAGAACATCAAATAAACATGACTAAAAACAAAATTGGATAAATAAAGCATGTGCACTCTAATCATAAGAAAATGGAATATTCTTTGAGGATGTTATTGTGGAATATTCTATTTATCATGTCAAAGTTTTATTATATAAACACAATATAACAATTAACTATATATGCACAATGCTATTGAGTTTTGAGTTAATGGTGTCTTTCATTCAAAAATAATACTTATCACAACGTTAATTACAAATAACCAATCTACATACGCTATATTCTTTTGTTTTTCCATCCTTTCAATTCTAAAAACGAATCTTCATTTTCTATTAAAAAACTATATTACACTATGAAGAACATCAAATAAACATAACTACAAACAAAATTGGATAAATAAAACATGTGCACTCTAATCATAAGAAACTATACAAAACAGTACAAGAATATCCCAAAAAACCTCAAAATACTATGGACATAAAATTCAAAATAAAAACTAAAAAATGTTAAACAAGGTCCATAAAAAATTAACAAAGATTTACCAAAAACACACCTAATTTAAATCAATAATTAAAAAAATTCACAAACATCTTAAAATAATAACAAATTTAACAATAACAAAAATAATCTCCAACTCTTTATACAAATACTAATACCTTATACGAGGAGAACGTTGAAGGGGATTTTTTGAAAGATTCATATTGGAAGGAGAGAAACATTGGGAGAGGAAGAGGGGTGAAGATGAAGGGGTTAGAGGATGAAAAAGTGCGGGTGCAGCGAAAATAGAAAGTAGAAACAATGTGAAACTCACCCGTTGAACAACATGACGTCGCATATGGAAGTCCTTCGAAGGAGAACAAGGGTGTTGTTCAAGATGTTGCGAAAACAATTTATAGGTATATATGTGAATGTAAGGAGTGGTAGAAAAATATTGCGGAAGCGAAAATGTAACAAAAACAGACAAAGGCTCGCCCCCTAAAAGAAAAAGCCAACCAAAACAAAACTACTCCCCCTCATGGCTTTGATATGTATTGTTGATCTAATTGTTACATGTTAGGTGGAATATTGCTTAATAAACACCCTTACACTACATATTAAATGAGTGTCCTCTTTTGCCAATCTTCAATCTACTTATTTTTTACCTACATATCATTTTATAATAAAATATTTATGTATCTACACCTCTTAGTGACTACATATTAAAACACGTCCGAATCTCCCATCCACCCATCAAGCATATATACAAATAGAGCACTTTGTCATTTTCTAATAATAGAAATAAAATTAGTGTATTATAACTGGTAAGTTAGGCAAGTCACTTGCACACATTGTATTGGTGTTAGAAGCTTTCACAACAATTAAATGTTACCCACACCTTGAATGCCTTTTTATCAATAGTTCTTTGATATGACAAGTATAACAATGAAATATTAGGGTTTGAAGGTTATAGATTTTAAATTATCAATTTTTTCTTAATAGGACAAGTTTAGTTTAGGAAATTTAGGGTTTGTAGAAGTAGGACACATTTTAAATTAAAATTAGTGTATTATCACTGGTAAGTTAGGCAAGTCGCTTGCACACATTGTATTGGTGTTGGAAGCTTTCACAACAATTAAATGTTACCTATAACTTGAATGCCTTTTTATCAATATTTCTTTGATTTGACAAGTATAACAATGAAATATTAGGGTTTGAAGGTTATAGATTTTAAATTATCAGTTTTTTCTTAATAGGACAAGTTTAGTTTAGGAAATTTAGGGTTTTTAGAAGTAGGACACATTTTAAATTTGTTTTTAAGGGCATTCAATATAAATATTCCTTAGATTGACAAGATTGCGGTTTAAAAGATATGATATGAATCATATAGCTTCAAAAGTAATGTATCTACTGTTTGTTTCTCCATCTATTTAATAGCAAAATAAAAGTTGAGTGGGAAAAATAGACCCATGTTAAACAAACCCACCAACCGCGTTAAGCGCTCTTCAAAACCCAAAGCATAACATGGAGAGTAACACATCATAAACGTCCTTTCAGTCCTGTCATTTTTCCTTGCATAATAATAAAAGCATTTTATTTGAGATCCGGAGGCGTTAACCATGCTGAAACCCAAGTTAACATTGTAAATTTAGCAGTGATGGGATAGTTGCAGTGACAATTAAATTAAATAAATAAACAGAACGTTACGGGGAATTGTGCTAAACAGAGCTCTATCTAATAGCTGTCCTAAAATCAACACCATTATGGGTTTAATTAGACCTGAAAATGGAGATTCATTTTACTATATACAAATTGATCCGGAGGCGTTAACCATGGTGAGGCTCCCGTGTCAGATTTGTCAATATAAATGTGTTTTTATCTATTAGGGGTTTTACTTTAACAACTTAGTTCATGAACCATAACTAAGAAGTTCTGCAGCAAGTAAGCAGCTGTTTAAGAAAGGAAAATTATAGAAGAAGGAAGTAGAGGAATTACAGAGAAGAAATAAGGAAGATGTGCATCCCAATTAGTAGATAGCAGAGCTAATTGCATGCACATAGAAGAAACTTAATAGATTTGAACACACAGAATTATAAAGCAAAGGCAGCTCTAGATCCAGATCTAAAATAACACAAAGTTTACTTTAAAGATCTAAGATTTAAGAGCAAGAAACACAGTACGCCGTGACACAAAGTTCTCTGGAAACCTGCTTCTTTGTATTCCTCTGCAACAAGTGGCTCTCAGGGGTTCAGCACAAAGTCTAGAACACAAGATTGCTTCTTACAAATTTTGATCGATCATTAACCCGAAGGTTCTTCCTCTACTTATAGAATGTAGAGGGGCAATTACAAGCTGGAAGCTTTAGTTGAACTGACACATGTGGAAGTCGAAAAAGAAACAGCTGGCAATCTCCTTCCTGGAATTCCTCTTTGCGTGACATGTATGATTTGCAACTGAAAATAGAACCTTCTATTATGCACGTCCGCCACCTATCTCCAAGTAATTGACTTCTTCAAGTAATGGCTTTTAAACCAATCACTTAAGTTGTATAATTGAATTGATCGCTCAATTACTTTGTCGAAGGAAAGAAGAAGGAAGAGGAAAGCTGACTTTGTCGGAGGAAAGAAGAAGGAAGAGGAAAGCTAACTTTGTCTTTTTTCATGTCTGCATGCAGCTGATTCAAACTGGATCTGGAAACAAGCTAGAATTAGTTGGATCTTGAAGCGGCTGGATCTGGAAACAAGCTGGAATTGCAAGCAGTTGGAATTGGAAGCAAGCTGGATCTGGAAACAAGCTGGAATTGCAAGCAGTTGGAATTGGAAGCAAGCTGGAATTTTTCCTTCACATTGTCTTCTCTTTTATCCTTTGAAGCTTTTGCAGTTCTTCTGTTGTACATGCATCAGTGCAAGGTTGGCCGTAGATAAGTCATCATCCTTATTTTTAATTGCATATGAGCAATTAAAAATTCTGGAAAGCACTCCGGATGAATGAAAATTCAATGAAAGTTTCAACTGGAAGATGAGAGCACATGCACCGGATCTTGGAAGGAATTTTCCACGCACTATCTTCTTCACGGGTTGCATTCAAAACAAGAGGATGAAGCCTTTGTGCCAGAAGCTTTTGCAACTATGAGATCTGGATCTGGATCTGCATATGGATCTGGATATAGATCTGCACCTGTATAACAAACTTTGGCAACTGGGCTATGGATGGAAAAGCTGCAACTTGAATAATTCCACTGCTTTCAATCTGCACGCATGAGTGAAGTTTCTCCTGCTCTGGATCTGTCTATCAATTTAGCAAGAGGTTTCTTTTTCATCTTTCTTCGCCATAGCTTTGTCTATCTTTGTCTGAATGTCTTTTTCTTCTTATTTGACTGGAATTCTTCAATACTGGTGTAGATCTGGACAATTCTTCAGATTCGGAGGATATATGCAATGTATTGGACATTGATAAAAGCTCCTCTTCTTTTATAAAGCACCTGTAATGAATTCCTGCAATTTATTCAGACAAAAATGGCCACCGGGGTATGAATAGTGAATTTAAATTATAAAAATCTGCACTTTTCAAGCCTGCTGCCCCAAAAATTGGTGTCTAATTTGCACATAAAGAGAGCATGAATCCTTTCAATCAACACCTGAGCTCCTTTAACACCTGTGAAAACAATTGTGCAGACGAAGATGAACCTTTTCCAAAGCATGCGCCAAATCTGGAAGCTTTTAGCCTTTGTTAGCACTTTGTCTGTGCAAAATCCTTCCTCTAATGGGGGCGCACTTTTTCTCCTTGCTGCAATTCTTTACCTGTGTGTTGAATAATAAATCCATATGGCTGTCCATGCTTATATAACCTTCATAATTCTATAATTAATAATTGCCCTAACAATTAAAGGCAATTAATTAATTAAAAATCATGCTTTTCTCTTTTAAAAAATAGCATGTTTAAGGACAGCCATCCAATAAATTAAATTAATCCAATTTAATCCTCCACACTTCACTTCACTTAAGCTTCACAGTGTGCTTTGACCATAGCCACTGAAAATAGGAATTAATATAATCATTTAATACTTTAAAAAGTATTAATTCCTTCTCAAAAGGGGCTGCATTAAATAAATTAAATTTATTTAATTTTAGAATTCTATTTCCAATTGATTTATTCCCCTTTGCTTTTGTTGACTTTTCCACAAGCCTGGGTGCCAAAATTGGGTGAATAAATATTAACAAATATTTATTTAATGCATTATTATTCACCCAAGGTGGGTCGCACTTTTTTGCATAATAGAATTCTATTTTTAAGAATTTCTGACAATGGGATTTTTTACCCTGCAAGGTAGGCACCACAATCCCATGATCCACTTAAGTGATTTGACTTTGACAATGGGATTCTTTACCCTGCAAGGTAGGCACTAAAATCCCATGATTTCACTTAAGTCACTTTCCTTTTATTATATCATGGGAATTTTCACCCTGCAAGGTAGGCAATAAATTCCCACCTGCCTGCGGCCTCTATTTTTCCCACTGCAACTTAAGTGACTTTTATAACACGGGAAAAAGTACCCTGCCAGGCAGGTATACAATTCCCATCCTGCCTGCGGCTTATGTTTTTCCCATCACAGCTTAAATCCTTTGTTTTCCAAAAATGCGCCCATCCCCGCAGGGGCTTTCCTATGCACGACTTCGCTTTTTCCCAGTGATCCAGACCTCGGATGATGACTTCCTCCGGGCAAAATGTGCGTGTATGTTTTCCAGCTGCTCCAGGCCAAAAATCGGGCTTACCCGGAAAAGGAGTTATTCCAGAGAAATTTTACAGAAAACGAAACGAGACACCACAAAAACACGAAAAATTGCCAAAAGTTACATATAAAGCCCAAAACTTAGAATAAGTTAAAATCCTTCTGGTACATAGGAAAATAACATATCCGCTCATAACAGAGTTAAAACGGAGCGCAAATAGCCTCATACGGGGCTCAAAATAATTAAATACAAATTTCCCGCAGACAAATCTCGACGACAGAATAAAACAATTTTGGGCATCTGGGTATTTGGCGAAAAAGGCTAATATGGCTCTTTAGGATTATTTTGACGCAATACAAGAACTTTCAGGCAATAAAAACAACAAACAACCCATTATTTTAAAAGTACGAAAATTTTTCGGATAGGGTAGTCACAGATTTCAGGGTGAAATCTGAGTGACACCAGATTGACCGGGCGCTGTATTGTATCTGGAGTGGGTTCAATGGTCTCTCAGAGGAAAGTATTGCCTGCCGCTGTTTTCTTTGTTGTATGCAGAAGAAGAAGATTAAGGATTATGAGGCACTTCATTCCAGTGTAATGTGTAGCTGTTTTGATTTTGCATTTCTGCTTTTGAGTACATGTGCCACGTGTACTGCAACCTTTGCAACATCCTTCTCGAGGTACACGACGACAGTCTGCAGTGTCATAGTCCGCTCAAGGCACCAGTCTGCAGCCGCGCTCAAGCGTTAAATTTCAACGCATGTAGGGGAGAGGGGCTAGTAGTGGTACACCCTAAGTTAAGGGATCCATAAAATAAATTGTTTATCATATGAGATTGTAATTTTTTCATTAATCTGTAGTTTAGATTTGTATTAGCTTATATTTTTTCTTTGGATTGTTCAATTGGAGGGAAACCCATATTTTGAATTGATTTAAAATACTAACTTGAGTTACACTACAACCATGGTGGAAACCAATACTTGAATATGTGTGAAATTGGTTGAACATTGACTTTTTTGTACTTGTACATGGGTGAGAGGTCTTACATGTCATGATGTGATTTGCTACTCTACATTATTATTATGTCAAAAAAAAAAAACTACCACATAGTACTATGACAACTATTGGGTATTGTGTGATCAATAGTCATATCAACTATTGGACATTGTTCACTTATTGGCCCCGCTCTCCTATTGCAAATAAACATTGCATCGTTGATTTCCTCTAATCTGTCAGTCTTGGCAAGCCTCGACCCATGTAGATTTTGACTTAGTATACTGTATACGCCTTCAGCCTAATAATAAATCTACTTTAACAGCTTAAAAGTCCCATAAAATTTAATTGCTTTTATTTTTTTTTCGAAATTTAACTTTTCAAATTTTGATTGAGCCATTTATAGGCGTGGCATCAAAATACAAATAATGTTCAGTGTAATCGGGCGTAATATTTCAAAATCAAGGATGGTTGAACTTAAAATGCACTCAAACATGAAACAATTTGCATAACCCTAAAATCCTGATCTCACGTGGTGGGAAATACGAAATTGGCGGTCGCAACTTATCAATACAATTGCAGGATTGACATAAAATATAAAAATGCTACTGATCGACAAGTAAGTGGGATGTTCGATTCAAATCAAAACGGAGTTTGTTTCCACATGGGGAACGATTTCCAGAGGAGGAAGCACTGGGGCCCAAATGGAAGAGAGATAGACAGAACATGTACTTGAAGAGTTGAAATATTGAATGATATATGGTGCTATGGAGAATGAATCCCACAAGAGAGTGTGGTTTGATTTTGATCTGTTGAGTGTTAGGGTTCAAAGGCTTGGCTATTTCGTTTTTTTCAACAACCGAGGGTTCTTGCCTGAAACTGTCTACTTAATTGAATGAGGGGAGGAAATAATTGAGAGATTGTGCTTTGCTTCATTCTTTCAGAGCTTTTGTACGCTCATCTGCCCAGCCTGCGACTTATCCGCCTATCTTCTATTGAAACATGAATCAGTCTGCTTTAGTCATTCGATTGTGAGTAGATTCATTCTCTGCACATGAATCTGTGTGATTGATTTTGTCTATTTAGAGCGGAGACAACATCAAAGAATTTGGTCCTCTTTTTTCACATGCTTAGGAAGGAAAATATTAATCGTGTACCATCTTTTGGAATGAAGAGATATAGGCAGGATATATGAAACCACATCTGAGAATATTTTAATGGTTTGAATGGTTTATATACATAATTTAAACATGGTGGTCAGATATGCCAACTCACCAGCCATCCGACCTACTTTCTTATATACTATTGATGCTAAATTATCTGCTGAGAATGGGGCTTTGATAACCTCTCTTGTAACGTGGCGATTTCGAGTCAAAATTTTACCTCTTAACGCCTAACAGGAGTAAGGTCATTGCTATTGGTCGGCCATCCCTGATTTAAAATTCTTCTTATTGGGTTTTACGCGTTATAAATTAACGCATTTTGAACTCTTAGGAAAGACCTGTAAAGAAGTTTAATAATCCAATCTTTCTTGAAGTTCATTCTCCTTAAATTTTAGAGTTAATTTAAGCCTCGCTCTCAAAAGGAGTCCTCTTGACATTCATCCCACTAAATTCTAACCTTGTCCCTAAGAATTCCAACGTTATGAGCTTCCATACTCCACATTTTTTATATGGGATAAGGCAAGATATGGTGGGTCATTCCAAAAGGCCATCCTCCATCTTGTTCCCCATATGAAATGTTTGGTTGTTAGACTTATGAGACAATTAATCTCCGATTGTCCAATTCTATGTGAGTATTTGAAACATTGAGGATCCTCTCACTTTCCATAGAGCTGAAGTACTTTAATGTTAAGTCTGTACTCTAGGGGTGTTTTTTCTTTTTTCTTTTGCAATTTTTTTGATGAATAGGATCTTATATTATATTTTGAAAGAATTGCAATTTAAAAAATGATCTACACAATAACTTTATCCTTAATGCTTTCTTAGTGGTTATCATCATCCCCCTTATACCTCCGAGTTTTATTTGCTGGTGCAGATCATCTTCAATACCATCAAATAAAGTTTTTTGGTTTCCTCTAATCCTTGCTTATTTGTATAATGTCAATTTCTTGAGAATAAGTGATTATATGTTGCTGATGTGTTGTTTAGGATTGAGTTTAATGTAAGGGAATGGCAATCTCCTCTAGGAAAGCACCCCCACATTGGACTGCTGGAAGGATGGCCCCTCGCCAACATGGGTTAAGGATGTATCGGTCCCATTAAATAGGTTATCTTTCCATGTATTTACCTTTTCAGCAATTTCATTTCTGTTTTGCAATTAGTTTCCTTTTTGCACTTTGCTTTCCTGTTTATAGATAGAATCGATTTCCTTTGCAAGTGGTTTTATATTGCATTGCCTCGGTGTATTTTGGATGGATATGTAGTTGGTGGTTAACGATGTCAAATTCGAGCCCATCATTTTGGTATCCTTGTGGGGAACAAGGCATGATTTGCAAGAGGCTCTTTAATACACCCAAATGGTTAGTAGGGATCCTATGTAGAACGTAATGTGGGCAGCCTCGAGTCCATGATAGACATCTTTGTATGGGTTATTGAAATGTTATGAAGGGCTTGATGCAAATAGCTATTGTGGAGAATCACTAGTCCTTGGGAGACGTCTTCCTTGTAGGTCACTAGAATATCACGAGTTATTTGGGCACTTGAATTTCATGAGTAATTTGACATGATAACATACTCTAGAGGAATCCCTAGTTCATTTTGACATACAAATTGATTGTCAAGTCTATTTTGTTTCCTCAATTCGATTTTAGGTTTCTTGCAATTTAGTTTGTTACCCCTTCTTCCAGGTTGGTTATATTGTAGATAGGATTTTATCTCCGAAATCTGGTTCTCCAAGGCGAGAGTAATCATCTTCATTTGCAAGAGAGTAAGTAGTCGTGAATTGTTATGGACAAACACAATCAAAGAGTTTTTGAGCCCCTAGTGGATTCCTCTAATTTGTGTGGATTAAATCATGTTCACTCCAATTTCTTTCACATGCAAAAGCATCAAAACATTGGCCGAAGATTTACACGGTAAGATTTTGCAACTCTAGATCAGAACACTCATAAGTCTACCACCATTTAGATGGTTCCCACTTCATCTTGCTTGCTTTTGTTTCCTTGTAGCCAAACATTTTAAGTTGGTTCTTGCATACAGTAAGCTTCTATGTGTTACTTCCTTCACAACTTCATTAGGATCCAACTTGTCCATTCTTGCAAATATAAAATATACCTCACATTATCTCCTTATTTGCATCATTTACATCTACTAATTTAGGATCGAAATAGCAGGCTGCCACATGTAGAGGACGATGTAGCACGAAGCACTGTTTGTTATGCAACAAATTCCCCACATTGAGAAAATATTGAAGTTATAGAAATTAGTGATTAATGTATATGAAATAAATAAATTCTTATGTATTCTAAAGTTTTTCTCCCAAAGATTGAATTCTAAAGTGGAAGAAATACATTTAAAATAAATAAATATAAAAGAAGACCCCCTTTAAAATAGGGTGAGAGATATGTACTTAGAGATCCCTTTAAAATAGGGAGGAATAAAAGAAAGGTTTCTTGAAATCCTTTTAAAAGGAGGGATTAAAATAATATTATGAACCCATTATGGGTGGATGTAATTAAATTATGGGTGGTGCTCAAGTGTTGGTTGAAAAACCTATTTGGTGAAAATTATTTAAACCTGTGGTGTGGGGATTTAAACACCTATATGGAAATGTGTGCTCAAGTAATTTTTATTTGATACCTAGTGAAGGCAAGTGGCGGGCATTGGAGAGGGGCACCCTAGAGGGTGTCCTAACTGGGGTAAGTGAAGTATAACCTAAAATGGTTCCTGGCCAGGGAAAGAAGATTATTTATTAAATATTTCCTTTTGATAATGTGGTCATTGCTTGAGGTGCTGAATCTTGGGTATCACCTAGGAGTTACTTGAGCAACACACAGTCCTCACCTAGATATATGTATTTAATCTTTTAATTATTGTTTTTGTTTAATATACAATTGGATGTTTTATATGGTAAAGTATTTCTTTAACTTTAGGATTATTAATGGGATAAAGTTACATAACACTATTTTTCCACAATTTCTCAAATATGCTTGACTTCTTCATCATCATCTGCCAATAACTTTTGGATTTCTTCTTTAGCTCTATTCATGCCCACATATATAAGACCCATGCAAGGTTGACTGACAGCAACCATTCTCAAAATTTGAACAAGTGGCGCCAACATATGCTTGATCTTATTGGCCCCCTCCCAAAATGTGTCACCTAAGATAATTCTTTCAATTTCTTTTGAATGGATTTCCTTGGAAAGCTTCGACTTTTCCTATTCATGTGTAACCCCCACTTTCCTCAATGCTATAATATCCTCTACATCTATTTGCAAAGTAATGAAGTTGGTGGCAAATCTTGTTTGAGTAGGGGGAAGGTTATGCTTTTCAAAGGAACGATACAAGTTCAATGTCAAGCAGTGATTAAGGATTGACTTAGAAATTGTTTTCCTTCAATCACAACATTACTTATCACTCCAATTTTGATAGGCATTCAAACAAAATATCCAATACATTCTGCACATGGTGTCCAAAAGAGACAAGGAAATTTATTCATGAGTATATTACGTGCTCCTTTGCAATTTGCTGTAATATCTTGAACCTCTTCTCCGATCTCCAAAATGGCTGATTCAATGCATTGAAAATGAAAAGCAAAACTTTTTGTTCATTACCGCTAAAACAATAATTGTTCGAATAAGCTCTCCTTATTTATAGAACAAATATGTAACTAGATTGACTTTAGAAATGAAAGTTATTATTCATCTTACCTTTGACTTCTTAAGGAGAATAAACAGAGAATTTCTACTCATAGCTCAAGTATACTTGTTAAATACTCAAAAACCTAAAAATATTGCTAATATACTTGTATCATTCAATTTTATAAACATGGCACGTTGAGGAGATATTGTCGAAATATTTAATAGGGGTATTTGCCTTGAATCAGACCATGCATCACTTACTATTGTGCAACCTATTCTTTTCCAACTTTTTTTCATTTCATATGGCTTATTGGATATGGCTGTCACTTCCTATTTAAGAAAACTATTTCTTACTCTTTCATAACAACGGACTTGTAACCCTTCCCCAATTCAATTGCTGCATCTAAGAAGGATTTGAAAATGAACAACTAACATTGAAAGGGATGGCCTCTACATAAAATAATCTAGCTGCCAACTTGTCCATGTCATGTTTTTGTTGTGGTCTCCACATGGACTTAAATGAAGCTTGTGATAGTGGGGGCAATGAAGTGGCCCTTGACTTGAAGTATGTAGTTAAGTATAGAGTCTCATGTCATTCCCCCTCCCCTTATATATGGAGAGGGGTTATGAGTACTATATATTGTTTATAAGGTGCCATATATATAGAGGGGAGACTAGTGTATAGGGGGAGGGGATGGGGATTGGCAACTCTCTAGAGTCTATAGAAATGCATGTTGATCTAGCTGCCCCCACCCCACTATCTATATATAAGAACATAACTAGATCAAAGTTGTTGGGGGAGGAGTATATCCATATATGGAAAGTAGAGTTGGAGTCTAACCTTCCACATTGTCTTTGATGGCCTAGGCTACTAACCCGGGCTGCACCAACCCACTTCTCCTTCCTCCAATATAGATAGATAGATAACTAATGGACATATATCCATATGAATGAAGATCTAGGCTAGGTGCTCGAGATTAGGTGATAAGTCTCTTGAGTAGGGGGTATAGTAGTAATTTTTGTGCCTAGTTGTATATAATACTCGAGGGCCTATTTAAATTGGGGATCTCAAAAGAGAGGGAGCTTGGGAACGATGCGGTAGGTTGCGAAGAAGAGAAGGCACAAGAGGGCAATTAAACTATATGGAGATAGAGTCAAGACAATATATGACAATATAAAATTGCTTTGATGGCAGTAGTTGGTATGGGGTGGGTTTGGGTAGCCCATATCTCTCTCGATCTAGCAGCCCTCAACATCCCATTGAAACCAATCGCCATATACATATATCTATTTAGTAATGATAGAGATTCTAGATATGGGACCCTCCCGACAACGACTCACCACCCCCTTTTGTCCCCACATAGTATTATAGGGCTCCCTATATCCCCTAGATTCTAAGGGGGGGGCGGGGGAGGGGTGTATGGCTCTATAGAATGGCTATATTCTATTCGTAAATGGTATAGTGTGGGGTTAGGGCAGCCCATATCTCTCTAAATCTAGCAGCCCTCAACGTCCCAATGAAACCAATCGCCATATACATATATCTGTGTAGTAATGTTGAAGATTCTAGATAGGGGACCCTCCCCCCTCCCATCCCCCCATAGTACTACAGGGCTCCCTATCTCCCTTAGATGCTATGGAGGGGGAAGGTGTATTGCTATATAGAGTGGCTATAATCTATTCTATAGAGTCAGCAACACCATCCCCACCCCCACCCTATCTCCCATTCTGTAATATCCCTTTCAAGGGATGAAACTACAATCAAGGAAATTAGCTCAAACCCCAAAGCAGCAAATCTGATTTTTTAAATCAGTATATTGAAATAAATCCTAGATTTAGGACAACGAACAAAACTTAGGAACACCAATATGAAAATTCACAATTTCATCCAAAATATCAACTAAAAATGCATCCACAATTTATATAAACCTTTTAGAGATATTCTAGAACAATTTTCAACCCAAAAAGACATGCATAAGCTCAGCTGAAAATTAATAATGACCAACAAAAGCGCAACTCCAAAATAGTTATTAAAGGAGGGTTTAGAAACCCCACAAATTCATAAGAAAGTAGATTCTAGCTTTATAAATATAGGCAAATTTGAAAATGAAGTGAAATATCAAATTCATGCCCTCTAATGGCACCAAACTTCACTCTAAGGTAGGTCGCTCCACCTAGGAAAGGCCTCTTAATGCACATAAAAATCTGAAAATGAATCCTATCCTCAAATCTGCAACAATCCTTCAATCACACACAACGAAGGAGGGTTTCCGTCCTCCTACCAACCACTAGAAGGGTTTTCGTCCTTCTAAGAGATGCCACACATTGGGATTTTTGCCCAAGAGTGCAAGAACCTAGAGCAACCAGCTCACAAGTCCAAGTATATAAAATCCACCAAGATAGAGATGATGTGCAAAATGAGGCCTTCACTTACTTCTATACCCCTCCCTTTGGCGCCAAAGCTAGGAAAATGTAATATCCCCTTTTGGTATATTGATTAAATTTTATTAAACTACTTGCAATGGAAGTAAACTTAGAAGATAAACCCTTCTAGGTTCACCTCAACTAACATAGTGTCGGCTTCAAGACAACCCAAATGAAGTTGGATTGAGCCAAGGTAAGGTTTCAGATGGGCTATTTAGTCGGAATTAACACTTCTTTAACCAATTAAATTGCAGAAGTTGCAAAATAAATAAAAGATAATGGAAAATAGATAAAAACTTCGAAAATTAATATCTTCCTTGATATTGACCCATTTTACATGAAACAAATTGTAGATGGAAGATAAAATTAGGAGATTTCAAATGAACCAACAATAAAAAATATTCACCCACTGAAACCCACTGAAATTAGCCCCCGAATTTGCAGAACAAGTCATTAGGGTTAAGGAAAAATATTTAAATGTATTCCAACTCTTTCCCTTTACTTTCTAACCCAATAAATGATATTTCAGATCTATAATAAATGGTTTATGACAACAACTCATAAAATATTAGAAAACTCCTTTCAATGATCGTTAAAACCGTCTACACAAGTTGATTTAGCAAAGGTAATTACCAGCCACATAAATAAGTATAAAAAAGGTCAAATTAGGCCATATCAATTAAATAAACATGCTGGAAATTATCAGATTTAAACTTGCTTCAAATACCATCAATTTGCACCACAAATACCACCCAAACAAGTTGACTTGATGCACAATAATCAGCTTCTAAAATTAGATTGAAATCTTCACACAAGCTCTCAAAAACCCTCATCAAACAATCTCACGCACTCTCTAAAAATGGCGACTCACATATATGGAATAAAATGGAAATAACTTATCAATTCAAACTCTCAAGGGCACACACATTTCACAATGGGTGGTGTTGATGAACACCTTTAGTTTTTTCATCACTAGTGGGCATACATCCTTCTTCAAGCATGGAGATAAGTTATAATAACCGTCAACATGCGAAAAGGGGTGCCCATCATCTTCTTTTATATTTTTTTCTTGCTTAATCTCCAAGGTTCTTTTTCCATTTTGGTGCCAGAGTCTAGGAGAGAATCTTTATTTTAAAAATTGTCTGAAAATCACACTCAAAACAAATATTAAATGCATGGGGAAATCGAATCAAACGATGCCCATATGAATCAAGCCATACTTAGAATAAAACAATTTATTCTAAATAATAATTATTAAATAATCCCAAGAAAATGCGACTTATTTTGTTTCTATATTTACCTCCATAACAAATAATTATTTTCCCAAGGTAATTGATTTCTCTCTCTTATTTTTGATTTGCACAAATAAAATATATTTTGATTCTTAAATCCATATGTGCAAATCGAATTTCCCTTGTTTTAATTTTTATTTGAAAAGGGGGACATTACAGAAAGACATGGCTGACCCATAGGAAGATGTTATATTATTTTACTAAGCCCCTTCAAATGCCTTAAGCCCAAGCGACCTGCTTCAAGAGGAAATACACTAAAAAGAAAACATTAAAATTAGAAAAAAAAATGCAGAAGGGAGGTCAATTTCCTTTTCCAACTCCATAACTTCTTTGCCATGGAAAAGGGAATGACAATGAGTCCAAAATCTGATCCTTAAGTGGGAAAAAGGGACATTACACATTCTCTCTAGGGAGGGCACTTGGCTTGGTAGAAAAAATAGAGTGTAGTAGAATGCCCTGAGCTTGCATTGTAGAAAATGTATGTATTAGTTGATAACATACATACTTTGGTAGCAAAATTAGAGTGTAGTAGATTGTTCTGAGATTGCATTGTAGCAAATGTATATTAGTTGATAACATACGGACGAGACTGCCCCACAACATCATTCGTGTATAGATATAGATAGGCGCATAACAACACGATGGCACAATGTTTTGTATATGGGCAAACTAGTGTTTTTTGGCAACAATGAGGGGACAAAGCCCCTCCTCTATTATGAACATGGTCCCCTTTATTGAAAACAACACAAAATACTGAAAAAGAGTGTTTAGAATATTTATGCTAAGCTAAGATGTTAGGGTGTTTTGTATCAAACTCGGGAGAAATGAAACTTTATAGAGAGAATGAGTGAGATAAAGATACACACATGAATAAGCAAACATAGATCTTATCCTTTTATGTAGGAAAATGAATCATAAGAAAATTACCAATCATTGTAATACATGAAAAGGACAAAGAAAGACACACATTTAACATAAGAGAAATAATATCACCAAAGAAACTCCACGACACAAATTTCTACAAATCTCTTTGTATTTCTTTAACAATGATGAGTACAAAGTTTCACTACACTGTTCCTCTCTAGCAAAATGTTTTGACACCCTGAAAAAGTCCTTTTCCATTAGCTACATCTTGTTATGCCAATAGACATTCTAAAATGACAGCAAGGGGTGGGATCTAATGGCTGTGACCATTTTATTCCATACATTAATATTGGCGTCCATTTGAATGTCACTTAAAAGTTTTTTTACAATCTTGAAAAGTTGAAAAAAATTGTATACCTTGACCATGTGGTAGAGTTTGCAGCCCTTTTCGGAAAGTTTTTTTTTGTCACCAAGAAGTGCGAAATATGAAGAGAATGTAATAAAATTATTAATCAATGTGATATGCACAAAATCCAAGATAAGAGCCTTGAAATTGATATGTATTGGTATTTTTCAAATAGATGTCTTTAAGATATCTGTACTAGTATTTATCAAGTGAGAAAGTAATCTACTCTTGGGTGACCTTTCATATTCGTTTACATTTACAATTATATTGTAAAAACAACTTAGAAAATGCAAAAATAGGAAACTTTTTAAGTTACATTCTATTTCCAAAAAGCAACTTAAATTAGAAGATTTTATTTGGCACTAGCCACTTGCTTATTATTCTCTTAGGCCTTCTTTTTCTTGCATTCTTGGAATTTGTTAAGGCAGAATGGTTTTCTCATTGGAAACTAATGTACCTCGGCATCAAACAATCCAACTCTTGAGTGTTGTCTTCATCTACATCGGGACTCTTTGAAAACTAGACAAATCCTTTAAGGTGACCTGAATTTTGTTCAACTGATTCAGTATTTTCACATGAAAGGCTTCATCACCCAATAGCTCTTCATTTACTAGCTTTTGGAATTGATCCTTGATTTCATATTGAATATATGCCACTGCCATCTTGTTTGAAAAACTTATAGTATAGAGACTCAATGGTTATGCTCATTGCACTATAACTCTTTTCATCCTCTTTCAATAATTTTTGGACATTTTTACAAGCCTCTTTTAAGAATATGATCTTCCATTTGACGATCTTTCTTTTGTTGAAGGAATGATTGTCTTCCTTTTTTAGCAAACACTACTTCTGCAACCTACAAATCTTCATTGGTAAGTCACAGTTCTTTAACATTACATTCAAGGGCCACATACAAAGCAAATTTTGCTTCCAGGTTGGCAACTCCCTTTTATAAGAGGGACACAATTGCTTTGACCCTTCCATAGATTTTGACTGCTTCTTCAATAAACTTCATCCCATTCCATTAGTGTCTACCCAAGCCATGCCTCAACTATCTTCTGAAAACGATTCAACTGTCCTAGCTTTTGGGTGGTTGGCTTGATGAAGGCCTAGTTGGTGCATAGGAGGAGCCAAAGGTGTCTTTGAAGATCCAACATAAGTTTGCAAGTAGTTAACTATTGATACTAATTACCTGTTTTTATTCTCCGGTTGCTCAATTGTCTACTCACTTCTTGTATTCATTCCACAACTCGAGCAATATCTTCTTGAATTTCATGAACTTCATTGTTGACGACGACTTCTCCAACTATTTTTTCTTGTGCTTGTAATCCGCAAGTGTTATCTCACCCACAGTCTTGTCTCCTTTAGGCTTGTCCACCTCTAAAAATCAAGAACCTGAGGATTCAGTAACCGTTTTGGTTGTAGGCTCTGCATTTTTAGGAGGTGAGATTTTTAAGGGACTCACTCATCATACCGATGTTGGGATTTGCTGATTTGACGATCTTTTTCTTCTTGGTCACTATAGGTTTCATCCAACCAAATGGTTGTACTCTAGGACCTTCCACCATTTGGACTCCAGAGTTTGATGATGTATTGATCGGAGGAGTTGGCTTCCTGCGAGGTTCCCCTGAAGGTGATATTGGATGCTGCAGAGACAAAGTTTGTGATGGTGGGGATGAAAGAGAAGAGGAGAGAAGATGAGATATTGACATAGATTCCAACTTGAGCTTGAATCAAAGTCATGAACTGTTGAGTAGTGTTGTTAATGAATGTAGTTGTATTCGTGGGTTGTGAAAACAATGTGTCGACTGTAGGTAGCTCACCCTACAAATTTTGACCTATTCTAAATTTTTAAATTCAGCCTTGGGCCAGTCCCACATGTCTTGTCAGCCATCCTGTGCTACCCTGGATCTTCTTGGTCTACTTTTTTTTGTCGTTTCAATGCAAGGAGTGGTTCTTACCATGTGAGTTCTTGAGGCCTTAGGAAGAGATGTGTCATTTGTCCCAACTTCTAGCCGATAGGGGGTATTGGATCCTCCAGGCATTGCAACCTGAGAAACCTTCCAATTGAACCATCTCATTGATCTATCAACCACGGCCTTGCTGAGTTGATGCTATGTTTGCCTCTTCTAGAAGAGACAAATCCATTAAGGGAGCTGTGAAGGTGGCTGAGTTCAGTTTTGATTTCTCGATAAAGAATTATGCTGGGAGTTTTTGACTTGCTTCTTTAGCAATCTGACTAAATGGCGACCTTTTGGGGATTGAGGATGTAACTAATCAGCCTAATTTTGGGGACTGAAGCCCTGTTTTACCCCAAGAACTGCAAACAAAAAAACATTAAAGCTTTAACTTGGAGATGTATTGAAATTTCTGTAATAGGCCTTAGATTGGTGTCCTTATCAATGGATTTGATTTTACTAATTTTTGTTTGTATATATTATTGTTAAATACTCTAATTAATTGCATGGGATAATTTTAATGCAGTGAATAGTCAAATCATGATGACCTATGGATGATTGAAGTCACATGGTTTGCAATTAGATGGGAAATAGGACAATAGATGCTTCTCATAGGTCAAATCAAAAATTGTGATCTAGGATTCGTTTGAACAAAGATTTTCAGAAATAACTTATTCGTACTGTCTGTTTTTTTTTAAGGATTATAAGTTGTTTCTTTGTTTTGAATTGTTTTTGTCATTATTGTTAATTTGTTAGTCTATATGTATACTATATAACACTGCATATTTTCGTTTTTTCTTATCAGTACCAGGAGCATTTGGGATCCTTTTGGAAGGTCTTCTGTTGGGTTTTAGAATTAAGGATCATTGGTTCAATTGCAATGTATATAATAAAGTGGGGGAATATGATTCCCAAGGTATGTAACTTACGTTCTTTGGTTTGGGTTAGTTCTAGATTGTTTTTTTGTTGAAATGTGCTTCTGTATGTGTCCAACTTTAGTGTACTGTTTCTATAGGACATAAAATTACAATTATTTTTGAAATTTAATTATATTTATGGTTTGCTGGATATAAATAATGTTTCTTATGTTATTGGGATTTAATATATAAATTCTTTTATGAGAGAAGTGAAATTTATAGAATGTTTGTAAATAGAGGCCTCTCGTTGTTGATCTTATCCTTGTTTCTATATATATTCACTTCACAAAATTCCAAAAGTCCTGTTTAACATTATAATTTAAAGGAAGATAGCTTTTCAGAAAAACTTTTATGAGAGGAAATAATGAGGAAAATCAAGATAGATTGAAACATGTTTTTCTTCTCAATTTATTTTTGATGTAATAAAAATAGAAGTTGTGGGGTATTCAAACACTGTTGTATAGCAATATTTATTAACAGTTTTGGACTTACAAATATCATCGATATCTGCTCTGTTTCCATTTTGTGCCTACCACTCTTGATTTGAAGTTCCTCCTAATTTTTTTCATTGTTGTTAGTCACTTTTCCTAGAGTTGCTTGATGTTTCACTTCTAACCTCTCCTTCCTCGAGCCATCTCTCTAGAGGAAGGTATAATTCGGGTTTTAGGGACAATACATCAGAAAACAAACTAAATAGCCAAATCTAATGTGTAATGAAAAAATGAAATTCCAGAAAATAATATGAAAAAAAGAGGAACGATATTGTAATTCAATCAAATTTTTTATTGATATGAGATATCTATGCATAACAATAGTAATCTATGTGAAGAGATGTCTTGTTACAAAAAATACCTTGATTTCTAGATTTAGATGTCACTCCTTTCATAGCTCTACATAGTTGGAAATAAAATGACTAAAAGTAGAATGTGAAGTGATTATCTTGGAGAATCTAAAAGGTCACAAGTGTCCTCTAGGTAAGTGAAGCGAACTTGGTGTGACATGGAGTGTAATGTCCCTTACGGGGACAGATCTAAGAAAATTCTAGAATTTCCGTGAAACCCTTATACAGAATATAACAACAATCTGATCTTATGCAAACCCGTAAGACAAAAAATACAGAAATATGAAATCTTCTTTTATTTCTCAAATAATCACAATACAAAAATACCCAGAAGGCTCAAAGCATCTAGGAACCCTCTTGATACAAGTTGATGGATGAAATATAATTTTTTCCAACCAAAGTCTGAATTTATTTTCACACCATAAAACAAGAAAAATACTCCGCATAAGATTACAACAATTTTTCTTACAAAAGATGTTCGAGATGACAAGAGTAGACCAAAAGGAGATGCAGTAAATTGAAACCAATCAATTTCGTTTGTTGCTGATGCCCTAAACGCTGATCTGAAACCCAAAGGGATGTAGACAGCCCTATATATGGTTGCAAATCGTTGCCCTAGCTGTCCCTGATTGAAGTCTGGTGGGTTATCACTCCACTAGCTGAATTTCTTAACTTGGAATGCAGATCTGAAGTGGGAAAAGTAGAAAATGTGCCTTAGCTGAACTGCCAATTGACACAAATTGAATATAGACGTGCCCTAACTGTGATGATCGGAAATTACGCTCAAATGTGACCCCTGAATGAAGCCATCAAGAATATATGGAGGGTTTTCGTCCTCAAATCTGATCACAATAAGGGTTTCCATCCTCAATGCACAAACAAGCAAAATGCTCAACTTTTTCTAAAGGGGAGAGATAATAGACAAAAGATATCTACCAAATGGCACCAACTCTCCCTTTTATAACCTTTTCGTTGCTTCTCCGTTGTGGGGTGCCACATATGGACCTTAAACTTCATTTAATAAAGGGACTTTCTATTTAATCATTGAGTTCACTTAAAATAGAAAAATCACCTTTATTTAATAATAATAACGTATAGTGTTTTTTATAAAGTAACTTTTCAACACTTAAGTTATATTATTAATTTTAGACTTTATTTGAAAAGGGGACATGGCACATGGCACATATATAAACATAAAATTATGGAAAACATTTTTTTTGCAGAATTTTTTAATGTTGCAATTTAAGATCATTAATTTGGGGTCAAACTCTAGTGAAAAACAATGTAAGGTTTCAAAAACCACTTTGGTTGGCATGTCTAAAGCATAACCTAAGCTTTCCCATGCATCATATGATATCAATCTATGAGCAACAATGTATAAACTATCCTTTGACAAGGTGACCTAGTTTTTTGTTAATATTCAAGTTTTTTGTGTATAGCCACTTGGATTAGTCGTCCCTGGTAAGAAGGAATGTGCTCTATTGCTGCTATCTGTTGCACCAAATGTGGGAATTTCTGATGAATCTATTTTTGTTGATGTGCTTCCTTTGGTGACAGTCTAAACATGAATCGATAAAGTGAGATTATGCTAATCTTGGGTGCCCTTTACCTTTACATCAGCTACATGATCCCTTGTAGTTGGTGTGGAGAAATTAGGATTCAGCTCAGTGAGTTTCAATTGTTCAACAACATAAACCATGTCTAACATAGGAGGGAAGTACGACCTAAAACGTTTTACTTTAAAAAAGTGCAAACTAATGTAAGCTGGGAGATCAGCTTAGGAGGCATTTTCTACTTTCTTGGTGGAGTATGACTTGTATGTGAGAGGTTTGAGTTGCTTGTTCAGACCATTTAATCTCTCCTTTCGCAAATACAACCATACCTTGTCACCAACTTGATAATAATGCAATACCCTATGTTGGTCACCATAATGCTCATTCACGGTGGTGGCCCCTTCACAATGTCGTGTACTTGATGTTAAATATGCTGAATACATTCGACAAATTTTTATTTGGTTGATTTTTTTATGCATGGGAAGGTTCTTATTCCGAGGTCAAATGAAAATTTGTCAATTACGGCCAATGATTGCAACCCGAGACACACCTAAAAGGGATTGTCTCTAGTAGACTTGTAGAAGGATGGGTTGTAGGTATGTTGAATGTATGACATACTCTTGCCCCATGGACATGGATGTTTTGAATGTTACATTGCAAGGTACAATCATGTGGTTGATAGTGATACCTTCGTGTGTCCATGTCTTTATGGAGGGAAGGTTTGTTGCTTGTGTTTTGTTGCACACCGTGAAAACATTTACAAAAGAAAGGGAAAGGAGTTTAACCTCTCCTCCTCCACTCATATTAGAAACTTGTTGGAAAATATGGTTCAAGGTATGAAATACTCAGGATGTATAGCTTCAATTGGGAGACTATATGGCTTGGTGTTAACCTGCAGAGGGGTTGGTGTGTCTTGGCAGACCACCTATTAGATTTTAGGTTGAATGGATCTGAATTATCCTGATTTGTATGAAGCTCATCCTACTGGATATTTACGATGGCTCTAAGGTGATTTGGGATTCATTTAAATAACTCAAAAGGGAGAAGGGCAGGGCAGAAAAGGATACTATCTCTCTCTCTTCTCAAGCATGGCAAACAGTTTGATTTCAGTGAAATCATACTCAAGAAACCAGAGAAAACCAGAAATAACATTGACACATTTCTAAATAGATTACAGGTAATCAGTCAGAGGAAGATGGACACAAAGAATTACAGCCCTGCATAAACCCAAACAAATAATTGTTGTACATTCACCTAGATCATGACAAGGGTTACTCAGCCTGTCATTGGCTCAAGCTAACTAGATTCAACACAAAACAGAGTTATTATCTATAAATTGACATCTCCAAACACTTAATCACTAAGATTACATTGGCACATCCCGTAAACCAACTGTAAGAAGCATTAATTGATGAAAACGAGACTAACTAGGCTAAATCTCGTATCCTATAGATATAATTTAAATTGGAAGTGCAAACTCTACTTAATAAACAGAAAAACATTTGAATGTCTAAGATTCTCAAACATAAATTCTCAATTGGAGGCAACTTGACAACCCACAAACACAATGTGAAGCTCCAAAGCCTTACCTTCGTATTGAACTCAGTTCAGAATGATTTTTACAATGTGATTACATCAATTTATATGCCAGAGACTAATCAACTACGTTTGCAAACTTTGAAGCTTCTTGAAAATAAGCTGAAACTACACTATAACTACAACTAGAAAGACCTCCGCGAACAAGCTCCTATAAGTTAGAATAATTTCTCCCCAAAATAGACATCTCCTTGATTAAACCCTGCATAAACCCAAACAAATAATTGTTGTACATTCACCTAAATCATGACAAGGGTTACTCAGCCTGTCATTGGCTCAAGCTAACTAGATTCAACACAAAACAGAGTTATTATCTATAAATTGACATCTCCAAACACTTAATCACTAAGATTACATTGGCACATCCCGTAAACCAACTGTAAGAAGCATTAATTGATGAAAACGAGACTAACTGGGCTAAATCTCGTATCCTATAGATATAATTTAAATTGGAAGTGCAAACTCTACTTAATAAACAGAAAAACATTTGAATGTCTAGGATTCTCAAACATAAATTCTCAATTGGAGGCAACTTGACAACCCACAAACACAATGTGAAGCTCCAAAGCCTTACCTTCGTATTGAACTCAGTTCAGAATGATTTTTACAATGTGATTACATCAATTTATATGCCAGAGACTAATCAACTACGTTTGCAAACTTGAAGCTTCTTGAAAATAAGCTGAAACTACACTATAACTACAACTAGAAAGACCTCCGCGAACAAGCTCCTATAAGTTAGAATAATTTCTCCCAAAATAGACATCTCCTTGATTAAACCCTGCATAAACCCAAACAAATAATTGTTGTACATTCACCTAGATCATGACAAGGGTTACTCAACCTGTCATTGGCTCAAGCTAACTAGATTCAACACAAAACAGAGTTATTATCTATAAATTGACATCTCCAAACACTTAATCACTAAGATTACATTGGCACATCCCATAAACCAACTGTAAGAAGCACTAATTGATGAAAACGAGACTAGCTAGGCTTAATCTCGTATCCTATAGATATAATTTAAATTGGAAGTGCAAACTCTACTTAATAAACAGAAAAACATTTGAATGTCTAGGATTCTCAAACATAAATTCTCAATTGGAGGCAACTTGACAACCCACAAACACAATGTGAAGCTCCAAAGCCTTACCTTCGTATTGAACTCAGATCAGAATGATTTTTACAATGTGATTACATCAATTTATATGCCAGAGACTAATCAACTACGTTTGCAAACTTTGAAGCTTCTTGAAAATAAGCTGAAACTACACTATAACTACAACTAGAAAGACCTCCGCGAACAAGCTCCTATAAGTTAGAATAATTTCTCCCAAAATAGACATCTCCTTGATTAAACCCTGCATAAACCCAAACAAATAATTGTTGTACATTCACCTAGATCATGACAAGGGTTACTCAACCTGTCATTGGCTCAAGCTAACTAGATTCAACACAAAACAGAGTTATTATCTATAAATTGACATCTCCAAACACTTAATCACTAAGATTACATTGGCACATCCCATAAACCAACTGTAAGAAGCACTAATTGATGAAAACGAGACTAGCTAGGCTTAATCTCGTATCCTATAGATATAATTTAAATTGGAAGTGCAAACTCTACTTAATAAACAGAAAAACATTTGAATGTCTAGGATTCTCAAACATAAATTCTCAATTGGAGGCAACTTGACAACCCACAAACACAATGTGAAGCTCCAAAGCCTTACCTTCGTATTGAACTCAGTTCAGAATGATTTTTACAATGTGATTACATCAATTTATATGCCAGAAACAAATCCACTACGTTTGCAAACTCTGAAGCTTCTTGAAAATAAGCTTAAACTACACTATAACTACAACTAGAAAGACCTCCGGGAACAAGCTCCCATAATTTAGAATAATTTCTCCCAAAATAGACATCTCCTTGATTATAATTATAATGGTTAAGCACATCTAACAGTTTGGAAGTCCATCATATTGAAAGATGCCAGCAAACACTCAATTTGATCAGTGTAATTAGAGGTTCCACTTGTCAAACAGACCATGACTGTGTTTTAACAGCTTAATCTTGATAAACAACTCATCTAAATCCTCTACATTGGTGGGACCAAAAAATGGGATATGCAGTTGAAATAACATCTTTGCAAAGCAAGAGAAATGATTTGGGTGTCGTGAGATGGCAAAATGAAGTAGAAAAGACCTCTAAAATTTGTCACTAAAATATTTTGCTTGATCATTTTCATTGAAACCAAGACTAGATTGAAACTCTCTTTATCACGTTCCTAATGGTTCCAATCTTAAGTCAAATGGAGGTCTCAGTCCTAAGTTACAAACAAAATACCAGATCCACAGTCGTTTGTTTATGCATGACGTCCCTAATCCCTTTTTAACACTAGAGGAAGCTGTCAAATTTAGGCTAGGTAAAAATGCTTTGAGTTGCCACATGGAAGCCATCGGCTTCATCGTTTGTCTCCAAGCTCTAAAATCCCTTGTTAGCTTGCTACACGACACATGGAGGGCATTAGTTAAGTTGTTCACCGTAACCTTTTTTGGCTTGGGCTTGGATCTGGTCTTTAAATGAGAGGCATTGATTGGTGACACGTGGCCATTGACACTCCCATTCTCCGTAAGCCTTTGAGCCTTGGGTCTCCTATACATTGGACTCACCTATTGGTGCCACGTGGCACCCATTTGAGCTATCGCTCATTGTGAGCCCTTGATTTGTTTGTCTTTGTGTCATTAATTGCACCGATCCTTGACACTCGTCAAGGATAGGTGTGTTATTTGTTTGACCGACTTTGCAATTCGCAGCTTTGTCTTGCTGATGGGTGACAATTGTCACCCATTGACACTTCTTTGCTCTACAATCTTTAGATGGTTTGGGCTTTCCCCTCAAAATTAAACTAAATTTGCAAGCTAATTCCACCCAAATACTTGATCCGACAAGTACTCCCAACCCACAAAATTTCTCAGTGCAAATTCCCAAAGAACTCGCTCCAATGAGATTTCCCACTATCCAAAGCCATTCCCAAAATCATTTAAATCATCCCTAAGATCATGCTCTAGCGAGATCTTATACTGACCAAAACAACTCTCTATGCAATGGTCAAAATTCCCACCAAATTTCTCACTGAAGTGACATCTTCATGTGTAGAAAATTTTCAAAAAATGTGTATGTTACTCCCGAACAAGTAGTCGCCCCAATGACATCACTAAAAGCTTTAGCGACACGTCTTTCTAATTACTTTTGAGCACTTCAGGGTACCTCTGCATCAAGTACTCAGGCATAGGTAAAAGATGAAAATTGGCTTTGGCATCTTTGTTTTGGTCATTTGAATTTCAGAGGTTTGAATTTGTTGAGTAGAAACAACATGGTAAAAGGATTTCCAGTCATTGAAAAGCCAAATAAAGTTTGTGAAGAGTGCATCATGGGAAAGCAACATAGTGAATAATTCCCAGCTGGAAAGTCAGTTCCTGCAAAAGGACCTCTTTAGATTATTCACTCTGATATATGTGGACAAAAATTCAGACACCTTCCATTGGCGGGTATACATATTGTTAAAGATTTGTTAATGATTATAGCAGGAAGACAAGGGTATACTTCTTGAAGCACAAATTTGAAGCTTTTAGCTATTTTTCCCAGTTCAAAGCCCTAGTAAAAAAGCAAAGTGGGCCTTATATCAAGGTTTTGAGAACAAACAGAGGCAGCGAATACATCTCAAATGCATTAATCAATTGCTGCAATGAACATGCATTTTACAAGCAGTTCACTGTCAGGTATACACTTCAATAGAACGGTGTGGGAGAAGGAAGAACAAGACAATGATGGACATGGCTAGAAGCAAGTTAAAGGCTAAACACTTATCAAATTAGTATTGGGCAGAGGCTAATATTATTCTAACAGTAGCAACTATAGTTTACATTATGAATAAATGTTTAATATCCCTTTTGGTGACAAAACTGAAAATTAAGGAAATTAGCTCAAAACCGCAATATAAGCAAGTCTGATTTTTAAATCAACAAACTGAAATTAATTTGAAATCAGCAATCTACAAGGGCAGTGAACTGTTTATGGAATTCAAGTCCACCTGTCACTATGCAAATCAATGAATAATGCCACAAAACAATTATTCTATCCACGACAATACTTAAAAATCACAAATACATCAAAATATGGATAGAATATTATATTATATTATTTTTGTTTCAGATTCAAATGTAGAAACAATAAAATATAACAAACTAATAAAACATCAAATATAAAAATATTGCAATTTAATTCATTCGGGATGTATTATTCATGTAGAGATGGAGTTTTTATACAAATGCTTGATCCTATTAACCAGGAGTCAAGTCTTATCCACTAATCTCTCCACCTATCTCTAATACCTCATATCTCTCACTCAATTCCTAGTATCTCTATAAAGATAATCTACGTGTGTTATTATCACAACTCACCATTATAATTAAACTATTACAAAATTATATGAGTTTATATGAGAACTCATATATTACAAATACACACATAAATAATGTTCACAATAACATATAAATTTCCTAACATTCACCCCCTTAGTGTGAACATGGGTGAGTTCTGTATAGTACCTGCTCATGTTCTACAATGCGATGGTTTTCAAAGAGTACTATCAAATCCAACAGGGTTCTAGTGTAATCATTAACCACTCTGTATGTGATTTTCTAAGAGATTCACAAACTCTCAAATTGGTTTTTAAGTGGACCACCAACCACTTTCATAGCAGCGTGCATGTTTCCTCATCGACAATTTACAAAGGAGAATAAAATATAGGAAAATATGTACCTAAATATGAACACGAATTATCCATCTGTTCTTATTTACTACCATACATGCTAAAATTAAGCACATCGAACACAACTGAAAAAATATGGCCACCAAAGCAATATTGCGGTCTCATCGATGGTGCCTGACAAGAGGTCGCTAAAACGCTTCGTTCCTCCGTTGCCTCCAACCTCCATGGTGATGCTACTTAGTTAGCAAATGTAGCTTTTTAGGCGCATTACACAAATTTTCAGAGTGTCGGATTCAACCGATAATGCACCCCTTGACTAGGATGTTGGGTGCAAGCGAAAATGCGTCCAATTAAAAAATTGCATAAATCTATTATGCACCACTTTCAGATCCCTGATTTTATTTCCCCTTTTCCCTTAAACTAGAAACTGGGTTTTTGTAAAATTTTAACGGAAGTTTTCCAGATATTAACTAAACAAACCCAATAAATTTCGTAATATTTCGAATTTGGGTTTTTTTATATACATTCAATCTATCAAACGTTTGTTTTAAAAACAACAAAAAATTTCACTCAACTTACACAAAATTTTACGCATAGATACAAGAAGAATCTGAAGCTGATGTAAATTGCAATATTGTGCGTCTTGTTCTTATCTTTCTAGAAAAAATGAGACATCAATCGGATGTCATATGAGTAAACTGCGTTCTT
This sequence comes from Taxus chinensis, assembly GCA_019776745.2. Taxonomy (NCBI): domain Eukaryota; kingdom Viridiplantae; phylum Streptophyta; class Pinopsida; order Cupressales; family Taxaceae; genus Taxus; species Taxus chinensis. The sequence continues at coordinate 646,823,747 of CM034156.1, forward strand.
TTTACTGTGATGTGTTTGTTGGAATTTTTCTTACAAGATTCCTTCAACCATCTTCTTCTTCTTCTTCTACACTTGCAGAAGGAAACTTGCTTTGATGATAAAATTTAGCAACAACAATTTGAGATTAACACATGAAAATTGGAAAAATCTAGAGACAAATAAAATATCAAAAATAATTGAGTAATTTCTATTGAATAGGAAGGACATTTTATAGAATTGCTTGCTCCTATAATCATGAAGACAAGTCTTATCTTTTTATCCCCAAATCTCTCCTCTATTCCCTAGTCTTACTCCCAATCCCAAGATGTTCTCACACATTCCTATCTCTATGAGTTGTGCATGACAACTAATTGTGCACACTCACATATTATTTAAAAATTAAATAATACTAATATTCAAACCATATGCTCACACTATGAACACTAATTTTCTAAAAGATTACACAATTGGAATTAATTATTTAAATCAATAGTCGACTAGACAAATGCGAAGGCTAGGAAAAATATTAATTCTTTGCTAAAATTCACCAAAATGGAGATTCCGGTTTTATAAATTGTAAGGAAATTGAATATGAATTCAAATCAGATTGTCGTGCCCTAGATGGAGCCAAACTTCACTCCAAGGTAGGCCACTCAATGCATATAAAAATCAGGTTATCACTTCTTCACAAATCTGCAATAATCCTTCAAGACCACACAATGTAGAAGGGTTTCCGCCCCCCTATAAACCGCTAGAAAGGTTTACATCCTTCTAGAAAGATGCCACACACTTGGGTTTTTGTTTAAGAGTGGAAGAACAATGAGCCACCAGCCCAAAGGTTCAAGTAGATTAAATGCGCCAAAGATGTATGAGTGCAAATGATCCCCTAAGTCTCCTTTTATAACCTCCTCTTGGCGCCAAAGCTTGGAAGAGCAAGGCCGACCCCTATAAATCATTATATTCTTTTATTATGCCTGCCTAAATGCCTTAAAAACTCAGCTGACCTGCTAGGATAAACACATGCTAAAAAGAAACATTAAAAATTAGAAAAACATATGCAAAAGAAGGTCAATTTCTTTTCCCAACTCTTCTTCTTCGTTGCCATGGAAAAGGGAATGGCAAGAAGTCCAAATCATGCTTCTCAAGTTGGAAAAGGGGACATTACAAAATGTCCAACCAAAAGTATCAAGAAAGTGATTCCACAATAAGCACAGAGTGGAAGAAAACATAGTGTAGCTCATACGAGATTCTTCAAATGTGTGGTTTATGCACATGTCCCTGATGAATTGAGGAGAAAACTTGATGATAAACGAGAAAAATGTATCTTTGTAGGATATAATGAGGATACTAAAGGATACAAGTTGTATAATCCACTCACATGCAAGGTGATTATCACTAGAGATGTGCAATTCATAGAAGAAGAAGCATGAGATGGAAGTGAGGAGAAAACAACGAGCATAGCCGTAAACTTACCACGAGAAGATAGTGGTGAATGTGCTCCAGTAGGTATTCCTTCTCAGGTACCTCCTTCCAAACCAAGACAAGTGCAGTAAGGTAGTTAACATGCGGTTCCTTCATTAAGCATAATAAGATCCTCAAACACTCAAGAAATCACTCCTTAAAGCCAAGCACAAATGCCAAAAGGCACAAGAGAAGCAACATCTTTAATAAGCATTGAAAGTGCAGTCACATCAAGTCCAAATTCTACAAGGTATCCCTTTAGCGATAGCACAAATCCAACTTTGACAAGTCTAAGAAGGCATAAGACAAAAAGTCTGAGGGACATCTATGGTCAAAATGAAGGTGAGTATAATGTTTATTTGATCTATGCATTGTTTTCACAAACAATTGATTCTATCTACTTTGAAGAAGCTATTGAAAATGAACATTGGACACAAGCCATGGATGAGGAAATTGATGCTATTGAGAAAATGAAACATGGGATCTAGTTGACGTCCCTGAAGGAAAGGATGTAATAGGAGTTAAGTGGGTGTACAAAAGCAAGCTAAATGCAGATGGTGAAGTGCAAAAGCTCAAGGCAAGCCTAGTAGCAAAATGTTTCTCATAATAACTTGGAGTTGACTATAATGAAACTTTTGATCCAGTAGCAAGATTGGATATTGTTAGAACAATATTGGCCATTGCAATTAAGAGAAAATGGCATGTTTACTAAATGGATGTGAAATCCGCATTTTTGAATGAATTTCTTGATGAAGACAGATATGTGCAACAACCACCGGGCTATGAAATAATGGGTCATGAAGATGCTGTATAGACTCAAGAAAGCACTCTATGGACTCAAACAAACTCCTAGAGCATGGTATTCTAAGATTGATTTCCACCTAAAAAAATGGCTTTAGTAGTTGTAATAATGAACCTACATTATACACTAAAATCAATGAAAAAGCTCAATTTTTGATTGTTTGTTTGTATGTTGATAATCTAATATTTTGTGGGTGATTTAGTAGTTGACTTGTTCAAATAGCCATGAAAATTTGAAATGACAAACATAGGTTTAATGAAGTACTTCCTAGGTATTGAAGTGGAGCAATATTAAAATGGCATTTTCATCTCTCAAGCCAAGTATGGGAGAGATATTCTGAAAATGTTTAATATGTTTAATTTTAAACAATCTCCTACACTAGTTTTAGGCTTGAAATTAAGCAAATAAGACATAGGATCCAAAGTAAATCCAACATTGTTTAAAAGAGTCATTAGCAGTCTTATTATCTTACAACCACAAGACATGACTCGATGTATGCAGTAAGTTTGTTTTCTAGGTTTATGGTGTCTCCAAAAGGCTCACATTGTCACACAGGAAAGAGAATTTTAAGATATTTATGTTTAACAATGAATTATGAAATTTTTTATTCCTTTTCAGATGAGTTCAAACTCATTGGCCATACAAATAGTGATTGTGTCGGCAGTATTGATGACATAAGAGGACATCCGGCTATGTATTCCAATTTTGAACAAGAGTAGTCTCATTGGCATCAACAAAGCAACCCATTATTACACATTTGCCGGCTTCAACATCATGAACGAGAAGAATTGATGTAGGAGCATCATGATATGTATAAAGTCAAAATTTTGGTTTTTTTTAAATTTTGGGTTGTTTTGGGGTCTTAGTAGGTCTTGTAGCTGTTTTGGAGTGTTTCCTAACCTCCTTGAGATCCTTCTTGAGTAGTTTGAGTCCTTTGTGTGTTTTCCCTCCAAAATGAAACTTTTGAAAATTTGAACTGCTAGTCTATATAAAGGGGTCTAATGTAAAGTGTGAGGACTATTAATGTTGTAAAAGGTCACTAAGACCTTATGGGAGGCAAATAAGGTGTCTTTACCTTTGAGTTAGGATTTCATAACCTATAGTCATCTTAAACCGTGATTGGTCACCTTGAGTAAAGCTTGTAACTACCTTTTCTCATGTTAAGATAGGAAAAATTCGAATGAAGTAAGTTAGAGTTTTTTCAAAGGATATTGGAGGAGTGGAGCACGTGAGGAGGAGCCAAGAAGGATTAATAAGTCTGTAAGTGTTTTTGGAAGATGAAATAATACAGATTTGTTGGCTAGATTTTCTGTACAGCTGAAAACCTAGGCAGTCATGAGATAAATCTCCCTCATTTACCGGTGAGGCTCCCGTGTAAGATTTTGTCAGTTATATGTCATAATATCTATTTGTTGGTATTACTTTAACTATGTAGCTCATGAACCATAGCTAGACGGTTTTGCAGTAAGTAAGCAGCTGTAAGAAATTAATATATGCAGAAGAGGGAAATCATTGAATACGAGCAGAAAAGAAAGAAGATGCGGAACTTGACCAATAGTTAACAGAGTTGGTCACATGCTCATAGACGAAACAAATAGATCTAGAAATGCAAAATTTGAAGCAAATGAGAGTTTCAGATCTAGATCTAAGACAACACAAAGTTTGTGCAGAGATCTAAAAATAAATAAGAAACGAATGCACCGTTGAAACAAAGTTCTCCTGAAATTTGCCTCTTCTCTATTCTTCTACTTGCAGAAAGCTAGGGTTTCAACTCAAACTTTGGAACACAAGAATGTTGATTATAAATTCTAATGTTTTAACCCTTAGGTTCTTCCTATAGTTATAGTGTATAAAGGGCAATTACAAATAGAAAGCTTTTAAATGAATTCCCGCATGTGGAACCTATGAAAAGGGAGACAACTGACAATCTTCCTCCTGGAATTCCTCTTTGTATGACATGCATGATTTATAAGTGAAAAATAGAACTTTCTATTTTGCATGCGTGCCACCTATTTCCAAGTAATTGACTTCTTCAAGTAACGGCTTGTAAATCAATTACTGAAGTTTTATAATTTAATTGATTGCTCAATTACTTTTTCGGATAAAATAAAAGAAAGAGGAAAAGCAATGAGAAGAAAGTTGTAACCCTCCCAAACTTGTTCTTCTTCCATATTTTGCACGCGGTTGACTCTTTTGCCTTTGATCTGTCTTCCATTTTATCCTTGAAGATTTTGCAATTCTTCTTTAGTACATGCACTATTGCAATGTTTGCCGTAAATAATTCAGACAAAACTTATCATTTTTTATTTAAATTTGCATATGATCAATTTTAAATTCTGGAAAGCACTCCGGGTGAAGGAAAACACAAGTAAATTCAATGAAGGCTTCAACTGGAAGATTGAGAGCACATGCACAAGCTTCTGAAAGGAATTCTCCATGCAATGATTTCCACATGGGCTGTGTTAGAAACAAGAGGATGAATTTTTGCTAGAAGCCTTTGCAATTATGAGAGTTGGATCTATCAATCAAATTGGTGATAAGTTCAGGGCCTATGTTTGTATCATTGACTTCAGTAAATCTGGAAGCTATGCATGATTTTGTTGATCTTTCTCTTTCATCATGCTTCAACATGGCCAGAACAATCTTTGTTTGAGCTCTTTTTCTTTAATTTTGTCGGAATCCCTTGCAATTGGATCCATTTGTGCAGATCTGACAAATTCTTCAGATTCGGAAGATATATTCAATGTATCTGACATTGATTTGAGTACCTGTGATGAATACCTTCAATTTTATTCAGACAAAGATGGAGTCCATGGCACAAATACTTGATTTTATTACCAAAATCTGCATATAAAGTCTGCTGCCCTAAAATTTGAGGTCTTGCTTGCATGCAAAGCAAGCACAAATATTATTTTATTCACTAGAGCATTTATACGAACATGTAGATAATTATCATGGAAAGAATCAAGCCATTCCAACCCTAGGCGCAAAACCTTGTAGCTCCCTGGCAATGAAAAACACTCTTTAATGCAAAAACCTCCTTCCTTTGGCACCAAAATCTGTTCGGGCTACAATCCTTTGCAAAAAAAATTAATTGTTTCTTCATTATGGCAGCCCATGCGTATATAATCCTCAATATACTATTTTTAATAATTGCCCCTTCCTATTTCTTGCAATTTAATTAATAAACAATCACGTTTATTCACCCAAATTGAGCGCCCAATTATGCATGCTGCTGGTTGCTTTTAAATTTTTTTATTTTATTTATTTTTAGCATGCATCCTTGACTTCTCTTTAGCTCATCCACTTGCATTGACTTTCCTTCTATTTATGGTGCCAAAATTGGGTGAATAAACCATTAATAAATATTATTAAATGCATTGTTATTCACCCAAGGTGGGTCGCATTTATTGGCAAGAGGAATTGCTAAAAATAAGAAGTCAACTTGATGGGAATTTCCACCCTGCATTGCAGCTCCAAAAATCCCCTCTTCCACTTAAGTGATTTTTCTTTTATAATGGGAATTCTTACCCTGCAAGGTAGGTTAGAAATTCTCTCATGCCTACCACCTTTAATATTCCCATTACAGCTTAAGTGACTTTGACTTCATGGGAAAAAGTACCTTGTAAGGCAGATAAGAAATTCTCGCATGTCTGCAACTACCAAAAATCCGATTGCAGCTTCCACTCATTAATTCCAAAAAATGCGACTTGCTGGGAGAAGTTTGCATTTTGAGGCTGATTTCTTCTGGTGCTTCGTCAGTAGATGATCTCTAGACGTTCAGGCAATTAAACAAACTATACTGGTGAAGGAATTGACCTAGGGGAATTTCACAGAGAAACAAGGAAGAAAATCAGAGAAAAACGCAAAAGAAATAACTAAAAGTGAAAAATGTTGCCAGAAGTTGCAGACATTGCCCTGAATTCATTCTTGGTGAAACCTTATTGAGATGAGTGACTACTGGCATGCAAAACTTAAACAGGATTCAACCGGAGCACAATTTACTTCAAACGGGACATTATTTATTCAATAAATAATTAAATAAAAATTTCCCGCAAACAAAACTTGGCGGAGGGATAAAAGGAGATTGGGCATCTGGGTATTTGTCGAAATTGACTCATATGATTTAGTGGGAATATCCTAACATAATACATACATCTTCTGACAATAAAAACACAAAAAGACCCATTATTTTAAAAGAACGATTTTTTTTCAAATGGGTAGTCCCAGAGTTCAGGGTGAAATTTGGGGACACCAAGATTTCTTTATGATGAATCTATGAAATGATTGTATTTTGATGGTTTATGAAGAAAATTGTGTGTTTGTGCTTTTACATGCTTTGATATTTTTTAGCATATGTGTAATGAGGCGTGATTTGAATAATGAGAGATGAGTGGCAGAGAATGAGACTGTAGAAGGCAAAAAACTATCAAAGAGACCGTGCTTGGTATAGAACTTTGACAAACACAGGGCATAAGGTAAGAATCTTGCCTTATTCGTGTATTGAATGAAGCGGAATGATTGAAAGAATAAGAGGGTTTGAATTGAAAGAGGTTTCCATTGTATTATGGGAATGATGTAGTCTAATCAATGTTTTAAAAACCGGTCGATCCGGAACCGGAACCGTAACTAGCCGATTCGACTGGTTTACTATTTTTTTGCATCGACCTGCTATAGAACTAGAATGTTTGACTGGTTTGAGGCCAAACCTACCGTTTCTGTATGAATTCGGCCGATTGGGCCGCAAGCCGGTCAAACCGGTCTGGTTTCAACCCAAACTGGCAGGTTCGTGCCTGCGTTACCTTAAACGACTTTTCCCATAAAAACATTTTTTTATTACATTTTCTATTTTTTATTTCTTTTAAACCCTAATTTGGTGTTATATATACACCCCCCTTATATTAACTTCACACCTCTCTCATTGAGCATTTGTGAGTTTAGTAATGAGCTTGGAAATTGGAGGCTTGGAGCTTGTTAGGCATTGCTTGTGGTCTCTTTGTGGTAATATAAGCCACCTCTATTTGTGAGCACCTCTTTTATTGTGAGCACCTCTATTATTTTGAAGGATTTGGAGACTTGGGGCAGCATTGAAGAGTGTTCATTTAGAGTGAGTTTGGGGGTTGTTCGGCATCAAGTGTGGGCTCTTTGTGGTGGTCTTCACATCTACATTTAGAGGGGGCAGCCCATATACAAGCTTGGAGTGTTTCTTAACCTCATTTGTGTGCACATTGAAAGCTATGTTACAATTTAAACTTGCTTTTTATTTGTAAATTTTATTAAATAGGAAATTTGAAATTTATTTTGTATTTATTTGCATTTTCAGATTTCTTTACATTTGCAATGACCCCCAAAACAAAAGACCCTACATGGAACCTTGTAGACAGTTGATAATTAAGTTTTTTGTAAATATTATAAGAAACACATCAAGGGGGGGGGGATTCATAGGTTGAAACAACACTTGGTTGGTCAAAGAGGCTAAGTTTCCCCATGTGATGCACCTGATATTAATGCCATTAGGTTGGAAATGAAAAACTTGCTTGAAAAACATAAAGAAGAGAAGGCTAGGCAAAAAGAGATGGAAGTTGAAATAGGGAGAAGGAGGGAACATGCCTCGAGTGTTGAAGGATCTTGATCTGACCCTTCTATCCATGTTGGAGACCGCTTTCGTTATATGCCTCCCCCATCCACTGATAGTTAAGAAAACTGGCCTAAAAAAAGAAAGAACATTCAAAGCTTTTTTACATCTTCCACAATTGCCAGTGCTTCCATGCCAACAAAAAATCAGCCCACCTTGGATAACCATTGGAAGAAGCAATACAAAGAAGCAACTTTTGAATACATTGCTAGATGGTGGTATGATGTAGATATCCCTTTCAATGATGTCCGCTCCCCTTATTACTAGCCTATGTTTGATTCCATTGTTGCTGCTGGCAAGGGCTTCAAAGGCCCTAGTATGTATGACTTGAGAGGATCACTTTTGAAGAAAAAAGTTGCATCCATAGATGAATATTTGAAGAGTTGTAAAGCATCATCGGCCAAAACTGGATGTGTACTTTTATGTCGGATGGGTGGAGTGATGGCAAGAACCGCACCATAATAAATTTTCTTGCCTCTTGTCCACAAGGTACCATGTTTTTGAAATCAGTTGATGCATTTGATAGGGTAAAAGATGCAAATTTGTTGTTTGAGCTTTTGGATGAGATTGTTGTAGAGGTGGGGGTGGAAAATGTTGTACAAATCATAACAGATAATGCCTTTAACTATGTTCTTGCTGGTAAGATGTTACAGGCTAAACAAAAAATAATATTTTGGACTCCATGTGCTGCACATTGCATAGACTTCATGCATGAGGATATAGGAAAAAGAAGATTGGATCAAGAACACTGTAGAGTATGCCGAAAAACATCACCAAATACATCTACAATAACTCATGGGTATTGAACCTAATGAGGAAGAACACTGAGGGCAAAGAACTTGTTAGGCTAGCCATCACGAGATTTGCATCAAACTTCCTCATGTTGCAATCTCTTCTTTCCCAACAACAAAACTTGAAAAGGATATTTTCAAGTGATGAATAGAATGCATCAAAGTGGAGCTGAAAACAAGATGGGAAAGACAAAGAAGAAACTTTTTCACAATTTATTTTGGAAAAAAACAACAAAGATTGTGAAAGCTGCCGAGCCTTTTGTTAAGGTGTTGCGGTTGGTGGATTGGGAAAAATTAGACATGGGCTATATTTATGAGGCTATGGATCAGACAAAGGAGTAGATAAGGGCAACAGAAAAAGACAAGGTAACGAAGCATGGGCCTATATGAGAGATTATAGATAATAGATGGAACAATCAACTCCATCGCCGTATAGATGCAACTGGATATTTCTTGAACCCAAAATATCATTACATAGTTCAACTTGGAGAAGATCAAACAGGAGAAGTAAAAGATGGTTTTTACGACTACCTAAAGTGCATGGTCCTTTAAGAGATACAACAACTTGAGGTTCGCCAACAGATCAGTTTCTTCAGCAAAGCCATAGGTACCTTTGAGAAAACCCTTCCAAAAATTGCAAGGGATGTGGGCAAACCAGGTTAGCAATTCTAACTATTTTCAAGTTCATTTGATTAAAGTTTTTAACGAATAATCATGAATTTTTAGCATAAGACAAAATCTAATTTGTGGAATTATGCTTTAAGTTATAAGTTTTACTTTTAATTTTTAACTTTTTGTTTTTATCGTCATTGTTTAATTATAAAACATTATATTTTTTATCGCAACACATTGGTGGGATTCATTTGGTAGTCAATGTCCTCAATTGCAAAAGTTTGCAATTAGGATCATGAGCCAAACTTGCAGTGCTTTTGGGTGCGAGCGCAATTGGTTTGTCTTTGAGTGGATTCAGACGAAAAAAAGAAACCGTTTGGAACAACGGTTGAATGATCTTCTCTTTGTGCAGTACAACCTTCGGCTAAGGTGCAACCAATTGTTGAACCGAAGACCTGATACAAATCCCATTGTTTTGGATGATATAGATCCAACCTTAGATTGGGTAGAGGAGAGTCGGCCAATAGAGTTTGATCCTGATGACTTGGGGTGGATGGGTTTGAATGAGGATGATGAGCTATTAGCAACACTGCCGCCACCGTCACGAGACATTGCAGGCACTAGTTGCACTCGTGTTACTCCCCTAGCCAATACAATTGTTGCAATTGTACCTGAGGATTTGGATGGGTCTGAGTCAGAGCCAGAGGCCGGTGATGATATTGATGAGGATGACCCTAAGGATCCCATTTTTAGCAGTTGTGCAGAGTTTGATGATTGATTATTGATGTCATCTAGTTTATTCTAGAGCTTTGTAACTTATAGCATCTGTAATGTATCAATGATCATAACATGTTTTTTTGGAGTCTCGGACTATGGAGGCCATTTAGAGTCTCATTGTTTATGTATTTTGTTTTGGAATCTCATATATGATATATGTATTGTGTCTTGGACTTTGAGTTTGTGTGGTTTTGTTATAAACACCTTTCTTACATATATATAAGAGCAAACTTTGCATATTTTGTGTGTAATTGTTGGAATCATGGTTTTTAACCTTTTAAATATATTGTTTTCATTAAAAATATAAAAGTTTATGTATTTTTTAGTAAACCGGTTCATAAAGTTTGAACCGATCTAGTTCTGGTTCGGTTCCGGTCCAACCCGCAGCCGGTTTCGTGTCCAGTTCCGATTTTTAAAACATTGAGTCTATTACAAAGGAATAGATCAATTTCATACCAAGGGTTTCCTTGAATAATAGTTCAAAACTCATAACTCTGTGCACAGGCCTGTGAAGACCAATTTTCTTGACATTGGCATTGTTATTGAGCATGATTAAGAATATAAGAAGGTATTAGCGATTTGAAGGGTGTGAAGGAAGTTGCCAGGGTTATTTAGGAGCTTTAGAAACCTTAAATTTAGCTTGAGAATCTAAGAAAGTAAAATAATCTCAAAAAGCACCTGTACACTAACCTGAGGAACCCTGCCTAGGGTTTGAGAAGGGAAATTGATATAAAAACACACTTGTACCCCTGGGGAAGCTATAAAAATTGATGGGAAGGAGTTAGATGAGAGTAAGGTATTTGTGAAGTTTCAAATAAACAGGAGCAAAAATACTTTGTCAAAAATGCAAAACTCAGACCAGACTGTCGTCCTTACCCTATTTTGAGGGTTTTACACACAAATTTGGTCCAATAACAAGAATATAACCTTAATAACTCTTGACCCTGTTACTGTAGATGAAGAGAGGTGTAATGGAGGTTAGAAAACAATTTAGAGGGCTCTATGAATGATGAAAAACCAAGAGAATCAGGAACACAGTTCTAATTGTGTATGTTACCAATCTTGAGGGGTTAAGAGAGTTTTTAGGGTAAGTAGAGAAGAATCTTGTGCTTCCACTATTGAAACTTGTATGGGAGGATGAATTCAATATGTTTGAGGTATAAGAAGGATTGTAAGGAAGTAAGGATGGTTCAAGGGTCCAAAACATAAGTTAAACCTTGACACAGGCTTAAGGACAGTCTTCACAGTAGAGAAGAAAGTTGTGAGAAAACTCTTCACAGGCGAGTTTGTGATCTTGTAACTACTGCATATGCAGGACCATGATCATCTTCATTAAGTTACTTGTTGTCATAGGTCCTTAATTTGAAGGTGGCAAGGTAGATTAGAGAGTGGAAATTGCCAGCAGTGTTAGCTACAAAATCATCATTCTCGAGTACAGATCAGCACCCAGCTTCCTGGGTCTTAAATCAAGTGAGAGAATCCAAGTTGTTTCTTGTAAGCAAAATTCAAGTGAGTGAATCTTTGGTAAAGGTTCAGAGGCCAAAAGCGAAGTTCTGGATGTTGTTGAAATGTCTGAGCAGGTGCAGTATGGAAGGTTTAGAGACATTTGAACAAACGAATTGTACCCCCAAAAGTATGCATCAACTCAGTTTGCTAGACCAATGGCAAGCCTAGTGAATCGGACCTAGCTAGCAAAGGATGAGAGAAGTCAGCTCTGAGGAGGTACTGCTGTTTATCTTTCCAGCCATGAAATTGAGGTGATGAGCATGAATTTCAACCGCCATGTTAAGAAAGGTGGCTAAGGAGGAATCAGCAGGACGTGGATATTCGCAGTAGATAGCTTAGTACAGGAATCCAAGGGAGTGATGAAGTCATACACCAGTGTGGGTCTTATCATTCAAGTGAGAGCAGTAAGCCGGAATTCTTCTACAGTAGATCTTTGGAGTGAGTGAACAAGGTAAAATCCCGCATGTGCTCATGTGGCTCCAAAAGAAAGTGATGTCAGCTGAGTATGTTAAGGTGTTATGGAAGGTCTTAGAGCTGCAAAGAAACTTTTCATGAACGCATACCGCAAAAGTATGAACACTTAGTTTTTAGTGCCAATGAGCAAGCCGGTAGAACCATTCACCAGCCAAGTCATGTCAGAGTCTCTATGAAGAGCCGGACAAAAACATCGAAATTCATGTTCGAATCTGCAAGCACTCGTCAGCATATGAAATTCGTCAGCCAAGTGATCATCCGTGATTTTGCTTACCATCTCCAAAGAATTTTGGAAAATTCATTTCTCGTCACTTGCTAGGTTGCGTCATGGAGTTGGAGGAAAGACTGGATTCTAACGTGCCCTAGCGCTGCACCCCATGGGAGCTAGGCGCTGCCTAGTGCGACAAACAAATTGTGCCAAGTTTTAGCATGATGAACGGGGCACGTCTTTTGCAGAGAGTTCTAGACGCTCTCGATGCTATAGCCTTCCAGCTGCCGATATGTTATGCTGAACGATGATCCGGATGCATGTTTTAATAATGCGTTTACTCTTCTTCCTGTTTTATAGACTTATTATAATGCGGCTTCTAACACGTTGAGGATGACTAATCTAAGGAAAAATGACATTTGTTTTTTATCTTTACTTTTAGTTTAGGTTTTAGTTTTTATGTTTCTTATTAATGATCAGTTATATCCTTTATATTTTACGGATCGGGTGAATGGACGTTTAGCCATTTTTATTATATATATATGGATATATATACTCTGATCTTTAATAGTTTTTATTAGCTTTGTAGTTTAGCAAAGATAGTTGTTCCCCAATGTTTTTATTAAATTTACGTTTTATATATGATAATTTATGCATAGCATTTATGTTTTATACCTATGTAGTCATGATATAATATTTTTATCATATTTGCATTTTATATATCTATATTTTATATTTTTCAAATACAAGTATAATTGTGTTGGTCGAATTTAATCAGGGATTTTATCTTCAACATACTTAGTTTATGAACGAATTTCTGAAGAATTTTATGCTTCACGCAATTCGAATGTGGTGACTTAGTTGAAGACCTAGCTAAAATGTATAGAAGAAGGTAGCTTGAGGAGGTTACAGAGAAGAAATAGAGGAGGATGTGCATCCCAACTTGGTAGATGAGCAAAGCTAATTGCATGCACATAGAAGGGTACTCAAATATGATTTTTACAGTCTCATGAATTATAGAGCAAAGGTTGCTTTTAGCATGAAGATTTAAAATTAGACAATGGCGAATTGGTAGAGATCGTAAGATTTAAGAGCAAGAAACACAGTTTTGCCGTGATTACAAGGAGTTGTACTGGAAGGCTGTGCTCATCAAATTTGGATATGAGCTATGCAAGGGGTAAATGGATATTTAGGATGGTGTCTAGCACAAAGTTTGAGAACACTAATGTATTGCTTCTTAGAGCTATAAGGTTTGTATCGATCATTAGGGCTACAAAAGAATCTTCCTCTAGGCTTATAGAATGAAACGAGGGTGAAATGACATTGCTGGATAGCTTTAGTTAAACGATTTGATCATGTATGTTTGAAGTCGATATTGAATCATGTTCAAGAGCAATCTCCTTAGCCCTTGATATTCAGGTTTGACCAAGAGTTTTGTATGATTTGGTAATTTGATGAACTAGAACCATTCTATTAAGCACGTTTGGCACCTATCTCCAATTAAGTTGACTCTCCTTATCTAACATTGTCATTGCATTTGGAAGGTGTGAGCAGTCTACTTAAGTTCCATCATTGAATTGATCGCTCAGTTGATCTTATGCATGAGCAAGAAGAAGCAACCAAAGGCTTATGTGAGAATAATTTAACAATTACTCTCTCACGAAATCAGTGTTTCAGGAAGAGGAACATGCATAACTTTGAATTGTGTGAATGATGGTGAAATCTATTTGGAGTTCTGCAGATCAAACTGGATCACTAGTAGACATTTTCACACAGCCTCTAGGAAGGAATACTTGAGTATCTTGACGCGAATGGATTTAGGAGTCAAGCTAGAATGGCAAGTAGTTGTGAATTGGAAGCAAGCTGGAGTGTTGGAAACAATCTGGAATTGCAACCACCTGGAATCTGGAACCTAGCTGGAATTTGATTACTTCACTTTTGTCATGTACTGAATTATCCTTTGATAGCTGGGTGCAATTTTTTTGTTGTACTTTTGACTTCAGTGCAAGATTGGCTGCTCCATTATGTTTTGATTTGCCCACATTTTTTGACTTGCATTATGCAACAGTTTATTACTTCTGGAATATGCACATCCGCATGAACTGAAATTTCGGTGAAAGTTTTCTAAGGCTTTCGGTAGATTCGAGTAGTTGTCTTTCTACCGGACTTCTAGGAAGGAATTTGTCCACGCACTACTTTGTAAGACTTTACGGGTTGCATTCCTTAGCAAGCCTTTGTTGAAGCCTTATTTGCCAGTTAGGTGCTTAGCAACTAGGGTGCATCCTGATCCAAAATTCTGCATATAAAGCAGCCTGTAGTTATATTTCAATGCAACTGCATGAAGCACTCAAGCTTTGTCAAAAATCTGGGCTATGGATGGAAAGAGCTGCAAGCTCTCTCTTTTGTTGAATAAAATCTACTGCTTTCAAATTTTGCACGTTTATTTTTTTCCTTGTCTCTCTTCCTCTCCCTCATTTCTATCACGTTAGACATGAGGTTCAAATGCCCCTTTCATCATTTCTGTCGCAAAATGAGAATTTCGTCCAAGTAGGAAGTCATGAATGAGTATCTATGCTCAAGGTTCTTCTCCTTCATTTTAGCTGGAATTCTGCCATACTGAGAAGGAGATGGCAAGAAGACCAAATCTTCAGCTCTTAGGTGGGATATATGCAATGGACATTGGACAGTCCTCACTCCCCAAAATTGCTTGTCCTCATGCAATTGCAAATGCACCTGTAATGAATACCAAACAATTTATTCAGACAAAAATGGCTCACCGGGGTTTTTATAATCACCATCCAAGCATTGATAACCCACCATCTGCACTTCCTCTTGTCCTGCAATGCACCAATAGAATCTTGCTTTTCTAATCTTGCAAAATTCAAGATGAGGGGAGCTATGAATCCCACCTCCAATTGTACAAAATACTGCAAGAGTGTCATTAACACCTGTAGAAAATACAATTCTCCAGACTATAGAATTGAACTTCTTATGAGCCAAGGCATTCAAGAAAAACAAATCTGGAAGCTTGAATAAATCAGCAGACCCTTTTGGTGGAACCATCATCAATTTGACCATCTCCTTCCTCTTGTACCAATGGGGGCAATAGAAGCTTGCTTTCTCCTTGCTTCAATTCAAGATGAGGGGAGCTAGAATCCCACCTCCAATTGTACATAAATACTGCATATGAGCTGCCCATGGTGTAGATAACCTTCACAATCTCCATCTATTAAGAATTGTCTTCTTATGAGCAAAGGCTTCAAGAAAAACAAACTGAAATTGAATAAATCATGCAGACCCTCTTTGGTGGAACCATCATCATGTTTAAGGACAGCCATTGTGTCAATGTAATTTGCCATCCCATCTTAATCCTCCACATGTTTAGACCATTGATTCCTTCAGAGAAATAGCACCAAAGTGACTTTGACCATGAGCCACTGACAATAGTGATTATAACCGCAATGAAGTCATTTCGGTACCTCTTCAACCATGTGCTTAGAAGCTCCTTCTCAAAAGGTACCGTATAAGCAAATAAATGGTTGGAAATTTGTGATCATTTTAGAAAGGTGATTTACAATAGATGAAATCATGACATACCTTCAAAGTTCCCGTTTCCATTCATGCCATGGGAGTTGGCCACAAAATTACAGCTGAATAAGATACTTGGAGAAATGACTGGATTTAATGCATCATTATTCACCCAAGCTGGGTGGCAGCGATCTTGGATAATAGAAAAATATGGTTGTCAGTTACTACCTCCCTCCATCCCAACAATCTCAAGACTGTTATCCCATGATTTAGAAGCTTGCAAAAAGAACTGTTTCTTTTTCGACTGTTCGGACATGTGTCAAATCAACTCATAAGCCTCCAGCTTGAAACTAGACCAGCAGCTCTAACTTTTCTATAAGTAGAGGAAGAACCTTCAGGGTTAATGGTGGATCAGAATTTGTAAGAAGCAATCTTGTGTTCTAGACTTTGTGCTGAACCCCTGAGAGCCACTTGTTGCAGAGGAATACAAAGAAGCAGGTTTCCGGAGAACTTTGTGTCACGGCTGTACTATGTTTCTTGCTTTTAAATCTTAGATCTTCTTAATAAACTTTGTGTTATTTTAGATCTAAGATCTAGAACTGACCTTTGCTTTAGGTTAATTCTGTGTGTTCAAATCTATTTAAGTTTCTTCTATGTGCATGCAATTAGCTCTGCTATCTACTAATTGGGATGCACATCTTCCTCAATTTCTTCTCTGTAATTCCTCGGCTACTTCCTTCTTCTATAATTTTCCTTTCTTAAACAGCTGCTTACTTGCTGCAGAACTTCTTAGTTATGGTTCATGAACTAAGTTGTTAAAGTAAAACCCCTAATAGATAAAAACACATGTTATATTGACAAATCTGACACGGGAGCCTCACCGGTTAAATGAGGGAGATTTTATCTCATGACTGCCTAGGTTTGATGCTATGCAGAAAATCTAGCCAACACCTTCACACTCTTTTGCTTTCCGAGTGTCATTCTCGAGGCCCCTTTGTAAAACTAATTGGACTTGTGGATGTTGAAGTTGAGAACATGGCAGCCAGATAAGAAAGAGAACATAGACCTCCTTCCTATCCCTTTGTTCATGATATCCATTATTTTGCTTATGCCTCCAAGATTCTTTAGTATCTTGCCACATGCAACCATTGGAAAAAAAAAGCAATATCATGAACAACCAAAAGTTTTTTACCTTGTTCTTTGCTTGATGATTGCTTGACAATTTCCCCATGTTCTTGAGCTTTTGTAGGGCTGAGATTTTCCTCAATTGACCTTTTTTTTTGTTGCTGTTAGGTATGGTCCAGCTCCTTCATCTTGTTCTTTATGGGGAGTTTTCTCCCATTTCCATGGCCCAAAAGGGCTTGTTGAGGTATTATCAACACAACTCGAAATTAATCTTTCAAACATAAGTATATCAAGCAGATGGCCAACCAAACTAAAAGAGGAAATGGTTACCTTAGTATGCAAATCATGGGCCTTGGAAAGAAGGTTACCTTTTGTTATTTCAATCTCAGCTCTTGTGCCTAGAGAGGCAGTTGTTTTGATACATGCATAACTTGGGGTTTTCCGGAGAGGATGTAAGTACCCCGTATCACTCAATGTGCACCTCATTCTGCCCTATTTGTATCAAACTGATGATGATTATCGACATCATGTGAGGGTGAACTAGGTAGCAATAGATCTAAAATGTATTTGATCCTCGGACTTGCAACAAAACTTTCATCCTCTTTTTCATTATCCTCTTCGATACTTGGAGCTTTCTCCCTTTGCACAACCATCATACCTTGTTTACCTGTACATGGGATATCTTGGTGGTTCTTTCCCAAGTTTAATTCTTCGCCTTTGGCCTCTTTATTGTCCGCTGTTATAAACAGACCAACAACCTGACTTTTATCATTTCCACTTAGGAAATGGGTTCCACCGGGTCCCTATCACTACCCCTTCTTGTTCACAACCCCCTCTTTCACCTTTAAATTCATCAAATGCAAAAATATCATCATTACCCTAGTCAAACAATGATCAATACTTACTTCACCATGTTGACCATTTGGAGCAATAATGGAGGGAGGGGCTAAATCGTTCTTCATGGCTCAATTCCCTCCATATTGCCAATCCGGAATACTGTGTTCCGCCTTCCTTGGCTCGTGTTCCACAATTTCATTAAACTCTTGTGTCACCAAGGTGTTATTAACCCATCCAAGTGATCAAGTGTGGCAAGAGGATTGGTGGTTTTTAACCCTCCCAAGGGCTTCCTCATCTCAATGACCAGCTGCTGCGATTTATCATCCAATTTCTTTTCCTCAGGGCAAGAGCTTGCCCATCATCTCCCCGTGAATTCGGGGATTTGGCCCCTTCTTCAACCAGCTCCATAGCCAGTCCTTGCTTTGCTGACAAGATTGGGCTCTTTTCTACTAGGGTAGGGGTATTTTCCCCAAAACCCTTGTGCATGCCACTGGGCTTGGACCAAGTTCCAATGCCCACTCTTTTTGTTTCCAAATTTATGAACTCTGAAAATGTTAGGGCATCACAGATCTTCTTCGGAAGAACTTGATATTTCTCAAAGAGGGATACCACCTTGTTGACTTTCGAAACCCTAGGCTCTTCATTGAAAATACCTTCTTGCACCTTCATCTATTTGTCCATTGAAACCCTAGGCCTTTGAGAATCCATGCTCTGATACCCCTGTAATAAACCTTTTGAGGGTTTTAACCAAACACACCAAATGCAGATTTGAAATTTAAATTGTAATAGACTGAAAGAGTAAAATCAGCGACTTGAACTATCACCAAAAATGCCAAAAATCACTAAAACCCAACTCGCCAATATTTTATATATATTTCATAGAATATTAGAAGCCAAAATCACAAAAAAATGCTAAAGAATACACTGCTGGAAATTAAATATGAACTGGAAATTGCAGTCACAAGAAAATTATGAAATATTGGTCTAGAAACCCTCTAAATTCATCAAACATCAATTTTCGGGATTTAAACATATTACAAATCAGATTATGAAACCAAATTTCTCAAATTCTTCACCAATAGTTTCAAACCCTACCCAAGGTAGGTTGCTCCACCCTAAATAATTCAAATACCAGCTGGAAATTACAAACATATCTTCAAATAAACTCTTCACTTTAAGACCAATCAATGATGAAGGGTTTTCGTCTTTCACCCAAGCCACATGAAGGATTTTCGTCCTTCAATGAAGCCTCACAAGAGGGTTTTCTTTCTCAAGTGGATGAACAAGGAGTAACAGCTCACAATGGCCAAGTAGAATAAAATGCACCAAGTCTAGCTAGTAAATTGTGTTTCTAATTCCCTTTTATATCCTCCTTTTGGTGCTAATGTACAAATAGAAAAAGCTGACATGTATAATGCAAGGAAACACTAAAGAAAAACATAAAAATATTAGATAAAACATATTATAAAGATGATCAAGGTTCTTCTCCTTCATTTTTGCTCCTTTGCCATGGAGAAGGAATGGCAAGAAGACCAAATTTCAGCTCTTAGGTGGAAAAAAGGGACATTACAAATGTTATCCCCAAGTCAAATTTGCGGTATTTGTTGAAATACTTGCTTATATTTGTAATTAAAAGAATCCACCTTCATTGCAATCCCTCCCAGGTAAGTAGAAAGTGCTACTAGCTCCTCCTTAATGATAATTTATTTTCTGTTGCTGCAAATCATGCTGAGTAAATTTATCAATTATGTTTGCATGTTAACTCTGTTGAATGCGAAGCATAATACAAAATTTCAACCTCTTTCATAAAACTAGTATGTAATTTGTACGGTGTTCAAAAAATCCATCTACATTCATGTAGTTTCTAATTATATTTTCAAACTTTCTCCAGATGTTTACATGTGCACAAATTAATGAGCCTCCAATGTATTTCCCAAGGTTCCCTGAAGAAGGTATCATTTTATCTTTCTTAAAGTGCATTCAACTTACATTAGAGACTAAATGTATTATTGTAAATAATTATAACGACGTTTGTTTAACTAATTGACATACTATGTTGTATAGTAAATATCAGTCCAGGCATTTAGGAGGCTTATTTTTTTCCTAAATATATTGAAAACATTTGTTTTTGTGTAGTTCACGAGCTTATAAAAGTTTGCACAAGACATTGATCATTTACTATACTCACCTTGTTTACCATTTTGTTCAATCTCTTAGCCCCTTTTTGTTTTCGACGGATGCCATTCAATTATCTTCAGGCTTTTTTTGTCCCCTAAGTCAATTGCGTAGGAAGAAATGAAGAGATGCTGTTATTTTTTAAACTTATTTACGTAAGGGTAGCTATATGAGCTAGCATTTTATTTATGAGAAATAGATACATGTATAGATAGCTGATTTGGTTTGTATATCATTCGTCTCTCAGTAGCTGCAGTGTTTATATCTATTATTGCCAATTTTTGGATTTAAAGAAATAATCTAATTGAATCTTTGACTCCAGAGTTTGACGAGCAAGATGTTATATGCATGGAACCTGGTTCAAATGCTCAAGAAAAAACCTCACAAGTTCTTAATTGTCTTCTGGATTATCCATCAAGAAAAAAACCAGAAAATGAACCATTTTTCAGACGTTGGACCATTCGAGATTTTTCAAGAGCTTACCTTTCTGGAGTAGTCACTCCAACAGAGGTACTTTCTAAAAATTATTAATGATTTTGTTGCAAGAATCAATAAGAAATATATGTATTTTATTACTTTAAGTTATGTTAAGAATGTGATTGTGAAATTTCTATATTTGTAATTTAAAGTATATCTGATAGACATGGTGGTTAAGATTGATGAATTTTCCAGAATTATCTATAATATACCTTTTCTTTAAGATGCTTAATACTATTGAACTCTTTTAGACTACTTAGCATGGTAATTGGGTTTTAAAAATAAGATGATTTTCTCTTTACTACTTTACAATTTGTTCGCAAAATTTCATTTATAAGAGAGTATGACTTTTTGCATATTTATTTCGACTTAACTTTTACTATTTTCATCTAGGTTGCAGAACAATTTTTATCTGTACTTGAACAATCCATAACTCAATCCCCGGGGATGTTTATTTTCATAAGTTACAATTCTGGGGACATTCTCAAACAAGCTGCAGAGTCAACATCACGATATAAAAGAGGTAAACTTGATTAAATCTATGTGTCACAAATATACAAAACATTGCATCATATGTGTTGATACTAATTTTCAAAGTACTAAATTGATATCATCGCATGCAAATAGGATTTCTCAAGGACTGATTTAGAGCTTAACTATTTCATGTTTTGGATAATTTTATTTTATCCCACCTTCCATTTAATGATTTATATAGGATGTGTCAAAGTTATTCTTTTGAAGGAAAATCTCTGTCATGTCCCTTTTTGAAAGTTGAGTTTCGAAGTCCTTAACCCATTGTTCTCCCCCTGGGTCTAAGGAGGAAAGCAAGTGGAAGATCTGAATTATATTTTTATTGTTGTTTAGGTAGTTGTTTTGTTTATTCTCATGTATCCTATTGGGAAGCCTAGGCTCCAAATACCGTTTGAATATTTAAAAGCACTTACCTTAAGGGGTCGGCCATCATTTTTATGTTGTAAAGCACTCCTTGTGGCTTGGCTATTTAAGGAGGTCGCATGGGCATTATTGAATCATGTTTTGGTGAATATTCATATCTTGGCTAAGGTTTGCTTGTGAAGCACCTTATCTACGTTTCTCAAGGACGAAACCCCTTGATTGAGGACCTATTCCAAGGACTGAAATCCTTAGTTGAGGACTTGTGAAGACAAAAAACCCTTCATGAGGTTTTATGTATGCAAACTGATTTGAAAGACAATAAATTATCATTTTCTTGCATGATTGGTCTCTTTAGTTCAATGATCTATTTGTTTGGAGTGGAGCGACCCACTTGGAAGTGATTATTTTGTATGTGTGATGCTAATTTGGCAAATTTGAATTTACTATCTTGTTCTCCATATTTTCTAAGGCCAAGATCTAGAGTTTTGTGATTTTTGGAGGTGTTCTACTATTTTCCAAGCTTGATGAGGTTCTCTGGCTAAGGGTTTCATAATTAAATATTTTCATGCTCAATTATGATATCTAACAGCTGATTGTGTTTGTTGAGGGTTTACTAATAATTTTGGCATAAGATTTAAAGGGCATTAACAAGGTTTCACCCACCTTTGAGGGTTTGAACTCCTAGGAAATTCGTTGCCCTACGAAGGGATTAATTCGCAGATTCGCAGGGTTATATCAGCAGTTCCATAGTCTGATTTGTGAGTTGCATCTCTGCTTTTGGTCATTTCTTGAGTCCCCCCAAAAAGGGACATTGTAGTGGTATCAGAGCATCATTCTCCCAGCCTTTGAAGTATGGCAAATGACAACGGTATGCAATACTATCAGAGAAAGGACAAGAAGAAGACAACAGAGAACGAGGAAGAGAAATTGGAGATGATTATAAAGACACAAGAAGGAATAGTGGATGTATTGGATAGGCTTTTGCTAGCCATCCAAAACGTGCAAGGTGGTGGTTCGGCAAAGGGGGAAGAAGATTCCTACAAGCCCCGTGAATCAAAGAAGGAGAAAATTTCTTTTGCAAGGCCCTACAAACCCCAATTCGTGGCCAAGGAGGCAGTTGCTCCACATGGGAGCCCTAAACAAACTCGTGACTACACAATATGGCTTGAAGAATACTAGGCAATGACGGATGAGTTTCGGGAGGCAATGTCTCTCTCGAATTTCATCAAATTAAGGACGGAAGATAAACATTACCGACAAAGAACCCTAGCGCCAAAGAGAGAGGTGCAACATGCTTTGGGTAAAATGAATCTTCCCACTTTTGATGTCTCCACAAAGGGATCAACTATGGCACAGATCCAAAAACTTGAGACATACTTGTCCTTTAGACCTATGGCGGAAGAAGAGGCAATAGAATTTGCAACCCTTCGCCTTGAAGGAGTTACCCATGATTGGTGGCATCATGGCATGTTGACACAAGGGCATCACCGCATTCATTCCTATGAAGAGTTTTGCACAAGGCTCGTGGAGAGGTTCGAAAGGATGGGATCTGAAAGCATACTTCCATGATCTTGCCCAACTCAAACAAAAAGGTACGGGTAGAAGATTATGTTGCCAATTTTCAAAAGATTTCAGTTATGGTAGATCATATTTCCGAAGGGAGACTCATGGTGTTGTTTATAGAAGGGCTGACCAAACCCCTAAAGAGTTTACTAAGGGCTCTGACCCATCTTACTTGCAAGAAACCATAAGGAATCCTTGGACCTCGAAGGTGTAAACCCTAGGACTGGTTTTTCATCAAAAATTATGGGCGAAAAGGGGCAGATCAGACCAGCAATGGGAGGGCAGCCAAAGGGTCTTCTATCTCAGCCTAAAATTACTATTTTGGGGCAGCTTATGAAGCCTTTTCAAGGGGCTAATCGTCAAGAAGGAAGGAAGCAAGAAGACAAAAACCAAGAGTCCAAGAAGGAGCTGAGAAGGAAGAAGCTTTGCTTCACATGTAGAGATCCGTGGTCACCCGGACATAAGTCCCTTGGAAAGGGGCAAATACACTACATAAAAGTGGTGTCTGATGATGGAGAGGGGAATGATCTGGAAGAAAACATCACCCTTGCTACACTTTCTGGTGCTCCTAGGTACCACCCATTCAAGGTAAAAGGTCTTCTCCACGGGAAAAAGGTTATGGTCTTAATTGTTAGGGAGGCTACCCACAATTTCATTGATGAAATGTTGGTGTCTAAGATGAAGCAAAAGGTAGAGGAATTCAAAGGTTTCAATGTCATAATTGCTGATGGGTTTTCTATTCCTTGCACTAAGAAAATATCTTAGTTCAACATCACTCGAGGAGGGCATAAGATCCAAGATGATTTCTATGTGATTGGGGTTGGAGAAACTGATTTGGCGCTTGGAGTACAATGGCTCCACTCATTAGGGGAATTCTCTCAAAATTACCAAAGCATAGAACTAAAATTCAAGGCCAATGATAGAGAGGTTGTTTTACAGTTGCTGAAAGCGGGATCTTCTCAAGTTGTAACAACAAAGAGTATGCAGAGAGCTATCAAAGGAGGGCAGGTCTCTTGCGCTATACATTGTCTATGCAAATAGTTATTAGGATTCATACTTACCATATTGATAAATATCTTACACGAGAGCCTCGCCGATAAATGAGGGAGATTTATCTCATGATTGCCTAGGTTTTTAGTTGTGCAGAAAATCTGGCGAACACATTGGCTTGACATGGCTTGATTTTGCTTCATACACCTTACTGGGTCCTCAAACTAGGCGTAAATGAGCTAGTTTGCACCATAACTCATTATATATTTCCTGTTCTTTATCATGTACCTGCTTTATCATGCTGTAGTCATGTTCCTCATGCCTCTACCATGCTTCATCATCAGCGTCAAGGCTCAATCCACCATTCTAGGTCCATTTGTTGACTAAACCTAGGGATTAGGCTTGTTGAACTGAGCTAGTTTGACTAATTAAACTAATGCACATGTATATCCATCATTTTGACCTTGTTTCCACATCATATACCTACTCAACCATCTAGTATATCATCTTGACATGTCCTCACATCATCATTTTGCCTGTATAAGCCACTAGCTCCTCAAGAAGTCAAATCTGCATCAGGTGTTCTCAAGCCTTGTCCTGTTCTGCCTTGTCTGACTCACTCCAAGCTCTCCTATCATCTTGATATGTCCTCACATCATCATTTTGCCTGTATAAGCCACTAGCTCCTCAAGAAGTCAAATCTGCATCAGGTGTTCTCAAGCCTTGTCCTGTCCTGCCTTGTCTGACTCACTCCAAGCTCTCCTATCATCTTGACATGTCCTCACATCATCATTTTGCCTGTATAAGCCACTAGCTCAAGAAGTCAAATCTACATCAGGTGTTCTCAAGCCTTGTCCTGTCCTGTCCTGCCTTGTCTGACTCACTCCAAGCTCTCCTTCATCCTGCTTTCTCATTAATGTGCCTTTTGCATCAATGACAACTCATCAATCACATGCCAACAATGCTCACATAGAACATGACTACGATATTTGCTATAGTTTGTGATAAGGCTCGAGGCCTTTTGTGATGAATCCATTGTTTGGTATGGTATAAGAATGGTCCGAATCAGGTAGCCTAGTGCAATGTCATAACACTTGTGAAAATTCGTTATGCACCAAAAACATGATGTGAAGTTAATGAAACCTTCACCTATAATTAGTCGGTTTATTGGTTAATGGTGCACGACAAACTAAGGCGAGTGAGATGGAGTTTATATCAATAAGGTAATCTTCAATGTCTGAATATATTGTGATTCGAGTCTCATATGGTAAAGGGGACGAGTCATGTTCAAGGCATTGTAATATTCATAGGTTGAAAACTATACTACCAAGACCATATTGAATTGGGCATGAGAACAATGAATTGTCATACATTTGAGCTGATGATCTTACTTTCCTATAGAGGTAATTTTTCCTGTACATAATTGTTAGATAAATCATTGATGCTATAATAGAATCTCATAGGTTTTGCATGGTCATGCATTTGTATTGATTCTATAATTGTTTACTCTCTTGCACTTTGTGGTTTCAAGCGTAGGAAACGTAATCTTGAACTGATGGTTGAAATAATGTGTCAACTATAGATCTATACACCACTGATTCTTTTCAAGATAAGAGTTTAGATACTGTCCTGTATTGGTACTGTTTTTTCAGGTAAACCTTTCTTCCACTAATGGCAGTTGACTCTCTTAGTTCAGAACTACACAATTGCTATAGTGGAAAAAAGTGAAGAGATTTTATCCACATTTTTCTTAATTTACCTGAATAGTTGAGAATCCTTTTGAAACACACAGCAAGGTGTATGTTATTAGCAAACATGGTCAGAGATCTCTCCTTTAGCATGTTTATTGCTTTGTTTCCTAGATCATTTCCATTTCAATATTTCCGTCTACTTCCCATTACTATCTTGGATTACACAGCTATTGTTTGTCATTCTTGTTTGGCTATTGTCATAATAACATATTAATTGCAAAACTTGAGTTCAAATATAGCACATTTGCAACTCGAAATGTTTGTTGGGAGGGTATTTTCCATATTGTTAATCGCGACTTGAAATATGATTTTAAAACTGATGTCAGGGCTAGAATTTGATCAAATTTGAAGACTTTGTTTTGGTTTGTCTGATCTGGCCTTTTTTGAGTTTTTATTGCAGGTGAGCCACTGTCAGTTCTTGATGGAGTACCAATTGCAGTGAAAGATGAGATTGACTGCTTACCCTATCCTACCACCCGGTATCGCCTTTTCCACCCTGACATTTGCAGTTTAGGTCATAAAAATAGTCTTCAATGCAACTTCAACTAACATGTAGCTGATGAATGTTATTATTACTGAAGGAGGCACAAAGTGGTTGCATAATGTACGTAAAGTAGCAGATGATTCTACTTGTGCCAAGAGCTTACGCGCTTGTGGGGCAGTGCTGGTTGGAAAGACAAACATGCATGAACTTGGAGTGGGAACCACAGGCATCAACCCTCATTATGGGTGATCCTTTCTCAATAACTATGATTAGGATAATTTGTGGTTCTATCTTATATTTTAGTTTGTTAGTAAATAAAAATTCCATGCTATCACTGGTTCATTTGCTATATTTTATGCTTTCAATACAATGCATATATGCTAACCATATGGCAACATACACTTTGTTCCTAGTAAGGATTGCAGTAAAGATAAATTATAATAAATTTTTAATTGCTTTTATCTGCAGAGCAACAAGGAATCCGTACGATACTGAAAAAATTTCTGGTGGTTCTTCTAGTGGTTCTGCTGCAGCAGTATCTGCTGGGTTATGCCCTGTTGCACTTGGTGTTGATGGGGGAGGTAATTGATATTTTTGTAAATATCAAACAATATAGTGAGGTCCTTTAGATGGTTGGATGTCTTGGTTTGTACGTTCTAGGGAGATGTCCCTAACCTCCCATACCCGCATAGGGATATTTGTGGTACAGAAATGAAACTGGAAAAACTCCTAAAATGGCTCTGTAATGGCATTTTTTCCCGGGTTTGTACTGGAAGCTGTACAGAAATGGTTCTGTGCTGTTTCCAGGACATTTCCTTCCCATTTCCAGTGGCACAGGTTGCTGAAAAAGTAAAAAAACCCTAATTGGCATACCCTAAACTTGCTAAACACACTTTGTGAAAGCCAAATAAACACACCTTTAGACCATTACAAAACACACTCTCACTCCATAGCTGATTTTCAGTTTTCACATACTTTCAACAGTATCAAAAAATAATATATTTAAGCATGTGAATGTTTTGAACTTTCATGAATGCTATGATGTTTAAGTGTTTTATCTTCAATGGACCAAAAATGAGTATTATGTATGTTTTATATATATATTTTTAATTTTTTGTAATATATTTTTTGGACATTGCTGTGTCTTTCTGTACTCGAGGTTTTTTTTTTGAAAATCAGCATTTCGAACCCGTACCCGTTTATGTTTTCTTTGCAACCTAGCTTGTTTTAGCTTGAAGGGTAGGAATGATACAAGCGCAAACTTTTGATTTTCCTAAATTTGATGGAAAAGTTACAGGTTCTACTTGAGATCATTGGATTTTTTTTGCAGTATGTAGGGTAGAGAAAGAT
This sequence comes from Taxus chinensis, assembly GCA_019776745.2. Classification (NCBI taxonomy): domain Eukaryota; kingdom Viridiplantae; phylum Streptophyta; class Pinopsida; order Cupressales; family Taxaceae; genus Taxus; species Taxus chinensis. The sequence continues at coordinate 646,851,166 of CM034156.1, forward strand.
TGTCAAAAAATGATCAATAATTCATGAACATATTGGATCTCAAATATTAATATGCAGTCAATAGTATTTTCAAAACATCATTACAGCAAGGTATGACAGGAATTGGTGCCGAGTGGCCAGTGAACAACTATTTGAATGCTAGTGGCTAGTGGCAAGTCATATAAGGTTCTAATCCTAAATGGCTACACGAGGCCATGGAATCTGAATTACACATTTTAGACATGTCTTAGAATCAAGCCATGAAGTTCTATGGAGATTTGAGAACTTTTCATGATTTTTTAACTTGCCAACAGTTAGCAAATGCACCATTGGCAACCTTGTTGACAAGCATGAACCATCTAGGACTTGAACCTAGGATCCCCCCATCTACATGTTGGGGTGATCTATAACTAAGGCCCACTCAGGTTCCATTTTTCCTGGAGTGTGGAATGACTTTGCAACACCCCCCCCTGCTCCCCCTCTCTCCCTCCTTAAACCACACCAGCTTGAGCCCACTTAGCTTGGCTTTGATTCCATGAAATAAAGATAAATGTAGAAGAATAACATACAAAACTTTACCTCTCCTATCTTTGTTTGTCTTTCTCTCAAACCTGTAAACTGGTAGTTTAAGTGCAGAATTAACTTTTTTTCGTACAATGTCTAAATGACTTATTTCTTGGTCATGTGAAAATTCATCCATTTGACTTGCTAAATTGCCTTAGGAAGCAAATTGGTGGTCCGAGTTTTCAAATGTGGTGGTTTGACTGCTAGTGTTGCAGTTTTGTTCTGCTAAATTGTTGGGTTGGACTACTAAGTGGCAGTTTTAGTTTAGTTAGAAGTAGCAGTTTGCATGCAGGCATCCGAAAACAGGAAGTTAAATAGTCAAATAGGTAAAGGACCAATTTTAATGTTGGAAGGCAAATAGACCATGGAGCTTAAACATCATCTTGAATCCATTAAATATATTCAAAATTTTGATTGGGAATGATCATAGGATAATTCTTTGGGAGTTACGTTCTCTTGTCGTGTGAGGGCAGTTTAGGGAAGAGCCAATTGCAGCATTAGGAGGAAGAGCAAAATATTGTCAATGGGCAGAGATAAGGAGATTGCATCACTTTCCATAACTAAGAGGAGTTGTAGATAGCTTTGAATGCAATTCTATTTTTGATGGCTTACTTATGTCATAGAAGCTTTTATATACATATATACATACAAATATATATACATATATACATACAAATATATATATATATATATATATATATATATATATATATATTGTGTGTGTATATATATATATTTGTGTGTATATATGTATGTGTGTATGTATGTATGTTAATATGAACACATTTAATGTTTTTCAGATCAAATATTTTCGCAAGAAGACATCTATCGTAGCTATTCTAGAAAACCTTTATACACATTAAATGTTTCCAACTTCCAACCTATCAACTTCCAAATGACCACCAACTTTTTAATTTATTTCTATCTATAGTTTGAATAATGTTTTGTGAAGATGGTAAGATACAACCTAACGCTTCTATTGACATTTCCTACACTTGTCGTAAAAGGAAAACAATAAGTGGCGGTTAGTCACATATTATTGCCCTCTCATCAAAATCATTGTAAAGAAACACTACCCACTTCCCAAGATTGATGATTTTACAAAGATGAAGAAGTTGACTTTTACAAAATATTTCTGTATGATGAGACTAGAAAACGATAAGTGGATGAAAATTGGCTCCACTAATATATTCCTCCAACTGACACTGATGGAATGAACCAAATGTGAACACCCCTAGTCTCATTGGAAGAAAAATAGTTGTCTTCAGCCTTGGTGCCAATCAAGCACTAGAACTGGATGCTTTCCAAGTAGGGTTCTTTCATTGTAGGGTTGGATGTTGTAGAGGTTGTGGTGGGGTTTAGGAGGAAAAATGTATTTAGGGAATGGAACAACTTCCTTACGCTCATCCCAAAGGAAGGATTTCTCTTATTTCATTATGCAAATCAGTAAATGAATTTGTCACAAAGGTCATGGCCAATAGATTGAAGATGTGTCTCGAGGAAATCATCTCTTAAGAACAAGGAGTATGTGTATTAGGCGGGCAAATCTTGGATGGTATTGTCATTGCCCATGAATCCATTCACTCCCTTCATCTAGCAACAACTCTGGTATGTTCATCAAGCTAGACACAACTAAAGCTTATGGTTGATTTTATTGACAATTTTCGGATCAGGTGCTGGAGCATTTCGAATTTTTCTTAGATTGTAGACAATGGGTATGAAATGGCATATCCACTCCATTATTCGCCGTGTTTTTCAATGAAGTTCCAATAGGGTTCTTTAGAACTTTTCTAGGCATTAGGCAAGTTGATCCACTATCAACTTAGTTGTTTATTATCATGGTTGATGCCCTAGGAAGGGTCATCAAAGGGGCAGTAGCAGAAGGAAGACTCAAGTGTCTTTCTATTAGTACCAACTTAGGCAATATCTTCCACTTGCAATTTGTAGATGATACAGTGCTAATGGGCGAGCCTTCAGATCATCAGTCAAGAACATTGAGATGGACAAAAAATTAGTCTCAATAAATCACAAATTTTCTTTCTTAATGTCTCCCTAATAATCCTTGGGTTTGAGGAAGTCTCTTTACCTAGCCCATATCTTGGGATGCCCTTGTTCACAGGTAGATGCACATCTGAACTTTGGCAATAAGTAGTTGACAAACTTCTTAAGAAAAGCATTCAACACAGAAAGGGAAATGGCTATCATTGGGCGAACTTACCTAATTCAAGCTACCGTCTAGGCTATGCTCACCTACCTTATGTCGGTATCTCAAATGCCCAAGAAAATGATGAATGGTATTATGAAGATGCAACAAAGTTTCCTCTGGAGCGAGACAAAAGACAAGAAGAAGAGTCTGATTTCTTGGGTAAGGTCTGTAGCCCAAAGGAATGGAGCAATTTGGGCTTCAAAAATGGGGCATGATGAATATAGTTGTGGGTGCCAAACTTTTCACACCTAAAATATATTATGGAATGTAAATGTGATGTATAAACAATAGATAGGATGCAAGGGTTCATTACAGGAGATTATTTTGATCTAATTGATGCAAGGGTTCGTTACAGGGGATTATGCTGATCTAATTGATTCATAATTAAACATGCAAAATTAGAACATTGCATTCATACTTGCAACAATGATAAAGCGATAAAAGGATAGCTTAGATACACAAGAGGAGATGAAGACTTAGCTTTATAGAATGGTACAAAGGAAATCTAAATGTGTAGATAGGTGGAAAAGGCCGATCATAGACTATAGATGCTTCGTTCCCAAGATTGGAGTTGGAAAATGAGCTAGTGCAGTTTCATACGATTTTTGTACGACCTTGCCCTGTATCTGTACAGTCTTGGCTGGAGATGTGCGCTCTTGGACCCTTCTACAGTCAACTTTTGTAACTTCTTGTGTGTTTCGCAAGCCTGGAAATGTGTTTCATTGTATGTTGCTCTTGTTCACACAAACTTAGCACAACCTGTAATCACTTGCAACAAAGTAGAATCCCTAGATACTTGTAATACCCTTCACCAAATCATTAGATAACAAAAGGAAAAATCGTGCGGGGTGAGGTCGGACTACCCTTACCGGTCAACACTTGTTGAACCAATCCAAGTGTTGCACTAGATTCCCTTGAGTGGGGTCAAGCCTCATGTAGTTTTCCTAGGTGCAAGTGCAAGTGTGAGTGTGATCAAAGCTGACCCCCTATAAGTGCCCTCGTGTCTTTAAACACAGAGATAGTGGGGTAACTATAGAGTAGATAATGTACCGAACGCGATAACAGTGTGATGTAGTGTGTTTCAACAGTTAGACTAAACTCTTTGTCCCTTAAAAACCTTCGACAATGCTTGGAGTGACTTTGCTATTGCTAATACATGGTTGTAGGAGCTTTGTATGCTTGAAAATTGAGGAAGGTAGACTCTTTGACCTGGTTGAGTGCTTCTAATCTGTAATAGTGTCTGCTCTAATTGATGTACAATTGCTATCGGAAGATTTAGGAGAGTCTTGATTGCTTTTGGATTGATTTTTGCAATAAGAGTTTATGAAAGTGTTAGTTGAGTTATAAAGTGATATTGACTTTCTTATATAGCCTTTGATAGGTAATTTTTAATGACAAGGCCGACCCTAGGAAGATGATTCAATAAAGATTCAAATTGAAAACAAAGTTGGAAGATGAAAGGGGGCCAAAACCCTATAGGCCGCCAAGGTCGGACAACTTATCTTGACTAAATTGTACGGTTTTGAACAGGGAGCTTATGATGGAAAACCAAATACTTTTGGAATGATGCACAAAGATGATTTACTGCATTTCTTAATTAATAATTCACGAGTTCATCATAGAGCAAAGCGTTAAGATGAGTCAGTCAAGAAAGAGCTAGAGAGATGTACTGATTGGACTTAGAAGGTGAGCATTTGTCTTTTAAAGGGAGCATAGCCAAACTTTTCATTTCCTAAGGATAAGTTACCAAATTTGAGTGTATACACAAATTCCTTTGGAGAATATATTTGAACAAAGAGAAACTTTGGAGTTGCATTCTTTGGCACAAGTATTGGGACTCACAGCAGATCCGTATGCTATTTACTTAGTTCCATCTTCATCAAGGCTCCGCTTTGTGGAACTTTATTCAATCTTGTCGGAGTATAGTTCTCTCCTTTCTTAGGGGGCAAGTAGGAAACGGGTAAAATATTATTTTTTGGCAGGATGCATCGATTCAATTGCACTGGCCAAGAAGGAAGTTTTGAGGCTTGTCGTGGATTATGAAAGGGTAAGGGACTACTTAAAGTTTATAGCGAATGGGTAAGCACGGAAGCAACCGGATTGGCCAAATCATTTGGACTAAAGAAAGATTCAAATTGTAATGATGGAGTTGGAGAACACTATTAGTTCTTCCACAGATGTTTCAGATATGCTGGTTTGGAAGGATGCCCTTTTGGGGATGTGTTGGTCCAATCTACTTATAAAGTTATCCTCAAGATGGAAGGATTTCTTTTTAGGAATTTCCCATCTAGTTTAGTTTGGAGTCACAAAGGCCTTCCTAAGGCCAATATCTTTCTTTGGGAAGCAACACACGAGAAGATTTTAACATATTTTCAACTTGGGTGTAAGGGACATACATGACCATCTTTATGCTTTCTATGCAGAAATGATGAGGTATCTTGTGACCATATCCATCTACACTACCCCTTTGCTCGGAAGTTATGAGTTTTTTTCTCGGAGCATTTTTCTAAATTCACATACTACTTCTGTGATTACGATGATTCAGCAGAGGTAACATAGATTTAAGTCAACAAGCCTTGTCATGATCTAGGATTTGGGTCCTTCTATCATTTGTTGGAATCTATGGTTCGAAAGAAACAAGATAAGATAAGATAAATATATTAAATGTCCAACGAATGACCAAAAAGGCAGGTCAATGGGACTGCACTAATACAAGAAAGCGAATAAGAACCTAATCAGAGAACCAAAAGGTCCATGAATACAACCAAAAAAGAGGAGGAGAAGAAGAGAAGAATGGGTAAAAGGAGAGGCTCGAAAAGAGTCTGGGGAGACTAGTAGAACGCTGACATGTGGGTGAGGAAAAGGAAGGAAGAGGGGGGAAGGAAGTAGATTCCCCTCAACTAGCATTCTATGCCGAATGAAAGAAGCTAGTAATGTGCTGAAGCCTAGAATCAAAGGCTCTAGAAGATCTGGGGTGCCTATGCCTGAAGGGGGGAAGAACTCTCCGAGTATGTCTGGTGGATCTCAATGGCCATTTATGAGAGGATGGTCTCGATCTCGCATGTGTCAGAGCGTCCCTGGTCTATGAGATAAGTCCTCAAATCTGAACTGATCTCGTTTGGTAATTAGGGTTGGTATCACTATGCCTCTTTGTGCCCCTCCCATGGGAGAGCACTATAAAGAAAGAAGTAATCTGTTGAGTAGTCATTTGCTTAGAAGGTGGTTAAAGGGTCTCCCGTCAAAGCCTAAGAGCCTCATGTAGATAGAGAGCAAGGCACTTGTTGGCTAGATTTTCTGCACAATTGAAAACCTAGGTAATCATGAGAGAAATCTCCCTCATTTACTGGAGAGGCTCATGTGTAAGATTTTGTCAATTATATTTTGTAATACCTATCTGTTGGTTTTACTTTAACCACGTAGCTCATGCACCATAGCTAGGCAGTTTTGCAGCAAGTAAGCAACTGTAAGAAATGTATGTGCAGGAAAGGGAAATAATCAAATACGAGAAGAAGGAAAGGAGATGTGCAACCTAACCAATAGTTGACAGAGTTGGTGACATGCACATAGACAAAACAAATAGATCCTCAGAAATGCAGAATTTAAAGCAAAGGAAAGTTTAGATCTAGATCTAAGATAACACAAATTTTATGCAAAGATCTACAAAGAAATAAGAAACAAATGCACAGTTGACACAAAGTTCTCCGAAAATTTGCCTCCGCTCTATTCCTGAGGGGCTTTAAAGACAACTTGATGCACTTGCTTTATTCTGTGATGTTAGGCATTTGACGGTCAATCTAGGTAAGACCAAGGTCATGGTCTTCAATGGGTTGAGGACATAACACCTCCATTTCTTCAAGGGGCAGGAGATTGAAATTACTAATACATACACATACTTGGGAGTCCAGTTCTCAAGGCCTAGATTCAGTATGAGGCATGCTCTTCACCGAGGGTGAATAAATGGTATGGGTCTCTTGCCATTCTTGAGAGATAGTGTTTTCAGCACCACTTCCATGACATCTCCTCCAAGATGTTTCTTATGAACTCCCTCATCCGCCCCACTATTCTTTATGGATCTGTTGTCTGTGGGCTCTCCCTTTTGGACACAAATTGGGCTTTTGCTGAGAGGATTCAGACTCTCCTCCTTCGCCGCTTCATCAGATGCAAACAGGCGAGCGGTCTCCCAGCATATTATTTTGGATAAGTTCAGAGCCAACCTTTCCGTCTAGAGACTATATTTGACATCTTAACCTTTCTTCACCGTATCAGGAGGTTTGGTGATCTCTCCGGTGAGCAGGACAAGTATCCGTATCTCGCTTACTGTTCTTCTGTGAGTATTGCCCATGCTATTGGCCGTTGTTGGTTTGCTGGGACTTCTGCCTTGTTGGACTCAGTTGGTATCCAAATTGATCGCCTCTCCCCTTTGCAGTATTCCCTGAATGCTCCTAGTCATCTCTTGCCAACCAAGCAAGTGTTGAACAGGTCCTTTCAGGAGGATATCTACAGGAGCTTCAGACAGACTACTTGGGTGAAACCTCCTAGGGGTCTGCGCCCTAAGATGTCCTTTTATGCTGAGCACTTTCTTGAAATCAGAGATGGACTCATCATCCGCCCTCAATACACCTCTCGTCACTGTGTGCATGCCCTTCGTATACCTCTGGGCCAGTTTCGAGTCAGCTCCCACAGACTTCGTTACGAGACTGATCACCACATTGATCAGGGGGACAAATTTTGTAGGCTCTGTAGCATTCAAGAGGTGGAGACCGAGACTCATTTCATCTTCCGCTCCCCCATATACTATGAGATCATAAGACGATTTCACTGTGTTTTGAGAGGACTTCAGACTCTCCCGGTCTTCTTCAAATATATTGACTAGCGGTGTCTTGCCCTCTACATCTGCGAGTCTTTGCTATTCCATGACCAGATTCTTCATCCCCCTTCGAGAGTCATCCCCACGAGATGAATTATAGCCTTCTTTCCAGTTCTACCCGCAGGTGGAGGAACTAAACGACAGAGCCTTTCTGACTCAACTACAGTTCATAGATCAGTTCGTACCCAGTTGGACCTTCATACTTCCCTCGATCATCGCCAACAAAATCGGATGCACACATGTACCAGAGAGAAACCCAACTCCATTCATCCCTCTGGCCGTAACAACAGTCTCAGATCTCAGCAGGGGAGGAGGTTCTTGCCCCCCTCTTAGGGTTGCCAGTCCATTAGGAGCTTCTTTTCGTCGGCCTCTAATGTTAGGAGGGGTGTGGCTACCATTCATGAGTAGACCATTGGTCCTTGTTCCTCCCCCCCTTCATTCTCTTCTTTGCTTCTCTTGTCTTTCTCCCCCGCTTACTCCATTGCTCCCTGCCTGTGGGGGTATTGGCTTCGAGTTTCCTTTCTGCTCTGTCTTTTCTCATTTTTTCTGTTTTTGGTAACTCGTTTTGAGTTGTCTCCGCTCGCACTTTGTATATTGTTTGGGTTACAGTCCCATTGACCCACTTTTGTGGTCATTCGTTGGATATTAATATATTTATCTTATCTTATCTTATCTTATCTTATCTATTCTTATATTTTCAGAAAGCTATCAAGGGTTTCAGCTCAAAGTCTGGAACACAAGAATGTTGATTACAAATTCTGATCCCCTAACCCGTAGGCTCTTCCTCTATTTATAGTGTATGGAGGGGAAATTACAAATATGAAACTACAACTTAACTGACACAAGTGGAAGTTGTAAAGGGAACAACTGGAAATCTCCCTCCTGGAATTCTTTTTTGCATGACATGCATGATTTTTAACTGAAAATAGAATCTTCTATTTTGCATGTCTGCCACCTATTTTCAAGTAATTGACTTCTTCAAGTAACGACTTTTAAATCGATCACTTAAGTTTTATAATTTAATTGATTGCTCGATTACTTTGTCGGAGAAAATAAGAGAAAGAAGAAGAAAGAAGAAAAGAAATTAGAAGAAAGATGCAACAACTTCCAGTCTTGTTCTTCTTCTATATTCTGCATGCAGTCAACTCTTTTGCCTTCGATTATCACCAAACTAGATCTGGGAGCAGCTGACCGTGATTTGCTTGCGGGCATTGCCTTTGACTTGTGTTCTCTCTTATCCTTGAAACTTTTGCGGTTCTTTTTCAGTACATGCACCAGTGTAATGTTTACCGTAAATAATTTAGACAAAACTCATCATTTTCCATTTTTAATTGCATATGAGCGATTAAAATGTTTTGGAAAGCACTCAATCTGGAAGATTGGGAGCACATGGACAAGCTCTTGAAAGGAATTTTCCATGCACTGACTTCTACACGGGCTATGTTAGAAACAAGAGGATTAATTTTTGTCGGAAGCCTTTACAATTATGAGGTCTGGATCTGTCAATTAAATCGGTGATATGTTCAGGGCCTATGTCTGTATCATTGACTTCAACAAATCTGGAAACCATGCATGTTTCTGCTGATCCTTTTCTTTCATCATGCTTCATCATGGCTGGAACAATCTTTGTTTGAGCTCTTTTTTTTTTAATTCTGCCGGAATCTCTTGTAATTGGATCAATTTATGCAGATCCAACAATTTCTTCAAATTCCGAAGATATATTCAATGTAACTAACATTGATTTGAACTCCCTTTTACTTATATGAGCACTAGTGATGAATACCTGCAATTAATTCAAGACAAAGATAGGGTCCATGGCATGAACACTTGATTTTTATATCAAAATCCGCATATAAAGTATGCTGCCCTGGAAAATTCGAGGCTTTACTTGCATGCAAAGCAAGCACAAATATTATTTAATTCACCTGAGCACATATAGCAACATGCAGATGCTCAGAATGACCAAAATTAGGCTATTCTAACCCTATGCGCCAAAATTGGAAGCTTCTCGATAGTGGAAAATAAACTTTAATGCAAAATCCTCTTTTTGGGCGCCAAAACCTGTCTGGGCTGCAATCATAAAAAAGAATTAACTATCTCTTCGTTATGGTGTCCCATGCTTATATAATCCTCAACATACTATTTTTAAAAATTGCCCTTACTGTTTCTGGTAATTTAATTAATAAACAATCATGTTTGTGCACCCAAATTGGGAGCCCAATTATGCACGCTGCTGGTTACTTTTACAAAAATTAATTTTATTTATTTTTAGCATGCATCCTTGACTTCTCCTTAGCTCTTCCGCTTGCATTGACTTTCCTTCTATTTACGGTGCCAAAATTGGGTGAATAAATCATTAATAAATATTATTAAATGCATTGTTATTCATCCAAGGTGGGTCGCACTTTTTGGCAAGAGAATTTTTTTCTAAAAATAATAAGTCAACTTGATGGAAATTTCCACCTTGCACTGCAGCTCCAAAAATCCCATCTTCCACTTAAGTTATTTGACTTTCATGATGGGAATTTTTACCTTATAAGGCATGTTAGAAATTCCCTCCTGTTTGCCACTACCTAAATTCCCACTGGCAAATTAAAACATCTCAGTAAAAACGTGCGACTTGTATTAAAAATAGCTTCCTTTGAAAAAATGCGACTTGCATGAGTGAATAAACCTCTTTGGTGGGAAAAGTTAGCCTGCTAGGCAGGCAGAAAATTCCCATTGATGCTTTAAGTGATTTTTCTTTATTTTATAATGAGAATTTTTACCTTGCAAGGCAGGTAAGAAATTCCCGCCTACCTACTGCCTCTAATATTCCGATTGCAGCTTAAGCGACTTTGACTTCATTGGAAAAAGTACCCTGCAAGGCAGGTAAGAAATTCCCGCCTGCCTGCTGCCTCTAATATTCTCATTGCAACTTAAGTGACTTTGACTTCATGGGAAAAAGTACCCTACAAGGTAGATAAGAAATTCCCGCCTGCCTACCACTACCAAAAATTCCCATTGCAGCTTAGACCCATTCATTCCAAAAAGTGCAAATTGCCTTGGAGAGGCTTTTTGTCCCGTGACTTCATCTTTTTTGGTCAGAAGTTTGCATTCTGAGACTGATTCCTTCTGGTGCAGCGGCCGTAAATGATCTCCAGATGCTCTCAGACTATACAGGACAAAGAACTGGACCCAGGGGAATTAAACAGAAAGACCACGGGGAAAACCGGAGAAAAACACAAGAAATAAATAAAAACGAAAAGGTTGCCAGAAGTCACAGACAGAGCTCTGAATCCATTCCTAGTGAAAATCCTATTGAAATGTGTGGATACTGACATACAAAACTTCAACAGGATTCAACCGGAGCAACAATTTACTTCAAACGGAGGGGCTTTATTTATTTAATAACCAATTAAATAAAAATTTCCGGTAGACTAAACTTGGTGGAGGGATAAAATGAGTTTCAGCATCTGAGTATTTGTTGAAATTGGCTCATATGATTCATTGGGAGTATCTTAACGTAATATAGACATCTTCTGGCAATAAAAACATGAAAATACCTTTTTTTTAAAGAGAACAATTTTTTTTCAAATGGGTAGTCCCAAATTTGATGGTGAGATTTGGGTACACCAACACCTCTGGTCATAGTATTTGAAGAAGTCGCTGAATGTTCGACGCTCTCTGAATAGGTAGTGAAATCTCCCTCTGATCTTGTAGTAGATGGGGCACCGGTAAATGAAATGCTCTTTCGTTTTGATCTCCTGAAGGAAGTAGAGATGGAAAATCTGCTCAGAATGGTCAATCTTATGATCACTTTCAACCTGGAGCCTTAGAGAGCCAACTCTGACCTGACCTAGGGAAATGCGAAGGGCGTGCATCCATTGCCGAGAAATATAGTGGGGCCGAGAAATAATGCCATTATTGACCTCAATAAATGTGTAGCATAGAAGGCCATCTTCAGATGTAGCCCACCAAGGGGGATGGTGTAGGTGTGCTTAATGAACTGCCTGTAGATATCCTCTCTAATGATTTTGTTTAGATCCTGTTTGCCCAGAAGGAGATGAGTAGGAGCATCCAAGGAAAATTTGTATGGAGGAAGGTGATATGTCTGAATACCAATAGACTCAAGAAGTAGTGACACTCACGACATAGCAACAACGAGATCGACAAGAACGATAGGCTGAAGCAATGGCCTCAAAGAAACAGTAAGCCAAGGTAGGGGTACATGTCCCTTCCAACAAGAGGAATCAACAAGCCTTCGAAAATGGTGTAGGAGGGAAAGAAGGCCGAAAATTGCTTCCAACCTAAAGGGACAAGCTCCAAATTTGGCCAGGATGATATTGTGGGGAATAGTCCGCTTGCATCTGGTGATACGTCTGAGAAGAAGGATCTGAACTCTCTCCACTGCAGCCAGGTCAGACTCGAGTAAGTAGGGTCCCCAAACCTCCGCGCCATGATGAACAATTTGCTTGAGAAGAGAATCTGAGAGGGATAACTTGGATGAGATGTCTGGAAGTGATGTCGGAAGCACTGTCTTTCCAAGATTGCCAAGGAACCATAGCCTTTATTAACTCGAGGCTAAAGTGTCGGTCAGAAAAAGAGTACTCCCCAGGTATGTGTAAGAGTTGGTGATCTCAAGCTCTTCCCCCTTGCAGAAGAAATGAAACTCAGATATCTTTAGAGCATTTAAGATCATAATTTTGGTCTTACTCAGGTTAACTGCCAGTTACCTGCGGTTACAAAAGAGGGTTAAAACATCCAATTGTTTCCGTAAACGTTCCGCCAAGGAGGCAAGAAGGACCACATCATCTTCAACAAGAAGAATATAGATAAGGAACTGGTGGAGAAGACAACTGTCCCCCTCCTGGATGTTATCCTTGAGAAATTTCTTCAGTTCGTCCATATAGATACTGAACAATGTAGGAGACAAAGGGCAACCTTGCTTGACCCTGATGGTGCTTTTGATGAAGTAAGAGAACCCAATGCAATATGAAGATGACCCAGAACCTCCTCATAAAGGCGCATGATGGAAACTTAAAGAGTCTCGGAAATGCCAATCTCTTTGAGTCTCGGAAATGCCAATCTCTTTGAGTCTCAGAAAAAGAGCTCCCCGCGGAACAAAGTCAAAGGCTTTCCGAAGGTCGACAAAGCAACAAAAAACCTTGGAAGAGCAGTGACGTGCTTCCTCGATGATGGCTCGAAGAGTGAGGTTGTGGTCAATTGTCTGGTAGGTTGGTTGAAACCCCACTTGTCCTGTAGCTCCGTAGTGACTTTGGTCTAGAAACTTTGAAAGTCGCATGTGGAGTACAATAGCATAAAGAGAATTTTCATGCACACAAGGCATTAAAAAAAAGAGAATTGTCAAGGGCACTGGGCAATATCAAGCATTGAGGGCGAATTTGATATAGTGCAAAATTGGTTTGGTACTTGTTTGCCTGATAAGTAGTTTCATGTTTGGAATGGTGAAATTTCCCCTCTTCTAGCCTTTTGGTCCCCCATCAAAGCAGTATGTTTATAAATTCTATTTTGATGGAGCATCTAAGGGTAACCCATGTCTTGCCGGCTTTGGTGGAGTTTTCCATGATCATTTATGCCATTTGATTCTAATGTTTTACTAAACATTGTATATAGATCTAGTAATGTGGCAAAAGCTAGAGTGCTTCTCAAAGCATCCACATTTCCCTAGTAAAAGGTTGGTGAAGAGTGGTCATTAGAGGGGATTCTCAAAATATTGTTGATGTCGCCAATGGTGGTAAAGTAGAGGCATGGGAGATCATGAAAGTGTTGGATGAGGTGTGTAGGATTCATAGTTAACTAAGTTGGGGGGAAGTCGGGCGAAAGTTTCTGGGATGGCAAAAAAATTCCTAGATTTTGAGGATGGCGGTGGAGCGACTATTAAAATAATATATAAATATTTAAAGTATACGATGGGTCCCTTAACCCTTAAAAAAACATGAAAGAGTAAAATTTCAGCACCTTAGCTAACAATATTAACAAAGGGCATGCAACATATTTTTATCATGTCACTTATATGATTATATCGTTAATTTAAAAAAATAACTTTTTGGATCAGGTGAGGCCGTGTAAACTACATGAATAGCCATCCATAAGGAAAATCTAGCTAAGGTAATTGAAAAACACTAAAAACTAAAATACAAAGTTGGCCTCTAGAACATTCTAATACTGGTAAAACTTCCACGTAATATCCCTTTGAGGGATATTTAATTAAATTTGAAAATAAATTGCTTCCAATCGAATTTAGAAGAGCAAACCCTTTTAGATCGACCTCACATAACCCTATGTCAGCTTCAATACAACCTAAATGGGGTTGGAGTGAGCCGAGGTGGTGTGTTAGATGAGAGTGCTAGTTGGAATTTTTTCTTTCCTCAAATCAGAAATTAATTGCAGCAGTGGAAATAATAAATATGCACCAAGACCAACTGAAATTTCAAAACTTAATAACTTTACCAATTCTCAATATTTTTCCATGAAACGAAATGCAAATGAAAGAAAATATTTTTATCTTTCCAATGAGCTATAAATCTGATTCCAAAATCTGAAACCAAGTTGCCTAGGGTTAGGAAAAATATAATAAATATTATTAGCCCTTTTCCTTGCTTCCAAACCCCCAAAACATCGACACACAAATTTGAAATATATTATTTATAATAACTTGTAGATCTATCAAAATACCCCACATGTGGTGCCAAAAAATGCCCCAAACGAGTTGATCCACTATAGATAAATTCCAACAACATTAATGAGCCCAAAAATCACCAAAACGCATGCACGACACTCATAAACATACACTAGAGCAGTTGAGATTGTAATTCCACTTCAAGAGCCACTAAAACATGACACAAATATATCTAATGCAAGTCCACTTGGTCTAAAATAAACTAGCAGCAACAACAAATTATATTCACCATAAAACACTTCAATAACTCTCATAAATCATGCGCATATACTTCCAATAATGACGCCTCACCTAGATAAATTATACCATGTAATAATTATCAATGCAAAGGTTGGAAGGATCTAACACACTCCACAACAATGGTGGTGTTTACAAGCACTTTTGTTTGTGATCACAATTGGGCATACATCCCTCTTCAAACATGAAGATAAGTTTATCAAACTGTCAACATGCCAAAAAGGGGATGCCACATTTTCTTTTATATCCTTTGTCATTTAAATCTCCAAAGTTTCCCTCAAATTTTTTGCGCGAATCTTTAAATAGGAGAGATATATTTCAAAATAGTCTTCTTGGTCTGTAAAATTCAAGCTCCAATTCCCTCTAAAAATATGTTTAAATTAAATACAAGAGAGGAATTAAATATTAATTAAAAACAGATATAAGAATTGACTTGCCTAATTAAATCGATTTACCCCAAATAATAATTAATTGGCCCAAATAATATATCGATTTGCCCCTCATAAGTTCGACTTGTTCAAGATAAATAAATATTAATTTTAAATGCACAAAAGAAAGTCGATTTTTGCCAATTAAATCCCTTTAATCCAAGGGGAGTGGATAAAAGGATATTCGACTTGCATTACTTTATTATGACTTGAAAAAAGGGACATTACATTCCATTGTCATACAAAAGAGTCAGAAAGACTTGCATGACAAAATTTTGAAACTAAAGAAATGCTAAAAAATATTCATGTGTATTTATAGATGTTATTGCTATAGAAAGGCTTAAAAATGTAAAATAGCAGCAACCTCTCATTTGAATATCTTCGTTTGGAACCTACATAAAACGACAAATCACTATTTCTCGGGAAGGTAACTTTGCACGGGAAAAGGATTTACATCTACTATCATTGGATAATGTATTGGTTTTCATTTTCCTCTTTTATGAGTCATAATCTTTTATGTTTCTAATCTTTTTAAATATATTTAAAAACTTTTTTGGAACTTGTTTTACTTCAGGGACTTTGGGACATCCCTTGGCCATCTCAAGGACGTTACGACATCCCTCTTGGAGTTCCCATTCTCAAAGCACCCAAAACATTTTGGGTGTGTTCTTAAACTCAAGGAACGTCTTTGGGATGTTTCGTTCATTTTTGCATTTGGGGGGTGCATGGGGGGCAATTTGTTCCCGTCCCCAAACACGTAGGATGTCTCAAATGTCCGAGACGACTCGGGGATGGGAGGTGGGTGACCCTGCGTAACACTGCCTAGATTCACCTCAAATTCGATAGTATAAGAATTTATGCATACCCAATGAGATGGTAATAAGGTGGCATATTGGGTGGCCAATGTAGGGGGTTCACCTTAGCCACTCCATTGCTAACTTATGCAGATTTTGAAAAACACATTTTTCCGAGCATTTGCAGACATTGCTGGTGTGGGATGCTTCGCATCATTTCCATGGATAATCACATTGATAAACACTTATGCTTTCTATGTAGGGTGGCATATTCCTCACATTTATCCATAATCTTTCATCATACAACTTTTGCCACCTTTCAACCTTCATGGTTGTATGTGGACTAAGAAGGTCTATAGATTATCCACTTTCTCTTCTCGATGGTAAAGATTAAGATATAGAGAGGACCATTCTAGAGCCTACACACAAGCCAAGATTGTTAACCAAGAGGTGCGAGTCTTGTGGATCTATAAAACGATAAGATAGGGAATGTAGTCTTAATATTATCCTGATTGTATGAAGATCAATAAGATATAATGTACATATAGAGTTATCTAGACTAGGGTTGTAAAGCCCAAAGGTCGGATGTAAGGAAAGGGCCAATATATAAAATTGCAATACAAAAGAATATGCTACTCTTTCCTAATCAATGTACATGATACATCAATCAATCAATTAAATCAAAAACCTTTATAAAGAGACTATTGGTGCACTTAATTCCCCAAGGGGGTGTAGCACCGTACAAGAGAGTTGATGTGGGGGACCACAAGACAGATAGAAAGAAGAATCAAGTAAACTATGGTTGGGGACTCTAAAGACTTGGTGTACATCGTTGGTGTAACTCCTATTGTTGATTGTCCTAAACCCAATGCTCCAAAGATAGTCCTCAAGCATAAGCAAAACTAACTCCTAAACCTTTAAGTCTTTAAGAGCAGCTTGATGAGCGCAAAAAGGTTGATAGATGAGGAAATACTGTCAAATGGTATCGACCATAGTTAATGCCATCGGCTCTAGGTAATAACAAATCATGGGGCCCTAAGGCAAAAGTCAGAAGGTGCGAGGAAGGACTTAGGAGGTGATAAAGAGATGATCTAACAAAGGTATAACAGTGTTGTAAGTAGATGCATAGGTGATAGTAAGACGATACTAAGGTGAGGTCAAAGGACGCTGTTAAAGGACAACTAGGAGATGTAAAAGATAATATATCTAAGGTACCAAGGATTGCACATCAAATCTCTCTCATAAGTTCCACTAACCAGCCTGATAGTCTGCAATCATCCCCACTCTCTGTAATGCCTCGTAACACATCACTCTGTTGGGATTAATGCGTCGATGGTGCTTACGAAGACAAAATTCAGGAACGGTGAAAAAATAATGTGTTTACAAAGGTCATCACTTTTCATTACCTTTTGTTTGACGATTAAAGTATCGCACTTGAGTTGGGCATTCAACCCAATGATGGGACTTAATACTTTCACATGTGCTCCCTAAGCCTTATTGCCTTTTTAATGTCACTGCTATGCATGGCATTAAACATCTAAGGTGGTGCAACCAATAGGTGTGGAGGTAATTCAACACATTTGGTGCCCGTTTTAGGTATGGCTTCCTCTTGGCCCGCACCCTATGAATTTCTCACTTCCCCATGAAATGGGGGGGGGGGGGTGCGCGGAGGCAATCCTAGCAGACCTTGACCGGGAGATTTATAACCCATGTATGCGGACTTGCATTCTTAGAATATGGCATTCAACCAAGCTGACCGGGAGATTTATAACCCTTGTATGCGGATTTGCATTCTTAGAATATGGCATTTAGCCAACCAAGTTGGGGATGTGGAAGCCAATGATATTGATAAAGTCATGAAGGCCATGCTGCTATATCCCAAACAATTGATTGGAAGAAGAACATCTTTGAAGTTGCTCAATCCCTCCCTTGTGCAAATATGCTTTCTAATGCGGTTAGTTCCTTCACCTTGCATGAGGACCACAAAGACTTAGGTCGGGTTCTTGGCTAATAATCTCGGAATTGAATTACCCGAGGATTTGGCTTTTTCTCCCCCTTCTTGTTGTTCAAATTTGAAAAATGAAGAGGAAGTGGATGATGAGGATAATGGTCACAACCCATTGATTGGTCTTTTCTATATAAATAGACTCTCTCTCTCTCTCTATATATATATTGCAAGGGCTAGCCTATTTGTAGAGGCCCCCTTTGGGCCCATATAGATAACCAAGATATATAGAGTCTAGATGATGCCAAAAACATATGGAGTATAAAGGGAAATTTCTAGGGGGTATAGGACCTCTCTTTGTCTCTCTCTCTCTCTCTATATATATATATATAGCTGGGGCGAACAGGCTCGAGCTCAATGTTTTAAAAATCGGAACTGGAATCGGAACCGGTCGAGGGTTGGACCGGACCGGAACCGGAACCGGAACCGGACCGGTTCAAACTCTATGAACCGGTTTACTAAAAAACACATAAAAATTACATTTTTAAAGAAAGAAATATTTTTGAAAAATTAGAAACCATGATGACAACAATTACACACAAAATACGCAAAGTTTGCTCATGTATATAGTGATAGTTGGAATATTTGCACTCGGCAAATACTCGGCAGACCCCAAAAAAAACAAAACTCGGCAATATTCGACCAATACTCGGGAATACTCGGCAACTTAAAAAATACTCAAATTTCTTTAAAAAAACATAAAATTGCAGCCAAAACCATGTATTTGCAGCGTTTTCTTTCATTGCTATTAATGCTTTCTTTTTGTTGGGACCTTTATGATAGCCTTCAGTCTTGTGTCTGAGGATGCGCAAATTGGAGTTTAAACACAAAAAAGACTCTTAAAATAGCAAAAAAAAAACCTATGCATCTGTTGATAACTTGATATGTGAAGTCAACATTTGAATAAGCAGGTCACGACCAAGTTGGTAGGTGGGACGATTAGTTCGAGCACGGGGAGAATACTCGCCGAGTTTTGGGAAAGCTATCTAGTATTTTTAATTACTAATCTGTCTACAAGCAATCAAAGATTATGATTCTTTCAGAAGATTGCAAGAAGTTGCTTGGTCCAAAAAGGTGCAAAAATAGATTTTATTAAAATAAGAAAAATATTGCCATCAATGCGTAGAGCTCAAGAAAATATGCACTTTTAGAGAAAACGACACCTGAAATGGAGCCACAGAATGAAAGTTATGGCACATGCAAGTTTTTGTTGCTACATCTTCCTGGACCCTTTCCAAAAATGGCAAATTTTATTCTATGCTTGTGTTTTTTTCACCAAAAATCCAAAAAAGGAAAGAAATGCCAAAAAAGGAAAGAAATGCTGACTCGGTCGGTTCAGAATGAAACCGGACCGGTTTGACCGGTTTGGGCTAAAACCGGTCAACTGATCCGGTTTACCTAAACGGTTCGTGCTTTAAAATGTTAAACCGGTCAAACCGGCCGGTTCCGGTTCCGGTTTGACCGGTTTTTAAAACACTATATGGGAGACTATATGGGACAAGGAGAATTGCCTAAAATGGGAGGTTGCTATACTCAAAATAGGCCCGACCCATTGTTGCCACTCTGCTGCCCTAGCGAAGGCCCTTGAACTATTGATTGTGGGCGACTAGATTTGACACTCTCTGACGAATTGATGATATATGTATTTTGGTATATATGCTGAGGCTGGTCCTCTGTAATTTTCTCTTCCCTCAACTCTTTGCTATTTCACATATTGTGAGACTCTACCTCTGATAAGATTATGGTCTATAAATAGATATAAGATTTTAATATAATTATATATTAGATTATGGTTTGTGCATGGATGAATTTCACTCCTTGTTGCACTTTGCACACATCATATGATTGTAGGTGATTCCACACTTAGTATATATTTCCCAGTGTACACACACAATGGGGTTTCTTCTTTATGGCATTTAGTATGGTATTTCTCACTCTGTGGACACAGCGGGGTCTCTTCTATATGGTAGTCCCAGTTTGGTGCTATCCCATAATGATAGTTTATGGCATTCACTATAATTTTGGACTGTGTCAGGCAGTGATGTAGGATATGAGCAATGAATGAGGATTTCCTTTTTTCAGAATATTTGTGCGCACACTCAGGTAAAGATAGGTTTGGCCTATGGATATGTTTGGTATAGCTTTGGTTTCCTTTCCTTCTAGCATTTTGAGGGCACAAGATCTAATTACTTTCATATTCAAGCTAGTCCAAGTTGGAATGATTGACATCTTTGATTTCTAATTTTTTCCTAGTAAGACTCCCAAGATATTCATTACATGGTCTAGATGTTGAGAACATAGTGGCTTGAAGCACGACTGTATAGAGTGTCTTGGGGTGGCTCTTTGCAGGCTTTATTTTGCCTACGTGGATGATGATATCTGCTTTATCTCTTTGAAGATGGAAGTTCTCACTTCAGTTAATATCTTGTTACCTGTTGAGAGAACTTCTTTTCTCGTGTATTTGGTACTTTAGTATCCTTCACATTCTACTTGTCGTGGAAGTATCTGTGGGTTCATTCTTGTATTTGTTTTTTGCGGTCTGAGGCCTCACCGTAGCTATCACTAGAAAAAAAAGAATTCCATAACCTATTTCAAAAAAATATTATTTTTAAAAGAAAAGAAATGACTAAATATCTAAGTTTAGATCCTTCAACATGAGCAGGTTTATGAAGATGCTTCCACACAATGATCAAATTTGAAGGGCTCCCCATATTAAAATTTGAAGGTTTAACTTGAATTTAACCCTTCTTCAGTGAGAAATTAAATAACAATTTGCCTTTCAAATAGAACATAAATTTTTATACTTCTTTTCAATATAATTTTTCTGAAGTGATATAAACTAAATAAAAAAAAACTTAAAAAATAAAATATATAAAATTTAAAAAGAATTTTGAAATATATATGTTAAATTAAATAAACAAAAACTTTAAATCAATGGATCTTAATTTTGAACATGCCAAAAAGTAAATTAGGGCTCAAAATAGAATGGAATCAATTTTTAATTAAAAAAAGACATGCACACAACATTTAATATTTGAACCTCTTAAATATCTAAATCCAATTTATAAGCATATCAAACTGATCTTATTAATTTTAATCCTACTAAAAAAGAAATGAGTATACACATATATTGAAAACGTTTTCAAAAAACTCACAATACTAGCAATCTGGTGAATAAATACACTTAGTTTGATTTTGTAACGACTCCAAAATCAATTCTGGATACTTGTCTCAAAAATCTTTGACTATTGTGAAATATTCAAGTAAATACTAAACTATTACAAACCTTTTTTATGCTTGAAATACATGACAGATATGTGAAGAGCATGGTACAAACATTGGTTCGTTGTTATCTAAACATATGATTACGTCATTAATGAAATAAATAATCCAGATGCCATTTTCTCATACATATTTAAATAATCACAAAAAACACCTTCGTACATGGTGTTTTCTATTAATGCATGAATTAAGAATTCATCAGCCTTAAAGAGAGTGAAGAGTCCAACAAATTAATGGATATGTGAAATACCTACAAATAATCCATTTGTTTTGTTGCAAGATGGGTTCTAAATTAACATAACTTAGTTTAGTTTCAATGTAAGAGGCATCTTGAAGGACTCCCTACTCCCTAGATGACTGGGTTAATCAATAAAATGTAGGTCAGCTACCTTTTTGATTGAATGTTACATATACATCACGCTGTCCACTGGTCCAGGGAAATATGTTATTTTATTAGTAGCTTGAGTCACAATTTATCTGTAACTTAATTCACAATACTAAGTAGTATTCAAGAGGCAAATGTGTAAAATAAATATAAGCATTAAAGATTAACTTAGTTAACATGAAACATCGTTATATCATACAATATTCATTTAATTAATAATTTACTAAATTAAAGTATTCCATGACAGGCCCTTCAAAACTTGGCCCTTGTATTCAAAATTAGACTTATTTGGCTACCATTCAGAGTTGACAGCCAATTTTTAATTGTTTGAAGTATAATTTTATTTTTAGTCTTCTATGACGAGCTAGGAGGCATTTGAAGGGCATTGACAAATTCAAATTTGATCCCTGGTTTTGTGCATATTTAAGATCTCAGATGCATAAGATTGTTGTTAGAGTAAGGGGGTGACCTTTTTTAGTAAATTTTCTTTTGCTTTCTAAAATAGTTTAGTGGCTTTCAGAAAATGTAAGATCAATTGAAGACTTTATCAAGTTTGTATAGATTACTTTGTTTTTGTAAACGATTGTTGTTCTAGTTGAAGAGTTCAATTTTATGGAAAATAACATCAGATATGATGGTAACATTCATACCTTACTAATGTGATTGCATGTTTTCCCATTTTTAAACCAAGGGCAATAAATGCACTATCAAAGCTTTTCACGGCTAACCAAAGGTTTTTTCCCTAGGATCTGTGCGAATGCCTGCAGCGTTATGTGGAGTAGTCGGTTTTAAACCAACATATGGACGGTTATGCCATTCAGGGTAAATTTATGGGTATTTTTGTTGATTTTCTATGTGTAGTCAAAGTTGTTATTTTGAAGATGATAGAAAAAGGACGACTATAAAATTGTTTTTTGGATATCAATACACTAACCTAATGATATTCTATGCTATAGGGTACTTCCTTTAAATTGGACAGTTGGAATGCTTGGCATATTGGCATCTTCAGTTGAGGATGTGCTCATTGTGTTAGTACTCAAGTTAAAAAGTTTACATTTACACGTCAAACAAATTTTTCTTCTTGATTTCAATTTATTAATTGCTGGGTATTATTTCTTTACTTTCAGATATGCAGCTATCGTCGGACATACTCGATCCAAGTCAGTCTCATCTCCGGTGAGATTATTTGAAGAACCAAGGTGTTTGTGTAATTTCCCCTTAGGATATATGACAACAATCTGATTTTCAAGCAAACCCTTAAGGCAAAAACATAGCAATCTGAAATCCTCCTTTATTTATCAAATAACCACAAAACAAAAATACTCAGGAGGCCCAAAACCTGTAGGAACCCTCAAGGCACATGTATATGCAAGAAAATATTTTTTACAACAAAGATTTGAATTTAATTTAATTTATTTTGCAACTGAAAATGGAGGATAAAAGAAGCTTACCGTTTGATGCAAAGTATGAAGATTGGAAGGCTAGAAATGATGCCCTAGGGTAGATTTAGGCTTTGTGGAAGCCCTAGCCCCAAAACGACCCTTTTTCACAACTGAAATAGCATTCTAAGGGGTTCATTTCTCCTCCCTTACAATTCAACAACTCTAAAATTGGCAAAAACTGTCCAAAATTGTGTCCCAAGTGAATCTCAACTGATTGGTGGCTATTCCAACACAAGAATCTCTAAAACTCTTATCTGCATATGATGCCCTAGCTGTCTATTTCTGAAATCACATTGAAACTGTGCCTTAGTTATGAAAATCTGTTGTTCAGCTCTGAAAATCTGATTTTTAGCTCAAATGTGATCTCCATATGAGATCACCATGGAGAAATTGAGGGTTTTCGTCTCCAAAATCTGAATACGAAAGAGGGTTTTCATCCTGAATAGCTGAAGGTTGAAGCAACAAACTGAAACTCTCCAAATCAGAATTGATATAATGACCATCAATCCCCCATACCTCCTTTTATACTCTAGGTAACTCTAACAAAGTGGAGTGCTCCATGTGGGACAATTTCACTTTAATTAACGACTTTTTAATTTATAAAGTGATTTTGTTATTTCTATTTTAACGTTAAGTCACTTATAATAGAAAGTCCCCCTTTTTTAATAATGATAACATAAGTTGCCTTTATAATATTACTTTTTGGCAAACTTAGTGATATTATTACCTTATTCCCCCTCTCCACCCCTTTAGCCTGCGGGAAATAACTTGATAGACTAAGGGTGTTCTATCCACATTAATCCCAAGAAAGGGGCATTACAGTCCCTCTCGAAATTGCTTATCCTCGAGCAATGTTGTTCCAACTTTGATCCCACCATATGGACTATCAATTATCTTATCTTATCTTATTTAAAAATTTAGTTAAAGTTTAGTTTAAGTTAATTAGTTACATTAATTCATTTGCAAGTTTGATAGTTTCCAATCCAATTAAATAACAATTTGATTTAATTTCAAATATTTTTTAACAGGTTTCAGTTTAGAAGATAAACATGTTTATCAAAGTATGCTACATCAACGTGAATTTAGGAATTCGTATTCTCCTTATGTGATCATTGTAACTTAATACAACATATGATGCATTAATAACTCATAACAATACAGCTTTTATGTCCAGTTATAATGTCATTATTTTGGCACATTTTTCAAGACATAATACATCTATTCATAATTTCATCAATAAGCCATCTGGTTGCTTTCAGTAACTGAATACTACCTGTTATTATAGCATTACCAATTCTCTACATACCACAGAATTACATGAATGTACTTTTTTTCAATTTACAATGGACAGGATAGCCAACTATCAAATTCATAGAAATCTGAATTACTCCGTGTTTTGAATATTAGTGCAGCTGAGGGAGAATATCATTGGAGCATTTTACCTCCAACCGCAGATGACAAGGGATCTTCCTTCACATTCCCAAACAGAAAGTGGCCCTACCCTTCAATGACGGGAGTAGAAACGGGCATTCATTTCAGTACAAATCAGTAAAATAGAGAACCACGTGTGTATAATAAATGCTACTTCTTCTGCATGCAGTCAACCAAATGAATGAGGCACTCCTCAATTATGTTGGTTTTAGAAAGCATCATGTAGCTCTAGGAAACCCATAATAGACAGTGATGACAACAATCACAATACTTTGGCCACAACATGTTATATTATGCATGTAGTACAATATGCCAGTGTTTGTACAAACAAATAAGATAGGTATGAATTCACACACAACCATCTCAAACACATTGCCTATCAATGGATGTGGAGAGGAGGATGGCCTCGAGGAGCGGAGATTCTCCTCTTGACCCCAACTTCGTCTCAAAGGTCAAGTAAAACAATAAAATAATGAACTCCAACGATGCATACAGGGATGCATGCGTGCATGCAATTCAGTGTACTACAGAGTTTACAAACAAGCCAACTGTCCATTTCATTCATAGCACAATTTAAATCACTTTGTTTAGTAACCATACTTTTATTTTTCTTCTATCATAATCAGGAATTCATTTTATTCACCAAGGACTATAATCAGCTTAAAAGCATAGTACAAAGATTAAGTCATGACCTCATTTCTAATACAAGCAGAAAATGTTTACTGCAGTTTCTTTAACAGTTTTGGACTTCCAATAATTCAACTATTGTTTGAACAATTAAAGAAGTTATCACACCCACAATGGGTAGCCACAAAAGAGGATAACCCTTCTTATACACTCATACAACAAAATACCCTCAGAGGTCAAAACAGGTTAAAACAGATCAGTTGTATCTCTTGATACAACAATAAAGACATTATCTTGTTCCAAAAAGTCATCCAACATTCTCATAAACATGGAGTAGACAATCCAATTTAACAGTGATCCCTCGGTCTATATAATTTTTTTACAGATTCTTTAATTGAATAAATCACATATGGCAGCACCGAGATAGATCAGTTTATTCTGCAATTTCTTATCAAATAAAGGTTAAGTTTTATTATTGTATGTGATGGAACAATCCCAGTTTTATCATTTCCAGAATCTGTGACTTGTTGTTTATTTTTAGACTTGTAATATTTAACTTGTCCTAGGAAATGTGCCCATCATGACTATATAAGTGTGTGATCCCATTCAATATTTTTTTTAAAGATAAGAAAATGTGCTGAAACCCACCATTTCTATTATTTATACAGAAAAAGAAACTAGATATATTAGTCCCATTGTGAAATGTCCCTGTTTCTCGAAAAATATTATCAAAGACCCTTGGCCTATTTTGTTTACCTGACAGCTAAGGGAAGAAAACAAGGGTAACTTAAGTCACAATAAATTATTATAAAGTGCCTGTAGCAAAAGGAAAAGTACCCGTAGCAAAGGGTAAAGTGCCCGTAGCAAAGGGGAAAAGTGCCCTTAGCAAAAGGGAAAATAATAGAGCACTTATATTAATTTATTTGGCGTAATTATTAAGTGAATTGAGGAATGCACCTATAAATAAATGTTGTAATCTCTAGGAAGGTGCATAGGGGCAAATAAGGGTCTAAGATTATATTTGTATCCTCCCTAGGAGGATTGGCGACTTGTCTAGAAAGAATATATTGGCTACCTAGAAGAAAAATAGACCCATAACAATTTTATATCTCCCCTAGGCAAGAATGAGACTAGGCCTAGGAGGGAGAATGGGCATAGAAGAAAACACTACAATCTGATTGGAGGAGAAAAAGGTTCCTTTGGGTCACTCTTCCTTTATAAAGGAGAGGTTTACTTAGGAAAGAGCATCTCATACTCATTTTTATCAATTTCTGATTTTATCTTAAGCGTGGTGCTTTTGTGTAAAATTCCTCTAGAGGACGAAAACCCTCTTGGTAAAAGTGAGGGATTTCCACACAGGAAGTTCTACCGTGCTTACAAAGGATTTCAGTATTTTTCCAGCAGATATTGTGGAGGTTTTGCATGAAGGTCTGGAAGAAATATTTTGTAGCAGCATTATCTTATTTTTGTTAAGTGAAGCGACCCATCTTTTGGTTAGTTCTTGGTGTTTGGGGATCATTACATGTCTGACTTTCATTGCCTTCACTCATACTGCATTTTTGGGCTTCAAATATGTTATTTTCAGAATTTATGGAGGAATTACAGCGCTGTTTCAGTCCCTAATAATCTGCAGAATTCTGGGACATATTTTCTTGTGTATGTGTGTTCTACACATTCTATTTCATCCATTAATGAACTGCTAAAAATTCTGATACATGTTTATGTGGTAAATATGTTTATTAGCAACTGATTTATAAGGGTTTTCCTCATATCCATAGTCGCCATTTCTGGTAGTTAATTGCAGCATGGCCAGCTGAGTTGTACGGTCATATTACCACTTGTTTAGAGCTGTTTGAACTTTCAAAAATCTGTATGTCACATTGGAGTTAGGATACATTCTTGTTGCCACGAATTTGGTTATGGGTTTCTCTATAAACCTAGTCGCTTTGTCCTGATAAAATTCATATCTGCAGACATAATCTTTGGATTATCTTCTATTGACTGGCATTTTAGTGTTCGAAGTGTTTTTAATCCACTCAGGATTCAACAGCCCCATAGGATTTGATTGGATAACCTTATAAAATTGTACATGTCAAAGAAAAGGCCTACTGCAACATTTTGAGATTTTAAAGGAAACAACATCACTTTAAATATTGGCTCTCCAATCCTATGTCTTAAAGTAGGAAATATGGTTTCCAGCAATGAATTGCTTCTAATGTTCTTTAAATGCCCAAACTTGCAGGTCTAACCAAAGGTAGTGAATTTTAAAGGAAACAATATCACTTTTAACATTGGCTCTCCAATCCTATGTCTTAAAGTAGGAAATATGGTCTCCAACAATGGATTATTTCTAATGTTCTTTAAATGGCCAAACTTGCAGGTCTAACCAAAGTTAGTGGATGGATTTTTGTGATGGCTCAAGCCATGCGTTTTTTGTTCTTTTTTTTTTTCTTTAAACTTATAAAATATTATTTCATGAGAAAAATAGTTGTACAATTTCGACTATGCCAGGCATGGAAACTATTAGTCCAATCTTGAGCATTATGAAAACAAAATAAACTTAATGAACATCATGAAAGATTATCGAGTTTTAGAATAGCTTTCATATCTGTCTGATCTCATTGAGGCAAGCACAGAGGGGGATCTCCATAGCATCCGATGTCATGATTATCCAAATCCCAGTTAGCTAGAGCATCAGCCACCTGATTTTTTGTGGTTCTTCTCATTATGACTGGTGAATGCGCAATATCTTGTAATTCAGTTTTTGTCAATCAAATTTATTTTTGAATATAACCAAACATAGTATTGAAATTTATTTTTTTGATCTAAATTTTAATTCTAATATTCTTGTAATCATATTTTAATACTCTATATTCTTTTTGTCCAATGGCATTTTGCATTTGTCAGCCACATTTAAGGCTGCCATTGTTGGAAAAAAAGCGAATCTATCCGAGATTTGAAGCTTGCAAAATACACAAAGGTAGGATTTTAGAGCACTTGTTTTGATAGTTAGTTTTTGTCACTTTCTTTTTTCTATCACTCGTGATTTTAAAGGATTTTATCTAACTTTGCGCTTGTGGGAATAACAATCATCAAACATCTATTTTTGCACTTCTAGGGAGGAACATTGATTAGGGGGTTTCATTGCAGGTTCAGAAATTTATTGCACGTTTTGACCTTAATCTGGTTTACATGTTGCAGTGGTTTGATCATTGTGATGATGCAGTAAGGAGTAATTGCTATAAGGCACTGTACTTACTAAAACTTCATTATGGATGTGAGGTATTGAATTTAAAATCATCCATAGTGGGTTACATTGACAACATTTCTTATTTAAGGTTTCTTGATCTTAATAACTTTACTACCATACGCAATGTTTACAAGTTGATATATCCATTCGACCATTTTGTAACAAAACTACTATAGTTGATGCCAAATGCTCTATAAATTGTGGGTATTATATTCATAAAGCAGGATCATTGATTATTGGGGGAAAAAATCAAATCATAACATTCTTGAGTGTAAAATAGAATTAAGACTTTTTTATGTTGTTCTAATTTAAGTTTTTCATAGCAGCACTTTCTCAATTGAAGCCTTTGGGAAATGTTTGGATTACCATTTTGTAGACTCTCGAGGTCACATTGCCAGAGTTGGAGGAAATGCGTCGTGCACATTACATTACAATTGGTTGCGAATGTGATTCATCATTTTCTCATGATTTTGAAAATTTGTATGGCATTCTTTCTTACCATTAATTTGTTTGTCATTATAGTTTTTATTTTAAATATACCTCAGTTTACTTTAGATGTTTTAAGTTTTAACAAATTGATACTACTTTGACAATGAATTCTGTGATGGACTAGAGGTCGAGAAAAATCAGGTGTTGATGCACGGATCCAAATGCGTGCATATAGGGCATTTAGTAGTCGAGAATTCCTGAACGCACAGCGGCATAGGTAAGCTTAAAATTGGGTTTTACTCTCTGTTTTCTGCCCAAGTAATTGCTTGGTAATCAAGTAGGTTTTAGGATAGTTAATAGATTTTATAGTTATGTAAAATCATGCCTTTACAAGTTTACAATAATAATTTACCTTTATACTACTGTTAATACTAGATAGGTTTCCTGGATTTTGTCTATTTATAAATTGGAAATAATAGAGAATATATAGTAAATAGTAAATTACCACCTTAAAAATAAAAATAAAATCTTAAGAGGCTCAAAATACGACTCTTTTCACATACCCGTCCAGATATGATATCTATGTGAATAAATTCGAAAGGAATAATAAAGGCTTTGAGAAATCTCAACCTTGTGTGGGAAAGCCTAACCAATAAGTTTGAGCTCCAAACCACCCCCTCCCAAGGTCATTCTTGTCCCACCCACTAACAAGCTCCCGTTACTCACCCAAAACCAGCTCTCTCTTCTTATTCCCGGCCACTGAATGGTCAGCCCTATGATAGTTCCTTTAGGAAGCCATCCAGCTGGTTGAAATAGAATGCAAGTTTTAGGAGATCAATCTCTGCAGACACCAATTAGATGTGCAAGTAGGATTGGAAGCAATTCATTCAGCAGCATATTTAGAAAACAGTTATTAGACATTCTTTCCCAGCCAGGAAAGAGAGTGGTTGCTACATGTGCTTGGAAATAGCGTCCAATGTTGATTTCTCCATGGAAGAAATGAAAAAGAGACTATGGATTCTCAAGGAAGAATCTCTAATCTGCAGGTTTATGGGAATAATTTTTAAGGATTTTCAAGGAAAAAAAATGAAAGCCCACGGGATCAGGAGACCTTGTCATGATGGCAAAATGTTACTTTATGACAATATTTTTCAAAAAACAAGAAAAGGACCAGATCTTTCAAGGAGGCCCTTGGTTCATGAAAAAATCTGGATTATACATGAAACACATGATTCCTGCCTTCACTCCCATTGACGACCTTCCAAGCACTGTCCTTTGTGTTAGACTCCTCTTCTCGAAAAAATATTGGTAGCACCATATTTCTAAAAATCGTGATTTATTGGGCGATAATCGCGATAAATCGTTTTTCCCATGCTACACGATTTATCTTTCCATAAATCGCGATTTGTTTAATGGCGATAAATCTCGATTTTTGGCTCTGGAAAACCTGCAAAAATCGTGGAAAACCGTGTGAAAAATCGGTGAAAATCGTTCCATTTCATCCTGGTCGAATCGTTTTTAGCTTCTGGGTTTTTTGTGGCCTGTTTTCTCTTGTTGGAATTGTTTTTTTTCCTTTTTTGGCATTTATTCCCTTTTTTGGATTTTTGGTGAAAAAATCACAATAGGAAAAAAATTTGTCATTTTTGGAAAGGGTCTGGGAAGATGTAGCAGCAAAAACTTGCATGTGCCATAACTTTCATTCTGTGGCTCCGTTTCAGGTGCCGTTTTCTCTAAAAGTGTATATTTTCTCGAGCTCTACGCATTGATGGCAATATTTTTATTATTTTCCTAAAATCCATTTTTGCACCTTTTTGGACCAAGCAACTTAACATCATTATAATAGTATACTGTATAATGATTTAACATTTAACATCATTTAACATTATAATAGTATACAATATAATGGTATATACTATACTGTATACTGTATAGAGTCACTTCTCGCATCATTTAACATTGTTTTTACATTTAATTTAAGTATATTTTATGAATTTAAATGTTTTTAAAAGTAGCGATAAAGTTGCCGATTAATGCCGATTTTTTGCCGATTCCCGATTTTCGATTCAAAATTTGGCCTGCCGATTAATCCCGATTTACGATTTTTTGAACTATGGGTAGCACTACTATCTGAGGATAGTAGGAGGAGCCATTTGTGGAGTATATTACTGCTTCTGATTAAACCAGGCACCCAAGAGTCCTCAACTATGCTAGGATCTGTGTTAATATAGGCCTGCAAAAGGCTTCACTTAACAAAATATTGCTAGGTCTAAGAGGATTTCAATCGGAGCAGTGCCAATGTGAACACTTCTTTTTGTTGCGTATCTTGCCATGAACATAGTCATTTGGCACAGTTACTTCCTCAGCAAACCGTGTTTGGAAAGCCCCATCGATAAATAACAAATCCATTATGGAAAGAAGGCATAGCACAGTCCCAACTCCCGCTGCAAATAATCAGCCTAATTCTTTCCTGCTTTCAAAGCAACGTAAACTATCAGAGTGCTAAACAGAGGACAGATTTCAAAGACCTTATCAAAGGAAAGGTAAAAAGCAGCCAATACCCAACTCTCGAATCAAAAGTGCTAGCCTATTTGCTGCACTTTCCAATATGGAAACCGAAATAAAAGACACAGATAATCAAGGAACCCGTGAACAAATCTGCAGAAAAATAGCTTATCAAAACTAGTCCAAAAGGGATAGGACAGTCTAAGTCTTAAATAAAGCAAACATCTCTGGAACTCCTTGAATTCACTTCCATAGGTGACACTTCAAAGGCTGCTATTTGGTCATTTTGGCAAATTATCTTGTTGCAAGACAAGGGATTTGCAACAGTACTCGAAACTAAGTCTATCCTCTATTATAAGGGGAGGCTCCCTTTATTGAAAACAAAAGACATAAAAATATTTACATTTAATTTAATGCCCCATTTTCGAGCTAACTCCCATTGAAGACCTTAACCCATTTTCTCCCCTTGGGTTTATAGAGAAAGCATGGGGAAGATCTGAGCTTCATAGTTGCATCATTATTTGATAGTTATTTCATTTATTTATGTATGTATTCCTATTGTGTGAGTAACGCTCCAATAGACGGCTATACAATTAGAAAATAAAATAACTATTTGTGGCATATAGGTCCAATACTTAATGAACTTTTAGAAGATCCTTCCTTAAGGGGGCAGCCTTTTTGGATTGCACTGTAATAAGCACCTCTTATGTCTATATAAAGAGGTCGTTAGTCATTTGTAAGTATACTTTTTGGTGAATCTATCTTACTGGTAAAGGTTGTTTGTTGAAGCCCTTTCTCCAACTCATTCAAGGATGAAAACCCTTGAATTGAGTACCTCCCAAGGACGAAAACCCTTGAGGTATGGGTAGTTGACCTGAAAATGGTACTTAAATTTTTTGAAGTACTTAGAAAATTTTAAGATAAAATTTAACAGACTCAACATTGATCATGAGTTCAATTTATCCAATTTTGGGTGTCTTGAAGCCCAATTTTTAAACTCTTCCAAAATGATCAATTAATATAATTTTTCCAACTTAAGTGAATTTACTAATTTTATTACAAAGCCATTTAAATGATTCACAAGATGAATTTATAATGCACTCAAACTGAATTCTTGATTCCAAATTTTGAAAGTGCATTCACTAATTGGTTGAGGGTTATGGATACTAAAAATTTACTTCAATCCGTTTACTCCAGTTTTGTGCTTATTTTATCAATAAATCAAATGATGAATTTTTATCTGATCAAAAACTTCTAAAAACTGAATAAAAACACCACAACTCATAAATCGATAACAGAGTTCACCCGAAGGCTACGTCTCCGGATTCACAAAAAGTGAATCGATCTAATCAACGTCTAATGAAGTACAATTAACCCTTCAATAATGACTAACAAATCTTTATACCTACAAATGAGTTGATCTCTGTCCTAAGGAACTCTGAAAAATAGCAGACATTGTCCCAAGAACGATCCATGGCTCCTATAGTGCTTCCTCGAAAAGTTTCCTGTGCAAATGCATCCGTAAAACGCCTACAACTTGAGATGTACAACACCTACATGAAAAAGGTTTACATTTATGGAAACTAGAGAAAATTCCGAGCAACTTTCATTTTTACATCATTCAAAAATTCGGCCATTAAAGCCCTCAAATTCTCTGTTGAATTCTGCTGCCTTGTTCTGGCTCTCCTAAACACACAACACAAACCTCTAGATATATTGGTGAGCTTGTTTTCTAACTCAACTGAGCCATTTAGCGGGTTGGTTGGGTCACCCGACTTGCGTGGAGGAGGTTGGCGGTTTGAGTCACCCGCCTTGCATTTTGTTTGTCAACCACTTCGTTGAGGTGGGTTTGTGTTATCAGCGAATTTTGACTTTGAAAAAATTGTTTAAAAATAATAAAAAATTAAAAAATTAAATTTTTTGAAAAGTGTTACTTTGCGTGGTTCATTGCTCTCATCACGATCGTCTCATTTTTGTGATCATTTCGGTCTTCGTTTCGTCCTTTTCGGGTAAGAACTCTTCCCGCCAGGCTTTAAAACGCATTAAAATACATTAAAAATTAATTAATTAATATTTAATTAATTAATTGCTCCTTGTTTGATTAAATTAATTTTTAAATCACTTGAGAAGTATTTAATTAAATAAATATAAATTAAAAGTTCGTTCGACAAATTTTAATGCAAGGGAAGTAGGCTTACGCTTCCAACTGCCGGGAAGCCAATCTGGCTTCTCGAACCCGGATTTCCCCTTTCCCTGGCAATCTTCTTCAAGTTTCCCGCTCGTGGGATTTTCTCCACCAATTGCCAAATCCTGTATTGGCTAACAGGCAAGAAATTCCCCAATTTCCCATATGGGGAAATTGAACGGGGATTGCCTACCCGCTTTGCCATTCCCATTAGCAATTGTCCGTTGCTTTCCCCATTTCCCCCTGGCACTTAAGCCACTACCTGGGAAGAGAGGAAGTTGGATTAATCCCCATAACTTCCTCCGTCAAACCCGTTGGAAAAAGTCGTGCGAAGTTTTGCTTCTTATTTCCTCTGAAGGATACAATATTTTTTCATATCCCACAATACGACACACGCATCCAAGGAAATAATAGTTCGCACAGTCAAAAGGAAAATCCACGCATGAATCCAAGATTGCTCAGGAAAAGAATACCAATCCAAGCATTTGCCAACACCTTAATGGAGAAATAGCAACTGTCCAAGCATAAGGAGATAAAGAATTGTTTTCAAATCCATACGCATTGGGCAGAGGAAGAAGAAAAGAACAGTTTTCTACGCATAGCCCAAGAAAATTTTTCCATGCGCCTAGAGGGAAAAGGAAAGAACAATTTGTAAAGATCAAGAACAGTCAAAACATTCACTACGTGTGGGAGGAAGAAAGGAAAACAGTCCAGAGGAGACAACAAATAAAAGAATGCTCAGGAAATAAAAAAAAACAGCCTTCAATGCATTCTCCACACATGGAGAAGACAGAATAAAATTTTAAAGTTTCAAGGAGACCACGTGGGGGAGAAAACCAGCTCCCACGCACCTGTGCACACACTGCGTATTGGGAGAAAGGAAAGAAGGACAGAAGATTCCACGCGCCCATCCAAAGGAGCTCCTACGCGTGGGGAAATAGAAAAGTTTTTAAACAAAGAAAGAAGTGAAACAGTTTTTTAAATAAGAAAAAGAAAGAAGCAGGCACGTGCGCCTAGGAGGGAGAAGTTTCCAATAAAACAAAGAATCAAAAATCCCTTTCCACGCATACAAAAAGAACAGTTTTTAAAAAATGCGCAGGTATTAGGAAAAGAGGAACAGCGTTTAAAAACAACAAAGAGCAGCATTAAAGAGAAGTCCACGCGCCAGGGATAGAGAGAGCAGCATTAAAAGGACAGCAAGAAGACAAAGAACTCAAACCCCACGCGCCCATCCAAGGAGTCTCTTTACACACAACAAGAAAAGGAAATACAAAAAATGCGCAGGTTTTAATAAGGCAGTAGACCACGTGGGCATAAGGAGATAAAGGAACTGTTTTCAAAAACCCACGCATGCATAGGCAAAAATAAAAAAAAGCCAGGAGGGAATAAAGAAAGTTGTAGTGTTCATGCATTTACCTTGGCAATAGATGCATGCAGATGAAGAGAAGTCACAGTTCGCGCATGCAAAGGAAAACTAATTCATGCACTACCGAAAACAAGGCGAATTTAAAAAAAAAAAGATTAAATCGATCCGAGTCAAATATATTAAAATCGGGAGATTTTAATTAAAATATATTTCTCGTTGTATCGCTCGATCTAGAATTCGAGCCTAGTCTCGATTTGTTTGTATTGACATTAATTTTTTTTTGGTAATTCGGGACAATTATTATTATTATTTTTAAAATAACAATAATAATATTATTATAACGGAAAATATTTTTTTTGCATTGACAAGGTGTTAGAGATTGAGACCCGGCCCCGTTTGCGTTGTCTGGCGTGCCCGAGTCACTTTTCTGTTAAATTCATAATGGCCGAAAAATTCAAATGTGCGGGGAGATCGAGGAAGCCAGTGGGGAAATC
Source organism: Taxus chinensis (assembly GCA_019776745.2). NCBI lineage: Eukaryota > Viridiplantae > Streptophyta > Pinopsida > Cupressales > Taxaceae > Taxus > Taxus chinensis. The sequence goes on from CM034156.1 coordinate 646,886,321, forward strand.
TAACAAATCCGCCCTGAAATATGAATTCCAAGGAATTATCCCTCCTAGCTCCATTAAGTCAGCATATGACAACATCACTGATACGAATCTGGGTCACATCAATGTGCAACAGATTTGCGAGCGAGTGAAAACTGAAGGCAAAACCATTTTTTCAGATAGGCTTTACCATAGTGGCCTACCCCAAGCAACAACATTCCCTGTCTTAGTGTGGTGTCCGGCGTTGGTTATTGCTTGCGCAGAGCATTATGACCCTGAGAGACGAGGAATTTTCAAAGATAATCGCGAGCCTTTCCTCTTAATCACACCTGAACACATTAAGGAGTTGCTCGGAATACCTGACTTTCTTGAGAATGCGGATATCACTCGCCAGTCAGCGCAAGAGTTTTGGGATGAAGAACCCCTGAGATGGAGCAAAATGGTCAACAACAACTGGCTAGTAACCAAGAGACTTCGAATTGACAGGCTTCCCAAAGAATTGTACCGCATTGAGTTCGTGGAAGAAATCGGAGACATGATCACTCTCCTAAGTCGAGTTTTCGGCCTACCTTCATCTAGGATTTTCCACCCATGGATGTACCAGTTTATCTGTATCATCCTAGCCAAGAAAGAGTTTGTGGATTGGGCCACCATCATCAGTAACACCATTCAAAAACAATTGATAGAAGTTAAGATGACTGGACGCTTCTATATGACTTCATATCTGACCTATGCAGTAGCACGAAGAAAGCTATTTTTGGGACTTGAAACGAGAGGGGTCATGTGGTCGTCGAACAGTGTTTTTCACTATTACCCTCAGCTCAACTTCAAAAATAGTTCTCACCATTTTAGAAGAGTCAACGATGCATTCACCTTCTGCGTGATCCAGAATCTGAATCGGAATACTGAGGAAAGGTTTTCTAAAGAAGCCATGAGTGTCATTTCCCAATGGGGAACCTGGTTTATTCAATTTTCATCTTTTTCCTACATTCGCATGAGTGGCTTTGCTGGTACCCCGTGGAAACTCCCTAAGTACGTCAGTGACAGATGGGCATTAATGGAGTTGGCGCGACAACTATTCCATGCTTATTGCCTTCTTAGTGACAAGCACCGTCCATGAATTCATTTCTCGATCCAAATCGGGGAATACCAATGTCCAAATCTATTTAGTGCACAACTCATGGAAAAAGAGTTCGCTCTCATAACCATCCATCCATATGTGAAGAGAGCCCAGTTTGATATCAATGGATATATGCAAAAGATTTTGGGAGCGAAGTACCAACATAATCCTACCATGGAAGATTTTTGGGCTGCTTGCTTAGATGAACATGAGGTAAGAAGACGGGAGTACTCGCGCCTAACACTTGCTCAGATCAAGGCCTTCTGCATCAAGAGTCCTCCTGATTCATTCATAGATGATGATGAGGATGTTGTCGATCCCTCATATGATGCTGTTGCCTTTACCCCATTGCCTCTAATCGACTGGACTAAAAGAGATGAATTTTCTCTTGATGGCAAGAACCAACCAATTATTGAAAGAAGCATATCTTGGTATGACAGGGAACTTGCCAAATTGCAATCAATTCCATATCACGTTTCGGGATCACAAAAATTGCCTATACGAGGGGGTCTCCATTCGATCAAGGTTTCTTCTCGATTAACTTCGTTACCATCCAATCATACACAACATGTAAGAAAAGAGTGGTTGCCAAAATCCACTTCACCAAGTAACGTGTCATGAGGAGAGAGATCCAAAGATCCAAACCCCGAAGAAGGAAGAGAGCACGTGTCTGGATTTTCTACCTTGAGTAGAGATTCTTCTACCCACATCATTAATAGTGCTCCGAAGCTAGCAACAAATGATCCTCAGCCATGCTTCAAACAAGCATCCACTCAGGTGCAGGGAATTCAAATATCAAATACTTCGGAGCATGTAGTTCATGAAGGGATTTCCCAAAATCTCCTGAATAATCAGGAAGTGGATATTGAGGTTGTGTCTCCTCAAATCGTGGTCATGGATAGGATTCAAGAAGGATCTCATGATGTCGGAAATAATGAGAATATTGATTCGAACTCCAGGATTCTTTATGCTGAAATAGTGAATGATACTCCTGCCTGGGTTGATTCTGAAGTAAAGAAAAGGAAGAGAGTTGTCAAGCCAATTGACATCGATTTTGATGCCCTTTTCAAACATTTGAATGATGTCATTCCTAAAAAGCCTAAGGTGCTTTCTCGAATAATGGTGGATAATGATGGAAACAAATTTGCAGACCTTGCCATTCCACATGTGGATAAAGAGCGCGATGCTATGATGTCAGCTGACTATGAAGTTTCCAGACTGGGACTTGGAAGATCTACATTAGAAAGTGACATGGCGATGGCTCGAGATTCAATTGATATCGTGCTAAAAAGACTTGAGAAATACAAGTCTCAAAACTCTTGGCTTAAGGCCGAAAAGAATCAATTGGTGGAGTATGTTCAACATTTGATAAATCCCATGTCATCCACCTTCCCAGTACCTGATGCAGTGGCTGCCCTAGATGAAGAGACTCTCAATTTGTCAAAGGAAATAAACACATTGGGCCATGTCACTAAAACTTGGCTTTTAGAGATTCTCGTTTTAGGCCAGGGGACGATGAAGACCGCAGTTAAGCTTCATGAAGATATCAGTGCGTATCTGGATCCAATTCTTTCTTTCAAAGAGACTTTTGTTTTCGCTATATCAAATTTGGATGAGATATTGCCCAGTTTACAAGAGATGACAAGTATGGAATCTTCAGTTTTAGCTATTGAAGGAATTCTCGAATTTGAACATCGAGGGACACATTTTCTTTGGTGTCTGCATCTCAAATCAAGAAAGACGCTTCTCGAGGATTCTATGATTCAATATGACAGCATGTGCAATGAAACCTTCACTTCACTCTCCTTGATTCAGGAATTCATGGCTGAGATTCCTTGTAACCTCGTAAATGAGCATAATCAAAGGCGTTCATCGGATCCGGTGGGAGAACAATTTTCACAATTGTTTAAAGACATCTACACTCGCGCCAACAATTTCTCGTCAGTTTCTATGGAGCGGTGCATCAAATTGAAGAACTTATTTGAGAATGCTCAGTCTAAAATTGTTAATTTAAATGATATGCCAAGTAGAAATCTTGAATTGCAGGTTTTTTGTGAGGCTATTCTTTGACGAAGTGAACCTCCAGAAGAAGAAAAGATGTTTGAAACTTTGGGAAGGTTTAGATCCTTTCAACTGGCAAAAGCGGTAGATCCTAATTTCACCGACGACACAGGGAGTTTATTTTCTTGGTATTTAATGAAGTGGGAGTCCATTTCTCATACGTTTGAGATAGGCAAACCCCATTTCAATGGATAAGGCACTGGTTATTGTATATTTTAAAAGATGTTATTTGGGAAACAATGGTTATTTAAAGTAATTTCTATTTTTGGGTTGTCTTTAATAAGGTTGTTGAAAAAGTCAAAGGTCACTTAAGTGCCTTATTTAATGATCATGTAAAACCCTAACTACTTTGTAACCAACTTTTGGGTTATAAAAGGAAGTGAGGGGCTCATTTGTAAAGGGTGACTTTGAGAGAGGAGAAGAAAATACTTTTGTGCAAGCTTTGTTTCAAGAAGAAACTGTGTTCTTTTGTGAAAAACATTTTGGAGTTAATGAAATACGAACTTTGTGTCTCATTCATTGTCTCTTGTAACATTTGATGTTCTTATGTTCATTAGATGTCAGGTGTTTGAATCTTGCATGCAAATATTATCTTTGATCTTATTGTCAACATTATTAATCAGTTGTTCTAGTTCACAATGATCAAGCTCTGATTATCTACTTGCTCATATGTGTTCTTCGCTTTACACGTTCTTGTTTGGCTAACTCAAACTCCGTTTTATTTGCGTTAGTTATTCATCTTTCCTCTTCATGCAATATTAGGCTCTATTTTTACCTAACTCTTGCATGTTCTTTCAGTTCATTCCATCCCACTCCTTTCCTTCATTCCATTCCATCTCCTTCATTCACTTTTCTTTCCATTGATGTTCCAAAACACCCACCACATACAATTTTGAATGTACAGATGTAAATACAGTTTTGGTTTTCAATAAAGGCAGTCTCACCTTCATTGAGGGACTTCGTTCCCACACTGTTGCATGTTATTTGCATGTGTGCAAATCCATATGCTAACAGTTTGATATCCCACATTTGCCAGAGAAGGGCGTAGTTAAGCCTTTAAAAAGGTTGGCGGAGGATAAGGTTTACGTGGCAACAACCACATCCGATCCTTTTGTTTGGCTCCACATTGTTTCCTCTGAGTTGGCCGCTGATACGCAAAGCCATTGGTCAAAATGCCACGCCTAATGTGGCTAGCTGTGCATTGTTGTTTGGTTCATTGTGCCCAAGGTGATAAGGGTGTCAAGCTGAGTTGTTAGGATATAGGGTGATTGTTTGCTGCGCCAATCTAGGTGCGGAGCTAGAATCAATCCGACCAATGTGGTTGCCCAAGTAGTTGAGAATAATGTAAATCCTTAACAACATGGATTAAACCCGACGATGTGGAAACAATAGAGATCAACTTGATCCATATGAGCAATGTGGAGATAACAAAGATCAACTAGGTGGGGAGCTGATCACCCTACCTAGCTAATAGAATAGCTCGCCTGAGTTGATTATCCACCTGCAATGCATAATTAGACTCATAGTGCAAAATTGAACTCGAAACATAAAATCATGCTTGAAATACAAAATTGAGCTGGCGGTGGCAAGCACGTGGTGGCTTGAGGGCCCACCATGTCAACAAACAATAAAATAGCTCTCACGGCGACCAGGCTGCCTTCCGTAACAAAAGTTGAGCTTGCTGTTTTTGTTCGCCACAACGTGAGTCGAAGACTAGAGGCCGAAAACCATATCGAAAAACCTTTTTTGTCTTCTCACCATTTGCCACTGTCCCCATGGGCTTCGGGATGTGCAAGGGGAACATTTTTATTAAATAATTAAATATTATTCCCTGGAGCAATAATTATTTTATAAAATTTATTTAATTTAATTCCCAAAATATATAAAATTAAATGGGGAATTAATTAAATAAAAAGTTAGGTGGCTTTCGTTGATAAAATCACCCTTTGCAAAGGGGACACCACACCTAGGGAAAACAAACTACTTTTATTTAATATTTTCCCTCTCCTAGGGTTTTCGAATTTTGTGCCTCGTTGCTTATAAAAAGAGTGCTACGGTCATTGTTATGATTATGCTATGATGAATTTATTTTGATACTCCATGCTTGGAGTTGGGATGCATGCCCATTGATGCTTTCTCTCTCTCTCTCTCTCTCTCTTGCGTGGGAGGTTGTTTTAAGCTGGTTATTGAAAATCAATTGAAGTGATTATTTGCTAGATCCATGTTTTTGGCTTTGGCAAGCATTTGGATTTAATTTGCAAGTGAAAATCTGCCTTTTACTGTAGCGACGTCATTGTAGCAGCTGGTTTGTGGAAACTTTTGCAAGTCGATTTGTTGATGTTCTCCCTCTCTAAACTTTGGTGACTTATCATTGATGATTGTGAGCTGTTTTTATACCATATATTGTATGAGGTCGACCAGCTTGGATATAGATTGTTCTTTGAAGAAAATCGACTAAGATCTATGCATGTTTTGGTTTGATTATTATATGGAGTTGGCATGGGATACATGTGTTTAGAAAACTGAATTTATCTAGTTTATTTGCTGTTATTCCCTTGACCAGCGATCTGTTTTGGAAGTTAATATTTTGTTAGTTTATAGATCTATCTCCCATCCTACAGCAGCGTCATCTAGAAATGAATTGTGAATAAGTTGAATGCATGTTTAGGGTTCTAACTAACCAGCGAACTTGTTGGAATCCTTTGGCTAGCTACAGTGACCATAGTTGGATGTGTATGGTCTAAACTTTGGACTAAAACAGACTGCTGATTGTTTCCTTTGAAGTCTGAGACCTCAGCTGGAATAAACATTGGCTGTTTGGATTAAGTTCTGGATCGCATATTGCTGTGAGCTATTTGCACGGATTTCTGAGTAATTAGAACTAGTCCTTGCATAGTTTCATGTCATAACTACAGCGACCAGCCTGGGCATGCCTGGTAAATGTTTTGATACAAGATCAGTTGATATTCATTACAGTAATTGCAGCGATTAGTGTAGGGCATGTTGGGTAGAAAAGTATTGTGATTACTGATCTAATTATTGCATCAAATAGTCTACTGCTGCATTTCCATTTTGACATCTGAATTTGGAGCATGCTCACGTATTCATTTTAGCAATGGTTTGTAGCTTGATGGCATATCACTTATGACTCAGATATTTTACGGGTAATTGCATTTCTTTGTGATGTTTTAAGGGCTGATCTGTGAGTATGTTGGGTGTATTTAATAAGCTTCAGGGGCAGTAATCAGAGTAGTAGCAGTTTTGATAACGGTGGATTGCATTAATTGCAAAGGAAGCCTAGATCTGATTTGTATGCTGAGGATAATTGCTAAACTAATTAGTAGAGGCCATTAAACCCTTGTCCTCGGGTTTATTGAGTCATCTATTTGATTGGTTCAAGTAGTTTTTGACCGAGTCTTGCTAATTGCATTTCATTGGAGTAGTGAAGGGTTGTTGATTTGCATTTTTTTCATTGATCCCAAAAGAGGGATATTACACTAGGGCCGACTTGTTTAAGACCTTGACTTTGACCCGTGAAAAATTTGCATACGGACTCTGTTTCTGAAATTCTGCATACCGTCGGAAAGGTCTCGGGACGAAAACCCACATTATCTCATTTGTGTTGATCTCATTGCTGGTTATAACAGATTTCTGCCCTAAGCGACTTTGCTTAGAGGTACGTTTTCAACGATATTACTGGTTTCTATGTGATTTCTTTGCATGGTTGAGCTCCCTATGATTTACAAAGGTGAAATCTTCCATTTTATCAATTGTTGCTGCAAATTACATTTATTTTCAAGAGGGGCGACCTATATTGAAGTGATGTTTTAGTATTTGCTGTGACATTTTGGCAAATATGGAATTATCATCTTATTCTGTATATTTAATAAGGCCAATATCTTAAGTTTCATGATTTTTGGTGCTTTCTATATTGAGTTATGAATTTTTAAAGATACAATGAAGACAAGGGTTTTATAAAATTCGTATGTTCATATCGAGGGCATTAAAAATCAGATTTCTTGCATTACATGATTGTTGAGGTTATAACATAATTTCGGAAATTCAAGTGGGGTTAATTGAAGGCTTTTGAAAGTTCAAAAGTTATGGCTGGATTTTCTGCATAGCATAAAACCTAGGCAGTCTTGAGATAAATCTCCCTCATTTACCGGTGAGGCTCCCGTGTCATATTTGTCAATTAAAGTATGCTAGTATCTAAATGGGGTTTTACTTTAACTACTCAGTTCATGAACCATAACTGAACAGTTCTGCAACAAGTAAGCAGCTGTTTAAGAAAGAAAATATTTATAGAAGAAGGGAAAGGGAATTATATAAACACAGAGAAGAAATGGGGAAGATGTGCATCCCAATCAATAGATAGCGGAGTTGATTGCATGCACATAGAAGAAACCAATAGATATAAACACAGAATTATAAGCAAAGATAGCTCTAGATCTAGATCTAAAATAACACAAAGTCTATTAAAAGATCTAAGATAAAAAACAAGAAACGCAATACACCGTGACACAGTTCTCCGGAAATCTGCTCCTGTATATTCCTTTGCTTCAAGTGGCTCTCAAGGGTTTCAGCACAAAGTCTGGAACACAAGGTTGCTGCTTACAAATTCTGATCATTAACCCGAAGGTTCTTCCTCTACTTATAAAATGTAGAGGGGCAATTACAAGTTGGAAGCTTTTAGTTGAACTGGCACATGTGGAAGTCGGAAAAGAAACAACTTAGCAATCTCCCTCCTGGAATTCCTCTTTGCATGACATGTATGATTTGCAACTGAAAATAGAACCTTCTATTTTGCACGTCTGCCACCTATCTCCAAGTAGTTGACTTCTTCAAGTAATGGCTTTTAAACCAATCAGTTAAGTTGTATAATTTAATTGATCGCTCAATTACTTTGTCGGAGGAAAGAAGAAGGAAGAGGAAAGCTGCAGTCTTGTTCTTTTTCATGTCTGCATGCAGCTGATTCTTTTGCCTTTGATTCTCACCAAACTGGGTCTGGGAGTAGCTGGATCTGGAAACAAGCTGGAATTGGAAACGAGCTGGATCTGGAAACAAGCTGGATCTGGAAGCGAGCTAGATCTTGAAACCAGCTGGATTTGGAAACAAGCTGGAATTGGAAACAAGCTGGAATTGGAAACAACTGGATTTTGCCTTCGCCTTGTCTTTTCTTTTATCCTTGAAGCTTTTGCAGTTCTTCTCCAGTACATGCATCAGTGCAATGTTTGCCGTAAATAACTCATCATCCTTATTTTTAATTGCATATGAACAATTAAAAATTCTGGAAAGCACTCCGGTGAATGCAAATTCAATGAAGGCTTCAACTGGAAGATTGGGAGCACATGCACAAGATCTTGGAAGGAATTTTCCACGCACTGATTTCTTCACGGGCTGCATTCGAAACAAGAGGATGAAGCCTTTGTGCCGGAAGCTTTTGCAACTATGAGATTTGGATCTGGATCTGCAAATGGATTTGCATCTGGATCTGCATATGGATTTGCATCTGCATCTACATCTGGACATGGATCTGCACTTGCATAACAAACTCTGGCAACTGGGTTGTGGATGGAAAAACTGCAGCTCGAATAATTCCACTGCTTTTAATCTGTACACATGAGTGAAGTTTTTTCTGCATGCATGAGTGAAGTCTTTCCTGCTCTGGATCTATCAATTCAGCAAGAGGGTTCGAGCCTAGATCCGTGTCTCCAATATCTGCAAATTTAGAAGTGATGCATGACTCCGTTGTGCTTTCTTTTTCATCTTTCTTCGTCATAGCTTTGTCTATCTTTGTCTGAACAATTCTTTTTCTTCTTATTTGACTGGAATTCTTCAAAACTGGTGCAGATCTTGATAATCCTTCAGATTCGGAGGAAATATTCAATGTATTGGACATTGATATAAGTTCCTTTTCTTTATAAAAGCACCTGTATCTAACTCCTTCAATTAGTTCAGACAAAGATGGCAATCGGAGCATGCACAGCGAATTTTAATCACAAAAATCTACATAATTCAAGCCTGCTGCCCCAAAATTTGACGTTTTATTTGCATGCAAAGCAAACATGAATTTTACCAACATCACCTAAGCAACTTTATCATTTCTACAAACAATTATGCAGACACAAATCAGCCTTTTTCAAAGCATGAGCCAAAACTAGAAGCTTTTAACATCAAATCCACCTTTCTTTGAGCAAAATCCTTTTCCAAATGGGGTGCACTTTTCCTCTGGGCTGCACTTCTTTACCTGGGAACTAATTAATTCATCGTTATGGCAGTCCATGCTTATATAACCCTCATAATTCTATAATTAATAATTGCCCTTCCTATTCGTGGCAATTAATTAATTAAAAATCATGCTCTTTTATTTAACTGGTGTGCTAAAATAACATGTTTAAGAACAACCATCCAATAAATTAAATTAATTCAATTTAATCATCCACTCTTCACTTCACTCAAGCTTCATAGTGTGCTTTGACAATAGCCAAAAATAGAAGCTTTTAACATCAAATCCACCTTTTTCTGAGCAAAATCCTTCCCCAAAAGGGGCGCACTTTTCTTCATGAAGGGGTCAGCCATTAAATAAATAAATTTATTTAATTTTAGATAATCTATTTGCAATTGATTTATTCCCCTTGGCTTTGTTGACTTTCTTCCATGCTTGGGCGCCTTTTTTAGAAGAATGATTAATTAAAATAATCATTTTAAAGGCTGCCATGTTCTCCCTAAAGGGGTCGCACTTTTTGGGCAAAAGAATTCTATTTTTAAGAATTTATGGCAATGGGAATTTTTACCCTGCAAGGTAGCCTCAGGAATCCCATGATCCACTTAAGTGATTTGATTTTGACAATGGGATTATTTACCCTGCAAGGTAGGCAATAAAATCCCATGATTTCACTTAAGTCACTTTTCTGTTATTCCACCATGGGAATTTTTACCCTACAAGGTAGGCAATAAATTCCTGCCTCCCTGTTGCCTCTAATTTTCCCACTGCAACTTAAGTGAATTTTCCATCATGGGAAAAAGTACCTTGCAAGGCAGACAATAAAATCCCACCTGCCTGCTGCATTTAATTTTCCCACTGTAACTTAAATCCTTTGTTTTCCAAAAATGCGTCCAACCCCGCAGGGGCTTTTTAGTGCACGACTTCGCCTTTTCCCAGTGAACCAGAACTCCGATGGTGACTTCCTCTGGGCATAATGTGCGTATATGTTCTCCAACTGCTCCAGGCCAAGAATCGGGCTAACCTGGCAAAGGAATTGGTCGAGAGAAATTTCACAGAAAACGAAACGGGAAAACACAAAGACACGAAAATTGCCAAAAGTCACAAATAAAGCCCAAAACTCATTCCTAGTTAAAACCCTTACTGGTATATAGGAATAATGATATGTTCGATCACAACAGGGTTAAAACGGAGCGCAAATTGCCTCAAACGGGGCTCAAAATAATTAAATACAAATTTCCCGCAGACAAATCCCGACGACAGAACATAACAATTTTGGGCATCTGGGTATTTGGTGAAAAAGGCTAATATGGCTCTTTGGGAATATCTTGACGCAATACAAGAACTTTCAGGCAATAAAAACATAAAACGACCCATTATTTTAAAAGTACGATTTTTTTTGGATAGGGTAGTCGCAGATTTCAGGATGAAATCTGGGGACACATTAAAAGTGATGTTGAATTCCTTTAAACAGTTCGCTGCCCTAGAATATTGCAGAAATCATATTACTTTTAGTTGGCTGGTTTCTAAAATCAGATTTGGAGATACTTTGGTTTTGAGCTAATTACTTTCATTTTCAATTTTGTTCCCGAAGGGTCATTACAATGGTATCAAAGCTCAGATCTTCAAAGGCTTAGGGTTTTAATGGAACATTTCAAGTTTGAAGAGTTAATGGCACGTTTGAACCATATCACACCAAGAGGAAGTAACAAAGGTGGATGGGAGGGTAACATCTCTATTTTTGATGGTATTGACAAACTTTCAATAAGATGAATGGTTGTCAAAATTGGAGGCATATTTGCAATCAAACCTTATGTGTGTGAAGGATGCCCTATAATTCATCCCTTGTCATTCGGAAGGGATAGCAAGAGATTGATGGTAGCATGTGATAGAAACCCAAGGAGAAGAATCGGTTTGCTTCTTTGATGATTTCAGTCAGAGGATGATAAATAGGTTCGATGTGCAAGCTTGCAAGGATAAGCAAGATAAGAAATATTCATTGGTGGAAAATGTTCATATGTTTTCTAATGATTGTATGTGTCAAAGTGTTGAAGAAAATTCAAAATTATTGGGTATGGTTAGGGAGTAGCCCTTGGAAGCAATAGAGGCTTCCGTGACTCTTGCAAAAAACGAGTCATTGACTGATATTCAGAACAACAATACAAAAGAGCATGTTTTTGAGGACAAAACCATGGAAGATGAGCCAAAAGAAGAGGAAAAATCAGATTTGCGTATGGGTAAAGTGAAGTTGGCAATGGAAGACCAATTATTTAGGTGAGAATGACAGATAATGAGTTTGTTGGAATTTCCATAGCAGCAGCTCATTGGAGGCAAAGTGATGATATGTATGACCGTGGTAAGAACCATGAATTAGGTTCCATGCATGGACAACACAAGTTATGGCAGAAATAGTCACATGTCTTACTCCTTGTCACCTCCAATTGTTCTACCATACTTGTTTCATCATGGGCAAGCTTGTTGAAAAAGAAACACATGGGAAATTTGATGCTTCATGGTGGCCATTATGGAGAACACTCAAAGACAAGAAGGATTCAATAGGGTTGTGGCTAATGAGTGTTTGTTTCCATACATATGGTTAGAAGGAAGATTCTATGGAGGATGCTATGTATTCACACCACTTGGTGTAGAAGGAGATGATGCAAAGTAACTTAATCACTTGGAGGGGAACCAATCATGTCAAGCTAGCTTTGACCGGAAGGCAAATAGTAAGCTCCGCATTTCTTAGTCAATACACATATTCATAAAAAGATTCCTCCAATCTGCAATAAAAGTTGGTGCATAAAGTTGAAACCATCAATTGAAGTGGAATGTGTGTTATTCCTTTGGTCCGGGCATTGAAAATCAATTGAGTTCGAAAGGTATGATTGAAAGCAATAAAAGTGATCGAATTATGGTTCCTAAGCAAAATTGCCATTGCGAATTTTTTATACCTGCTGTTTTGGAACAGCAGTCACATTAATAGTAATTCAGTTTCTATTCATGGATAATCCATGATGAGTAAGATTTTTTGCACCATTTATTGCTACAACAGTTGCTTCATGAGGTAAATCTGTCATTTACAGTGTTTGTATATGATGTGAGTCATCCTTTACACTCAGAAGCTTATGTGCAACAGTTTTCCTAGTACGCCTTTCAAGTAATTCTATTCTTTGTCATGGACCCTGATATGTTATGAAATCCACAAGCCCCTGTCATTCCATTTTTGAACAACAGATATCGGGCAAGAATTCCTCTTTACTTTGGTCAAAGTGTGTAAGGAAGATCTCTATTCTCACCTGGTTTTGATGAGCAGGCTATCATCCAAAGAATGTTGCACTTGTTTTATGGTTGACAAATGCTAACTCTCCATTTCCAATTGAGTTAGTGCAACGGATCATTGAAGTAGAATTCTTGCTATGTCACCACGTCAAAGAAGCCAAGAAAGACCCAAGAAAGGAGGATTGCAAAGGGCCTATCCTAATTAGGGCATGAAAGTTGAGATTGGTGGACTCCTCTTCGCTATCAACATACATTCCATACCTTCTGGATACCCTTGACGAAAAGGTATGTGGGACGACTAATTTATATGTTGATGAGTATGGTAGTAAGCACCACTACTTGGCCCATAATTGCTTGCCCCCCTTTGTTTTCAAATGTATCTCAAGTTGGGGATGTTATGGAAAGGGTTCCAATTCACAATTTCCAGTTGTCTTGCAATCATATGCATACTTTCCATGATTCTTATGACAGCAGTGATTGGTATTCAATGAAATATTTTTGGCATGAAGGAACTTGTGTGTTCATGTTGAAACTTAGAGCCAAAAGAGGGGCTCGATTGAAAGGGGAACAATTCGGCTAGCATTGGTCTTATGGAGGCAGCCCAAGTTCCACTTAAAATGCAACTCCAAAACTACTCATGCTAAGGGGTCTAAAGTGCGGTTGCAGCTCAGGTGAACTATGGAGATTTGTTTTTAGATTAAGTCTTTTCCAAACTTCCTTCATGTATACATAGAAGCATGAGCAATAAAGGAGAAGCCATAGAGGGAAACTTCAAGCATGAATGGGAAGATTGTTATGACAACAATTTTCCCTATCATTTTCAGTTCCCTTTCAATACTTTGGGTTTAGGAAAAGGAAGTTTGGGTCACAAGAATGGTGCTAATACTCCTCCCGGATATTTCTAAGGCATGGGCAGATATTTGGTAATATGTGCCAACCAATTTCAGGCTGAGCCATTAGGAGGAAATGCATAGCTTCAACCATGTGTGGGGAAGCCGTCAAATGTACAAAGTTTGTGGAGCTTCCACAAGTAAGACTGGAGAGTCACTTCTCATGGAAACATGGGGGGGCTTAGGAGAGTGTTGTTAAACACTCATGTTTTCTTTAACATGTTTGTTTTTGGTGTGGGTACATTGAACATAGAATATCATGGAGCAATTGAGACTTCATTTGGGGTTCAGGCACTTGCGATTGCTTGAGGACAAGCAATTTCGAGAGGGGAGGATTGTCATGTCCCCTTTTTGAGTTAACTCCCGTTGAATACCTTAACGCATTTTCTCCCCGTGGGTTTAAGGAGAAAGCAAGGGGAAGATCTGAGCTTTGTAGTTGCTTATTATTCTGATAGTTATTTCATTTACATATTTATGTATTCCTATTTGGGCGATTAGCGCTCCAATAGATGGCTATGCAATTAGGAAATAAAATAAGTATTTGTGGCATACAGACACAATACTTAATGAGCTTTTAGAAGATCCTTCCTTAAGAGGTCGGCCTTTCTAGATTGCATTGTAATAAGCACCTCTTATGTCTATATAATGAGGTCGCTTAGTCATTTGTAAGTATGTTTTTTTGTGAATCTATCTTATTGACGAAGGTTGCTTGTTGAAGCCTTTTCTCCACCTCATTTAAGGATGAAAACCCACATTATCTCATTTGTGTTGATTTTGTTACTGGTTATAATAGATTTCTGACCTAAGCAACTTGTTATGAGGTATGTTTTCAAGGATTTTGATGGTTTCTATGTGAGTTTTTTGCATGGTTGAGCTCCTTATGATTTATAAAGGTGCAATCTTCCATTTTATTAATTGTTGGTTCAAATTACATTTAATTTGAAGAGGGGCGACTTATATTGAAGTGATGATTGGGTATGTGTGGTGATATTGAAGTGATGATTGGGTATGTGTGGTGATAAATCAGATTACTTTCAGTTGGCTGGTTTCTAAAATCAGTTCTAGAGATATTTGGTTTTGAGCTAATTATCTTAATTTTCAGTTTTGTTCCCGAAAGGGTTATTACATTTAATTCCATTCGAAATTGCTTAATCACTTAGAGTTTTCAGAATATGACGAAGTAAACATAAGAGGAGATAAGATAAATATATTAATGTCCAACGAATGACCACAAAAGTAGGTCAATGGGACTGCAGCCCAGACAATATACAAAGTGCGAGTGGGGACAACTCAAAATGAGTTCCCAAAAACAGAAGAAAGGAGAAAAGACAAAGAAGAAAGGAAACCCGAAGCGAATACACCCCCAGGTAGGGGCAATGGAGCAAGCGGGGGAGAAAGATGGGAGAAGCGAAGGCGGGAATAAAGGAGGGGGCAAACGAGGACCAATGGTCTACTCAGGAATGGTAGCCACACCCCTCCTAACATTAGAGGCCGACAAAAAGAAGCCCCTAATAGATTGGCAACCCGAAAAGGGGGGAGAATACCTCCTCCCCTGCTGAGATCTGAGACTGAAGCGATGGCCAGGGGGCGAATGGAGCTGGGTTTGCCCTCTGGTACGTGTGTGCATCCGATTCTGTTGGTGGTGATCGAGGGAAGTGTGAAGGTCTAGCCGGGGATGAACTGATCTATGCATTGTATCTGGGTCAGAAAGACTCTGTTGTTTAGTTCCTCCACCTGCAGGTAGAACCAGAAATAACGTTGTAACTCGTCTCATGGGGAGGACTCTCAAGGGGGATGAAGAATCTGGTTCTGAATCCCTCTAAAGAGTCAGTGAAATCGTCCTCTGATCTCATAGTATATGGGGCAGGGGAAGATGAAATGAGTCTCGGGGTCCACCTTTTGAAGGCTACAGAGCCTAGAAAGTCTGTCATCCCGATCAATGTGGTGATCAGTCTCGTATCAAAGTCTGTGGGCACTGACTCGAAACTGACCCAAAGGTATATAGAGGGCATGCATCTAGTGACGAGAGGTGTACTGAGGGCAGATGATGAGGTGTATCAAGAAAGTGCTTTGCATAAAAGGACATCTTAGGGCACAAACCCCCAGTATGGTTCACCCAAGTAGTCTGAATGAAGCTCCTATAGATATCTTCTCGGATGGACCTGTTCAACACTTGCTCGGTGGGTAAGAGATGATTGGGAGCATTCAGAGAATACTGGAAAGGGCGGTGACGATCAATTTGGATACAACCTGAATCCAACCAGGCAAAAGTCGCGAAAAACCCACAACCACCCACAGCCTGGGTAATACTCACAAAGGAACAATAAGCGAGATACGGATACGTTTCTTGCTCATCGGAGAAATCACCAAACCTCCTGATATGGTGAAGAAAGGTTGATATGTCAAATATAGTCTCCAGACGGAAAAGGTCGTGTTTGAAATCTGGAAGCTATGCATGATTTTGCTGATCCTTTTCTTTCATCATGCTTTGCTATGGCTGGAGTAATCTTTGTCTGAGCAACTCTTTTTCTTTTTATTGTGTCGGAATTCTTTGCAATTGGTGAAGATCTGGGGATTTCTTCAGATTCAAAAATATATATTCAATGTATATGACATTGATTTGAGCTCCCTTTCACTTATATAAGCATCTGTAATAAATACCTGGGCACCTGTACCAACATGCAAATAATCATCAAGGCTTAAAACAAGCTCCTCCAACCCTAGGCGCCAAACTTTGAAGCTTTCTGGCAATGAAAAACATTTTTGCAAGCAAAAATCCTCCTTTGGGTGCCAAAACTCTCCGGGCTGCAATCCTTTGCAAAAAGAATTAATTACACCTTCACTTATGGCAGGCATGCTTATATAACCTTCAACATTCTATAATTAATAATTGCCTCTCCTATTCCTGGCAATTAATTAATAAAAAAACATGTTTATTCCTCCAACTTGGGCGCCCAAAATTGCATGCTCATGGCTGCCATTAAATAAATAAATTTAATTTATTTTTAGCATGCTACCTTCAGTTCTCTTTGGATTGTCTTCATGCATTGATTTTTCTTCTATTTATGGCACCAAAATCGGGTGAATAAACATTAATAAATATTATTAAATGCATTGATTATTCATCCAAGGTGGGTCGCACTTTTTGGCAAGGGTGAATTCTGAAAATAAGAAGTCAACTTCTGATGGGAATTTTCACCCTTCACTGTAGCTCTAAAAATCCCTTCTTCCACTTAAGTGATTTGACTTTCATAATGAGAATTTTTACCCTGCTAGGCAGGTAGGAAATTCTTGCTGGTGCTTTAAGTGATTTTTCTTTTATAATCAGAATTTTTACCTTGCAAGGCATGTAAGAAATCCCCGCCTGTCTGCCACCTCTAATATTCCCATTGCAGCTTAAGTGACTTTGACTTCATGGGAAAAATTACCCTGCTAGGCAGGTAAGAAATTCCCGCTTACTCGCCACTTGCATTGTGACTTCCGCCTTTAAAATTGCGTGAGAATTCGTCACTTAGGGCAGCGTGGAAATTGGACGCAGAAGGCAGCCTTAAAAATTGCGACTGGCATTAAAACAACATTTCTTTCCTTTTTTGAATCTTAGAAATACCAATGTCTTGGAGCCGGTGGAAGAGGGCCATGCGAGGTACGGAGTCAAAAGCTTTTTGGAGTCAATAATAGCCCAAAGGGTGAAGATGTAGCAGCAAAAACTTGCATGTGCTGTAACTTTCATTCCGTAGCTCCGTTTTAGGTGTTGTTTTCTCTAAAAGTGCATATCTTCTCGAGCTCTATGCATTGATGGAGATATTTTTCTTATTTTCATAAAATCCATTTATTCCCAAAAAATGCGACTTGCCTAGAAGAGGCTTTTTGTGCACGACTTCGTCTTGTTAAAGAGAAGTTGACTTCTTGAATCTGATTCCTTCTGGCATGGTGGCCATAGATGATCTCCAGAAACTCCAGGCAAGAAAACAGACTTAACTGGCGAAGGAATTGACCTAGGGGAATTTCAAAAAGAAAAACACGCAAAAAAAAAAACGAAAAACGTTGCAAGATCACAGACAAAGCCTAGGATCCATTCCTGGTGAAAACCCTACCGGTATATGTGAATATTGATATGCTTCAACAGGGCTATATCGGAGCACAATTTACTCCAAACGGGGCTTCAAATAATTAAATAAAATTTTCCCTCAAACAAAACTTGACGAAGGGATAAAACAATTTTCGGCATCTGGGTATTTGTCGAAATTGGCTCCTATGATTCATTAGGAATATCTTGACGCAATATAAGCATCTTCTGGCAATAAAAACACAAAACAACCCGTTATTTTAAAAGAAAGAAATTTTTTCAATATGTTGTAGTCTCAAATTTCAGGGTGAAATCTGGGGACACCACCAATATAAGTCGCCCCTCTTTGAATTAAATATAGTTTGCACCAACAATTCATAAAATGGAAATTACACCTTTATAAACCATAGGGAACTCAACCATGCAAAGAAATCACATGGAAACCAACAATGTCCTTGAAAACATACCTCTAAGAAAGTCGGTTAGGGCAATAATCTGTTATAACTAGCAACAAGATCAACACAAATGAGATAATGTGAGTTTTCGTCCACACTACCCACTCAAGGGATTTCGTCCTTGAATGAGGTGGAGAAAGGGCTTCAACAAGCAACCTTCACCAATAAGATAGATTCACCAAAAAACATGCTGCAAATGACTAAGTGACCTCCTTATCTAGACATAATGGGTGCTTAATGTAATCCAGAAAAACCGACCCCTGATGGATGGATCTTCTAAAAGTTCATTATATATTGGACCTATATGCCACAAATACTTATTTTATTTCGTAATTACATAGCCATCTATTGGAGCGCTAATTGCCAAATAGGAATACATAAATATATAAATGAAATAACTATCAGAAGAATGATGCAACTACGAAGCTCTTATCTTCTATGTTCCACAGGGATGCGTCCCCTATGTTTTTTAGCTCATCCTCGTATGGGGGACGTTTCAGAACCTCGGGGACAGGTAGGAAATGTCCCCTTCCCGTGCCAAAACTTTGCAAATTTTAGGAAACGTCCTGGGAACGTAAAAAAAAGGGGACGACAGGGGACGACTAGACGTCCCCGGTACTTTTAGGGGACTTCTAGCCGTCCCCTAAACGTACCAGGGACGTCCTGTCGTCCCCTAAGCAAATAGGCTTAAAAAACACATTAAAAAGAAAAACACACACTTTTAATTAAAAGTAAAGCAATGCGGGGGCCCACAAGGAACCCCACTTTCATTTCTAAGTGCCCTAAACCTAAAACAAACATCAAAACAAAAAAGAAGCTCATTTCTAAATAGCAAATTTATTGCATAAGGTAGTGTTCAAACTTCAATACAATCACTTGGTATAGGGAGGAATTGTCACATCAAAGCCCTTCCCCTGAAATGAATCATTCTGTTTATATGACAAAAGAATCAAAGAACCAATGATTTTCGGTTAAAACACAATCATCAACTACAACTAAACATAACATAACAAAAGAGTTGATAAGACACTACTAAAAGCTAACAAGAGATTAACAATAACAGAAAATAGTTGGTTACCAAAACAATGTTTATATTTAAATCAATGGTCTGCATTGATTAGATAATTGAGGAGAATGAAGATGTGTTGGATAGATTTTCTGCATAGCACAAAACCTAGGCAGTCATGACATAAATCTCCCTTATTTACCGGTTAGGCTCCCGTGTCAGATTTGTCAATTAAAGTATGCTAATATCTAAATGGGGTTTTACTTTAACTACTCAGTTCATGAACAATAACTGAACAGTTCTGCAGCAAGTAAACAACTGTTTAAGAGAGGAAATATTTATAGAAGAGAGGAAAGAATTATATTAACACATAGAAGAAATGGGGAAGATGTGCATCCCAATCAATAGATAGCAGAGTTGATTGCAGGCACATAGAAGAAACCACTAGATATAAACACAGAATTATAAGCAAAGATAGCTCCAGATCTAGATCTGAAATAACACAAAATCTATTAAAAGATCTAAGATAAAAATCAAGAAACACAATACACCGTGACACAAAGTTCTCCGGAAATCTTTGTCTGAACAATTCTTTTTCTTCTTATTTGATTGGAATTCTTCAAAACTAGTGCAAATCTGGATAATCCTTCAGATTCGGAGGAAATATTCAATGTATTGGACATTGATATAAGTTCCTTTTCTTTATAAATGCACCTGTATCTAACTCGTTCAATTAATTCAGACAGATGGCAACCAGCGCATGCACAATGAATTTTAATCACAAAAATCTGCATAATTCAAGCCTGCTGCCCCAAAATTTGACGTTTTATTTGCATGTAAAGCAAGCATGAATTTTACCAACATCACTTAAGCACCTTTATCATTTCTACAAACAATTATGCAGACACAAATTAGCCTTTTTCAAAGCATGCGCCAAAACTAGAAGTTTTTAGCATCAAATCCACCTTCCTCTGAGCAAAATCCTTCTCCAAATGGGGCGCACTTTTCCTCTGGGCTGCATTTCTTCATCTGTGAATTAATTAATTCATCCTTATGGCAGCCCATGCTTATATAACCCTCATAATTCTATAATTAATAATTGCCCTTCATATTCCTGACAATTAATTAATTAAAAATCATGCTCTTCTCTTTAACTGATGTGTTAAAATAGCATGTGTGCTTTGACCATAGCCACTGAAAATAGAATTTAGTTTAATCATTTAATGCTTTAAAAAACATTAGATCCTTCCCAAAAGGGGCGCACTTTTTCACAAGAGGGGGCTACCTTTAAATTAATTAGGTTTAATTAATTTAATCAATCTATTTTCATCTCTTTTACTCCCCTTTGCTTTGTTTGACTTTTTCACATGTTTAGGCGCCAAAAATAGAAGAAGAAATAACTAATTTAATCACCTTCAAGGCTGCCATGTTCTCCCTGAAGGGCTCGCACTTTTTAGCATAATAGAATTCTATTTTTAAAAACACATGGCAATGAGAATTTTTACTCTGGAAGGCAGCCCCGGAAATCCCATGATCCACTTAAGTGATTTGACTTTGACAATGGGATTATTTACCCTGCATGGCAGACAATAAAATCCCATGATTTCACTTAAGTCACTTTTCTTTTATTTCACCATGAGAATTTTTACCCTGCAAGGCGGACAATAAATTCCCGCATGTCTGCTGCCTCTAATTTTCCTACTGCAACTGAAGTGAGTTCTCCATCATGGGAAAAAGTACCTTGCAAGGCAGGCAATAAAATTCCACCTACCTGTTGTTTTTATTTTTCCCATGATCCACTTAAATCCTTTGTTTTCTAAAAATGCGCCCAACCCTGCAGGGGCTTTTTAGTGCACGACTTCGCCTTTTCCCAGTGAACTAGACCTCCAATGATGACTTCCTTTGGGCATAACGTGCGTATATGTTCTCCAGCTGCTTTTGGCCAAGAATCGGGCTAACCCGGTGTTGGCTAGATTTTCTGCATAGCACAAAACCTAGGAAGTCATGAGATAAATCTCCCTCATTTACCTATGAGGCTCTCTTTGTCAAATTTGTCAGTTAAAATATGCTAGTATCTATATGAGGTTTTACTTTAAGTATTCAACTCATGAATCACAACTGTACAGTTTTGTAGCAAGTAATCAATTGTTTAAAAGAAAGGAAAATTTATTCAAGAAGGGAAAGGGAATTATATAAACACAGAGAAGAAATGGGGAAAATGTGCATCTCAATCAATAGATATTATATTTGATTGCATGCACATAGAAGAAACCAATAGATATAAATACAGAATTATAAGCAAAGGTAACTCTAGATCTAGATCTGAAATAACACAAAGTTTATTAAAAGATCTAAGATATATAACATAGAAACACAATACACCATGACACAAAGTTTTCCGAAAATCTGCTCCTGTATATTCCTTTGCTTCAAGTGGCTCTCAAGGGTTTCAGCACAAAGTTTGGAACACAAGGTTGCTACTTACAAATTTTGATTTTTAACCCGAAGGTTCTTCCTCTACTTATAGAATTTAGACGGGCAATTACAAGTAGGAAGCTTTGAGTGAACTGACACATGTGGAAGTCGGAAAAGAAACAACTTGCAATCTCCCTCATGGAATTCCTCTTTGCATGACATGTATGATTTGCAACTGAAAATAGAACCTTCTATTTTGCACGTCTGCCACCTATCTCCAAGTAGTTGACTTCTTCAAGTAATGGCTTTTAAACCAATCACTTAAGTTGTATAATTTAATTGATCGCTCAATTACTTTGTCGGAGGAAAGAAGAAGGAAGAGGAAAGCTGCAGTCTTGTCCTTTTTCATGTCTACATGCAAGCTGATTCTTTTGTCTTTGATTCTCACCAAACTGGATCTGGGAATAGCTGGATCTGGAAACAAGCAGGAATTGGAAATGACTAGATCTGGAAACAATAAGCTGGATTTGGAAGCGACTGGAATTGGAAAAAGCTGGATTTTGCCTTCGCCTTGTCTTCTCTTTTATCCTTGAAGCTTTTGCAGTTCTTCTCCAGTACATGCATCAGTGCAATGTTTGCCGTATATAACTCATCATCCTTATTTTTAATTGCATATGAACAATTAAAAATTCTGGAAAGCACTTCGGATGAATGAAAATTCAATGAAGGCTTCAACTGGAAGATGGGAGCACATGCACAAGATCCTGGAAGGAATTTTCCACGCACTAACTTCTTCACGGGCTGCATTCGAAACAAGAGGATGAAGCCTTTGTGCTGGAAGCTTTTACAACTATGAGATCTGGATCTGGATCTGCATATGGATTTGCATTTGCATCTGCATCTTCATCTGCATTTGGATATGGGTCTGCACCTGCATATCAAACTCTGGCAACTGGGCTGTGGATGGAAAAACTGCAGCTCGAATAATTCCACTGCTTTTAATCTGCACGCATGAGTGAAGTTTTTTCTGCACGCATCAGTGAAGTCTTTCCTGCTCTGGATCTGTCTATCAATTCAGCAAGAGGTTCCGAGCCTAGATCCGTGTCTTCAATATCTAGAAATTTAGAAGTGATGCATGACTCCGTTGTGCTTTCTTTTTCATCTTTCTTCACCATAGCTTTGTCTATCTTTGTCTGAACAATTCTTTTTCTTCTTATTTGACTGGAATTCTTCAAAACTGGTGCAGATCTGGATAATTCTTCAGATTCAGAGGATATATTCAATGTATTGGACATTGATATAAGCTCCTTTTCTTTATAAAAGCACCTGTATCTAACTCCTGCAATTAATTCAGACAAAGATGGCAACCGGAGCATGGACATTGAAGTTTAATCAAAAAAATCTGCATAATTCAAACCTGCTGTCCCAAAATTTGACGTTTTATTTGCATGCAAAGCAAGCATGAATTTTACCAACATCACCTAAGCACCTGTATCACCTGTGCAAACAATTATGCAGACACAAATCAGCCTTCTTCAAAGCATGCACCAAAACTAGAAGCTTTTAGCCTCAAATCCACCTTCCTCTGAGCAAAATCCTTCTTCAAATGGGGCGCACTTTTCCTCTGGGTTGCAGTTCTTTACCTGTGAATTAATTAATTCATTCTTATGGCAGCCCATGCTTATATAACCCTCATAATTCTATAATTAATAATTGCCCTTGCTATTCGTGGCAATTAATTAATTAAAAATCATGCTTTTTACTTTAATTGGTGTGCTAAAATAGCATGTTTAAGAACAACCATCCAATAAATTAAATTAATTCAATTTAATCATCCACTCTTCACTTCACTCAAGCTTCACAGTGTGCTTTGACCATAGCCACTGAAAAATAGAATTTAATTTAATCATTTAATACTTTAAAAAGTATTATTTCTCTCCCAAATGGGGCTGCATTAAATAAATTAAATTTATTTAATTTTAGAATTCTAGAAGCCTTTGTTGACTTTTCCACAAGCATGCCAAAATTGGGTGAATAAATATTAACAAATATTTATTTAATGCATTATTATTCACCCAAGGTGGGTCGCACTTTGTTGGAATAAGGAATTTCTATTTTTAAACGTCACATGACAATGGGATTATTTACCCTCCAAGGCAACCTTGAAAATCCCATGATTCACTTAAGTCGTTTGACTTTTATAATGGGATTATTTACCCTGCAAGGCAGGGCTTAAGTCACTTTTCTTTTATTTCACCATGGGAATTTTTATGCAAGGCAGGCAATAAATTCCCGCCTGCCTACTGCCTCTAATTTTCCCATTGCAACTTAAGTGACTTTTCCATCACGGGAAAAATGTACCCTGCTAGGCAGGTAATAAATTCCCACTTGCCTGTTGCTTCTATTTTTCCCATGATCCATTTAAATTCTTTGTTTTCCAAAAATGCGCCCAACATCGCAAGGGCTTTTTAGTGCACGACTTCGCCTTTTTCCAGTGAATCAGACCTTTGATGGTGACTTCCTTTTGGCACAATGTGCGTATATGATCTCCGAATACTCCAAGCCAAGAATCGGGCTAACCCGGCAAAGGAATTGATATAGAGAAATTTCACAGAAAATGAAACGATAAAATACAAAAACACGAAAAATTGCCAAAAGTTAGAAAATAAAGCCCAAAACTTATTTTTAGTTAAAACCCTTCTGGTGTATAGGAATAATGATATGTTTGATCACAACAGGGTTAAAATGGAGCGCAAATTGCCTCAAATGGGGCTCAAAATAATTAAATACAAATTTCCCGCAGACAAATCCCGACAACAGAATATAACAATTTTGGGCATCTGGGTATTTGGCGAAAATGGCTAATATGGCTCTTTGGGAAATATCTTGACACAATACAAGAACTTTCTGGCACTAAAAACACAAAACGACCCATTATTTTAAAAGTATGAAATTTTTTCGGATAGGGTAGTCACAGATTTCAGGATGAAATCTGGGGACACCACCTGGCAAAGGAATTTGTCCAGATAAATTTCACAGAAAACGAAACGGGACAACACAAAAACACGAAAAATTGTCAAAAGTCACAAATAAAGCCCAAAACTTATTCCTAGTTAAAACCCTTTTGGAATATAGGAATAATAATATGTTCGATCACAACATGGTTAAAACGGAGCACAAATTGCCTCAAACGAGGCTCAAAATAATTAAATACAAATTTCTCGTAAACAAATCCCGATGACAGAATATAACAATTTTGGGCATCTGGGTATTTGGCGAAAATGGCTAATATGGCTCTTTGGGAATATCTTGACACAATACAAGAACTTTCTGGCAATAAAAACACAAAACGACCCATTATTTTAAAAGTACAATTTTTTTTTTGGATAGGGTAGTCATAGATTTCAGCATGAAATCAGGGGACACCAAGATGAAATGGGTTGTGTATATTCCGCAATTATAATTGAGAGAAATACTTTATATGCTATTAAATGTCACCCCGAAACAGAAATGTTTTGGATATCTTCAATCAAAGTTGCATGCTGGCTTCATTCAAATGGTCAACAATAGACCTTTAAGAAGTCATGTGCGGTTAGTCTTAGTTATCATCCAGTGATATAATCTATAAATTGTGAGAGAAATGAATAAAATAGTTTATTATAAAGTATGGAGCTTATACTTGTAGTCTCTTTAGATTAGATGACATTGATAGGATTTTTATCGTGTGATTTCAATTTTGAATTTTGAAGCCCTGCATGTTGTTTATCATCCATCCTTAATAAATTTAATGACACCACACAATTCAAACAGTTCTATTAACATTTATTTATGGATGTCTACAAGAAAATATATTGTAGTGCTTATTCTTTCCAAAGAAAATGCCACAAAATGCCAGAATTTTTGGTCTTTGATAAAATTGGTATATCATATTCTTGTTACAAACCAATTTTACTTCCTTCATAAATGGGGATTTTCATGCAAGAAGACAGTGAGGAGTGCTTTAAGTTTAAGTTGACTATCAATGATTTATAATTATCATATCCGAATATTTGAAATTTCCTATATTTTAAAACTGTTAAATGTGCAAATCTTATGACAAATTTCAATGCAACTCTAATGTTCCTTATGTATTAAGGTCTTGCCTTTAGCAATGTTATCATATGAATATGCAATTAAATTTCATAAAAAAATTTCTTTATTTTTTAATAGCCATCCCCTGTCGTCCCAACTAGAAACAAAATGCTTAAAGGCTAAAAAGAATTTGGCCCGGAAACACGTCCCCCTGTCCCTGTCTTGGAAACTTGGTGGAACATAGCTTATCTTCTCCTTGCTTTCTCCTTAAACCCATGGGGAGATAGAAATTGGTTAAGGTTTTCATTTGTAGTGAAGATCGAAAAGGGGACATGACAATCCTCCCCTCTCGAAAAGTGAACCTTTGTCCTCAAGCAATCGCATTGTGCCAAAAGATTCAAAGAACATGAATCTCAATTGATCCGTGCATCTGGAAGATGCCATGTTTGTACCTACACAAGAAACAAACATGTTAATGGAAAACATGAGTGTTTAACAATACTCTCTTAGGCAAACAATTACGGGAAGTGACTCTCCATTCTTGCTTGCGGAATGCTCCACAAACTCAAGTGCCAAAACATTTGATGAATGCCTCCACAATAGCTGACAGCTATACATTTCCAATCCTCTAAAATGGCTAGCACCCTGAAAGTGGTTGGAACCATGTTGCCAAAGAGCTGCCCATGCACTTAGAAACATCGGCAAGGAGTATTAGCATCATTCTTGTGACCCTATCTTCCTTTTCCTCATGGACCCAAAGTGTAATATCCCTTTTTGCAGGATTGAATCCCATTTTACACTTATGATAAATTTATATGCAACAGACTGTAATTTTATTGCAGAGATTTATATCACCTCAAAAATTATTGCAAACATACCATAAATTTCTTCATCAAATAAAGCTTCTATTTGATATAGCACTTATGTTTTATCATATCAAATAGCTAAAGATAAATACAAAAATAACCATGGAAATAGACTTGCTTTAGTGCCAAATATTCGAAGCATACAGATGTTGTCAGGCTCAATCTTATAGATCCCATTAGATATGCTTTCTATCAAGAATCGTTCAAATCTTCATTTCATCTTTATAATTTGCATTCAACATTGAAAAGTAAATATAAATCTTTCTAATACACAATAATCTTCCACCTGAAATCTTTCATAATTAATAACTTCGGCCATCAAATTTCATCCACTTTGATTTGTTAATTTTTCCATTGTTGTGCTCCCACTGCAATTAGAAATCTCTCTGTGAGTCAAAAGTGGGGTTAGACACACACCAGTGTTGACCTACAAATTTATATTCCAAATGAATCATACAAGAAATAAACACAGAAATTAAACCAGAATTTGAACAATACACAAGTAATAGTGTGGTTCATCCAGTTGGGGCTACGTCCACCAAGTCAACCAATCTACTATTATTTGCTTCACAGAGGCAAAATACAATGAAGATTTACAATCTTCCACATCTCTCCCAAATGTATTATGACTTTTCCTTCAAAAGCTTCTCGTTGTTTTCTCCAAGAATTCCTTCTTACAATTATCCATTATTCTAAAACCTATCTAACCCTAGTTTTCTAGCTTGTAATCATTACTTTACATTAGACCACAAACTGGAGGGACTATGCATTTACAACCATATTCACCTTTGAATAAGCAAAGGTCGGATCTAATCCTGCGTTTAAAATAAAAACATTAACGCACAGGTAACTGATGTCGGTTACCCAACCGATTCTGGTTGTTCCCAAGTGACCGACGTCAGTTTCTGTGTAAACCTGTAAGTTTGTAAAACATAGCTATTTGTAGAAGCCATTTAGCTCCACAACTCAAGGCATATTCCTAGTGTGATCCCTAGACTAATGTCCACCCAGCAATTTTATTTAGTTACATTCAATACATGGGAGCTTCCACATACCCAAGAAGGAGGAGCCTTGTTCCCGGAGCATTGACAAAACTCCTCTAATTTGTCCTGCAACAAATTCCTTTTGCCAGGGGGATTAACGGTAGGAATAAAGGCATTTTCCCCACTCATTCCACCATTTGTATCTAAAAACCGGTTTTGCGGTCAATTTTTCCTCCACTACCATTTCTTTAGCTGAATATTTTTCCAGTGAGTCATCCCATTCTAAAGATCCATTATTTTATTAGTGACAATGCTTGCAAATATGAATCAAAAAATTTTCCATATTCTCTTAAGTAAAAGTACATCATTGTGAAGGACCTTCCTTAAGCTGAAGGAACCAGCTCTGATGCCACCGTAGACAATCCATTCTCACTAACCCAAATATCATGTAGACTAGCCTCAACAATTCTTTGAAATGAGCAAATGTTGAATATAGTGAAGCAAAAACCATGTCATTAATGAGAGCTTTGGATCCACTTTTGTATCGCTAAAGATTAAAGAACACTTGAAAAGATTTTTAGGTAATACCCACATGGCTTACTCCATGCCATGCTTAAACTCCCATTATCACTCTGATATTCATGCTTGGATCTAGTGACTGGTGTAAACTTATGTATTTCACTCTATCAAATTCTGAGAAGCTTTCTTTCCACATGAAAATATTCATTCATATTTATGAAGTCCTAGGGGTCATTTTGTGATTTTGAAGAAACTGCAATTCTTTGTTCTCTTCTTGGAACACTCCCCATAGAGTTCCTGAAAGAGCCTTTAAATTGATCAATTACTCACATAAGCTAGAAATTGATGACTATGTAGTGTGTGTAGTTTTCATCAAGAAAGATTTTCTATTTTTTATTTATATATTATAATGTTCTTTAAAAATAGATTGAGCTAAATTGGATTTGATTATCATGCACTTCAATTTATTACCACATTAATTCACTTAAATGTTTTTCAATTTGCTATTGGAGAAATTTTCTAGCAATTAACATAATGTTTTTGTTTTGTTATGTATATCATTAACATTTCGTTACCATCAACATTTGAAAGGCTAAATCGAGTATAATTTAATTACAATTAGTCTAAGGCAAGTTAAAAAAAAGGATTATATCATTCTTAGGGATGACATAAGAAGTTGGAAAACAAGTCCAGACCTGGAAGTTGCAATATTAAGTCATAATAAATCAAAATGGTGTAAATACTTGTCAAACTAAATGGCCAATTCACAGTAGAGCTTGAGAAAATGTACAATTTTAGAGAAAACGACAACTAAAACAAAGGACGGAATGAAAGTTGCAATTGGACACAATTAAAGTTCTCACAATTGAAAGTCATAGCTAGTAGGTCACAATTTATTGGATGTTGTGCACAATTTAATTTGTTCAAGATTTTTGTCACAATTAAATTCAAAAATTTTAAAGCAGCTTTATAGTGGCAATTTTTTAAGTCTGCCTTGGAACTCACTAAGGGTCAATTTGTCAGGTCCTTCAATGGACCTAAAATCTGTATTAATTTTGGTCATACTAAAGTCAAAGTGAAGCTTTCATGGATAAAGTTTCCTTTTCATCACCAAGTCCCAATTTTTGGACCATGAAAACATTTCATTTCTAGGGGCGGGGTGGGGAGAAGGGGAAGCATTATGGAGTCATTACTTGCAAATTTGTAATTTACTTGTGTCATTCAAAGTCAGAATAATTAAGTTCGTTAAGTCATTTTTTTGCAATTCTTGCAGTATGCTAAAGCGGTAATTTAACGAATTACCTGCCTAAATGTGTGAAAAATCCTATCAAATGAATGAGAAATGACTTAAATGGACCGGTGGGAATTTGCATTGACTATGCCCAGGTTGACTTTTCCAGTCAAAATGTTTGGTGTTCCTTATGCAAGTTCAAATGTTTACAATACAATAATGCTACTTCCAAGTGCTCAAACTGTTACCCAATAAATGTGTGAGTATATGTAGGCACGTCAAGACAAAGAATTTTTTAAGCCTAAAGCATGCAAAAATTTGGTATGCAAAGTCAAATACAATTCCTTGAAATATTTTGGGGGCTACATGCAAAAATACTCTCATTGCATTTGCACTTATATATTGTTTAATTTATTGCAAGTATCTATCCCTTGCAAAAACATTGTGATCTTGTTTACAACATATTAATGATCTATTCAAAATATTTGTAGCATCAGTTTTTTGAGACCATAGAAGCCTTTATAGAAGGAGAATGATTTTACATTCACCTAATTTACACAAGTTAAATACTTGCATGAGACATTATCATTAAAATATCAAAATAAATAAGAATAAATTAATAATGCAAGTAACAACGTTATAAGCATAGCTAGACTTAAACTTTTGGAAAGAAGAATGCATGAGCCATTGGTACGAGATTTAGGTCTTGCCAAGAATGTGAACAAGCAATTATTGAAACCCTAAAATCTTTGCAATTGAATTAAAGGTCTAATGGGACGCCAAAAAGAAAGGGAAATGAAACCATTATTTGATAATTCAATCAGGATTTTCACGCCTATAAGGGAGGACAAATGAAATTTTGCATAAGAGAATATTGAAACCCTCATAAAATTCCATTTGGTTCACCAAAATCGTTTTAATTTTATTAAAAGAGTACACTGTACTAAAATAATTGATTAAACATAATACTTTAAATTAATCTCCATGAACTCCTAGTTATACTTGAATTATGGTAAATATCAAAGAAATACATTGACACAATCGTTCTGAATCAATTAGTTTGAGGATCTTAATTATTGATCCAGTGCACAAATGATTTTAAGCTGAAAATGGGCTCCAAAATGGAAAAAAAACTATAAATTTGGTTCAGACTAAGAATTATTCCAGGAATAAGGTTGTGGGATGATGAAAGAAAGGGTCAACAAAATCATGTCATAACTTCCATGTTCACCAAAAGTGTTCTTTCTAGACATACTTTCGAAATTATCACAGATTTATGGGATGAACATCCTTGTGCTTTGGTAGAAGAACTCTCAAATTGCAAAGGCTTCTTGTAAATTCATCCTCTGTGTCTTAGCTTATGAGTGGAAGTGAAGAGAAATGAAAAATACCTTTACACTGAAAACATATTGCATTCTTTCAGCTAAACTAAAAGAAGTATGCGAGTCAGCACTGAATTATTTCACAAGCATTTTATTAATGCCTGTACGTGGAGAAAACTGAACAAAATAACCTTCAATTCTTATTGCATTAACTAGGTTGTTTATAATACCTGCAGGTAAATCCAAGTTTTACTGCTTACCAGATCCAATTTGTGAGATATCAAAGGGAATTCATACAGCATATGGGAAGTATGTCTCAGTGGTATCCAAGGCAGAGATATCATTTACCATCATTCATTGCCTAATAAATACATGAAGTAGGAGTACCCACATATTGGATTCCCATGTACAAATTGTGGAGGAAGGGAGGGCAACAACCCAAGAGTGTTGCAGTTGGAATAAAAATTTTTCTTTCTTTTATTTTCTCTGTCAAAGTAATTAGTAATGATTAAATTGTAAAACTACAACAGTGATTTCCTGAAAACATATTACTTCAGAGTTACTGGTTTGTGTGTTGTAATGCGATTACTTGGAAATAGTGGCAGACTTTTTTATCCAAATTCTAGAAGGCTACTTGAAGTTATAACAAATGCATGTCATATACTAGGATTTATTTAGGAGCTGAAGATTGCATCTTAGTATGTCTCCTAATTTATATGAACATACGCACTATGGCATCAGTTACGAAAAACTTCAAAACACATGTAAATGCTCATAGTTGTTGGCTAGATTTTCTGCATTGCACAAAACCTAGGCAGTCATGAGATAAAATCTCCCTCATTTAACTGGTGAGGCTCTCGTGTCAAATTTGTCAATATAAATATGCTATTATCTATCATAGGGGTTTTACTTTAACTACTTAGTTCATGAACCATAACTAATAGTTCTGCAGCAAGTAAGCAACTGTTTAAGAAAGGAAATATTTTATAGAAGATGGAAGTAATAGGAAACATAGAGAAGAAATGGGGAAGATCTGCATCCCAATCAGTAGATAGCAGAGCTGATTGCATGCACATAGAAGAAACCAATAGATATGAACACAGAATTATAAAACAAAGGCAGCTCTAGATCCAGATCTAAAATAACACAAAGTTTATTTAAGAGATCTAATATTAAAAGCTAAGAAACAAAGTACACCGTGACACAAAGTTCTCCGGAAACCTGCTCCTTTGTATTCCTTTGCTCCAAGTGGCTCTCAGGGGTTCAGCACAAAGTCTAGAACACAAGATTGCTGCTTACAAATTCTGATCATTAACCCGGAGGTTCTTCTCCTACTTATAGAATGTAGAAGGGAAAGTACAAATGGAAAACTCAAACTGAACTGAAACATAAACAAGAAGTAAAGATGACATTTGACAATCATCCTCAACTAACTTCTCCTTAAGTGACACATGTATCACTTAACTAATAGAATGGTTCCACATAACTTTAAAGCAATGGTTTCAAAACCAATAACTTTAAAGTTTTACAATTTCATCCAGGAACATAGAAAATAGAAGAAGAAAGAATAGAAGAAGTCATGCCAGCTGTAACATTTATATCTTCTTTTTGTTCTGATATCTGCATATACTTGTCGAACATGTAATTCAACATCTTTCCATCTGTTTTAGCCACTGCTTCCTTCTCTGTCCTGAACTGCAGCAATCCTTCATTCAACACTTTGATGCATGCTTCCACATCTTCCAAGCTCGGCCCAAACCTTGCAATATCTGCCTGCAGCGCCACCAGTCTACTGATAGAATTCATCGTGAAAGGCTTAGTAGCTTTATCAATTCTCTTTTGTACCATCAGAAGAGAACCTTCAGGGAATTAGGCACCTCGCTAGGAATGATCCACACGTATGAAGTAACGCCTCCGACCACATCCTCTTGAGTGAAAGAAATGATATTGTCTGGTAAGGATGACATCCTACTCTCAAGTGCCTACATCCTCTTCAGCAAAACTTTATAGATCTCCAAATGGAAAGATACTGCAAATTCTAACTGCTTCCCCTTCTCGATTGATCCGTCTGGTACAATTTGTTCTGCAATCAATACATCTCCCGGCAGCTTGTTGATCTTCGACCAAAGTACTCAGGTTACTCTCAGCAACTGTGTTCATATCTACTATGCTTGTCACCAGTTGCTTCAGTTGATTTGCTGCATCGTTCATAACCTTTAGGCGGGCTGGCACTTCTCCAAGTTGTACAGAAGCTTGACGAATAATCAAATCCTTCCATTCGTCAATAGCCTTTACTTGATTGCTTGCATCTTCCATTCTCCTGCATAAGATGATCACTCACCTGCTCTGAAATGGGCTGAATGGAAGGTTTAGAAACCTTGGCTATGATCTCGCACAACTGAGATACTTGCTTCTGAA
Source organism: Taxus chinensis (assembly GCA_019776745.2). Classification (NCBI taxonomy): domain Eukaryota; kingdom Viridiplantae; phylum Streptophyta; class Pinopsida; order Cupressales; family Taxaceae; genus Taxus; species Taxus chinensis. The sequence continues at coordinate 646,919,225 of CM034156.1, forward strand.
GTTCTTTTTTCTCTGCCTTTCTCACTGTCAAGCCTAAGGAATAGAGCATCTATCAATGTCTGTGTGTCCTAGCTTCAATCCTTCAGTGGTGGCTTGACCGAGTGGTACTTTGGTTACTGTCACATCTTCTGCTATGAGCTCCTTCTCTTTCTTTCCTTCTGCCGGAATTGATATCTCAGCAAACTTCTACCCCGAATCCTCGATGATCAACCTAGAAGTTGCTTTAGCAACTTTAGGCCTTCTGTCTCTTCCGCTCAGACTCCGGAGTAGCTGCAAGTTGTGCTCCTCTAAGTTCATTTCCACTCTCGCTTCTGGAACCAACTGTGAAGTCAACCATTCCGAGAAATTACTTCTCGGAGAATGAGAAGTTGCTGAGTGCACTACCATCTCTTGCTCTGATTCCTCTCCATCAGAAAGTGCCACAGTGTTATGGCTGCCATCTTCTGAATCATCCAAGGACAAAGCTCTTTCGAACTCTGCCATCTGCAGCTTCAACGTTTCCTCTAGGAACAGGTGCTAAACGGAGTGGCTGAGGAGAGAAGATGAATGTCGCTGGATTCAAGTGGAGGAATGGAAGTGTCCTGCTGAGGTGCAATAGTTGGTGAAGTACTGGGTGTTGGAGAATACCGGAACTAAAGTCATATTCGTGGAAGTGATCTTCTCCTTCGTATTGAGATCTTCTGTGCACTTTCATCTTCTCGGACTTTCTGTTGCTTTCTCCTTCGTGCTTCCGCTTGAGGGAATCTCCTGCGCCGAAGTTTCCCGTGACTTGATTCATCAATGCTTCATCAAGGCAATATCCCTTCGTTAGCAACCAGTTTGAAGTATTCACCAGAACTGCGACAGACCTTTCTTCAATGTATGGCAGCCTCCTACGTTATCCTGAAGTATGGCTTTATCTCCTCCCATTTGATGGTAAGTGTCAAGTACCACATTCCCATCATCTTTAAGATCCGCAGGTATCCGCGCTAGTCCAAAGTCGAACACTTGCTTTGCTGATAGCCTGCTGAAATCTCTCTTTCTAACCTCGTACTCACTTTTGCACTTCATCCATAAATCTTCTAATGAAGGCACATGTGCGTACTCCTGGGAGATCGTCTTCCTGGCTACTCCAAATGGATCGAAGTTCAGCCGTGCAGGGAAGAACTCTTGCTCATACTCGGATAACATTTGCTGCCTCCATCCCTCGAGCTCTATGAATGCTAATGACAGCTGTAATATCCCACAGTGATTGGGAAGAAGCCCGTAGACTTGTGCCGCTTTGACTGAAGGTCGTGTAACTCCACAAGTTGCCTACTCAGCTCCATGGCGATCAATCTATCATTCGGATACTTGGGCATCTTTGTTGGTTCTCTAGAAAAGCCCGTGACCCTGAGGTATGTGAAATCCGCAAACTGAATGAATAGATTGCCAATCTTGGACACAGCTTCCCACGCTTCCTTGCTTACCCTGTTGGCCTTCAAGTCTTTGTCTAGCCTGCAAATGAAATCGTAGAAGAAGTCATCGTTGACCACTTTGAAGTCTTTCTCGCACGCAGGTACAAGTAAGCTGTGGGTAGCACTCGAAAATGGGGTCCTTGGAAAGAACACCACATCTATCCAGCTTGGAAAAGATGCCCTATGAAGCTGCGGCATACACCAAGTAGGAAGTCATTTTGAAGCTGAAAGTACGCTTCACGTTCCGGAGTTGCTCACTAATGTTGTCGCTAATAATTTCTGACCAATTGATTATAGAATCAACTTTGTTGATTTCAATGGTCCTGATGAAAGCATACATCCATGTACGGAAAGTGTAAGCATTCGCTTGCCATTCATCCTGCATAGCAATTTTACAACATCATCTACCTCCTACACCAAATTGGACCGCGGAAGAGTTCTTGGGAACTTAGAAGGAGATCTCTGCTTCTTCATGTATCTGTTGTTCATAATGTTCATGCAGTCAACGCTATGCTTCTCCCACCTGCTGTCGGCATCCTCAATGCTAATAGAAGTTACCACCTTTCGTGTCAGAATCTTCAAGCAATAATTGATGAACTGTGCATCCAACCGGATTATTGTTTTCCCCGTAGCATCTCAAACCGATTTGGATGATGGATAGTAAGACCTAGCACACTCCATAACGAACTCTGGCAACTGGGCTTTGTATGGAAATGTTGGTGCTCGAATAATTCCACTGCTTTTAACTGCAGGCATGAGGGAAGTTTTTCCTGCTCTGGATCTGTTAATCAATTTGGAAAGAGGTTCCGGACCTAGATCTGTGTTTCCAATGTCTGTGAATTTGGAAGTGATGCATGACTCCGTTGTGCTCTTTTTTTCATCCCTCTTTGCCATGCCTGTGTCTATATTTGTCTGAACAATTCTTTTTCTTCTTACTCGGTCAGAATTCTTCAAAATTGGGGCAGATCTGGATAATTCTTCAGATTTAGAGGATATATTCAATGTATTGGACAATTGATTTAAGCTCCCTTTTTCTTATAAAGCACTTGTAATGAATTCTTGCAATTAAGTCAGACAAAGATGGCAACCGGAACATGAATAGTGGATTTTAATCATAAAAATCTGCATAATTCAAGCGTGCTGCCCCAAAATTTGATGTTTTATTTGCATGCAAAGTAAGCATGAATTTTACAACTTCACCTGAGCACCTATACCACTATGCAGACAATTATCCAGACACAAATCAACCTCCTTCAAACCTGTGCGCCAAATTCCAGAAGCTTTTAGCATTAATTACACCTTTTGAGCAAAAATCCTCTTCAAATGGGGCACACTTTTTGTCTGGGCTGCACTTCTCTGCTGTGGAATTAATTAATTCATCCTTATGGCAGCCCCTGCTTATATAATGCTCATGATTCTATAATTAATTGTCTTTCCTATTCCTGGCAATTAATTAATTAATTAATAAGTTTTACTCTTCAAATAGGGCGCCTATTTTGTGCATGCTCATGGTTGCCATTAAATAATTAAATTTTTTTAATTTTAGACTACTGCTTCTAGTTAACTTAAGCCTCACAGTATGCTTTGACCTTAGCCACTGAAAATAGAAATTAATTTAATCATTTAATACTTTAAAAAGTATTATTTCTCTCCCAAATGGGGCGCACTTTTTGACATGAAGGGGTTGCATTAAATAAATAATATTTATTTAATTTAAAAATTATCTATTTCCAACTTCCCTTTGTCTATTTTCTTCTGTTGACTTTTCCACAAGCCTGGGCGCCAAAATTGGAGAAGGAATTAATTAAATTAATTAATTTAAGGCTGTCTGTCCTTCCCTAAAGGGGTCACACTTTTTGGCATAAGAGATTTTTATTTTAAAAAGTCAGTTGACAATGGGATTATTTACTCTGCAAGGCAGCCCTAAAAATCCCATGATTCACTTAAATTGTTTGACTTTCATAATGAAATTATTTACCTTGCAAGACAGGTAATAAAATCCCATTCATGCCTTAAGTGATTTTTCTTTTATTTCACTATGGGAATTTTTACTCTGCAAGGTAGGTAAGAAATTCCCACCTTCTTGCTGCCTCTAATTTTTCCATTGTGACTTAAGTGGCGTTGCTTCCATGAGAAAAAGTACCTTGCTAGGCAGGTACAAAATTCCCACCTGCCTGCTGCTTCCAAAAATCCCATGATCCACTTCAAACCCTCTTTTTCCAAAAATGCGGTCAGCCCAGAAGAAGCTTTTTGTTGTACGACTTCGTCTTTTCTAAGAGAACCAGACATCTAATGGCGAATTCCTTCTGGCACAACATGCATATGTGATCTCTAGACACTCTAGGCCAAGAATCAGGCCAAACTACCAAAGGAATTGATCCAGAGAAATTTCACAGAAAACGAAACGGGAAAACACAAAAAACACAAAATGTTGTCAGAAGTCACAAATAAAGCCCAAAATTCATTTCTGGTTAAAACTCTACTGGTATATGGGAATAATGATATGTATGATCACAACATAGTTAAACCGGATTACAAATTGCCTCAAACGGGGCTTAAAATAATTAAATACAAATTTCCTGCAAGAAAACTCCAGCGACAGATTAAAACAATCGTGGGCATCTGGGTATTTAGCGAAAATGGCTAATATGGCTCCATGGGAATATCTTGACACAATATAGAAACATTCTGGCAATAAAAACACAAAACGACCCATTATTTTAAAAATACGAAACTTTTTTGGATAGTTTAGTCCCAGATTTCAGGGTGAAATCGGGGGACACCACGTCTATACACTATAAATAGAGGAAGAGCCTATGGGTCAAAGGATCACAATTTGTTAATCAACATTCTTGAGTTCCAGATTGTGTTGCAGCCATTAATGTCATTTTGTGAAAGTTGAGGAATTGAATAAAGGCAGATTTCCAGAGAACTTTGTGTCAACGGTGCATTTGTTTCTTACTTCTGTGTAAATCTTTGCATAAACTTTGTGTTATTTAAGATCTAGATTTAAAACTTTCATTTTCTTTAAATTATGTATTGTGAGATCTGTTTGTTTCATCTATGTGCATGAGACCAACTCTGTGAACTATTGGTTGGATTGCACAACTTCTCTTCTTTCTTCCCAAATCCAATTATTTTCCTCTTCTGCAAATACTTCATAAGAGTTGCTTACTTGCTGCAGAATTACTTAGCTATGGTTCATGAGCTTTGTAATTAAAGTAAAACCCCCTGAAAATAGTTATTAGGATTCATACTTAGCAGATTGAAACATCTTACACGGGAGCCTCATTGTTAAATGAGGGAGATTAATCTTATGAGTGCCTAGGTTTTTAGCTATGCAAATAATCTAGCCAACAATGAGGTATGTGATGATTTTTATATAATTGGTATAGCTAATACAAATCTTGTCCTTGGAGCCCAATGGTTACACTCCTCAGAAGAGTTCAATCTCAATTACCAAAGTATGGAGTTAAGCTTCGTTAATAAAGGCAAGAAGGTGATACTTCAAGGTATCATTCTGGAAACCATTCAAATCAAGTATGTGGTAGAAGATCTCTTTTTCAAGAGAATCATATCTTTGCTTTTTATGTAAGAGGGTTTTCGTCCTTCTAAGGTGCCAACAGATTGGAAGTCTTTAATTACAGTTGATCATGCCAAGAATAAGTTTGCTAATAACGTTTTCGAGGGAGAAATTGTTGATGAAAGGTATAAGATAATGGATTGGGTCATTCTCTATAAGAATCGTGTCTATTTGGTTCCCGAATCAAAGGTGAAGAATAAGATATTAAGGGTTGTTCATGATGCTGTATTGGCTGGTCATTCGGGCTATTTCAAAACATACAAACATGTTAGAGAAAGGTTCTTTAGGAAAGGTCTCAAAGAGGAGGTACTCCAATACATTCAAGAATGCTTGGTTTGCTAACAAAACAAGGTGGAACATGAATTTCCAGCTGGGCTATTGCAATCACTTCCTATTCGCACTCAAAAATGGGAAAACATTTCCATGGATGTCATCACAGGGGTGACCATGGTTCAAGGTAAGAATTGTTTGTACATTGTAGTTGATAGATTCATAAAATATGCTCATTTATCCACTTCGAGCCAAGTATAATGCATCTATAGTGGCTGATATTTTTTTAAAGGAGGTGTTTAGACTTCATGGGCTGCCAAGGAATATCATAAGTTGCAGGGAGAATGCATTTTTGAGTCTGTTTTGGCAAGAACTTTTCCGTGTAACAGGTACCAATCTCACTTCTAGCACTAGCTATCACCCCTAAACCGATGGGAAAAAAGAAATAGTGAAATTTTTTGTAGAGGGATGCTTATGGAATTATATAGATTGACAACAATCGGTTTGGGTACAATGGTTATACATGGGTGAATTTTGTTATAACACTACATTACAAATGTCCATTGGACTTTCAAAGCTTTGTATGGTTATGATGGTCACTCTTTTGTTGATTTAGCTATGACTAATAGTAGGGTATCGGGGGCCAAAGATTTGGTGTAACAAAGTCGTGACATCTTGAGAGAGCTCAAAGAAAACCTCCAACGTGCCTAAAATCAGCAGAAATTTGTATGCAAATCAACATTGGTTGGAAAGGACATTTGAGACGCCACCAAATGGGTATAAGAGGAGTCAGCGACATGGTATTTTTGAGGTTGCAACCCTATAGGCAATCTTCTCTCATACAAATTGGTGCGGAAAATCTAAAACCATGATTTTATGGATCCTACAAAGTGAAAAAAATAGTTGGAAAGGTTGCTTATGAGCTTGAGCTATCGGAGCATAGTAGGATACATAATGTGTTTCATGTTTCATGCCTTAAGAAGGCACTAAGCCAACACATTACTTCTCTTGAGCTGACACCATTTGATGAGGAGGACAAAGTGATTGTAATTCTGGAAGCTATAGTGGATGTCTGTGAAAGGAAGCTAAGGAACCAGAGCATAAAGGAATATTTGGTTCATTGGAAGGGCTTTCCACTCTAGGATGCCACATGGGAAGGTGCAACAATTTTGGAGCACCCAAGTTTGCAATTGCTCGAGGGAAAGCAATTTCGGTAAGGGAGGAGTGTAATGTCCCCTTTTTTGAATTAATTCATTTGAAGACTCCTTGCCCATTCCACTTCCCGTGGGCAAGTAGTAGGTGAACAAGGAAAGTCTTTGATTGATGTTTTTTGTCTTTATTTACATTTTGTTTTAGTGTTTTCCCTTATGAAGCAGGTCGGCTGGGTTGGAGAAACTCAAAGGCAAATTAAAAAATGAAAGAAGGTTCTTATTGAGGTCGACCATGGGGAAATTCCCTCATGGGGTTTTGGCGCCACCTTAAGGATATAAAAGAGGTCACTTAGTCTCATTTTGGAGCTGATTACTCTATTCCATTCAACTAGAGGGAAAAAATCCTTTGGTGTGGTAAGCAAGGAAGATGAAACCCTTGTTCAAAGTTGGAGAATGAAATTTCTCCAATTGGTGCTTCCACGGGTTTCAAATAAGGTCATCTTATTGGTAGCTACAACTTAAAGAAGAAAGAGATATCAAGGTCTTCTACATCAATTCAACACCCTCTCCTAGGGTGGCGACTTGGGTGGAGGAGGGTTTAAGTGCTTTCTAGAGCACCAATTGACATTTTGTGTTGATATTCAAATTCCTCCTAATTTATAAGAGTCTGATTTCTCACTTCATTGGTATTTGTTGGGGTTTTGAGACATCATTTTCTGCCCTTTTTGTGAGTTGTACTTCTGTTGGTTAATTAATTCCAGCTGTGGTTTATCACTTATTTCTTCTTTTTTTATGAAGTATATTGGTTGGAATAATATCTTCGTGTTTGGTGAAAATATTTGGAATCATTCTTTGTCATTTTCAACTTGTTGCATGAGAATTGTTGCCCTTAAGTGTTGTTACAGTTCGCTATTGTCATGGGTTTATTCACTAATTTCTTGTTGGTTTTTTGATGCTGTAAAGGTTTGATCCAGTCAGTTTGCTCATAGGGTTTGACGACCGCGGTTCCAAAAATATGATTTCTTGCGTTTGGGTTTGAGGCCAAACCCTTATTTTCAATGTACCCTAGGGATGCGTCCCCTATGTTTTCAGGGTTGTCCCTTCAAGGAGACGTTTTACAGACGACTAATTTCTGGTAGGGGACGGCTAGCTGTTCCCTGTACAGCCCAGGAAACAGCTAGAAGTCCCCTATGTCACAACACAAAATACATTTTAAAAACACTCATTTTTTGCAACTTTCGTGAGTTTGACTCCCCAAAAGCTGCACAATCTGCCATCAATGTGATGAATGGATTTCAATTGAGTGGAAAGAAGTTGAAGGTCCAACTTAAGCGAGATAACAAATAGATCAAGACTTATTAAATAGACACGCCTGAATTCATGCAAAGGGGAGGTTGAACGGATGGTGTTGTTCTTTACAAATTGAGACTGTTCTATTCAACATGTAGCGGTTATATGCCCCATTATTTATGTGTTAAAAATTGCATGATGTATGATATTGAAGGTAGCAATTGAAGTGTGTGGATGTTTATATATGCAGCTCAAATGCTGTCATATGAAAAAGGTGGGAAGCAATAACTAAGAGCTTCTTTTGGTGAAGATTAAAAGCTTGAAAATTCATGTCATTTATGTGCATATGGCACAATAGAACATTATTATTACTGTTTTGGAAATGATTTTTAGTTTTGTTATTACTAGATTAATGTAACATTATTATTGTTATGCATTGGTTCTATTTTTATATTACAATGTTTTATGCAACAATGAATTTGATTGTGTTATGGATATGCAATCATTCAGGGAAAATTTGGTAGACCACTGTGTTTTGTACATGTAATTATGTAAATTACTTGTCTTGAACTCTCTCCTTCATAACTGACCGTGAAATTATTACATATATCCCACATTGAATATTATGTTAAATCTCGTTTCAACTCTAATGTTATGTAATAAGGTTCTTGGTGTCCCCAGATTTCATCCTGAAATCTGAGACTACCCTATTCGAAAAAATTTCGTACTTTTAAAATAATGGGTCGTTTTGTGTTTTTATTGCCAGAAAGTTCTTGTATTGTGTCAAGATATTCCCAAAGAGCCATATTAGCCATTTTTGCCATATACCCAGATGCCCAAAATTGTTATATTCTGTTGTCAAGATTTGCCTGCGGAAATTTGTATTTAATTATTTTGAGCCCCGTTTGAGGCAATTTGTGCTCCAGTTTAACTCTGTTGTGATCGTACATATCGTTATTCCCATTAACCAGTAGGGTTTTAACTAGGAATGAGTTCTGAACTTTATTTGTAACTTCTGGCAACGTTTTGTGTTTTTTGTGTTTTCCCGTTTCAGTTTTCTGTGAAATTTTTCTGGATCAATTCCTTTGCCGGTTTGGCCTGATTCTTGGCCTGGAGTAGCTGGAGGTCATATACGCACGTTATGCCAGAAGGAATTCGCCATCGGAGGTCTTGTTTTCTGGGAAAAGACAGTCGTGCACCAAAAAGCCTCTTCTGGGCTGGCCGCATTTTTGGAAAAAGAAAAATTCAAGTGGATCATGGGAAAATTAGAAGCAACAGGTAGGTGGGAATTTTGTACCTGCCTAGTAGGGTACTTTTTCCCATGGAAGCAACGCCACTTAAGTGACAATGGGAAAATTAGAGGCAGCAGGTAGGCGGGAATTTCCTACCTGCCTTGCAGGGTAAAAATTCCCATTGTGGAATAAAAGAAAAATCACTTTAGTGAATCATGAGATTTTATTGCCTGCCTTGCAGGGTAAATAATCCTATTATGAAAGTCAAATGACTTAAGTGAATCATGGGATTTTCAGGGCTGCCTTGCAGGGTAAATAATCCCATTGTCATGTGTTTCTTAAAAATAAAATTTTTATGCCAAAAAGTGCGACCCCTTTGGAGAAGGAAAGACAACCTTTAAATTAATTAATTTAATTAATTATTCACCCAATTTTGGCGCCCAGGCTTGTGGAAAAGTCAACAAAGGGTAAAGGACAAAAGGTGGTTGAAAATAGACTGTTCTAAAATTAAATAAATAATATTTATTTAATGCAACCCCTTCATGTCAAAAAGTGCGCCCCTTTTGGGGAGAGATAATACTTTTTAAAGTATTAAATGATTAAATTAATTCCTATTTTTAGTGGCTAAGGTCAAAGCATACTGTGAGGCTTGAGTTAACTGGAAGCAGAAGTCTAAAATTAAATAAATTTAATTTATTTAATGGCAGCCATAAGCATGCACAAAATAGGCGCCCCATTTGAAGAGTGAAGCTTATTAATTAATTAATTAATTGCCAGTAATATCAAAGGCATTAATTAAGTATAGAATCACAAGGATTATATAAGCAGGAGCTGCCATAAGGATGGATTAATTAATTCACAGGTAAAGAAGTGCAGCCCAGAGGAAAAGTGCACCCCATTTGAAGAGGATTTTTACTCAAAAAAGGTGAAATTAATGCTAAAAGCTTCCAATTTTGGTGCACAGGTTGAATAAAGTTGATTTGTGTCTGGATAATTGTTTGCATAAGTGATACAGGTGCTCAGGTGAATTTGGTAAAATTCATGCTCGCTTTGCATGCAAATAAAACATCAATTTTTTGGGGCAGCAGGCTTGAATTATGCAGATTTGTATGATTAAAATCCACTGTTCATGTTTCGGTTGCCATCTTTGTCTTAATTAATTGCAAGAATTCGTTACAGGTGCTTTACAAAAGAAAATGAGCTTTAATCAATGTCCAATACATTGAATATATCCTCCGAATCTGAAGAATTATCCAGATCTGCACTAGTTTTGAAGAATTATGGCCGAATAAGAAGAAAAAGAATTGTTCAGACAAAGATAGACAAAGCCATGGCAAAGAGGGATGAAAAGGAAAGCACAATGGAGTCATGCGTCACTTCCAAATTTGCAGACATAGGAGACACAGATCTAGGTCCGGAACCTCTTTCCGAATTGATTGATAGATCTAGAGCAGGAAAGACTTCACTCATGCGTGCGGTTAACAGCCCAGTTGTTAGAGTTCGTTATAAAGTGTGTTAGGTCTTACCATCCTTCATCCAGATTAGTGCGAGATGCTACGGGGAAAACAAAAATTCGGTTGGACGCAGAGTTCATCAATTATTGTTTGAAGATTCCGGCGCGAAAGGTGGTGACTTTTAGGTGCCGAGCATTCAGGATGCCGGCAGCAGGTGGTGACTTCTATCAGCATTCAGGATGCCGGCAGCAGGTGGGAGAAGCATAGAGTTGATTGCATGAACATAATGAACAACAGATACATGAAGAAGCCTAGATCTCCTTCTAAGTTCCCAAGAACTCTTCCACGGTCTAATCTGGTATAGGAGGTAGATGATATTGCCAAATTGTTATGTAGGATAAATGGCGAGGCGAATGCTCACAGTTTTCGTACATGGATGTATGCTTTCATCAGGACCATTGAAGTCAACAAGGTTGATTGCATAATTAATTGGTCGGAAATCATTAGCGACAACATTGGTGAGCAAATTCGGAACGTGATGTGCACTTTCAGCTTCAAAATGACTTCTTATTTGGTATATGCGGCAGCTTCACAGGGCATCTTCTCCAAGCTGGATAGATGTGGTGTTTCTTCTAAGGACCCCATTTTCGAGTGCTACCCACACCTTATTGTACCTGCATGTAAGAAAGATTTCAAAGTGGTCAACGATGGATTCTTCTACGAATTCATTTGCAGGCTGGATAAGGACTTGAAGGCCAACAGGGTAAGCAAGGAAGCGTGGGAAGCTGTATCCAAAATTGACAGTCTATTCATTCAGTTTGCAGATTTCACATACCTTAGGGTTACCGGCTTTTCTGGAGAACCGGTTAAATTGCCCAGATATCCGAATGATAGATTAATCACCATGGAGCTGAGCAAACAACTTGTGGAGATACACGACCTTCAGTCGAAACTGCACAAGTCTACGGGCTTCTTCCCGATCACTGTGGGACATTATAGCTGTCAGAGCATTCATAAGGCCCGAGGATTGGAAGCGGAAATGTTATCCGAGTATGAGCAAGAGTTCTTCACAGAACGGCTAAACTTTGATCCATTTGGAGTAACCAAGAAGACGATCTCCCATGAGTACTCACATGTGCCTTCATTAGAGGATTTCTGGATGAAGTACAAAAGTGAGTACGAGGTTAGAAAGAAGGATTTCAGCAGGCTATCAGCACGGCAAGTGTACGACTTTGGATTAACACGGATACTTGTGGATCTTAAAGATGATGAGAATGTGTTACTTGACACTTACCATCAAATGGGAGGAGATAGAGCCGTACTTCAGGATAACGTAGGGGGCTGCCATACGATTGAAGAAAGGTCTGGCGCTGTTCTGGTGAATACTTCAAACTTGTTGCCGACGAAGGGATACTGCCTTGATAAAGCATTGATGAATCAAATCACGGGCAACTTCGGCACATGAGATTCTCTCAAGAGGAAGCACGAAGGAGAAAACAACAGAAGGCCCGAGAAGATGAAAGTGCACAGAAGATCTCAATCAAAGGAGAAGATCACTTCCACGGCTATGACTTTAGTTCTGGGTTTTTTAGCATCCAGTACTTCACCGATTGTTGCACCTCAACAGGACACTTCCATGCCTCCACTGAATCTTGCAACGTTCATCTTCTCTCCTCAGCCACTCCGTTTAGCACCTGTTCCAGAAGAGACGTTGAAGCTGCAGATGGCAGAGTTCGAAAGAGCTTTGTCCTTAGATGATTCAGAAAATGGCAGCCATAACACTGTAGCACTTTCTGATGGAGAGGAAACAGAGCGGGAGATAGTAGTGCACTCAGCGACTTCTCATTCTTCGAGAAGTAACTTCTCAGAATGGTTGGCTTCGCAGTTGGTTCCAGAAGCTAGAATGGAAATGAACTTGGAGGAACACGACTTGCAGCTACTCCGGAGTCTAGGCGGAAAAGACAGAAGACCTAAAGTTGCTAAGGTAACTTCAAGGTTGATCATCGAGGAGTAGGGCAAAAAGTTTGCTGAGATGTCAGTTCCGGCGGAAGGAAAGGAGGATGAGCTCACGGCAGAAGATGTAACAGTAACCAGAGTACCCATCGGTCAAGCCACCACAGAAGGATTGAAGCAGGACACGCAGACATTGATAGATGCTCTATTCCTTAGGCTTGACAGAGAAAAGGCGGAGAAAAATGACGAGCTTCAGAAGCAGGTATCTCAGTTGTGCGAGATCATAGCCAAGGTTGCTAAATCTTCCACTCAGCCCATTTCAGAGCAGGTGAGTGATCATCTTATGCAGGAGATGGAGGATGCAAGCAATCAGGTGAAAGCTATTGACGAATGGAAGAATCTGATTATTCGTCAAGCTTCTGTACAACTTGGAGAGGTGCCAGCCCGCCTGAAGGTTATGAATGATGCAGCAAATCAGCTGAAGCAACTGGTGACGAGCATAGTAGATATGAGCATCCACAAGCGGCCAAAGAAGAGAGAGAAGATCCATGGCCAGATGTTACTATTTTGAAAAGAGGCAGCCCTCTTCCTTCTTCATTAGCGCCCAAAGATAAATATTCAAATTCTTTCAATTCGCAGCAGAGGGCCAACACACATCCTGCTGAAGCAAGTCAAACTTTCGACATCATTGACCACATCAAGAAGATCAAGGTCCAAATATCAAAAGTTGAGTATTTGAGGGCATTTCCTGATAAGCTAAATAGATTGGTCAAGTATGTGCAAAGTAACGGTCCCAACCCAACAAATAATCCTTCACGAGGTATCTTGTCAAATCCAACAAATAATCCTTCACGAGGTATCTTGTCAAGGCGAAAGATTACTCCTTCAAATAATGCAGTTGCAAGTTCTTCTCCTTCTACCTCTTCTCCTGCTACGTTGGAAAGGATCGAGCCATTTTACGTATCTTTGCTTATCAACGGATATAAACTAAGCAATTGCATTTTGGACTTTGGAGCTTCGGACAACGTCATGCCTGCCAAAGTTGTTGATGCCTTGGGTCTCACATTGATGCGCAGTTCCTCTTGTGGGGAAAATCAAAGATGCGCAGGCAGTATTTGCCTCTTTTCCAGATAAAAGATTGAAAATGACTATCCTTGTGGCAGACATCCCAGTCTCTTATGAAATGGTGTTGAGTAGAAATTTCTATAAAGAGCTGGGCGGAGAAGTCAAGATGGATTGGTCTTGTGCGCACATACCAATCAAATGAGTTAATCAGAAGTTAGAACCTGAGAAGAAATCCAAGTACACAGTATCAAAGTCTGAGGATCCTAGATCTCAGATCTTGTTTCAAGAATATGATCACGGAGTCTATTATCTGGAAATGGATAAAGAAGAAATTCAACCTGTGATTCAAGAACTACATCAACTTGACAACAAGGTTTGGTCTCTAGAATTTGATGGCAGCTGCTGTTCATTTGGATCCGGTGCAGGTGTTGTTCTTATCTCTCCTGTGGGAAAGGTGCATGCACATTCGTTCAAATTGATGTTTGAAAATACTAACAACACAGCAGAGTATGAAGCGTTGTTGTTAGGCATGGAGCAGGCAAGAATAATGGGAATTAAGCTCTTACATGTAAAGGGAGATGCTGAGTTGGTTGTTAAGCAGATAAGAGGTCTCTATCAAGTAAAAAAGGACAAACTTCGGCATTATAGAGATCGAGTCTACTCTGGAAAAGCTATTATGGATTTTTTAGCTTTCTCGGTATCTTACATTCCGAGAGAACAAAATTCAAGAGCTGATTCACTTGCAATGACTGCAGCTTTGTTAAATCCAAATTAGCCTCCCACAGGTTTTTTAGACAGGGGGATTACAAAGTTGAGATGGTCTTTTGCCCAAAAGTTCCTGACAACATCCAGCAATGGCAGGTTTTTAACGATGACAAGCAGATTGCTGCGTTTCTCCAACAAAAGAACAACTTCGAAGAGATTTCTACTATGAGGAAAGCAATTCACCTCCGAGGCAAACTACTGTGGGAGAAATGGATGCAGACGTCTCAGGAAGTCAGGAGATTATCCAGCTAAAGGGAAATAAAATTCCCAAAGGCTTGGTATCTCTTGAGGAAATGCTCGACAAACATGATCAGATGCTTAAGAAGAATGAAGAAAGTGAGGAATGTTCTTCCTCCGATACACAGTTACTAAATTTGGGCCGGCAATGATTCCAAATTAGTAAATCTGGGTAAGTGTTGTTCAGAGGCAGAAAGAGAAGCTTTTACTAAGCTTCTTCAGAAATACATAGATGTTTTTGCCTAGTCTTACTTGGATCTGAAAACATATCAGCTTGCAGAAGTTCAACACTACATCCCATTAAAACGAGAACAAAAGCCTTTCAAGCAGAAGCTGCGGCGGCATAACCCTACCATTTTTGGAACTATCTTTGCAGAGATCCAGAAGCTGTTAGATGCAAAGATTATTTATCCCATACATCATTCCGAATGGTTAGCCAACATAGTTCCGGTGAGAAAGAAGAGTGGCGAGATTAGGTTGTGCGTGGGTTTCCGCAACCTCAATCAAGCTTCATTAAAAGATAACTACCCCATCCCCATCATGGATCACACTCTGCGGGTGGTCACTGGTTCCGAGATGCTTTCCATGCTTGATGGTTTCTCAGGCTACAATCAAGTTAAGGTGGCTAAATAAGACCAATATAAAACGACATTCATTACACCTTGGGGAACCTTTGCTTACCAGAAAATGCCGTTTGGTTTGATCAATGTTGGAGCTACATTTCAAAGAGCTATGGATTTAGCCTTTGTTCATCTCAAGGATATAAGGATAGTAGTGTACCTTGATGATCTGGCAGTCTTTTCCAAGAACAGATGCACACACATTTCGAATTTGGAAGAGGTTTTCATACAATGCCGCAAACATGGTATTTCTCTGAAGCCTAAGAAATCTATCTTTGATGTAACTGAAGGAAAGCTACTAGGGCTTCATTTAGTTTGTAGATTTCACATACCTCAGGGTTACCGGCTTTTCTAGAGAACCGGTTAAGCTGCTTAGATATCCGAATGATAGATTGATCACTATGAAGCTGAGCAGACAACTTGTGGAGATACACGATCTTCAGTCGAAACGGCACAAGTCTACGGGCTTCTTCCTGATCACTACGGGACATTATAGCTGTCAGAGCATTCATAAGGCCCGAGGATTGGAAGCGGAAATGTTATCTGAGTATGAGCAAGAGTTCTTCATAGAACGGCTGAACTTTGATCCATTTGGAGTAACCAAGAAGACGATCTCCCATGAGTACTCACATGTGCCTTCATTAGAGGATTTCTGGATGAAGTACAAAAGTGAGTATGAGGTTAGAAAGAAGGATTTCAACAGGCTATCAGCACGGCAAGTGTACGACTTTGGATTAACATGGATATTTGTGGATCTTAAAAATGATGAGAATGTGTTACTTGACACTTACCATCAAATGGGAGGAGATAGAGCCGTACTTCAGGATAACGTAGGGGGTTGCTATACGATTGAAGAAAGGTCTGGCGCTGTTCTGATGAATACTTCAAACTTGTTGCCGACGAAGGGATACTGCCTTGATAAAGCATTGATGAATCAAATCACGGGCAACTTCGGCACATGAGATTCTCTCAAGAGGAAGCACGAAGGAGAAAACAACAAAAGGCCCGAGAAGATGAAAGTGCACAGAAGATCTCAATCAAAGGAGAAGATCACTTCTACGGCTATGACTTTAGTTTTGGCTTTTCTAGCATCCAGTACTTCACCGACTGTTGCACCTCAACAGGACATTTCCATGCCTCCACTGAATCCTACAACATTCATCTTCTCTCCTCAGCCACTCGGTTTAGCACCTGTTCCATAAGAGACGTTGAAGCTGTAGATGGCAGAGTTCGAAAGATCTTTGTCCTTGGATGATTTAGAAGATGGCAGCCATAACACTGTAGCAGTTGCTAATGGAGAGAAAATAGAGCCGGAGATAGTAGTACATTCGGCAACTTCTCATTCTCCGAGAAGTAACTCCTCAGAATGGTTGACTTCACAGTTGGTTCCAGAAGCTAGAGTGGAAATGAATTTGGAGGAACACGACTTGCAACTGCTCCAGAGTCTAGGCAGAAAAGACAGAAGACCTAAAGTATCTAAGGTAACTTCAAGGTTAATCATTGAGGAGTCGGGAAAAAAATTTGATGAGATGTCAGTTTCGACAGAAGGAAAGGAGGAGGATGAGCTCACGACAGAAGATGTAATAGTAACCAGAGTACCCATCGGTCAAGCCACCACAGAAGGATTGAAGCAGGACACACAGACATTGATAGATGCTCTATTCCTTAGGCTTGACAGAGAAAAGGCGGTGAAAGACGAACTTCAGAAGCAGGTATCTCAGTTGTGCGAGATCATAGCCAAGGTTGCCAAATCTTCCACTCAGCCCATTTTAGAGAAGGTGAGTGATCCTCTGATGCAGGAGACGGAAGATGCGGGCAACCAGGTGAATGCTATCGACGAGTGGAAGAATCTGATTATTCGTCAAGCTTCTGTACAACTCGGAGAGGTGCCAGCCTGCCTGAAGGTTATGAAAGATGCAGCAGATCAGCTGAAGCAACTGGTGACAAGCATAGTAGATATGAACATAGTTGCTGAGAGTAACTTGAGTACTTTGGCCGAAATCAATAAAAGCTGCCGAGAGAAGTATTGGTTGTAGAGCAGATTATATCGGACGGATCAGTTGAGAAGGAGAAGCAACTAGAGTTTGCAATATCTTTCCGTTTGGAGATCTGTAGAGTTTTTCTGAAGAGGATGCAGGCACTTGAGAGTAAGACATCGTCTTTACCAGACAGTATCATTGCTTTCATTGAGGAGGAAGTGGTTGGAAATGTCACTTCATATGTACGGATCAATCCTAGCAGAGTGCCTAATTCTCTGGAAGGGTCTCTTGTGATGGTACAAGGAAGAATTGATAGAGCTACTAAGCCTTTCACGATGAATTCCATTAGCAAACTGGTGGCACTGTAGGCAGATATTGCAAGGTTCGGGCCAAGCTTGGAGGATGTGGAAGCGTGTATCAAGGTGTTGAATGAAGGATTGCTGTAGTTCAGGACAGAAAATGAAGCAATGGCTAAGACATATGGGAAGATGTTGAATTACATGTTTGACAAGTATATCCAGTATTAGAACAAAAAGAAGACATAAATGTTATAGCTGACTTGACTTCTTCTATTCTTTCTTCTTCTATATTCCACGTTCCCAGATGAAATTGTAAAACTTTAAAGTTATTGGTTTTGAAACCATTACTTAGAGTTATTTGGAACAATTCTATTAGTTAAGTGATACATGTGTCACTTAAGGAGAAGTTAGTGGAGGATGATTGTCAAATGTCATCTTTATTTGTTGTTTATGTTTCAGTTCAGTTGAGTTTCTCATTTGTACCTTCCCTTCTACATTCTATAAGTAGAAGAAGAACCTCCCGGTTAATTATCAGAATTTGTAAGTAGTATCCTTGTGTTCCAGAATTTGTGTTGAAACCCCTAATAGCCACTTGAAGCAAAGGAATATACAAGAGTAGATTTCCAGAGAACTTTGTGTCACGGTGTATTGTGTTTCTAGCTTTTATATCTTAGATCTTTTAATAAACTGTGTTATTTTAGATCTAGATCTAAAGCTGCCTTTGCTTATAATTCTGTGTTTATATCTATTGGTTTCTTCTATGTGCATGCAATCAACTCTGCTATCTATTGATTGGAATGCGCATCTTCCCCATTTTCTTCTCTGTGTTTATATAATTCCCTTCTATAAATATTTCCTTTCTTTAAACAGTTGCTTATTTTCTGCAGAACTATACAGCTATGGTTCATGAGCTTAACAACTAAAGTGAAACCCCATATAGATACTAGCATACTTTAATTGACAAATCTGACACGGGAGTCTCACCGGTAAATGAGGGAGATTTATCTCATGACTACCTAGGTTTTATGCTATGCAGAAAATTTAACCAACAGTTCTATAACATATATGGTTATGACTTACCAATGTTATCATATCAATATTTGAAAGTTCCTATATTTAAAAAAAGCTCCCTATTTTTAATAGCCGTCCCCTAAAAAGTGGCCTCGAAATTTTTTTGTCCAGGAAACGCGTTCCCCCATCCCATATTGTCCCCGTCCCAGGACCTTGGTGGAATATAGGTTATTTTCAGATTCAGCCCTAGAAAGGGACATTACACTCAAGAGCCACAATCAACTGTGCTCTCCAATGCTCTTATAGG
The DNA here is from genome assembly GCA_019776745.2 of Taxus chinensis. Classification (NCBI taxonomy): domain Eukaryota; kingdom Viridiplantae; phylum Streptophyta; class Pinopsida; order Cupressales; family Taxaceae; genus Taxus; species Taxus chinensis. The sequence goes on from CM034156.1 coordinate 646,937,877, forward strand.
TCTTAAAAGAGGTGAAGTAGGATCATGTTTCATGGGAACTAAAATGTTTTCATGCAGCTTTTTCCTCAGTTTGCTTCCCCTTGCCCTCCACCTAAAGTGGAACTTGATGCCTTTTATAATATTATATCTCAAACCTACAATGGGAAGAAGATACTTAGAAGACAGAAAAAGGCAACAAAAAAGCTTGAAAGTTTTTTTAAAAATGTTATGCAATTATTTTTAATCTTTAACCCTGTTTTAATTTCTCAAGATCACATTGTGTGCAAAAGAAGAGCATACACAGAAGTTAGAATGGTGTAATTATTAATACATAAAGAAAACCAAATCCTATTTTGTATTTTGCTTCTAATCACCAAAATTGCCTTAAATATGTGAGGCGAGAGCATACACGAAGTTAAGATGTTTAGAAAATAGCAAAACAAGAATGGAAGATGGAAATTGTAAATGTTTTTTGGGTTTATATAAAAAGAAACGAAACATTATTTTTTATTTTACATAAAATTTACAAATAAATATCATGTTCGTAAATGATATGAGTATTCATGAAGCAAGTTCCATTCATAAATGTACACATCATTCATGATCATGATCACGGTAAAAAATAGTTGAAAAAATGGAATAAAGGGCTGCAAGAAATGAGAAAGGCTTGTATCTTTCCCTTTGAAGCAGCTCCTTGCTTGTAAATTTTCTTAAAAGCTGTCACTAAATGCATCCTTTCTCTTGCTTCCAAACTCCTTGCTGCTCTTTGTTTCAATGTTTTCCTTTTAAATTCTTCCATGCTCTTTCAAAAACAATGAAATCATAAATGAGAGTGTGTTTTGGCATTGCATATATATATGTTTAAGTTAGTGTCTTCTAAAAGTTTAGGGTTTAGTATTTTTTTTTTATAATTTTTGAATTAATTGTGGTGCCATAAACGTGCCAAGAATGTTTGGGTGTGTGCCAAACATGTAGGTAAATGCTGAACATGGTACGGAAACAACATAAGTGTTTCCTTATTGTTTCTGGCATGTACTCGGGGCAACTGCAAGACACCATTTTGAAAGCATTTTGGGCACGTTTCATACCTGCCTATCGTTTGTGGGAGGCATTTCCGGCACATACCTTCGATGGACACTGTTTTGGGAGTGTTTTAGAAAAGTTATTTGCTTACATACCTTTTCCGTAAGGTTTCCAAGTAGAAACGACACCGGATGGGGGTGGAGGACATGCGTTTTAGTGCAATACCAACACTTATGATCAAGAACGCCGACTCGACACCATTAATGTTGCAAACAATTCAAAAAATTGCTTGCTTCCTTAAAGTAAAGTATGCTTCATCTTGTAATAAAACTGTTAAACTCGTGTGAAAATGTACAGTATGCTCCATCTTGTAATAAAAAGTTTCAATTCGCGAGTAAATACAATATGCTCCATCTTGTTTTTAAGATTATAGTTGTCATGTTGTATAAATTACAACTGCAACTAAATTTTGGATGGATTACAAATGATTATTTACAAAGATTGACTAGATCAGTTATTAGTCAAAGCTATATTATAGTTATTTACAACAACTTAAAATTCATCTTTGTAAGAGGAATATAAAAGAAAGTTGTCTGCTACATTCTTCTCATGTTTTTTGCATATCCATGCTCGAAAAGTTCGGATAGTTCGAAAGGGCGAAAAATTCGGAAGTTCGGAATTTTCCAATTGGGTTCGGTTCGGTTTAGAAAATTTACAAATATAAAATATATATAAATAATAAATACTATACGAATATGATGATATTTGAAAAGAAAAACCAATTACACATAATAATAAATAAATATATTATCTACAGAGTTTTTTCTTTACATGCTTAGATATTAGTGTTTCTTGTTTCATTTTTGTTTTGTGTTGAAGTTCTTTTACTTTAAATGCATTAATTTTTTAATTAAAAAAGAAAAAATAATGTCCAATCGAACTTGTTCGGTAAGTTTGGTCAGACCAAAAAGTAGGGTTCTAGCCGAATTTTCTCTAAGTTCGTAAGAACATGGTAACTATGGTTTTTTTGACGTTAAGGAAAAACACATTTTTTCTTTCATCTTATGGATTTGCTAGATATATTCAGATCAATTTCAATATCGCTTTTTGTTTTACATTTGCAGGTTTCGACAAATGTACTACCATACAGAAATCTTCAAGAAAGCAAGTGTGATTGTTACACCCACAACAGGGTATATTTCTTAACTTTATGTATAAAACATTTTATATTGTTGGAAAAACTTTATTGAGAAGGTTACTTGGATCAATATTTTCTAGTATGGATGGATTATAAGATGGCTTCTGGTACTTGCTTTGGGAAGTGGGAACTTTTTGTATCTCGTATAAGAAAAATGAGAATTAAGTTCCACTGTAATGCCAAAATAGGGCGTATCCTTGAATGTTCCCCATTGAACTGTCAAGTGTAGAATATTAAAGTGGAACCAATTTGTATTACAGGGATAGTGTGGGATTAAACAGGTAGGGTTCTTTCTACTTTTTATCTTTCCCTAGAATACAAGTCTAGGGATTTAAATAACATTGATGAAAGGCATTTTAAAATTGAATACTTTTATGAAATATAGTCAACTGCTCTTGGACTAGATTGGAAAACGATATTGCATTCTAGGTGCCAAGCATCAACGTTTAAAGGACATTGTATATTTTGTTTATAGAGACTTCTGGACGTTCAAATATTGATGATTTTCTGGTTTCATTTAACAGAATAACTGCATATCACATACAACGAGATGCTCTAAAATATGGAGAAATAGATTATATAAATAGTGGTAAGTTACCTTCTCAGTTTTTGAAACAACTGTGCTAAGTTCCACTTTTATCCTAATGATGGATCGCGAAGTGTGATTTGAAACGCTGATCTGAAAAATACCACAATTTTTTAAAGAAATTATTTCTTCCACATATGAACTGCGGAAGTTTTAGCTATCAAATATGATAATCTAGCCACTCAAATGTTCAGAAAGCTGGCTATTTCTTGTCAAATGTTGATAGCTTTTTAGGTCACATAAAGAATCAGCCTATCAAGTTATTTTATCCAAATGGCTACACTCTTCAGAATTTACTAACCAGTTGTCTTTGCTTTTAAGCTGAACTGATGCGATATCAGATAGCAGGAAATCTCCTTGGGTTGCCAGCAATAAGCATTCCGGTTTGTTCAAACATTTCTGGGGCTGTCTTTTTGGTAAAATAAGATACATTAACAATTCAGGTTTCTGGGAATGTTGTGAGATTTTATATCCCACATAAGTTGAGGATCTTATTTCATTGTAATACTTTCGATCTATCGATCTCACACAATGTTCCAAGCCACCTGCATTGTTTAACATAAAGAATCTAATTTTTTGTTTTCATTTCCTTTATTTTGTTTGCTTAATAGGTTGGATATGATACATTTGGAATGCCCATTGGCATTCAATTTATTGGCCGCCCTTGGTCAGAAGCAACACTACTGCGTCTGGCTTGTGCCGTAGAGGTATTATACATAAAATTTTCATCATTATTCACCTTTGATACTCATGATGTAAGCTATGGAATTTTTAATACTTAAAAGGAAAATTTCCAGGTTAACAAATTGCTGTCAATAAACATAAGCCTTTATTACAAGATGTTTCGGGTTGCAAGGTCTTATTGTTGAAATAACATACACAGCCTTGAAATGTATTCTGTTTATGTTTGATATTTTACTAAATTGTTGTTTGAAGATCATAAAATGTAGTTAAAAATAATAAGCTATTTGATAGTTATACATTTTATTATTATAATTGAATCAATGTATTAAGGGTGTAGAGTGAAAATTTTACTAATTATTTTTGTTTCGATTGTTTGTTGTAGGCACTATGCTACGATGAATACAAACAACCAAAAGTTTACTACAACTTAATTAAACAAGGGCTGCACAGCAGCTAGTCTTTGCCTTTATATTGCAAATTGTGTTAGTGACCATATAACATGTAATAGCAAGATGTGGTACGATCATAATAGCTCACATATAAACGAATGCGAAAGGTGGAAGCATAAATAAAGTACACATTGTTTTGTAGAATAGTTCAACAGTTTCATGTGATACAATGATTATAGGATGTGCACATAATTGAGGTCTGGAATGTTTTCTAGCATCGTCTGAGCTTGCTCCCAATACGGGCACTGTAGTGTAGAGTTGGGGATTTTCATTACAAAATAGTTAACTGGTGAAGTTTTGTTGGATGTAATTGTGAATGCGCTACAAGACACGTATACAATCTAAAGCACCGGTATCTATAGTCAGCCTTGTATTTGCAATGCGTTGTATCCCACGATGATGCATCCCAAATTGATCTGTGCACAAAAGAGCTTAGTTTGTTATATCAAAATTATGCACATCATGTTATTATCTTGTCATAAACAAACTAAGTTCTATTCAATCTTACAAAGTCATAGTCACTCTCAAAGAAAAAAGAGAATTCTCATAGTGGGATGGAGAATGAAGATTGCACAAACTATAACCAAATGTGCAGAAAATGGCAGAGCTTGGAATATATAATTACATGCATCATTTCCTGTACAGATTTGTGGCAGCTCATGGACATTTTTATGTCCTTTGTTGCAGCTTGAGGTTAGCTTAGCAAAAATGAGTTAAGATGAAAAAAGAACCCACTTGATTGTTAGATTTTCTACCTGCAACACCTAGTTTTTCTACCAGCTACTGCAAATATCACCTCAATATATAAGAGGGTTGAGTTTTCTGGAGCCTGTTTTCCTGCCCAATGCTTGAGCTTTCGACATAAATACTTGTCTGTGATTGTTAGAGATGCCCTTTAATGGTTTTTAAAATTAGAACAAGCATACCAACATACGAGTTTTACCACAGCCATACCTGCAACTATAGTGAATATCAATGGGATTTATAGTTCATTTGCTATAACTTGGTGGTCAAGTGTCTCTCTATTCCAAATGATTTTTTTTAGATGAAAACGACTTTTATGACAGCATTTACTAAATCATGGTCAACATTCAATAAAACATCAAATAATTTTAAACTTCAATATCATTTCATAAATTCTTTTCATACCTGTGTTCAACTCGCATATATATATATATATATATATTTTTAATTTCTAAAAAAAATTGTATTAGAATCAAAGGTAAATTGGTCATTTCAAAGACCAATATAAAATAATGAGCATGCGGAATGCAGATATTTGAATAAAATAAAAATAAAGCCTAGGGTGGAATAAAAGGATGGGGAAAGAGCTCATTATTGATGAATAACATAGCCTTACGTGTTGGCTAAAAAGAGCAATTTCCTCTTTCCTTCTTTAATGCGTAGGAAAAGTTAAAAACTAGTGGTTAACCCAACTAGCTTTCTCCAACTGCCACCTGGATTTGCATATTTGTGGTGGAAACAAAAAAAATACAAACTAGCAATTGCACTTGAAATGCAAAATAGGTGGAATTGATGCACATGTATGCAAGATTGGTGGAAGGGATGCAAATGCAATGTTTTTATAGAATTTCTCTATTATAGCGTAGATGATATGCAACTTTTAAGATAGTGGTGCCATTTGTTTGTGCAAGCGAAGGGTTTGATGAATTCTGCTTAGAGTGAAATGATGGAACTAGCTTTAAACATTGAAATGACGGGAAGTTCGATATATTTATGTAGCTACAAAAGACATTTGACCAAGAATAGACAATGTATTGTACCAAAGGCATGTGCACTATGGAAAATTTTAATGGCGAATTTTCGCAAATTCACAAATATTTGGAGTTTTAAAATTGACATTTAGTGATTTGTAGTAAAGAGCAGCGTTTTGCCTAAAATATCTGGATGCAAGTTATTTTTCTAGGTTGGTTTTCTTAGAGTTTAAAATAAGTTTCATACTTATAAATGTATATCACCGTTGCCCCGAAATTCAAATTGGGCACATTTGCAAATAAAAATCGATAAAAATTTATATTTTAGTTGTTCGTGTTCATTATAAAAAAGCCTAGACATGTTTGATTTTCTAGATTATAGGATTTTGTTTCAACAAAATGGATTTCATAATATTCCACAATCACATTGGTCATATAACTATGCTTGGCAAATGACGAAATGTCTAGTGATCACTGAGAATGAGGATTTGAAAAAGAAAGCAAAAAAATGCACAATTTATCTCACTGTACATTGATGAGGTCAGATCAATTCACGTCGGGTTTGCATTCATGTTTATAATTTTAAAAACCATTTAAGGCAATCTCATCTATTAGTCATCCATAAAATGGTAGAAAATTGCAATGTTGAGAACCTTTACAAGTTGGTTATTTCAAATTTAAGGGATGTCGTTGGAATGGAGGATTAAGTTATAGCTACTAAGTTGGTGTGTATTGGTATTGATGGTGCACCAGTAATGCAAGGGCACACAAATGATCTTTGTGTTCCACTACAAACCACATTTGCGCCATATATTATTATATGATTCCAATTTATTGGATGACTTATATAATGAATTTTGCATACAAAATTGTTAGCACATTTGAAAACATCGCAACAGTGGAAGAGCTTATCCGTGACTTGCATGGTTATATATCTAGCAATTTAAAATGATTTGTAGAGTTCCTTAAATTTGCAATTGAAGTGACAGATGGTAAAAAACTTCTAAAAGATGTGGATACAAGATGAATTTCCATTTATGAACTTGCATGCATAAATTTTTAAGGATATATATCATTGACAGGTTTTATATTTAACTAATATAGGGAAGTTGAGAAGGCAAAAGATTTGTTGTACCATTTAATAGATTTTGAAACATTACTTACATTATGTGGTATTCTCCCCATGTTGAATGAAATCAAATGGTTGATGAAATATGCTCAAGAGAGATCTAAATATATTGTTGACTTCATACGGTTGAAAAAATGAGTACTTCAAACTTTAGATATTTTATACTTGTTGCGAGATAGTGTTAAGGGGCTTGTATTTGACAGTTGCCAAATTTTATTAGATATGAAGGATAGTCATTGCTATTTGAAATTCAATATTACTGATAGTATGTGTGTCATCATTAATGAGGAGATAACACTGCATACTTTTCAAAAAAGAGTTGATTTGGTAGGAACATAAATTGAAGAAGTTTGTATAACACGAGTTTTATTTGACAATGTTATTTCTGGCGCGCTTTCACAAAATTATGCACAAAAATTTGAGATCATTTAAAAAGGGATGACTTGCTTGAAGCCATAAGAGTGATGAATCTTATATTTTGAAACATTGTTGTTGGTTGGGAAATTTGAATCTTTAATACAATCAACAGTTTAGGGGACAGTAGTACCTTCTCTTTATGGGAGGGGTTCCCTTATTCACAAAACCAAGGAAAAAACCTATTTATTTATGAGAGAGGCTCCAATATTTGAATGAGGATCTTGATGTATTAAATGTACCCATATTTGACGATCTCTCAATATAGAAGAAAATGAGGTAGAAGAATAAATGATTCTAAGAACAAGGGTGGTTGCACTTTCAGATGAATAGATGACAAAAGTAAAATCCTACTTATCCAAGCATGAGATTTCTAAGCACAAAATCCACTGGAAGAATACAGCTTCATATCCAAATATATAAAATCCACATTGACAAGATAAATAACAGAGTAGAGGAAATGCAAGAAAAAGGAGAGAAGGAACTTCTTCTGTATTGATTCTTAATAGTTATGTATTTTTACATCCTAAACATCAAAATCCAATGACTTCCAAAATGGAAGATGAGTTCTTAAATATTCACTTGGACAGTTACAAACCAAGTCTCTTTAGTTTCCTTTCTTTTAATTAATCATTAATACTTTAATCAAAAGTATCTTAAGTCGATCTCAATTGCAAAATACATCATTTCAATAAAGCCAACTTGAAAAATAAGAGAGATTAAAAGAAAACTTCCCCTTTACAAGTAATACTGCAAGGTTCATCACCACCCAAATAAACATGCCCAAAATTGCCCTAGACATAATTTTTGAAATAACCCTTATTAGGGGTTGCATGGAAAGAAGCTTCTAAATCTAAAACCTATGATTCAATTCTATTGTCCAAAGAAAGAATAAGAGCATCTTACATTACCTCTGATGAAGCAAGATTCACCTCTTTACCTTTGTCTGGTTGATTCTCTTTATCTTTTAACCAACAATTTTTCTTTGCATGTCCTTTCTTTTCACATTTCCGACAAGTAATTCCCTTACTTATGGATTTAGATCAGCTATCCCTTGATTTTGATTTACTATTACTCTTACTCTTGGATCTCTCCTTCTGCTTACCCCTGCATTCTACATTCAAAGCATTTCCAAATAATGTTTCCTCTGTACTCTTCCTGCGAATTTTTTCCTTTAAGATTATACTAACCACATAATCAAACTTCAAAATATTATTAGCAGATGTATTACTAACAACCATTACCAAGTTGTCCCAATTATCAGGCAAAAAACATAAGAATAAAAGTGATTTTACTTCATCATCAAATGGTATAACAACCAATTTTAACTGATTTACTATAGATATGAAATCATTTAAATGACTAGAGGCAGATTCACCTTCATGCATCTTATAACTAAATAGTTTCTTCGTCAAATAAACTTTCTTTAAAGTACTAGGTTTTTCGTATAAATTAACAAAAAATTTCATTAAGTCTATCGTAGGAGCAGCTTCTGTAATATTGGAAGCTACGGATGCTGCCAGGATCAATCTTATAGATCCCAAAGCCTTTCTGTCAAGAATCTTCCATTCTTCATCAGTCAACTTCGTAGGTCTAGACTTCTCATCCAAAGGTAAGTACAAATCTCTTTGATACAGATAATCCTCAATCTGCATCTTCTATAATTGATAATTTCGACCGTCAAATTTCTCTACCTTGTATTTACTATCTTCGACCATCGCTGTAGCTCTCACTCAATCAGAAAACCCTCTATGAGTAAATCTGTCAACACAAAACCCTCAAAAAAGATTTGATACTAGTTGTTGGGATTAGCACACCAGTTGTACATACAATATATCAGATCTAAATATACATGCAAATAAAAGTGGATATTCTACCAGAATAAATATACAAAACAAGAGACATAAATCAACACCAGATTTAACGTGGTTCATCTAGTGTGGGCTATGTCCATGTTAATGTGAGTTATCCTATGTGTCATCCTCTTATATTAGAGGGTTATCTCACATGGGTTAGGTTTAGGGTTTCATGTGTGTCATGCACCAGGGTTACTCAACACCATATATGTACCCCTTTACTATCTATTTATGAGCATGCCAAGGCACTCCGCTGTCTTTCTTCAACGTGTAAGCTTTGTTTCTGTTGAGCAAGTTCTTCCATTATTGATCAATTCTTTCTTGTAATCGCTGGAGCTATCATGATTCCGTTGGAGTGTAACTACTTTGTGGTGCCTTGTTTCTGATTCGATTCTCGCAAACTCTTTTCATGGTAGCGGAGCTGAGATTGGGTAAACGTGCACTCAATATTTTTTACTTGCGATTACTCTTTCATGGTTTCGTTCTTTTACTCTGCATGCAAGTTTTTCGATCACTATTTTCTGGAATTATTTTGCTAATCTCTCTAACAAGCTTTCTTAGAAAGTTATGTCATTTTTTGTGCCTGTTTTCTATACTTGTGCAGGTATTCCTGGAGGTTTCAGGGTATTTATAGCCACATTTAGCTATCTATAACTAAATCTGGCTTTTTAGCCAAAATAGAGATTATTTCATTTTTTAAATAAAATTTTATAATAGAAGTGAATTTTTTTAGATCTCTGTGTTTTTTGGCTCTCTATTTTCCTGGTATTTTGTAGAATACAGGTTTTTTCAGTGGCTTGGAGTTCATTTGAAAGGTTTTTCCACCTCCCCGAGCTCGTGTTCTTCTCTGGCCGTGTATTCGTTTTGCGTGGGAGGTCATTTTTGCTGTTTGCTTTGTGGAAGGAGCTCGTTTTGTTTGCTATGGCATTTTTGCTGTTTACTTTGTGGAAGGAGGTCGTTTTTGCTGTGGAAGGAGGTTGTTTTTGTTGTTTGTTGTTTGCTCGCAGGGTTCTTCCCACGGCTCTTCCCACTGCTCCTCCCACGGCTGCTCCTGCCACGACCCCTCTGCCCTGTTGCCACAACCCCTCTACCCTTGCTCCAATCCACGCGTTTTCCAAAAAAAAAAAAACAAACACAAACAAAAGAATCCACGTGGACTGTGCCTTCTTCTCACGACCGGTAAGTTTTTTTTTTTGGCAAGTTCCTTTCTTTCTTTTAAGTAAGTTTTTAAAAAAACACGTATTTTAAAAAAAATCAATGCCTTTTAAAATCAAAATGACACAAAGTTCGAGCCTTTTAAAAGTTCGATCAGTTCATCTTTCAAAAAAAGTGGTCTGTTTTTTTAAACTTTAACTTTTTAAACAAAGCTATCCTTTTTTAATTAAAAAAAGCAAACTTTTTTCATAAGCTTTTTAGTAATAGAATTTTTTTTTTTAATACGTAAGCTTTTTAATAATTGAATTTTTTTTCTTTTATTGATCAAAACTTATAGTAAGCCTTTTTTAAACAAATATTTTTTTATTAATAGATCTAAATTAAATTTAATTTAATATATCTTATTTAAATATTTAATTAGGATTTTTTTAACAAATTAGATCTTAATTTCTTCGTAATTAATTAGATTTAATTGTAATTAAATCTGTTTTTTATTATGATCCTCTCTTTCATGATCAATAAATATTAATTATTGGCATCTAAATAACCCCTTTTTATCGTCTTTTTAAAACTCCAATAGCTTTAAAAATAGTAAAATTGGGTGTTTCCAAACGGTAAAATTTAGGCGTTTTTCTCAATTTTTTTCACCAATCGTGCACTCAAGTATGCAGCATCACTATGAGCATCTGTTTTCCTTCTGAGCTCTTTTCCAGCGTTCTAAAGATTCTCTGAACTCCTTGAGTTCATTTAAACCTTGTCTTTCACCCTTACTATTGCTTGTGACTAGTGAGCGCGTCTGCCACAGTCTACAGCAAAGGGGTTTCCTTTTATGACGTGAGACGTTTTTTCTCACCACCAGGGTTGGCTTTTACCTCCTTTCTTATTTTTTGCTTGTGCTTGTTTACGGTGTCCTCTTTGTTGTGCTCCACGAAACACTGTTGTGGTCTCCTCTCTTACGTGTTATTATGCTGATTGCAAGACGAGTTACCAAGTGTTTCAAACCACACGCACGGACCCGTTTGTAATCAACGCACTAAACTATAAAGTGCCGAAAGTAGGGGGTTATTGTCCTGGGTGGTTGTGTTTCTTTTCTGCATTTCTTTCTCTCTCTCTCTCTCTCACTATGGATGCACTTTCAATTCCTTTGCTCACGCCGTTTAACTTTTCCGAATGGAGATCGAAAATAATAATGAAACTAAGGGGTAAAGGGTTACTCCTCATCACCATGGGAACTGACACTGAACTAGATGACGAACGTGAAAAATTTAAGTGGTTAAACTGTAGTGATGAAGCTTTAGGTATTCTCTGCATGTCTGTTTCTCCTGACTTGCTCTTCCACATTGAGGCATCCGAAACACCTGAATCTACGAGGAAAACGTTGGATGCGATGTTTGGACAACTAGATGACATGAGAGCGTATGAGTTGGAAAATGAACTACTAGGGTTAAATCCTAGTGACTTTTAAAACCTACAAGCTTTCTTCTCGAAAATTTTCCACGTTAGATTGTTGTTAAAAGGATGTCAAGTAGAAAAGAAAGATTTTCAACTGATCTTGTCGATTCTCTCTAAGCTAGGTCCTGAATATTCTGTCTTCGTGTCAACTTTCTACGCTACAAAAGCTGCTTTGGGAGATACTTGGACTATGCCCTCCTTTGACTTGTTTTCGTCCCAACTCATTCGAGAACAAGACAAACTCATTCAAATGGGGTCTCTCAAGTCAAGTCACATGCCATTGTAGCAAGTACTAGCAAGGGAAAGAAGACTGAAAATAAGAAAGAAATAAAGGATCAACCTAAGAAAGAAACCAAGACTAAACCTAAAAATGACACAAACACTTCAACTTCTGAGCCTAAGCACAGAAAAGTAAGTATTTGTGTTCCTATTGCAAGAAGTCTGGTCATGACGAGCAACACTATTTTTGGAAATAGATTGATCACTTATCTCATTTACTTAAGAAGAATAAAATAAGTGTTCTTGAATCCATAAAACAAATTGCTCTGAAGGCCGAGTCTTCTACTGCAAAAGGTGCTAAAAATGATAAGAAGAAAGGAAAGGCCCTTGTAGCCAGAGTTGCTCCTTCATCAACATGGATTATAGATTACGGTGCCTCACACCACATGGGTTCTTCGCATGTTGAGTTTTCTAACATCGAACCTTGTAGAATGTCCCAAATCACGATGGGTAATGACATGACAATATCAGTTTTCGGTAGTGGATCAGTAGAGATGGATGGGAAACATTTAACCAAGTGTTGAGTGTTTCTGATTTCTCTACCAATCTCCTATCGGTTTACCAAATTACTCATCTTGGTGAAGGAATGCGAGTGGAATTTGGTCCTAACTCGGTGATATTCATGAGCTTAACAATGACACTACAGTGGCTGAGGGGAAGGCAGATCACCATTCACGGTTATACACCTTCTCCCACTTTACTTCTGATTCTACGCCCACTGCCTTGCTTACTCATGCAAATGAGGTTAGTAAGCTATGACATGAGCGTTTTAGACATCTAAATTATTGCTAGCTTGAACAATTGAGCCAAAACAAAATGGTCAACAGGTTGCCTTGTGTCAAGTTTTATAAGGGTCTTTGTGAGGGTTGTACCCTTGGAAAACATCCTGAAAAGAACTTTGACAAAGGAAAAGCCTAGAGAGCCACTCATCCTTTGGATCTTGTTCACAGCGATGTTTTTGGTCCATTTTCTTCTCCTTCATTTACTAGAGCTCTTTATGTGTTAACCTTCATTGATGACTATTCGCGATATACCTGGGTATATTTTCTTAAGCTTAAATCTGAAGTCTTTGAACATTTTCAAGACTTTAAGGCTCTTGCTGAGAAACAGGCAGAACGGTCTATCAAGGTTCTTCAAACCGACAATGTAGTTGAATATGTAAACAATAGGTTCATGGATTTCTGTACTTCTAAAGGGATTTCTTTGCAGCATACAGTTGTTTATAGCCCTTCGCAGAAAGAAATAACCGTACTCTTAAGGAGATGACCACTTGTATGATTCACTCGAAGTCTCTTCCTCCGCAATATTGGGCCGAAGCAGTGAATTGTGTAAATTACATTCAGAACCATGTTCCACACAAGGCAGTAAGAGGGATGACACCCTTTGAAGCCTGGTTTGGATGCAAGCTTGATGTTGAGCACTTTCGAGTCTTCGGATCCAAGGCTATGGCTTAGATTCCCAAGAAGAAACGCAAGGCCTTGGAACCATAATCCAAACCTTGTATCTTTGTAGGGTATCCTGATGGCATGAAGGGATATCGATTAATGAATCCTACTTCTCATGAGCTGTATATTGATAGAAGTGTTAAGTTCGATGAGTCTTCTTCGACTTCTACTTCTCCATCTATTGAGGTTCTTCAACTCGCTGATTTGGATTATGACTCATTAGATGATGATACTGTTGAGCGTTGCTCCTCTTCTAGATCCTCCCGACCATCAGACCTTTGATTCTTCTGATTCTGATAGTAGTGATGACAAGGACTATGTCCCTTCTCATTCAAGTGAAGAACCTTTCGACTCTGAGCCTGATCCTCCTGGTTCCCTTTGGGCCAGGAAAACTTTGTAAAGTGCTAGAGATTTAGTTGGAGATACTTCGGATATGAGATGTACTCGCTCAGATTTTGTTGGACCCCACTCTTTCTTCACCTTTGCTTCTGATCCACAGTCTTTCCAGGAGGCTTATGGTATTCCTGAGTGGGATTCTGCCATGGATGAGGAGTATTCCTCTCTCATGAAGAACGATACTTGGGATCTCACCACTCTTCCGAAAGGAAGTAAAATTGTTCAGTGTAAGTGGGTGTTCCGAACAAATTATGGAGTATATGGAGACGTCCAAAAGTTTAAAGCGCAATTAGTAGCTAAGGGTTTCTCCCAGATAGCTGGGGTTTATTATACAGAAACCTTTGCTCCGGTTGCGAAGATGACTTCTATTCGAATGACCTTAGCCATTGTCGTAGTGAACAAATGGAAAGCCCATCAAATGGATGTTAAGAGTGCCTTCCTTCATGGTGACCTAGAGGAAGAGATCTATATGGAACAACCTTCGGGTTATTTCTAAGATCCCGTCCTTGTTTGTAAGTTAAAGAAATCTCTTTATGGCCTTAAACAAACCCCTCAGGCTTGGTATGCCAAGATGGACTCTTTTTTTACTTACATCAGGGATTACTAGGTGTTACTCTGATCCAAATGTTTGTATTCTACAACAAGATGACTCCATACTCATTCTTGTTCTATATGTTGATGACTTGTTGATCACAGGCAGCTCTTCCTCTATTATTGATTCTGTGAAGATCGTCTTATCCAACAAGTTTTCCATGATTGACTTAGGTCTGCTTCATTACTTCCTTGGGATCCAGATTTCACAATCTGACTCAGGAATCTTTATTTCACAACCTAATTATACTCTTGATTTGCTAGCTCGTTTTCAGATGTCCCGATTGCAAGTCTTCTCCTACTCCTTTTCTTTCCAGGGTTAAGTTGGTTTCATATTGCTCTACTCCCTTGGTTGATGGTACTCTTTATCGACAGTTGGTGGGAAGCTTGATTTACTTGACTCACACTCGACTGGATTTATCGTATGCTATTGGGATCATGTCCAAATTCATGAAGGAGCCACATGAGCTGCATTGGAAAGCAACTAAATGGATCCTTCATTATGTTTGTGGCACTTATGCTGATGGCATTCACTATCATGGAGGGGTTGATATTGACTTGATTGGGTTCACAGATTCTGATTGGGCCGATGACTTAGATCATCGGAAATCTATTTCTGGATACAATTTCTCTCTTGGTTCGGGTCCTATTAGTTGGTCTAGCAAGAAGCAAAATGTAATTACAATATCATCTACAGAGGTAGAATACAAAGGAGCAGTTAACATTACCACAAAAGCTATTTGGCTACAGGGTATTCTGACAGAGTTTGGCATCCACTTTTGGTGGCCCACCATTATCTACTATGATAACATGAGCACTATCTCCATTTGCAGAAATCCAGTTTAGCATCAATAGATGAAGTACATTGAGATCCATATGCACTTCATACGGGAGCTTATTCATGATGGTATCATCGACATTCAGTACATTCAGACAGATGATCAAATTGAAGATTTATTCACCAAGCCCTTCACTGAGATAAAGTTTCTTCACTTATGGTCTCTTCTTGGGGTGAGGTATTCTGTAGATGCTCATCTTCTTTGGGCTATGTAGTCCTTTTCTTTTTCTTCTTCTAGGAAGATTGTGTTTGTATATGGGCACCTTATCAGGCCTTTAGTTGTGGGGCCCCATTGACACATCATTCTTAGTTGTTTAGGAGTGTCTTCCTCTTCCGTCTGACTCATCATAGCTACTACCCCAACTTCGATGAAGGGGGTGTTAGTGTGAGTTATCCTATGTGTCATCCTCTCATATTGGAGGGTCATCTCACATGGGTTAGGTTTAGGGTTTCATGTGTGTCATGCATTAGGGTTACTCAGCACCCTATATGTACCCCTTTACTATTCATTTATGAGCATGCCGAGACACTCCGCTGTCTTTCCTCGATGTGAAAGCTTTGTTTCTATTGAGCAAGTTCTTCCATTACTGATCAATTATTTCTTGCAATCGCTGGAGCTATCACGATTATGTTGGAGTGTAACTACTTCGTGGTGCCTCGTTTCCGATTCGGTTCTCACAAACTCTTTTCAGTCCACCAAGAAACAAGCCAATCTATTATCCAAAGCTTTGAAAAGATATTCAATGAAGATTTACAATCTTCCACACCTCTTAGATGTTCAGTACTTTCTTTCAATCAAGTTTTTGCTTCATCACCAAGAATTCTCTTTCACCAACCTTTTTGGGGTTCTTCTTAATTCTTATTAATTCTCTTACTTCTAAACCCTAGCTTTTATGCTTGTATAATCGTTTATAGACTTAGGGCACTTAGCCATGCAATTACAATTAATAAATCTATTTTAATGCTAAAAATAGATATAATTCCTGAGAGTTAATTAAAACTTCGTCGCACAAGTAACCGACGCCGATTCTGCTTAGCCGCTATTGGTTCCTTACTTGTTTGACCGATGTTGGTCATACTTTTTTACCGATGCCAGTCTACTCTGACATATGCCAATCAGTCCTTAACCGATGCCGATTATTGTATTTTCCAGCAAGTTCTAATTGCATGCTAAAACGAAGTAATTAAGCTTCACAACTCAACAAGACCTATAAACTATCTCAAAGATGTTAGAACAGTCTCAAAGAGATGTTTTGCATGTTCCAACACACAACAAAGCATGTAACCATCATCAAGGAAATGACAATGATCTAAATCAATAGAATCTCCACAAAAATAAGAAATGTTTCCAAATCACATTGCTCCATACATGACACTCAAGAAAACAGTCCATCGTAGGGTCAAACAACTAAGGAAACGAACCCATCTCCAAAAACTTTGAGCCAACCCAAGAAGGGTATTCAAGCTACGAAAAATGAGCCCACAAAAGTGAGGGAGACAAATTATTACCAGTCTCTATATATTTTTGGAACATGTTCACCCGAGAAGGTTATAAAACTACAGACTGAAACTTCAGAAGACAGTAACAGAAAGATCTATAGTTTTCTTAACAATATGTACTTATAGTGCTCAAAACCAACCTTCGAGAATACCTAAAATGGGTCGAAACCAGTCCTAAAAAAATAAAATAAATCAGAAGATCGCAGATCAATTACCAACTTAATCCAAAAAAGGATTATGAACTGAAATTAAAATATTAATAATCATTCATGAACGAGTCGACCAAAAATAAATAAATGGTACAAAAACCAAAACTTTGGATCAACATCTGAAACAAAAGTTCCAATACAGTCATCGTTCCTTTCAATGAACAAATTCGCCCCATATCCTATTCAAAACCCAGTTTACTAATAAAGCCACACATTCGTTTACTAACTTTATTCAAACACGGATTCAGTAAAACACCATTATTTAACATAGCTATTGTTACCCAAAGAAATAATGTCTAAAAGAACTCACAGAAGCAAGAAGGAGCAACTAATCACATAAGAAAACATTCTCAGAGGCATTTTTCGTAAAGAGCAGAGTTTTTTTTATGAAAATGTTTAAATAAAAGCAAGAAATTTTAAAGAGATAGGGCCTATCATGCTTGCTAGTGCTCCTTCCTTCTCTTCCTTTATTCAATCCTTCAAACCGAGCATCCACCAAAAAGATTTTCCAACAAAAATGCCAAATCCATCCCTCTGAAACTCTTCCCAATTTCTTTTTATAGCTTCCTTGATCAGATTTTGTCATTATTTCTGTTGTACTAGGGTGAAATCATACATGCAACCGATTTGAACTGGAGGTTTGAAGAAATGGAAAAAAAACATACAACTGATTCGAACTAGAGGTTTGAAAAATGGAAAAAAACATGCAGAGCTGAAAGGCTTGAAAATTCTAAAGGAAACAATAAAAACAAAACCATTTTTTTTCCTCCAACCTACTTACTATTCCCCAGGCGGTTTTCACTCTGGTCAAGGATCATAAATGCAACAGGACTGACAGAGTCCCCTCTAAAAACTCCCGCCTAGCCTTATCCTTTGTTAGTCATAACTAATAGTACAAAAACTTCATTCGCCAAAAATAACAGTGTTGCCAGCTAGGAAAATTTATACCTTCCCCGAACCTTGGCGAAGTTTGACGGTACTTCATTTTAAATGCACATTTAAAACTGTTGATGCCTTTGGAATGGTGCCATCAACATTTAACCCAATTGCTAACAAAGATAACCCCAATGCCATAGGTTAGGTTGATGTCCAATAGGTTAGGTCCCCTTAATAATAACTTCGAAACCATAGTTTAGGATCTTAGGCATAGTTCCAAATAGCGTAGTATTAATTAATGTCCACACTTAGGATAGTTTCCTCATTATCCTAATTAAGAATTAATCAACAAAAAAATATAATCACCTTAGCATAGGTTTAGGATAGGATAAGTTTATAACAATACTTAGATTAATTAGGTCCAATTAATTAATCAAAGAATGTTACCTTCCACAGTTCATCCAAATGGCAAACCAGATCACCATGAAGGGTGAAATCCAACAGATGCTACAAGATGCCCCTGTGACACTAGTGCAAGCCTGGGTGCAAAAATCATATACTCTGACTGACTCAGTCAAGATGTTCAACACATCAAAAAATCTCAAACATACCTTGGATCACTGTAATTGATCCAAGGTGATTAATCATGTACTTTGCAATCATCAGACTGAAAAACAAGTTCAATATTGCAAACTAGGAAATGAACAATTTAAACCGAATTTATATCATTCATCCACATGCAAAATACATTAAAAGTTTAACATAAAAAGTATATGAATACTTCATTAATAAATTCAGAATTGTCATGGTATAACGTTACTCAATTTTAGGAGATAAAACATATCACCTACAACAACATGATTTATCAGTTTTAAAGAGTACACCATCTTCAAAACGAAAATCACCTATCAATGTTGTTACTTCATAACAGAAGTGATCAAAGATAACAGCCATGGCAGAGGTACTACATACATCCCCTCTAAAAATCATCATCGTTCCCGATGATTAACGTAATCTATATTCATAAACATGAAAAATAATTATAATTATAATTCTTCAATCCACAATTTTTTCAACAGAAATCAGATTTACAGAAATTTTAAGTTTTTCATAACTTATTCGAACATCATAATTTCTATCCCAAAACTTAAAAATTATAGTACTTGCCCAAACCTGATAGAAATTAAAGATAGTTTTTCAAACAAAGTCTTTAATTATCTCAAAAATTAGAAATTAATTAGGTTCAAACAAATGAGGAAAAACATTTTTCATATCCTCTAGGTTTTCCCATGTTGCACTTTCTCCATTAAAATGGTCCCACTGGACCTTGCATTGACTAATTTCATGAATTTCATAAGTGCAACTGACGAGTGTCCAACACTCTTATGGGTTCAACCATGATTATTCCTCGGTTTTGGACCTACAAGGAATCTCAATTTAATACATGTGATAAATATGAAATGTATTTCTTAAGAAAAAAAATATGGAAAACATCATGCATTCATGACAAAGTGGGAGGTAATGCTAAGTGATAAGCTACATGGATAATCACTTCAACAATCTCGAAAGGTACCACAAAATGAGGTGATAATTTGGTTGCCTTGCTAAAGGTAATAGAGCTCTTTTTAGGCTTAACACGTAAAAATAATTTTTCACCAAGTTCACATTTCTTATCGATCCTTTTCAAATCTACATAACTTTTCTGTCTATCAGCAACTTCTTTTAATCGTTCATGAATTATTTTTACTTGTTGTTCCATTTCGGTAAGCATTTCAAGTCCAATTACCTCTCTATCTTCAATGTTATCCCAACTAACTAGAGTTATGCATTTCCTTCCATACAATGCTTTGAAAGGTGCCATTTTTAAAGAGGAATAATAAGTATTATTCTAAGAAAATTCAACCAAAGGAAGGTATTCTTCCCATTTACACTGTTGATCCATATAGTACATTCTTAACATGTCCTCCAAAACCCAATTCACTCTCTCAGTTTGACCATCTATTTTCGGATGGTATGCAAAACTAAAATTTAGTTTTGTTCCTAAGGATGCATTCAACATTTTCCAGAAATGAGATGTTATTCTAGGGTTTCTATCAGATATAATCAATTTAGGTACTCCATGTAATCTGAAAATTTTATTCACAAATATTTTTGCTAAAACAGGAGATTCATCCTTAAGATTACCAACAATAAAATGGGCTAATTTTGTTAATTTTTCAACCACAAGTAAAATAACATCATGTTTAGTTTTAGACATAGGCAGCCCCTGAACAAAATCCATACTTATTACTTTCCACTTATATTCCTGTATGTTATGAGGATATAGCAATCCCGTTGGGTGCATATGCTCAACCCTTAATGCACTGACATTCCAGGAAATGTGAAACAAAATCAGTTATGTCTCTCTTCATCTCTTTCCAAAAATATTGTTGTTTTACATCAACAAGCATTTTTGTAACACCCGGGATGTCCCGAGTAAGGTGAATTGTGAAATTCCATCATCAACTTTTTCCTTAACTCATTTCCTGAAGGTACATACACTCATTTTTTATATCTTAAAATTCCTTCATATCAAAGTTAAAACCTTTGTATTTTGCATCATTAGGATCTACAACAAGTGCTCTTTTTATGTGCCGAAAATACAAATCATAATCCATAGTACTTTTTACTTCATCCTTGAATTGAGTTTTCAAAGTTACAAGTGCATAAATATGTTTCCTACGACTTAGTGCATCTGTCACTCTGTTTTCTTTATCTTTAATGTAACTTATGTCAAAATCATATTGTGACAAAATTTTTAACCATCTTCGATGTCTTGCATTAAGATTTGGTTGAGTGAAAATATACTTCAGCACAAGGTGGTCAGGTTTTAACTAAAAAGGTTTGCCTAAGAGATAATGTCTCCGTACTTGAAGTGCATGAACTATGATCATCTTGCAACAATATATCTCCTAGTCCCTCACCAGAAGCATCTGTAACTACCGTAAAGCTTCCATTTGGATCTGGTACAACCAAAATAGGTGTAGAAGTTAGTTGTACTTTTAGAGTTTTAAATGTTGATTCACATTTATCACTCCACACAAATTTTTTGTATTTCTTTTGTAACGAAGTAATCGGGGCAGTGAATTTTGAAAAGTCGTTAACAAAATTTCTGTAATAACCAACAAGCCCCCAAGAAGCTTTTGACTTCATGTACATTTTTAGGTGCACGGTCATTCAATAATGGCATCAATCTTTGATGGATCAACTCTTATTGTAATGCCCATTTAAACGACCACTTGAGACCCAATAAACAACCTAGGGTTAGCTAGAAAAATTAGGGGATAATTTTTTTTTTTGAAGTGTTTACAACCAGGTTGCAAGACATCGGTTTTCACTAACATGTTCCGGAACAAGACTAATGTACTACAACATATGTTTTCCTTCATTAACTAATATCAAGTTCACAAGGTTCAAACTTTAGGGATATATGTTTTAGTTAGGTTCAGGGAGTAAATTACTCACATACTCACTCTCTAACAGGCTCAGGGTTTCAACAAGATTTTTCTCATACTTAACACTTCCAAAATTTTCCTAAATCATTCCCATTGGATAGGAAATTTTCTCACCTTTCCTGTGATATAAATAAGTCCTCCTAACTCCTTATATTTCTCAAGATATGGTCAGACGGAGTTTTTAGATCAAATTTTCCCCTAGGGGGACATGTGTCATGCAAGGGTGAAATCCCCTTTGGTGGGTTGGCAGGTCCTGGGGCAGCCCAAGGAAATTTTCCATTGTGTGGGCACAAAAACCAAGTTTTCTCCCGCGCCTCTGCAGGTCCCTGGTGGACACGTGTTGGGTCTAGGTTCAAAGCGGAAGAAGGTGAGGGGTTGGTGGAGTGGGGGGGAACTCGGCACATTTTCCCCCTTTGGGCACAAAAGCACAAAATGTATTCGTGCACCTGCGAGCCCGGCGAGGGAGACACGTGTTGCTCTGGGATTAGCGCGGGTAAAACAAATGGGCGGGAGCGGTGGAAGATTTGAGATTTTGGGGTTAAAATCCCAAAGAAGAAATTTCACGCGTGCCTCTGTCAAAGGCAGAATGGGTGCCACGTGTCGTGTGTTGATTGGCTCAGGAGATGGGGCGGTGGAAAAACCTAAGGCCTGACGCCAAGAAGGGTTAAAAGTAAAAAAAGCTCACACCGGGCCCGCGCGTCTGTGAAGAGAATAATTCCAAGGCAAGGTGCGGGAGCAGGGCCACGGAGGCATCATGGAATATTTTTCAAAGGGAAAAAAAATATGCTAAGTCCAATTACCTCCCGTGCTTCCGCCTAGCCACATGTCAGCACGTGATTGGCTACGGGTTGGCAGAGATACGGGGTAAAATGAGAAAATTTTCCCAAGGTATTTTTTTTAAGAGGATAAGTTTAATTTGGGCCGCCCCTCCGAGGTGCCATGTGGTAGGCCCCAATTGGTTATAGGATGGTGGGGGCCACAAAAATTTTAAGGGAAAATTTTCCAAAGTCAAAAGTTAAAATTTTCTAACCGTTAGATTCATTTGTTTATTTTTTTGAATGCCAATTTGAGGTAAAACTTCAAATTGCTATAACTTTTAATACGAAGCTTAGATTTGGGTAAACTTGGACTTTTTAGAAAGATCTCGATGCCCTATTTACACAAGAGTCATAAATTTTGGAATTTGATGAAGTTTAAGTGGTCTATTTTGAGATACCAATGTGCAAGGATTTTAATTAGTGAATTGGCAGTTAAATTAGATCTCCTCCTTCACTCAACATGTTAGACAGACATGTAGAATTATTCTAGGGAGGGTTTAGAGTGTTTTAAAAGAGTTGATTTGTCCAATTGATTGAATTTTGCATTTTTCCAACTAATGACAAAAAAATGACTGTTAGAGGGATTGTATTTGATTAGCAAGGGTCGAGTTGTTTTCTTGAATTTTCTGTCCATTGGGGTTCATTAATGTCTTAGCATGCTAACTTATAACATTTTAAAGTTAATTATTAAATGCAGGTCTGAACTATACATTTTTATGAAAAATAATTACCAGTGTAAATTTTATAATAGTGATCTTTTTCTTCTAAATTTGTATATCAATTTTATCATTCAAAAGTGTGTATAGTTTCTAAACTGGTCTAATACATTTTTTGAATTCAATTAACCATTCATTTCTAAGTTAAATTACAATTCTAATTTCATTTCTAATTTATATTTCAAGGGAGAACAATTACAATATAGTTTCCACTTACGTGTTTCTTCTTCTTGCATTTAAACAGAGGTTACAGTCACAATAGAATTTCAATTCCAATGCACACTACAATTTTGAGAACTAATGCAATCCTTTATTCCTTTCTAATAGAACTTTACAATATTTCTCTTTTCTATTTGATTTCCAAATGTAAAATACAATGCATGTAACGACCTTTTACATTTATTTCAAAATAGAGAGTAAATTATAACTCCTTTACATTTCACATTCTAATTTTAAAACTTACATTACCAACACAATGTATTATCATTGCAATTATGCTATACAATTCATCCACTTCAAAGTGGGAAGGGTTACAATGAACTTTCTCACAAGAAGGGACTGTCAAACTACACATTTCTTGACTTCAAAATAGCAACATGCTCCATTCCTTCATCTTTTCATCTTGATCACAACAAGGAAGGGGGAAAGGCAACGCTCTCCACCCAGCAAAGACATCCATTGAGAAGGGAGAAGTCATCCTTCCTCATTGGCCCCCTAGCCCCAACCATATTGAAATAAGAGATGTAATACAACACATAGAAAAAATGGCTTCCACAACAAATATGGAGCATTTTCACATTTAAATAACATAGTTCAAGAAGAATGTAGTTCTCAACTACATTAACACATACACAAAAAAATGAGTCTTCATCATGCAAGCCAGTAAGAGCAAGGAACTATGGGGAAACTACTTATGCCTCCCAATTTAGAATTTGGGCATCCACATGTAATCAAACTGCCAGTATATCATATCATATCCTATAAACCTTATGCCTCCTAACCTCTCCTTATGCCCCCCCAAAGTTTCTCCCTTATTCGCCCCAAGAGTAAGAAATGTAAACTATTTCCTTTCCAAGATGGATCCCAATCCCAAAACTCCCTCCACAATAAAACTGATTCCATTGGAATTCGCTTATGCCCCCCATATGAAATCCCCATAGCCTTCTCCTATACCATGTCCTAAGCAGTCTACCCAACCAGCCAGCACACACATAACAACAATCACCATTTCCATTCAAGCATGCAAGAGAAAGAAACATTTTAAAAGAGCTCAAGTTCCTACCTCTCCATAATGGAGTTTATTCCAAGATCAAAAAACTTTCCAAAAGCTAAAATGTAGTCCAAAATCAACAACACACAACATACAATGGTCTCTAATCTTTTTTCACCAGCAAAACTCCAAAATCAACAAGAAATTCACCCCCAAGGAAGGTATGCAAAGTGTCAACAAGCTCAAACAAGCAAGGGGTTCAAATTTTAAAGGAGAGGGAAGAGAAGAGGATGATGTGGATCCATGTGGGATGCCACATCATTCTTCCTCAACCCCAAGAACAAAGTCAACATCATTCACCAAAACATAATAAATAAAATGACAATTTAACTTACACACTCCAAAATAACCCATACCCCAAAAGGACTGAATTTAAAACATGTAAGAGAAATGTAATTAAAACTTACAATTAGTCATTTCAAAATGTATTAAAAATGTCTAAATTTAACCTCCAAACCATAGGTATGGTAGGTGAATAATTTTAAGAGGTGGGACAAGTTTAACTTATCCCACAAGCCTCCAAATAAAGCCTCCAAGGACAAATTCGAATTTCCCAAAAGGATGACGTGTATCACACTCCAAAAATCTATCTTACATATCTCTTACACCTTCTTACACATTTCTTACAACATTTCATACACTCTTCAACATTACATTTAAGATCAACAACTTCATTAATTATATTATTATGACATATTGATTTATCTATTTTAACACATGATTATTCACAACATTAATACAACATATATAACAACTAAAGAAAGGGGTAACACGTCACAAAATAAACACATGCAAACATTAATAAAAAAACCACATTAATCAAAACATAAAAACCCATGGTCACATTCAAAGGTGTTTCCCCCCCATGGGAATCCTTAACATAAAACAACACACACACACAAAATAGTTGCCATGGTGACCTTGTTGAATTCAGCCAGAATTTCAATATGGTTAGGCTCCAGTCCCTCGACATTGTTGTGATATTTTAACCTGCAAAATGCAAATACCTCCTTCGGCATTGTGGCCATATCAGAACATACAAAATGATATAAACATACATCTCAAGATCAATCTAAACACATGAATCACAACAACATCAAGAATTGAACATTATCATTTTCAGTTTAAATTAATCAACTATATCAGTCATCATAATAATCTTCCATTTACTAGGTCTACTCAAAATATCCAATGTCACATGTATAAATCAACATCTATCACATATGTCCATGTCAAACAGTATATCATCATCCATATATAAAAATGTCTCTAGTAACCGTCATGCATAATAACTGAATCTAGATCAATAATAATTCATGATCTAACATCTAACCATCATCACGAAAACAAATCATAATAGTGTCCATAATAATGATCAACAGTATCAATATCATTATCTAAAAGTGTCAAAGGGAAGTGGGCACTACATCCCCCTCCCCTTAGACTCGACTTCCTTCGTGGAAGTCACTAGAACAAATGTGGAAACTACACTCGTAATACTGTGGCTATCCTCCCAAGTGGCTGCAGTTTCATCGTATTTGTCCCACTACACCCAGTTACCTGATCAATCTCTCTACCTCAAAGGCATAGGGTCCTATGCAATCTATGATATAGACAGAGCTCCACCATCACTTGCCCCTGATCCTGCACCTACAATGATGTCCAATCCAGTACATGAGAGGGATCTGCAATATATCTCCTAAGAACTGAAACATGAAACACATTGTGTATGTGTGACAAGCTGGGTGGCAATTCTAGATGGTAGGCCAAAAGGCCGATACGCTCCAAGATTTCAAAAGGACCAAAAAATCTAGGAGTTAACTTAGAACCTTTTCCATAACAGATAGGGCTCTTGTGTGGCCTGACACGAAGGAACACCTTCATGCCCACATCAAAACTATGATCAACCTATGCTGATCCACATACTTATTTTTCCTGTCATGTGCCTCCTACAATATCTACCTGATCAACACTACTTGCTGCTCCATGTCCTGCAAAATATCTGGTCCAAGAGATACTCTGTCCTCTAACCTGTCCCAGCTAAGAGGTTTCCTGCACTCTCTACCATATAGAGCCTAAAAAGGATCCATGCCTATGGAACTCTGAAAACTGTTATTATAGGCAAACTCCACTAAATATAGGTACTCCTCCCACTTAGACTGCAGATCCATCACATACATCCTGAGCATATCCTCTAAAATTTGATTCACCTGCTCAATCTTTCCATCTGTCTCAGGGTGATATGCTATGCTAAAGTTGATCCTCGTCTCGAGGACATACTGCATGGTAGTCTAGAAATGAGAAGTGTACAAAGGATCACAGTCACAAATGATCTTCCACGGAATCCCGTGTAACTTGACAATCTCATCCAAATATACTTGTGCCACTGCTCTAGCAGTATAAGTGGTCTTCACCAGAATAAAGTGAGCCACTTTTGTCAATTTATCAACCATGACCATGATGGCATCATGGTGATATCTCGACATAGGTAGCCCAACAATGAAATCCATGGAAATGGTGTCTCACTTCCATTCTGGTATGGCATGAGGATAAAGAAGGCCTGCTGGATGCTGATGCTTGGCCTTAACTCTCTGGCACTCCAAAAATCGTGACACAAACTAGGCCACGTCCTTACGAAGTCCTCTCCAATGGTACAAATGTCGCAAAGTAGTGTGCATCTTCTTCACCCCAGGATGGGCTGAATAGGGTGCACGATGTGCCTCAATCAAGATGTTATGCCTCAAGCCTTCATCTCTGGGAACATATATCTGGCCTCTGTGCCTAAGAAGACCATCTACCTCTAGAGAAAAACCATCAAACTTCCCCTTAAGGGGTCTCTATGACTCGATCTCTACTCATACTGCAATGTAGAAGCTTTCAAGAGGAAGCTGCTGAAGAATCCTGCTCCTCAAATCTATGCTCACTGAGGTGGCCATAGCCACATGTATCCACCTACTGAGAGTGTATGCTACCACATTCTCCTTCCCTTTCACATACTCTATCTCCATGTCATACTCACAAAGCAACTCCATCCAACGCCGCTGACGAGCATTGAGATTGGGCTGCGTGAAGAGGTGGCGAAGACTCAAATGAGCTGTCCTGGGTGTGAACCTCCGTCCAAGAAGAAAATGTCTCCATCTAACTAAAGCATATATAATTGTTGTAAGCTCAAGATCATGGGTAGGATAATTAAGCTCGTGATCCTTGAGTTTGTGGGACTCAAAAGCTACAACCCTACCATCCTGCATCAACACACCTCCAACCCATGCTAACGAAGCATCTGTGTAAACAAAGAACTCACCCTGTGGATCTGGCACTACAAGAATGGGTGTTGTAGTGAGGCACTCCTTCAGTGTCCTAAAGGCCTACTCGCATTTGTCCAACCAAACAAACTTCTTCCCTTTCCTCTGAAGGGAAGTGATAGGGTGCGCAATCCGAGAGAAGTCCTGAAAAAATCTCCGGTAGTATCCTACTAATCCCATGAAGCTGTGCACCTCGGTCACTATAGTGGGTGTTGGCCAATCCATAATGGCTCTAATCTTGGAAGGATCGACTGTGATACCTTCCCCAAAAATGATATGGCCTAAATACTACACCTCTGTTTGAAAGAAATCACACTTCTCCAAGTTCCCGTAAAGTTGTTGCTCATGAAAACACTGAAGAACATAGTGAAGGTTCTTGTCGTGCTCCTCACCTGTACATGAGTATATCAAAATGTCATCAAGGAAGATGAGCACGAAGCGGTCCAAGAAGATCCTAAATACCCCATTCATCAAACTCATAAACACTGCAGGGGCATTCATCAAACCAAAAGGCACCACTGTGAACTCGTAGTGCCCATGTCTTGTGCGGAAGGTTGTCTTATGAATGTTCACCTCCAAAATCCTTAGCTGATGGTACCTTGACTTGAGATCAATCTTAGAGAAAACTTTGGCTCCCTTCATTTGATCAAACAAGTCATCAATGCGAAGAAGAGGATAGCAATTCTTGATCGTTACCTTGTTCAACTGACGGTAATCAATACACAACAGCAAGGATCCATTCTTCTTCTTCACAAAGATCACCAGTGCACCCCAAGGGGATACACTAGGACGGATAAGGCCCTTCTCCAAAAGGCCCTCAAGCTACAACTTGAGCTCACAAAGCTCTGGGGTGGTCATCTAATAAGGTGCTCATGAGATAGACTCTGCTCCAAGAACTAGATCTATAAGAAAATCAATCTCACGTGGGGGTGGTAACCCCGGTAGCTCCCCTGCAAAGACATTAGAAAACTCTCTCAAGATGGGATGATCATCTAGCGATGGTCCACTAGATCCATCCTCTGATCTGTCACTGACGGTAACAACATACATCTGACAACCCCGTCGCACACACCACTTAAGCTACATAGTTGAGATGGTGCGAATTGAAACGGGTCTCCTGACCCCTGAGATCATGGACTCAACTCCCAAATCATATGCATAAGATATAGTCTTGTGGTAACAATCCATC
This sequence comes from Taxus chinensis, assembly GCA_019776745.2. Lineage (NCBI taxonomy): Eukaryota > Viridiplantae > Streptophyta > Pinopsida > Cupressales > Taxaceae > Taxus > Taxus chinensis. The sequence goes on from CM034156.1 coordinate 646,966,440, forward strand.
CTGGCCCTGTGTGCAGATAACCAATCCATACCCAAAATGACTCCATACGAGCCCAAACAAAGAATACAGAGATCTGAGGTAGTGGTGAAAGGTCCCAAATCCAATACACACTCCTTAACTAAGGATTCCATAGAGATCTTGGCTCCAGAAGCCATCTTTACATCCCAACTAAGACCAGGCCTAACTGCCACCAGCCTGCATCGCTCTACTAAAGATGGTGCAATGAAAGAATTTGAAGAACTTGAATCAAACAATATAGAGGTAGGAATACCACCAATGCTAGTTGTGGTCTCAATGACTATGCTCTGGTGCTCTGCCTAGTGGTTCTCAACCGCTGTATAAATCCTGTGGCTGTGTCCCATGTCACCAACAATTGACTCTGAAATATGTTCCTTACCCTTGATAGGGTTCTGAGGGCAATCTCTCCAAAAATGTCCTGCAACTCCACATCCAAAGCAACCACCTGAACCTCTCCAATGAGTAGCACCTCCAGTAGGTTCCCTGGAAGATTGTGGTGTGGATCCTTATGATCCAACCATGGTCTGTTGTGGCCTTTGCTAGCAAGCTCCTGCTGACTGAGCTCTAGGTCCACCCTGTGTCCTGATGGGACCCCTAGGAGGAGGCCCCATACTCTAACCTCTCTGTACATCAGTTCTCTGTGGAGGTCTATGAGGTGGGTGGTACTGCTGCTGCTATAGCCTAAAGGATGGTTGTGATGTACCCTGGCCACAACGAGGAAGAGGTATTGACCCCCTCAATCTACCGTCCTGCATCTGCTGAATGCGGGGTCCAGACTCGGTCTCTAGCCTGATGGGTCTTACCTTGAGTCTCCTCTATAATATAGGCCTTCTCGATGACATCTACTAATGTTTGAGGATAGTGAATCTACACTACTCCTCTGATATCCAAATTCAAGCCCCAGATGAACCTGTGAATCTGCACTTACTCATCCTGTATATACTCTACATACTGGAATAGATCTAGAAATCTACTCTCATACTCTACTACTGAAAGAGAAGCCTGTCGGAGGTCATGGAACTCGTCAATCCTCTACTATATGAACCTCCGTGATAGATACCTACTCCTAAATCTCTCCTCAAATAGATCCCAGTTCACTAACTCTGAATCTACATGGAGCTTCTACTCCTCTGTCCTCCACGATACTCCTGTTCCATCCCTCAGTAGATGGATCACAACACGAGCTTTCATGTTGCTAGAATAATGAAAAATCTTGAAGCAACCGTTTAAGCTCACTAATCAGGCCTCTACCTGGAATCCACCTGTATCACCCGAGTAATGTGAGGGCCAAAGCTTTGAGATCTCCCTGATGTGATCTGCTGATGTGGTATGTCGGCCTCTAGGTCTCTCTACATGCGCATCCCTAAGCCTAGGGCTCTGAGACCTCTCTCTATGCTCTGGAACTCTTTCACCCTGTCTCCTAGGTGGTGACTCTGCTTTGGCTGACTCTGCCTGGGAGTTCTCTCCTCTATGCTCCTCGCTGAGTCGAGGAGAAACCTGACCCTCGATAGAAGGAGCTCTGTCATGACTAGGTGTGTGTCCTCCTCCTAATCCTCCACATAGAGCGGCATTAACATCCTAAAGGGTCTGTATAATTTGAGGTAGAACGGCTACCACACCCTTATCCGGTGGTGGTGGTGGTGGTGGTGATTCTGAGCCTCTATGAAGGTTCCTCTCGCTACATCTGAGCCTCCTGCACAGACCAAAGTGAGAGTTAGTTCATTTTCTAAGTTTATACAACTTCCATGTTTACTGAAAACATACAAATTCTTGCTAATTTGTTTTCTATATTTAAAGTGTACTAGGTTTAAGTTTTCATGTCTCAAGTTTTCTAGTGTGCCCAATGGTCCAAGCTTTAGAACCATTGCTCTAATACCAAACTGTAATGCCCATTTAAATGACCACTTGAGACCCAAGAAACAACCTAGGGTTAGCTATAAAAATTATGGGATATATATATATATTTGAAGTGTCTACAACCAGGTTGCAAGACATCAGTTTTCACTAATAGGTTCTGGAACCAAACCAATGTACTGTAACCTATGTTTTCCTTCATTAACTAATATCAAGTTCACAAGGTTCAAAATTTAGGGATATATGTTTTAGTTAGGTTCAGGGAGTAATTTAACCCCATACTCACTCTCTAATAGACTCAGGGTTTTAACAAGATTTTTATCATACTTAACACTTCCAAAATTTCCCTAAACCATTCCCATTGGATAGGAAATTTTCTCACCTTTCCGGTGATAGAAAGAAGTCCTCCTAACTCCTTATATTTCTCAAGATATGGCCGAGCAGAGTTTTTAGGTCAAATTTTTCCCTAGGGGGACACGTGTCATGCAGGGGTGAAATCCCCTTTGGCGGGTTGGCTAGTTGCAGGGCAGCCCAAGGAAATTTTCCATTGCAAGGCACAAAAACCAAGTTTTCCTGGTGGACACATGTTGGGTCCAGGTTCAAAACAGAAGCAGGTGAGGGGTTGGCGGAGTGGGGGGGGGGGGGGAACTCGGCGCATTTTTCCCCTTTGGGCGCAAAAGTGCAAAATGAGTTCGTGCGCCCACGAGCCTAGCGAGGGAGACATGTGTTGCTCCGGGATTGGCGTGGGGAAAATGATTGGGTGGGAGCAGTGGAAGATTTGGGATTTTGGGGTTAAAATACCAAAGGATAAATTTCACGCACACCTCCATCCATGAAGGTAGAAAGGGTGCCACGTGTCACGTGTTGATTGGCACGGGAGACGGGTGGGTGGTGGAAAAACCTAAGGCCTGACGCCAAGAAGGGGTAAAAGTCAAAAAAGCACACGTGGGCCTACGCGTCCGTGAAGAGAATAATTACAAGGCAAGGCACGGGAGTGGGGCTGTGGAGGCATCATGGAATATTTTCCAAAGGGAAACAAAAGACGCTAAGTCCAATTACCTCCCGTGCTTCCGCCTAGCCACATGTCATCACGTGATTGGCTGTGGGTCAGCGGAGATGCGGGGTAAAATGGGAAAATTTTCCCAAGGTAATTTTTTTAAAAGAGGATAAGTTTAAATTTGGTTTTCCCCTCTAAGGTGCCACGTGGTAGGTCCCGATTGGTTACAGGATAACAGGGGCCACGAACGTTTTAGGGAATTTTTCCCAAAGTCAAAAGTTAAATTTTCTAACTTTTAGATTCAATTGTTTATTTTTTTAAATTGCCATAAATTTTCATACGAAGCTTAGATTTGGGAAAACTTAGACTTTTCAGAAAGCTCTCGATGCCCTATTTACATAGGAGTCATCAATTTTAGAATTTTATGAAGTTTAAGTGGTCAATTTTGAGAAACCAATCTGTAGGCTTTTAATTAGTGAATTGGCAGTTTACAACTTCTCAATTTGGTTAAATTAGATCTCTTCCTTCACTCAACATGCCAGACAGACATGTAGAATTATTCTAGGGAGGGTTTAGAGTGTTTTTGAAGAGTTGATTTGTCCAATTGATTCAATTTTGCATTTTTCTAACTAATGATAGAAAAATGACTGTTAGAGGGATTGTATTCGATTTAGCAAGGGTCGAGTTGTTTTCTTGAATTTTCTTTGTACATTGGGGTTCATTAATGTCTTAGCATGCCACAGGGGTGACAGATTTGGACATGCCATAGGGTGACATTTAACAAGTTATTTGGATCTCAAGCAGGTAGTGCAACAATGGCGCTAAAGCAAAAACTTTTTGGGCTAAAGATGGGAGAAAATGACAATATGGTTCAACATATCAGTAAGTTTCAATCCATTTTAAATCAATTAGTAGGAATAAAAGCAAAGGTAGATGGAAAAGATGCTAAAGCAATCTTACTAAATAGTTTGCCAAAAGAATATTCAAGTATTGTTTTTACTCTTAGTAAGATCAATCCCAGTTTGGAAAATTTAATTTCCTCTTTGCTTGATGAGGAAGAAAAAACCAAAAGGTTTGTACCAGAAGAAGAAAGTGTCATGGTTGCAAACAATAAATCATCATTCTATAAAGGTAAAAAAAGGTTTGTATCGTCAAAGACACGTCTTTTGTGTCATTACTGTAAACAACCAGGACATGGTTTTGTGAATTGTAAGAAAAGAGCTCAAGATCTCTTAGATGATAAGTTGGAACAAAAGGCTTTAGTTGCTGAAGAAGATTGGGATGATTATTTTAATCCTGCAAGTGACAATGAACCTATCAATTATTCAAGTGATGAAGATTATCTATTTTGATATCCTCTTATTAGAGGATGGAGGCAACGGAGGCAGGAGGACAATCAGTGTCCTCGAGTTCGTCACTACCTCAGAGGCCGTAAACTGCTTTAGTGACATCTTGGTGTCTTGTGTGATGAATGAGAACAGATGAGCATCCATGTTCCTGTGTGCAGTGCAGTGCTTGTGTGTCCCCCGTGATGATAAATTGTACCATTGATACTATTGTAGGAAGTGTTCTTGATCAGACTGATTTGATGGTTGATGTGAATTGGTTGAACGGTCCCAATTCATGTATTCATCTAATAGGTTGAACGGTCCCTGGATGATGTAGTTCCCATAGTCATATTCGATATCGAGACCATGTGCAGGCTACGGAGTGGCATGCTGCTTGGTTGAAGATGGTGTTTTCCCCATGTTTGCACTAAGGGGGGGAATGTTAGAAATATCATAGTGCTTTCATTATTATATATTGTAATATTATTAATATGAGTTATATTATAACTCATTATTAATAATATATGTTTGTTATATTGTTTCAACAATATATTTTTGTTATACCCATAATGATATTAATGGGTTGTTTTGTAGTGTGACTTCCTGGTTTGTAGGAAGTCAGTTTTCTATTTCCATGGCTATTTATTAGCCTCAGTATTATTTGTAATCTATGATGAATATAATATCAATTAATTGTTCCTGTGTCACAAGCCTGCTGTACCAATACTTATAAAATTTTTAAGTTAATTATTAAGTGCAGGTTTGAACTGTACATTTTTATGAAAAATAATTGCCAATGTAAAGTTTATAACAGTGATCTTTTTCTTCTAAATTTGTATATCAATTTTATCATTTAAAAGTGTGTATAGTTTCTAAACTAGTTAAATACATTTGCTAAATTCAATTAGCCATTCATTTCTAAGTTAAATTACAATTCTGATTTCATTTCTAATTTATATTTCAAGGGAGAACAATTATAGTATAGTTTCCACTTACGTGTTTCTTCTTCTTGCATTTAAACAGAGGTTACATTCACAATAGAATTTCAATTCCAATGCACACTACAATTTCGAGAACCAATGCAATCCTTTATTCATTTCTAATAGAACTTTACAATATTTCTCTTTTCTATTTGATTTCCAAATGTAAAATACAATGCATGTAATGGCCTTTTACATTTCTTTCAAAACAGAGAGTAAATTATAACTCCTTTACATTTCACATTCCAATTTTCAAACTTACATTACCAACACAATGTCTTCTCATTGCAATCATGCTATACAATTCATCCACTTCAAAGTGGGAAGGGTTACAATGAACTTTCTCACAAGAAGGGATTGTCAAACTGCACATTTCTCAACTTCAAAATAGCAACATGATCCATTCCTTCATCTTTTCATCTTGATCACAACAAGGGGGAAAGGCAATGCTCTCCACCCAGCAAAGACATCTAATGAGAAGGGAGAAGCCATCCTTCCTCATTGGCCCTTGAGCTGCAACCATATTGAAATAAGAGATGCAATACAACACATGACAACAATGGCTTTCACAACAAACATGCAACATTTTCACATTTAAATAACACAGTTCAAGAAGAATGTAGTTCTCAACTACATTAACACATACACACAAAACTGAGGCTTCATTAAGCAAGCCAATAAGAGAAAGGAACTATGGGGAAACTACTTATGCCTCCCAATTTGGAATTGGGCATCCACCTGTAATCAAACCGCCAGTATATCATATCATATCCCATAAACCTTATGCCTCCCAACCTCTCCTTAAATGCCCCCCCAAAGTTTCTAACTTATGCCCCGCCAAGAGTAAGAAATGCAAGCTATTTCTTTTCCAAGGTGGATCCTTATCCCAAACTCCCTCCACAATAAAAATAATGTCGTTGACATTCCCTTATGCCTCCATATGAAATCCCCATAGCCTTCTCCTACACCATGTCCTAAGCAGTCTACCCAACTAGCCAACACACACATAACAACAATCACCATTTCTATTCAAGCATGCAAGAGAAAGAAGCATTTTAAAAGAGCTCAAGTTCATACCTCTCCATAACGGAGTTTGTTCCAAGATCAACAAGCTTTCCAAAAGCAAAAATGTAGTCCAAAATCAGCAACACACAACATACAATGGTCTCTAATCTTCTTTCACCAGCAAAACTCCCAAATCAGCAAGAAATTCGCCCCCAAGGAAGGTATGCAAAGTTTCAACAAGCTCAAACAAGCAAGGGGTTCAAATTTTAAAGGAGAGGGAAGAGAAGAGGATGATGTGGATCCATGTGGGATGACACATCATTCTTCCTCAACCCCAAGAACAAAGTCAACATCATTCACCAAAACATAATAAATAAAATGACAATTTAACTTACACACTCCAAAATAACCCATAACCCAAAAGGACTAAATTTCAAACATGTAAGAGAAGTGCAATTAAAACTTACAATTAGTCATTTCAAAATGCATTAAAGGGCCTAAATTTAACCTCCAAACCATAGGTATGGTTGGTGAATAATTTTAAGAGGTGTGAGACAAGTTTAACTTATCCCACAAGCCTCCAAATAAAGCCTCCAAAGACAAATTCAAATTTCCCAAAAGGATGACGTGTATCACACTCCAAAAATCTATCTTACATTCTCTTACATATCTCTTACACCTTCTTACACATTTCTTGCAATATTTCTTACACACTCTTCAACTCTACATTTAAGATCAACAACTTCATTAATTATATTATTATGACATATTGATTTATTTATTTTAACACATGATTATTCACAACATTAATACAACATATATAAAAACTAAAGAAATGGGTAACACATCACAAAATAAACACATGCAAACATTAATAAAGAAACCACATTAATCAAAACATAAAACCCCATGGTCACGTTCAAAGGTGTTTCCTCCCCATGGGAATCCTTAACATAAAACAACACACACACACAAAACAACTACCATGGTGACCTTATTGAATTCACCTAGAATTTCAATATGGTTAGGCTCCAGTTCCCCGACATCGTTGTAATATTTTGATCTGCAAAACAAAAATACCTCCTTCAGCCTCGTGGCCATATCAGAACATCCAAAATGATATAAATATACTAACAAAACCATCTATTCATATGAATCACAACAACATCAAGAAATCAACATTATCATTTTCAGTTTAAATTAATCAACTATATTAGTATCATAAAATATTCATTTTCTAAATCTATTCATAATATTCAAAATCATATGGCTGAATAACATCCATCACGTATCCATGTCAAACAATATATCATCATCCACATATAGAAATGTATCTAATAATCATCATGTATAATAACTGAATCCAGATCAATAATAATCCATGATCTAACATCTATCCATCATACTAAAACAAAACATAATAGTGTCCATAATAATATCAACAGTATCAAGATCAATATCTAAAAATGTCAAAGGGAAGTGGGCACTACACTTATTCCATCTTTGCTTATGACATGTCCTAAATAGTGCACTTCTGTTTCATAAAAAGAACATTTGGAAAAATTACCAAATAATTTTCTGTTTCTCAATATTTCAAGTATAATTTTCAAATGCTCATGGTGTTCATCAATGTTTTTAGAATAAATAAGAATATCATCTGAGAATACAAGTATAAACTTTTCCAGGTATTCTTGAAAGATATTATTCATTAAATTCATAAAATTTACAGGTGCATTTGTCAAACCAAAATGTAAAATTGTGAATTCATAATGTCCATACCTTGTTCTAAAAGTTGTTTTATGAATATCTTCGTCCTTAATTCTTAGTTGATGGTATCCAAAACAAAGATCTATCTTGGAATATACTGATGCACCATGCATCTGATCAAATAGATCATCAATTCTAGGAAGTGGATATCTATTTTTGATTATTTCTTTGTTTAACATTCTATAATCAATACAAAGTCTAAGTGTTTCATCCTTCTTTTTCACAAAAATTACTAGTGCTCGCCAAGGTGAGACACTCGGTCTTATCAAACCCTTAGACAAGAGTTCTTGTAACTGTGCCTTAAGTTCCACTAGTTCAATTTTAGTTATCTGACAAGGTGCCTTGGAAATAGGCTCAGTTCCTAGTTTGATTTCTATTGTGAAGTCAAATTCTCGTTTAGGCGGAAGACTAGGTAGTTCTTCCAGAAACACATTGCTGAATTTTCTTTACAGAGGATACTTTTCTAAGAAATCATTATCCTTTTCTGTTGTTTCAGAAATTTTTACTATATACAAAGTGAAATCTTTGTTTATGGCCTTCTTAAGTTGCATAGCTAACAATTTCCTAACTGAAATTTCTCGTTTTACCCCTTGAATGTCTGTTGTTTTCTACAGATCGTCAAGGCATTCGATGTGTTTTTCAAAATAATCAACTTTTGCTTTATGATCAGCAAGCTAGTTAACACTAATTATGACATCATATGACCCAAAAGAAGTAACATAAAGATCTACTTCAGTGGAAAAACTTGGTAATTATAAGACTGCTCCAAAAAGACATTTACTAACAGTATGGACAACATTATTACCATAATGTACAACCCAAGATTTTTCCATTATTCCTGGTTTTCTTTTTAATTTTATAGCTAATTTACTAGAAATAAAGCATTTTGTAGCTTTAGTATCAAAAAGTATAGTAACAAGTGTACCAAATAATTTACTTGACACTTCTGTGGGCGTAACTTGCTTTTTTAGCTTGCTTATCAGCTAGTACAACATGTATCTTATGATGTTGGTTGTTTTCATCTTTCTTTAGAGGGCACTGGTTTGCATAGTGATCCTTTCCACAGTTGAAACAACCCCTACAGGTCCTCTTTTTCACTCAAACTTATTTCTGATCTTGAAATTACTATTTTTCCCTCCAAAAGGTTTCTGCCCATTATTATTGTTCTTCACAAAATTGTTTCTAATGTTTGCAGCAGGTTTACTTGTTGTTGTTTTCTTATTGTTATCAGTCACAAACTTGTTTTTGGCTCCAAATTTTTTTCATGCCACCTTCTTGGGTGCAAGTGATGAAGAAGGGCTGGAAATTTTCTTTTAATTCTCTTATTTATGAAAAGAAATTGCGTTCAATTTATGTTCTTACCTTATGAATTTTTCTACAACCCCTTCCATAGTGGTTGGGTTGTGCACATCTATCTCTCCTCCTATGATAAGATTCAATCCCATAATAAGCTTGTGTATCCTGAACTTTTTGTCAGTTTGATACTATGGAACGTACTTAAGAAGTTTGGTAAACCTCTCCCAGTACTCAGTTACAGTTAACTTTCCTTGGACTAAATTCTGAAATTGTGTCATTTTCTGATCATAATAGAGTTGTGACAACCAATGTTGCCTAAAGTAGCCCTTTAACTGATCCCATGCAATGCTGGTTTCATCAAGGTTTAGTTCAGCCTTACAACTATCCCACCAAGAGGATGCCTCATGGGAAAGCTGGTAAGCTCCCCATACTTATTTTGTTTCTTCTGAGAAGTTCCTTATTGCAAAGTACTTCTCCATTTTGCTGGGCCAATTCTCAGCCCCATCCCCCAGTGTAGTGCCATAAAAATTTGGTGGACTTATCCTCTTTATGTCATTACTAAATTCGGCTGTTAATCTTGCCTTTTTATTTTCAGGTGGATTAGGTGCATTTGCAACATTGTTATTTGCTGCAATCTCATTACCAATGCCTAGATTTCTAGCATCAATGTTGTTTCATGTAGGTGGCCTATTGTTATTATCCGCATTATCTTCCCCCTCTTCATTACACATTACTTGTTATTTATGTACAACAAGACGATCTCTTGTGTCCAACATGGCAGCAAGAATCTCATCAAGTTTTTGTGCGGTAGATGCCTCTTCACCTGGAGGTAGATTATTTGTAGTACCTCCCCTTGTTCTAATCATTTTCTGTTAAAAAGAAATTACATTTTTATCATATATGGACTCAATAGGTCCAAAAGTTGCAACCTTCAGCTCTGATACCAAAATGTAACATCCAATTTTAATGACTTAGAAACAAAGATTTTTTTTACATAATGTTCTATGTTCTAAATTCATATAATTTAGAACACACATTCTATTTCCAGTCCATCTCATAACAGAAAACCATATGCAACTGTAATGACTTGGTGAATCATCGATCTCTCATTTCATGACTCGGTATTTAACCGATCTCTCATGTTTAACTTGTTCAAGTGTATATCATGTATACTTTGGTTATTTTACCCTTCAAGGGTCACACAAGTGTTTTGTCTAAGAAGCCTATCTGAATATCTGTTACCGATATTCATCTGAAATCCTGAAACTTAGACTAAGTGACATAAGAAAAGGCAACCAACATCTTGTGATACTTTGCCCAAAGTTTTAAACATGTTTACCATCTTTAAATTTCAAGATGGCATAATCGTCGATAGGAATATGTCCTTCACAACACTTGTACTATTACCTAGATTGGTCTGTCTTGACTACTGTCAACCAAACCTGAGTCAAAGGTTCAAACTAAATAGGGGTAGCTTACATGCACTAGTGTGGAAGACTACTCATGGTTACTAAGGATACATAGACATACTCAATTGACATTCTTTGATTGGGTGTGTTTAGATACCCTAAGTCAACATGAGTTGACCATTACACTAGTCCATGTGTCTATCTCTATTTAGAGTAGAACTATGAACCGGAATTCGACTTATGTTAATTGATTTAATTGAACTAAGTGGGTTGTTGGAGCATAGCAGGTTGCATCACAGTATCTTCGTAATGATTTATGAGGGTACTCCGTTGTAGCCCCCATATTGAAACAACCTACTAGGTTCCTTCAACTAAACTAACATATTTAATAACATTAGATTATTAACCCTTCAAGTTGTTATCTTGATTAATTTATCGTTAAACAACGCACCTAAAGGCTCACTAAGAAAAATTCATCAAAAGAAGGTACTTTTACACCAATTAAAGGTGTGTAGATAAAACCTACGTTCATGCATATGAACACTTTAGTTTTAACCATTATATCCATTTATCGATATATCTGAATTTGATAATAAGTAAAACCATTAAGTTTTCTCACTATAGTTAACATTGTAAACAATCCTAATTGAAAGCTTATACATTAGACTTAGTTATATCACATTATCTAAATCCATCTATTTAATTCTTTTAAGCTTTCCCATTTCCATCTATTGTTTACAAATAAGAGCATACAACCAATCATCCTTTCTGATTTAAACTTAAATACTCAACTATATTACATACATAGTTCTGATTTAATGATAAAAGGAAGTATCCTTTTTCTTTCTTATTAAGGACTTTAATCTTAATAATGAAATAAAAAAACATAAGGTTTAGAATCCTAAAAAATTGCCACATTCATCCGTATAACTACTTTTTTTCCCTTTTTCCCGAAAGAGAATATAACATTCATAATCATCTTAGTTATATCATTTCCCAAAATGAAATGAGCCGGAAGTATATATATAGCTCTCTATAGTAGGCGGTTAGGGGAGTGCGGACTGACTATAGCCCACTCTCTATATAGAATCCCTCCTACCATTGGTGGAGTGGCAGTGGGGGCATAGATAGGGGGCTAAAGGCTGCTGGTCGAGCCCTATCCTATATATAGAGTAGGCGTCAGCCGAGTACCGCCTTTCTATAAGTTTACCTCGATCAAGCCCCAACTATATATCTATACTCGTTCCCTCCTATGCCGGGTCGGGGGTGGCCCCTCCAGATAGCCAGATAGATAGTTCAAGGGAGGATATATATATATATATATATATATATATATATATATATATATATATATAGTCCCTTATATAAGCATTAATCTATACCTTAGATTCCATTAAGCTATGCTTGTTAAATTTTAAGTACATTGATAAAATACATGCATGTTGATTAATAATTTAGGAATATTAAACAAATCTAAGTCATATAAGACTTTAGAATAAATCAGAAATCATCAACCACCTTCACGAAAATTCACATATCAAAAGAGACAATTCTCTTTACTCTCAACTTAATTAATATTCCATAAGTTCATAAGAGACATTTTTCATCATTACAAAACTAATTTTAATACATATTCAGTTTTTCCAACAAATTCATTTCGAGAGCATCTCAATACATAAAACATTTGGATGAAGAAAATGATTTTATTAATAAAATAGATGCATCTTTTTATAAGTCTTTCTCCTTTCACTTTTCACGAAATCCATCTACAAAATTGTTAACATGGGCCAGTTCACAAGAACTGAGCATGATAAGTGTTATAACTTTAAAACAATATAATTTAATCTTACTATTTCATAAAAGGAACCTTGTTATTTATGAAAAGGTTCCAAGTACATAAAAGAAGAACAATTAAATAAACTACCCAAAAAGCCACAATGTCAAAATAGACAAAAAGTCAATAAATCAATTTAAATAACAATTGACCGAATAAAAATCTTAACAATTCATCATGTTCTAATTCCATCTATGTCATAACATTAACAATCATTTCAACATGATAACAATCAACTGAAACCAATTAAGAAAATAATTAATTCAAGTCATGATCTATCTATAATGGCTTCAATTTAATTCACCAAACAAAGTTCCACAAGCACAAACAATTCCCAATTAATCACACAACAAATGAATTGATCTAATAACACAATGATTAAATAAGAGCAGAATGTTGTTCCTATAAAATCAATTTCATCTCCAAAAAATAAAAGGATTGAGATAAAATCTAAAGATTTAGCATGGACAACAGTTGTCTTAACATCCCTACCAACACAATTCCTACCTCTAACCAAGAGGATACAAATATAGAGCATAAACATTGAAATAATCTACAAGAGAATTACTAAAGCCTTCACAAGACAACAAAAACATGTGATAAAGAGTTCTAGAAGGATATTTCATTACACAAGCTAAGTTCCAAAACCTATTTGATCTTAGACATAATCATCATAGTCATGCATCATAAGAAATGATCAACAATGAGATGCTCAAATTTTTCTACATTTTAACCAAATGAGAATGAAAACCGAATGGTTTTAAAGAACCAAAAAATAAACAGACACAGTCTTACCTAGATGACCAACATCCAAGTTTAAGAAATGAAGACTTCCTTAACAGTGACCAAAATAGGCTTGACGTATTCTAACTTGTTTAAAATGAACTCGATTACGAGCCAATAACCACGCTCAAACCTATAAAATATCCCAAAGATGCTAGAACAATATCAAAGAGATGTTTCACGGGTTCCAACACATAACAAAGCATGCAACCATCATCAAAGAAATGACGATGATCCAAATCAAAAGAATCTCCACAAAAACAAGAACTGTTTCCAAATCACATTGCTTCATACATGACACTCAAGAAAACAGTCCATCATAGGGTCAAACAACTAAAGAAAATGAACCCATCTCCATAAAATTTGAGCCAACCCAAGAAGGGTATTCGAGCTATGAAAAACGAGCCCACAAAAGCGAGGGAGACAAAGTATTACTAGTTTCTATATATTTTTTGGAACATGTTCACCCGATCAGGGTATAAAACTATGGACTAAAACTTAAGAAGACAGTAACAAAAAGATCTATAGTTTTCTTAACAACATGTACTTACAATGCTCAAAACCAACCTTCGAGAATACCCAAAATGGGCAAAACCAGTCCTCTAAAAAATAAAAATCAATCAGAAGATCATAGATCAATTACCAACTTAAGCCAAAGAAGGATTATGAATTAAAACTAAAATTCCAACAATCATTCATGAACGAGTTGACCAAAAACAAATAAATGGTACAAAAACCAAAACTTCGGATCAACACCTAAAATAAAAGTTCCATTATAGTCATTGTTCCTTTTAGCGAACAAATTCGCCCCATATATCCTATTCAAAACCCAGTTTACTAATAAAGCCACACATCCATTTACCAACTTTATTCAAACATAGATTCAGTAAAACACCATTGTTTCACATAACTATTGTTACCCAAAGAAACCATGTCTAAAAGAACTCACAGAAGCAAGAAGGAGAAAATAATCACACAAGAAAACATTCTAAGATGTGTTTTTATAAAGAGCGGAGTTCTTTTTATGAAAACGTTTGAATAAAAGCAAGAGATTTTAAAGAGATAGAGCCTATCATACCTGGTAGTTCTCCTGCCTTCTCTTTCTTGCTTTAATCCTTCAAACCAAGCTTCCACATAAAGATTTACAACAAAAATTCCAAAACCATCCTCTGAAACTCTTCCCAATTTCTTCTTATATTTTCCTTGATCATATTTTGCCATTATTTTTGCCATGCAATGGTGAAATCATACATGCAACTGATTCGAACTGGAGGTTCGAAAAATGGAAAACAACATGCATAGCTCAAAGGTTAGAAAATTCCAAATGAAAAAATAAAAACAAAACCGTTTATTTTTCCTCCAACCTCCTTACTATTCCCCATGTTGTTTTCACTCTAGTCGAGGATCATAAATGCAACAGGACTAATAGAGTCCCCTCTAAAAACTCCCGCCCAACCTTATCATCTATTAGTCATAACTAACAATTCAAAAACTTCATTCGCCAAAAATAGTAGTGTTGCCAACTCAGAAACTTTCTACCTTTCCCAAACCTTGGCCAAGTTTGGCAGTACTTCATTTTAAATGCACATTTAAAACTTTTGATGCCTTTGGAATGGTGTCACCACCATTCAACCCAATTGCTAACAAAGTCAACCCTAATGCCATAGGTTAGGTCGATGTCCAATAGGTTAGGTCCCCTTAATAATAGTTTAGAAACCATAGTTTAGGATCTTAGGCATAGTTCCAAATAGCTTAGGATTAATTAGTGTCCAAACTTAGGATAGTTTCCTCATTATCCTAATTAATAATTAATCAAAAAATAAATATAATCACCTTAGCATAGGTTTAGGATAGGATACGTTTATAACAATACTTAGATGAATTAGGTCCAATTAATTAATCAAAGAAATTTACCTTCCACAATTCATAAAAATGGCGAACCAGATCACCATGAAGGGTGAAATCCAACACATGCTACAAGACTGCCCCTGTGACCCCAATGCAAGCCTAGGTGCAGAAATCATATATTTTGACCAAATCAGTCAAGATGTTCAAAACATCTAAAAATCTCAAACATGTCTTTAATCACTATAATTGATCCAAGGTGATTAATCATGGACTTTGCAATCATCAAACTAAAAAATAAGTTCAGTATTCCAAACTAGGAAATGAACAATTTAAATCGAATTTATTTCCTTCGTCCACATGCAGAATACATTAAAATTTCAGCAAAAAATATATATGAATACTTTATTAATAAATTCATAATTTTCATGGTATAACATTACTCAATTTTAGGAGATAAAACATATCACCTACAACAACATGATTTATCATTTTTAAAGAGTACACTATCTTCAAAATGAAAATCACCTATCAACGTTGCTACTTCATTGACATAAGTGATCAAAGCTAACAACCATGGCAGAGGTATTACAATAAAACCATTTCTTGGATAGATTATTCTTTGAATCATCAAAAACTTTAGTGGCAATAAGAACTTGCTCATCAGTGGTACTCATCTGCTTCAAAGCTTGTATGCATTTAGTCCACAATGGCCAAGGTGAACTTTTGGTGAACTGAACAGATGTTATCATAAGCTCTACATGCCTCCTCTATGAAGTTTGGACCAGATATTAACATATCCTCCACAATCAATTCTATTTCTTTTCCATAAGAGGCATGCTTGTGAATATCCCTGATGCTCTGTACCTCTTCATTAGTGAGTATAACAAGAGGTTGCATTGTAGTGAGAGGAGCTAGATCCAACACTTTGTCACTTGCCAACAAGGAACTGATATAGTTGGAAAAAAATTTCACTTGTTCTTCTAACTGCTCTTGTGTCTGTTTTCCTTTTTCCACTCTTTCAATTACCTTTGATACAGTCTCCTTCAAATTGTGAACTTTGCTTTTAGGGGTGGACTCACCCAATGATATCCTTGTCAACTCTAAATCATTCAAAGCCAAATATTTCTCATCTTTGTCAACTTTAGGTTTAGCAATTTTCAAACATTAATGGTCATTAGAGACACATCCCAAATTGTAAGTAGTTATAGCTTTCTTGGAAGATGGAGTAGGAGTTGTGCCTAGGAGAGCAACCGCAACATCAAACTTGGGGGAAACTATTTGGGATGAGGCCTTTCTTTTCTTGCTATCAATGAATGGATGGACCCAAGTGAAATTGGAACTGGAAGGAGGAGAAAGAGGCCCTAATGAAAGTGTGTTCATTAAACTTAAGGTATGTGCAGCTGACACTTCCACAATGGATGTTCCAATGCTAAAATTAGGAATTTCCTTGGCAGGAGTTTCTGGAGTGCTTGTTGTTTGGTCCTTTGATTTCATGTTCTCCTACTTGTTTTCCCCCTCCTCTTCCTTTTCAGTGCTACCCCCTTCTTGATTATTATCCTCTTCTTCCTGATCTTTTGTTTCCTTCTCTCCCTCTAAAAGATCAAAATTTTTTCCACCACCATGAATTCCTCTATCTTCTTGGGATAAGTGGTTTGATTGTCTTCTTATTCAATTATAACTTCTCCCTTTTCAATCTTCTTAGTCCTTCCCTTCTTGGCATACACTAGAGTGGAATATTGTAGAGGAGAAAGGGCTGACTGAATACGTACTTCAGGTGTTGAAGCAAATACTTCTCCATGGGATGCAGAGAATTCTTGAGAGGGAGACCATAATCTACCTACTTTGTACATCCTCATCTTCCTATCAAACCAGACTTTAGTTTTGACCAAAAATGGGTTAATGATCTCTTACAAATTATCCTTTTCTTTCTTGAACTGGTTAATGGTGTCAAGAGGAGTGTGCCTTATAGTCTTAGTATATTCTAGAGATAGTAAATCATCATCATCATCTAGTAGGTTATTTGGTACTTTGTAGATGCCAAAATCCTTGATTTTTTGCAAAGAGAGACGACCATATTATCTCTTTCTTGCTTGATAATCGTCTAAACAATCTGCCCAATAGTCTTCTATATCAGGAATGTGATAGAAATACATTCTGACATTGTTGGCAATGAAGCCTTTAAGATCAAAGCAAGATATTCTCTGAAAGAAATGAAAATTGAAAGAAGAAAATGTCCTTTCAACTTTTTGAGCATCCAAGGTAGTCTTATAAGTATAATTACCCAGAGTGATAGTAAATTCAACTCTAGCTATCTTTTTGTCTTTGCAGGTTCTGTGCAACTTATCAAGTTGCCTACAAATTTCCACTAGGGAAATCTTATCACTACAGAACATGGGAAGCTTATAGGGAGAATCTTCAAAACATGCCAAACTGGTATAAGATAACTTCTTGAATTGAATATAGTAGCTGCCATGAGTGTATATCAACTGTTTGGCTTCATCATAAAATATTTTAGTTGTATTACCCTCAAAAATCCTGACAGTGTACATTGTGAAGGCGTCATTGACCCTCCTAAAATGATGATTATTGTTCTTCAGGGTCAACTTTAGCTAGTACTCATATACTGGGGCAGTTTTTTTATTGTCTTCAGGAGAAAGACCTAGCCATTCTCTATATGCCCCAATAGTATACATCAAATAGGAGGTCATGTAGAAAGTATGATTCATATGTACACTAGACAAATGCTCACTTAGATTGATACAGATGATTTCTCCCCAATTCAAATAATGCTTCCACTCACATATGATATTTATGTATGGGCACATCCAAAAGTGGAACTCATTGCTTGTAGGAAGCCCCATTATCCTGGCTAGGAGAGTAATGATGTCAGAAATTTTTTCCTTGAAATCACTTTTGTACATATTTTTGGGAAACTTAGAGGCTCCTTTCTTTGGGGCCTTGAACTAAGACTTGGCTATCATGTACTTGTATTTGTTAGGTTTTTGATCAAATAATTGTTGGGCTTGTGTCATAGTGAGAACATTTGAGTCTTCAAACAATAAGATTCTAAGAGCATTATTGATACATCCCGCGTCTAGTTTGGCAATTACTTGGCCTTGGGGATCTGTGATTTATTTTGTGTCAGGGTCAAAATGAGAGCCACAATCCAAAACTACTTTTTCACACTGGGCTGAGACAAGGAATCATCCAGCGAATGCTATCCCATAATCCTTAATGAGTTGAGCCACATGCGAAGGATTTACATCATTAATTCGTTCCCAGAAATCATTGAAATCCAAATGTTGTACATCGGTGTCCCCTACATTAGCTATGGAGGTCTCAAGAGAGGAGAGATGCTCATGACCCTTGAAATGAACCTTCATTATGGAAAAATAAAGTTAAGGAATAGTGGGAGGAATGTTTGTTCTGAAAGCAGAAATAAGGTAGGGCATGGGACCAAACTAGCTAGGAATTCTCACAAGGGTTATGAAAAAATATTCCTTTAGCCACTGGGTAAATGGCAACCTTCACTTGGAATTTTTGAAAATGGTTAAGAAATGCTTTGTTACGTCTAGAAACAATTCTGGAAAATGCAGGAACAGAACGCAAAGCTTGACTGTAAACTTCGATGGTTAGAATGGCCAATTCTACCCCTTTTATATTACCCCATTTTGGAGAAGGTTGGTGGAATGCAATAAATGAGGAGATTTAATGATTTTCGGGAAACACGATACTTAGAATACCGGATGTCGACATGCTTATAACAATTGTGGATATGACAGGAAAATGAGGCATAGGGGGCCCAAAACCACACAGGAAATTTAGGACACAAGAAGCCAAAATGTCTGTAGTACATGTGGACTCACCATTATGCCAAAAATGGGGGTTTGTAGAGAACTAGGAGCCGGGTTACACTTGGGACATCTGGGACAAAAAAGGGTGATAGTTTCACAGTGCACTGGTGTTCGATGGAAAGCATGAAAGTCAGGTGAAAGATGCATGGAAGGCCCTTGGGACACTGGACCACAAGTTCTCTGCTAGGCCGAAACACCCACAATACAAAGAAAATGAGATTAATGCAGAAAAGGTGGGGCTGAGGGGAATAAGGAGCCCGAAGGAACTCGGGACATGCGGGACACAAAGGGCTGAAGTTTTCGCAACACAAAGGGGACTTAGAAAAATTTTGAACGATAGGTTGTGAGTCAGAAAGGCTTGCGGGGAATCGGGGAACAAGGAGCCTGAAGGGCCAAGGGACATGTGAGACCTCAAAACCTGAAACACTTGAACTACACAAAAAATACTCAAACTCAATTATTTTTAAATTGGCTAACTGTTGGGGCATTTTCTTTACTTAACAGACTTTACAAAGCATGCAAACACCCATACCATAAGTTTTGAAAATTTGACAAAAAAATACATAGATTTTGGGAAGGTGACAACAACTATTGATGGTCATAGTGAATAATTGGTAAGTCAATTATTTCTCAATTACGTGGGTTCTCTAATTAAGCATTTTTATAAGTCTGTAGAGATAAATGGAGTCAAAATTAAATGCATTTTGTAAAAATATTTATTAATGGCTCAATTAACACATTGTAGACTTACAATGTTTTATTAATATTAGTATCTAAATGAACCAACTAAAAATGGTGTTATTACAAGGCTGCGGAAAAAACTGCATCTCAGTAGCGTTCTACAAGAAAATATTAGTGAATATTTTTTATTATATGAGATTTTATAAACAAATATTTTGGAATCCTTGGAATATGAAAGGGCATTTAGTGCATTATATTTTTTTAAATCAAAAGTTCAGAACAAATTGGATAAAACTTTGGAGACATGTTTGAGATTCTATGTTTTACGTTATCCTGTGGATGTGTTTCCTTAAGAAAGGACACTTGTTATTTGGAGTTCACTCACTGAAAGAATATGAATCACTAATACAATGAGCAATAAAGATGATCTTAATATTAATCCTGGTAGTGGAAACTCCCATGAGATGGTATATACGAATGTCATTTATGAAGAAAGGGTTGCTCATGGATTGTTTTAGCTCCCCAAGTTTTAGCTTGGTATGTATTACAAATAGTTATTCTCATACCAAATTTAATATGAAATTGTTACAATTATATATTTGTGTTCTTTTTTTGCAATATGATTTTAGTATCCTTATTTTGATTTACAAATCTATTATTTATTTTGACATTGTTATGAGCACAATAGTTATATTAATATAGAGCCATCAACACAAATTTGTTTTTTATTTTAATATTTTTATGGAAAAAAAAAACCATAGAAGTTATGAACATAATATTTATATTGATAGTGTCATGGACTGTTATATAATCATTTACAAAACTTAAAAAAATATCAACTGATATTTACAACATTCTTTTATAAGGATACAATATCAAGAAACACA
The DNA here is from genome assembly GCA_019776745.2 of Taxus chinensis. Lineage (NCBI taxonomy): Eukaryota > Viridiplantae > Streptophyta > Pinopsida > Cupressales > Taxaceae > Taxus > Taxus chinensis. The sequence continues at coordinate 646,986,981 of CM034156.1, forward strand.
ATCATTCTTGATAAGATTGAGGAGTAGTTGTCAATGTTTCAACTGTAGTGGATGCTACCTTAAGTCTTGTATCATATTTTAATGACCTCGATTTCAAAAGATCCTCAGTTGTGGCATTGATACTAATAATATTTGCATGACATTGATCGATCACATCACTTGCTAAAAACAAACTAGGATCCAAATAAAATTTTTGCTTGAACAATATTTTCAGATCCTCGTCGCACTCCTTAAATTATTTTCTTCAATATGTTGTTTTGTTTATTTAGGAGCATGAATTTTTCCTTCAGGGAAATGACAACATTCAAAATTTTACGTAGATTTTTAGGTGGACGTCTAAGATCGATGCTTCTTTAAATTTTCATATTTTGAGTGCATTTGAATACAAATAAAATAGGTAAAATGCAATTGCAAAAAAGAGTACAACTTACTGCAACCTTATCTTTTTAGGTGTTTCTGGTGATAACAAGATCTTTGTCTCTAGCCCATTTTCTATACTAAGCTCGGGCTTCACCATTTAAATTCTCTAACTTGTTTAACATCACATCTAAAACATTATCATTTTGGTCATTGCTTACAGAAATGACACCTCATATAACTTGATTCACTAATACATCAAGCTTTGCTGGTTGCTTTTGAACTAATGAATATAAATTGTTTCTTTGAATGGGAATTTATTTCTTTCATGAAAACTTTAACCCAACATTCCCATATTTTCAAATTTTCTATCACTGGCATAATAACATCATTAATAGTCATATATAAGACCAACTAATAAATTATTCAATGAAAATGTAGTTATTTGGTCATTAGATTATGCTATTTGTGGGGGAGTGGGTCCATTGGATGGTGAGCTGGGTGTTAGTGAATGCCTTCATTGTACAAAAGGTTGTGGCCATGGCACTTGTGAATCATGAATCATATCACTTGGATTAAAAAAACTCATTGGGGCCCCACTCTCAATCCCTAAAAATTCATCATCAAGATCAATTTCTTGTAAAATTATGGTGCATATTACAATAGGGACACCACCAATAGAGAGATTATGAAACTTTGTTGTTGTCAAATGCACTGTGCCACCACTTTGGGTTGGAAAAGCACATGTTTACCCCTAGTCTGAATTTTTTTGGGTAGTGGTAGTGGCGACATATTTTGTCCTCTCTAAATGGGGCAAGGAAATTGCAAAAACAAAATGTCTTAAGAAAATGGAAAATAGAAACTAGAATTCAATGTTAACTTAAACTATGACATAATAAATTATAACTAACATAACATACCTTGCTATTTTTTGTCATGGACTAGGTAAAATGTGGAAAATTTTGATTTTTTAAAAGTTATGGGTGAGTCTTGTGCATTTTGGTCATCATTGCCTTGTGTTAAGTTAGTGTTTTAAGAGGGAGAGAATGGGAGTTAGTCATTTTCAGTGGTTTTTGGGAAAATATCAACAAATTCAGATGTTTGAGGAACTAGATGGATTGTTCCATCATTCCTCCTATTCCCTGAACTCCTGCCATCTCTGCTCCATTATTTAATAGAATAAATTAGGTGGTTTTGCAACTCTGAGAACTTGTTTCCATGTTCTTTGCATTCACCACATGGCTGACATGCCCGCTTCCCATTCACATCGACTTTATCAGATCCGACTGGAATTCATGGCACCATTCTGAGCTTCCGCCCATCCCCCACAACACCAATTTCTCTATCCTCATTGGCTATATCAGGATCGACCGGTACTCATGGAACTATTCCACGCTTTCGTTGGTTCCTCGCATTGTTGACATATCCGACTTTCCACACCCCCATCTACAATATCACCTCTACATTTCACTTTGGGCCCAATTCCCCATTTTAACTTATTCCCCAAACACATGATTCTCCCGCCTTAAACCTTGATCAGTCAAATCAGATGTTTCTTACCTATGAAGAACTTTTCCCTGGTGCCCTATTTGAACCACTTCACTGCCTAAATTATTTTTTGGGGAGAAAAATTTAAGGCTAGGGCATTGTCCACGGGTATAAAAGTATGTTTTGCTCATTTTCCTCATTCATGAACAAGAGCTCACCCTGCCTTGTCAAGTTTCTCGTCCACTGAAAGTGGGTTTTTCAGTCGTTTCTCCTCCATTTCTCAGTCATTTTTCAAAATTTCAAAGTGCATTGTGATCGTTGAAAGGGTTCCTTCTTCCTCATCTAATTGGTAAGCTATTTCATCATATTTTTCACTACCTTTGAAGCATTATTTTTTTTTGGTGCCCTTCCTCGGTTTATCAATATTTTTCTGTAAAATCTTATTCTTCCTTGTGTGAGTTTCCAATTCGAGCAAGATGAAGTTAAAGTATGTTGGGTATGATCTTATTTCCTCCTGTGAGATCTCTATACTTGAAATAGGGAACAATGCTATTAAAGATATGGACTTAAATGAATTTTGGGCCAGGGTGAGAGATGGTAACCCAACCCCATTAGCTCAAATAATCCTAGGCAATAGAATGGCCCATGCCAAAAAATTTCCTAATTTTGTGTAGTGTATTGATATCATCTTGGCTTGTGCTTCTTAATTTGATCCTCAAACCAAAGAACTGGAAAAACCTCAAGGACAATTGATTGCTGAGTTAGATGCACACCACATTAACTTGGCCCTTGGCATTCCTACTTTTGACAACTTTAAAGTCTTTGGCTGATGCACAAAAGTAATTTAACCTAACCTTGAACGAGTATCAATTAATGTTTTCCAAGTCTGGGTTAAAATTAAAGAAGAGATGACCTTCTAAGCTACCAAAGACTCTCTACAGAAGTGACCTCATTGAAGAGTTATTTGATATCATAACACTCCTTGTAAGAGTGATGGGTCTTCCCTCGACCAAAAAATTTCAAGAATAGATGTTCATCTTTATCAACTTGATTTATGAGGGTAAGAAGAATATCAATTGGGTGAAAATTATTTGGGAGAACCTGACCCACCAACTCACCCATATGCAGAAAACCAGATCACTTTATATGACTTCTTATGTAATCTATACCATTGCTAGTTATAGGGTTTGGATTGGCCTATCAAGTCAGGGTAGCAGGCAGAATCTTCCCATCTTTGAGTTCTACACCCAATTGACCTATGAGAATATTAAGAGTCATTACAAAAGGTTCAATGATGCCCTTACAATGTTTCTAGTCAGATTAATAGAAGGAAATGTTACCAAAAGAGTTTCTCTGGCTAAATAGGTGATAGTTGTTTATGGAAGTTTATTTATTCAATTCCATATTTTCTCATACATCAAGACAACATGATATGAAGGAATTCCATACAAGATTCATATTTACTACAGTGACAAGATCATCTTGATTAAGCATTTTAGACAATTGGATCTTCTCCACATATCCTGTAGAGATAAGAAAGTTTCTAGAATATAGGTTCCTATATCTTTGGGAAATTATACTTGTAGGTTTGCTATTGATGCTCAATACATTTAGAGAACCATATCTCCATTTCACATGCATATTTTCCAGAAAATAAGGTCCTTAGATAGCAAAAATTTCATTCGGAATAGTCTCCATCTCTCCTACCTGCATGTGCTTACAATTGATGATTGTTAGGCAGATTGTGATGATGATTTAGAGGTAAGAAAAATAATATATAGCATGATGTGCCTCTAACAAATCCAAGAATTAAAATTTTACAAAGTACCTAAGGGCATGGTTTAAGATAATTATGATTTTATTGCTTCGCGATTTAAAAATATTGGAATTTGTGAAACCTTAATTGTAGAGTCATATGTGATAAATAAAACACTAAAGTACAAATATGACCTAAGAAATAAGCTAGATAAAAATGAAACTCTAGGTGTAAGAGAGGTAATAAGAGACTTATTTTATTTCATAATTGATCCCGAAGTATGCCAGATTGGAAAACTGATGAACAGGTGGAGGAATTTGTCACAACTGTGCCTGATAAATTTTGTAGTTATCGAATCTTCCTGGAATGGGGCGCCTTGACTGGGTCAGGGGAAAGTGGGTGTTGGAGATTGCTCTTGGGCACCCGTGACTACAAAATACCTCAGAAACTATTTTTTCTTGTGTCACACCAAATTTCGCTAACCTTCATTGTTTTTCACTTGTATGTTTATGGATGATCGTTGTATTCACCAGTAACCTGCAAAGAGAGAGATAATTTGTAAAACCCCAAAACACATCAAATCCTAAAAAGAAAAATATGAAAATGGGGAGTCAGACTGACCCTGACGGTCACCCGACTGGGTGAGCTTACAATTGAGTGTTGCACTACATTTCAGACTCTAAGTAGTTCTTGTGCGTGTGTGTAGAAATCGTGCCCTAGGTAGCTCTTGTGCAAGATGCACTTGATAATGAGTGATAGCTAGATGTACCATATTAAGTAGATGTGTAGATGACGACATGAACTTCCCTTCTTATGCGTGTATGTAGAAAATGTAGTCCATTGTCCCTTGTATGGATGCTAAATGGATGCTTTGATGCTCTTAGAATGCCTTTGGATGCAACCTTATGTGGTGATAGTACATGCTTAGAGCTTGGTACTTTATTATGGTCACATAAATTTATATTTATATGATTCCCTTATTTAAATTTCGTAATTGACAACAAAAATGCCAACCTATAAGAAAACAAGATACCCAAAAGATAAAAGAGGCCCAAAATAGGTGAGTAAGATACAAAGAGGTTGGGGGCACCTGGGCACTTGCATTTTGGTTGGACGCTAGTGTCTAAAGTAAATAAAGATATAACAATGTACATTAAACAGCGTTGTGGGGTGTGCAAGACTAAATAGGAAACCATAAAGATAGAAAAGATACCAAATATGGATGTTGATTACTAGTTTTCTCACTTAGGAATCATATGAATAGTAGTATGTGATTAGGACCTAGAAATGTACCCAAGTTTGTGATTTAGTGTCTACATTTGTTTTCATTTTATTTTGTTGAGTAAATACTTGATAACATAAAGTAGATTAGAGACGCATACCTGATAATCATGTAGATCGATGGCGAAAGCGTGCCAAGGAGACAAGAAAAAGTGTGGCGTGATGAAAATGAAGTGTGGAAGATAAGGAAGAGGAAGTGACCCTAGGGGTGAAAATTGTAATGCATGTAGTATGTTGTACCTACTATCATTTTCGTTCTTGTGTTGTGCTTGAGACTGTTGTTTCATATAAGGACGAACCTACAAAAAATAAGAGCAAAAGAGTTGTCAAAGTAGTGTATATGAAAAATTTGATCTAAGTATGTAAAAATGTGAAAAGGAACATGTCCACACGATCTATGACAAGTGAAAAAGATAGAAATTTTCCTAAAACATTGTAGAAGAGTGAGTTTTTTGGGCGATCTCACACCATGCGCGAGTCTTTTGGGCAATCTCACACTATAACATAAGAAGTGTTGGGGAGAAAGGTCTAGTGTTATTCTCCATCCCTGACTGCTTCCCAAAGTTTATACACCACTACAGATGGTGTGATCCTTCTTTGTTCATGTTTGATCCAATTTGATGCAAGTAGAAAAAAAGATAGAATGCATTCTGATTATTGAAGGATTGTGCTTGTGCTATGCAAACCACTGTGTAAACTACTGAAAATTATGGTGATATGAAAAAGTGTCTATACTTCCCCCTGGTCATAGGCCCCTAGGAAGGGTGAGTAGTACCCAGGAACTCATGTCTGTATCTGGGCGCTAGAGTATGTGTTGTGTTGAGGACCCAAGTAAGAATATGGGTGTTTCTATAACTGTAGACTGTGTCGTGCAGGCCTGAACTATAACTATGTATTGCTTTATGGGTGTTGCACCCTAGTCATTGGTGTTTCCATTGATGTCAAGTGGCATTAATGGAAAAGTATTGAATGGTGAAGTGAGGCTCTGTAAAGGACATGAAGGTTGATTAGTAGTGCCTTCTATTGAGTTCAAGAAGGTTTCAGTGCTCTGCATGCTTGGTTGGTGAGGCGAGAGTCCATTGGAATCTTGGACATGGTTGGTATTATTGGATCATAGATTCTATAGATCAGTGATGATGTTGTAAGCATGGGAAAGAGCTCTTACAGGGTGTATCATGTCATCTGGTGGAAGTTACAGTTGAATCTGGCCCATTTAGGCTTGTTTTTGGAGCCTGATGAGATGTGAGAAGTTAGTACAAGTCATGGAAAGGTCATATGAGAATGGGAGGATCCTATGAATGTTTTCTAGGGCATGTGTGAGTAGAAACAAGGCTTAGGTTATCTCCTGGAGGAAAAATTCAAAATTTCACCAAAGTTGGCCTTGAGAACTAACAGTGTAGACTGATCAGAATGAGATGGAATAGAAACTTACATACATAACTATGAAAAATTATCTTATGGATCATGTAGAGGGGTGATTTTTGGTGCTTCAAGTCAAATTTCAACAAGTTCTGAGAAGGTATGTCAAAGTTATGCTAGTTTTTCTAAAACATGATTTTTGAAAAATGCATAAGAAGCTATCTGGATTATTAACACTCAAGAAAAAATATAGTGCATCATTTAGATAAATCATAGAATTAATTTTTTTATATGATTCTAATCATGAGACATTGTAAAAAGTTGTAGGTGAATTGGACAAGTTTTGAGAAAGTTATGAGCATTCTTCTGTCAGTGTTTGTTCTCTCTCCAAAGCTTCTTGAGTTGATTGGCCTACTTAAAATTTTCTAACTCTATGTCAATGGTCAAGATAAATACACTTCTCAAAAGCATAAGAGACCTCATCTAGGTAAAAATGATGACTCTTCCATACCTTGGGATGGAGTGTGCTCTATAGGTATGTTTCTTGCTATGTAGGACTAAGTCTCCAAGCTTGAAAGTAATCAATAAGATGTTGTGCAAACACTTTGTTAGAATTCATGAGGTGTTTTATTCTTATACATGAGAAAAATAGTTTATTGGGATCCTCCAAGTTCAATGGTGAAATGTAAGTCACCTCCAAATGTGCTTATGTTTGATTTGGTGAAGCTTGTACCCTATCATCTTTGTGGTTTCTTTGGAAATTCATGATTCAGAGCATGTTTCATGATTTATGTTAAAGCATATTAGTGAAAAATGAGATGAAAACTTTTCACAGGTTTTTAGAATGTATATTGATGCAAATTTTATTGCATGTGATCAATCTGATTATACTATGCCTACATAACATTGTTAGAAGTGTCTGTGTTTCTTTTTTTTGAAGTTCTTGGTATGAACTGAGATATTTCAAAATTTTGTTATGCCCTCAAAGTTTATGGTTTCTATTCTAATGGTGTCTCAGACTCTAAAGTATTATCTCTAACCCTCCTATACACTAATTCAGGCTTGGATTCATCTCCTTTTGGTTTAGATAACGTTGACAAGGTTTGAATTACAGTAGCCTTTGTATGTTTTTGATATTAGAAGTTATTGGGAAGATTCTAAACCTGGAAATTGATTAGAAATGATGAAGAACATCTTCACTTGTCCAAAAAAGTGTAATTTTTAGTCTTCATTGAAAATTGATCAAAAAATCAATTTTTCATGACCTTCGAACTATAATTAACTAAAATTAGAGTAAGTGCAAGGAAATATCAATCCTAGTTAATCTAATTAGGAGGACTAAAATGTTGTATTAAAAGATTTAAATAATATGAAATAAATGTAAGTAAACTATTCTAAGTGAAATAAAACCCTTGATGTGCAAGAGATTAGAGAGAAATGGCTTAGCTGATTGTTGTAGATGGTCACATAATGTCACAAGTCTGAGAATAAAATATGGAAGTGCAGATGAACACTCAGGGACCCTGCGAAGGGTAGATTTGGAGGATCCAAAGTGATTAGGGCACCTAGGAGTGTATTGGGCGCCCCAGGGTGCCTTGGTATGCTATATGGGTGCTTTGAACACTGTAAATGCTCAAAACTTATAATTGGTATGGTCACAAGTTGGTTTTGAACCTTCCTTGTTTGTCACACTAGATCTGTCAGATGAGCTAGAAAATGACCTACAATGCAAAGAGAATTATCAAACCCTAGAAAAATAAAAGATGCATATGAATGGGTCAGACTGACCTCATCCGCCAAGCTAGTGGACTTATCACTGAGCGTTGCACTACATTTCAGACCCAGATGTAGTTCTGGTGAGTGTGTGCATGTCGTGCCCTAGGTGATCTTGTGTCAGTCACACTTTTTGAAGTAACAAGAAATAGTAGCTATAGCAGATGTAAATAACATGTGTGCATGGAATAGAATAGAATCCCTCCCCCTATGAAGTGTGTGTGATGCAGATCTCCTAGCCTTGATGCATGGCACTATGTGGATGCAATGGATGAAACCCTATATGGAGTGATAGTAGTGTGTAATGCTATGACCTAGGACCCTCATTATGGTCTTATAACTTTATATTTATAAGGATCTCAAGCATAATTTAATAATTAATCCCGACAAGGTCGACTGAGAAAAAAATAAAGATGACCAACAACTAGAAATGACCCAAAAAGGAGTGAAAGGGGATTTTCATAGATCAGGGCACCCAGAGTGGGACCAGGGCACCTTGGGGCACCCCAATACAGGCTGGGGTGCCTAGATTTAGGGCTAGAATGTTGGGGCAATTGAAAAATGGGTGGATAAGTGCTGGAAAATACCTGGGAACTACGAAATAAAATATAAAATAAATATGGCCAAAAGGTGGGATTAATTAGTACTTTGTACACTTGAAAATTTTCTAAATAGTAGTATAAGACCTGGCCAAATTATGTGTAAAGTGCATAATTTGTGTCTACATTTTTCCGCACTTTATGTTGGTGAGTGAAACCTCAGTAACATAAAGTAGATAGAGATGCATACCTGATATCTATGTAGAGTGTAAAAGAAGATGTTCCGATGTACTTGAATCAAGCTTGGAATGAAAAAAAATGTAAAGGAGCGTGGATTCTAAAGATGAAAAATGCACATTAAAATTGATGAGAGTGAACCTAGGGTGGAACATGTGTGTAGCTATTGCGGTGTGTAATGTACCTACATGGTTAGTATGGAAAGTATCATCATGGTGTGTTGTCATCGTCGTTGTTGTTGCCCCTAATTTGACTGTTTGTTTCTCATATGACATACTTGCAAGGAGAAAATGATCAAGTAGTCAAATATGTTTGTACGTAAAAATGTTGTGTAAAATATGCATGTATAAAGTACGTAAATGTAAAGTATGCTAGAAAAAATGTAAATGGAACTTGAGCACCTGATCTATGTTAATAAAAAGGGTGTAAAAGGGATATCTTTTACTGTCGCAAGTTTTTCTAGTGATCTCATGCCACCCTGGATGAAGAAGTGTAGGGAGGAAATGCTCAGTGTCCTCCAACTCTAATTGCTTCTACTGAAATATGTTGAAGAGATCTCTATAATTTCCTAGTTTTTTGGGTGATCCGATGCCACTGGATGGAGAAGTGTAGAGAGGCACACCCACTGTAACCCATGAGCCTGTAACCACTCCACAAAATTACTGAAGGACACCATGTCCTATTAAGGCCACTGTGTATGGAGTTCATAGATTGGTTTGAACTCACTCGTTGTGTATGAACTGGTGTAAATACATTATGTTAGTAGAAAACCCTCAATGATGCCCCCCTCTTTGGGAGTGCATGCAATGACCCTGGAAGGAGAATGTGACCCCAAAAGAGGACCAACCACACTTTGACCTGTATAATGTTTCCCTACAGGGGGAAAGGGAAAACACTTGGTAGATACCAAGGCGTGCACAAAAGGGGATGGCTAGCCAATAAAAGTGTTAGTCCAAAAACACATGCATGTAATAAGTGTAAAATACACAGACAATGTAGAAAAAACTACCAATCATAGTAGTGTAAACACGTAAGAAATAGCAAGAAGACCACACAAAGCTGGTTACAAATATGGGACACTCACGATGTCACAAGACATGTAAGGCCATCATGGCCATAAATACAAGATAAGTGTGCACACAAAAAAATGGGAAAAAACCACATATAAAGAAAAACAAAGCAAACAAGTAGAAACAAAGAGGTAGTCATTGAGACATGTAGTCCTACAAAACAAGTGCTGCACGTGGAACACTTATTAGCATGTTAGAGTGATAACCAATATTTCAATGGGTGTATGAACAAGTAGTATAAGATGGTAAGTTCAAAATGAAATAATAGCACCTGTATGAGATGAATGTGGATGCCCCTAGTGACCAATATGGTAAGGGTAAAAGGAAAGCATCAATGCCACATGTAAAGTCTTGTATCTACAATCATACTAAATAAAGGCTGTGAACGCGCATGTGTGTATGATAATGACATATAAGAAAACATTCTAACATGTGTAATAAAGTGAGCATGCAAAACACTAGTATGCAAAAGTAAATGCCACCAAGACAATGCAGTATGTCGTGGATGGATGGAATGAAATACAAGATGGAATGACAGGAGTGTATGTAGGGAGGTTCATTTCATTTTCCCCCTTAGCGGTCAAGAATGAACAGTAAATGAGAGTGCATCATCGGGAAATGGTCGAGTAGTATAGGTTGTGTCTATCACGATGTGATGCATGTGTATGTGTGGTAGTGATGAAATGCGACATGGGGAGAATATGTGCGTGGACCCTATATCGTAAGCGTATACCAAAAATTGGTTGAACATAGGAGTAATGATGTAGCCCTATGCCATATATCACTATGAAATGAGTGTATGGGGATGATATATATGGAAAGATGTGTGTGGACCCTATAGCTTAAGCGTATACCACTACTTGTTGTATGGAAGAGTGATGATTTATCCCTAAGCATATATCACTATAAGATGAATGGATGTGAATTAGTCCTATGAAAAGGTTTGTGTGGACCCTATAACATAAGCGTATACCATGATGTGTGGGAGGTGTGAGTGATGATTTATCCCTAAGCGTATATCACTACGTGATTTGGTGATATCTAATGGATGATAATGTGATTGTAAGCGGATAATGACTGACCATGATGAAGGGAGTGGTGATTTAGCCTAAAACGTATACCACTACATGATGATAGAATGAATGATAATGTAATAGAATAACCTGGAATTGATAAGAGGATAATGTAATAGGATAATAGAATATGTGATGATAGGATGTGAGAGGATAATGTAGAATGGATGAAGGGAGTGGTTATTTAACCTAAAGTGTATACCACTATGGTATGTGATGATGCGGGTGGGTGAAAATAAAGCCTAGAGAATTGGTCACTAGTCTGATGAATGTGGTATGATGACGCGTCACATGTATATAAGTTCCATTTGATTGGTAAACCCTCGATAGTCGAGTATGGACAAAAGAACTAGAGTGCATCATATGGTAGTGAGTGCAGTGCGTAGAAGACAACGTAGAGTAAATGACCAAGTGAGGAATAGAGGATGTAAATGTGAAGTGTGAACAATGCAATGTAGGATGTGTAATGGGTATTAAATGTGTAATGTAATAAGTGTGTAGATAGAAAATGTGTAATGAGGATAGGTAAAAGTAGACCCATGTATAAGGAAATCTATTGTAGCATGTATGATAGGTAGGATGCAATGTGGGTGTGCAGGAGGTATATGTAATGTGTGAAATACAGTAGGAAATATAGATAGGAATGTAAGATGCACAGAGGATAGAGGAAACTAGGCCCATATATAATGATTACTAGTGTAGCGTGTATGGGATGAATGACAAAGAAATGACTAATAGATGAGGTATGTATAGGATAACACAAGATGTACAAAAATGGTTTTAGAATGTAAGTGTGTAGGACCTAGCGTGCAGTGTGTGGGGTTCAGTATAATGGTAATCCCTCAACATTCTAGTGTGAACCGAAGCACAAGAGTGTGTTGTTGGGTAACGAGAGTGTTATGGTGTGAAATAAATATTCCTATGGATGAAGGAATGAATGAGGAAGAATGTAACAATGCTAATATGAGGAACGAGGGGGAATATGTAACGTGATATGCACCCCAAACAATCATGAGATATGATTCAACCTATAAGGTCAAGGTATGGATGCCCATGAACTAGTACCAAGGAGTAGGAAAGGGTAGGACCGCAATCCACAAGGGGGATATAGTAGATAAAATTTGAGCATGTGAATGAAAATGATGTGGAATCCAGCTGCAAGAGGTTGAAATACCTCCAAAAACACACATAAAGCAGCTTTTGCAAGATAAAACTAGGGAGTTTCAAAATAGCTTACTTCTCATTCTGGAATTCACACTGATCTATTACATCATTACAATTCTCCTTTTATTTCAAGACTACTCTAAAACCCTAAAATGCCAAAAACCCTAAAATGCCAATTAAACCCTAAAATACAAAATAACTCGGAATTGACCCCAAAATTTGTGTGCCAAATATGAATTCATAAATTAGGGCTCACTGTGAATTTTGGACTTATTCTGACAAGCACAACAAAAGTTATTAAAGTTCTAAGACCTAGTCAAAAGCGGAAAAAAAACATTCGAAGCCAATTTTTAGGCCACTAGATGACAAAATCCGAGCCCAAAAAACGTGCCAAAATGAGCACAACCTTGCAAGCAAAGTTGTCCCCAGCATAGTACTAAATGTATATCTACCACCCTATAAAATTTCAGGACGATCCAACGGTCGGATCAAAAGTTATGGCCTCTGCAAGTTATGCTGCCGCATCATTCTCCCCTGTTGAAAAGAATTCAGCTCCTGCGAATTCTGTTGACGGAACTCATCTAATTTTGCACTATCAATTTTCCTCAACTCCCACTCAGGAATCCAAGTGTTTTCTTCTTGCTTCAAACCTTCCCACTTGTACCAAATATCTGTTGTAGCTCTCATGTCTAGTAGTGATTGTCTTTTGGTCCAAGACACGCATTACCCTTCTTTTTCTCCTTCGGCATCTGTTTCTTCCAGTTTATTTCTTCCTCCTCCGTAACATTTTCATCATGACCTGGAAACTTATATAAATCAGAAACATTAAAAACTGGTGAGATAGCAAAGTTTTCAGGTAGCTCCACCTTGTAGGCATTATCACTCATTTTCTTCAGAATCCTACATGGCCCAATCTTCTTATACTTGAGTTTATTATATGTTCCCTTTGGAAAACCTCTCTTTTCTAAGATGAAACCATCACCAGATCTCCTTCTTCAAATACACTTACTCTCCTACTGGCATCTACAACTATTTTATACTGTGCATTACTCACTTTTAGCTTTTCCCTCACTTCATCTTGTAGTTATAGAATGTGTTCTGCAAATGCTTCTGCATCATCACTAGTTTTCATCTTCACCTGGTAGAAAAATTAGATCAAGGACCCCCTTCGGATTCCTACCATATACAATCTAGAAAGGAGACCTCCCTGTTGACCTGTTTACCGAGCTATTATATGCAAACTCAGCTTGAGGTAAAGCTAAGTCCCATTGTTTTGGCTTTTCTCCAACTATACAACGTAGGAGATTTTCCCAAGCTTCTGTTCACTACTTCAGTCTGCCCATCAGTCTGGGGGTGATATGCACTACTGAACTGTAGTTGTGTCCCCAATTTCTTCCACAGAGTCCTCCAAAAGTGACTCAAAAAACTTCGGTGTCCCGATCTGAAGTGATCATTTTTAGAATTCCCATGCAATTGAACCACTTCTGAAAAAAACAAATCTGTAATTCTGGAAGCATCATTAGTTTTTTTACAAGAAATAAAATGTGCCATCTTAGAGAATCTATCAACCACAACAAAGATAGAATCATTCCCTCACTGTGTGTTAGGAAGCCCCTAACACAAAATCCATACTCAGATCAACCCATGGCCTCTGTAGGGATAAGCAATGGCATATATAACCCAGTATTCTGTGCATGACCCTTAGCCATTTGACACACTCTACATCTTGCTACAACCCTACTGATGTCCCCTCTTTACCTTTGGCCAATAATACTTTTCTACGACAAGAGAAATTGTCTTTACTTATACCAAAGTGTCCAGCCAACCCTCCACTATGCAATTCTCTTATAATATTTTCTCTCATTGAACCAGCAGGGATGCACAATTGTTTCCCCCTAAACAAATAACCATCCTGTATCAAATAATCAAAAGAATCACTACCTACTGTAGGCTCCTTAAGCTTTTCTAACAACATCACTAAAATCAGGATCACCTTCATATAATTCCTTAACTGCCTCAAACCCTAGGACTTTATTTTCCATTGTTGTCAAAAAGGCTACACACCTACTCAAGGCATCAGCAACTTGATTCTGCTTGCCAGACTTATGCTTTAAAACAAAAGTATATTCTTGCAAAAATGAAACCCATTTTGCATGCCTACTAGTTAGTTTCTTCTGTGTGTTTACATACCTCAAGGCTTCATGGTCAGTGAAGAGTACAAATTCCTTTGCTACCAAGTAATGTCTCCAGTTCCTTAATGCCTGAACAATAGCGTAAAATTCCACATCATAAGTAGAATATTTCCTCCTGACTTCATTTAGATTTTCACTAAAGAATGCCACTGGTCGTCCTTCTTGACTCAACACAGCTCCAATCCCAACATGTGAGGCATCACAGTCAACCTCAAAGACCTTGCTAAAATCTGGCAATACCAAAATAGGTGCTTTTGATACTTTCTTCTTCAAAAATTCAAAACTATCTGTTACTGCCTTGGTCCATACAAACTCCCTCCCTTTTGTACACTCTATTATGGGTGCAACAATGCTACTGAAATTCATGATGAACTTCCTATAAAAATTTTCCAATCCATGAAAACTACGAACCTCTGTCACATTCCTTGGAATAGGCCATTCCAGAATTGCCTTTACTTTTTCCTCATCCATCCTCACTCCATCCCCTGATATGACAAATCCCAAAAAAACAGTACTCTTTTGAAGGAATCTACACTTCTTTAAGTTTGCATATAGACTCTCTTTACATAACAAGTCTAGCACCAATTTCAGATGTAACAAGTGTTCTTCCACTGTCTTACTGAATATCAAAATATCACCAAAATAGACAACAAAAAACTTACCATTGTATTCTCGGAGTACTCTGTTCATCAACCTCATGAATGTATTGGTTGCATTAGATAGCCCAAATGGCATCACCATCCACTCGTATAATCCATCTTTTGTTTTAAAAGCAGTTTTCCATTCATCCCCTTCATGGATTCGGATCTGGTAGTAACCACTCCATAGGTCAATCTTGCTAAAATATCGGGCTCCCGCTAGCACATCCATCATATCATCCAATCGCGGAATTGGAAACCGATACTTAATTGTGATCTTGTTTATGGCTCTATTGTCTACACACATTCTCCAGTCTCCATATTTTTTGGGTGTCAATAACGCTGGAGTTGCACATGGACTCATGCTTTCTCTCACTAACCCTTTCTGTATTAGATCTTTCACTTGTCTGTTCAACTCTTCACTCTGTGTTGGACTCATCTGATAGGCTGCCTGGTTTGGAAGGGCCGATCCTAGGATCAAATCAATATGGTGTTGAATATCTCGCTTTGGGGGTAACCCATCTGGTAGCTCATCCGGTATGACATCTTTGTATTCTTTTAGTATCTTTTCTGCTGCAATAGGTATATTAAAGCCTTCTTTCTCCAGCTTCTTTGACATTAGTGCATAACAACATCCAGCTTCTTCCATTTCTGTAACAAACTCTTTTGTAGCCAATAAGCCCTCACTCTTCTCTTCTTCCTTGAAGGGTAATAAAACCACCTTTACACCATCCTTCCAAAAGGTATATGTAGTTTTCCCTCCATCATGTGTAACCTTTCTATCATATTGCCAAGGCCTACCCAGTAATATATGACATGCATCCATTGGGATAACATCACACCACACCTCATCCCTGTAGGTATTCCCAATTGAAAACTTTATAAGGCATCTTTTATCTATGGTTACTTCATTTCCTTTCTTGAACCATGATATACGATAGGGATATGGGTGCTTGTCACAGCTCAAATTCAGTTTATCAACCATTACAGTTGAAACCATATTTTCACAACTACCACAATCAATAATAATTTTACATACCTTTCCTCCAGAGATGCATCTTGTTCGAAAATATACTTGGTCTATTAAGCTTATTTCGAAAAAGGTCCAGCAACAACACGTTCTTTCTCCATAGGTGGGCCAAGAATGGTCCCTCCTTATCAAGAAAATATCACCCAAGTCTGTCAGTAACCTCCATTTTCTTCTTCCTCTTCAGCCTCAACAAGACATTACTCATGGATGAACAAGTAGAACATTAACTATGCAAGAGTGTCCAAACACTAGTGAGGACACTAAAAAATCTATATGCCCCTCTTCACCAAATCTATAAGATAGGATATTGCCTGTTGGACACAAATTCCAGCCCCGAAAATCCATTTTAATCCAACTTGTGACTACGGGGAAAAATCCCTCTACCCTCTTTGGCAAAAACAAAAATGGCTTTGACCAAAATGTTGATGACCTAATGTATTAGAACTAGTTCACACCTTTCATAGGTGTCAAAATAGGTAGACAAACATCTCATAAAGAAGAGTGATGAAGAAACAACATGCATGTTTTGCAACACCTCTTAGTGGAAACATTAATGACACTACATCATGGAGTCTAACATATAATGACATCGCTGATTAAGTATTAGTATAGGTTAAAAGATCCAGAGCATACCTCAGCTCATCCTTGTATGGTGAATAACTCAAGACTTGTTAAAAGTACGCGTGAATCTCTTTGGTTTTTCAGACTCTCCCTGTTCCACAAGAGATTGATAACATGTAAAAGGCAATTAGTATACTCCTGCAAAACTACTTAGGAAGCTTCTACCTGGGGTGGATTTGTATACCCCCGTTTTGGATTTAGTGTCTCATAGTCTGATTGGTCTTTACATTATGAAAATCATTCATTCATTACAGCTATCTTTACCATGTTATTCCAACTATCATCGGATCCTAGGGTAGGACCTTCCCATTCCTTTAGTTCACTCAAAAAATATTGCATTCCAGGTGATCCAAACAAAAAAAAAAAATCCTATGCATGGCTTGTTGAATTTCCTTACCTTGCATGCAAAATTATCTCATTATGACATGGTCTGGGAGGGTATTGGTCCACTGGAATAGAATGGGGAGAAGTGGTTATACACCAGTCAATAAACTCACATATGGTTGGAAGCTTCAAGGGCCATTTTCAGTATACATTAATCTTGGTGTCATCATTCTTTTAGTCTAAATTGTTCCATGGGACCCATCTCTCTTCAGTATTGTCTCATTCAAGGTTGTCTTTGAATCTCTCTCATATGTCTTCTTCAAATCCTCCTTACATACATGTCAACCAAGACATCTAACGACTATAACATCTTTTTTGGTTACTCCCAAAACCTCCACACCATTTGCATGTCTACTTCCATGGCGGGTAACTTCCCCCGTGAGTCTCAGCAACTTGACTTTAATAGCAAAAAAAAAAAAAAAAAAAAACCTATTCAAAAACAAGGAGTCCTAACCTCAATTTTTTTTTTTATTTCTACTGGTCTATTATAAAACTTATTTATTATTATTATTATTACACATCACATATTTAGAGTATGTTACCTTATCTCCCATGTGTCCGATAAAAGTACCAAGATGTCAGCTTCTTTGATTCCAATTGTAATGTGAATCAAACTGCAAGAGGTTGAAAATAGCTTGAGGAGGCACACATAAACAGCTATCCATCTTATTACTAGGAGTTACAAATTTGAGCTATACTGTAGGATACTAAGGGAATTCACACCATAGATCTATTGGATCATGTACAATTCATCCTGTTATTTCAATATTAGTTAAAAGTGAAAAGGCCTATTGAGGTTTTGATAAATCATCATATTGAAGTAGACATGCCATTTCCTAGGATTGGTCTTGGGTCAAATAAATTGTGAAAACAACTCCTCATTGACCACCAAAATTAGAGTGCTCATGAGCGGGGTTAGTGCAGGTGATAAAGTGAGAGGGGCACTACGATAATTTGGACTTGAGGTCTGATAAGCAATACACCTAGTCTATCTAATGTTTTTTTCTTGAAGACCTAGTTCAACAGCGGAAAAATATTTTCGGAGTCAATTTTAGGACACTAGATTACGGAATCCGAGCCCGATGACGTGAGAAAATTAGCACAATTTTGCACATAAAGTTGTTTGCAGCATAGTACTAATGTAGATCTACCACCCTGTTAAGAATTTTAAGGACGATCCAACGGGCGGATCAATAGTTATGGCATCTGATCAAGTTATGCTCCCGAATCAAACAAGTAACGTGTAGGACATGTAGAATGATTGAAGCATTAAGACTGAGATAGTGCAAAACGGAGGAGAGATCCTCAAACAAGTCATCAATGTCCTTAGGTAGTCCAACGTTAGTCTAACGAGCCAGTACAGGTGGATCGGGAAAGATAAGGTGGCGATACAGCATTTAATGCTATGAGGCCTTATGTATTGAATATATATGCATGACACAGGCTTGTGTTGCTAGTATAAGAGTTTGTAATTGATGTCACTTGATCATGTTATGATAGCTGATCATATTGGAAAATCACGGGTCTGCATCTATATATGTGAAGGTCCAGAATAACTAAGTAGAGGGTATATATAAGGAGCTGAAGTGGTGAAGTATTAGGTGATCATCACATTGTGTATTTTGTTCTTAGCATGTAGAGGTTGTGGAGATAATCCCCCCTTGAAATGGATCAGTCATTATATTTGGTGGACTATGCTAGGGGACTCTTGATAGGGGACTTTGATGTGGTTATGATCTATATCAAGGAATTCTTGTGGCTTCCATGGATTGACACTGGATCCAAATTGGTCCCCCTTAGCATGAAGATGAGATAATTGCGAGCTTCCATGAATTGACACTGAACTCTGCAATACTAAGCACATCGCACAAAAATGTAAGCATGAAAATCACGTGAGACAGGATTGTTGAAAGATGAGAATAGATCCAACTTCCTTAGAGGACACTCCAAGTGAATATTAGTCAGGAAATCAATCATGTATATAACATGAATAAGGTAAGTGTAACTACCACCTAGAATACCTTGTGAAGAAACCATCAAGAATAAGCATAAAACTCCCACTAAGTGACAACTAGCTGTTAAGATAACTCTGATAAGCACTTGTAAGCTGGTTGTCCATCTAGACTAACAACATGAACGTGTCCACATGACTAGTACACCTAAGCAAGATAAATTGTTCAAGTTGGTAAAGGGATAAACCATGGGCAGTCCAAGGAATAATCTAAATAGTTGAATTTGGGTGAATAAAATATAAATAGATACTCCTATAAATGATGAACATGGACGGGAGCCTAGATTATTGTATTGATGTAAACAATCTAGTTATCAGAGTGATCAGGATCGAGTTTCCCTGCTGATATAATCTAACCAAGATATTGCAAAATAGTTAGCGGAGAAACCTTATTTTTGTATAGAGCACAAAAATAAAAAAAAATTAATGACAATAATGGAAAAAATATGGTTACCCTAAAACCATCATCAAAAATTAAATAAACCATATTTACCCAACTAACCAACTAACTACTATGGTAACAATTTATTAAGGTCATCGAAGGTCAAACCCATAGTAAAATGGAGTAGACTATAATGGGAAAATATACTGGTTACTACTGGATGTGTTGAGTACCTAACATAAGTTCCCCTTTAAGAATTGCATGTCTCAAGAGAAGAGGAGTCCAAGTGAAATATTATAATGCATCTTGAAGGTTTTTCATGTTGGCAAGTGACTTCGTGAGAGATATCTGCATACATTGTTAAGGATCTTGGTATGTCAAAACTGAAGCTGAATGTTTTGTTTCAAAACATGCTCATGGAAGAGAGTGTACTAAAATGGTGGATACCTAAATGTGCTTCGTTCATCTTGTAAAGAAACATTAGATTGTGAACAAGTTTGAAAAGCACACCAAGTCATTGTCAACATACAAGCGTGGTGTAGGATCTAATATGTGTATGGTCAAGTCCCTCAGAGTTTGTGATGTAGAAAATAGGTACATTTTGCAGACCATGCAAAGAACTTCCAGGTCATGATATTTGGCTTCTTGAGGTGGGCAAGTAATCATGGATGGACAAGGAGTTTTGATTTTTCTTTGCCAGGTAAGACATTAGACCAGAGTCCCAAAAATAATACGTAGGAGTCTAGAGCTTGGAATTTTCCTATCAGTTGAGCTATTACTTGCATGATCTGAATGGTGAATATCAAGTCAAGAAGAAATGAACATTCTTCTTGAATACTCTTGACCAAAATCCATATATCCCTTGAGATATCTTAAGATCCACCTTGCTTCTTTCCAATGACAGAACTACTAAGGTTCCTGCATGAACCATGTGAATAAGATTAGATGACTACAACGATGATATGTGCTCTAGTATAGGTAAGGTCAAAATTGGAAACTCCCAATCAGACTTTTGAGGAAGAAGACTATTCTATGATGTTTACCCATGATGGGAGTTGGATATGTACAAGACAGTTGAAGGTCTTATCTCCATAGAGACGTAAAAATCGGTGTGCAGTCCAATTTGATTAACAAAAAAATATGATCTAGTAGTGCCTAAGGAAATGGACACTAGGGTATCCTAATGTTAATCTAATTAGGAGGACTAAAATGTTGTATTAAATAAAAGGCTAAAACAGTATGGAATGAATGCAAGTAAACTATTCTAAGTGAAATAAAACCCTAAATGTGCAAGAGAGGGAAGAGATAATATGGCTTAGCTGATTGGAAGTAGACTGGTTGCACAGGTTGCCACAGATCTAGAGAATGAAATCATGGAAGTGCAGACGAACACTCTAGGACCTCGTGAAGGACAAATACTGGAGGATTTGAGAGTGACTGGGGAACCTGGGAGTGTACTAGGAGTTGCCCTGGGGCACCTTGATCTGCAATATGGGTGCTCTGAATCATTGTAAATGCTCAAAACCTAAAAATGATATCATCATAAGGTAGTCTCTTGAATACTTCCCTGTTTTTCATGCACTGGATCTGTCAGAATGAGCTTTGAAATATGACTTGCAATGTAAAAGAGAAGTATCAAACCCTAGAAAAAATAAAATATGTAAATGAATGGGTCAAACTGACCTCAGTCGCCAAACCTAGTGGTCTTATCACTAAGTGTTTGCACTATATTTCAGACCCAGATGTAGTTTCTGATCAGTGTGTGCATGTCATGCCCTAAGTTCTCTCATGTCAGTAACAGTTTGTGAAGTAACGAGTAATAATAACTATAAGAAAATGTAAATAGCATGTGTGCATGGAATAGAATAAGAATCCCTCCCTTTATGTAGTATGTGTGATGCAGATCTCCTAGCCTTGATGCGATGGACACTATGTGGATGAAAGTGATGAAATGGATGCAACTCTAGATGGAGTAATAGTAGTATGTGATGCTATGACATATGTACCCTCAATGATGGTGTTATAAATTTATATTTATAGGGCTCTCAAGATTAATTTCATAATTAATCCCGACAAGGCCAACTAGAGAAAAATATAAATATGACAACCAATGGCTAGAAATGGCCCTAAAAAGGGAGTGGGAAAGGGTATGTGCATAGATTTGGGTGCACCCAAGGTGGGACTAGGGTGCCCCAGTATAGGCTGGGTGCACCCTGATTTTGGGCTAGAATGACGGGGCAGTTGCGAAATGGGTGGATAAGTGCTGGAATAACACATATGTGGAAATAATGAAAACAAAATATAAAATAAAGATGGCCAAAAGGTGGGATTTAATTAGTACTTTTTACACTTGAGAGCCTTCTAAATAATAGTACAAGATAGGGCCAAATTATGTGTAAAGTGAATTATTTTGTGTCTATAGATTGCTACGGTGAAGGAAACCCTAGTTCTAGGGTTGGAAAAACATTGTTGCTCAAATATATTGATTTATGCAATGGAAAATCATGAAACCTTGTGGGAAGCTCTACCTGGACAACACAAATGCATTTCTAAAGGTTTCAGGGTGTTTAATCTTGTTTCAAGAGAGAATTTAAGTGGCAATGATCTCCTTTAGTTTCTCTTCACAGTGCAAAGGTAGAATTGAGGTTTGTAGTGCACTTTTTTCATTATAAATGCTTCAATTTGTTATGAAAGGATTTGAGATGACTTGAAAGGGGTCTATAAACACAAAATGATCTTTCTTTTGTTTGGAAATGCAAATTCTACATGACAGGAGTCTTTTGTTCAGTCTTATGTACTATGTAAGATCAGGGTGTCTCTCCAAATGCAAAATTATTGTGGAAAATGATTAAAATCTTCATGTCAAGCCTCCAAAAGTTGAGCAATGAGTCAAGGAACATGAATAGGTGGTTTCTCTAGATTGAAAGCCCAATGTTTCTTATAAGTGGTGGAAATGATTATATATGTACATGATTAATGTCACAGTGGACAATAAGTATGGGTTCTTCTCCAAGAACATGTAGGTCTCTAAGACTATTTTATCTCAAAATATTTGGCTCCTTATGGTAACTTAAAGGTCTCTAAACAGTCACAACCTTTTGAGTTTTCTTTCTTAGCTTATGTGAGGAAGTGAAAGGTTAGGATTTCGTTAAAAATTGAATGGAAGTTTATTAGAATTTGAAGAATCGTAAATAGTTATAATCTCATGAAATGATCTCAAAGCTTTACATAGGAAGGTAGAAAGACATTCTTGTCTTTTTCATACAAATTCAAAAGTCTTTTGAGATTTCAAGGTCATATACAGAGTCTTCATGCCATATAGTGTTTGAAAATTTGGTGTAGAAGCTGAATAGGTGTGAAATGAGAAGTGTTTTAGTTGTTTTTTAATTTATTTTGGAAGAGTAAGTAAATGAAAAGAAGACATATATACAAAACATAGGAACATAGCAGCAAAAAAAATATTAAGGAGTCATTGTATTGAGCAATGAAAAAATAGTAAGAGGATAAACAAGTATAAAAGGAATGTAGAAACATATACACAAAGAAGGAAGTATTGTTGTGAATGTAATTTGATCAGGTGATGAAAGGGTAGAGATAATAAAATTGTGAATCATTTTAAAAAGAGGCATAGAAGTACTGTAAAAGCTGAGATATAGAGTGTTGACAGTGATGAAATATTGTGACATCTGAAACATAGTGTTTAGTGATAACAGAGAATAGAATCAACTTTGAAGATCAAATTTTTCCTTAATCTAGCCATTCAAGAAGAATAGTGAGTGGGTGCTTCAGATAGTAAGATAGCAGGAGGAAGGCAAGTAGGTGAAGAATTGATAAGCAAAGAATAGAAAATTTAGAGGTAATCATCAGTTGTGAGAGACAATCAAATTGTGACCAAAACTCAAGAGCAAGACTAACTATAAGCTTAGCACATAGGGGGTTGCATCTTCCTTATAAGTAGTAGCTTACAAAAGATCAGTTGTAGATGGTTAAATTCTAGGGAGTTTTTGCTTCCTTGCAAGTTGTAGCTTGCAGAAGGTCAATTTTTGTTGACTAAATTATTTTTTGGGTTGTAGCCTCAAAATTTTGAGTTGCAGCTCAACTTGAGATCATTGTAACACACAAGGAAAATTGTCCAAACCTAGTTCTTTGGTTTTTGTGGGTTTTCTCCCTTTTTGGGTTTCCCACCTAAACCAATGTGTATTGTCTCTCTTTCAGTTGCTTGTGCATGATTTGATATGTTTTTATTAATTATTTTTGTGAAGTAGAAATATCTGAAAGTTTTATAAGACATTAATTCACCCCTCTCTCAGTTTCCAAATTTCCAACAATGGGATGAATGATTCACCCAATGTATACCCCCCTCGTTTGGGGTGCATGTGATGTTGCTAGGAGGACGTGGTCCATAGGAGAGGACCAAACGTTGATCTAAAACGGATGCCTTGCAAGAGGGAATGTGCTTGGTAAAGACCAAGGGACATGCAAAAAAGTGGCTAGAAACATGTATTACTGCAATCAAGAAAAATACGCATATAGAATACAATGAGTAATCTAGCAAACAAGAAGACAATGTAGACTGCAAAAATATGATTTCAAACATGGGACATCATGCATAATGTCACAAGATAGTCAAGGCCGAAGTGGCCAAATGCATACAAGCAATGAAAAATAAATACATAGGGTAAATCCCGTAAACAATAACATATAATGGCAAACAATGGAAAACAATAGCAAATAATTTATCAGAAAACCATGGTAGCAAATAGTTCCTGTAAATCAAATGGTGCGCACGACACACATGTTAGCATGTTAAAAAGATAAAAAATATGGCAAGACATGTTTATATCGATAGAGTAGTGTGCTAGTAAGAATATGAAGTTGTATAAAATGAAACAATAACACTTGTAGTGTGTAGGAATTTAGATGCCCCGAGGAGTCTCGATGGGAATGGTAAGAGGTGTAGTGCCAAGCATTATTGCTACGTGTAGAGATTTGTAGAAATTTCGCATTCACAAATAAAGAACAAGTAAATGTGCATGTGTATATAGAAAAGATAATAATATACTAAGTATCTATCTAACATGGGAAACAAAGTGTACATGTAAGTATAAACAAGCAAGAATAAATGCTACCTAGATATGCAATATGTTGTGAATAAGTGAACTAGAATGGTATGCAATGTGAATGTGATAGGAGTATAATTCCCCTCGAGCAGATGTGTAAGAGTATGAGATGAGGTTCATTTATAAAATACCCCTCGACATTCAAAAATGAACCATAGAACAAGAGTGCATCATCGGTAAATGGTTTGATAGTGTGCACTAGAAATATAGATCAAGAAAACATGTAATGTAGAGAGTGAATGTGGTGAGGTTCATTTCAAATTTAGACCCTCAACAACCGATTATGAACTATGGAACTAGAGTGCGTCATAGGTTAGTATGATGTGTGAGAATGCGATTCCAGAAAGATGTGTCGTAAATGTGTCAAATGTGACATGTGTCATGTGTATGATGTGAGGTTCATGGATGTAGTATGCCCTCAATAGTCATTTGTGAATCTTAACACGAGAGTGCGTCATAGGGAAATGGTTTGAAAGATATGCTAGAAAGATAGATCATGAAGCAAAAATCGTAAAATGTGTGAATTTGGTGAGGTTCATTTCAAATTTAGACCTTCAACATTCGAGTATGAACTGCGAAACTAGAGTGTGTCATAGGGTAGTGATGATACAAAACGTGTAATGATGCTTAGAAATATGTAGTATGAAGAACAAAGCATAATAGTTGAGATGAAGACACCTGGTGATGTTAGGAGGGGTGAAGAGTAAGCATAATGCCCCCTGGTGTGTGATGGAGATCTATCTAGGTACGGAAGATAAAGCATGCCATGGCGGCGAATGTGACAATGTGTTCAGAGTAGTAGATTTGCCAAAGTAAGTTGTAGCATTAAGAGCATATGGAAATTTCTTTTTATGATGGTGAATTTGTGAAATGGTTTAAACCTCAAGAGGATATGTAGTAGGAATAAAGGGAGCAAACTTAGGGAGATATCTCAGGTCGAGTCTGGTGGATTATGTCTGAATGGAAAGAGGCTCTTTGAATCCTTTTGCATGTTTACCTAATCTAGTGCCAATGAAGCCATAATGAAACATATAACGATACCCACGATAATAATTTTTGAAGTTAGGAGGAGAGGTGGCCAAAGTAGGGGCTTTAGGTGAATGATCAATAGTGTTGCAATAGGAAAATGGAGAGGGATGTATTAGGGATTCATACACCACACCCTAGTATAATAATTTAATATGCACATGAAGTGTTTAAGGGACCTATTAGATGGATAAATTGACCAAGTATGAGTCGTGCACAAAGGTATAGGGTGCATGTTGTTAGGAATTAGTCCTAAGATGGATTCATTTAGGTTAGCAATATTAGATTGAATTATAATATTGTGAGTGGAGAATAATAATGTAAGTGAGTAAACAACTCATGTAGGAGTTAGGTGTGAGAGATTTTAGGTGTGAGGGAGGCATGAAGGGGTGTGCTTAAGTAGCATTGGATAGCGGACAAAGGTTTGCGTCTGAGAAGGAGAATTTGGGACTTAGTCAATTTTTTCAACCTAAGGATTAAAACAGAAGAATAGAGGAAGAGTAGCATCCAAGTAAGATCTATATTTAGAAAGCACCAGGATGGCTAGGGACACACGTAAAGGGGATAAATCTAGAAAAATCACATGCATAGATTACAAGAATATCATACATGGGTTAATTAATAATAGGATTAAAGCAGGAGCTATGATTATGTTAATATATTATTATGATTTTTGTAAAAACATGCACGAGTTATGACTATTTTTAGATGTAATGCATGTTGTCTATTTTGAGAGCATGCCTATTATTAGGAAAGTGCATGGGCGGTGAAGGGAAAGTCCACACCCCCATTTATATGTCATGAATCTATTGTAGATATATATATATATATATATATATATATATATATACGAGACTGTGTGGATGAAAGAGAAATTCAAGACTATGTTGTAGGATTTTGTGCACGGATCTGCAAACTGATGTAACAATTGATTATGTATTATGCTTCCTTGTGATGTGATGAATTTTATTTATGATGGATAAATGTGGATGGATATTTATTATTGACATGTCTGAGTATGGTGATTTAATAATCTAGTTGATCTTGATTATTGTTTAAATTGTTATCTTTCCTTATTATATGTGTTTCTAAAGTAAGATGAATACAATGGTTATGTGTATTTAATGGTTCATGGTCAATTAATCTTATGAATATGCATGCTAACTTCTTGACAAGAAAACACAAAGGAGGGCCCTGGTAGCTGTGCACGCTTTGGGTGAGTATTCAGTCTAGACTGAATGAAGTGTCAGTGCTTATAACACTTGAGAGGAACTATAGAGACTATGTTTTGGTTCCGTTGTCGAGACCTTTTCTAAAGCTCACTACCAGGATGTTGCATGCAGATGGCGTATCGATTATCTTTAGAGAGAATTGAAAGTTGGGTGGAAGATGAATATGATAAGTTTGCATAGAGGCATAGTACTCAACCTGTTTTAAATACATGCAAGTGGGTGGAAGATAATCTTTATTATGTGCTCTATGAGAATTTCTTTAGCTTCTTCGTAGTAGAATTGCACCAGTTGTTGGTAATGTACGCATCGAAAAAATATTGGGATCCTAGGTCGATGATTTGGATGTAAGAAGATTATTAGACTCTCTTTGATGCAGATGTGGAGTGGACCAGAGCTATAGATCAGGAGTGGGTTAGATTGTTGCACAACTATACGTTGTAGTATAAAATTACCACATATTATTGCTTGAAGGAAGCCGAGTTTCAGTTCTTGCGCGAGCACAGAGGATCATACTTGTGCACGATACCTTTATCTATCAAGATATTTATTATAGAATTGGATTTGGAGATATTCCCTATGGCTAGCTAAATCCCCACTACACGCAGGGGCACAACAAGGTGTGAAGAAAGGTGGTGACCCTGGCAGAAGAAAGATAGAGAGAAGAAAGACATATCAAGTATAATGAAGTACGAGAGAGGGAAATTGAAGTAGCACTGCACTCGAGAAGAATGATGGCTCACGAATGTTTTACGACTCTCGTAGAAGATGAGGAGCTAGTGCATCATGTCCTCCCAATTTTGGGAAAGCATACTAGGGAGACCCCATCGGCTTCGGAGAAGAGCACGTTAGAGGAAATAATGAGGACAACTGACATGCATCTGATCGAGCCTATCCACCTAGCCATTTTGCATGGTATTCCAGAACCAAAGGTGGTTGTTGAAAGGCATTCTAGTGAAAGTAAAAAAGCAGATACAGATAGATATCATTTTGTATTGAATCAATAAGTGCATCAGAATACAAATACACCCATGACATCACAACACACACCAGTGTTTGGGAGTACTCTCCCAGGATTCTTTTTAGGGGCGTCATCAGGGAAGAACATTGGCACACATACTATTGGGAGCACTTATGTGGGTGTTGCGAGTGTACAGACAATGAGAGTCTAGATTATTAATACAAGGGACATAAACGAGTTCATGAATTGGGCCGTAACCCATGGAAGGGGGCGCAAAAGGCTCAAGAGGATCGGGTTAGCCATTGCAAGGAGGGAACCTTGGTGGAGGTTCATGATTTGGATTAGGTAGAGATTGACCACAACCACCACCACATCAGCCTCACCAGATGCCATCGAACCAACCTTAATAACTGTAGCAGACACCTCAAGTCTACTATGAGATATTTCTCTACTTACCAAAGTATAGAGGTATAAAAGATATTGTTGGAACATTGTGATTAAGTGGTGTGGCCAACCCTTAATGTATATGGTTCCATCACTAATATATAGTTAATATTTAATAATACGAAATATTTATATTTCTATTATTAAATATGTTAACCTAGGTATAATACTTTAGGTTAAATATTTAATATCATGAAATGATTATATTTTTAATATTAAATATTATAAACCTAGGTGTATGTGTTAACCATTTTTAGGTTGAAAAGGTGGTTCGGAGGCATACTCGATCACATTATATAAAAAGGACTTTAGGTCCTCATTTCATATATTCGGGAAATATATCAAAAGTTTGCAAATCAAGTGATTTGGTTTTTACCCTTGGTAAATAGAGTTTTAAAGGAGGTAATATTACTAGATGTAAAATACGTTCTCTGAAGTAAAAGGTTATTTTCAAAGTGGTTTTTACCCTATTGGAGTTTTCCATTATAAATAATTGTGTCACCTTGTTATTTATTTCCTTAAGTATTTCTTTAGTTACTTATGTTATGATGTAATGTTTATTTAAATATTTATTGTAACATTATATAATATGTAAGTTGATTAAATCTGTATTTATTAGAATCCTCAAATTCTAACATGGTAATAGAGCGAGGTAAATTAAATAAATTAAGATCATTTTTTTTGTATTTTATTTATTTAATTTGTACTGGTTCTTTTTTCCCCAATTTATTTTGTACAATTAAACTCTGCATATTTTTTTTAGGGTTTTTCAATTTTAAATCCCTAATTTTTGGGGGGGAAATATAATATGATATGATTCTTACTTTCATTTACATTTTGTAAATTATATGGAATTAATGTTATTTTGGAGATTGATGTGTGCACAGGTGAAAGGGGCTTCAAATATTTACCTGCGTGAAAGTTACATACATAAAAGGAAATGATTTATTACTATATGAAATAATTTTCATGTTTTCTATAATTTCAAATGTTTGTAGGTTAAATATTTCGGAAGGTAAATTCATACCCGTGTTCTTTGGACTCCTCTGAAAGAATTTGATTTGAAAAACTATAGTTTATAGTTAATCTATGACTATATTTTTTAAATTAAAAAATAAATAGAATAGGGTTTATATAATGACTTATATAAACATCATATTAAAATTTATATAATTTGAAAACTAAATATTTTATATAGTTCTTATACTATAGTTTATAACTACCCCATTCGTATGGGCTCTGTAAAAAAATGTTTTGAACTTACTCAAACTATAAAACATTGTTTTAATCTTAATGCCCGACATGGTGAATGGTGGATAGTTGAAGGTTAGTGGCCTTAGTAATCAATATTACTAAGTTTAATCATATACTTGTTCATTAAAAACAAAAAATGGACACTTAAACGTAAAAACTACTTCAACTCTAAAGCGACTTCATTCTTTTTTCTAAGTGAGATATAAAAAAAATTAAACTTAAAACCTAACTTTTTTATCATATGGCATTTTCTTAGGTTTTTCATGTGGTATTGATAAGTATGACATGTTTAATTTAAAAAAACTAATATCCTAACTTATGTTTCTAAATTATCATGCCATATTAATGTGGGCCGCTTTGGCATAGTTTAAGTTTATAAAAACCTAAAATAATAATTACATACCAAGTGGCCAATGTTTTTTATTTGGTCATTGTATTTTTTATAAAAAAAATACTATAGTTAATTTTTATGAACTATATGTTATTTTTTATTTACATTCTATAAACTATATACCTCTTTTTTTTAAAGTATATATATTATTATATTAAAATGTATTAAAATAATAACCTCCCTAATATTATATAGAAGAAGAAATTCTAGAATTTCACATTCGGGAAATACACAGCAACTTTTAGCTTCATTAAATTTGACGGTCAAATGACCGTCACGGTAGACCGAACATAAGACAATATGACGATCATTTAGACGTCTCAAGAAACTTTCATTGTGTTAAAATTGACGGTCAAATGACTGTCACGACAGACAAAAAAAAGTCATTATGACGGTCATTTAGACGTCAAATTTAAGTTGGTCGAATATTTGTCTACATTAATTTTTTTCAGAAATTTGAAGTTGTTATGCATTCTTAGGGGTCTCTTCTTCACTTCTATATGGTTGGAAATATTGTGTATATAAATCTGGGGTATAAGGTAGAGCCCTTTATATTGCGGGTTTTTTTTGGATTGAGGGTAAATTGAGGGTGTTTGAAAGGACCCACATCCTTGTACACATGAGGATTTTAGAGAGGATCCACAACCTTGGTTACAATGAAGGGGACCACTTATTAGGAACCCAATTGAAGCAACCATGAAACCAAAGTGAAGATGCAGCGACCGTCGACACGACTGCAGCGAGTGGGACAACTTAGAACAGCTACCAGCGTCGGCAACGAGAGGAGCAGCCACCAGTATCAGCAACAAGCGGAGCAACCACAAGTGTCAGCAGTGAGAGGAGAAGCCACGACCGAAGCGAGAAGAGCAGCAACTGTGAGTGGAGCAGCCACCAGCGTCAGCAGCGAGAGGAGAAGGAGCCACCA
This sequence comes from Taxus chinensis, assembly GCA_019776745.2. Lineage (NCBI taxonomy): Eukaryota > Viridiplantae > Streptophyta > Pinopsida > Cupressales > Taxaceae > Taxus > Taxus chinensis. The sequence goes on from CM034156.1 coordinate 647,017,686, forward strand.
GCGTCGACAACGAGAGGAGCAGCCACTAGTGTCAGCAGTGAGAGTAAACATCAGTGTCAGCACGAGCAGAGATGCCGCCTCTAGCGGCGAAACCACCTCCGAGGAGGATCGTGCCTCGGGGGGATTTGAAACCGGGGTGGGCAAGCACACAACCATGTGACTTGACTGCACCACTCCCACCCCATCAGCTATATTGCGGGTTATTATTTTGATCATGAGAGGTTAATTATAATGCATTGTAATGACATAATTAGTTATGATGAAATAGTTTCTTTAGATCTATAAAATTTAGATCTAATTCTATTAAAAGTGTTATTTTTATTATCGATAAATATGTATCTAACCCTATGGTACATTGTATATTATAATGGGGTGTGTTTTACAGGTTTATGAAAACAATGGCGTCCAACTATTTCTGTCTTGAAAAAACTCAGATCCTGAATGAAACTAACTACAACATTTGGGTCAAAATAGAATTTATGGCGAGGAAACTCTGGACGATTATTTCTTGATCTGAGGTTTCTCCCACCTGTCATCAAGCAACTGTAGATAACATGAATGCATTCTTGCAACGAATGCAGGGAGGCTCTTTCTATGATTTTGCGCAATGTGAATGATGAGTATCTTCTATACATTGGTAATATCAAACATTTGAAAGAGGCATGGACACAACTAGAATCCATGCATGAAGGATACTTGGAATATTAAGGAGAGTAATGAGAGTATAATAGCTGAAGGAATTCAAAGAAATGGTTTGTATTATTTTGATGATTTCTCTTCTGCATCTTGTTTTATATCTCAAATTTTAAATAATTCAAGACTATAGTATGAAAGGTTATGACATGTTAATTATCGAAGCTTATATAAAATGTATAGATATAATCTAGTGAAAAGTTTATATGTGTTGTCTTCTTCTCTTGAAGTTACTTCATTAAATGCTTCTAAATGATGGTTTTGATTCTGATTTAGTAAATAGTCATGATGATGTTTTGATGTTATAGATGTTTCTGAAACTCTTATCTTCCTAGATAAGAAATTAAATTGGGTTCAATCTATGTTAAAAATTTCAAATCCTATTAATCTTAGGAAAATGACTAGAAGCCATCATATGTACCATGCATTAATTACCTTATATGAATCTGAGTTGCGAAGTATTATAGGGTCTAGGTGGATATATAAAGTAAAGTATAATGTTGATGGTAGTATTAACAAACATAAAACTAGACTTGTTGCTAGAGGTTTCAATCAAAAACTTGGTATTGAGTATGTTGAGACATTTTCCCCTATAGCTAAAATGAGTATTGTTAGGGACTTATTTACAATTACCGCTCAATTTGGGTGTGAAATCCATCAAATGGATATTTTTTTTTTTTTTGAATTACGATTTAAAAAAAAAACTTTACATATTTCAACCTAAAGGATTTGAAGAACCTGGTAAAGAAAACTATGTTTGTAAGTTGAGAAATCTTTGTATGGTTTAAAACAAGCTATTAGAGCTTGGTATGTAAAAATTATTTCCTTCTTTAAATTGTTAGGTTTTGTTAATTGTTCTTCTAATAATGATATATTCATTAAGAAATAAGGCTCACATATTATCATTATATGTATAAATGTTGATGATTTTCTTATGATTGGTGACAATTCTAATTTAATTCATAGGATTAAAGAGAAATTGAAGCACTAATTTGAAATGAATGAGTTAGGTCTCTCACATCATGTTATTTTTATGACTATATTTCATTCTATTATTATTTTTCAAAACACAATATGCAACCATTGTATTGCAAAAAATTCTTATGATTGATTGTAAACCATTTTCTACTTCAATGGAAGTTGGAATAAATATTGATCCTAAATCTGCATATGAAAAAGGTTGATCTTATTTTATATCGTTGTTAGTTAATAGTTCGATTTATCTAACTATAACTAGATCATATATTTCCTATACATTAGGAATCACATCAAGGTTTATGCCGGAACCTTTTTTAGAGATCACTGAAATCTTGCAAAAAAGAATTTTTAGATATATTAAAGGAACAATCAATTATCGGTTGCATTATACTAAGAATGAAAATGCTATCTTATATGAATTTTGTGATTCTAACCATACTGATGTTGTGTTATAAAATATAATGGATATGTGTTCAAGTTTTTTGGTACAGGAACCATTTCTTGGAACAACAAATGTAATCATAGTCTCCATTTCTTCTACTGAGATAGAGAAGTACAATAGAATAAGTAGAGAATCCATGTGGCTGCAGCGGCTATTGGTAGAGATACACATGGAAGCTAAAGGAAGTATTCCTCTTCTATGTTTTGGTCAGAGTTGTATTACTCTTAATTAAGAATTTAGTTCAACATCATAGGATGAAACACATTGAAATATATATACGCTTTACCCGTGAGAAGGTGTTAAGTGCTGAGATAGATCTCAAGTTCGTGTTGACTGAAGAGCAGGTTGCTGGCATCTTCATAAATCCCCTGAGTGATATAAAGTTTTGTCACTTTAGTGAAAAAATTGGATTGTCAAAGTTATCATTAAGGTGGAGTGTGCATGACAATGTCACCTCCTAATGGAACTTGGTTTTTGTAAAAAGACCTTCAGGCATGTATACCTCCTCGGCTTCTTTTTTAGAAAGAAGTGTAGAAAGTTCTTAAAATCGGTCTTCAATAAAATCTTTAGTGTTATTAATTTTACTGGTAAACATCTAGTACAATCATATTGTTAAGGATGTCCTTGGTTGTAAAATGCTCCTATATGATTGGATTCAATAACCTTTTATGAGAACCTGCAAGAACATGTAAAACTCACAAATCATACTTAACCACTGATCATGGGATGATCTTTGAGACTTCAAGTCCTTTTGTACCAAAAGGTAAATTGAGTATGATGAAGGTGTTATAATTCCTTCAACCGATATGCTAGCCTAAAACCTTTATGGTTTAAGGATTGTAAATCCTGTAGTGTACCACGAGCAGGTAATATATTGGCATATGTTATGTTATCCCACTTAACATTAAGGGGGAGTGTTGGAACATAATGATTAAGTGGTCTGGCCAACCCTTAATGTATATGGGTTCATCACTAATATATAGGTCAATATTTAATAATATGAAATATTTTTATTTCTATTGTTAAATATGTTAACCTAGGTATATACTTTAGGTTAAATATTTAATATCATGAAATGATTATATTTCTAATATTAAATATTATAAACCTAGGTGTATGTGTTAACCATTTTAGGTTGAAAATGTGGGTCGAGAGACATACCCGATCACCTTATATAAAAAGGAATTTAGGTCCTCAATTGATATATTCAGTAAATATATCAAAGGTGTGCAAATCAAGTGATTTGGTTTTACCCTTGGTAAATAGGGTTTTAAAAGAGGAAGTGATCTTACTGGATGTAAAATAAGTTCTCTAGAGTAAAAGGTTATTTTCAAAGTGGTTTTTACCCTATTGGGGTTTTCCACTATAAATAATGTGTCACCTTGTTATTTATTTCCTGTAAGTATTTCTTTATTTACTTATGTTATAATGTAATGTTTATTTAAATATTTATTGTAACATTATATAATATGTAAGTTTATTAAATTCGTATTTATTAGAATCCTCAAATTCTAACAGATACAACAAAGCATGTGCATAAGTGTGAATTACTATGATGCACGTTAAGGGAATTAAAACTTCATATAGGAAGGTGAGACCAATTTACCACTACGCTTCAAGGGCACATGTATAGTTGGTATAGGAAATATGATCCACATCAGACTGTGGTGGATTATAATGAATTTAGTTGCTATACTACATTTCCACATCGGACTATAGTTTCATAAGAATTCCATAGTTTGAGCAGTTGAGCATCATCAGTGCTCAAGGATATCAAGCAGGGCTTATCTGAAAGCATGAGGGAGTATGACACATGTTTTAATACTTTGTTGTCTAAATTGTCTTATGATATTCATCCTAAGTCAGCATGCACAGTGGTTTGTTTGAGGTTTCGTGACTTCGTTCCATAAGGGCTTTATCTCATAAGACATATGTGGATCCATGAGAGGCCTTAGAAACAACTCTGAACACTAAGGCAGTTGGAAGTGTTGATACTAGAGTGAGCCCATTCTTGGAGGAATAGATAGTAACAGTTATGGAAAAGCAATTAGAGAATCTCTCTGCCAATTCAACACACGATACACACAGTGGTATATGGTGCACTAATTGTGAAGTTGAGGGACATACTAAGGATATGTTTTCCACGCAAGTCAGTGCACACATTGTTATTGGATTGTGAAATTTTCCACAAGGACCATGATGTTAGAATTTTCCTCTTTTGAAGCACACAACTCATGAAGAATGTATCCATGTACTATAAGATCTGTAACACATACACTCATGATACAAAGGATTGTCGACTGATAGATCAAATTCATGAGGCATGTAAGACTAGATTATGGAATACCACATTGGTAAGAAGTTCTTATGTAATAACAAAGCCCTGTAAAGAACACAATAATGGAGGAGGTAGATTCCGCTAAGGATATAGAAGTAGAGGTCATGGTGGAAGATGTAGGTTTCAGCATGGGACCTGTTATACTTTTGGATCCCTAGATCATTACCAATGTGATTGTCCTTAGAATATAGTCTTCTCATGGTGTGGGAAGTAGCATAAGTTAGAGGAATGTCTAGACTTTTATGAGCACATGAGAAAGAAAAAGAAGAAGGAAAAATGCACAGGGATGATTAAAGTACAGTGTGCATGAAATTTGATCAGTGGATGCCTAAGAAGATGCTTGATCCTGAGTTATAAACCATGATGGTTACTACATGTGTTGAAGTCAGCACACGCACTCAAGCCTCTCAAGGCCAAGCCACCCATTAGGAGAGAAGATGTGATACATGCTAAGTACCCAGATGTTGCGCATTAGAAGGACATTTATCAAGAGACCATAGGAGTCATCAGAGACCTACAAGGTGAAATAAAGTGCTTGAAGGAATAGTCATGTGCAAGACAACGTGTGAAGAATGTTGAGCTCCCACTGAAGGATGTGGATGAATTAAAGAATGTATGTAAGTTGTTGTGTTAGGATAATATCATTCATTTGATAGGGAAAAGATTGCATGAAAGAGTACTGTGCATTGTAGTTGAGCACAGAAGGTTAGATATTGCATACAAATTTGCCACCACAAAACCACGAGTATGATAAAGAAATCAATTTGGATGCAGTGATTGATGGGTGGCTGGTGAGAAAAATATTGATATATACTAGCACCGAGGTAAATGTGCTAACTTTTGATGTGTGGAATTAGATGGGGATACCAACATTACAATGATATTCAAATGTATTGTATATGGTAAAATAAGACTAGGGCCATGCCTATTGGGGTATTGAAGAATGCCTCAATTACTACACAATGAGCCAATTTTACTGGAGACTTTGAGGTATTGGAATTGGTTGAAGCAGATAAATTTGTAGCATTAATTGGGTGACCTTGGTGCTATGTGAATAATGTTAATTTGCACTTAAATAAGGGATACTTCTAGTTTTGAGAAGAAGGATGAGTGTGCTATCATACCCCTGGTTGATGGGAAGGCTACTCCTTACACTGATCCAATAAATGAGGAAGAATTGAATAGGATTTATACACGCATAGTACATGATCCTGAGAATATTAAACCCTTCTAAAGAAGGCATGCTTCAGTGGGAAGACATGTAGTCAGTTAGCAATACTACAAGTTTTTCTTGTGATAACAGATGTCCCCATGGAACATGTATGAAATGGTTGGGCACAAAATGAAAGGAAGAGTCACTAGAATAATTATGCAGTACATGGTTAGGTGCATGAGGAAATGCTCAACTACCTATATATACTAGTGAGGAGAATCATGAATCCTTCTTGCTTTCCATGGAGGAACACTGGAAGAATGAAGGTGACTGTAAGAATATGTTAATTTATACATTGTGTGGAATAAAATCATGTTGGTGGGCCACACATAGAGATAACTTGTTGGGTTGGTGAGAAGTGAGAATTTCCTTTTCAACAAGGTTCACTGGAAATCGATTTGCCTACACATATTTGTGAATACCATGGTAAGATTCCAGCTTTGGCACATGTAGACAATTGTGAGAGACTACGGGTGAAAGGCTCAGAGGCTTTACCATTGTCTATGTGGGTGCACAAGTTTTATTCCACTTTTTGCGGCTATACGTGGGCTTGGTATGTACAAGTTGAACTCAAGCAAGAGACATCAAACTGGCAAGACATGACTGCAAGTATTATTCATACTTTTTATTACTCTTTTCTACTAAACCTTCGGTCCATGAAGCATTGTAGATCTTGAAGTGCATCACATTGGGAGATAGCACAAAAGAATAATAACTCATTCTTGAGCTACTTGGTGAAACTGATTCCTGAGGCACACCTGAGAAACTGAAGGAATGGATGAGATAAAATTGGGTTGTACCTATAAGGAGAAAGAAAAATGTAAAATGGTGTACCTTATTGATGATGAAGAGGTTGAGAACCTGAGAGGTTAGCCATATAAAAGGTTTGCATGAAGTAATGGAAATATAGATGTATCATAAGGCACACACGTACATGAACCCATGAAAACTAATAAGGTAAACATTGGCACTGATGATATGCCTAAGGAGGCCATTATTGGTGATTACTGGTTAGAATAAAGAGGTAGACCAAGACCATTGAGTATTTTACGTGACTTCTATCATTTGTTTCTGTAAGGCTATCATGAATTAAAAGGAGTGCACCCCTCATTGGGAGAAATGAAAATTAAGATAAAATAAGGTGCACGTGTCCAGTTTGGAAGAGGCGTTACATGATGTATCTGAACCTATGCATGAAATTAAAGAAGGAAATTGATAAAATGCTTAAGTCTGAAATCATTTAATAAATTGAATAATTTGATTGGGTTAGCCCTATGGTTATAAGCATCAAGAAGCATGGAAGGATCAGGATCTGTGTGGACTATAGATAACTTAGTTTCGTATTTGTTATAGATCCTTTTCAAACCCCATTCATTGAAGAAATCCTTGAGGGAGTTATAAGGTGATGAGATATATTCTATTATAGACTATTTCTTATGTTGTCAATAGGTGCACCTCACACAAGAGGATCAGGAGAAGATAAATTTCACCATTGAATGGGGAATCTTTGCATATACAGTTATGCCTTTTGGATTGAATAATGTGCCAGTAATGTTCTCACGTATCATTGTTGCTCGTATTTCATGATTTTATTCACAAATTATTACAATTATATTTGGATGATTGGACTTTCTATGGTTTATTCAAGGACCACTGGATGATAATCTAAGACTCATGTTTGAGAGGTGTAGGATAGTTAAACATCTCTCTCAATATTAAAAAGTGTATCTTTCCTACACCCTTTAGAACTCTACTTGGGCACATCATTTCTAAGGAAGGATTTTTGATAGACCTAACCAAGATAGTTGTAATCCTGGGTTTAGAAGATCCTACCAACCAAAGTGAAGTGCACGTGGATTCTTGGGGCATACGGGTTATTATAAAAAAATTATCAAGGGCTATATGCAAGGATTTCCGACCACTAGAGGAATTTCTAAAGAATACAAGGGAAAGTTTCACTGGAGTGACATGCAACAGCAGGCATTTGATACTTTGAACTAAATATTAACTACCTCACCTATTTTGTGCTTTCCTTCTTGGAACAAACCCTTTCATGTTCATGTTGACACCTCTGGTATAATGTTTTTGGCACGGTATTGCCACAACCTAGGGAAGGAAATGTGGATCATCATATATTATTTGCAAGCAAGAATTTAACACCAACATAGAAAAACTACACTACCACTAAGCGCAAAGCATTATAAATGATCTACGTGCTACACAAGTTTAGACAGTACTTGTTGGAAACCCCATTTATCTTTTATACAGATCATATGGCATTGAAGTACTTAGTCAACAAGCATATTTTAGCAAGGGTGCATCTGCAGGTGGATAATTCTGTTCTAGGAGTTTGATTTCACATTTTTTGTCAAGCTAGGCAAGAGCAACTCAGAGCCTAATCATCTATCAAGGATCAATTCTAGCAATGATGTGCAGATTATTGAGGACACAATTCCTGATGCGCAGTTGTTTAGATTGAACCGTGTGCCCATATATTTGGAAGACATAGATAGTGTTCTTGCACATTGAATTGGCATTCAGAGGGAATGAAGACATTGGATACGAAGTATTTTTTTATACATGCAACAAATTATCATCTAATTAGAGGATATTTGTACAAGATGGGACTATGATGAAGTCTTGCATCCGGTGTGTTCTAGAACATGAGCGTGAAGCCATTATGGAGGAGGCTCATGGAGGAATTGTCAAGGTGACACTATGCAGGTGATGTGACTATGCATGCAAGATACTTATGGTAGGAATTTGGTGGGAGACATTATACAAAGATACCAAGTCTTATGTGAAAGCATGTGATCATTTTCAACACCTTGGGAAGCCTGGAAGCATAGAGATGAGATTTTGTTGCGACCTATAACAAGCGTGAAACCTTTTGAGAAGTGGGATATTGACTTCTGTATGGACCTATTGCACCACCCATGAATTATGACTAGCGCATGTTACATTATCACTTTTACAGACTATTTGACAAGGTGGGCAGAGGTGACACCTACAAAGGATTCTACTACAACCACCACATGGTAAGGTTCCTTTGGGAAAATATTATTAGCATGTATGATTGTCAATTGAGATTGACAAGTGATAGAGGACCTCATTGCTTAAATGAGACAATTATAATTTTGTTAGAAGATTTTATGGTGGCACACCATAAAACTACCTTTTATCACCCTCAAGATAATGGTATTGTAAAGGATTTCAACAAGATCTTGAGCTAGACTTTAATGAATATTTTTGATGTTGGAAGAAAGGATTGGGATGATAAAGTGTCAGTTTTACTTTGGGTCTTACATGACCATGTATAAAATGTTGAACAAGGCCACACCTTTTCAATTGGTGTTTGGCACGTAAAAGCAGTACTTACTATGGAATTTTTATTGCCATCCTTGCATATTGTGCACGCAGATGGATTATTTTAGGTGAACATGATGTAGAAGAGAGCATTGAGAAACCAATGCTAATTAGATGAGAGGTGCGTCATTTCACGTTGGAGCCATGAAGACTAAGAAGGTGACATAGAATGCCTAGACATGATATGCACATTAAGAAGAAGACATGTTGTACATTAGGAAAGATGGCCCTTCTCTATGACTCCAAGTTTACGTGTGCCACCCAAGTAAATTAAAGGTGCATTGGTTGGTACCTTTTATAGTAACCAAGATACTTGAATCAAGCAGCATGTCAGTTGTAGGTGTTGGATGGCACTTTGTTTCTTGGTTACTTCAATGGGAGTAGGCTGAAGCCCTACTATAAATAAAGCTTCTTGGTGTTTTTAATAAGGCAATATTGCCACTTAGATTAGATTTCCCTTTCATTTTTTTTTCTAGTTGTTGTTTTTGGTCTTTTTTTTTGTAATAAGTGCACTTGTGCGTAGAAATATGATTACTATCTATTGAGTTCATACGTATAGGATTGCACATAGTTTTAGTGTGGGGTGTACACAAGTGTCTAGACGAATGTACCTATTGAAAAGGAAAAGGTGATTGTTATAAGGTACTCTGGAGAAGATACGGTGATGCGCCTGACATGAATAAAAAGGAAGGTGCTTAGGGAAAAATAATTATGAAGGCACAAAGGTAGAGGAAAATGTTTCATCTACCTAAGAAGAAGGTACATAACAAGAGTTTCTCATATGGAAAACCATGTAATAGAAGGTGGTTTAGTACAATGCGAGGGAGGAATCAATAAGATATACTACTTAGAATATGGCTCAGAGAAAGAAAGCTTATAACGCGGAGAAGGGAGTACATGGATGCCTATAGTTTTAGGAAGTAGTAAGCGCACCGAAAGGTTATAATTATCATGCGCGTGAAGGAAAGGTATGGAAGAAAGTAAAACATTACTTAGACAAAAAAAGGTGGTTTAAACAGGAAAAAGTACTTTAAAAATTCAAAGCGAGAAAAAACGTCTTAAAAGTGAATAAAGTAAGGAAACAAACTTTTTAAAATTACGAAAAAACTATAAAAGGGGGGCAACCTAACTTGTTTTCCACCTTGCATTCGAAGTGAAGAAGAACAACCGAGTGACCTAGTGTGACATAGTGAATTGAGCGATGAGCATACCTAAGCGGCATGCAAAATATCCAAAGTTCCTTGTGATAATTTTGAGTGAGAGAGGAAGCACAGGAAAAGTAGGGTTTAGTGGCTAAGTGGATAGGGTTTGCAGGGTTCGAAGAAGGGTTGTAGAACAAGATACCTAGGTCATGAAGTTTGCAGTGTAGATTGAGTGGAATGACACCTAAGAAACTAACTTATTCATAACCTAAGGGTAGAGGCAAGGCTCAAACAAAGAAGGTTTAGGTCGAGGACCCACTGGAGGAGATATACTCAGAGATGCAGTACCCCCTGGTGTAATTAAGGTGAATACATGGAATTCATATCCCACGAAATGTAAAATTAGTGAGTTTAATCAAAGGGTGCGAGGGCATGAGGTGATACTGAACAAAAATATTCTTTGAGAATTGTTGGATAGGAGTGTCGACATGCAGATGTTAGTGGATGATTTAGTGAGAAGGAACTTGAGAAGGTAGGGGTTTTATAGTTATTCGAGCTGCTATAATTCGGGAAACTAGCACACATATTCTAGTGGCTCAGGTCTAGGGTGCATGAAGATTATTTTTGCTTTGCAGATAGGTGAATGAGAATCAGAGATCAATTGATTGGGTTGGTAACTGGGATTTAGGTAGATGGTGAGTACCTAGATCTGGACTTGCACAATGATACAAACATTGAGGAGCTAGGTAACAACTTACATTATGACAAAGGGGGTCAAGCCATGAATGTGGACAAGATAGAATACCCTGTGACTAGAATAGAATCCCGACTAGTTACTTGTAAAATCGATATTGCAGAGATATGGATAGAGTCTAATAAGAAGTTCCTCTATATTATGCACAAGGTGGTGCATAACACGGGTTATAACATTGCACAATTCATCGCTAATGGAATTATTGAGGAGGCTTGTGAATAGACTAAGGAAGGAGAAAATATTACTTCAGGATCCATACTTCTACTCATTGTATTTTGGGTAATAGGTGTGCCTGATGGTCCTGAAGACAATATGTGGGTCTACCTAACATGGAACAATTCCCTTGAAATATAATTTTCATACTTCACTTGCAAAGGGGAATTCAACAATCAATATAAGGCTTGCTTGGAGATATGGTATGGCAGGATGCATAAGGTATTTGAAAATGAATGGAACATACCATGGGAGTTTCTTGAAGTTGTAGGAGGGTAGGAAAAGTTTACATTAATGCAAAACTTTAGCCTTGTAAGATTCATGATGGAAAATGAGGAGATGGGGCCATGATGTAAACTACCATTTGCATTTACTACAAAATACTCCAAATGTATGGTAAATCAGATCAAGGATGCACAGAAGATGTTCTTTGATGTCGACAAGGTGGATTAATATTGGCAACATGTATAACTCTATTCCTACATACTTGGGAGACTATAGATCTGGATACATTGGACCTAAGTCCAATTATGAATGTTATAATAAAAGGTATGATATGCATGGTCTTTGTGGTTTTTATGCCCAAAGACAAAGGATGGAGAAGAAATTGAGGTATGTGATACTTATCTACCTCATCCCAAGAAGAATACTATGGCCCTACCTAAGAGAAATTGAAAGGAATCTCATATTGAAGAAGAAGAGGAAGGTGGGCTTGATCACACATGTAGGTAAGAGAGGTATTACAAAAGAATAAAGCATGATGATGGCATAAGACCTTCTCAGCCAGCCAAGGAGAGTCCAATGAAGACAAATAATTGAGGGAATCAAGTAGTGTCTAGCAACGAATTATAGGGAGTAAAATTTATTAGAAGAGTTGGAGAGCGAGTGGGACGAGCAGGATAAAGTGAAGGGTGCGCCAACACAGGAAGATCCTAGTAAGGAAAATGAAGAGTAGCCTAGGATTCTACACAAGGATAAGTCACCAGTACTTGAGGAGGAGCATGAGGAGGATAAAGGGGGCATGTTGAATGGACAAAAAGGGACTAAGTTTTGGGTGTGTGAATGTAGGGCGATGGAAGAGCGTGCGACACTACAATATGCCTTAAGCACCTAGGGTCAGGTTGTTAAGGCTATTTTTTTGGAGTTAGCATGCTAAGCACAAAAAGACATGAAGACTTGCGGTCCATGCAAGGGTATTTTGGGAACAAGCATCAGCTGAGTACCATGTATAGTTTAGGCTAATAATCTACTCAGAGTTAACTATAGGAAGTCTATTGTTAGAGCACTCACATGTTTTTGCATCCTTTTGTAAAGGCACGTGGTTATTATTAGCATGTGGTCTATTTTGAGATAGTTCATGGGTGGTGAAGGGAAATTCCTCATCCCTATATTTATGTATTGATTTGCACGGTTAAGGGAGAGTCAATTATTATAGAGTTATGTTGATGGTCTTGTTGTGCGCATGAATCATGAAGATACCTATATAATGTATAAAGCTTCTGTGTTTTTACAGTATTTAATGTAATGGATCATATTGGTTGGATAATGGTATTAAACATAACTGAAACTGATTCTTATGTGGTAAATCTTGTTATAGTAAATTTTTTAGTTCATCTTTTATATATTCTAAGATCTAGATCTAGTTTATGCACTGTGGAATGTTTACTGTTGGTTATGAATCTGAATATACATATGTACTATCATGCGAACATTATGTAAAAACAACTCTAAAGAGGGACCTGGTGCCTTTTCCCACTTCGGTGTGAGCACTCAGCTTAGGATGAGTGATGTGTCCACATGCCTGGGTCATTTATTGTGAATTCTAGGCTACATCATTGGTTTTGTTTTCGGGGACCCTCTTTTTCAATTTTTTTCAGGATGTTGCATGATGAAGACGTATCAGTTGACCTTAGCAAGTGTTGAGGAGTGGATAGTAGATCTGGAAGAAGAATACACTCTGAGATTCAACACTGGATCTAAGTTCGACGCATGCGCGTGGGTTGAGCAGAATCTGTATGACTACTTATATGAGAGCTTCTTTGTTGTTTTCCCCATAGAGCTATATGAGTGGTTGGTTGTGTATGCTTCTAAAAGGAATTCGAGGTTTTGTACACTTGTCTAGATGCAAGAAGAATTTTAGACCCTCTATGATGCTAATCTGATTTGTTCACGCATTGTGGATACTTGGTTCCATGGTGTTCTGAATAGCTTATGTTTTGGGAGAACTCAATCTCCACTTACTCTTGTCCGAAGGTAACCGAGTTTCAATTTTTTTATGTTATCCCAGGGGATCATATTTGCACATAATTCCACTGGCGATCAAGATCTTGATGGTAACCTTGAATTTGGAAGAGAATGAGGTGGCTAACTAAACCCACCACACGCTGGGTAGGAGGAGGTGTGGTAAAAGATGGCGGACCTAGCGGTAAAGAGGAAAAGAGAATAATGGCGGCTTAAGCTTAATGAGTCACGTGAGATGGATTTAGAGAAGCAACATGAGGTTATAGAACAGATGGTGTTGTGGAGAGAGATGGCTTGTGAAGGATTTGGAGCTCACGTAGAGGATGTGGAGCCATAGCATCTGGAACTCCCCCATTTGGGTGAGCATGATAAGGAACCCTCATCGGCCTCTTATAAGAACACACCAGCAGAGATAACATGGGCTACGGGTGTGCATCTAAATCTACTTGGTGACCTAGCCCTTGCGCTTGGTTTTCTAGTTTCTAGTACAACTAGTATTCAACAAGTTGGTTTGGGCAGTAGAGTAGGAAGAGGTAAAGTTGACTTATCAGCACGTTCAGGACTAAATCAAATAGCAAGTACATTTATGGTCAGGCAGACGTATTCCTTGTTATTTGGAGGTCTGGTTGTTTGTACCTTTTTAGGTGCATCATCAGCACAGAACACCAGTGTACAAAACTTTGGACTCTCATTTGGGAGTAGTGCAACTTCACACACTGTGGGAGTTTATTTTAGCACCACTATTGGGACACAATGCAGTGTATCCTCTAGTTTAATTACTATTATAGGGGGAGGATCAAGAGGCACATGTGGCTCATGATCTAGTGGATCTGGAGGCAGAGGTAACACATGAGGTTCTAGATCTGTAGGGCATGGTCCTCACCAACCCCAGAATATTACATGGAGATGTCACTTTGTCTCCCAGAGTATATGGGAATAGAAGATGTTGTTGAGCATGTCCATATGTGTGAGATACTTTGGCGTGTGAAAGGAATTACAACTTCAGAGCGCAAGGTCAGTTAGTTTGCAACTACATTACAGGGACGCTCACACAGCTAGTACAGTAAGTTTGACCTTGATCAGACTTTTGTGGATTATACGATGTTACGAGATGTTTTCCTTAAAGAATTTAATATCCTTGAGTTTAAGTAGAAAAGGATAAGTGTGCTCAAGGATATCAAGTGGGGCACTACTGAGATTTTCTGGGAATATGATGCTCATTTCAAAACACTTTTGTCTAAACTATATTATGATATCCATGCAAGTCAAGATGCACAGTGGTTATTCAAAGCCCTGATCACATCTTTTAGGAGGGTGCTCTCACATAAGACTTATATGGGCCCACACGAGGTGTGCGCTGAGGCAGTCAGGAGCATAAACACTAGAGTGAACCTATTCTTTGAAGATTAGATTACAGTAATGGAAAAATAGTTGGAGAAACTATCAGCCAATATAACACATGAGACACATACTAAAATTTGGTGCAAAAATTGTGAAGTTGAGAGGCATACTAAGGATAGCTCTCCTTACAGATCGCCATGCTCCTTGTTACTAGATTGTGAGATATGTCATTTAAATCATGATGCGAGCCGCTTCCCATTGTTGTAGTGCGCGATAAGGAAGAACGTTTCCTGATACTATAAGATTTTTTGGTCCACAACTCACAATACTGAAGATTGTAGGTTGATTGATCAGATCCATGATGCCATTAACATTGGTGTACGACAAACTGGAGTTGTGAATAACTCTAAGGAAAAAAGTGAGAAACATGATCATGATCACACGCAAGGGCACTATGATCGTAATGAAGGGTGTTATGAGGGAGGTCGTGGTAGAGGTCGAGGATATTGTGGCGGATTCAGAGGCTGAGGCTACGGTGGTGGATGAGGTGAGTTCCCTCCTAGAACATGTTATACATGCAGATATCCTGACCATTACAAGTGCGAGTGTCCTCAAAACGTTACTTTTTTATTTTTGCAGAAAGAATCATAACTATGAAGAGTGCCCAGATTTATATGAACATTTGAGCAAGAAGCACAAACAAGAGAACAAGGGTGTAAGGATAGTTAGAATACAACGCGTAGTGGAAAACCAATGGATGCCGAAGTTAGCACCGGATCCTGAGATGGTACCTATGAAGATTACTACATGCATTGAGGTTGTGTGTGCCAAAGAAATGTTGCAACAAAATCCTACCATTACTAAGGAGGTGGTTTTACATGCAAAATATCCAAACCCTACATATTAGGAGGTTTATGAGGAAACCATGGAGGTACTCATAAATCTACAGGGTGAAATATAGTGTTTAAAGGAATAGTCACAGAAGTTTGAATAGAAGAAGGTAGATGAGGCTTTCCAGTTAGATGTTGATGATCTAAAGGAAGTATGCAAGATGCTACACCAGGAGAACATTATTCCATTACTAGGAAGTTGGTTAAAGGGAAACACTCTATGCTTTATTATTGAGAATGGATGGTAGAGTTTGCATGCTAATCTCCCTCCTCATTACATGGATTATGACAAGGAGATCACTCTAAATGGTGTTGTGGATGGATGAATTTTGAGAAATATTTTTATTGACATAGGTGTGGAAGTGAATGTGTTTACTTTAGATGCATGGGTTCAGATGGGTAGACCTCCCATTATAGCCATCTTCCAATGTATTGTATATGGTAAATCAAACTAAGGCCACTCCAATTGGAGTCTTGAAGGATGCATCCATTACTATACATGGGGCCAAGTTCATTGGGGACTTTGAGGTATTAGTGCTTGCAGAAGTGGACAACTTCCTAGCTCTACTTTGGCACCCTTGGTGTTATGCAAATAATGATGATCTATGGTTCAATAAGGGATATATCAATTTTAAGAACAAGGAAGAACAAGTTATTATCCCTTTGACAGATGGGGAAATATACACCTTATGTTGAGCTTTTAAGTGAAGAAGATCTGAACAAAATTTATGTGCGCACCGTTCGAGACCCGGAAGTACTTGAGCCATCTAAGGAAGGAGTTCTCTAGTGGGATGATGCATATCCATTAGTGATACTACATGTATTTCCTATTATAATTGGGCACATTACACCTATGAGATGGTTGGGCGAGAGGTAACAAACATAGCTATGTGTATAAGCAGGCCACGTTGTGTTAGGAGGTTAGGCAAAAACTCTATACCTTGGTACACTGGCGAAGGAAACCCTAAGGTATTCTTGTGAGCCATGGAAGTATAGCAGAAGGATCAGGTGGAAAGAAGGAACATGTTAGTTTATACCCTTTGTTGGACATCAATGCGCTGGTAAATGGTTTATAGGGATAATCTCATAGAATGGAGAGAGGTGAGAATTGCTTTATCAGCAAGGTTTCTCAGAAGTAATGCATCTACTCAAATCTGTGAAGTTAAGGGATTAGTGTTGAGGGATTAGGGTTTAGGTTTTAGGTTTTTAGAGTATATGGTTTTAGGTTTTAGGGTTTACATTTTAGGTTTCAGAGTTCAAGGCTTAGGGGCTCATGGTTTAGGGTTCAGGGTTTCTAGTTTATGGTTTAGGTTTTAGGGTTTAGGGTTTAGGTTTTAGGGCTCGGGTTTTAGGGTTTAAAGTGTAGGGTTTGGGGGTTTAGGGATCAGGTTTTTAGGGTTTATGGCTAATGGCTTGATGTTCGGGGTTACCATTTTAGGGTTTAGGGTTTAGGGATCAATGCTTTAGGCTCAAGGTTTAGGGTTTAGGGTCTAGGGATTAGGGCTCAATTTTTAGGGTTCAAGGTTTAGAATTTAGGGTTTAGGCATAAGGGCTCAATTTTTAGGGTTCAAGGTTTAGAATTAAGTATTTAGGGTTTAAGGTTCAAGGTTTAAGGTTAGAAAGGAACGATAAGAATATTGTTCTAAGCCACGATCTCAGAAGATAATAGCATACCACATTAAATTTGTAAATCAGAAGAGTTAAAATACCATATATGAAAATCCATCATAATCCATAATGCTCAATACATTACAATATAATGACTTTAATTATTCAATAAGAAAGATGTACATATAGGAGGAGGGAAGTGCAACTACTACCTAAATCAATGGTGAAGAACTCCCACTAACTAATACTGGTAATTAAGTTAACTCTAAAAGATTAGTAAGCTAACTCAACATAACTAAGAAGCTAACTCCACACAACTAGTACACCTAAGCAAGCTAACCCATTAAGTGTAGGGCTAAACACAAGTGTAAGAATTATCCTAATAAATAAATAAAAGGATAAATAATAACCTACACTAACACCCTCCCGTAAGCATAGCTTAGGTGGGTGGAAAATAAGGTGGGTCTTGGCAATAAGGCCTAATGAGGTAGCCACGTACAACAACTGGGAAAAATGGGACACCACAAGGTACCCAAAACTAGTAATAACAAAGTAGAGAGCAAAATCCTGCTGCAAGATATCCTCAAAAGCTTGACTCCAAATTCTTGTACAATGCTGAAGAAGTGTGGTGCACACTATGGTCTGAATCCACTGCTTGATCATATAACTCAAAAACAAACTGACACTGTGCTTCACCAGAATAGCTCCATACAAGGAGACTGTCAATGGAGTGATGTCAAAAAAATGAAAAACAAACACCAAACATAATTTGATCAACTGCCACAAATAGGTGTTCCACGATCCAAGAAAAACCAAGGCAATAAGGCAAGGACACGAGATCCAAATAAATAGGAGTGTCATGATCCAAGAAAAAGCCAAAGGTAACAAAGTAAGGGCACGAAACCTGAAGAAACAGTATCAACACCACACCCTCCCATACTTGTAGAATGGGTAGAGTGACACCACAGATTTGTATGCGTTATCAAAATCAACTACTCGAACACTGACAAACTAACACTGGGCTCCACCAGAATAGCTCCTCCACAAGAGAGACTGTCAACATGCCAAAAAAGTGTCAAAAATACAGATCCAAAATATCTCAAAAAATAAGACAGATATAAATGTATACACCCATAAATACAAGAATGCAATACCCAAAATTTTAGGACGTTGGGCTCAACTGAAAATGCATCCACAAGTGATCATAACACCCTCCCGAATTTGGCACTTTATAATTGAGTGCATGTAAATATTACAATGAGTAATAATGCCTTTTACATTTGAAATATGTGTATAAAAATGTCACCAATACGTAGATCTTGAAAAAATACACAATTTCAAAAAAAAAGATCACCTTAATCTGAGCTACGGATCAAAAGTTATGAGCTCTACAAGGTTTTGTTATTAAAATAATATTTTAATGCTGATCTTTTTAAAAGGTACACGTGACACCCAAATGTCTAAAGGGTAAAAGAGTGCATCCACACGATACATGCTTGTGACCAAAGGATAAAAGCCTACACCCAAAACCTAAAATGTCCAGAGGGTAAATCATTGCATCCAGAGGGTACACGCTTATATCCAATGGATAAAAGAATGCACCCAGAGGGTACAGATCTACGTCCAATGGATAAAAAGACTGCATCCAAAAATGAAATATCCAAAGGGCAAAAGAATGCATCCGGAAGGTACACCCTTATATCCAATGGATAAAAGAATGCACCCAGAGGGTACAGATCTGTGTCCAGTGGATAAAAGACTGCATCCAAAACTGAAATATCTAGAGGGTAAAAGACTGCATCCGGAAGGTACACGCTTATATTCAATGGATAAAAGAATGCACCCATAGGGTACAGATCTACATCCAGTGGATAAAAGACTACATCTAAAACCGAAATACCCATAAGGTAAAAGAATGCATCTGAAAGGTACACGCTTATATCCAATGGATAAAAGAATGCACCCAAAGGGTACAGATCTGTGTCCAGTGGATAAAAGACTGCATCCCAAACCAAAATATCCAGACGGTAAAAGAATGCATCTGGAAGGTACACGCTTATATGCAATGGATAAAGAATGCACCCAGATTTGACTGTCTCAAAAACATGGTCGAGTTTAGAGTCGATTATATGGTTTTGGCACCTTCCAAAATCCAATGCGCACTTTGTTTTGCATAAAAAATTCATGCTACAGAAAAGTGCTAAAAAAATATGAATACATGAAAAAATAAACTCTTGCTTACAAAGAAAAAACTTACAGATGGATGTCTACATCATCTATAGCTTTAATACCATGAAAGGAACGATAATAATATTGTTCAAAGCCATGATCTCAGATGATAATAGCACACCACATTAGATTTGCAAATCAGAAGAGCTAAAATACCATATATGGAAAATCCATCATAATCCATAATGCTCAATACATTACAATAGAATGAATTTAATTATTCAATAAAAAAGATGTATATATAACAGGAGGGAAGCGCAACTACTACCTAAATCAATGGTGAAGAACTCCCACTAACTAATACTGGTAGTTAAGTTAACTCCAAAAGACTAGTAAACTAACTCAACATAACTAAGAAGCTAACTACACACGACTAATACACCTAAGCAAGCTAACCCGGAAAGTGTAGGGCTAACACAAGTGTAAGAATTATCCTAATAAATAAATAAAAGGATAAATAATAACCTACACTAACAAGGTTTACAATTTAGGGCTCAGGGTTAAGGGTTAAGGGGTTTAGGGTTTACGGCTCAAGTTTAAGATTTAAGTTTTAGGGTTTAGGGTTTTAGGGTTTAAGACTTAGGGCTTAAGGTTGAGTGTTTAGGGTTTAGGCCTCAAGGTTCAGGGTTCATGGTTCAGGTTTTAGGGTTTAGGGTTTAGAGTTTAGATTTTAGGGTTCAAAGTTTATGGGTTTAGGGCTTAGGGTTTAGGGCTTAGGCCTCAAGGTTCAGGGTTTAAGGTTTAGGGCTTAGGGTTCAAGGATTAGGGGTTTATTATTTAGTGTTTAGTGTTTAGGGTCTATGGATGAGGATTTATGGTTTAGGGTTTATGATTCATTGGTGAGGGTTTAGGGTTTATGGTTTAACATTTAGGGCTCATGGTTCAGAGTTCAGGGCTTAGGGCTTAGGAATATGGGGTTAAATGTTTAAGGTTTAGGGTTTAGGGTTAACAACTTAGGGTTTAGGGCTCAGGGTTTAGGGTTCACAATTTAGGGTTTAGGGTTTAGGGCTCAAGTTTCAGGGGTTAAGGGTTAATGGTTTTAAGGTTCAAGTTTTAGGGTTTAGGTCTCTGGGTTTAGGGTTTAGAGTTTAGGGTTTAGGGTTTAAGGTTCAAGGTTTAGGGTTTACAGTTTAGGGCTCAACATTAAGGGTTTTAGGGTTTAGGGTTTAGGGTTTAGGGCTCAGGTTTAGGGTTCAAGGTTTAAGATTTAGGGTTTATTGTTTAAGGTTTAGGGCTTAGGGATTAGGGTTGAGTGTTTAGGGCTTATGCCTCAAGGTTTAGGGTTTAGGATTTAAGTTTTAGGGCTTAGAGTTCAAGGATTAGGGTTTATTATTTAGTGTTTAATGTTTAGGGATTAGGGATTAGGGATTATGGATTAGGGATCAGGGGATCAAGGATTAGGATTTTAGGGTTTAGAGTTTAGGGTAGTGTTTCAGGGTTTAGTGTTTATTATTTAGGATTTATGATTTAGGATTCAATGTTGAGGGTTTAGGGTTTAGGGTTTATGGTTTAGCATTTAGGGCTCATGGTTTAGGGCTTAGGGCTTAGGGCTATGGGTTGAATGTTTAAGGTTAAGGTTTAGGGTTTAGGGTTAATAGCTAAGGGTTTAGGGTTTAGTCTTTAGGGTTTAGGACTCAGGGTTGATTGTTTACGGTTCAAGGCTCATGGTTTAGGGTTCACATGTTAGGGTTTAGGGTTTAGGGCTCATGGTTAAGGGTTGATGGGTTTAGGGTTCAGGGTTTAGGTCTCATGGTTTAGGGTATAAGTTTATGGTTTATGGTTTATGGCTTATGGTTTAGGGTTTAAAATTCATGTTATAAGTTTCATCACTCAAAAACACAACCCAAGGTGTTAGGAAGGTGTTTTCAACTCAAAACATTTGGCCTCATCCTCATGAGATCCTTACCCCATGGTAAACAATAGTCTATTTCTGATAGTACCCATTCCCAAAGGTACTTATCAACTTTTACAAATATTAACATGTCACCATGTGGTGATCATCTCTCTAGTGCTTACAAATTTAGGGCCATTTTTTGTCTGGAACCGAAAGGGGTAGCTACACTATCTTGAAATTCTTCATGAAACCTTCAAGTCTTAGAGAAAAATATATGTTACCAACATGTATATGATTTACATATCTTTCCAATTCCTAATTTTTTCCTCCTAACTCCTTACAGAGCTCCCAAAATCATCTGAAGAAGTCAAATTTCACCATTAGAGTGTTTGTTCTCTGCACCTAGAAAACCCGTTGAGAAGATTTTCCTTGAATGAGTAAACCTTTCCTAAAATTTCCTAAACACTCCTACAAATATCAATAACCAATCCAAGATTCCATAAAATCTAAAAAAATGCCTATATTCTTTCATAAAACAGATATCAATTGTATAATGTAAACCCTAAAAGCTTGAAGGCTAAATGCTGAAATCCTAAAAAATACCTATGTACTAACTAGATTAGAATATAAAAAACTATATTCTAAACCATGAAAGATGGAGTTGTGAGACTAGTTCCATAAGGTACAGAGTGACCCTAACATCTTATATTTACTAAAAAAAATTAAAGTATAAGTTTTTCTTTTATTAGTATTTTATATTAAATAATAATAAAAGAAAAACTTATGCTTAAACATTTATTTTTGTAAATAAAAGCATGCCTCAAGCACATATACCACATAACACACAGGAACGTGAGCACGTTATAGCACATTCACGTTTCAATACCCAATCCAAAGGCTTGGATTTCCAAACCAGAGGTTTGGACTGTGTTCTGCGTGATAAAAACCATGCTTAACAAAAAAAACATCAAAATTTCATGTGTGCACCCCAATATCTCGTGCATTAAAACATAATATTCGAAAATAAATTATACTATGATGTCAAGCTCAGTTTTACCCTAATGACACTATAATTCTTTCTAAAATATGATTAGTTTAAGGCTTTCATCCATAATTTCTTTTACTAGTGCCTTATTTTCTTGCAAAAAACCTATGCATATATTTTGGTGCACAATTTATGATTTTTCCATCCATTTTTTTTTTTAAAAGTGGTTTTTTTCTAAACTCCATTCTACATGCACTAAAAAAAACTAAAAAATGAACTCTTTTCTCAAAGTTATGGGGGGTGCACACACAAATATTTCATTTTTCAGGATATGTGCATTTTGAAAATTAATAAAAAATTATATATTCATCCAAAAATTATGAAACGTTAGTGGGACCTCCTACATGGTCTTAGCTAGCTTTCTACTAAAGGGATTTGAATTTTTTTTATAAAACTCAAAAAATTAGGGGGCATACACACAATAGGTTCTTATCTTGTTTACACAAAAATAGACATACTTTGTGTGTGCACCACATTTGACCCTCTTTATCGCAACCATTTTCAAAAAAATAGTAGTTTAGAAACTAGATTTCGAGCTCTACGGTACTTATTCTTATCACTTTGTCAAATTTTGAGCATAGGCATACCGAATTAGTCGATGAAGTTCAAGTTTTTCTGATTTCAGAAAAAAGCTGTCCTTTGTTTACCCCCTTTTGACCCCCATTTCCATGCACTTACCCCGCTCACCAACATAAAGTGGGGGAAAATGTAGTCACAAAATTATACACTTTATACATTATTTATCCTGGTCTTATGCTACTATTTAGAATGTTCTTAAGTAAATAAAGTACTAATTAATCCCACCTTTTTGACCATCTTGTTTTACTTTTATTTCTTCATTCCCACACATCCTAGATACATGCCCAGTCTATTTCGACACTTTCACGTCATTTTAGCCTAAACCGGGGCACCCTGGTCCCACCTGGGGCACCCCGATCCTTTTTCTATGTTTTCACCTCTTTTTGGGCCTCTTCTAGCCATTTTTCATCCTTATCTTTTTCCTAGTCGGACATGTCGAGGTTAATTACAAAATTAGAGCAAGAGAACCCTATAAATATAAAGTTATGATACCATAATGAGGGTTCTAGCACCACTTACTACTATCACTCCATCTAGAGTTGAATCCATTGCATCACTTGCATCCACACAATTTTATGTATCAAGGCTAAGAGATCTGCATCAACACACACTTCATAGGGGGAAGGATTCTATTTTATTCAATGCAAACATACTATTACATTTTCTACAATTAGTTATTGCTCGCTACTTCACAAAGTGCGACTGGCACAAGAGCACCTAGGGCATGATATGCACACACACACTAGAACTACATTTGGGTCTGAAAAGTAGGGCAACACTTAGTTTAGTAAGCCCATTGTTGTGGCAATTAAGGTCAATCTGACCCATTCATTTGCATCTTTTATTTTTAGGGTTTTGATACTTCCTTTTGGGTCTTTTTACAGGTCATTCTTTCTCTTGGAATATTTTGTACATTCGGCATAGTCCAGGAAAACTAGTGTGACAGAAAACAAATTTTATAGCATATCCTCCTACCCAAAAATAATCAACTTCCGAGATTTTTCAGAGACTAAGGCCCCTATTATAAAATATCATGGCACCCTGGGATGCCCCAGTACCCTCCTAGGCACTTCATTCTATTCAGATCCTCCAAATCCATACTTTTCGGGACCTTTGTGCAGTTGTTCCTATTTTTTTAGAATCTCCTGTCACAAGTGTGGACACTTTGCGACAACCTCTTGAGATCAGCTAAGTTCCTTCCTCACTTTACTCTTGCACATTAGGGTTTTATTTCTATTAATTCAATCATTTAATTACCTTGTTAATTCATTTACAACATTTATGTCGTCCTAGATTAGATTAACTATCATTATACTTTCCCTTATTTTAGTTAATTTTAGTTAATCACCTTCACATTTGTCTGTTAATGCCTTGGTTTTTTATGCTTTTTTACAAATATGGGAATAACGTCTCACAGATTCCCTGATTATTTCTTTGCCTCTAGTGACCAAATTATTTTGCCATTAGATGGTGGCCTCTCTTCTTTCTGCCAAGTCACTCACTTGCCTAATATCATCGTTGGTAATCTCAGGGATTTCAACCTACCTTTCTTTATGAGTTCTGGTAAATTTTCTAACAAATTTGGATAATGATTCATTCTTGGCCTTTAAATTTTTCTTTGTTTCTTTGAAATCATCAATCCTTTGGAACACTCCTCCTACTTCCACAGAAAAATCATGTTTCATTTCCTAAGTAGATTGCTTACCTAATGAGATCTTGGAGACTTGAAAATAAAACAGGGATGTTTCTCCTTGGGGGCGCATCAGCTTTGGGAGTTACAAAATCTATGAATCGTTTTCCTTTCTTATTCATGTCCATCCTAGAAATAACTTTTTCCTTTTGGGTGGTCTTTCTAGATTGAGGAGATCCATGCTTTGTAAATCGTCATCATTCAACTGTATCTCCACCTTTTTCTTCTTTGGGATAGCACTACCTATCAATTCCCTTATGGGAGACTCATGTTCATCAGGTTATTGTAAAACTAGAGTTACAGGGATGATTGAAGGGATTTAGAAGATGAAGAATGCATAGACATACCTTCTGAAGTTGTATACATTGGTTCCTCTTGAGTACCTAGTTCTATAAGCCCACCTTGGTCCTCAATTCCATCTATAGATTTAGATTGGTCTCCTACTTCTTCAACTATCATGGGTTTTTTGTCACCAACTTCCCTTTCTTCTTATACCAAGTCCTCACCCATTTTCTTACTAGGAGTAAGGACCATCTAACAGAGTTCTTTAGGAATGACTTCAGTTGTGGGAATATGGGATTTGATAACTTCTGCAATCAATTCAATGTCCTGAGGTGTTTCTGAAACTATGACACTTGAATTTTCTCCCTATGTTTTTTGTTACTAGAATCTCTTTTAGGAATGTGAGGTTGTACTTAATGTTCAATAATATTCTCCTCTTCTACAGCCCCACTACTTGGAATTTTCTCTGGGGTAATCTCAGTATGTTATTGTGGAAGAGTTAAGACATCAGGCACAAGAGCATTCATAATGGGTTGTTCCTTGATGAACAAAGAAATTGGAGTTGTTAGAACGACAAGGGTTGTCATCATAGGTACAGTTACTCAATGAGCATAGTTATAGGAGACTGGGTGATAGCAAATGAAATGACAGGTACATCAAGATCTACTATTTATCTAGTGGTCTTTTCCTCCTCTAAATCAACCCATTCGGACACTTTAGTTCAATTCCTCTTCTGAATATGGACTTGTTCCTCCTCCTCTGATTCTTGCAGACTAGTCTTTGGAGTTTAAAAATCGTGAGGTGTTTCAGAAAAAATGTATTCCTTAGGCTTCTTAAGAGGATTCCATCACTTTCTTCTTTCCTTTGGATCCTGAAACAGATGCTGGAATAACTTGTAAGGGGGGTAACATGAATAATAGGTCCCTTTACCATACCTTCTTGAAGAATTTCTCCAGTTCTTCTCATTGTTTGAGGAAGAGTAACCTGGGCACTTACATCACCCATTATTCACATAGATTCCAACCTCTTAGAAGGAATATTAAGCTTTTGTCTCCATGAAACATCCATAGTGGCATAAACCTTCTGATCTGGAGAAGAACATCATCAATATTTTTTTATTCATATACTCCCTTAATAGTGGGGTATGTTGGTAACTTACATCCACTCCTTTTGAAAATAACCACCTTAAGGAAATTCGGATGATATTTACAGTTTTTTCCTGATTATTTTTTTCCTCATTAGGGTCTCAATCAACTGGTGGAAAGGTTGAGAAGCAATATCATCCCAGATGTAATCTTCACTAATCATGTTATCATCATCTTCTAACCCTTCATGAGCTTGGATAACCCCAAAATATATCATCTGGGACACTTTCATTCTTGAATGTTCTCTTTGTCTAACTTCCATCTCATCTACACAATTCCTCTAAAAATCCTCGTAATACTTTTTATGCTCTATCTGAGTGGGTGCAACACTGTTTAAAATATACTTTATGTCATAATGTTTTCTTTCCTCAAAACTATTCTGCATACATCTATTCATTTCTCCTTCCAATGTTTTTACCTTCTGGATGTTTGGACAAGTGTAATTCCCAATGATCGTAACTTGATAGGGGATGCTAGATGTTTTTGGGAAAAGAATTGGTGTACTAATAACAATTTCCCTGACCAATTCCATCAATGCCCATTTTTCATTTACACACTTGGGAAGCAAGTAGGGTTTCCATTCAAAACTACTAACCCTGATATACGAAAAGGTCCCGAATTGGATAAAATAACACCTATATTGAGTAATAACTCTCTTATCATCAAGGTAAAATATCTCATTCTCCCAGTCAAGGTGGTATAAATAAATTGTGGGTGCAAAGAAGTGATTAGCAATATTTATGTAATGTATTTCATAGTTTTCTAGCTTCAGTTGAAAGAATACATCATACACCTTGGAGCTTCTAAGCTCACCATCCATCAGTAATTTTGTAAAATCTCTATGAAAATCAATAATATAAACCAAGTAAGAAGACATGAAAAATTCTACCATGCCAGGATTTTCGATCTGGGCAACTCCCATCATTTGTTCATGAATACGGTTACTTATTATCTCATCCCATGGGAGAGGTTTTTTGTTTGTAAGTATTACCTAAATGAAATGAAATAGCCATTCCTGGAAAAAGGTAGTAGATTCAATACCAATTACTCAGTTCAAAAATACAATCACATCTCTAACTTCCTCAATAAATTCAGTTCTATTCGACTTCTTTATCATTTTGGGGGCATAATTTTGCGGATTGGTCAACCAATGGGAATTCATAAACTTTGTCCACTTATTTGAATGTGAGTTCCAGTATTACTGTGTTGAATCCTTGGTAATATCCCCCTCTTCCCTTGTGGGAGGAAAACCCAACATTTTTTCAAATGCCTGCTCCTGGAAAGATAAAACCAAATCTCCTTTCCCGTCCCAAACTTTTCTAGTTGTAGGATTATAGTGTTGAGCACACACCCATACAAGCTCCAGACATGGCGTAGTGGGACGGAAATAAATAGCGAGGGTCAATAAATTTTTTGGCTATTTAGGTCATGTTATTACTTCTTTCAAGGTAATATAACCTCCACCTAAAATATTCTAGGTCGATAGATGCAATATCAGAATCCGCAATTCTATCTAGGGGGACTAAGATTGAATCTTGTTTTCATGGGTAATAGTTGGAGCTTCATGATTCCGACACAATTTTATTAAACCTCTTTTAAAAAAAACCCATAACTTTTAAAAATAATTCTCAAAAGATCACAGAAGATATAGGAATTGATGAACTCACCTTTTAACAAAAATCTGGTCGCTACTCGCAACCTGACTAAAAAGTACTGTAACCAAAATCTGATTGTTGGGGATAATTATTTCTTTAGCTCTCCTTCAATGCCACTTGAAAATACTTTAGAACATCAAACCTCTTGAGTACCAGTATAATAATTTATAAAGAGTTACAACATTAACTACTCATGGATTCATGCAGTAATGTTGAATATTGTGTTCGTGGGGAATTTTTGTAATTCTCGGATTTTTTCTTCTTTTCAACCATTGTAATATTTTTGTGTTCTATCATCCGTGTATCTCCATTACATGAGTCATTCTCTTTAATGGACCTTACTTCTATACGGCTAGTACATTAATGAGCCCCCTTTTAGCTTTTAACGAGCTCTAGAATAATTTTGTAAAATGATCCACACACCATCTTTATAACATGTGAAATGCATTTCTTTCTTCATTTCTATGTATGCCATATGTTTAGTCTATTTACCTAAGTTGTCGAGCCTCAGGTTTATTTTTACCAATTGCATGTCTCAAAGAAGCATAAGATTATGTTCCCTTTTTGTCCTGCTTCTTGACCTTTTATTTTCACATATTTCCTCATAAAGACCTTAGTCCCAGGGATCAGCTTGTACTCTTATCCCTATTATGTACTCATTTATCTGCAACAATCCTGTCATTCAGGAACTCTTTATTATGGACTTCAGGATCAAAATGAATCCTTTGGCCGTGAAAATTCTATCATATCCATTAGCGACACCAACCTTCAAAGTTATTCCAGGGTAAACAATTCTTGTGCCTTATATTCTTGTCAGGGATAAGAATACTCTTGACCTTTCCTAAGATGGATTAGACAATAATAAATGCTCCTCAAAGACTTCTTATTCAATATCCAAGTAAATCCCAGATGAGAAAAAAAGGCTCAAATTAGGTACAGATCAAGATTAATGACATGGACTATACAAAAACTGTTCGGATTTAATAGGACCAAATACGGGTACCAATAATGGCTCCGACTCAGGGATGGGCACCCCCTATCTGTGCCAAAAGAGCCAACAAGACAATACAAAAAATATACCAAGTGTCAAAACCATTGGGTAACAGAGTCATAATAAAAACACACACATGGCCTCCTTGAAAAGATATGCACAAAACATAATTCCAAAATACCAAGAAACCTAGTTGTTGTAGACCAGAGTACAAAAAGGAAAAAAACAAAAAAATATAAACTGTACAAGGTCATACCTAAGCATTTAGTTCAATCCAAAAAGTTTTTGAGATTCCTGCCATTGACGGGAAACTCCAGTAAATTTCCTTCCAAATCTTTTAGAAAGAAAGTATTCTCTCCAATCATGATATCAATGGAAAATGGTCCCATCCAAAAATCATCAAACTTCCCATGTTTACCTCTGTCCTCATGTCTAATGTCCCACAGAAAAACCAAATCTTCGACATTGAACATCCTTGGAGTTACTTTCTTATCAAATATATTTTTGATTCTTTCCCTAAACTTCAAGTGTTTTTAGTGGGATTCTCTTCTTTCCTCGTCTAACTCTAAGATCTAATTTATTCTCACCTCGTAAGGACTTAATTCTTCCTTCCTCTCCAAGTTATTGCATGAATTGGTAAGATGATACTTACATGTGTAGAGGAAAAATATTTGGACTCCATAAACTAACTCAAAAGGGATTTTTCCACTGGCCCTTTTAGTTGTAACTATATCCACCCATAAAGAAAATTTAAGTTGTTCACCCCATTTCTTCTTGATAGTTTCTAATGTCCTCCTGAGTATCTTGAGTAATTTTTTGTTACTTGACTCAGCTTGGCCATTTCCCAGAGGGTTTTAATTTGATGCATAGGCCAAATTGATACCATATTCTTTACACATAATTGTTTATGGTTTGACCCTGAAGCTTATAGCATTATCAGCAACTATTTCAGTAGGTACCCCCAAATTTTCAAATTATATTATTCAAAATAAATTCCATGACTACCTGGTGAGTTACTTTCTTGGTGGGAATAGCCTCAACCCATTTAGTGAAGTAGTCTGTAGCAACTAGTATCCACCTGTGTACAGCACTTGCAGAATCTTATATATCCCAACTAAAATGCATTCCCCATTGTTTTAAAGGGGATTTTATTGACATAGGTTGTAAGGGCAAGGCACTTGAGGATTTCAATCTCTCAGAAAAAAGTTGGCATCTCTAAAACTTTCTAACCAATACTGTAGCATCTTTAAACAATGAAGGCCGCCAATATCCTACCCTCAAAATTTTGTGAGCAGTAACTCTTCCAGCAAAATGGCCTCCACATACTCCCCCATGAAATTTTGTGATTATTTTGGGGGATTTCTCCTAATTGATGCATCTAAGTAGCACTCCCTATGGGTTTTTCCAGCTAACCCATGGTCAATCATGATATAATTTTGTGAGGCTAGTTTAATTTTCCTTCTCTGGTTTTTGTCTAAATGGCCAAGACAATCCAAGTTCTTTAAATAATATACTATGTCCTTGTACCATATTGAATTGTTCATATTTTCTTGAGGATCCAAAATACCTTCTTCAATGAAATTTATCTCCATCGCCTACAAATTACTTTCAGTCATTAGCTTTTCCAATCCCAAACCTCTAATCAATTTAGTGGTCTATATTTCCATATCATACCCTTGCAGCTTATTCACCCAACGACATCTCTTACTAGATACTTCCATTTCTGATAAGATTTCTTTAACCATTATATGGGGAACATAAGCTACAATATTGGAACTTAAAATGTAGTATCTGAATATGAATTGATGGATTCTAATACATGCTCCTATGAAGTGATTTGAGGTTTCAAACTTGTTGATTTCCAACTGTCATACTGGTATGGTCAAGAAGGATAATGACCTAAGTTGAACTAGTAACTTTCTCTTGATAAATCATGCATTCAAGTCCTTTGTAATTGTGTAAAATCCCATAATTAATTCATCTCTCACTCAAAGTAACATAAAATTGAAGGTCAAGGTGATTTGGGCCTTCAAACATCGAGCTAGGGTTTGGTGTAACAAAACCCTCTCTATGCACAGTTTTGAGAAAACCAACTTGTTTGATCCTATTGACATGCTCTTAAAAAATAAATTCATCTTGAGAAGTTTCATAGTGCTCATATTGTCCTTGAAAGGTGTGTCCCTACAGTCATGGTTAGTTAAGAATGTGCATGGTTTCTTAAACTTTCTCATCTTTGCAAGACTATGTTAAGAAGACTGTGAATGCCCAATTTTAGAGCTTGCATGAAGAAGTTGTCTTGTGATAACTTGACCTCTTGACTACAATGAATGATAAAATACTCCTATGTCATCAGTATTCATGTTTTGCAGATGCTAATAGCTCATCCTTGGTAGATTTTCATATTTTGTGTTTGATTGAGAAAGGTGTAGAATGGCTAGAACCTTGAAGATGAAACTTTGTCTTGTCAAAACAATAAACAATATGTCAAATGCATTTTTTTTTAAGAATATGTGGAGTACCTTGTCTCCCTAATTTATGTTGATACAAAATACTCTCAAACCATCATCTCTAAGTGGTGAAAACAGTTGAACTCTTATCTTCCATGTCTTGAAAAACCCATTCTTAATTGGTTTCAAGTTATTCTTTGACTTAGAGTTCACAATTATGAATGAGAAGTTTGGAAAATGGATATACTCTCTATCTTTATGATCTTTAAGAATTAATTGTTGATGGAGTCCCCCTGTAATCTTGATATTTTGAATGTATGCTTATTATCAGTGCATTTTCTCTTCAGATTCAAATTTTCTGAATCTCTCTAACTTTTAGTGCCTATCATGTGTGGAACTATGAAGTGTGTGAGAATAATGGAGATAAATAGAGAATTTGAATAATAGATTAATCATATTTGAACACTTTGTAATGTGGTTGCATGATTATGACAATTGACACATGGTTATAGAACTAGAAGACAAAGGTTTACTCGCCACAGTATGATACAAAGCTTGTGTAATAGGTGGAAAAGGAAGTGTGCAGGGCCTAACTCAGATTTTATGAGTTTGTAAATAATTTTCATGTGGTTGGATCATGTTTTCTTGTCTTTTATAGCTTCATGAAGAGTTATGTTAGTAAATACAATGAAAGGAATATGAAATTGATCCAAAAAAGTCAGTTTCTCCTCATTTTGGATATGTATGACTTGTCTTTTGGTCTTCTTGGTTCGATTTGAAAGGAGAAGGAAGTTGTATAGAAAAGAATGTGAAGTGTAAGAGTCAAGAAAGATAAGTATTCTGGTGTACAAATAGGCTAGATATTGTTTGAATATTGTTTTTTTGTTGTAAAGACAAGAATGTGTGCATGTTAATTTTTGAGATAGGTGAAAGGTGATAAAGAAGATTGAAACAATGATCACAAGATGTTGATGTAAGAAAATAAGGAGAAGGTGATCAAAATGTATTGATGAAAGTATGAGTTGGATCTCATCAATTTTGAGTGGGTGTTTCCATTGCAAGTAGGTGCTTGCAAATTCAATCAAGTGGGTGATTGGTTTTGAATTGAAGTGGGTGCTTCATGATCATTGTAACTATTACAAAACATTTTTTCTTGATATTGCTCTGATCTATGTGGGTTTTTTTCCATGATTGGGTTTCCCACCTAAATCCTTGTGTCCTCATGTGTCTTCTATTTCTTCTTTCATGATAGTATGCTTTGATTGGTTTATGGTTAAAAGGAAATTTTATGAATGTAGTCTTGATTACTAAGATCAAATTCACAAATTTTAAAGGAACTAGTTCACCCCCTCCCCGTCTCAGTGCTTGAATTTTCAACAATTGGTATCAAAGAAGGTCACCTTTAAGAGGAATTCTAACCACTTCAAGGAGATCCTTCTTACAAAACATGGATAGCAGTCAAGCACAAAGTGGTCTCTCCATGACCAGGTCACCTCTTTTTAGTGGAACAAATTCTACCTTTTGGGAGTGTCAGGATGAGTGTATACCTTTAGTCTCTTGGATATGATATATGGGCAGCAGTTGAAAATGGATACACCATTCCTAGTACACCTATCACTTCATCAAATGACAATCAAGCTCATCAGAATAACTCAAGAGCTATGAATTTCATTCCTTTTGGGCTATCTGAGAGAGAGTTTGTAAAGTTCATGCACTAAAAATTTGATAAGGAAATGTGGGAGAAACTAAAGAATATATATGAGGGATATGAGAAAGTAAAAATTTTCAAATTGCAAACCTATAGAAAAAAGTTTGAAGGCCTAAAATGAAAGAGGATGATAACATTTCTTCATATCTGCAAATATTGAATCAAGTGACAAACATGATAAGAGGACTAGGCATAAAGCAAGAGGAACCTGTGATTTTCCAAAAAGTACTAAGGTCCCTAAATCCCAAATATGATGCAAAAGATTCAACTATAGAGGAAGCCAAGGATATAACCAACCTAAAATTGGATGAGATGCTATGGTATCTGAAGTGAATATGAATTAAGATCCTTGGGAGAAAAATCAGGTAAGAAATAAGTTGCTTTCAAATATGAAAAAACACCAAATCCAAAGAAGAGACAAGATAAAGAAGAATGCGATATGGAAATTGATGATGAGAAAATAAAGGCCTTGTTTGTGAGAAAACTCAGAAAAGGATCAGGTAAATATAAAGAAAATTTCCCTTTAAATGTTACATTTGTATCCAAGTAGGTCACTTTGCATTAAAGTTTCCTCATAAGAATGAAGAGGAGAAGGATGAACATGAATAAAAAAGTAAAAGACATATCAAGAACAAAAAGAACTTTAAGAAAGAATGAAAGAGGAATGTTTTCAAAAGCAAAAGAAACCTCTACTCAAAGGAGGACTCAAGTTCCACTAAATCAAGTGATATTAGCAGTTTCGAGAGTGAGAAGTATGAATCCTATAATGATACCTTGGTCATGGCCTTTGAAACATCATATGAATGCATCTCTAAAGGAAAAAATCATGTTGAATTTGAATACTTAGACGAAAGAAATTTTTTTGTAGACCTTGAAGCTGAATTGGTGAGTGATCTTGAAGATTTGCAGCTGTCTCGAATGAAGTACCAAAAAGTGAGGTCAAAATTGACAGGATTGTGAGGATAAAATCAGCATTTATGAAAAGAGACTCAATATGAAGGAGAGAGAAGAGGAAGATGAGTTCAAATAATTCGAAGCTCAACTAGAAATAGTGTCACTATCATTCACATCTAAAGAAAGAAGAGTGTGTAAGACTTAAATCAAAAGTTTAATATATGAAGAATGAGATGGACCAAATGAAGAACAAGGTGAAGTTGTTTGAGAAGTTTTACAAAATCACACATGATCTAGTTTATCTTCTAAGTAGCCAAATAGATGCAAGTGACAAATCAGGATTAGGATACAAAGAAGAAAACAAATATTTTGGAACAACTGATAAAAAAATGAAAAGAGTGCTCCAGAATCATCTCACACTACAAACAAGAAGATAAAAAAATGAATCAAAGAGATGGAACAAGCACTTCAGACACTCCCATGCTATCAAATACTCCCACTCCTTTTATGGTTCCTATTTTTCATGCAACATGTTTGGCCATAAAGCTATCAACTGTAAAAAAAATTCTAATGGACTTGCTAGGAATTATAATTCACGAAATATGAGAAGAGATAATGGTGTAATATGTTATAATTGCCAAAATAATGGACACATTACAAAGGCATGCACTCATAATCCTATGAAAAAATATGGAAAGGTATATGTAGTAAAGTCTGATCCTACAAAGAAGAAAGAACAAAATATGATAGCCCAAACAACATTTTATGTTCAAGATAAAGGTAGAATATGGTATCTTGACAGAGGTTGTTCAAGTCACATGACAGGTGATAAGACCAAGTTCATTTCCCTGACTAAAAATGCCTTAGGAGATGTTATGTTTGGAGACAATAATTCAGCAAACATTGTTGGTAAAGGATATTTAAGCCTTAATAATGGAAAATCAGTTACTAAAAATGTGTTATGTGTGGAAGGTATCAAACAAAATCTCCTAAGTTTCATCCAAATGTGTATGCAAGGATACACATTATTTTTCTATGACAAAGGATGTGACATCATAGAAAGCAAGTCAGGCAAGAAGATTGGTAAAACCAAGAGAACCAAGAATAATATGTATGTGCTAAAGGAAGTCTACAAAGAAAATTTCTTTACTACTCAAGAAGATTACAATTAGCTTTGCCACAGAAGGCTTGGGAGCTTGAATTTTGATAATGTTGTCAAAATAAGCTCAAAAGGATGTGTTAGAAACACGCCAAGAATGAAAAAACCAGTTGACACACTTTTTAAAGCTTGACTACATGGAAAAAAAATAGGATAAAATTCAAGTCAAAAATAATATTCTACATCAAGGCCATTAGAAATGATACACACTATTACTAATCTAGTTGGACCTACAAGAACTACAAGCATTCAAGGAGATGAGTATTTCATGTTTCTGATTGATGACTATACCAGGATGACTTGGGTTACATGTTTGAAATAAAATCAGAGGCATTAGAAAGGTTTAAGGCATTAAAATCCTTAGCGTAAAATGAAAAGAATACAAAAATAAAATTCTTGAGGTTAGATAGAGGTGGTGAGTTTTGGTCCAATGAGTTTGATGTCTACTATGAAGAAAATGGAATAAGAAGGTGGATTTCATCGGCAAGGAAACCTGAACAAAATGGGTTGGTTGAGAGAAATAATAGGAATTCTAAGATATGGCTAGGACAATTTTGAAAGAGTCCAAACTTTCATATGGTTATTGGAGAGAAGAAGTGTGCACAACTATGTATATCTTGAATAGGGAACATA
The DNA here is from genome assembly GCA_019776745.2 of Taxus chinensis. Classification (NCBI taxonomy): domain Eukaryota; kingdom Viridiplantae; phylum Streptophyta; class Pinopsida; order Cupressales; family Taxaceae; genus Taxus; species Taxus chinensis. Next base: position 647,053,196 of record CM034156.1, read on the forward strand.
TAAAAGTGAATAGAAAAAATACACCATATGAACTTTGGAGAGGTAGTCCAACAAATATAAAGCATCTTAAGGCGTTTGGGAGTAAATGTTACATTAAGAGGAATGAGGAAAATTTATGCAAGTTTGATTCTAGATGTGATGAAGGTATATTTATAGGATATTCATTAGTGAGTGCAGCATATAGGTGTTATAATAAAAGGATCCAAAAGATAGTTGAAAGCACTAATGTCAAAGCTGGTGAATCATATCCTTTCAAGATCAAACCTCAGCCTAAAAGATATGAAGAAGATGAATAATACGAATCTCCTTTCATATAAGTTCAAGAAGATGGTAAAGAGGAAGAAATCTCTCATGAAGATATAGATGAAGAACACGAGAGGCCTAATATAAAAACACCTTCAAGAAAAGTTAAAAAGAATCATCCAGCTGATCAGATTATTGGAAACAAAAATGCAGGCATACTCACAAGAAAAAAGTTGAAAATTTTGAAAAATAATGAGAATATAGCCATCCTATCTATGATAGAGTCAAAAAATGTTGAAGAAGATAGCAAAGATCAACATTAGGTCAAAGAAATGAATGAGGAACTTGATCAAATTGAGAAATGTGAGACTTGGGAGCTAGTCCCCAGACCCAATAACAAATATGTTAGCAACACTAAGTGGATTTTTAGAAATATGATGAATGAATATGGAGTCATCACTAACAACAAGGCAAGGTTAGTTTTTAAAGGTGACGTGCATGTGGAAGGAGTAGACTTTGAAGAGACTTTTGCATTTGTGGTAAGGATGGAGGAAATTAGAATGATATTATCCTATGTTATCTTTAAAGGATTCAAAGTTTATCAGATGGATGTGAAGTCAACATTCCTAAATGGCACATTGGAAGAGGAGGTTTACATAGAACAACTAGATGGTTACATACTTAAAGATGAGCATGACTATGTATGCAGACTAAAGAAAGCACTGTATGGTTTGAAGCAAGCCCCTAGAGCATGGTATTTAAGGCTAGATAAGTATCTCGTAGAGAAAGAATTCAAGAGAGGAGATGTTGACAAAAATCTATATGTCAAGAATGAAAATGGGCAACAAATGATAGTGATAGTATATATGGATGATATTATTTTTGGTCACAGCAAAGAGAGCATGAAAAAATACTTTGTAGAGGCTATGAAACCAGATTTTGAGATGTCAATGTTGAGAGAGTTAAAATACTTTGTTGGGCTATAAGCGAACCAATCTGTAGAAAGAAAATTTATAACTCAAGCAAAGTACATCAAAGAAATGTTGAAAATGTTTCATAAGGAATATTGTAAAGAGGTAGGCACTCCCATGATCATGGGATGCAAACTAATCAAAGAAGATGATGCTCAAAAAGTGGATCAAATGTTGTATAGGTCTATGATAGGAAAATTTCTCTATACCACATCCTCTAGGCCTAACATCATGTTTGAAGTTGGACTAATAGGATGATATCGGGCTGATCTAAGAGAAATTCATATGCATGTTGTCCAAATAATCTTTACATACCTCAAACATACTCTTTCTTATGGTCTATGGTACATTTTGTCCCAAATAACTTCCCTCATTATTTGGACAACTTATATTTGTATTCTCATTATGATGTTTCACATTTCAGGTTGCGTGCACTTTTGTAGTTTCCTTGGAACTTTGGCACAGTTTTTGTTCCTTGTGTTTACCTCTATGCACCCTCCCTACTTTCCCCTTGTGTTTCCTCTTCCCTTCTCTTCTGCTCGTGCTTGCTCTATGCACTCCTTTTTACTTTTTCATTTTTTTCTATCTTATTCCATTTCACCTTCGTATCTTCCTTTTGTACACCTGCATTCATTCCTAGTTTCTTGTGTGCTCCTTATGTGAACATCTACATATTTGCCTTCAAATTGGCTAATTCCTTTGTGTTCCTTTGTGCTCCTTTACACTTACACACCTCGCACTTATTTCATTCTTGGTTTTCCTCATGCACCCCTTTCTTCCTTTCTACCGTGCCTTCCTTAGTTGAATGCTCGTGCCCCGCTTGCATACTTTTATCCTGCAGCTATGAATCCATTTCTTCCATGCGCGTCACCTTCACATGCCTACCTTTTGCAGTCTCGTGCCTCTTCCTTTATCACCTTGCACCTTCTTCTGCATCAGTCACTATGCCACGTGGATACTTTTAAGACTTAAGTGTGACATATGTAACCTATTAAAGCGCACCAGTAGGGCACCAAATCTTTTCAATGAATCAGCGCATGACATGAGTCAGAAATGAAAAAATAAAGGAACAGTTGGCCATCTTTCATCCAATCAGCATGTGCCACATGTCATTGCATTTTCAAAAAAAAATTTAGCCTTCATACCGTAATAAATTTTGTTGCAATGCTTAGATTCCCACGTGCCTGGGCTCATTTGAAAGCTGTTGATGTGGGCTATACGTTGGAATTTTCAAAATCATATTTTGGCGGGATTCAGAAGGAATAAAATAGGGAAACATCTCTTATAACATTAATGCAAACATCTAATCAACTCAACCACTAGATTTCATTCAGATTTGGCCTTCTTCCTTCTTCTACATGTGAAAAAGACATGGGGAGGCACATTTGTCACTTTTACAGGTGGATTTGCAGGAATTTATTGTTTACTTTTGGTGGTTGGAAGTTTGAATATGAGTTTACCTCTTCTTTCTCCTCCTCTTCTCCACTTCTTCTCCTATAAAATGTAGATCTCTTCTCATTAAAATAGATCCCTCTTTGTTACAATGGAACCATGCCAAAATGGTGGTTGACTTTCCATGAGTTTCAGAACTTAGACTTGGTCTCTGTAATGTATTCCCACCTCTTGCCATGAATGTAAATGACTGTGCATCCCTTAAGCAATAAAATCAGATTTTGTGGCTCTTTTATTTGTCCCTATTCCATTTTGTTATATCTCTCCTCTTTGTTTTCATTTTTGGCATGTTGTGTGTGCTTCATACTTGCAGTTTTCATGTTCATGTGTTGTTAGCGCATGGAAAGTTATGTGTGTGATTCTTTTCTATGGCACATGCCTATCCACCCTCTCTCCCATACTTTCTCGCTTTTCTTCCTCTCATGGAGAGCAATTTACCCTTAATTCAGTGCTATCACCTTCCCTTAGCTTAGGATTTCCTTGATGCATCTCCTTCCCTCCCTGGTCCCTTGGAATCGTATAGTAGCAATAGATACCTTCATTTCTAGCATTAGGAGTAGTGTTAGCATTGGAAATAGATAAAGGAACCAGCCTTCTCTAGAGGTCTGTCTTAAGTGTGCAACTTCCCACAACTTCGATAAATTCCCATTGTTGACTCAACGACCTATTTTGACTCGATATGGGAGATGGGGTGCAAGTTTTATCTTCAACAGTTTCTGACACGCCTGGTGGGACAAGTTTGAATAGTTATACATCTTTATCTCAGAAATTTTGATGTGTTATTGTTGAGATCCATCCTTTAGAGGAATTTCTAAGAACATCTAGTGACTCCACTTATTAAATCCATCCATTATCTCATTCACAAACCTCCCCTAAAATTATTTCATTCATTTCATTTATTTCCATCATTCCATTTCCCTCTTTTGAAGTTGTGCAATCATGACTTCATTACCTTCCTGGAACTCTCACTTGTAGCAGCAATACCAGTTTCTTCTATTACCATAATTTCAATACCTTCCTCCAAATCATTTTTCTGAGCCCCATCAAGAATATGCATATAACCCAAGCCCCTCTAGTGAATATGGTTATCTTTCTAACCATGTTGTTGTCCAAGAACAGGGGTTTTATAGATGATGGCGGTATTTCTATAGCAGATGTTGATTTTTAGAGGTAGGTGCAAGAAATGGAGATTAACATGATGCAGTTAAAAGTTAAATGCTCAATAAAGGTAGCTAGAGTTGGGTTCAAGGTCCCTTGTCCATGGGTCGGCCATGTGCCATGTTGGTTCAACACCCAGTAGAAGTCATGCTTTATTTTTGAGATGTTGCCCTAGATTACAGAATGGGATGAAGAAATGGAGGCTCATAAACCTAATGCTAGACAACCATATCAATGGGACAACCTTGCATTTCCATCCTATAGCCCTCCCAGTCTTCCTCCCCAACCAACACCATCTCAACCCATTACGCATGTTCCTAGATTTCTACACGTTGCCCCTATTAAGAATTCCATTTCTTCACCCTCTCCAACACGTACTTTCATTCCTCATGCGTGCACTTTCTTTCCTTTAGCGTGTATCCCTTATGCGCCCATTTCCCCCTTCTAGGTCCCCTCTATCTAACTGTGATGTAAATGAACAACCCCTACCTATGTATCATCCCCAACCAATATCATCATGTTTGACAACTATAGAATTGTTGAAGCATGGTGTGACTCTGATTGTGAAGATGAGATTGTGCAAAGCAAGTAAAAGAGGGTGCTTATTTCAAGAGAATATCAGCTAGTTTCAGAGGGCATAGGTTTGGAGGAGACAAAGTTGTTTTTCAAGGCAGAACAGTGCGCAAATCAACCTGTAAATAACCTCCTTCAAGAAGAGGTTTTACATGATGATCCCATTTGTGGGATCAAGATTTAAGAAAATGGGGCAAAACATAAGGATCAGACCATGCCCAATCAGATATTTGGTTAGTCTAGAGCTAAAGATAAAGTTTCCACGGATCATGCTCACTTCAGAGCATGAGGTAGAACTTCATTGCGCCAAAGGTCAGTAGCAACGCCTTCCGAGTCCATACACAAAACAATTAAAAGAGGTATTTATTTTTGTTGTTGTTGATACTTTGAGCATGGTGGAAGACCATCTTCAGGGTAATTTTTCACTCTTGATAAATACCATGTGCAACGCTAAATCAGTTACATGGTCACAATTTATGAGGAAAGGTGGCTACTTCTCCCTACTTTTGTAGGTTTTAGTTGAGCTCCCTTTGCCTTTGGTTAGTATAGGTTAGTTTAGGTTTTCTTTTAGTAAAACAAGTGTTCACACACACTACGCATGTTTCCCCTTGGAACATGTATGATTTTCCAGTTTTTGTACATAGTTGTTTCTCAGCATACTCCCTCTGGTGTTATATCCTTTCTTGTTGCACATCGCATGCCCTTTTATTACCTAGGATGGCAGTTCAGTTTTTAGAAGAGGCAACACTTTCCAACAACCTGCATGAAGTTGTATAGAGTTCTGACAGTGCTTTAAGTCACTTCAAGGGTGTTCTTTGAAATTACAGATCAGATCTTCATGTTTCCATATAGTTTCCATGCCTAATGGATGCTTCTAAGGCTACTGGTCTCTTCATCTTTCCCTTTGTGTTTCCTCTTCCCTTCGCTTTTACTTGTGCTTTCTCTGTGTGCTCCTTTTTCCTTTCTCATTTTCTTCTATCTTCTACCATTTCACCTTCGCACCTTCCTTCTGTGCACCCAATTTCATTCCCATTTTATTGCATACTCCTTGCACGCACATTTGCATACTTTCCTTCAAATCAGCTAAGTCCTTCCTGTGCCTTCGTGCTTACATGCCTCACACTTCTTTCATTCCTAGTTTTCCTCGTACGCCCCTTTCTTCCTTGTTATCGTGCCTTCCTCAGTTTAATGATTGTGCCTCGCTTGCATACTTATCTCTTATAGGTATGCATCCATTTCTTCTACATGTGTCACCTTCGTAAGCTTGACTTTTGTAGTCTCGTGCCTATTCCTTTCACACCTTGTGCCTTCTTCTGTGTCAATCACTATGCCACGTGGCAACTTGTAAGACTTGAGTGTGATACACGTAACCTATTAATGCGCACCAGTAACGCACCGAATCTTTTCAATAAATCAGTACATGACACGTGGCATAAAAGGAAATGTTGGCCATATTTAAGCCAATCATCATATTCCATGTGTCCTTACGTGTTCATATTTTTTTGTAGCCTTCATAACGTAATAAATTTTGCTGCAGTGTTTAGATTCTCATGCGCTTGTGCTCATTTGAAATATATTAACATGGGCTACATGATGGACTTTTCAAAATCATATTTTGGTGGGATTTGGTAAGTAGAAAATATGGAAACATCTCTTAGAACGTTAATACAGACATCTAATCGACTCAACAATCATATTTCATTCAGATTTTGCCTTCTTCCTTCTTCTACATGCCAAACAGACATGGGTAGGTGCATCCATCACTTCTGCAGAAAGATTTATAGGAATTTATTTCTTTTTGTTGGTCGTTGGAAGTTTGAATATGAGTTTCCCTCTTATTTCTCCTCCTCTTCTCTCCTTCTCCAATCAAATGTAGAGCTCTTCTCATTAAAATAGATCATTTTTTGTTGTAACAACACCATACCAAAATGGTGGCCGACTTCCCACAATTTTCAAACCTTGGACTTGGTCTCTGCAATGTATTTCTTCCTCGTGTCATGAATGTAAATGATTGTGCATCCCTTAAGTAATAAAATCAAGTTTTTTGGCACTGTTTACATTTTCGGTGTGTTGTGTGTGCTTCATACTTGTAGGTATCATGTTCATGTGTCGTTGGTGCATGGAAAGATGTTTTTGTGGTTCTTATCTATGGTACACACATGTCTACCCTCTCTCCTGTGATTTCTCACTTTCCTTCCCCTCATGGAGAGCGATTGACCCTTTTTCGATGTTATCACCTTCCTTAGCTTAGGATTTCCTTCTTGCATCTCCTTCTCTCCCTATTCCCTTGGAGTCGTAAAGTAGCAATAGATAGCTTCATTTCCAACATTTGGAGTAGTGTTAGCATTAGAAATAGGTACAGGAACCGGCCTTCTCTGGAGGTCTATATCAAGCGTGCAAGGTCCCACAACTTCGAGAAAGTCCCATTGTTGACTCAATGACCCAGTTTGACTTGATCTGGGACACAGGTGAAATTTTGAGCTCCAAAATTACCCAAGGATTAAATACTTCAATCTAAAAGCATACACAAATGGTGATTTGGTGGGTAATGTAAATGATAGAAAGAGCACTAGTGGTGGGGTTTTATTTCTAGGTGAATGTCTTGTGTCCTGGATGAGTAAGAATAAATCCTCAATAACATTATCTACTTGTGGAGAAGAATACATTATAGTTGTTACATGTTGTACACAAGTACTATGGATGTGGAAAGCATTGAAATACTATAAAGTGGATTATGAAGGTACCACTCTTATCTATTGTGACAACATAAGTGCAATCAATGTGTCCAAGAACCTTATAATGCATTCCAAGACCAAACACATCCCAATCAAGTACCAATTCTTGAGAGAGCAATTAAGTGAGTGAAAATTCAAACTTGAAAATGTTCCTATCAAAGAGAAACTAGTAGATCTTTTTTACAAAACCACTACCAAGAGAAACATTTGAACAATTGAGACATAAATTGGGTGTTATGCCAGCTCCTAAAATTCATTAAAGACATTCCAGCAAGGGGGAGCTAATAAAAATTTCTTTAGCTCCAAGAAATGAGAATAACATGCATGGACATAGGGGGAGCATGGTCCTTGATCAGATGCATTTTTCATTCATGGTAAAAGGGGGATAATGATAAGGTGAAGGATTTGTTTTCCATCAATGACAAAGGTAGAGTTTGTTGAAAAAGTTGTCATTGATGTCAAACAAGCTTGAGCATGGGATTGAGCAGGTATGTCACTCTTCATGATCTCTTTTTGAGGTCTGTTATAGTGTCTTGTGTCTTGAATTTTAGTGTCTCACTTTCATTCAAGGTATTTACATTGGTTTAAGGTCATAACATGGAGTCATCATGGTGTCCTGAGTTCATTGGCAGTGTAATGTGTGTCTCAAGGACTCAAGAATGGCCAATGAGTTGTCCTTTTGTTTATATCAGTGTCTATATTATTTTCTTGAAGTTAGGGATATGTGTCCCATTGCTCTTTAGGTGTATCCAAGGGTTAAGTAGTGGTTGGTTTAGGAGTATGCTTCAATGCATTGTTTAGGTGTGTCTCAAAGCCTCAAGGTAGAGTGAGCTTGTAAAACTTCTTGGTGCTTGATATGTAGTAAAACTATGTTCAAGGTGTCTCCTAAGGTATCTTATAGGTGTGAGAGTGGTCAGTTAGTGCTCATCAAATCAAATTTTGTGGTCAAACTGGAAAACAAGCTAAACTAGGCCTAGTATAAAGGCATATTCCTAGCAGGTCACGGTGAATGATGTCTTGCAGGTATGATATGGATGTTCCACATTTGTGAAGGATGGAGAAGCCTTTGTAAAAGGAATTTTAAGGAGAAAAAAATAAAAAATCGGGGCTTTAAAGCCTTAACAAGACTTAGTGTAAATGAAGGCCTGAGAACATGCTTATTAGTCATAGGAAAATGAGATGGGACAAGAAAATGCAAAGTTCACAATGAAAAAATAACTTTTTGAGATATTATATGAGTGAGCCTTGATGGTGTAAGCAAAAATTCAGGGCTAGAAAGTGAAAATCAAGGTTGTCGAGACAAATTATCCAAAACTGAGTTTTTGAGAAGTGTAAATTAAGCACCTCCACTTCATATCATTCATTATAAATTGTCATAGGTTCATCAAATAAGTCATAAGCGACTTTTTTGGAGGAAATTTGGATAAAAAGCTAATGTAAAATTTCTAAAGTCAAAATCTGGGGAAATGAAAAAGTTCTAACCTTTTTTCTAAGATAGTTTAAATTCCTCCATAACTCTCTCCTTGCAAGATAGAAGAAATATGAATGGTATGTACATTAAATGAATTGGTTAATCTCATCTAAGGTCTTACACATGCAAAGGAATCTCTATGGGTCATGAAAAACTATATGTACATCTAAATGAGTGATTGTACGGTACATAAAGGTACTATTTTTATTGAAATTTGTAGGTATTGGCATATGGAAAATGCTTCATGAAGAAAACTTAAATGGTCTAGATAGCTTATGATTTCCTTCAAATGATCATGAAATGTCTTGAGCAAGGTGTGTGAAGAAAAATTGAATTAAAGATGTATTTATTTTGTCTATCGCTGGACTATACATATTATAACCAGTCATGGTGTTTTATGGAAGAGTTAATGTGTAAACCTGATATTGAAGCTTAATATGGTTATGAGAACCTGATAAAATCCCAGGATGACTTTAGGTCTCAAACTTGTTGATTTTCAACTTTCATACTGGTATGATCAAGAAGGCTAATGACCTGAGTTGAACTAGTAACTTTCTCTTCATAAATTGTGCATTCAATTCCTTGTTAATTGTGTACAAGACCCTAATTAAGTCATATCTCACTCATGGTAACATAAAAGTGAAGGGAAAGGTGATTTGAGCCTCCAAACATCAAGGTAGGGTTTGGTGTAACAAAACCCTCTCTATGCACAATTTTGAGAAAACCAACTTGTTTGATCCTATTGACACGCTCTTAAAAAATAAATTCATCTTGAGAATTTTCATAGTTCTCATAGTGTCCTTGAAAGGTGTCCCTACAGTCATGGTTAGCTAAGAATGTGCATGGTTTCTTGAAATTTCTCATCTTTACAAGACTGTGTTGAGAAAACTGTGAATGCCCAGTTTTAGAGCTTGCATAAAGAAGTTGTCTTGTGATAACTTGACCTCTTGACTACATTGAATGATAGCATAATGTTATGTCATCATATTCATGTTGTGTAGATGCTAATATCTCATCCTTGGTAGATCGAGTGTCATGTTCTATGTTTGACTGTGAAAGGTGTAGAAGGGCTAGTACCTTGAAGATAAAACTTTGTCTTGTCAGAACAGTAAACAATATCTCAAATACATTGTTTTTAAATAATATGTGGAGTACCTTGTCTCTCTAATTGGATTTGATATAAAATACTCTAAAACCATCATCTCTAAGTGGTGAAAATAGTTGAACTCTTATCCTCCATGTCTTGACAAACCCATTCTTGATTGGTTTTAGGGTATTCTTTGACTGAGAGTTCACAATTATGAATGAGAAGTTTAGAAAATGGCTATACTCTCTATCTTGATGGTCTTCAAGCACTGGTTGTTTATGGAGTCTCCCTGCAATATTGATATTTTGAATGTATGCTTAATATCAGTGCATTTTCTTCTCAGGTTCAAGTCTTTCAAATCTCTCTAACAGCTAGTGCCTCTCATGTGTGGAACTATGAACTGTGTGAGAATAATGCCGAGAAATGGATAGGGTAAAGAGTATATAAATAATATTTGAACAATTTGTAATATGGTTATGTGTTTGTGACAGTTGACACATTGTCAGATAACTAGAGGACAAAGTTTTACTCGTCACACTAGTAGACAAAGCTTGTGTAACGGTTAGAAAGGGAAGTGTGCAAGGCCTAACTCAGATTTTCTGAGTTTGTAACTAATTGTTAGATAGTTGGAGCATGTTATGTTGTCTTTTATAGGTTCATGATGTGTTATTTCATAAAATACAATGAAAGGAATATGAAATTGATCCAGCAAGGGTAGTTTTTTCTCATTTTTGAAATGTATGACTTGTCTTTTAGGCATCATGGTTTTAGTTGAAAGGAGAAGGAAGTTGTATAGAAAATAATTTGAGTGTAAGAGTCAAGAAAGATAAGTATTATGGTGTACAAATAGGCTAAATATTGTTTAAATATTGCTTTTTTGCTACAGATACAAGAATGTGTGTGTGTGTTAATTTGTGAGATAGGTGAAAGGTGATGAAGAAGACTTGAAATTGTGATCACAAGATGTTGATGTAAGAAAATAAGGAGAAGGTGATCAAAATGTATTGATGAAAGTCTTATTTGGAGCTAAACAATTTGGAGTGGGTGCTTCCATTGCAAGTATGTTCTTGTAAATTCAATCAAGTGTGTGCTTGGTTGTGAATTGAAGTGGGTGCTTCAAAACTGAAGTGGGTGCTTCATGATCATTGTAATTGTTGTAGAACATTTTTTCTTGATATTTCTTTGATCTCTATGGGTTTTTTCCCTTATTGGGTTTCCGACCTAAATCCTTATGTCCTCGTGTGTATTCTCTTTCTTCTTTCATATCAATAGTATGTTTTTATTCGTTTATGGTTAAAAGGAAATTTGATTAATGTAGTCTTGATTGCTAAGCTCAAATTCACAAATTTTGAAAGGATTTGATTCACCCCCTCCCCCTCTCAGTTATTGAATGTTCAAAAGTGACATTGTGAGTGATATCCTATGTTTAAAACCCACTTTTCACAGTCTATCTTGTTTGCACACTTACTAGTTACATTTTCTTCTATTGTATGCTTCCTACTTTTTCTACTAACACATGTTTCTAGCCACTTGTTCGCATGTACCTTAGTTTCTACCATGCAAATCCCCTACCCCCTACATGTAGCAGCTTCATATAAACATCAATTCCTCTCCTTTGGGCCACATTCTCCTACCAACATCGCATACACCCCAAATGAGGCATACATTAAGTGAAAAAATGAACCCTACAGCACCTCGAATCTATAATAAATATGTGCATAGTACAGAAACAACATAGACACACAGTCACATAACATCCCAAAATCTAACTTGGGTCCTTAGCACAACACATACACTACTTCCCAGCATCAAAAAGTATCACCTGGGTACCTGTGTCCTCCCCTAGGTACTAATGTTCTTGGGGCACACATAATCAATTTATCATATCATAACAGCCTACAAAAGTTTTCAGAGAAGTTTCACGGCTACATGCATAGTCCTCCAGTTACATATTGCATGTAATCTCCTTTAATTGGTATAACTTGGAACTAATTCGGAAAAACCAGGATAACAGAAACAAATAAAGGGTGTACCATCTATAGTGGTGTTTATTGTGCAGAGTCATGGAAGGAGAGTAAAACAAGACCTCTCTTCCCAACACTTGCTCTTTGGTGTAAGATCGCCCAAAAAACTCACACTCAGCATGAGATTGTGTGTGGCGTAAGAATGCCCAAAAAACTCACTCTTGGCATGAGATCACCAAAAAAACTTGCTCTTCACAGCATTGGAAGAAACTTTTCTATCCTTTACACTCTTTTAGATCATGTGCATGCTTTCCTTTACTACTACTTTTACACACTTCTACATACTTTTACATACTTTACATAGATTTTTCAATACATGACTTTGAGTACTTTTTCACTCTTCTTTTGCAGGTTCGTCCTTAATACGCTATAAGAATCAACCTACTCTAGCAAAATACAATCACAAAAATAGGTACAAGCTACACATACACTTCACCCCTAGGGTCACTTTTCTTTCCTAGTCTACACGCTTCACTTGTCCACTCGGCATTCATTTTTCCACATGCTCTACAAGATCATAAGGTATGCATATATTATCTGCTATATGTTATCGATTATTCGCTCAAAAAACATAAAGTGGGGGAAAATGTACACACAAAATAACGCACTTGGGTATAATTCTAGGTCCTAAAAGCATACTAGCATTTACATGATTGATAAGCAAGAAAAATAGTGGTTGACAATTACCTTTGGCCTCTCTTCTTTGTTTCTTATTGTATCTTTGGTCTTGCACACCCCACATCTTGGTCAAAACTTTACTTGTTTATCTTTCATGGCTTCGTACACCAGCACCCAGCTAGGACAATAACGCCCAGGTGCTCTTGTCCCCTTTAGGAGCCCCTGACCCTTTTCTATTTTACTCGCTCATTTTGGGTCTCTTTTATCTTTTGAGCATCTATTTCACTTATGGGTTGGCCTTCCAGTTGTTAACAACAAAATTTAAACAAGGGAATCATAAAAATACATAGTTATGTTTTTAAAATGAAGGACCAAGAACTAAGCATTACTACTATCACCTAAGCTTACATTCAAAAGGAACTAAAGTACTCTAAAGGCATCCATCTAGCATCCATTCAAGGAGCAAGGGCTACATTAACTCTGCATACACTTCATAGAAAATGGAAGTTCATTTTATTCCATTCACACATTTTACTACATTGCTACATTCTAGCTATAACCCGTTATCAAGTGCAACTTGCACAAGGGCATCCTAGGGCATCATTCTCACACACATACACAATAACTACATAGAGTCTAAGATGTAATGCAGTTCTTAGTTGTAAGCTCACTCTGTCAAGTGACCACCATGGTCAGTCCAACACCCCATTCTAAATCTTTATTTTTTAGGTTTAATGTGGTTTGTGGGCTTGTTTAGGTTGATCTTTATCTTGCAATTTATAGGTATCTTCGGTGCGCAAGAAGTGATCAACAGGAAATAATTGTGAAACTCTTACGAGAGTGAAAACTAGATTCTGACAATTTTTGTAGTCATGGGCACCCAGATCTAGTCATTAGCACCCAAGCGCCCTTGTCCTGCTACAGGTGCCCTTGTCTAACATTTTCTATGAGCTTATGAATTTACAGGGACCGGTTACGACATTGTTTGCATCAAGTTCAAAATTTTACCCTTCCTAGATTAGTTCTAGATCGAGCGTAAATCAGCTAAGTCTCATTATCTATCTTTTGTGCTTAGGATTTTTACTTTACATACTTATTTTTTTGTGTCACATTTTATCTTAGCATCTATATATCATTGTTTGCAGCAGTTACTATGTAATAGGGTTTAATAAATTCCATTAAATTAAATCAGTCACTAACTCCTTTTGCTTTATGTCCTCTTATGAATATTTTCTCGGCCAGTTTGAAGGAAATTATCAATCTTATTAATGTCTAAGTTGAGGGGGGTTATGGAATACCACCTCCAACAACTCGTACTAGCATTTGTCGTAGTCTTCTCGCGAATACAAGTTTGTTAGCTCTTCCTGCGAGTTTTGCATGATATAATTTAGTATCAATGACTCTCTCAACTGTCAAATATTCTATTAAACATGAATAGTTATCCCAAGCAGTGACTTGAAGAGTGGCTGCAATATTTTCTTGAGTAATTTTTTCAAAGGATAAATTAGGTTGATAAACCAGGACTTAAATTGATGGGATAGTCATAGATTAAGGAATGTGTGGAACTCTTTGGGATTCCATTAATTCTTGTTTTCGTCTAGTTTTTAACATCTTTTATTATCCTTAATGCATTAGTATGATCTTATTCTTCATCCAAGATCCTTTCTACAACATAGAATTTAAAATTATTATGACAGTTTCTCCAAATAAAACACCTTAGATCAGTAGAGATGTCTTATTGAGTATTTTTTGAAGCAAAAAAGTACTAGGCTGTAAGATAGGAGGATTTCTAGTGAGATTCATTTGTTTAGATGATTCATTTGTGAAGGAAAATATAAATGCATGAAAAGGGTGTTATGACCAAGATCTAACACTAGTGCCAGTTTTTTTATCCCCAGTAGATTTGCCAAAAAATTGTTGGCATGTTATTTTTCACATGTGAAAAATATAACAATGTAAAGGGGACATGGTCCCTCCTCAATGATGGGTGCAGTTTCCTTTAATGAAAAAAAATTAATATACATTAAAAATTGTACATGGGGGTATTTGTAAGAAAATAATATGAGAGTAAGAAGTGAAAAAGAAGTGGGAGAAAATGAATGAGAAAGTAATAAGGGGGGTACATGCAAGAATAAGAAAATGTAGATCATAAACTTGAACCTAATTTAGAAATCATGAAGTATATGAATGAAAATTGAATAAAAGGTGCAAAATTCATAGAGAGAAAGAGGTTTCACATTCATTAAACGTAGGAAGAGTAAATGATCAAGAAAAGAAACAATTACAAGAAATAAATTTCTCCTCAAATGCTCTTTTATTCATCTTTGTACAAGAATGTAAAGTTTCTCATAAGTTTTCTCAACAAAAAATATTTTTCTCCTTTATCCAAAAGTTCATTACAAATGATATCAAACTTTTTTTAATAACCCAATAGTTGGTTTTAAATTAGTTAGGGTTTCTTATGACAACATTAGGACTAATTTAATTCATATTACTAAATTAACTTTATTTTAATAAGTTATATCATTTTATTAAAATACGTTTATAATCTGGGTGACTTAAATAAATTATTTTAATTATCTCAAAAGAATGGGTACATGTGGACCCAACTTAGACAATGACATAGAAACACATAAACAAGACATGACACGTGGATCCAATATGATACTTAGGATTAGTTCCTTACCCATTGGGACAAGAGTCTATCTATCTCGATCATATGAAAAATAAGCTCATAGGTGACTAATAGACACCTGAACAAAAAAACATTGGAAATATTATTTTAAAAATCGTAGGTCCAAGAATCTCGCAACCTTGAATTTTTTGAACTTCTTAAGTGATTCCATCAACTTTAGATCTTTAGGGGAGTGGTGAGGCGTAAGGAAAGTCTCTCAAATGACTTGTACTTCACAAATCCTGCCAAAAACTACATGAAATTCCATAATTTTCTCTTCTATGTTGGTGAATAATTTTGGAGTTTGAGAATCTTATTAGGGAAATTAGAACCAAAACATGTCAAAGAAGCATATTGATAACTAGATCAGTCAATTTATCCTTGAAATGATGTACTGAGATCCTTTGATTGTGTTCACTAACGAAGTTCCGAGGGACCTCTTCAATGAAGTCCTAGATGGTACACATAGATGTTTCTCCCTTATATTTAACATCATCAAATTGAGCTTGAACATCATCAATCACCATCTTTATGAATTTAGAAAAAATCATCCACTCGATGTGATGTCCACAATGATTGAAATCCAAAGTTTCCTCACTAACAAGATATGAGAAACCCATTTGGGTGAGTTCTCATATATCAAGAAATTTTGTATCAAGAGTGGTTATTTTGATTTTGAGAGACTCCACAATGTTGGATCGAATCTAGATAAGTTGAATCTTATTGTATATTCTCATCGCTTCATCAATGACTCACAAAATTTGTATTAAAACATTCTCAATCCACACCTTCATTGCACAACCCATATTGTTTATCTCTTTTGATAGTACAAGCATATCTTGATTTTGTATCGCCATTATGGTAGGAATTTGATTAGTAGAAGAGATCAGATTGATTAGGTGTTACATATATGCAATTAGCTTTCTATTATTTTCTTTGATTTGAATGTTTTGAGATTTATACTTCTTTGTACATCGTAGAACAATATCAACCGATTCACGAGAATGGGCCACATCATTTTCCGTTGTTGATTTTCTGAGCATCACTCTAGAAACTTCATAGTTTGCAACATTCATTTCTCTCTTATCTTTATCAACCACCATTTTTGTTATGTCAGTGTATCAAAATCCATTATCATTCACTGCAACCTTAATGATAACTTTGGACTTCTTAGGAGTGCAAAATTTGGTCATTAATGCAATGGCCTCAAGATTGATTATGAATTCTTGGCTATTCTCTTTCACTTCTTGATTTCCCCATGGAGCCAAGAGGGAATTTATTCAACTAACTCGCCGCATATGATCCTTACATTTTGTGGCAGTTACTCTTGAATTGGTGTAAAGTTATAAAATTTGGGAGGTGACTAAATAGAATATTCATGTTTATGATGAGGAGTTGTTGCAATGACTTCATGAAAAATGGGGGAAGGTTATAAAGCACCCTTGGGATATGAAGGCTCGACTGAGTTAGAGATCTGAATCATTAAAAATTTATCCTGATCTCATACCATAAATTGCTTAGGCATTTTCAATCAACCCATGAGAATTGGAATTATCGTGAGATGACAAATGATAGCTCAATTGTGATATTATAGAGACATTCTCCTTTCCCTAATTTTACTCCTTCCTTGTCTCATGTTCACTTGTTGAAGGTTGATTTTCAGCTAATTTTGACCTTCATTGCCTCTTACTTGCTTGTGTGTGTGAGGAAGCTTGTGTGGCAAGGAGAGAGGATGATTGAATAGTTTGTCCAATTCTCCTCTCAATCTGATTGGTCGATATCTGGTCTTCATGTGTATTTTTATCATTTATTGTACATCAAGCCTACTCTTTCTCTTACAAAGAAAGGCTCTTCTTGATCACTTGTTGGATTTTATCATAAAGTGATGTGTCATCTCACCTAGACCGGTTGATTTTGGGAAAAGATGATGAGGCAAATTAAATTGTATTTACAATCAACCATGTCGATGCCATTATCAATAACTCCATGAGGGGAATCCTTCAA
This sequence comes from Taxus chinensis, assembly GCA_019776745.2. NCBI lineage: Eukaryota > Viridiplantae > Streptophyta > Pinopsida > Cupressales > Taxaceae > Taxus > Taxus chinensis. The sequence goes on from CM034156.1 coordinate 647,070,206, forward strand.
TCTGAATGTGACTATTTGATCCAAGGTCATTTTGGAGTAGTCACGACTCCAAACTATGAATTCATATGCACAATTGTCCCGATAGTATTCCACTTCTGTATGGTGTGTGTTTTCATCCAAAGAATATTTTCCATGGACCCATAGATATCAAATTCCCATCTCCTCATAAATAAATGTAGTGTCATGACAGTCATTTCTTTATCCATCATCTCTTCAGTATATAAATATGGACACTTTTACAATATAATAGAGATAGAAAAACAAGTGTCTTCATGTTAAATTTACTATGCTAATGGAAAGGAAATAACACCTAGTAGTCCCAAAGAAAAGCTAAATCTACCATTAACATTATGATTAGATCTTAAAGGAAACTAGCTATTTTTCATAAACATGAATTGAATCAAATAATGCTAACCATTCCTACTCTATTAATGTATTACTACTCTACAACATGAGCCTCTTTAGATCATGAGTAATCAAGTTAGTGTGTTTGATTACCAAAGAGAGGGAAGGATCTCACCAAGAAATGGCTACAAGACCAAGCTTGGATCTTCCTTTCTACTCAAAAATGGTAGAATGGATGAAAGAGATGAAGTAGATATTCCAAATCAATGGAGAATGCTCTTAATCATATGTCTTATATGATAATACTAGAAAAAGTATGGTGTAAAATGTGAAGGATGTATGAGGGTCCTTTATATAGCTTTCTATTTTGAGAGAATCTTGCATCTTGGTGCATGTGGGATAAAGGATAAAGTAGATTTAGACTTATTAAGCTTGATTAGGGGAATTAACAAGTGATTAGCAACTCATAAGAATTGGGGTAATTTAATTAAGTAAATAGGATTAATTAATAGGCTAGAATAAGCTTTAAAATCCTTTAGAGATGATTTGGAGGGAAATGGTGTAATTTTGAATGGTTGGAAGATGGGTTTTAACCAATAAGAGAGTTTATTGATTAAATACTAGGGTAAATAGGCTAAATTAACTAATAATAGCTAATTGTTCGATCAGAAGAGGATTGTAACTAATGAAGTGTCATTAATTGGCATCCGGAATGTGATAAAGGCTAGTTAATTAACAAAGTGTCATTAATTGACCAAAATAGAGGGAAACATTAGTTAATTAGTGGAAAATCTCTAATTATAATGAAAATGATGGAAAAGAGGGTAATTAGTGTAATTTTAGCAATAAAACTGCATAAGCAGATTTTAGGTGTCTATAGCAAGCACCAGATCTATGCTTTTTACCTGAGAAGCAGTTCACTAATGCTATTAGTCATGAAAGCTCTATGAGGGCCCACTTGTCATTCACATATTTTGCAAACTTATAAGGCACTCCATTGTATCTGCCAGCTTGAATGTATGACAAAGTGGAAAATTGGATGAACCATGAGCCACATCATACCCTCTTTAGCTTGATACGAGAATCTATCTTTTGTCTTGTATATGAGGATCTTGATGATATAAAAGAGAAAGGAATCATTTACATGGTGTAAGTGATGTATACTATATTTGAACTCAAGCTGCGTATAATAGTGGAAAACACTATTTTTCCACAATGTCATTGTGCCCCTAGTCTCTAAACCGGTTAAAACCCGTCTTCGTGCCATTACATAGACTAGGTAGGAAGTCATATAAAAATGACCAGCCATCTTCACTTCAACTAAATTTGAATGGAAAGTATAATTGATGATTGTGTCCTAATCCATGGTATGCCTTTGATCCAGAATAACATAGATGAACTTATACATCCAAGGTTGGAAATAGCATGTAAATGAGGTGTCAAACACTACTCAGTAGGGTGATCATATCTCCAATTTCATGATGAAACTCAGTCTGGGGAAATTCTCTGGGAAGTGTGTTATCATGAGTTCTCTTGTTGACTAGTGAATTCTTATTAATCACTTTGGATCATTTCAGTGGATCTTCGTCCTAATATTGTTGTGCATAATCCTTAGTAATCTCAGGGTTCTCCTCATACTACAAAATTTGGAGCAATTCTTCAATGTGTTCAGACATGACCGGGAGGACATACTCATTGTTACTATTAAAATTCATCTTCTTTCAGGATTGTAGTGCTCTTCACAAGAAATGATGAGCTCTAGGAATTGAATGACATTAGAAATGTTGTTTCTTGTGGTAAATTGTTTTGGTACATGTGTTGAGAAAATAATGTGTGGCCCTTAGACTGGGTCATGTCAATAAATCAAATCATATTAACACACTATTAATGTTTCCTAAATTGGTTTTCATTATATGGTCAATATGAAATAACCGTGGATGCAAGTATGACACCTTGAAATTAATATTTTATTGTTGATTTGTTTGATGTTGACATTTTGAGGTAGAAGCAACAAAAAATTGAGCAAATGGAGACACAATTTTTTGGTGTCATCTCCCTATCACCGGATCTAGCACAAAAATGAAGAAAACATGATTTTATTAAATTTGTCTTTTACAATACAAAATTTATCCCATTCAAATCATGTAAAATTAAAAAATAAAGATATTTTACCATTTGAATTCTTTACACTATTGCTCAAATATTGATCCAAGTGAGTTCTAGCACCACAATAAGATCGTATTATTATTGTTTTTAAATTTAATTTCTCTATGTTGCTGCACATTTCTATTTACAAAATATTCCCCTTTCCTATATTTTTCTTCTTCTTTGTATTCTCCTTTTCTTCTATGTGTTGTTACACATCTATTTTCTTCTTCTTTTCTCTTTTTCTTTTCTTCTCTCTGTATATTCTGAGATGCGTCTCTCTATTTTCTCTATCTTCTCTTTTGTGTTGATGCACGAATTAATTAATAATCTTCTTGATCTCCCCCTTTTATATCATAGTCGTATATATTTAAAAATATAGACTTACTTCCCGTTAAAAAAGAAATGCCACAATATAAAAATATATTTATATTAAAATACACCTGGGTCCCCACAAAAAACCATGACTTATATAGAAAGGGTAACCTGAAATATTAATTCATCCCACCTAAATCAAGGAGGTTCATGTCTGTTGTGGGATGGGTAAAAGGAAATCCATGGAATGCAGCCATGTGGAATGATGGATGGAGGGGGAATAAACATTCAATGGCTAAATAATTAAAGTCGGTCAGCAAAGTGGTTGGGAGGAGCGGCAAAACAAATTTCAAATAGGTATTAGGATCGAGATTATAGCTCGTAATAAATTTTGACACTCCCCCTTAATCTTGAGCCAAAGTGAATTAATCTCTGGAGTTGGATGGTCCATCTATGACCCCCAAATTTTTTCTCAAATGCTCAAACCTTTCCTTTGATAGCGGTTTGGTGAAAATTTCAGCTAGCTACTACTCTGACCTGCAAAATTTAAGCTCAATTTCTCCTTTCTCCACCAATTCAAGAATGAAGTGATACCTGATTGCAATATGTTGCTTCTTCCATGAAAAACTAGATTTTTAAATAATGCTATAGATGACATATTGTCACAATAAATAACAGAACCTCTTTTTTGCTTTTCATGCAAACCTGAGAGGATTCATTTTAACCAAATCCTATAACAAGCGGTTGAGTTTTCTGTAATATACTTTGCTTCAGCGGTGGACAAAGAAACAACAGATTGTTTCTTCGAAGCCCATGAAATAGCTCATGATCCAACATTAAACACTTATCTAGATGTGCTCTTTCTATCATCCAGACTTCTTGCTCAATCACTATTTGTGTATCCAATTAATTGAAAATCATTATCTACGGCATACAGAGTTCCAACATTTCTTGTTCCATTCACATACCTTCAAATACGCTTTCCTGCTTGCTAATGTGTCTCCTTTGGAATCTCCAAAATCTAGAAATTAAACTAACTGCATACATTATGTCTAGTTTTGTTGTAGTTAAATACATCAAGCTTCCTACCATGCTTTTATACCTTGTAGGATCCACATTGTTGTTGCAATATTCTTTGTTCAATTTCAGACTTAATCCAGTTGGTGTAGATGTTGGTTTTCTATCCAACATTCTAAATCTTTGCAAAACTTCTTTTGCATACTTTTCTTGACATATAAAAATTCTCTGCTCCATTTGTTTAACTTCAATGCCAAGAAAATACTTCAACAATCCCAAATCCGTCATCTCAAATTCCTTCTTCATGGCTGATTAAATTCATCAATTTCTTTGCTTTCATTTCCAGTAAAGATTAAATCATCTAAATACAAAACAACAATTAAAATCTCACCATTGTTTTCTTTGATGTAGAGTGTGGGCTCATTTTTTCTTTTGCTAAAGCCATTGCTAATCAGGTAGGAATCTATCCTACTTTACCAAGCCCTTGGTGCTTGTTTCAAACCATACAAAGCTCTCTTTATCTTGTAATACTTTCTTTCATGCCCTAGGATTTCATAACCAAGTGGCTAGCCCACATACACTTCTTCTTCTAGCACTCCATTAAGAAAATTTGATTTTACATCCATTTGATGGAATTTCCATTTGTGATGAGCAATTATGGAAATAATTGTTCTCACAGTCTCTAACCTTACTACTGGAGAAAATGTCTCATTATAGTCACATTCGAGATTTTTTTTTGTATCCTTTGACAACTAATCTTGCCTTATGTCTTTCAATTTTTCTTTCAAGTGTAGTCTTGGCTTTATAAATCCACTTGACTCCAATGACTTGCTTTCCTTCAGGAAGATCTACTAACTCCCATGTTTGATTCTTTTCCATTGCATGAATTTCTTCATCCATTGCTTCACACTATTTCTTTTCTTTAGTAGCTTCTTCATAATAAATTGGATCATCTTGGGAAAATAAAACAAAATTAATCATTTAATCTTCATTTTCTTCATACCTTAATTGATCATAGATCTCTTGAACATTTCTCATTCTTCCTTGTTGTTGTAATGAGACTGATGATGATGAAGATGCTTCATTTATTGGTCATTGCATGTTTTGTTTGTTGTTTCCATTTGATGATTCACTCCTTTGAGAAATGGGTGTATAACTAGGTACATTGTTTTATCTTCCTTATGTTGGTTCATGAGCAATGATAAGTGCATTTGTCTTTGCTTGGTGTTTCTCCACTCATTGTGCATCTTCCCAAGATGCTTCCTTAATGAATTTAACATCTCTATTGATTTTTAGCTCCTTTGTACCTAGATTATACAATTTGTAAGATTTTTATTGCTCACTATATCCAATGAAAATGCACTTCTCTCCTTTGTTATCCCATTTTGTTCTTTTCTTCTTTAACACATGTGCATATTCCACACATCCAAAAACTCTCAAGTGTTCAACACTTAGTTTTCTTCCACTCCATACTTCTTGAGATATTTTGTTCCTCACACTCTTTATAGGAAATCTATTCAGTAGATATATTGTTGTCCCAACTGCTTCTGCCCATAATTCATTGGACAAACCTCTTACTTTGAGCATACTTCTTGCCATTTCTTGAATGGTTTTGTTTTTCCTCTCTACTATGCCATTCTATTGAGGTGTATACCTTGTTGTGAATTGTTTCTTGATCCCGTGTTCCTTAAAGAAGTTTACAAACTCATTTGATATGTACTCTCCTCCTCTATCAGTTCTCATTGTCTATATATAATGGCCACTATGTTTCTCAACCATGGCCTTGAATTGTTTGAATACCTCAAATGTTTCTAATTTATTTTTAAAGAAATGAATCCATGTCCTTTTGCTAAAGTCATCAATAAAGGTAATTAAATCTAAACTTTTAGATATGGAGGGAGTTTTCATGGGACCACACAAATTTGAATGTATAAGATCAAGAGGTGAGCTTGCTCTCAAATATTTTCTTGAGGGAAAATCACTTCTATGTTGCTTTCTCAATGTGCATGCCTCACAAACCTTGTCTAGTTATTCAATGGGAGGTAATTCTTTAACCATTTCTTAATAAAGAACATTCAATCCACCAAAAATAAAGTTCCCATACCTAAGATGTCAAAGAGTGGATTAATCAATGGATATTGTTTTGAACATTGATGTGCCTACTACACTTTGCATCCTCAAATAGAACATCTTATTTTGTGTCATCTACACTATTACAATTATCTTGTTGCTTCCACCTTTATTCATATTAAACACATTCTCCATTCTGCAAACTTTACTTTATATTCATTTTGGACAAGTTGCCCAATGTTGAGAAGATTATATTTCAATCCTAGAACAAAGAAAACATTATGAATATGCTTCTTGTCTCCTTGATTGGTGAGAATGGATATTATGTCTTTACCCATCACATGAACCTTGTTTTCTATTCGCATATTCACTTTAGATCTGATTGTTTCATAAATATCACTAAAATTTCTTTGTTTCCACACATATGATTGTTGCAAGCACTATCCAAAGACCATACTTGATTGCTTCCTTTCTCAACTACATTACAAATTAAAAGGATCCACCCTTTTCATTCTTCTCAGGTTCAACTTATTTTGCATTAGAGAAGTTTACATTGTGATTATGATTTCTCAAATCATATTCTTCTTTTTTGCATTCACTAGCATAATTGTTGGTTGGATTTTTTGCCATTGAATATGCCCAATGGAAGTATGCAAGAACCAACAACAGTTAGGGAAATTCACCTCTTGACAGGGTGGAATTTCCTCTACTTTGTGAGAGAGGAATTTCCCTTGTATGATGTTATTTTTTTATATTTTTGATGCTTTTGAAAGGAAAGCACAAAAGGGTTGAAAAATTGGCAAAGGAAAAAATACAAAGAGAAATGAGGAATGAGTGGAAAAATAACACAACCCCGTAGGAGTTAGGCAAGATGGAGAAATCTGAGACACAAATTTCTACAAATATGTCTTATCAAGTACACACCAGTCCTTTTTGGTTGTACAAGATTTCCATACAAGTTTTTTTGGATGAGAAATGGGAGAACGCTTATATCTGGAAAAATCCATATAATGAGTGTGAAATATAGGAAGCACAAAGTCTTCTTCTCCCTCAGGATATGTTGGTATGGCACAAAGTCCACATACTTTGATGATCAGAGACAAAGTCTAATTTACCTGGGCATCCACCATATTATGAAGGAACAACAATATTAATAATCCAATCACAAGCAGATTAGCATATTTTGCAACTGAAAAATCATTAACACTATGGTATAAAAAGCATTGTATTCATCTATGTACACAAAGTTACAACATCAAAATGTGCAGATGGAATAGTTTTCTCCAAGAGCATGGAATGAAAGAATGAGATAGGAATCCCATTTACAAGTAGAATGCAGCCTTTTATAAGCATTCTTATCCAAGAAGTAGTTATAAAACTACTCTCTAAGCTAACCCAACTCTAATATATCCCAAACCCCTCAAGTAGACTCAACTTGAGTTATGCACTACATTACAATTGTAGTATTTAATTAATTTGATGAGACAAATTAATTAAATGTGTTTTTTACATTATAGCTTATATAAGCTTGATATTTAATTAATTTAAAATCAAAATAGTTGATTACATTTATGGCCTCCTCTGTGATTGGCATTTCCTCACAGCTTCCATTAATATCTATCACTTAAGCATTTTGGAATTCAAATGAATTCCTTTTCTTATAGATGCATTCCATTCTTTGCAGAGAACCTCTCAGTCCTTTTCGCACTTTGTTCATTTTTAATACAAGAAACATAATGACCATTGCTTAGTGTTGCCCCCTTGTGTATCAATATAGCCAAAAAAATAATATATAAGATAGTTTGGATTTTGATTGTCACTCAATCTTGGCCCCATATTCAATGTTTTTGGAACAACTAAACTTTGAAGTTATCTTATTCTTTGTTGTAGTATTTTCAAGGAAAACACATTGTTTAAGTTGAAATTTACGGACTGACATAAGGGTGTGTAATTTAATACAACCGGTTGCATCCACTCTACTTTATAGGATTCACAAAAGTATTGGTTTTAACTTGTAAATTCTTAATACTCGAATAATCATCTAAACTCTCTTCCAAAGCATTTAAACCTTTAACATTCGATTCTAACTCATAGAAATCCTCAAGTTTATGTGAAGCCTCAGATTCTTTCCCACACATGGAGCACTCCAAGGGACATCCAAACCATCATCTTCAATTGATACACAATCATGCATCCTGATGCTTCCAAGTTCATTATGCTTCCTCTTTTCAATGCCTTTCGAGACCTTTTTGAAGTGTGCCGCTCGGCATTTGATACAGTTTCAGAGGCAGCTAAAATAGACCTTCAGGGGGTATTTACATCAAACAAGGTATACATGAATCTCCTTGTTTTTGTATTCTAATGTATGCATCGATTTGTAGCTCTCTCTCTATCCTCTATTTATTCTTTACATATATTTGGCTATGTTATTATAATATAAATTTTATTCACCTTACACTCCATATACCTTCCTTAGCTACTTAGAGCATTTTATCAAACAATTTGCATGTAATTTCATATGGGGAATATTGTTATCTATTTGAATCAACTCGATCACCGCCTAAGATGGATTTTATCATTACATGATATTGATAGGTGTCCCCATGAGAGTATAATATTACTAATTTAAAATCATTTCCTTCAGATATCACTTGCTTTGTCGACACTTTCAATGCTTGTCAATGCTACTTCACAAGTTCTAAAATTTATGAATCCAAATCTTTACGATTGGCATGAGGCAATGTAGATGTAAGTTGGTTATTTTCAATGTCAACATAAGAATGTTCCTCATCCCAAGTTGTTGGAAAACCATTAAAAAAATTCATCTTGAGATGTAATTTCTTCATTTAGCTCAATGTAATCTTGGCATAAACATCAATACCAAAGGAAACATTTCATTTTTGCAATTATTTGTAGCATCAATGTGACTGTTGAACCCCAAAAAAGAAGATTTTTCTATTCATTCCATCATGCTCTGGATCATCTGTCAAAGTTAATTCCTCAATATTTTTTATCCCGTACACCTTCAATTTCACCTACTACTGATAGACCCTGGGTTTCATTTTTATTAGCAAAGAAGTATGTTGCTTTCGAGACTAGCTGAAATTGTCACCTGTATCAATAGATGTACAAAAGATATGAATGCAACTGAGAAGGATTTTCCTTGATGGTAACATAAATTACTACAGGAAGAAAATCATCTGCACCAGGAGGGTTGTCATTTGTTTCCATGGAGACATTGAGCAACAAGTTATTTATGACTCAACAGTAGTTGAGAATGCAAATCAACTCATCTTCGAGGAGCCCTATATATCTTAATCTTCTGCAACTCCTTATGTGCAAGATTCTGATATATATTTTTTAACTCCATTAAATCACTTTGATGTAATTGTTGATATTTAATGAAATTCACTATTGTTCTACGGATATGGCCTATTTGAGCATCTTTTTACCAATAAATAGTATCCATCGGCTGAGTCGGGAAATCGGGGAACTGGAGGCCCAAGGAAACAAGTGCCTCCCTGTTCCAAAAATTATCAAAATCTCCACACAATATAGAGATTTAATGATTTGTGGGAGATTGAAGGTTTCAAGGAATAAGGGACAGGGTAGCACAAGTTCTCGAAGTTCCAAAAAAAACCAACATACCTGCAACACATAGGAATTAGATAACTTGTAGAAAACACAAGGTTCCCGGGAACAAAGGACATGAGAAAGAAACTCCATTTGATTACATTTAAATTATAAATCTTTATTCAATCATCTCACGTGGAAGGCTTAAAAACATTTATTATAATAATAAAACTTTTTAATTAATTAATATGTATATATTTTTTAATCTTCCAACATTAGCAAATATAGGGGTCATGAGAATATATTTAATTAATTCCTTGGTAATGCGGATAGGGTGCGATTGCAATTGAAATTTTCCTTTTTATTGCGAAAGTAGAGGAGTTGCGGGGAACTCAGGTATTAGACGGAACAAGGTTCATGAGTATCAGGTACACCCAAAATACCCGCAACACAAATATTTAACCCAATTTTTTAAAAAAAATTGAAAATTGCACCATTCTGGAATGGGTGACAACAGCTGGCTTTTTCTAGGGACATGGCTTGGATTAAGCTTAACATAAACAAGACATAGCTCGAACTGCTGAATCTTGGGGTTTGAAATAGATCAATGCATTATCCATTACGCCAAGGTTTAATAGAGGGAGAAACTCTCTCAATACAATGTTGTACCAATGCACATAGACACAAAAAGAGGAACAGGGAGGGAAAAAAGCCAAAACTGGGAAAGTATGTACAAAGAAGAAAGAGGATATTTACAATGGGAAGAAAACAAACTGTACAAAATCTTACACAATTCCAGAGACAGGCTGAGAGAAATAGGTACCTTTATAGAACAACATGCTAGTAGTATGAGGCACCTGAGGACTGAAAGTGATCAGTTCAACATACCAAAATATCATAAGAGCATTATGTGGCTTGAAAAGGAAAACTTAAGCAAGTAGACCATTCACATAGTGATACTCCACACTAAAATTACCCAGTTCCCATGAAGAGCTGAATGTTTTCCTGAAATTTCTATTCTTCTGACAATGAGAAGGTGGAGGAATAGTGCCATACAAAATCTTGTACAACCCTTGGTTGCTTCCATACCAATTTCTGCACTCCACTGAACTCTGAAAAATGGATCCATGAGAAAATCCAATTTTTATAGCACCAACTTCTTGTTTCAATGAAGTTATAATATCATCCATGTGAAAATTTTGACAATCATCATGATATAGTTCTTGAAAACCATGCACTTCCAAAGGAATTACTAAGTGATCACCAAATTATTTTTCATATGCATTTTCTTCCATCCCTGCAACGTCTATCTTGTCTCTTGAAAACCCAACTACTAAATTTTGCAAAATCAACACTCTCAATTTTAGTTTCCAAAAGATCATGATCTTTTGAGCACAAATTGTATCATTGATTTGTCTTCATAGGTAGCAAGAAATTTAAAGGTTGTGAGACTAGGTAAAAATTTATTAACAATATCATCCTCTTCCTCCTACTTACATTCTATGGAATGAACTAAAATAGGACTGATGTAGTCAGGATTGTGAAGAAAATATTTTAGGCAAGGATTTCCATTTTCTATTTGTTTTGAGGGGTTGAAAAAAAGATCAGGCGAGATGCTTTCATCAGCAAATAATATAGAATAACTGCCAAGTTTATTAACTTGCTTTTCTTCAAGTTCAGACACTTGATTTTTATTGAAAGAACTCAAAACAACAAGAGGGTTATCATCAGTGACCTAGGTTTCACTGTCTTCAAATTCTTCCAACATAAGATAAAAATCAGCGGTGTCCATGTTTTTATGATGAACTTCAACTTCCACCAACATAGGATCATTTCTTTCAAACCAAGGACATTAAAGCCCGGGTACATGACATGTCTTTTAAGAACTCTATTTCCAGTTGAAATAGAGCCTCAAGTTGTGTGTCTTCTCCACCATTTGAGGAAATACCAAATTGACATGCATTAGGCAGAGCAACAAGAAGACATTCATTGGTGGAATTGAGGTAGCGTTGAGGAATAAATACCTTGTAATTTGGATAATCATCATGAGAAGCTTCTAGAACTTGAATGTTTTCCTCTTCATTATAAAGTGTCTCAGATTCATTAATTGATTATTCTTCTTAAAAAAAAATTCCTTCTCACATGCCTACAACTGCCTGTATTGTCCTTGAACTTCTCTCATGAATTGTATGGAAATTTTATCATCTACAGGTGTTATTTTCATCTTCCTTAATCAGCGGTGTCCATGTTTTCATGATGAACTTAAACTTCCACCAACATAGGATGATTTCTTTCAAACCAAGGACATTAAACCCCAGTACATGACATGTCTTTTAAGAACTCTATTTCCAGTTGAAATAGAGCCTCAAGTTGTGTGTCTTCTCCACCATTTGAGGAAATACCAAATTGACATGCATTAGGCGGAGCAACAAGAAGACATTCATTGGTGGAATTGAGGTAGCGTTGAGGAATAAATACCTTGTAATTTGGATAATCATCATGAGAAGCTTCTAGAACTTGAATGTTTTCCTCTTCATTATAAAGTGTCTCAGATTCATTAATTGATTATTCTTCAATTTGTTTTTCCTTCTCACATGCCTACAACTGCATGTATTGTCCTTGAACTTCTCTCATGAATTGTATGAAAATTTTATCATCTACAGGTGTTATTTTCATCTTCCTTCCTTTTGCAGCACTTTCATGATATTTAAGCCAAAAATATTTAATCACTGGATCATCACGTGTAGCAATTTCTTTCAACCTATCCTTCCTTTCTTACATTGTTAGTTTCTTTTTTGGAGATGGCACAGATGCCATTTTGGCTTTCTTTTATTCCATATGGAACATTAGCACAATCTAGAAATATATTTATTACTTTCTTGTCTTCAACAGGTTGCAGCAGCGTTTTGTGAAATCATTCTTGGATTCATACCTCCATAGAAGTTATGCAGAAATTGGGCCTATTCTGAATTTTCTGGAGTTTGAAAATTTTGAATGGGGAGATATCCATCACCATCCCCATCACTGTCAGTGTCACTCATTGGTGTGGACCAATAGGTGTTTTTCATCTTGCCTTTGTTCCTAGGAAGGTTCCTAGATCAAGAGAACAAACGTGACAGAAGTTCGATCCCTAGTGAAGTCACCAAAAACTGTTGGTTGGAGTTTTTTGCCAATGAATATGCCCAATGGAAGTACGCAAGAACCAACAACAGTTAGGGAAATTCACCTTTTGACAAGGTGGAATTTCCTTTGCTTCGTAAGAGGGGCACTTCCCTCGTATGATGTTATTTTTTATTTTTTTGGTGTTCTTGACCGTAAAAGCACAAAAGGGTGGTAAAATTGGGAAAGGAAAAATACAAAGAGAAAGGAAGAATGAGTGGGAAAAGAACACAACCCCGTAGGTGTTCGACAAGACAGATAAATCTAAGACATAATTTCTAAAAATATTTCTTATCAAGGACACACCAGTCCTTCTTGGTTAAACAAGATTTCCTGACGAGGTTTGTTGGATGAGAAATGGGAGAACGCTTCTATTTGGAAAAATCCATACAATGAGCGTGAAATATAGGAAGTACAAAGTCTTCTTCTCCCTCAAAATATTCATGGTAATAATCCTGTTCAGTACCAAGTTCAGCAGTGTAAGAGGACTTTGGACAGAGGGGCATGAAGCCTTATCACCTTCGTTGTGGGTGTAAAATATTTATTTCACATTGCGAGGTTGCCCACACGCATGGTATGTTTATGCAGAATTGAATAGAGAGACTAGAAATCGGCAAGACTTGACAACAGGTATGATCCAGAATTTTGACTACTTCTCCACTAAACCTCTGTTGAATGAGGCATTACAAGTTATGAAGCGCTTAACTACGGGAGATAGTACAAAAGTTGAAGAACTCATTCAGGAGTTACTTCTGTCAATCAGACCTAGAAGCACATTTTTAAGGAGTAGATGAGACAGATGTAGAACTGCTTGAGTGCGCTTTCCTAGAGAAGGAGAAAGTAAATATGGTCTATATGGTGGATGATGAAGAAGTGGAAAATTTGGATATAGATCATTAAGAGGGTACGCATGAAGGTCTTAGACAGTGCAGATGAGAAGGCACGTGCTTAACATGAATCGATGAAGAAAGTGAACATTGGAATGGATGTTGAACCTAAGGAGGCCATAATTGGAGATTACTGGTCTGACTCTGAATTGGCTAAGATAATTAAGTTATTACATAATTTCGAGGACTTGTTTCCTAGAGAATAACATGAGTTAAAAGGAGTGCATGAATCTTTGGGGGAAATGAAAATTAATTTAAAGGAAGGTGCACGCCTGATTAGGAAGAGACCTTAGAGGATGAACCCTAACATGAGCGTAAAATTTAAAGAAGAAATTGACAAGATGTTGGAATTTGGCATCATTGAGCCCATAAAGGAATCAGAGTGGGTTAGCCCTATGGTAATCAACATAAAGAAAGATGGAAGAATCGGGATTTTTGTGGACTACAAGGAGCTGAATTTTGCATGTGGGATTGATCCTTTCCCTACACCATTCACCTGAAGAAATATTGGAAGGCGTTGCAGGGTGCAAAATTTACTCTTTTACAAATGGATTTTCAGAGTATCAAGTAAGAATTGCTAAAGAAGATAAAGAGAAGACAACTTTTCACCACTGAATGTGGAAGTTTTGCATACATGGTTATGCCCTTTGGATTGAAGAATGTGCCTGCAGTATTTTCATGCAATTGTTGTTCAAGCATTCCAGGATTTTATTCACAAATTCTTACAGGTGTACTTGGATGATTGGACTGTGTATGGGCTTTTCAAGGATCACTATGACAATTTGAGGTTAATGTTTTGAGAGGTGCAAACAGTTAAACATCTCTTTAAATATCAAGAAGTGCATACTTACTACACCTTTTGGAACTCTATTAGGGCATGTCATCTGCAAGGAGGGTTTGTTAGTAGATCTAGCAAAGATTGTAGTCATCTTAGGCTTGGAGGAGCCTACTAGTTATAGTGAGGGTGCACGGATTATTGGGCCACACAGCGTATTACAGAAAATTTATCAAAGGATATGCTAAGATTATCGTGCCCTTGGAGGAGTTATTAAAAGGTAAAGGAAAGTTCTATTGGGGAAAACCGCAACAACACGCATTCGAAGTGCTAAAGGAAAGGCTTACTACAACGCCTATTCTATGTTTTCCTTCATGGAATATACCTTTTCACGTACATGTGGACACCTCTGGCATAGCCATTAGTGCAGTTCTCGCTCATCCTAGAGAAGGTACTGTAGATCATCCTATTTTCTTTGCTAGCAGAAATTTGACTCCTACAGAACATAATTATACAACTACGGAGTGCGAGGCTTTGTAAAATGATCTACGCATTGCATAAGTTCTGAAAATACTTGCTAATAACACCTTTTCATTTTCTATACAGATCACATGACATTGAGATTACTTGGTGAACAATCTCGTCTTACAGGGGTGCATATGTTGATGGGTTCTATTTTTCAGGAGTTTGAATTTACAGTTGTGGTAAAACCAAGTAAAAGAAATTTTAGGTCCAAATCATTTTTCAAGGATTTAATCAGGAGAGGATGCACTGAGTATTGAAGATACAATGTTGGATGCACAATTATATAGGTCAAACCATGTGCCCTCAGAATTAGATGATATTGTTGTCTTTTTACGCATAGGTATGGTGCCTAAAGGAATGAAAGCCTTGGAAAAGAAACAAATTGCAATTTTTGTCACACATTTCATGTTGATCAGTGGTGACTTATACAAACTAGGTCGAGATGAAGTATTGCATCGGTGTGTACTGGAGCATGAGCGAATGGAAATCATGGAGGGGGCTCATGGCGCTATTGCAGGTGGACATTATGCAAGTGACGCCACCACACGCAATATTTTACTAGTTGGTTTATGGTCAGAGACCTTGTACAAGAATTGTAAAGAATATTGTAAGGCATTTGATCACTTTCAATGCCTTAGAAAACTGGGCAGAGGGATAAAAATGCCTTTGAGCCCTATTACTAGCACAAAACCTTTTGAGAAGTGGGAAATTGACTTTTTGGGTCCTATTTCCCTAGCCGCGCACAAAAATGGATCACACTACATCATCACTTGTATAGATTATCTTACAAGGTGGGAAAAAGAGGCACCTACAAAGGATTGTAGAATGGCTACAACAGTAAGGTTCTTGTGGGAAAATATTCTTGCCAAGTATAGATGTCCTTTAAGTTTGACAAGTGATTGAGGCACTCATTTCCTTAATGAGACCATCAGGATATTATTGGATAAATTTATGGTTGCACACCATAAGACAACACCCTATCACCCTCAAGAAAATGGGACTATTGAGGCTTTCAATGGGATATTGAGCTAGGCTTTGACGAAAAATTGTGATGTTGGAAGGAATGTACTGGGATGATAAAGTTTATGGTGTGCTTTGGGCATATAGAACAATCTATAAATGATTGAATAAGGAAACACCCTTTCAGTTGGTGTTTGGCGCAGAGGCATTTCTGGCCATGGAATTCATGTTACCATCTTTGCATATTGCACGCGTAGGAGGGTTGGCTGATGAGCAAGCATTGGAAGAAATGATTGACAAGTTGATACAACTAGGTGAAAGGCATAGCACGATGGAGTCAGAAGCAAGAAAAAGCCAGGAAAAAAAGCATGGAGCGACAGGTACATCAGAGACAAGAAGCTTAAGGTTCGGCAGATGGTACTTCTTTATGATTCAAATTTTTTGCGCCACCCAGGTAAGCTTAAGGTGCATTGGTTGGGACCATATGTTATCACTCATATATTGGACTCAGGTGCTTGCCAGTTAGAGGCACTTGATGGAACATGATTTCTTGGTTACTTTAATGAGAGTAGGTTGAATCCCTACTATAAATAAGCCTTCTTAGTGTTTTTAATAAGGCATTATTTCCATTTAGATTAGATTTCCCTTAATGTATTTCCTTTCAGTGTGGTTCCTTCATTGTCATTATGCTTTGTCAATTTAGTTCTGTGTTATGTGTAATAACTGTGCTTGCGTGCCGAAAGTTGGTTACAATCTAAATTTTTCTCATGTGTAAAGGACTGCACATACCCTTAGTGTGGGGTGGATAAAGAAGGCTAGTCTGGTACAGAAAAGAAATAAACTCACATGTGTCCATAAAGGGAAAAGGATTTCAAAATTAATGGAAACTTAACGAGAAATTTCTCAAAGTTAACACCACGTGTAAGGTGATGAGCGCTCAATATAAAGCAAGGGGGTTGCAGCATTAGAGACTACGTATATTGGGTCATATTAGATATACTACTTCGATGTAAGGAAGTGTGGGTAGAGGAGATCTGTGACAGATGAGTAGTGGTGCACCAGAAGGTTATGACTGAGGCACAAAATTTTGAGGTGCGAGAGATTGGGGCGTGGGAAAAAGAAGCACAAAACGATCTCAACAGGAATTAATGTCATGTATGGTGGTAGGTGGAGCAATTAAGGAACTAGGTCATTTAACAACCCTTGTAATAAACTTCGGCGTTTGACAACGTACATTTAATACCTTTTTCAACTTTGATTACATATTGAGAAGTTCTAATTTTTAAGCTTGTAGATTTTACGAGCACCCTATCTGCCATCTTTCTAAACTCTTATTTCACTATTCGAAGCAGGTTTTTGAGCATCCTAGGCACGGATAACTAGCCCATTCAAGTGGATAGTGAGTGTGCATCAACTATTGGTGAATTGGGTTTCCCTCCTCTCTTTTTCTATTTTTTTGGATTATACATTCTTTCTTATCTTTGTTTATCGACCCTTAGTCAATGACACTTTCACTTGTTAACGAAATCCAACTGTAAGCAAATGAATCATATATAAATGACACACACACACACACACACAGACATGGTATGAAATGTTATACCTCATTAGGGGGAAAGCATTTCATTGAGGTGCTTACATGGATTACAAAAGGAGCTACAGTGTAGGGTTTCAAAAATCAACTACACCAAAGACTGAGAAGTGCCTGAAGGACATTGCAGTTAGGAGGGTTTATTCTGAATTCCATACCACTGACGGTTCGCATTGGGACAAAAGTAATTATGGACATGTCTATTATTTGTGTGACTTAACACTAGTGGAATCCTGGCTCAAGGGACTGAAAGAGTTTGCAATTACCTCATTATCAGAAGTCTGTGTACTACGTATGAAGTTACACTCATGGTTGAATCGCATGTATGAAGACTTTTCCAACGTAATCACAAGGCAGGAGAATGAGGATCAACAACTAAAGAACTTGCATAACAGAACAAAGCTTGCACAGGGTAGAGAAAAGACAGTGGAGTGTCTTGGCATACTCGCTGACGAATTATCAGAAGATGAAAGGGTGCATGTAGGGTGTTGAGTAACCCTAGTGCATGACTCAATAGCATAACCCTAAGGTGACCTGAACCTTTAAACCTAACCAATATTGTAGAGATGACCCTCCATATTGTAGCATGCTTAGGAGGGAGCACGTAGGAAAACTCACACCAACACCCCCCTTCAGTCAAAGTATGCATTGGTAGCAGGTATGACGAGTCAAGATTGTAAAGGGAAGACACTCCTACAACATCGTTGGGTACATTACAGAAAGCCTGTGTCAATGGGGCCTGTGCAACTAAAGGCCTGATAAAGGTGCCCATATATAACTTGGGGCAACATCTTCCTATTGATTGTAGGAAGAAGAAGAATTAGAAAGACTATATCCAGCTTGAAGAAGGGATGAGCATCTGGCAGTAATACCTCACCCTGGAAGAAGAGATCCGCAAGTGAAGAAACTATGCTAAGTATACTCTAGTGAAGGGCTATTGGTACATACATATACGTAGCATCTAGATCAGTTGTCTGAATGTACTGAATGTCGTAGTGCATACCAGGTCATGAATAGTGCATCTCGTACATGAAGTGCATATGGATACTCAGATGTGCTTCATCTAGTTGATTTTGAACTAGATTTACTAGCAAATTGAGCTTAGTGGTCATGTTATCACAGTATGATAATGGTAGGCCACCAAAAGTCTGTGATGCCAAACTCTGTCAGAATCACCGTGTACTCCAAGGTAGCTTTAGCGACTCTGTGAACAGCATTAACATGGCTCGCTTTGTATTACTACCAATTTGATGCAGATAAAGTAGACACAGATGTTCGCATTCTGCACAAGACCTATGTTATGACCAACTAATAGAGGACCCATGTTGAACCAATGGAGTTAGACAATTGTAGCCATTACGCCGTAGATTTCTGGCCATAGGATCTAAGTGAACCGGCCCATGTGTAGACATCTATCTGAACCCAAGGTTAAAGTTAATATCCACCCCTCCATGATAGTGAATGCATATGACAGTATAGGTGACCTCCGAACATAATGAAGGCATCCATTTAGCTATTTTCCAATGAAAGATACATCGTGCACCTCCTACTCATGAAGATCTGGACATGATCCTAACAGCATACGATAAATCTGGTTGAGTGTGAGTCAGGAGTAACCATGAAGACTCCCCACCAAACTAATTGATATAAGGGTACCATCAACCAAGGGAGTAGATTCGCACATCCAGAAACCAGCTTAACACAGGGAAAAGACAAATGAGTAGGAGAAGATCACTGCGCGTCAGACATCTTGTGAAGAACAAGTAAGTAAGATTAAGGAGCATACTTAGGTTGCAAAAATCATAATATCCTTCAAGTCAGAGGATTAGTGAGGATCTGGATTCCCCACATCCAAGTGCGAATGAAGCGAGGAGGCCTAAGTCTAACCATGGGAGAGCATAGAGTTTTGGCCACCCCCAGTGTGGAAATGCTTCACAGAATCAGGATAATGGAGAGCGAAGAGTCTTCCTAAGTGATCAACAACGCTCAGGTCAACATAGAGAAGCACGAAGCCAGTATGGAGTACATCAGAAGTCTGTAGAATATAAGCATTTGGATCGATAGTGACACCTAGTAAACCTTGATGTAAGTAAGGAGTCCATCTTGGCATATCAAGCCTGAGGGGCTTCTTTAAGGCCATAAAGAGACTTCTTTAACTTACAAACGAGGGAGGTATCATGGACATAACCTGGAGGTTGTTCTATGTAGATCTCTTCCCCTAGGTCACCATGAAGGAAGGCACTCTTAACATCCATTTGATGGATTTTCCATCTGTTTTCTACGGTAATGGCAAGGGTCAGTCGAATAGAATTCATCTTCACAACCAGAGCAAAGGTTTCAGTATAATCAACCCCAGCTATCTGGGAGGGATTGGATGGACCCAGAGATGGAAAATATGCGCACTCGCAAGAAGCTATTATGAGGTATGCGGACTCACATGGATGAGCCCTATTTTGATGTCTGCGAGGAGGCATGTAGTTCGAAGAAGATGAGGAAGGTGCCACATACATGCCATATGACCATCAAGCCCACATAGTTTTTAGATGAACAAGTGAGAAACGCATTGGTTAAAGTGTCAATAGAAGTAGCATGCCGGAATATTGATGAGGTGGCAACAATATGGGTGTTGTTGGAGGATAAGAAGGATAAAGACACAGAGATCAAGCAACTCACCCAGGAGCAGGATAATGCAATGGTTGAGGTAAAAAATGTTAAGAATATGGTAGAACAGATAGTAAATGAGATCCTATAGAAGAGGCTAATTTACAGGAGAAGGTGCCACATGATTTTAAGAATGAACTGCATTATCTGCGCACAACATTTTGTTTACTTATGGAGGAAGGACCAGCATGCCTCCCTAAACAAAAGGATGTTGCGGAAGAAGCATCGAGGGCAAAGGTTACAATTGCAAGGAAGATATCTAGCTATGAGGATGTTTTGCAAGCCTTAAGGGATGAAATGAAGAAGGTAGATTCGGTTTTGGCCATGTGTACATTGCCTGATAACTTAGTACATGCAAGAACGAAAGCAGAGGAAAATGAAGTTTTGTAGGCAGCAAAATATGAAACACTCAGGTGCAAAAAATGAGTTACCCTTGTAGAAATGAATCGTTACACAATGGATGTTGTAAGGAAACAACATATGGTATGAGTCATCCAATGAAGGTAGAGAAGTGAAAGGGGCCTCACACACTAAAGGTGGAAAAGAGGTGGGTGTGATGACTGTATGATATTGTATAGGAGACTGCTCAATATTTGATGATATGTGGGATGTGTCAACACTCTCTGTAATAGTGAGAGAAGGAGGATAAGAGTCCTCTATAGTACTCTCGACATCAGAACTAGGTGCAAAATCCTCGTCATCAAAAGTATAACTAAGTGATTATGTGTCATTGGAACTATCATCACACGAATAAATAGAGGAGACAACTAAATTAGAAGAAAAGGTGAAGAAAGAGTGGGGTCCAACAAAATCTGAGTGAGTATGTCTCATATCCGAAGAATCTCCAACTAAATCTCCAACACTTTGAAAAGTTTTCCTAGCCCAAAGAGGACCAGGAGAATCAAGCTCAGAGTCAGAAGATTCTTCACTCAAGTGAGAAGGGACATAGTCCTCATCATCACTACTGTCAGAATTAGAAGACTCAAAATTCTGAGGATCAAGAAGAGGAGCACGCTCAACAACATCATCATCTAAGGAGTCAGAATCTGAATCAAAGAGCTGAAAAACCTCAGTAGGTAGAGAAATAGAAGTTGAATAGGACTTAACACTTCTCTCAATATCAAGCAATGAAGTGGGCGTCGAATCAGAAGTAAAGTGGGAAAAGGTATACAACTGTGAATGGCAGTCTACCTTTCCCTCAACTACTGTAGTATCATTGTTAAGCTCATGAATAATCACCAAGTTAGGACCAAATTCCACTCACATTCCTTCACCAAGGTGAGTAATTTGGTAAACCGATAGGAGATTGGTAGAGAGATCGGGAACACTCAACACTTGGTTAAATTTTCCTCCATCTATCTCTACCGATCCACTACCAGAAACTGACACTTTCGTGTTATCATCCAACGTGATTTGGGACATATCACAAGGTTTGATGTTAGAGAACTCAACATGCGAAGAATCCATGTGGTGTGAGGCACCAGAATCTATAATCCACGTCAATGAAGGGGGCCCTCAAGCTACGAGGGCCTTCCCTTTCTTCTTATTAGATTTAGACTCTCTTGCAGTAGAAGACTCAACCTTTGGAGCATTTTGTTTGATAGACAGGTACACCTATTTGATTTTTCTCAAGTAAATGAGTAAGGTGATCAATTTGTTTTCGCATACATAGATGCTCTTTATGACCATATTTCTTGCAATATGAACACAAAAACTTTTCTTTCTTTGCTCTAGGCTCAGAAGTCAAAGTGTTCATGTTAAATTTAGTTTTGGTCTTGGTTTCCTTCTTAGGTTGATCTTTTTTCTCTATCTCATTATTAGTCTTCTTTTCTTTACTAGTACTTGCTACAAGGGCATGTGACTTGGACTTGAGAGACCCCATTTGAATGAGTTTGTCCTATTCTCGAATGAGTTGGGACAAAAAAAGTCAAAGGAGGGCATATTCCAATCCTTGCCCAAGGCAACTTTTGTAGCGTAAAAAATTGACACGAAGATGAAGTGTTCGGGACCTAACTTAGAAAGAATCGACAAGATCAATTGGGAAACTTTCTTCTTTACTTGATATTCCTTTAGCAACAATCTAGTGTGGACAAACTTAGAGAAGAATGTTGGTAGGTTTTCAAAATCACTAGAATTTAACCCTAGTAGTTTATTTTCTAACTCATGCGCTCTCATGTCATCTTGTTGTCCAAACATTCCATCTAACGTTTTCTATGCAGAATTAGGTGTTTCGGATGAATTAATGTGGAAGAGCAAGTCAGGAGAAACAGACATGCAAAGAAGACCTAAAGATTCATCACTACAGTTTAACCACTTAGATTTTTCAGGGTCGTCGTCTAGTTTAGTCTCAGTTCCCATGGTGATGTAGAATAACCTTTTACCCCTTACTTTCATAATCATTTTTTATCTCCATTCAAAGAAGTTAAACGGCATAAGCAAAGGAAATGAAAGTGCATCCATAGTGAAGAGAGAGAGAAGGAATGCAGAAAAGAAACACAACCACCCAGGACAATATAATAACCCCTCTTCTTTCTGTACTTTATAGGTTAGTGTGTTGAATGCAATCGGGTTCGAGTGTGCATCTTGAAAGAGTTGGTAACTCACCTTGCAATCGGGTAATAACGCGCAAGAGAGGAAACCACAATTGTGTTTCGTGAAGCGCAGCAAAGTGACACTGTATACAAGCACAACTTGTAAAAAACTAGGAAGGAGGTGAAATCAAATCCTGGTTGTGAGGAAAAACGTCTCATGTCACAATGGATACCCCCTATTGCAAATTGTGGTGGATGCGCTCGCTAGTCGCAATCAATAATAAGGGTAAATACAAGTTTTAGACGAACTCAAGATGAGTCCTGATGATCTTCAGAACACCAGAAAGGTACACGAAAGACAAATAGGTGCTCTGAGTGTCACTGCACAGATGAGCGCACGATTAGTAAAAAAATCGACAATAACACCTAAAATTTATCATTTAGAAACGTCTCGTTTAGCTTATTTTAGAGCTATTTGGAGTTTTTTTTAAAACGATAAAATAACGTTAATTTAAAAAATGATTTTAATAATTTACTAATTGAAAAAGAAGAGATTGTAATTAATAGAAATAGATTTAATATAATTAAATCTAATTAATTACGAAAAAACTAATTAAGATCTATTAAAATATTAAATCCTAATTAAAAATCAAATAATTTCCCTTTTTAAAGAAATTCCCACCTAATTTTTTTTAAAAACTTGCCTTAAGTAATATTAACGGTCCACTTTAATAAATCCCACCAAAAGATATTTTTAAAAAACTTACCATAAATTTTACCAAAAAGCACGTTGACCAAACTTACCAAAAAAAAGGGGCTCGGTGGAAACTGTTGGAGGATCCAAGTTGGGTGGATCTTGGCGTCAGGAAAGGTGGGAGGATCCCAAGTTGGAGATCAAAGTGTCGTGAAAGCAAGCTGACAGGGAGGAAAGTAGGTCAACAAGGGAAGTTTGGTGTGGGTCTCGGTGAGCAGTTAAGGGTGAGTCGTTGGAGAAGGCGACTGGTGTGGGATGAGCCAGAGTTGGCACGCGGATGCAGGGAGACTCCAAAAAGTGATCCATAGGGATCCAGAAAAACACACCACTTGATCAATTACATCAGCACCAAGAAGAAGAAATAAGAAAAGTGAAAATAAATGAGGTAAGCAGAGGTTCTGGACAGAACCGCCGCCCAGCCAGGGCGGCGGTCTGAGACCGCCGGTCTGCACAGGGCGGCAGTCCTGACACTTTCAAACAGAAAAGAAGAATGGAACGCAAATGGACGTAAATTTGAAGCACCCAGCCATGTCTCTTCCCTTCCATGCCCTTTCACATTCTCTAATGCACTGGAGGACATGTGAAGGCCTGTAATACATGGAAGGAGCAAGAGAATAGACATTTGAAGGCGAATTAGAATTTAATGAGAGCAGTGAGCAAGATCTTCAGTGCTAGAATGGAGTTGTAGGAGCAAGGTGTATAAATAGAGCAAGCAAGTAATTGGAGAGAATTTTTACACTGTTTCTTCTTTTCATACTTATTGTAATCTGTAATTGTCTATGTTAGACCAATAGAAGTGGGAAGAAAGTGTAGTTGCCCTTCCCGACTGGTTTTCCTCCATTGGAGGTCTCCAGGATAAAATTGTTGGTATTTTTGAATTCTTTCCTTCTCTAGAATTTCCTTTCTATAGCACTAGATAATCAATCACGAAGCTCTAATTTTCAAGCAAATCTGTCATTTTCCAAAGTTGAAAGTAGAACAACATAGTTGTGTGATTCATAAAGTTCCAAAGTAGAATTTTACGGATCATTTTGGTATCAGAGCTGATTATATATCCAAGACTGTGGTATTCGAATCTTTCTTGTGATTTTGTATAACAGTGATAAGGTCCAAAGGTGAAAAAGTTTTACCTTGCGAACCAAATATTTCTATGAAGAAGTGGAAACAGAGAATTCAAGCTCAAATGGAGGAAGAGAACTTGGTCCGTAGATTCGAGATGCTAGAGACCATGATGGATATAATGCATAGGAAACAAGAAGAGCTTTCAGATCTACAAAAGGCAGCTTCGGTTAAGCTACATTCCATGGAATCGGTGGTTTCGAGCACTAGCCAAAAAATTTGGTATCGAAAAGAGCCATGAAGAGGAAGAATGGGAAGAGCATGAAGAGACGCCAATTGTAAGCGAGAAGGTAAAATATGCACATACACCTTTTAAAGTTGAAACAAAAGTGAAAATAAAGAATTTTGAAGAACAAGTAGATGCAGAATTACTAGATAAATGGCTAAAATAGTTGGAAGTCTACTTTAGTATGCATAATGTCACTGAGGCACAAAAGGTCACCTTTGCACGTCTCAAAATGGAAGGTCATGCTCTGGTTTGGTGGGAAACCCATCTAGCCACTTGTGAGAAGAAGAAATGTCCTATTGTCAGTACTTGGAAAGGTTTTAAAAAATTGATAAGAGCTAACTTCTATCCTATTGGCCATAAGACTGACATGATGATCAAGTGATAGTACTTTAGACAGGGCAACGGTCAAAGCATGCTAGAATACATTATGGAATTTCAAAGACAAGCCATGTTGCTTAATATGGACTTGGAGGATAAGGAAATTCTGACCAAATATTTGGGAGGACTTCACACTCACCTTCAGAGGAAGGTAATCTCCCTGAAGTCCAAGGATCTCAATGAAGTTTTTGTATAAGCATACTGCATTGATGATGAGAAGAAGCAAGGAGAAATAGAGCCAAAGGGAGACCAGTCAACAAAACAGTAGGACAAAGAACATGGGAAGACAAGTAGCAGAGGTAAATGGAAAGGTAAACATGCCTCTACTGCTTTGCATACTTGTAAAGATCCTAAGAATTTTTGTAAGAATTGTGATGTAAATGGACATATTGATGCCATATGTTGGAAGTTGCATCCGAAATTGCACCCAAAGCATCGAACCAAGGATTCCAAGAAATCCATGGCCACTGTGAA
This sequence comes from Taxus chinensis, assembly GCA_019776745.2. Taxonomy (NCBI): domain Eukaryota; kingdom Viridiplantae; phylum Streptophyta; class Pinopsida; order Cupressales; family Taxaceae; genus Taxus; species Taxus chinensis. The sequence goes on from CM034156.1 coordinate 647,095,714, forward strand.
GATAGAAAGAGAAGTGGAGATTGAGGATGATTCGGATGTAGACGAGAGACTGGGATGCATGGCCACTAACATGTACGGGGCAGCAAAAGAAGAAGAGATGAGTAAGTTATTTCAAATCAGAATCCAAATCAAGAAGAGTAAGGTAAACGCTTTAGTAGATTCTGGTTCTCAGTCAAATTTGATTTCTGATGCGGTTGTAGAATAGCTTGGCCTAGAGACTTACATGCATCCACATCCATACCCACTGGGATAGGTGAAGAAGGGTTGTAGAAATACAAGTTACAAGGAAGTGTAAGTTTCAGTTTGGGATAAATACCCAATACATAGATGTATTAGAGGCTGATATTATTCCACTTGATGCATTTGACGTTGTCTTCGGAAGTCCTTACTTGTATGTCAGGGATGTTGTGTTCACAAGGAGGGAGAACCGGTACAGATGGATCAAGGATGGAGTCAGTTTTAACATCTGGGCACACCAGAGAAAATCAAAGAAGGCTATGGTAAGTGCCAACCAAGCACCAAGACTTATTCAGGCAAATCATCAGCTTTGTTTGCTTTCATTGGAAGAAAAGCAAAATGGACATGAGGGTATGGATATTTCTGACCAAAGGATAGAGAATTTGGATAGCACTTGTCAGTTTTTGTATAAGAAGCCACCAAATGAACTGCTCATTCAAGGAGCAAAACAAACTTCTGCTATGCAGTCACCGTATCAACCTACGGATTCACTGGACCTGATCATGGGGCAGTAAGAAGAAGAAGGGATATAAGGAATGGTGGTGACTATAGTAGTAACGTACTTGGAGAGGATTCGGCCAATCCATCTCAAGAGACAGAGAAAAGAAAGGACTAAACCACTACAGTATGGGACCTTCGCCATACTTGAGCAGGGTTGGAGAAGAAACCTTTGGGCCATACTTCATGCAAATGCATGCGATAGTAAGTTGCAAGAGCTCACATCCACTAACACCATCTATGCACGACAAAGAAGGAAAGCTACAGAAGTTACCTTCCAAAGAGGATTGTACTCGAGGCATCTCAGAGGAGGATGTAGCACTGGAAACCGGAGATCCACAAGAGTTTTGGCAGGTTGGACGAGAGAAAACACCAAGGCAGACCCAGTAGTACTCAAATGAGCACGAGAGGAAGTTGATTCCTCTACCCCTCCCCCACTAAGCTTTTGTGGGACCAAAAGCCTCTCAAGTATGGGAGGTATTATCCATAGGGATCCAGAAAAACACACCACTTCATCAGTTACATCAGTACCAAGAAGAAGAAATAAGAAAAGTGAAAAGAAATGAGGTAAACGGAGGTTCTGGATAGAACCGCCGCTCTGTGCAGAGCGGCGGTTTCAAGTCTATCACCCAAATAAGAAAAATGGAAGAAATGAGGTAAACAGAGGTTCTGGATAGAACCGTCACTCTGTGTAGGGTGGTAGTTTCAGAACTACCACCCTGTAGGGTGACGGTCCTGAAACCGCCACCCAGCTAGGGAGCGGTCTTGAGACCGCCAGTCTGCACAGGGTGGCAGTCTTGACACTTTCGAACAAAAAAGAAGAATGGAACGCAAATGGACGTGAAATTGAAGCGCCCAACTATGTCTCTTCCCTTCCATGCCCTTTCACATTCTCCAATGCACGAGAGGACATGTGAAGGCCTATAAATACATGGAAGGAGCAAGAGAATAGACATTCGAAGGCAAATCAGAATTTAATGAGAGCAGTGAGCAAGATCTTCAGTGTTGGAACGAAATTGTAGGAGCAAGGTGTAGAAACACAGCAAGCAAGTAATTGGAGAGAAGGTTTACATTATTCCTTCTTTTTGTACTTATTATAATCTGTAATTGTTTATGTTAGACCAATAGAAGTGGAAAGAAAGTGCAGTTGCCCTTCCCGACTAGTTTTCCTCCATTAGAGGTTTCCAAGATAAAATTGTTGGTGTTTTTGAATTCTTTCCTTCTCTGCAATTTCCTTTCTATAACACTAGATAATCAGTCACTAAGCTCTAACTTTCAAGCAAATATGTCATTTTCCAAAGTTGAAAGTAGAACAACATAGTTGTGTGATTTGTAGAGTTCCAAAGTAGAAGTTTACGGATCAACAAGCGGGAAGGTATACAGGTCTGGGTGGAAACTCACGGCCACGGCAAGGAAGGAGCTCGTGGGGAGAGGACAAACACATGGCCACGACCACGGAAGAGAAGGGCTGAGTAGAAAAAATCTGATTATAGCCACCGCAGGGAAGGAGACGACTCAAAATTCACCAAAAATGACTCGGTCAAAGAAAAAAAAACACGCCAACACAAACTCGCCCATGGTTTGAAAGAGGTCGACGAAGGAATGGTAGGAGCTTGGTTTGGAGAGAGCTCATGCTGAGCTGAATGAATGAGCTCGGTGGAGAAGAACACCACAAAACCTTCAGCCTGAGATTTGAACCTGTATTCTGCAAGACCACTATGCAAAAAAAACACAGAGAGACAAAAAAACAGAGTTCTAAAAAATTTTCAGTTTAATAAAAATTTAAAAAACCAGAAAATAACCTCTTATTTTAACTGATCTACCAGATTTAGTTGTAGTTAGCTAACTGTAGCTGTAAAACCCCTGAAACTCAAGGAGATCTACACATGCACGAAGAACATAGAAAAATTGAAACTTTCTAAGAATAATTTGTTAAGAACATTAGCAAATGAAATTCCATAATCTAATGATCGAAAAAATCTTGCACGAGGAGTAAAAAAAATAACGAAACCAAGAGTGATCGCAACTTAGATGATGAATGCACGTTTACCCGATCTTGTTAGGAAATAAGGGATAAAATATGTGGAATAATCACTCACAGAATCGCAACAATAGAAATTAATATGCAGAAATTATTGCACTTCTCAAATAAAAGTGTAGAATAAAGTAACACAACACAAAGAGACAGTATTTAACGCGGTTCACCCAATTTAGGCTATGTCCACCAAGAATCATTGCTCATATTTTATTACAAGCCACCACCCTCTCAATACAATACCCAGATCTATTTGGAGCTATGCTCAACAAACTCCATAGAATTCACACCCGAATTCAAAGCACATCTGCAATGTTTTTCATACATCTATCATATGCATAAAACCATATAAATAGACAACTGCTTAAGCAATTTTATAAAACCGTGGGTATCAAAACCATGGGCAAAAACCATCCCATAAACCTATGGGTCAAAATCCCGCCCATATAAGAAAATCACATTTCCCGATATATCGGGCACGTTTTAAGGCCCAAAAAAATTTACAGTACTCTTAGCATACAGTCTTCAACACTTTCACACATGAAAAACAGGCTCCACAGCCTAACATATCTTAGCTCTGATACCACGAAAGAGTTTGCAAGAATCATATCGAAAACAGTGCACCACAATGAAGTTGCACTCCAAAGGAAACATAATATCTCCAACGCAATCACAAGGAGGAATCGATCAAACAATGGAAGAATTTGCATAACAGAACAAAGTTTGCACATATAGAGAAAGACAACGAAGTGTCTTGGCATACTCATAAATTAGAAATGAAATGGTACATATAGGGTGCTGAGTAACCTTAGTGCATGACACACAAGAAAACTCTAAACATAACCCTAAACCTAACCCATGTGAGATGACCCTCCATATGTGAGTGGAGGACACATAGGATCCCACACACCAATAGTATAAGCATGTGGACCTGATGTTCTTAATTGATGAATAGGCATGCAGTGCTTTAAACAAGATGGTTTTCGATGTAACATAGAGGAACCTAGATCAAGGGGAAACCATGAGGGTCATGATGGAAGATAAGAAGAATAAGTAACAAGAATTAGAGAGCAAGAAGAATGACTTAAAGGGAGAACAAAAGCACACTAAAGAAGCCTATGACAGGGCAGGCGCTTTGGTGAAGCAGATTCTAGGTGCATGCCCAACCTTAGTGAGCCAGTCACAGAGTGACTATAATGATGAAATGGAATATCTTGAAGACCTGGTTGGGATATTATTGGTGAACATCAAGAGTGGCATGGGGCCATCAACTAGAGAGTTGGCTGAGGAAAAGAGAAGGAACGAGGTAGTTGTGGATGCAAGAATAATTGAACTTGAAGGTCTATTTTCACAACTCAAGGAGGATGGTAATAAAACTGACTTGGGTTTTGATATATATCAAAAGTGTGACCCTATCCTCAGCGTGAGGGTAATTAAGAAGAAGTAGAACTCGGGGCCATATAGGTAAAGACACCGACCAACAAAAATGAGTGAACTAAAGTGATGGTAGATTTTTCATAATAGAAAGAACTCATTAAGACAAAGAAGGAAACCCTCAAGTTTTGGATTAAGAAACTTCAAACCCTGGCGATAGAGCACATGGACATGATAGAAGGGGTGATCGCAGAATTAAGTGTAGTCATCCAGGATCTAAAGGAAAAGGTTGATGAATTAACGCCTGACCAGATACTAGGAATTGTAGAGGCGGCACCCAGGAAAGCCTTAGAAGAGCTGGGTGAATGGAAGAAGTTAGAAGGGGAGCTAGATGCCAAATTTCTAGAGCTCCTCTAATACCCTGAAATATAGAGTAGTATGCGCATAGGCCAAATTTCTTATTTTTAGGACCATGGTATTTGATCGTTATTCTTTATTCTTTGAAGATTCTTCATTTATACATTCTTTGGAGGCACAAGTTGGGCTCACCATTTCCGAGGACGAAAATGAAATTAGTGTGGGGTAATGCTGGAAAGATAAATTAGCCAAGTATGATTCGTGCGTGAATGTCTAGGATGCGCGAGGGAGGCACGAAGGGGCACATGCAAGTAGAATGGGATAGTATGTGAAGGTTCGCACTCAAGCAGGAAAATTTGGGACTTAGTCAATTTTTTCGACCCGAGACTAAAAATAGAAGAACATAGGAAGAGTGGCATCTAAGTAAGATCTATATTTAGAAAACATCAGGATGGATTGGGATGCATGCAAAGGGGCTAAAGCTAGAAAAATCACATGCATAGATTACAAGAAGATCATGCATGGGTCAATCTAATAATAGGATTAAAGAAGGAGCTACGTTTAGGTTAATCTATTATTAGGATTGTTCTAAAAACATGCAGGCTTTATGGCTATTTTTGGATGTAATGCATGTTGTCTATTTTGAGAGCACGCCTAATACAGAGTTCATTTTACGACCCCCCCCTCTGAAAAATTAGTTTAGAATTGGTGGGTAATCTCCAAAATCGACTTTCACATTGATGGCGAATTTCTAAAAAACCATTTCATGGCAAAGTCGGCTTGGTTGGACGGCCATCAATCATCTTTAGTACAACCTGGGTTGGACAGCATCTAACCCGAGTTGTATGGCAAACAATGGACAGTTGTCCAACCAGGGTTGGACACTCGTCCATTTTCTATCATCCAACCTAGCCATCTAACTTGGGTTCGACAGCCACCCATTGTCTATTGTCCAACTCAGTCATCTATTGTCTGATGTCTATTGTCTGTCGTTTAAACCAGGTTGGACGGTTGGGTTAGACAACAAACAATGGATGACTGTCCAACCCATGTTGGATGACCATCCATTGACTACCTTCCAACCTAGGTTAGACGGCAGACAATGGTTATTCGTCCAACCTAAGTTAGACAACCACTCTTTATTAGATGTCTGTATTAAATGGGTACCTCGCTGCAACCCCCCAAGCTATGTATTATACCTCAGTGAATACATGCATAAGTTAATTTTTTACATATAAATAATAGGTGAAATTACCCATACGAATGACTTGTCGTCCAAGATTTTAGACGAACTAGGCAGAAGTCAACTCCTAAAAATTCACCATTTCCAATTTCTAAAATCCCTAATATTCATGATTTTACAAAAATTTGCCACTAAAATTTTCCCTAGCCTATTATTAGTAAAGTGCATGAGCGGTGAAGGTCAAGTCCCCACCCCTATTTATATGTCATGAATCTACTGTAGAGAGAGATACATGAGACCATGTGGATGAAAGAGAAAGTCAAGACTATGTTGCGGGATTTTTTTCATGGTCTACAAACTGATGTAACAGATGATTATGTATTCTACTTCCTTTTGATGTGATTAATTCTATTTATGATCAATGAATTTGGATGGATCTTGATTTTCGACATGTCCCAGTATAGTGATTTAACAATCCAGTTGATCTTGATTATTGTTTAAAATGTTATCTTTCCTCATTATATGTGTTTCCAAAGTAAGATGAATACAATGGTTATGTTTATTTAATGGTTCATGGTCAATTACTATTATGAATATACATGCTAACTTCTTCACAAGAAAACATAAAGGAGGGACTCAGTAGCTGCTCGCACTTCGGGTGAGAGTTCAATCTAGACTGAATGAGGTGTCATCACGCATAACACTTGAGAGAAACTAAAGAGACTACATGACCACATGCATGGAATGGATCCAAGGACGTCCAAGAAGAATATTATAAATAATATTATTAGGCATTACATGGAATGGGACAGACAAAGTGCATGGCACAATAGTAATGGGAAGTGTGATTGTACTTAAGACCCTTTTAGGAATGTTATCAAAGTTGCGAATCGAAATAGATGAAGGAACCAAGGAGTCTTCAGAGAGGCAAATTTGATGGAGAAATTCTATTTTACAAATATTAAGCCCCGATACATTATCAACTAAGGCACGTTTAAACCCAACATTATTGATACAAACATGACTGTAAAGGGGGGGAATCATGCTCTAACATGGATTGAGAAGGAAACGCATCTGATGTCAAGGTAAGGTGGTCTTCATTGAGAGATAAAGCTGAAGTAAACTTATGATACACATATTCAGGTGAAGTATGAGGAGGAATATAAGTATTATCTAGATAATATTTGATTTTATTCACACAATTAGGATTATTATGCATAATGGTATAGATGGAGACATCCATGGTGAAAGGAAGCTTAGGATATTGAGGCAAGAAGAAGAAAGAAAGATTGGAGAGTGTTTGAAAGATGTGTTCACTAAATGATTTAATAAATATTGGAATTTGTAAAACCTTAATTGTAGAGTCACATGTGATAAATAAAGCACTAAAGTACAGATATGATCTAAGCAATAAGCTAGATAAAAATGAAACCATAAGTGCAAGAGAGGGAATAAGAGACTTAACTGATTTTGAAATTGATCTCAAAGTATGTCGGACTAGAAAACTAGTGAATAGGAGGAATTTATCACAACCGTTCCTAATAAATTCTATAGCTATCATATCTACCTGGACTAGGGCGTCTGGATTGGGTCAAGGGCGCCTAGGTGTTAGAGACTAATTTTAGATTCCTATGACTATAAAAGACCTTAAAATTTGATTTTTCTTGTATTGCACCAATGTCGCTAACCTTCATTATTTGTCGTTTGTATGTTGTTAGATGATCATTGTATTTGTTTGTAGCCTGTAAAGAGAGAGATAACCTGCAAAACCCAAAAACACATCAAATCCTAAAAATAAAAATATGCAAATAGAGAGTCAGACTGACCCTGATGGTCACCCGACTGAGTGAGCGTAGAACCAAGTGTTGCACTACATTTCAAACTCCATGTAGTTCTTGTGCATGTGTGTAGAAATTGTTCCCTAAGTAAATCTTGTGCAAGATGCACTTGATAAGGAGTGATAACTAAATGTACCAATGTAAGTAGATGTGTGGATGAAAACATAATCTTCCCCTCCTATGCGTGTATGCAGAAAATATAATCCCTTGTCCCTTGTATGGATGCTAGATGGATGTTTTGATGCTTTTAGAATTCCCTTGGATGCAACCTTAGGTGGTGATAGTAGATGCTTAGAGATTGGTATTTTATTATGGTCACATAACTTTATATTTATATTATTCCCTTGTTTGAATTTCGTAACTGACAACCAAAAGGCTGACCCATAAGAAAACAAGATACCCAAAAGATAAAATACACCCAATAGAGGAAAGTAAGATACAAAAAGGTTGGGGGCACCCAAAGGGGACGAGGGTGCCTGAGCACTGGCATCTTGGCTAGATGTTGGTGTCTACCTTCAATAAAAATAAAGCAATGCAAATCAGAATGGGTTGTGGGCTGTGCAAGACCAAAAAGGAAACCATAAATATAGAAAAGAGGTCAAAGATAGATGTCAATTACTAGTTTTCTCACTTAGGAATCATATGAATAGTATTATGTGATTAGGACCTAGAAATGTACCCAAGTGTGTGATTTAGTGTCTACACTCTGAAATTCATTAATTTTGTTCAATTATCTCCTTTCCTAACTTTGATTGGTCTCAGAAGGAAAATGATAATATGGATGATCTTAATGTTCCCATTTTATTGAGAACCAAACAATGGTTCAATAAGAAATTGTCGGAATTCAATGCTTCTCATCAGACAACTCCTCTTTAAGAAACTCCTCACCAAGATTCTCCATCTTCTTCTCAGCAAGACCTTGGTACTAAGGTATATGAAAAGAAAGATAAATCAAAATAAAGTGAGAAGAAGATTGAAACATTAGGAAAAGAAGATGATAAGAAAGATGAAACACAAAGAATAGGATGTGAAGCTGCTACTGAACAAGTATAGGAAACTAAACAAGAAAGAGGCAAGGATGAAGGAAGTGAAAAGAAAGAAGAAGAAGAAGAAGAAAGGCTTGAGGAGGAAAGTGAGGAAGATGATGAAGACAAAGAAGATGTTGTTGAAGTAACAACTCTGGACCTGGGGAAGAAAAACATTTCCAGGCCTAAGCTAGATGTAAGAATACATGTTTCCTCTCCCGTAGCAACTATTGTGACAATTTTTTCTATCAACCTCTACCTCCACAACTTGCTCTCACATTAACTACTTTAAGTACATTTTCAAGAGACTCTTTCTCTTGGGTACAACCCATGATTGATAGTAAGAAAAGGAAATCTCAATCTAAAATTTAATTTCTTGATTATGATGTTGTGGCTGCACTCCTTAGTACTTCTCTCCTCCTAATAAATTCAAAAATTCCTCTTGTCTAGTATCAGATGCTTTAGAACAAAAATTCCTTTAAATTACTAAGCCCAAAGAAGACAAGAGTGAACAAGAAGTTTCTACAAAATATTTTGAGCTAACAATGACATCCTTGGGAGAATCAACCCCTAAAGGTAATGTACACAATCTCATAGATTCAATTTCTAAAGTAATTGAGAGGCTTGAGAAGGGAAAAAAACTCAAGAATAGTTAGAAGAGAAGGTTTAGGTTATCTTCACATTGATCAAATCCTTCCTTTCTTCTAATAACACTCTGTTGGATCCAATTCCCTTGGCTTCTCTCCCACCATCCGCTACAACAATTGAAATTGATTTGAAAGTAATTGTTGAGATACACAAACATGTTACTTAAGGAAAGGCACTTGAAGCATGGGTGGAAAATATTATCATCACAAGTTTGGAATTCATTGACAGGGCTTGCAAAACATACAAAAATGTTATTTCACCTCAGAAGCAAGTCAGTTCAAGAATTGAGAACATTGAAAAAGAGGTAAAGCTTTAGGAAAATGTGATCCAAGAACTTCATATCATGGCCCTTAATGATGAGAAAATTATCCTCTTTGAGAATATTTTTGATGATTATAAAAACAATCTATCTCGTACATGGCCCCTTAATGTAGAATGGAGAATGAAATTTCTTGAAGAAGCTTCTATTGAATTGTAAAATGTTATACAAAAGGGAGAATCTCTGAAGTCTAAGATATTTGCATATCTACAACTTAGTATACCAAATCAAAGATCACTTTAAGAAGATTATTAAAGAGGATGTGTACAAAACATAAAATGTGAATAAGGACAAGATGGAAGAATTATTTGATCTGAATATTGTAATAGTGGAAGTTGTAAAAGGTTTAGCTCAATACGGAGGCATGAGTTCTGAGATGGAAAATTCTCTAGAAGGTTGGATGATTAATCTTGCTAACAATATTGTGCCAAAGGAAACGGAAATATTAGCTACAGTCACAAAAATTTGGATGCACATGTTAAAATTGAAAGTTCCAGCTTCTTTTATTTCCTCTCTTCCTTCTTTTAGTGTTGAACATAGCTAATTGTTATATTTTGTCGTTGTCTTTATTTTTGTAAAAGGAATAATTAATGTTAATTCATTTTAAGTGTAACTTTACTAATTAAGTGATTATTCACTTAATTAGCAATTAGTTAGTTCAAGTAGTTCTTCTTCCCCTCTTGCCTATATACGGTTTCAGTTTCAATTGTAAAGAGGTTGGATGTCGGTGACTTTGATGTATAGGAAATTAATTTTGAATACAAAAGAGACATTCTCTTTTCCCCCATTATTTTGTTTATCTTCCATATCTCTATATGTTCTTTGCACCATATACATATTTTGGATAATGAAACTTTGAATTCATCCTTGTTTTCCAAGAATCATTGAACTTTGATTCAATTTGTATTTTGTTTATAACAATGGTTTTCCTTTATATGTAGATATGTGTTTTCTTGATTTTCACTGACATGTAGAAGTAGAATAAGACATGTTTCTTTCTTATTTGAAAGTGTTGTTACTTTTTCCTTTATTTCATCTATACTTGTTCTTTTCTTAACCATTTTCCCTCTGTATTCAAAATTATGACATTACTTAATGAAGCTGACATCCTCACCAAGATTCAATAAAATGTATATTTGCAAATATTTTAGATCCAATTTTGGTTTGAATAAAGGAACCTTGTTAGAAGCAAAATTCACTGAGAGAACGGGGGATGAATCAATGACCTTACAAAACTTTCTTTCAATTATGTTTTACCATTCAATACATATTAACCATAGTGATCTTATAATGCATAAAAACCATTCACAAGAGTATGAAACAAGAAAGAACACACATATATGAGTGGGAAACCATCAACGGGAAGAAAATCCACTAGGAAATATGCAAATGAACTATTGTCATATAAATTATTGTAAAATATCAACTTAAGTTGAGCACCCACTCATCTTGGAGCAGCAACCCCAAATAAGGTAAACACTACTTAATTAGGTTTTAGCAAGCACCAACTTACAAGGAAGCACCAAATCTCTAAGTGAATCAACAACATCTAAGCCACCTCTCTATTTTTTTCACCTTCTTAAACCTCTGTTGCTTGATCAACAAAGGATGACCATCTTTCTACCCTTCTGCTCTTGATCACTCTTTAAGCTACATGTTATGCTTCTTCGTGCATCAATCTTCTTCATCTGGATATAGGCATGTACGAATTGACTTTCATAGGCTAACCATATTCCTGATATTCAAGATAAACCCTCTTCGCATGGTCTACAAGACCTCCTACTTCTCAAACATGCACTATATTTCACTCATTCGTCACACCCAAAATATGCCTAAAACTTCCTTGCATATATATACATGACTCATGACCATATACCACTTGTTCGGCCATACACACCTATAACCAATTATTTCGTCCATACAATAGGTCTTATAACATCTTATAAACATGAATTAATCACAACTTAAACCTCTTTTGGTATGCCATAACTCAATTAGACCTTTTTCACGTTTAGGTCTCATGAAGACCTAATTGCATTATGTCTGCCTGCATAATGACACAACATGATCTTCTTGGGCTCACATAGCCTTCTTCAAAACTCAAAAACCTTTCAAATAATTTTTATTTGAACTCTAATGACCTCTTCCATGCTTGATTAGCTTTGCACCTTGTATTCATGCCTTGAAAGCTCCTTAAGAACAAAACTGTCAAATCACCTCAAAAACTAGTCATGAGAAATTGGCCTCTTAAGATCACTTAGAGATTGGAATTTGTCTAGAAACAACCATAGACACAAAGAATGAGTCTCTAACACCTTCTATCATCCATTTATTCATCTTGGCCAATGCAACTTTTGAGAGCTATAACAAGGTTTTGACAAAACAGGCACGTACCCACACGTTTTCTCTCTCATATGACTAACCACCAGCACTTGGAGGTACCTGGGAGAGTTGAATGCATGTTCCAATATTTTTATTTTTATTTTGAATACATTCGAAAATGTTCTAAACAAAATATTTCTTATTGAATCCTTATACGGGTTTTAGGGAAGTTTTTGACCAGTTTTGGTGTAAGTGATTGTTCATAAAGGATAGGACTTAGAATCCAGAACTAATGCCTAGACTTCTTAGCTAGGACCATTCCCCACCTCTACTAAACAACTTAGGTTCCAATGTAGAGGTATTATTTCCTATGAACATGGTTCACTTCTTAGCTAAGAAAATCCACCCTCAATATTATATCATGTTCTAGTCATGTTCTAGGCTTCTTTTAAAATCTAGCCTCATACCCTTCTTAGTGTATTCACTTATCTTTGTATCACCTTGGAACCTCTGCTAGATACTTCACCCAAAAGGATACCAAGACTCCAACCTATAACATGCAACTGTCTTATCTTCCCTACATGTTAATTTTAGTCCACAACTCTTCTTATGAAATCAGGAAACCTGTCATATAATCACCCTACTCAAAATGTGAGGAAGACATCTTAGCTCACATGGGAATCTATTTACTTGCCATCCTGAGATGTGTTCTTGGATATTAAACACCATACAAACCTTGAAGGATACAACAAGATGAATAAGGGAGCATAATTTAGAGTGTTTGAATACTCCCACTATCATACATCATCTCTGAGATGTACACCTGTAATTCATCCTTTTAAGCCACCTATACAGTCCTTTTTTTCCTCTTTGCTTGTCAATATGGTGTCTTCAAGACTATAATATGCTCATCACCAAATATATGAGGTCCAATATGACCTATTACATGTTTAATGCCTTGGGAGTTCTTCTTAGGATCTAAAATCTTTTTTTCTTTACAACATTCACTCTTGCAGGTTCCTTACAATTGTGCATGCTCTTTTATGCCTCTCTCCGGTTCAGGATCCACAAGTAAATTTATATGATCATAGGGTCATCAAGTACTCATACATATGTTGGCTATGTTATATAAATATTTTGGGATAATCAGACTTCACTATATGTATTCAAGCAATTGTATAGCTTCAATTGTCCTACTACTCTGCCCTAGGCTTCTCAAGGTTCTAGATTGCCAATACTAGGCCCAAATTACAATTGGAAAGGCTTTATGGCATTGTTCCATTGTTCATAGGATCCCTTTGTCATATTTGAGATGACTACAATCTCACATGCATTAGAAATTGGCACTCTCTTCCAACACTGACCTCTTTCTATCCTTTCACAATGTTTTAATGCAATAGTATACCTTGCACAGTCAACCTTTCACTAGAATGATGACATTCTTATTCATGAATCCCTCTCAAAACCTAAATCCCACTAATTTATGGAATATTAGGTCCCATATCAGGTCATCATGGTTCTTAACATCTCCCAATTTGTGCAAAAGACACCAAACTACCTCTATATGCCTTTTAAGATCAGCCTGACTGCAGCGAATTTCTGTCACCCATAACTTTTTCTGCACAAATCCAATCATCCTAAAATTTTGACAAGTTTAGTAGTATATATATAGAGTATCTGCTCCAAATTTTGTGTCATTTAGTTACGGAATTAAAAATTTATGACTAAAGCGTTTCTTCCCTCTACTCTTCTCTATAGTGTTTTCTCAGTTGTACAGTCTATCTTTGTATGCAATAATGGTAATTGCTTTATTTATTCACCTCTAAGATCATCTCAACACTCTATTTAGACCTTACTCCACCTACATCCCAAGTCTAGAGTCATGAAAATCCAACCTTAATGAAAACTCGGTCTTTCTCTTTGCAACTTGTACACTGTAATTTTTCTCTCTAGCTCAAAAATTCTGTTATCAATAACTCCCATTATACTTATCGAATCACCATGAAACTTGGGGAATATTTAGATCATACTGAGATGGAGATAAATTAAAATTTCTATCTCATTTCACCAATGCAATTAAAAACTGCGAGAATCCCTAGATCGAGCCCAAGAGAGGAGAATTTGCCATAAAATTCTTATCTTGCACTTCCAAGAGTTATAAAAATTATTTTTACAATCCTTATGACCTGTTGAATCTTTCCACTTTAGCAGTCAAGAGAGATTTGACATAATAATGGGACTGAGAGTTTCATTCCCACTGCCCTAGTGCATCTTCCATGCACAGTCCTCTAGAAACCTACAAAATCACTTTGATAACTTATAATTCATGCAAACATCATTGTAATCATGCAATATACATACTAAGCAAAAGGTTTTAGAGGTCTATGAAGCTCAAGAAGTTCATCTACATTCATTCCTTATTCAAAACATGTTTTTTACATCATGAATTCTATGCAACTTTGTACTTCTCCAAATTTCAACTCCTTTTACCCACTCTAATCATGTTTCTTGACATCCTTTGATCATATTCGAGATCATCTCCTTGTATCTTGCTAGAATTAGCTGTATTTGCCTTTATCTAGGCCTAAGACTCCTATTCAAGAGAGATATTCTCAACTATACAAGCCCAATTCAAGGAATTGGTTGGTCAACCATGACCTTTTACAACTAATGCTACTAATATAACATATTTTAGACTCTTTCAATCCTCCTACTACGAGATAATGAGGATAAGACAACTCCTACACACCTAGACATCCAACAATAACCTCATTTTAGCTTAACACTTACTTTTACACTTGTACACATGAAGTCTACATCACAAATCCAAATGTCAAACCTTAAGACAACTCATAATACATTTTCCATACCTTTCATAGGATTATTCAAACTTTATTATACTCTCCAAGCCATGAGGATGATGCTCCTGCAACAGGCTGTCCACCTTGAAAGCTTTCATGAGCTCTAACTCATAAGTCTTCATCCTTTTCTTGCTCCTTAACTTGTACCTGGGTCCCATATTCTTCTTGTCCATGCTTGTTTTTGTGTCTTCTTGATATATTCTCGATATCTCATCTTCTTACTCCTTTGTCTCTTCATGTACTTGTTTCTTCTTGTCTGCTTCTCATTTTTTAGGTCCCACATTATTGCTTCATCTTCATTTAGGTCTTGAAAGTTTTCTTGTTCTCTTACTTTCAAAATCTCTCTCATGAAATCATCAACTCCATCCACCTTATCAGTTGTCATACATGCATGCACAACACTTGAAACAACCTTAGACACAAAACTTGGAAGCCATGAAGCTTCTTCATGCTGTTGCTCCTCTTTTTTTTTGTTTTTTCATTGACCAATCCCAATTTCGTCTTCTTATCCCTGTTTTGTCCTTGCATTGCTTCATCCCTAGGATTTTCAATGAGCCTGTCATTCCAATTTTCCCTTACAACTGCTGCATTTGCTTCTTCTTTCACTATTCTTCCTCCTTGTAACTCATTTTCCTTCTTCCATTCATCAAATTTCTCCATCTCTGCTAGTTTACGAAAGTCGTGGAGTATAGCACACTCCAATGCACTCAATTCAGCTTGTAATTTCTCTATACTTGCATAAACAAAATCATTTTATTCTTGTTCAAAATGTAACATTTCTTGAGGAAGGATAATATCATCCATACTATCATCAAAATAAACAAAATCTAATTTCAAATTTTCACATTTTACCTCTTCATCCTCACCAACTTGTGGCTTTTCTTCATCATTGTTCCATGGTTTCATCAATCCTTCATCCATGGGTTGGCTTGCGTACAAGGCTTCTATTACCTTCAATTCTTCCTGCAACAAGAAATCATCCATATCTCCTTGACATTCATCAAACTTAGGTCCAACACTTAGACTTTGTTGTACTTCTTCCAAGAAGTCTACATTTTCCTTCATTGTCTCCCTTTGACCTTCATGAGAACATTCACCTGCTTCCATATTAGCACATTCTATACTTTCTTTGCAAACTTCATTCATGCATTCATCACTATCACTAGCCATGCTTGAAATATCATCAACTGATGAATCAAACTTAGTTTGTTTACCTTTATCTCTTGTCTCATTTACCTCTCTTGGAATGACCTCAACCTTCTTCTTCCAACAACCCCTTGGAACACTAACTGGTTCCTTAGTCTTCTTACCTTCACATGCTTGTTTGGGTGTTTTCTTCTTGAGCCACTTGGGCATTATGTATCCATACTCTTTTGTAAGGTCTTATATGCTCCTTCCTTTCTCTTTCTTCACTGTTGCTTGTTGCATATCTTCATGCTTGAATGCTTTTAAATGCATTCTTTATTTCCTTTCTGTCATGGAATCTCTGTTTGATCTCTTATCCATAATGGATTCTTTGCCTAGGCTGCCCTCTATACCTGCAAAATCATATTGCAATATAGCATTAACATTCAAAAATGTCCTTTACATGAACCTTTCGTCATTCTCCTTCATTTCTCTTTGTGGTTCTTCCTCATATTCACTCAACCACTCATTCTCTTCATTCAGGAAGTCTTCATACTCATGCTCTGTCTCATCTCTGCAAGAATCTTCACATGCTTCACTCATGAAGCTTGGCTCTCCATGTGCATCCATCATCTCATCATGTATGCTTTCAATCTCTTCATATGCTCTACCAACTAGCTTTTCCCCTACTGCTGCTATTTCTTTCTCAAGGAGTTCAACCTGTCTCCTTATTTCAACTTTCTTTCTTTCTTTCTTCGTTTCTTCTCTTCTTTTCTCCTGCCACTCTTACCTTTCTCATTTCTTGCACCAACACCATAACCTGTCTCAAATACATAATTTCTCTCTCTCTCATCCAAGTCTCTATCACCTTGGATTGTAGCCCCCCCCCTCTCTCTCTCTCTCTCACTCTCACTCTCACTCATCCAAGCTCCTTGAATGCGAAATAACAGAGAGGAAATAACAAGAAATTTTCCCTTCTCGTTGGAGAGGAGTGGCCCTTGCTCCTTCCCTTCGATTGGGTTCAATGTTGCAAGTTACACAATAAATTTTTCCCCTGGATCTGCAATTCAATTAAAAGAATTACTTTTACAATAATCAACTAACTGAACCAAACTTTTAATACATTAACTTTGTTATACTAGAGCAGTCCTAGTCTCTCTAGGAGAGAACTAGTTATTTGCAATTAATAACATCTACTTAACTGGAAAATAACAAACTATTCTAAGAATTACAATTGTGGAAGGATTAATCTAGGTTGTGTTGGATTTGAACTAATCTTGTTAACTGCAGATGAAGCCCGTAACTGACTCCTTTGAGATAGTTAATCAACGCCATAAGATATTGCACATTTGAATTGATTCTTTATAATCATAATGATTATAAATCCTTAAGCATTTGTCTACAATACGTCTTCAAGCAACTAAAGTTAAACTGGGATTACATGGACCTCGTGATATGCATGAAGGTTGAGATAGTAGCACACGTTTCATATTCATGTCATTGTGTTAATTGATGTGCCAGCTATATCAACTCGTAGTTCAGCCATCCAAGTTCTTCATATCTTCTGCGTAAGTTCCTTATTTCAAGGAAGCCTAAATTAGTGATCTGAACGAGTCTTGCGCTCCACGACGAGTTCTGCACTAATGCAAAGGCAAGTCCTGCGCTATAAAGCGAGTCATGCGCCAGTGCACAAATGATTCATGTGTCAATCCGCAATTAACTCCTGTGATGACTCAACATATTCTTCCCCAAATACACCGTTAATACTCATAAATGTTCATTCAAACCATATTTGAAGAAGCAATATTAAGATAAAAAAACAAGAATATGCACAACATTTCCTTCCCAAACATAGTAAATTATTAACTATAAATCGTCAATATAATACATCGTGCAAAATGATACCAAAATAACACAGGGTTTTACATGGGATAAAACATGATAAAACAAGGGTTCATCAAAGGCCATGAAAGGTGGATCAAATTTTGACTAAGCTTCAGGTTAATAATTGTAATTACCTGGAATAGAAAGTAGACTGGGTCTATGGGATTGCAAGTTTGAAGGGGCAATAGACATTTGGAATGGTAGAAGTTACATTCGGGATGGTAGAAGTTACATTCGGGATGGTGGTTGCACGTACAATTCAATTGCCTCCACCTATTTAGGATTCTAGAAGTGGAATCCAAGTAGAATAGGGAGGAGTTCAAGTGTAGTTAACTAAGATAGGTGAAATTGATTAAATAACTAATTTTATTAGTTACTAATTGTGAGGAGATAATTAATTAGTTAAATAAATAAATGTTTTATTATATTAACTAAGAGGTGTAGCAATTAATTTAATTAATTTCAAAAGCATAATAGAATTAAATTAATTAATTTTATAAGGTTGTAATATAGTAAGATAGAATTAATTTGATTAGTTCTCATTGGATGGAAGTATGATATAAACATGAATGTATTTTTAGGGTGTCTACATTGTCCCCTCTTTAAAGTGCTATTGCGAAATAATAGCTCTTTAAAAATAGTAGGCACATGTAAATTAGCGAGAGGAAATTGGTGAAGTATTTGGACGCCCCAGAGAGTAGAATGGCAAGGGAATGCCCCCTCAAGTGGGTGGGTGACACAGCAAAGCAGTGAACGGTCACTTCATAAGAAGAAGACAAATGAGTTAAACAAGGATGGGAAGGACTATGCTCGTAGCATGAGTGTCAGTTATAGAGTGTGAATATAAGAGCAACATTTATTTTGTTGTTGTACAATAGAGGTTTCACCATGATTATGAAAAAATCAATATGGATAACCCATATGCACATAAACAAACACACACAAAACAAAGAAAAGATAAAAAAATAATAAACTCAATATACACAGTAGGTGCAGGCATCATAGTTATAAAGGAACTAAGATGTTATCACACTACTTGTAATTGGTCCAAAAAGTAAACATCAGCAATACAACACAACGTTAAAAAAGAAGATAATCAGTTATACCCCTAATGTGTGGCACAATGATGATTAAGCAAATGAAAATGCCCCCAAGCACTAAACGTGTGAAAGGCGTGGGAATAGGATTAGATTGAAGAGTGTAGTGATGTGTAGATACTCCAAAGGTTACTCTTGTTGGATCCGTTTTACAAATGATTTGAGAGAAATTTTCCCATGTGAAGTTATATCTCGAAGGAAAAATAATTGTATGACTCGCCCCAAGCAGAATTAGGAATCATGCAAAGGGAAGAATGTGGAGTGATAGTCGTAAGATTGGAACAATCACTAGGGTAGTAGATAACAGTATGACATTTTCAATTTTTTGTTGAAATGTTGAAATATCAACTTCATGGGTTTATAATCGTAGGATTTCTATGATAGATAAATGTTTGTTCGAATTTTTATAAGTTTGTGATTTTTTTAAAATCTTTGATTGATTTTTTTGTTTTGAACATATTTTTTTGGGAGTTTTTGTGAAGTTTTGAGAAAAATTGAAATACAAATACAAAGAAATGTAAACAAACCTGAATACACAGCGAAAAGGAAAACATACCATGGTTTATTTAATGAATAGGATGAAAACACAACATGTGCAAGCAACATAAAGACACGAGACAAGTATGAAAAATAAACCCAACATGAACATGAAGGAACTACACCAAAGTTATATGTTAACTAAGATGCAGAGAATTTTCCTGTAATTGGTCTACAACAGAGGTAAACAAAGTACAACAAAATAACAAACTGACAAAAACAAAAGCATTGTTACAATGTTAACAAACCACAACAGTACAACACAACATGCAATAACGACGTCTAATGACACTCATAGTGTGTTCCACATTGAAGAATTAGACAG
Organism: Taxus chinensis; assembly: GCA_019776745.2. NCBI lineage: Eukaryota > Viridiplantae > Streptophyta > Pinopsida > Cupressales > Taxaceae > Taxus > Taxus chinensis. The sequence continues at coordinate 647,115,379 of CM034156.1, forward strand.
ATATGAATGAGCGATAGCTTAGAATGTTAAATGGTTGGATTGAGCCGAAGAGCAGAGTGATGTTTGGATACTCCAAAATATACTCTTGTCGGATCCCATTGAAGTTTGATCTGTATTGGATTAGAATGTGAAATCAAAGTGTGCCCCAAGAAAATTTATATTGCGAAAGGGGTAATTGATTGCCTCAAGCATAGATATACAAAACACAGAAAAACTTGGTAGAAACAGATAGATAAGCAAATCAGCAAACCTATTCCTCCGTGTATTCCTTGCAAAACTTTGATGTTAAGGTTGTGGAATCTTTAAGCTTGTGAAACCTTGTAAATATTTGATTGTGGATGCTCTTAAAAGTGAACTCCAAATGAGGTAATTATAATGCTACGAACACAAATTTTAGCTTTGGGAAGGCTTCCAATATGCAGATATTGGAAAGCAAATTAGCATAGGTTTCTTTTTTTAATCTAAGAGAGAGTGAAGAGGAATTCAAGAGAAATCCAAGAGGATTTGTAAGGGGTAAGCATGTTATTTTATAAAGGCTAAGTAGTGGTCTGAGAGTAGTTGCAAGAGGTTGAATGCACATGCTAAAAATAACAGTTGATGGAGGTTGAATAGTTCAATTGAATTTATTCCCCTGAGGGGCAATAAACAAATTCAGTTGGCAGAAGTTACATCTGGAAAGGTGGTTTTACATGCAATTCAATATCCCCCACCTTTCAAGAATTCTAGAAGTGTAATTGACTGGACTGGTGAAGTGGAGTCCAAGTGGGGTCTAAAGGGAACCTAAGTGGCAGTTGACTAGGAAAATAGGTGTATTTTCCTAATTATGTAACTAATTTAATCAGCTACAATGTGCAAGATAACTAATTAATCATTTATTTATCAAAGGACAATTAAGCTAGCTAAAGTGTGTTAAAGATTGATGTAATCAATCTCAACAAGGTGAATGTGCATGATTAATCAATTGAATTAATCAATCATAAGATGGTGTGAACTAAGATGTGAACTGGGATAATACTAGGAATAAGTGTGTGATTTTAGGGTGTTTAATGTCTCATTGTGTCTACTTGCTTCTTCTCATTGTGTGTTATTATCCTTTCTTTCAGTTACCCTAGACCACCTTTATTTATTTTATGGCCTCCATTCCCCGTGTTTTCCACCTTTTGACCTTATGGTTTCCCCCAAGTTCAACACCGTCACCCATGAGAAATGGTGTCTGTTTTGGATTTTCCATAGCTGATGCCATTGCCCATGGGTGATGGCGTCGAGTATATATGCTTGACCAAATTACCACCAAATACACCAATTTACAATCATTTATCTATACCTATACTTACTCTTCTCACACTATTTCACACTACTTCACGCATATTTTCTCACTTTGAGCCTTAGAGCTTACCTCTTTTGAATTCAATTCATCATAGTGAGTTAGGACTAGATATCTTCTTGTTGAGCTTTCCCCTTCTCCACCCATAGAGATTCTTTATTGGTGTTGTTGTATCTAGGAAGGATTATGTATCAACGGTCACACACACACTACATGTGGGTATTTCTAACCCTCTTTAGTCTTTTATTTTATATGTGCATGGTGTATATTGTTCACTCATTGCTATAGAATGTATGTTTACTTTTTTCTATTGCATTGTCTTATTATATTACACCCCTTCGCTTTATCCACCCCTTGGTTATTCTTATTTCTAAATCCTAGTAGGATACCTATATTTGGCTTGGTTTTAGGCCTTAGAATTTAATAACTATTATATGGTTATGGTCACTATCCTCTAGAATTATGACACTAGTGGTCCCTGAGCACATTTATATCTACACAGTGTGACTAGCCCTATGGTAGATCCCTATAGTTGAGAACCCAACTGGGGACCTATCTTTTACCTATCATACATTGTTTATGTCACATATCCTCCCTATAACCACCAAAACACCAACAATAAGGATCATTTAGGCCAATATCGAAGAAAAATCATCACGTTTTGCAAATAAATAAGCTATACATCCAAGAATTGCAAAATAGTCAATATAAAATGAATGCAATCCTTTGTTTTCACTTAACTTTGTAAGGAATACATCTTCATAATCCTACAACAATTGCCAATTTCTAATCTTTCTTGTTGTGTCCAATAATCCCCTATAGTTGTCATTGTAATTATCCATAGAGGTCCAATATCCTCCATTTTTTTGTGCATTGGCTATCATACACCTTGTCCTACACTTTATCTCTGACATCTTGTAGCTTTCTCGACCATTCTTTTTCTTCAATGTTTAGGTTGTACAATTGTGCATCTTCCCCCTTTTTTGAATCAGCTTCCTCTAAGAGAGAATATATGCACTTTGGTTCAAACATACCTCTTACCTCCATATCTTCATCGTTATCTGAACTTTCCTCTTCTCCTTTTTCATATACTACCCGATAACAAGAATTCAACATGTATTGACTACTTATGCATGATTGTTTGACGTCATATTTCGTTGTTGCACATTAGAAATTTTGTTCTAGTTGGAAACTCTAGCCCAAATTTTGTGTCTATTTTTTTGTAGCAGAGAAAGGTCCTTATCTTTTGCAGACCTTTGTGCATTGTTTCATTTTCATCTTCAAAAGTAATAGTATAAAGTCATGTTGAACGCATGCCCAATTGTGTGTTTCCATTAATCTTTCTTGATGGGTGTACCAAGCTTTTGGTTTTGTGGTGAGGATTTTATGGGAAGATGTGACCCACCATTCATGTTCAATTTTTCGCACCTTCCAACTATCAATGCAAGTTTGTATATGGATCTTTGGGCATTAGCTTGCGTAAAACTTAGACCATGACATTGTTAACCTTAAAGGTAAATGCAAATCATTCACACAACATACCCACTCCTCATCTCAATTTTTTGTTTATGTGTGTAGCCCACCATGTTGTTGTAATCCCTTTCAATGCATGGTTAAACACACATTTTTTCATTTCTTTCTGAGGCACATACTCCTAGAACTTTTCCAAAAAGCTATCCAAATTAGCAATACCAAAGTACTTTGGAATTTATCTTTCCTCCACATGTACCATACGCATGGGTCTTATTTCATGTTCCCCACGCATCTAGTGATTTAGGTCCACATCTGAATCTCCACTATTGAATGAAATTGATCCCCACTGAATATGACATTCTCCATTTGGTTCGGTATAATCATGATGTGTTTACGCAAAATAGTTTTCCAATTTCAAACTTTGTAGGAGACTTAATGCCAGACTTTGGATCTTCATCTACAAAGGGGTTCTTGGTTGGTACAACTCCAGGAATCTCCTTATGCAATCTTACTTCTTTCCATGCCTTTATGTGCTTCCCTGGTTCTTGGAAAATATTCTTTGGGTTGATGATCCACCTTGAACTAGCTCTCTACTTTGTGTGCATATGGTGACAATGGTTCCTTAGGAATGGTGCATAGAATTTGCTTGTTGTTATTCATGGGGATGACAATGATGGAGTCACTCATGTGTGCTTCCATATGACTTATGATTGTATTGATTCTTATTTCTTTGTCATAGTTCCATTTCTTACCAATCATAGCTAGGTAATGGGTATCATCTATCTTCATATCAATAACTTCAAAATCTCCCTACAAGCAGAGATCTTCTACTTTGATTTCCACATCCTCCAAGTGGCCAATAGGATCCATCCATCCATAGTCTATAAGGCTTAAGGTCACATGGTTGTATGTTAGAACAAACGTGCCCATTACTTCCCAAGTTGATCTAGGCATCATATTTACAGTGCTTCCAAAATCCAATAAAACATCTCTTATATTATATTCTACTAAAAAGATATTAAACCTCGTATCTGCATCCCATGTTTTCTTTGTCTTGACATACCATATCGGCTTATCAATGTACATAGGTCCCTCTATCACACTTTCAAGTAGGGTTTTGCAGAGATTGACCACATTATGAGAGATATCTTTGTTGTGCAACACATTTATTATCTTGAGCAAGTTTTTTACTACGGCTACAACCCCTTCTTGTTTTAATTTGTACAACTTGGTCATATATATGTGCCTCAACCTCCCCAAAATTGGTAATCCATGTATCCCTACTTTGAATATAATTAAGCAAGCCTTTTAGTTTTAATTATCCTTCTACCTTAATATGCATGCCTTATTTGGTGCTCAACTGGCATCCCTATAGGTCACAACCCTTGTTCTTTTCTTTACAGCCTTGTCCTAGCATGGAGAGTTCCACTCTCTCTGGGAAAACTGCATTATGCAATTTTTTTCTTTCCTTTGCTTCTCCAATACATGAGCATTGTACAATCCTTTGTGTGACGTTGTGTAGTTACTCTACAATATGCAAAAAAATATTTCTTGTGTTGGATGAGGTGGAAAATTCCACACAATATGATTCAGTTCTCCACAAAGGTAACAAACTATTGCTTGCCTCTGGGGCCAAAGTCATGCCCTCCTTTGTTGGTAAGAACCTAGGTAGCCTCATTGCGTAATGTATGGACTTGGTCTCTATGGGGCACCCTACCCCTGAGACCAATTCTGATAACCTCCATATGACCCTTAAGGAAAAGGTGTGGTCCATATTGGTTGGTCTTGGGGCAAAGGAGTCCAACCCATCACATTTTGTAGCGATTGTTTATGATTTCCTCCTCTTCAATTTGCACACCAAATACTTACGCGCGACTTCTTCCCTTCTTGCAATTGTTATATTCTCCTTATCATCGCATCTAGCTTGGCCTCTGTTTTTGAGTTTTTTTTATGATTGAATTTGATAACCTTCATATGACCCTTGAGGCAGAGGTGTGGTCCATTTTGGTTGGTCCTAGGTTGAAGGAGTCCAACCCATCATATTTTGCAGAGACTACCTATGATTTCCTCCTCTACAATCCACACTCCAAAATACATAGGTGTGACTTCTTCCCTTCTTGCAATTCTTATATCCTCCTTATCACCACATCTAGCTTGGCCTTTATTTTGGTGTTTTCAGATGCACTTTCACCAGTCTTCAATCTTTTCAACTCTTATTACAACTTCAATAAACTACACTTTTTCAATGAACTTTATTTGCAAAATAACAAACCAAATTTTGTTGTGTAGTCTTACTATGAACCAACCAGCGTTGCTTGCATCATCAAACATGAAGCTATTTTTGTTCACGACGTCAGAGAATCAAAGGTTGTATTCCAATACTAATCCACCCAATCTCTAATTTATCTCCATTAAATCTTGAATGGTTTATCCAACATATTTGCTTCTTTTAAATTCTTGTCATAGGACATCCTATACATGTTTCAATGTGGCTTTACTCAAATCCATAATATATACAAATCCCAAAGCCCTGGCTTATAAATCCCCTATAAGTTTGAACCTCTTAGAATTGTCATCAATTATCCCATTTACTCCCCACTTCATATCACATATCAACAAGTAATGTTGTCGGCCCAAAGATCCATCATAAGGTTACGAAAGGACTGGTAACATGCGTCATTCCCCCTCCTACAATTGGCTAATTTATACCCAATGGTTGCTAATTGTAAACAACATTCAAATTGGCTTTGTGCCAGACGGTAATCTCTACTCATGCATGTGCTCACATTGGCATGATTGGTTATGCAATTTAGGTCTTCTGAATTAGAAGAACTTGTATTGGACTTTGTGGTTTTAAGATAGCTCACTTTACATTTAGGACTCCCAGAACTAGTATCACTATGTTTCCCGCTTCTTAGGTCATTCGTGCTAGGATAGCAAATGTGCAAAAGTTTCTTACCCAAAATAACTTATGGCTCTTCATGTTTTATTTCAATGGTTGTTAGTATTTAATTCAAAGCTTCATGTGCATGGTAAGGTCTGCTTAACTTCGCTCGTATTTCATTCAATCTTTCTTCAAATTCTCTCAAAATTCAAATTCGCTCTATATCATTCAAACAATCTCTCATAATATTCTCTTGAACTAACTCCAGAGATGTACATTCTAGAGGAGGGGCATCCTCTAATTTTCCAAGTTTGTATGGATCTTTCATTGAATCTCTTATATAAGTTACTCTTTCAAATATTTGTGTGCATTCAAGCACAATAGGTTGTCCAACCTGATTGTATTTGTAACTGTATTCTTAAATTACTTCCAACTACTTATAATTCCTTATCCCTTTTCTCTTTTTCTTCCTTTTTGACCACTTCTATTTCCTATATCTCTCTTTCAGGGTCCGCACCTCCCTGTGCACCCTCCCTGTGACTTCTATTTTTATCGTCCCTTTCCCCTTATATCCTTTCTAGAGATTCCTTGCTTCCTTCTTCAATCGCTCTACCTACTTTACCTTTAACCACACATATCTTTGGACATCTCGTTGCAGGGCCCACAACACCCCATCTAGTGCGTTATGTAGCTTCTCTTTCCAACTTCCTTAGCTTTCTCTTCTTTTTCCAACTTCCTTAGCTTTATTTTTCTTCTTTTTGATCATTTTCAGACCTTAATGAGGTCATCTTCAATCATGGCCCTTTCCCCTTCATCTCCCCTTACATGATTACATCCCCATGTCACCTACCCTACTATTCCATGCCAAGGGGAATTTGCATCATTGTATTTTCCACCACCTATTTGAGTAGCTTCTTGTAAACTTTCCTCGCGATCCTCTAATGAACGAATCTTGTGTAAAATCAAATGAATAAATAAATTACACAAATTCAATTACATAACTGTGAATGGTTGTTTGAAGCCAATACTTTACAACTCTTGTCTGCTTCGTATCCAAGTCGCACAACTTTTCCATCTTCTCTTCATTCCACACAAACTCTTCTCAAGGTCTGATTTTGTAACAATAATACTCCAACCTTAACAACCAAGCAGCTAATTGTTCCAGAAGCTTGCACAAAAAAATCATAGCATATACGTTGTCTAGTCTTATCTTCTTCATAGAAATTTTTCTCGCAACCACTTCATCTACTGTGAAATAGTTCATCTCCTTCTTTGGCCATCTCTCCACATCTCTATCTCAATATCCATTCTAGCATTTTCAAATCTTGGCAACATAACCATTGTTAGTAATGGTCCCTAGAATCTCTCATCGAGACACTACAATTCTAGTCTAAGGATTTTACAAATTGGTGTCATTGACAAGCCTTTTAATAGTGCACAATAAAGGTTAAATCCTAACTATCATCATATATCAAGAGTTGTGCACTAAGCTACATAACAAGAAAACTTAGAAATGTAAACATACAAGCTAGAGAGAGATTAAACAACAAAACTTAATATATTCCCTCAAATACTACTATAGTCTCAAACCAACCTTCTGTGCAAAGTTCTTACATATGTTATATAATTTAGAGGTGTTTGTCAACCTTCCAATCCTTTCGTCTTCCTTTCACTATGCTCAACAGACTTTACATATTTCTATTTTGTCATATCTATTACATACATATGCATCAAGGCATTGAACAAAGATACAATTAAAAATATATATAAGAGTCAACTTTCAGGCCTATATAGCCCTCCAACATTGGCCCAATCCATGCCTTCCCACATGGCAATGATGTTGTCGAGAACAAATCTATTGCAAATTAACCTCGTTTGCTCAAGTTGGATGATGAGGGGAAGAAGGTATCTGACCCTCAAGGCGAGAGCTTTGGCAATGATCTTGTGAGAGACATTGAGCAACATAATTAGTCTCCATTTACTGACAAGCTTTGAGTCCCTAGCTTTGGGTATGAATTTTATATTGCCCTAATTGATATTCCTGAGTGAGTTAGTGTGAACAACTTTGAGGTAGACCTTATGCAAGTTCGTCCCCATAGGGTCCCCCCATTTTTCAATAGAGTTCACAAGGGAAGCCATCAATCTTTGGAGCTTTATCAATAACCATATGCACAGTGTATTCCTGGAGTTCTTTGATACACAACAAATGGTCATACACCACCCTTTGGCTTTCATAAAGAACACAGGGGGACCACATGCAAACATTAAGTCAAGGCTTTTTCCTACTCAAGCGTGGAGATTTGAGCAACAAAAACATCATGGTATTGTGACATAGAGGCTTGGAGAATGTTAGGGAATTTAGGTGAGCCAAGAATTGGGATCTGTGATGGCTTTAATTTTATCCACCGACTATTTGGACTAGAGGTGAGCGAAGAACTCTTTGGAGGCTCTATCTCTTATCTTTAACCAATGCATTTGAGCTTAGATTTAAGATATGTTGATTGTTAATGTTCCTCAACCTTAAGATTGTGTGACCACACAATGGCTTCTTTTTTAAAAGGATTCATTGAAGGGAGATAGCTTCAAATCCTCTTAAATTTGATGAAATTCACAAAGTGAGGCCTCGTGGGTGTTTCTCCTAAAAACCACATGGCAGCCATAGATGCATGCAAGATGTTGTGTGGGTAATGACATTTTACCACCATTCAATCCAGTTGAAGGGGCAATCTAGATAGGAAGCCAAGTTCCATATTCAAACAATATGCTTTTTCAATCCAAGCATGATTCAAATGGGTCATGTTGAGATAAAATTGGGTTTTTGACGTTCCTCTAGTATGGATTGATCTACTCAACCTCCAACTTGATGGGGTTGTGATGTGAACAATGCTCCAAGAATGACAAGTGGATGGTCAAAGTTGTTCGCAAAGGTGAAAACTCTATGGTTTGTAAATAAAACTTTGTTGAGTCATTTCAACATTCCTTCAACACCTTGATGAAAGTTAGACCAAGTGAGAACCATCGAGAAGCGGCAGAGAAGCAACAATTGTGGTTGGGATCTGGAAACCCTAATTTCTTATGCAAATAAAACCATGTCTCTTTCACCAATATACCTTCACATTGGGAGCATGTTTTCTTTGGTCTTCTCTGGGTTAAATCATGTTGAAGTCACCACATAGGATCCAATTGGCATCTAGCACTAAGTCAACTAGCTAACTCTTAAAAGTTGTCCCTTTTCAACAACAACGTTGGATGCATAAATGTTAGCAATCCCAAGCAAGTAGCCATTGAAATCAAATAGGGTCCACGGAATGGCCGAAGGAGTGGGATTTGAACCCCATATGACCACATGAGGTGAAAGCGAAGGGGGGCTATTGAGGTGACAACACCCCCTCGACCATTATCATGATCTAGCATCTAGCAGATGGAGCTAGGCCAAATTGATTTAATGGTGGTCTTGAGTGCAAATCCAATCATCTTAACTCCTTGCATGCTTCGAATTCTCATCTTATCAAACAATTGTTATATATCCTTGATAATTTCCTTACAAGAATAGTCAGCGAGTCCTTTTCCATTCCATAAATAAACTATCATAAGATCATCTTTTATTTACATGTAGCCCTTGTCATCATCATCAGACAAACCTAAAAAGTTGTTAGCAAGATATGAATTATGGTTTCCTTTCATTTTATCACTAATAATTAATGTATGTTGTTTGTCTTGTATATATTCACCATCTTCCAAAGGTGGTAAAGTGTTGCATTCTCGACAAAGAACCATCTTGCAATCGGAGATTGCTAAGTTATCTGCCAGCTCCACAGTTTTCACTTCTAACAACGATTGTCACAACTAAGACATTGTAGCCTAGCTATGTGAGCTAGGAAAAAAATCCCCAACTTACAACACATGCACAATCGGCAAAGTAGTCATTAGAGGGGCAATCGTCAGTGCTTTATTACCCCTTAAGGGCTCGCCTATGGGTTTATACACAAGGGCTAAATTTTTTCCCCACCATGTTGATTCATTAGGAGTGGTATTTGTTGGTCCTTATGGTACATTTGTTAGCAAAATTGTTTGCACCCCTTTATTCATCTTTAGCATGGTATTCAACACAGACATAGACCAAGAGTTGGCCATCAATGGCCAATCACAAACTTTTTGATCCATGGCCTAGCACCAAAAGCAATTATTCAATAGGTAATGTACAATACACATAGTGTTAACCTCTTACCATAAATTTGAAAAGATACGCCTCGATGCAAACACATTTTTATGGCCTTGCCACATAGAACTTATGTTATTCAAAACTTATGAAGTAGCTAAGCGGCTTTATCGACCAATATATAAAGTTCCAAAGCGGGTTACGGCATACCAAAAAAATAAAATCCACACTAGAATTTTTCAGCTTGGCTTGTTTAGCAGCAACAAAATCTTGTGTCCAGTTCAAAAGCACAAGAAGCGTGTGTGTAAATGAACTACAAGTTGTGGGCAACAACGGCTCTATAATGATCAAGGTTATTAAATCTAAACATCAAAAACCTTAAGACATGTTTTGAACACCCTGCCTTAACGACATTAGGAACAATCCCTGCACTATTAACCTAAGCCCTTCAAGGTGTCTTTTGGGGAGACTTGCCCAATAAAACATGCAACTAGGGTGAGCTACTCAAATAGTTACATGCCTTACTGAATTCAAGGCAATCTACGTCTATATCAAGCAAGCTTTCAAGGTTTTGTTAATTACCTTGTGGAAGACCTTCAGGACAAATTTTGATTTACATAATCATGCAAAGTTTTGAGGAATATTTACACTGATCCCCTAGATACAAAGTACTAGATCCCTTAATAAAATCTTGGGTCACTTGAAGAGGGTGAATAATTTCATATTGATGGAATATAGGATTCAAACCCAACATACAAATTTCGAGAGCCTTCTCATCTATGCATTGTTTCAACATGGATGTTTGTTTTATCTATTTTAATGTCCTTTTAAATGCAGAGGGTATCACATCCCTCTTCAAAATCTTGATATGCCCTATTGCATGTAGAATTTTGTTGAGACATAAATGTTCATCTAATTGTTTGATGGACTCGAGGTTCTCTAAGATTTCAGAAGTTTGGATTGTCAACATTTAGTAAGATAGGAGGGTCTGTCTTTGTCTAAGTTTTGTCAAATTTTGAGTCTCGTGTACAATGTATATGTCTATGTCTATGTATATTAACATGTATCTCATAGATGTATGTTCCAAGCGGTATTCACAATTTTAAAATGAAATCCATTCAACGTATCCATGAAAATTAACTTACATGGATGAATGAACTAAAGGTAAGATGATTGAATCAAAATTTACGAACCAAAATCTACCTTCCCTTTTAAATAGACTATTGGCTGGATGCATGCGTTTGAAAGCAGGTGGTGGTGTGTCAATGCAGCCATATTCAAGGCTGCAAGACCAAAATTGGAGGTTGCCACAAAAGAACATGCTAAAAGCTCTCATCCCTGAGAGTGCCCTTGTCGTTCCTCTTTCTTGAGGTTGTTCATTATACACAAATGAGCCCGGGTAACCAATGTGACCCATGTTTTAGGTCCAAGCATGAATCCACAAAGACCCAATTGTCTTAAAGGAGACTCTATCAAAGGATGCAAAGTTTTACTTGACACCTATGTATCTCTTTTTTAAGTTTCTCCTCCAAATGTAAAAGCACAGCAAAGTTTGATTTTTAATCATGGAATTCCAGAATTTGAGTCTTCTAAGAAGGAAATCTCACCTGTGAAATCTAATCAGGTCAAAGGAAAACAAAAAGTTTCTGGAACATATCATGCTTTTTGTAGTGCTTATGCAGACTTCAAAAACAAATAATACTTATGTATCTGATAAAAAAATGAAACAGCAAGAGTGTCTAGTCCCGAAGGTAAATAGGAGATGCAAGATAGATGCACTAAACATCTTACAACAAGCAAGGAGCATTTCCTGACAGATGAAGCTGCAAAGCTTAAATTGAATTCTTCTAGTAGCTACTTTTCTAGATATATAAATGATATTGGAAGTACAACCATACACAGATCATATCACAGAACACGATATTGGGAAAAATGGTAGAGGCAAAAAGCCATGGGAATTATGAGTTTAAGTTTTGCTTGAGGTTGCTTTGCATCCTGAACAAAAATAGCATTGTACTTGAGTTCAGGGATTCGGTAGTTGGGCTTCCTGATCTTTACCCCAAGGTAACCATGCCCTAATATGCTACAAAAACTGTTCAAAATAATGTACAATCCACTCTTTTTGGTTTTATATGCTAGCTAAGGAAATATTGTCCTTCAAACAGGGAAAGATACATGTACCGGTTGTATCAGGGCGACATGGACTAGATAGTCTACCAGATGTGCAGAAAGAACACCTTCCACTATTAAGGGAAGTCCATTCTGTGGGTGAAACATGGGTGGCCTTGTTCTTGCAGGAAGATCCAACATTGAGCTTCCGACATCCTAATCTTTCATGAGGAAGATTGATTTTAGAAATGTCTCTTAGGGATTGGTGTGGCGTGCAGCAATTACATCTGCATGTGAAAAGCCAGGATTTTAACCTAGTGCACTTGAACAGGAAGCATTGGAACTCATTCACAACTACGTTTTTTCGGGATTCTGTTGATGTACTTTAAGAGGTCAGGAGGATTGGGAAGGCCGAGATTAATTATGATATACTTTCAATGGAACACTGGTGTCATCGCTCTAGAAGTGCTCATCCTAATTTCCCACGCATTAAAGTTTGTATTTCTCCCTGTATACCTTCTTTTTCCGCATTCCTTTATCAGCCAAAAAATGTTTTCCTTGTCACCGAGGGAATCTCACTTTGAGGCCTAAGTTAAAAACGAACAACATGAATAGTCAAGCTTCAATTTTTCCCAGATGACTTAAACAGAGTTTTTCAAACATCCTGCATGCAACATATCCTTAAGAGAAAGGAGAATGAATGGTACTTATATGTTGCAATGTAAAGCTCGTTCGATTTTTTGTGATCTTCATAAAATAACTCTCTTTTGATTCATTAAGCCCAAACTTTTTGAATTTTTTAAATCTTTTTTGTTTATTTTTGGCATTAGAGTCGACTTTCTTTAGAGCTTACATTATGCCAGCTTTAGCACATTATCTCCATAGAAATTACAGAGCTAAGCTTAGTAATAATAGGAACTAAATATAGATGTATTCATACACTTCTAATTCCCGGCCTGAGATGAATCCTCTAGTGGTTTTGTCTATAGATGCATTATATGGCATGACGGTATATTAGACAAATGTTTTAAAGGGTTGCTAATTCCATCCCTCATTTTTGTGTTTATTCAGAGTTGCCATATAGTATTGTATGTTTGAATTTGCTTAAGCATCTGTATTTCACTCAGTCACCATTACTGGAAAACAACAATTACCAAACAAAATCTGCAGATTATTGGTTTCTTTGGTAGGAAATTTGGATTGCTTAACCGATAGCCCGCACATAGAATTCTAATGGACCTGTTTTAGCGGGAGGTTATAGGGGTGGCAACTATTCTAGAACATAAATATTATTACATCATATACCATGAGACTTCAAAAATACATCCAAACTCTCTTGTTTGGCATTTAGACAATATCTCTTTCTTCAATTTATCATTTTTTTTAATGGTTTGAGTGGTAGTGCCCTTAATAATTAGCATCATGACTGCAAATCATTTATTTATGTATTGGGTCAGGTTGTAATAAGTTATGTTTTTTTATGTGCCACACGTTTTTCAATGAAGGTAAATTAATTACCATAAGATGGAGAAACTGTTTCCTTAGAAGTTTGTACTTTAAAGAGATTGTATTAAAAGAAATCATATAGAGATTTCTTTTCAGGATAATCGAGATGTTCAACACAGGTTTAACAAACATAAGATATTTAACACGTGTGGTCATGACAAATTGCATGGTTGCCACTTTGCTCAACCTAAGAAAACCTGGAAATCGCCTGTTTCAAGTTCTAGTGTCTATCAGCTACAACCCAATAGATTATACTAGGCTTGCGGAATTTTGTGCTTAAAAAGATATATTCTGCCATGTTGTATTATGTGGACTTTTGTTAGTTTATGCATTTGACTCAAGGTTTCTCCTTCCAGGGTCAATTTTACAGATTTGTTGACTGTCAAACGCATGGCGAAGCGGAATTTGGAAGGGGATCTATGAAGAAAATAAGTCTGAATTATAGCATATCCATGTTCTACCCTTCTTCCAATTCTACAAAGGGCTCAGGGACATTTTAGTAGCTTCAGTTGTATTAATGCAATTGTAAGTCAAGTTTATTGTTGTAGCTACCTGACTTACTGATAATTTTCAATGATTTTCTTATACATGTACAAATATATGATTTGTAGATATAATATTGGTTAGAGATAAAGGAGTTCCAAGGATGCAATAGCCAAACACAATGACCCAAGGTGAATTCTTGGACCTGCGACAAGATTTGAGGAACCTGAACTTGGCTTTGTCAGAAAGCAAAAAATAACTGCCCTTCAACATGCTGGCACATGTCAGAACTGGTGGAAAAAAAGAGACAACACTTGTTGTTGGGTCTGATTGAAAGCAAAAGATATGGCATCTATTGATATTGGCAGGAATCTGGAGGATTCAGGGGCTTCCAAATCCAGCCAAAAGTCCGACATACCAACGGCAACTATTATGAGTGCAAAGATATCAGACGTTTTGTCCATAAGATCCACCCGTATTTTTGTGTATCTACAGTAGCATTTGTAATTTCTATACTGCCTCTATTTTGTATTTAACCATTGTACAGAACCCTAAGCAGGAGGTTTTACTTTTATTGAAACCACATGAAATCATTTCAAGTGATCTGGGCTTTTGCTGATTGCAAAGCCAGAAACAAATTTTTCTATTGATTTTTCCCCAGAAACATCTCAGTTATGCATTTTGCAACATTTGCTTTAGATCACTACTTATGGATCTCTTTATTAGTTCAAAGTGCGAGTTTCAAAGGTCAATATATAGCTAAGGATGATTACTTTTGCCTGTTTGAAAGCATATCAGAATCACACCCTTTGGCAGAATGGGGAGAGGTGTTTGGAGCAAGGATAGTGTTTGTTGGTCTGGCCCCATGAATATTTTAGCTAATATTGGCTTTGGATACGAGTCATTTTGGACTATTTTTCCAGCAATGCTGATAACTAGCAGTGACCAATTCATATTTCTTTTGGACAATATTGCGAAGGATTGGAATAATAATTTGAATATTTTGCAGGCACTCTCTCATCAATTTTGGACACTTCTAAAGTGGGAATTTAGAGTTAAATTTCTCCCGAAATGGAATTTCTTTTTATAATTTTGGAATCTTTTGGATTGGAAGGAGCCAATTAATCAAACAGTATTCAATACGTCAGTATCATTTGATACATGGAAATATATACTAAATGCTCGGGAGTATGATAAACCTCTTTATATTTTCCTTGGGTTTTTCTTTTTTGTTTCCTGCATAATTCACTTTTCATCGTCGCACCAAGATAGATAGATAGACTCGACCGCTTCCCGAATTAGAATGAATTAATGTAGAAAGGGGTAGAGAGGGGCACCCCAAATCGGCGGAAGCATGAATTGGACCTATCAGCGATAGTCCATATAGTTCGCATCACTTGCCGCTCACTAGATATAGATAGATAGATAGGGTCCCCCTATAGACCTTTTGTGACCCTGAAATACTTTCATATTAACTACAATTTTGTATTGGAAGTGTAGGAGATCTGAACCCACTTTAGCAGTGGCAAAATATCCTCACAAAAAAACTGGCGCTGCCTTGCCGGGAAAAATGAGGGAAAAGGAGAGAAACAACCATGCCTGTGTGTTTGTCACTGACACGACAACCACTAAATTTTTCAAGGCCAGGGTTTTGGATATAGTTTTAAATTCCTGTACTGAAAACATGTGATCTGATGAGACTTTTGTGTGAATTTTGGTTTTTCTAGATCTCTGGATACCTGCGTTGTATGGTTATCATAAAAAAAATTACATTGAGAAATGATTACAGATGTGCCCTTGCTTTCTTCTGTGGAAAGATTGCCATTGTCCAAGTACACACCAAGTGTGTCTAATCATCCCCTGTAGGAGACAGACTAACTGAATGTTGTTTAACTATAACTGCACTTTCTCATTTTCTTACAAAAAGAATAAAATCAATTGATTTAATTTTATTAATAGAAAAAACTTAGCCTTTCAAAACTCAAGGTATCTGATGCTTAAACGCATCTCCTTCTATACCTATCAGCATTTGCTTTGCACCTATAGGTGCCATTGCTGGTCAAATAGCACCCATTTACTGATTGACCAAAATAATCATAAAAAAATCTGCAGAGTTATTCACAGACAAACATTAAAACAAGTAAAAGAAGAAAACCATTGGAGTTCTTAGAAATGAACACTTCAAACAGCTTGTGAAAAAGAAAATTATAAAAATAAATTTAAAAACTGCTTGAAAAAACACCTATAATAGCCTCCACAATACCCCTGAGAATTCCTTTTAGGAGTAAATGCAGCAGAAAACACAGCAAACCTTGCATGTACTCGAAAAGTCTGGAAGAAATGTGAAAGAAACACTGGTAAAAATCTTGACAGAGTTGACATTCCCATCACAACTGACAAGCATGCCCGATACAGCCTCATGTTAAACTGCAATCAATCATGATTCTTATGAATCCACAACCTATAACAGAAAATCTTAAGAGATTTTTTTCAACCTTACAAAGCTCGGAGATATTCAAAAAACGCCATCAAGACAAAAAAGTAAAGCACCTTTGTAAAAACCTTTAAAGCTACAACCCACTAAATTGCACTTGGAAGAGTGAAGATCATGGCCATGGAACACCACAAAATAGCTCTCCAAAAGCCAAAGTCTGGTGTTCATGAACTGCACCTCCAAAAAGCTCAGTATTGACCAATAAACCAATAACAAGTCACGGTGTAAAAGCCAAACCCAGACCAAATTCAACAAAATATTGCATATCAGTATCACCTCCAGGAAGCTTCAACAATGACAAGGAAAAGGATGAAGAATTGCAAGTCATCAGGTAACTAAAACACTGAAGCAGGCCAACATGGAGGAAAACCACAAAGAAGATGAACAGAACCTGAAGGTGAAAAGGCCCTTCCATCCTCTTATCGTGTCAGGTTAAAGCTTATCAGATGATTCGATGATGCTAAAAAAAAATAGATAGGCTCGAAAACACGGTTAAAGGCAGAGCTACCAAATTGATGAACAAAGTACCTGCTAATAAATATAGCTCTGCATAGCGCTAATTGAACCATGAGAACAACCAAGAAGGTATAACGAAAGACTAAAATATAGAAAAGAGCTCTTTAAGGTCAAGAAGCAGATATATACTTTCTGGAAAATTTATTAACACAATTGTCTAATGGTTAAAAAAACAGAGAGGCCCCTAGACAAATACACAGAAGAAATTATTCCTATTTGCAGTTTTGCACCACTAATTATAACACATGAAATAAATAGCATTCTGATTCTATGTACCAGAAACGATAATTCTCTTATTTACTGCAAATAATCTTGAACACCTACAGTTCTAGGCTCTTAAAATTGAATAAATCTCATGCGAAATTGAATCAAAAGATACATGGTGCCACATAGCAATGCCCTACCCTGGAATACATGAAAAAGAAATTCCAGTAAGAGGAATAAATGACCTTGAAGGATGATCTTTTACTCCAGCACCAATGAAAGAATCCATTCCAAAGCTCTAATCTGTGGATGTAGATGAAGCTACCCTCTGTGCCCTACTTCTGAGACTATGTAAATAGCATTTGGCCCAAAGGAAGTTAATCTCGAGAAAAAGTACGAACGGAGAGTTCAAAAACCATCTGAGGAACACCCTGGTCCAGAGCCCTAAAACAGTAAAGTCAGTGTATGGGTCGGACCTAAACTTATAAGTCCGTGTCCACCTCACGCCCCGCATTTTCATATACTGTTCATAGAACAATTCATAACTTGGGTGAAAGCATGCACAGACGTTAAAGATGATGATGAGTGAGTATCCATGCCTTGAACTCATACAGTACAACAACAATATATTATGTGTGCTTAATTGTGTCTTATGTAAATAGAATTTCTACATAACAGAAAACCATCTACTTTACCATCAAAAGAAATATCGATGATGCCAAGAAAGTGTCTAGCCAGTCATCCTCATCTTCAGGATTGCTGGAACCGCCACCGCCACCGCCACCATAACGTCGTCCACCACCCATACCATCTTCATCATCCCTACCCATATCTCTATCTCTCTTTTGCGACGCCTCTTTCCACTTACTAAATGCCCTTTCCTTCCCTTCAAGAACCGTGTCAAAGGCTTTTCTTGCAGCATCCTTCACAGAGAATCAACAAATGACATAGTGCAATCAGTAACAATCAGTATTCTTCGACAAAAATACTAGAAAATATTGTAGAAGCAGGGAAATTTCAAGTTAAGTGAAAATACACACCGAAGAGTAAAGACCAAATTATTATCACTCTAACACATCCAAGGATTTCTACCCTACCAACATTTCCAGATGTAGTCTTTGCATACTTTTCCATTCACACACTAAAAATCAAATTAGTCTTCACATGCTTCAACACATCCACGTGGTTTCTATTCTGCCAAAACCAACACAGAGTTTGGTGGAAATTCCCAAGAACGACCCAGTTAGACTCTGCATATTTTAACACATCCAGGGGGTTTCTATAACGCCAAAATTCACCTTAGAGTTACACACTACATTATCTAAGTGTGATTGACTTTAATGTGGGGGTCGAAATTCATCTTAGACTCCCACCAGGCCTGTCTGGGTACAACCAGCTTTTGTGCAAGGATCATGCAGAGCAGGGCTTGAACCAAGGTTGCCATCATAGTGGTCAACCTGCCTTGCCACTGGACTACGGCCCAAAAACTATTTGTTTATGGGCTTGTTGAACCTTAAACCTGAATCTCCTTTGAACAGTAGGAATAAATTAAAATATTTTCATATAAATACATTTTGACACAATGAGTGGGAAGTGGACAATTACATGTTTTTAATTAATTGTTTTCCGATTTTTAATGTGGCAGCACAAGTCTGCATGTGTCTGGGTTGACTGGAACCCAAGTCTCTGCCAAGACAATAGGTGCAGCTTACCAAGTAAGTTATGAGCCAAGGCGAAGTGAGTAATTAAAGCTTACACATGAGAAATGGGTTATTATATATTGCTACCAATGACAAATGGATTATCAGCCCCCAGGGTTGCCTCAAGTGGATAGGACATCGTACAGGTCTCGAGTTCGATTCCTGATTAAGTGTGGCAAATGGCGTGGAGTCTCTCTGGGTCAGGGCTCGCCGTGGGAATTAGATTCAGTGCAAAATGTTCGCTACTCCGGATGGCAGGGCATCTGATTCCTCGGCAACCCAACTATGGATAATTCTAAATGACTCCCTAGTGTAAATAATCCACACTCCAGACTACAAAGAGGGTATATGGGAGGTCCTAGGTCCGAGTCCTCGCTGAGCCATAAAAATTTAACATGGTGCCACAGCCAGATTAGTAACCCCGAGTAAATAAATGTAGCAATACATGGGAGGTTCAGAAATGAACCATTGTACATGATTCCATTATTAACAACTTGAGGAAGTTATACCCCTCTCTCCCCACACCAAAAGAAAAATGGAAATGAGGATACAGGCAGTAGAAACCCCACATGCTTAGCAAACAAATGTTTCACCATTTTACACGTTTCAATTGATTCAAGGGTTGTAAGGAATCTCAAGCTAATAAACTACAATGGATTATGCATAGTGCAGGGCTTTCTGAAACTAAAGCTATTGGGATCAAAAATACCTAAAAATAGTTAAGTAGGGCATTCATACCTTTGCATTTTCTCCAAATATTTTTCCAATCCCGTCAAAGAGGCAAACAATCTTGGGTCTACCGTTTGAGGTGCTGCTGCTTCTGAGTTGTGTCTTCCATTGGGCCTCAAAACCCTGCTTCGAAGATTTAAGCCGGAGGGCGCAAGATGGTCTGTGCAATGGAGAAAACTTGACAGCTCCAATGGGGGCGCGATGAGAGGTTGAAGGGGTACATGGTGCTACTATTGCTCTCTGCATTTTCACAACTCCACTCTTTTTACCTTCATTCCAGTTCGATCTTTTGTAAACTCGGTGGCCCTTCTCGTGTTATCGCTAATGTGTTGATTCCTTATTACTCCCTGCCGAATGCAGGGTAACTATAGAATTCAATTTTACATTATCTGTTGAACTTGTAACCAATCATTCTTGTTTATTTTTCTGCTTTTAATATGAATTTTAAAGTTTTGTAAATATTTCTCAAATTTCATTTTTGTTTATTTTTCTACTTTTCATATGAATTTTAAAGTTTTGTAAATATTTATCAAATTTTTCTTTTTTAAATGTTTTTTAAATATACATTTTGTTATTATACGATTGGGCTTGAAGCAATTGAAATGACTATATTCTACTTATTGCTAGAAAAAAAATTGTCTTAACTTTTGTCTTTATTCATCTCTTCAAAAAATTAATGACACATAATGAGTGGCAGTCATAATGTGCCTTTTTGTAAATGCAAATAATGACAAGAACTAACATATTTGATTTGTGATCTTCAAATGGTCAGTGTTCATTAAAGAGACAAGATTGAGGTGAATGGATATATGAGCATTGACATGTTGTATGGGATGAACATTCTAGATTGCAAGGATGTAACCATCTTAAAATATGTTTGTGAAGAAGACAAATTGCAAGTGCATGGTGAATGGTGAGCTTTAGTGACTTTCGATTATCGTGAAAGGTGAAAGAGTGCTACATGTGTCAACTTTTCCTCTTTGGTTTGTGTTTATTTTTCTGAACACTGCTACAAGTAACTTGTTATTGCCTTCTTCATTTTCCATGTTTGGTTTATTACTATGTTTACACTTCTTCATGCCTCTTTTTGGAGTTGATTGCACTAGTTTCCTTATCAGGGTCTGTGACTAGTTTTTTTAAGGAGGGTTTGTGACTGGTTTTTTTGGCATTGTGAAATGTTAGCAATTCAACGTTTAGCAGAACACTTTTCCATGTTTTCCTCAATTTTGAGTGTGCCCATTGTGTCATGAAATAGTGTTCGAACATCATTCTATTTTTGCTTTTGTCTATAAATATGTTATGTCTTTAGCCTTACTTCAAGAATAAATCAATTGAGACCAAAATTTGATACAAAACATCTGCAGTAAAAAACTAATGAGTAGGACACAAATGGATATTGAGGCGCAAGGCCCAAATGGGTATTGAGGTGTCCTAGTTCAAAGATGGCTAAGAAGAAATTGTCCAGCAGGGGATATGCTCATGTTCTTGGAGGCAAAGTGATCCTTGTGGTTTATGAGTACTTTTAATACTGAAACAAGTACTGAAAGACAAGCTCCAAGGTGAGGGGGTCTACCTAAAAAAAAAATTGAAACGGTGAAAATTTGGGGAGAGGGGCCAAGACTTGATGGAGGCTCATTAATGTGATGGTGTTCCAAAAGCTGAGGAGGAGTCATTTGATGTGACTTCAAAGTTAATGTTTGAAAATAAATAAATAAGAGAGCAAGCTATGTCAAAACAATTATCAAACCATGTTTCAACACATGATCAAGATGACTTATGCACATGTAAAGGAACAACCTTGTGTTTTATAGACTTAAAACCTCCTGTTGCAAAAGTCTTAAAAATGGATTTTCAGTTACTTGAATACATGAAATGAAAATCATTAGTTTTAAGACATATTAGTCTTCCTCTGCAATTTATGTTGGTTGATGTGGCTTAAATTAGTTCGGATGCACCCATCAACATAGGTTTCCTAGCTACTAGCATCCTATTGGAGCTCAAAATTGCACTCATCCCAGATCAAGATAAACTAGGGCTTTAAGGCAACATGGGACTGCCTCCAAGTTGTGGGACTTGTGATTGAGACAGACCTTCATAGAAGGTTGTCTTCCTCTACCTATTTCTCCTGCTATAACTACTCCTAGGAAGGGAAATGCAGCTACCTACCACCACTTTATGATTCAAAGGGACGAAGGTGAGAAGGAGAGCATGAAAACAAAAACCTAAACTAAGGGGAGGTGATAGCACCAAAAAGAGGGGGATGAACAGACTTGGCTAAGTGAAAACAGAGGAAAACGCGCACAGGGAGGGCAAGCATATGTGCCACAGTCTACAACAACATTCATGCACCTATTTTCATGGAGCACAACAGATAGGGACCTGCACAAGAGACATGAAAATGCACAACAAACCAGCAACGTAAGGGGAAAGGCAAGAAGATGCAATAAAAACAAGCTAAGGCAGATAATAGCATCAAACCAAAGATTTTATTGCTTCCAAAAATGCTCAGTCAATTACAATGGTGGAAGAGGCAAGTATCCACATGCAGAAAACCAAATTTGAGGCCTACAACTCAAGATGCAAAGGCACTACTCTAAATAATACTCTTTACAAACTAAGAGAGTCTAACCTTTTACCATGAGCAATGCTTTACAATATATAGAATAAGGGGAGAGAAAGAAGGGGAGAAAGAGAGGGAAACTCGGATTCAAACTTCCAACCACCAACAACAAACAATAAATAATTGTAAATCTTCCTGTAATACTGTCAGGTTCACCTTCCCATGCCTACTTTGCTTGTAGAATAAGAAAGGAGGCAAGATCTAATCAAATCTGGGTGGTTGGGTCTATTGGATGTGTGCATTAATGGCTTGAAACGTGTTACCCCATTTTCTGCCTACCAAATCCCACCAAAATTTGATTTTGAATAGCCTAGAGTATAGCCCACATCAAAAGCTTTCAATCAAGCCTAGGCGCATGAGAATCCAAGATTTGTAGCAGAAGTTATGATGATCTAAAGTTTTGTAGTATAAGTTGAACACGCAAGACACATGGCGTGCTCTGATTGGATGAAGAATTCGGTTGACTATCTGTTTGTTTTGTCTTTTTTTCCACGTGTCAGGCATTCATTTGATGAGGTGATTCAGAGCGAAGTTGGCATATTTTGATAGGTTGTGTGTCATGTACTTCATGTGACAAGTTCCACGTGGCACACAGTGACTGGCACAGAAGATTGTGCTTGGCACGCACATAAGAGCAAGGAGCACGAGAAAAAAGAAGGCAAAGGTCTACGAGCGTGCACAAGAGGGTACATGAGGAGTGGGAAGAAAATTTGCCTATCTGTAAAAGTGTGCAAGTACACGGAAGGCATGGGAATTTGATCAAAAGAGTGTGTGACAACAAAAAGGAAGAAGCATGTGGAAAATCAAGCACAAATATATGGTGAGCAAAGGAACGATATGAAAGGGAAAAGAGTGTGTGCGATGAAATGCACAAGAATCAAGAAGGAGCATGCACGGGAAGAGCATGTCAAGGACTTAGCCAAAATGGGAGGCAAGTCCTCGGGTGTGTGTGAAGGGGTGCACAAACTGTTGGAATGAAAGTGGATGCATAAGGTGTGCGCACAAAGAGGAAATGAAAGGGGATATAAGAATAAAGGAAAGGGATGTAAGTGTGCAGAAGAAAGTAAAAATAAGAAAAGTGCAAGGGAGAAGTAGGAAGGGTACACAAGGGAGTGCGCAAAGAACTGCAGCCATGTAAAAGTGCCAAGGTATAAAGCCAAGAGAGAGCGCAACCTGAAAACTTGAATGTCAGAGCCATAATGGATCTGTAAGTTGTCAAAATAACTAGGGGTTGTTGCTGGACAACAGTTTGGTGAATTTTGGGGCCATCTACCTACTAGATTAAAGAGATCAATGGCCTTAGAAGCATCCATTGGGCATGGAATCAGTGAAAGACATGTTCTAATCTGCAACTTGAAGAAACACCCTTGAATTCACTTGAAACATTGTTTGAACTCTGTATAAGACAATTGCTCTCGTATGAAGATATTTTGATTCAGATTTTATGAGAGTGGAAAACTGCTAAATATTGCCTAAATTGTTAGAACACCCTCAACTGAACTACCATTCTGGAAGCAACA
This sequence comes from Taxus chinensis, assembly GCA_019776745.2. Taxonomy (NCBI): domain Eukaryota; kingdom Viridiplantae; phylum Streptophyta; class Pinopsida; order Cupressales; family Taxaceae; genus Taxus; species Taxus chinensis. The sequence goes on from CM034156.1 coordinate 647,139,100, forward strand.
AAAGAGTGCGAGCAAGGGAGCACGTGAGAGGAGAGAAAATAAGCATTGAAAGGAGTGCACCAAACAAGAAACACAACAACTATGTACAAACATGAAAATCATACATGCTCTGAGGGGAAACATGTAGAGTGTGCACACTTTACTTTTTTTTTGGAAATAAACCTAAACTAACCTAGTCTAACAAGAGGTAAAGGAAGCTTAAACAATGTGTAGACACAAAATCACGCACTTACTACTACATTACTATGTCAGTAAGTATGATGCCATATATATGGATCTTGAGCAAGATAAGTATTCAGTAGTAACACATCCCCCTATTCGTACCATTTTGTTTTCATTTTCTTCTTTTGTATTGCTCTTGTATATCTGTTACTTCTTCTACATCTATCACTCCCACACTTGTTTTTGGTCACGTCATAGGGATCCCTGTCTATCAGTCTTTTCACATTTTTTGTCATTTTCTCCATGACTCTAGTGCCTAACCTGGACAATAGCGCTCAAGCACTTGTGTCCAGATATGGGAGCTCTTGTCCTACTTATTTATTCTTTTTATCTTGACATTTGTGGTCAGTATTTTCGTTTATCTTACCCTTATCTTGAGGTCTTAGTCATCATGTCATGTTACTAGTGTCGAAATTTAAACAAGAGACCCCTATATATACACATCATACATACCATTAGTAAGGGCTATCTACATAAAAAGGGACTGCATTGTTTGGGCTTCTTATATATGCATACATTACATAGGAGGGGTTTCTTTTGTTCAATCCACACATTTTGCATTCTATCTAATCGTATCACGTTATCTTGGTGTCATTGGCGCAAGGGCAACCTAAGGACACTATTGCACACACAATCACATAGAACTACATTGGGTCTACGATGTAGTGCAGCTCTCGGTCGTAAGTTCACTTGTTTGATAGTTGAGGACAATCTAACCCCTCATTTGCATTATTTTCTTTTTAGTATTTGATGTGTTTTGGGGTTTTGCAGGTCATTTCTTCATTGCAGGTTACATGCAACATTTGCAAACTTGATGTGACATACTATCAAAAGGAAGTGAAGATCAATGACAACCTTGCGACCCTACGGAAATTAGTTCTTGAGGTCTTGAGCAAACTCTAGCAGGTTCCCATAATAGGGATCCTAGTGCCTAGGCACCACAATACCATCCCAGGTGTCTTGGTCCAGCCACAACCAACATCTTTGCAATTTTCTGTGTAGAATTGCGACAGTCTGTTATTTTTGTTTACTAGTTTTCTAGCATCAGACACTTCAGGATTTAGCGAATATCAGCTAAGTCATTTTCCCTTCTTTATTACACTTAGGGTTTTCATTTTATCAACTTATATACTTGTATTGGAGCATTTGTTAATCATTTGTGACACTACAATTTAGATTTAATATTCATATTTTGTTAAATCATAAAGCCTGATATAGGAAAGGAGAAGTAACTTTCCTCACAATTTGAGACCATGTAGTTGATTTAGCGCTGAACATTGTCTTTAATAAGAGTGAAAAACTATCCTGAAGCTGGTTTTCCACCATTCTTCTCAAAGTGTATAACAACAAACAACACAAATACCTCCTTTAGGTTCTGCATTTGGATCTGGGAGGCATTATTGTTGACCTTTGGTGTGTTGAAGCGTTATTTCATGCTTTGAAGTGAGCATGATTGGTTCTAACTCTATTTTTGGCTCTAAACTAGCTATATATCTTGATTGGTCATGAGATTATTCTTATGATTTACCCATTTCTTTGAGTTTCAATCCCACAAATGAGATCATCATGCAAACTCTCCTCTTGAAGGTGATTGTTTACATGTTAGATTGTGCGTTGTTCTACCTCGAAAAACAACTCTGCATCCCTACAAACTTCATTCCCTGAGTCTAACTGACTTCCTTTTAAAGTAGATGCCCTCCTTTGTTTACTTTGTGTAATCTCAATCTTCCTAATCAGATCAATACCATTCTTCAACAGGTCTACAATAATCATACATGGTAAGTTTGGTTGGAGATGATACATATATGAGGGATTGTTGATTTAGTGCACACTCAAACAGATGGAGCTAGGAAGAAGATGGAAGGATGGGCGTAAGGGGAATGGGAGCGCGCCAGAGGGATAGGTTTCCTGAATTGGCCAACCTGAATGAGACTCTTCTCAGCGAATCATGAAAATGTTAAATTCCTAAGGAATAGTGTTGCCTCCTAGAATCTTGGATCAATATAGCCAAATCAATATGAATTATGATCCTCAAATAAAACTATAACGCCATACCTTGTGAAGGTATGAATTCTTGAGGAATTCTATGCCAAGTCCTTGTTAACCTAATGTTGAAGTCTGGGATATATTTTGTTGAGCCACGTTGTATTGCATTGAGATGTTCCATGAGGACAATGAATGCATTCTCCATGCTGATTATAGAATTGTTCTCACAACTGATCCCACGTGGAAATGGATTGAGGGGCCAAACTATTGAATCAGTCTTTTACTTTGCCTCTGAATGATAAAACAAGAAGCCCGAGGTAAACATTTTCTTCAATGGCATTGTGAATGGCATAGTGTTTGACTACGTTTTGAATATGATCAATGAGGATATTGATCTCCATTTCCATTGAAAAGAGGAAATTTTATTAGTGTTTTTCTGGGGATATCATCCTACTGCTGCAAGTGGAGGGGAGAAGAACTGAAATGAGATAAATGAAGGATATCTTTGGAGAGCCATGAATGAAGTGGAAAAATGAAGATGAACGGAAGGGTGAAAGGGAAAAAATAAATTGATGGAAGGAAGGGTTTATAAATGAGATAATGGGTTGGTTGAATCAGTTGAGTCGCCAGATGTGCTTAGAAATGCCTCTTGAAGGCTGAAGATTTATCAAGAACACATCAACTTAGCAAATGAAATAATAAAGTACATCCTCCCATGTGTGCAACTGGGTTGTGCGGTAACTGCTACTCAAATTTGTGCACTAAAGCTTCACCTTCTATTGTTCCTATTGATGATGCGCACACGTGTGTGACTATTGCCTTATGCGTCGGATGCAAAAGCTTTGTGCACATTGGTATGCACATCTATGTTTCCTCCTTTGTTAGTAACAGGAGCGCCCAGACTGCTGAAAACACTAGATCTGGGGGATCTTGGGAGTTTCCAGTTGTGTTTGAACAAGCCTCCAAAGGATGGAAATCACTAATTCACATTTAACAAAACTTAGCAACGATGAAATGGAAGCATTTCAATACTCATCCCACTGGGCATGCCAAAAAATATTGGAGCTCAAAATTGCACCTGTCCCAGATCAGGATGAACTGGGTGTTGAGTGTGGAGCTTAATTTCTTCACAAGAAGCTTTCTTTTACATGTTACTGGTTTTGATAGTGACTGACATTGGTCAGGGGAAAACCGGATCAATCAGGATGTAACTGGCATCAGTTAGGACATGACCGACATCGGTCAGGAAGGGACTGACATCTGTCACCTGTGCGATGGTGCTTTTGTTCTTTGAATGAGAATTAGAATAAATATTTTTCTTTAAAGATGATTTCTTGATTGTAAAATCATAGTTAGTTGCCTAGAATAGATATATATGCATGTATGCATTGTATGAGGGTATGAGAGAAGAAAATAACAATTGTTTGCATGTTAGTTTTCTTGGTGAGCAAGAAAGAGTAGCTGAGTGAGGGAAAATCATTGAACATCCTGTGAGGTGTTGGAAGACAGTAAATCTTCATTGTATTTCCTCTGTAAAGCACTGAATAATAATATTGGCCATTTCTTAGTGGACGTAGCCCACACTGGGTGAACCACGTTAAATCTGTTGTTATTTTTCTCTTGTTTATTTTATCTTCTGGTTATTTCTGCATTCATTTGCTTGTATGCTTTATCTAATTATAGATCTGTGCAACATTGTTATATGGTTTAACCCCAACAACTGGTATCAGAGCTTTGTTTGGAGGTTTTGTGTGTTGACAGGATTTACTCACAGAGGGTTTTCTGATTGAGTGGGAGCAGAAAAATGGCAGAAGATAGTAAATAACGAGTAGAGAAATTTGACGGTTGTAATTATCAACTATGGAAGATGCAGGTGGAGGATTATTTGTATCAGAAAGATCTATACTTACTGTTGGATGAGCATGGACAACCGAACATGATGATTGATGAAGAATGGAAGGTTATTGACAGAAAGGCTCTGGGATCTATAAGATTGAGCCTGACAACATCGGTGGCTTCAAATTTTATAGATGCAAAAACCATGGTAGAGTTGATGAAATATTTAGCAAATTTGTATGAAACTCCTAGTGCTTTGAATAAGGTTTATTTGATGAAAAAAATGTTTAATTCTAAGATGCAAGAAGGTGGATTTGTATCTAATCATTTGAATGATTTCCATGGTCTATTGTAAATCAATTAAAATCGGTAGAAATTCCATTTGATGATGAAGTGAAAGCACTTTTATTCTTATGCTCTTTGCCAGATAGTTGGGATAACTTGGTAATGGTTGTTAGTAATACAACGACTGCTTCTAAAGGTTTGAAATTTGATGATGTGGTTAGTGTAATCCTTAATGAGGAAATACACAGGAAAACCTTAGGAGAACATCATCTGGAAACAGCTTTAACTGTAGAAAGCAGGGGAAGATCTAAGGAGAGATCATCAAAGAGTAAGAAGAATGGGAGATCAAAGTCAAGACATGGCAGATCTAGATCCAGGTACAAAGATTTACTTTGTTGGAATTGTGGAAAGAGAGGACATGTAAAGAAGGAGTGTTGGTCCAAGGAAAAAAAAGAGAATACATCAGACAAAGGTAAAGAGGCAAATGTTGCAAGTGAGGTAAAGCAAGATGCCCTTATTCTCTCCTTGGATAATAAATTAGAATCTTGGGTTTTAGATTCTGGAGCTTCTTTCCATGCTACCCCTAATAAGGGTTATTTCAGAAATTATGTTTAGGGTGATTTTGGACAAGTTTATTTAGGAGATGATGAGCCATGCAATATTACTGGTAAAGGTGATGTTTATCTAAAGTTACAGAATGGAAATCCATGGGTATTGAAATATGTGAGGCATGTGCCAAGCCTCAAGAGAAATCTAATATCTGCAGGGCAACTTGGTGAATCTGGATGCATGGTTACATTCACAGCCGACTCTTGGAAGGTTACCAAGGGATCTCTTGTTGTGGAAAGAGGTAAGAAGGTAGGAACTTTATATCTGTCTACCTGTGTTACTGATTCCTTTTCTGTGCTATCTACTACAGATTCAGATGCAACCATGTGGCATAATTGGCTAGGCCATATGAGTGAAAAAGGAATGCAGATCTTAAAGGCTAAGGGTAAGTTATCAGATTTGAAACAATTAGATCTTGAATTTTGTGAGCATTGCATATTTGGAAAGTAGAAGAGAGTGATATTTCTCAAGGTTGGGTCAATAAAGAAGGAACAAAAATTAGAGCTTGTACACTCAGATGTGTGGGGACCAACTCAGGTAGCTTCTATTGGAGGATCCCAATATTATGTGACTTTCATTGATGATGCCACAAGGAAGGTATGGATCTATTGTATTAAGAGTAAATCTGATGTTTTTGAGACTTTTAAAAGGTGGAAAGCCCTTGTAGAAAATGAAACAAACTTAAAATTGAAGTTCCTTAGATCTGACAATGGTGGTGAGTACTGCAACAAGGCTTTCAATGATTATTGTTCAGAGAATGGAATATGAAGAGAAAGAATGGTTCCTAGAACTCCACAGGAGAATGGAGTTACAAAAGAATGAACAGAATAATCATGGAACGTGCTAGAAGCATGAGGATACATGTCGACTTGCCTTTGAAGTTTTGGATAGAAGCAGTGGATACAATCGGTGTACTTGATCAACCATGGGCCTTCAACAACACTAGATGGTGGAATACCAGAAGACTTGGTCTAGAAAAGAGGTAGATTTTTCTTTTCTTAGATTTTTTGGCTCAGAAGCTTTTGTGCATGTTGATAGGGAAAATAGGAAGAAGTTGGATGCTAAATCTAAGAGATGTACTTTCATTGGTTATGGCTCTGGTGATTTCGGATATCAATTTTGGGATTTAGAAGATTCTAAGATTGTTAGGAGTCGTGATGTTGATTGGAATGAAAAAAGAATGTACATGGATCAGGTTTTTGTACCTAAACATGAATAGGTTGAGGAGATTTTGAAGGAAAATCAATTTTAGACCTAAAATAGACATCCACAGATACCAATATCAGTTCTACAGAAACCTGATGTCAGTCAAGCCAACCAACATCGGCTATATAGGATTGGGTTAAGAAAAGACAACTACAGTGAACTGACATCGGTACTCCTAGAACCAATGTTGGTAAGGCAACCACAGTCGGTTAGACAGATAGAGGAACCATGGTTAGTTACAGAACCGTGGTCAGTTAAAGGTGACCAGTGTCAGTCACTGATAGAGATTGACATGAATGTGCAACAGGCATAAAATGAGCCCCAGACACCCCAGATCTCAGTGAGAAGGTCACAAAGGGTAAGTAGACCTCTAGAGATATTTTTACCTTCCTTTTCTTATTTATTATTGACTGATAGTGGTGAACCAGAAAGCTTTGAAGAAGTAATGTAGGTAGATACCCATGAGCAGTGGGAGCATGACATGGATGAGGAGATGGAATCCTTGGAACAAAATCAGACATGGGATTTGGTCAAGTTTCCAGTAGGTAAGAAAACATTACAGAACAAGTGGGTTTATAGAATCAAGGAAGAAGAGGGTGGACTAAAAAGGTACAAGGCAAGGCTTGTGGTAAAGGGATTTACACAGAAATCAGGTATTGAATTTGATGAGATTTTTTCTCCTATAGTTAAGATGACTTCTATTTGTACTGTTCTAAGTTTGGTTGCAATAGAAGATTTTCATTTAGAACAACTTGATGTTAAGATGGACTTTTCTTCATGGTGATTTGGAGGAAGATATTTATATGCAACAACCACTTGGTTATGAAGTCAAGGGTAAGGATAAACTTGTGTGCAAATTGAAAAAGAGCCTATATGGGCTCAAACAAGCTCCAAGGCAATGGTATTTGAGATTTGACAGTTTTATGCATGAGCATGGTTATATGAGATGTGAATCTAACCATTGTGTTTATTTTAAGAAGCTTGAAAATGGGAGCTATGTTATTTTGTTATTGTATGTGGATGATATGCTGATTGCAGGATCTAGTATGTGGGACATTGGTAAACTTAAAGAAAGGTTAGCTCACACATTTGCAATGAAGGATTTGGGATCTGCAAAGAAAATCCTTGGCATGCAAATTCACCGAGATAGGAAAAACAAGAAGTTGTATTTGTCTCAGGAGGCTTATATCAATAAGGTGTTGGAAAGGTTTAACATGCAAAATTAAAACCTATTAGTACACCTATGGTTGGACACTTCAAATTGAGCAAATATCAGTGTCCTTCATCACACAAGGAGGTTGAGTACATGACACGTGTTCCCTATGCTTCAACAGTAGGAAGTCTTATGTATGTCATGGTTTGTACTAGACCAGACATTGCATAGGCAGTGGGAGTTGTGAGCAGGTTTATGGCTAATCCAGGTAAAGAACATTGGAAAGCAGTCCAATGGATTCTCAGGTATTTGAGAGGGACATTTGGCATGGATTTATGCTATGGAGGGTTAGATACTTCTTTATGTGGCTATGTTGATTCAGATATGGCTGGAGATTTGGATGACAGGAGGAGCACCACTGGATATGTTTTCACAGTAGGTGGAATGATAGTTAGCTAGATTTCAAGATTACAGAAGGTTGTGGCTTTATCTACTATAGAGGTAGAGTATGTTGCAGCTACAGAAGCTAGCAAGGAGATGATATGGATGAGTAGGTTCATGGAAGAGTTGGGTAAGGAATAAGAGGATTACAGATTATACAGTGATAGTTAGAGTGTGATCCATCTAGAAAATAACTCAACATTTCATTCAAGAACAAAACATATTCAGTTGAGGTATCACTTCATATGACAGGTGTTGGAGGATGGGAAGCTGAAGTTAGAGAAAATCCATACGGATGAGAACCCTACAGATATGCTAATGAAGCCATTGGTAAGGGATAAGTTGGAGCTTCACTCCACTTCTATTGGTCTTCGAGTTTGAGACTTGAAGAGGAATAAATGGGCCAAGGAAAAGGAACCAATGGATGGTGATGCACAGTACAGTGCATCAATTGATCTCCAAGTGGGAGATTGTTGAGTGTGGAGCTTAATTGCTTCACAAGAAGCTTACTTTTACATGTTACTGGTTTTGACACTAATGACCGGCATTGGTCAAGAGGATGACCGGCATAAGTCAGGTAACTGACATAGGTTAAGAAGTGATAGGCATCGGTCAAGAAGGGACCGACATCGGTCACCTGTGCCATGGTGCTTTGTTCTTTGAATGAGAATTAGAATAAATATTTGCTTTAAAGATGATTTCTTGATTGTAAAAGCATAGTTAGTTTCCCAGAATATAATATATATATATGCATGTATGCATTGTATGATACCAAGGTATGAGAGAAGAAAATAACAATTGTTTGCATGTTAGTTTTCTTGGTGAGCAAGAAAGAGTAGATGAGTGAGGGAAAAACATTGAACATCCTGTGAGGTGTTGGAAGACAACAGATATTCATTGTATTTCCTTTGTAAAGCACTGAATAATAATATTGGTCATTTCTTGGTGGATGTAGCCCACACTGGGTGAACCACGTTAAATATGGTGTTATCTTTCTCTTGTTTATTTTATCTTCTGGTTTATTTCTGCATTCATTTCTTCGTATGCTTTATCTGATTATAGATTTGTGCAACTAGCTCCAGAGAAGGATGGCTTCCTCTACCTATTTATCCTACTAGGAAGGGAAATGCAACTACCTACCACTACTTTATGATTCTAAAGAACCAAGGTGAGAAGGAGAGCATGAAAATAAAAACCTAAACTAAGGGGAGGTGATAGCACCATAAAGAGGGGATGAACAAACTTGGCTGAGTGAAAAAAGTAAAAATCGTGCAGGGAGGGAAAACATATGTGCCACAGTCTGTAACAACATTCACACACCCGTTTTCATAAAGCACAATAGATAAGGACATGTAAGAGACATGAAAATGCACAACAAACTAGCAATGCAAGGGGAAAGGAAATAAGATGCAATACAAATGAGCTAAGGCAAAGAATGGCCAAAAACCAAAGCTTTTATTGCTTCCAAAGATGCTCAATTAATTACAATGGTGGAAGAGGCAAATATCCATATACAGAAAACCAAATTTGAGGCATGCAACTCAAGATCCAAAGGAACTACTTCGAATAATACTTTTTGCGAAACAAGAGAGTCCAATCTTATACCATGAGAAATGCTTTACAATATATAGAAGAATGAGAGAGAAGGAAGGGGGAAAGAGAGGGAAAATTAGATTCAAACTTCCAACCACCAACAAAAGCAGTAAATGCCTGTAAATCCACCTATAATGATGTCATATCCACCTTCCCATGTCTGTTTCTCTTGTAGAATAAGAAAGGAGGCAAGATCTAATCAAATATGGGTGGTTGGGTTGACTGGATGTGTGCATTAATGGCCTGAAACACATTTCCTAATTTTTTTCCTACCAAATCCCACCAAAAATTTATATTGAATAGCCTAGAGTATAATCCACATCACCAAATTTCAATCAAGCTCAAGCGCATGGAAATTAAGCTCTGTTGTAGAATTTATGCCGATCTGAAGTTCTACATTATAAGTTAAACACACAAGACACATGTCGTACTCTGATCGGTTGAAGAATTTGACTGACTGTATGTTTATTGTCTTTTTTTGCCACTATTAGGCATTCATTTGATGAGGTGATTCAACACGTAGTTAACATATTCTGATAGGTTATGTGTCATGCACTTCACATGATAAGTTCCATATGGCATGCAGTGACTGGTGCAGAAGATTGCGCTTGGCGCATGCATAAGAGAAATGAGCATGAGAAGGAAGAATGAAAAGGTATTTGAGTGTGCACAAGAGGGTGCACAATGAGTGGGAAGAAGAGGTTCCTATTTACAAAAGTGTGCAAGTACATGGAAGGCACATTTATTTGATCAAATGAGCACACGATAACAAGAAGGAAGAAGCGCGTGGAAGAAACATGAGTGCGCAGAAAATCAAGCACAAATATATGGTGCACAAAGGAGGAATGTGAAAGGTAAAAGAGTGTGCTTGATGAAATATACGGAACTCAGGAAGAAGGAGCATGTGTAGGAAGGACATGTCAAGGAATTTGGACATGAAGGGGTGCACAAACTGTTGGAATGAAAGCGGGCGTGCAAGGTGTGCATGCAGAGGGGAAATGAAATGGGATAAAAGAATAAAGGAAAGGGATGGAAGCATGCAGAAGAAAGCAGAAATAAGAAAAGTGCAATGGAGAAGTAGGAAGGGCGAGTGAGGGAGTGTGCGAAGAACTACAGCCACGCAAAAGTGCCAAGGTATAAAGCTAAAAGTGCATGTAACCTGAAAAATTGAACGTCAAATCCAGAATGTATATGTAAGTTGTCAAAATAACTAGGGGGTTTATTTTGGACAACACACCCTTCCCTAAGATAATTCATTGCCAAAATTAACTTATGCGAGACCAATCTAGTAGCCTTAGTAATGCTACATAGTTATCCTTATGTCCCTCTCCACACATTTCTCAATCGTATCCATCTCCTACTCTATATGGGTAACATACAACTCATTGAGCCTCTCTCTAGTTAGAAGGAATTCTTCAGCTTGAATCGCAATGTCAGAGGATTGGCCACTTGCCCCTCTGAGATTTAGACATTCATTCCATATGAATGGATGACATCTTGCATATGGTTCATTGATATGACCAAGGCGATTAAAGATAGAGGTTTTGTATTATAGAATCTTAATAGTGCATTACATAAAATCAAATTTGTGTTGGTTGTTAATTACTAATTATTTAATTGTTGGATTAAAAGATCATAATAATGTTATTCATATGTCAATTTTAGTGGTGGCCTTTTTTGTTTCACAAATTTAAAATTTCATTTGCATTGAACAAAATATAGTTTTAAAGAATAGTGTTGTTATATTGACATTATCTTTTGCATTCTATAGGTACCTCCACTAAATGAATGGAAAATAATTTCAACTATTAAAGCACATAACAAGAGGTGCATAAAAAGATGAATATTTTTTGCTTTTCCATATTTTGTGTGGATAAAAAAGTATAAAATTTTGAATGACGATTCACAAAAGAAAGTGCAATGAATCATGCCCACAAATTGTAATCGTAGAACGATACCAAAAAACTAATAGACCATACTATAATACAATTGACGATACTCTAACAAAACATGATCTTCTTCGAGCTCAATCATAATACTATAGAACGAGTGATTGCCTATTTAACAAATTTCAAGTGCTACTCCATTTTTGATACACATCTTTAAAATTAAAGAATATACTTATTGACCATTTCTTGAATTGCTTAGAAAAGGGTGACCCAAATACACTTCAATCATACCAACTTGAACTAGATATAAATGAGTTGTTAAAATTTCATGGCATAAATGACATTGAAACATATTTCTGAAAAATGTGACTCCCTGCATCACCAGAATCAATCAAACAAGAACATAGAATTTTAGGCAGAAATTTCTATATAAATTAGCTATCACAATGGCTAAACATATAAATACATGTTTGGTCATTGACAAGAAGAAGTAAATACCTTCAATTCAATCAGCAACCCAACGTTATTCCTTATTCCATTTTATTCCATGACAATAATCCAATATTTGGGCATTACAAACCACTATTTTGTAAAAAACACCACCACACTAATCCTCCACTTATCTATACTATCTTATTGACAACTTGCATCAAGCTTGAAGTACATTAGCAATGCATCCTACCTGCAATACATGCAAGTGGACTACGTAGAATAAATATACGTATATTTGATTATGGCAAGAGCTTATTTTCTTCAGTTTTTGAATTATCGAAAAAAGAGTTTGATGTGGAATGCATGAGGTGATATTTAGCACAATCACTTTGGAATGTGATATTGTATAGAAACACAAAGTCATTGGCATGGCTGCATACATATTTAGATTAATGATTTAATAAAAATATAAATAAATTCACTAATTGGCTAGCATATATAGTAAACTTGGCCTTGCCATATCGACAAGGCAATATAGAGGGGAACAATTTATACTTTGAATGGTTGTTCATGTTACTTGATGTAGAAATACGGATATGGTCTTCACAAAACATTGACATTGCTAATGTGTACTGCAACTATATGCAACCATTATTGACCTATAACATTATGCGCTTTGACATGAACACATACCATGTTCATTATGGACCTCTAAGTGAATGAAAAAAAATACATCTATTCACACAAAACAAATACAAAACAACATGGCTTCTGATTTAATTTAATTTGAATTAAATCTAAGTATTACAGAGTCATGTATGATACTAAGTGATAAAATATTAAATTGACACAAGCAAACTAAGATGTAATATTTGAATCCTGAAGCAAAGAAGAAGGAGAGAGGACTTAATTGATTTCCGCGCATTCTGGGACTGATCTGAATTGGGAAAAGTGTCGTTACTGCTCTCAATAAATTTTGGAATGCAGGAGTAAGGCTGAACATGGGTGCCCACAACAAGATAGGGGTGCTTGGGCGTTGAAGACCTCTTTTGGTTGTCTGTGACTTTGCATATGATCAAAACACGATTTTTGTAGTGTCGCAAGATCTTTGACGTTGCTTCATGTTGGTTGCCTAATAGTCACACAATGAATGTCAAAGGTACATGTAACATACAAAATAGAAGTTCACCTACACAAGCCCACAAACCACATCAAACCTAAAAATAAATATGTAATATGAGGAGTCAGACTGACCTTGATGGTTACCCCGAAAGTAAACTTACGATCAAGCACTACACTACATCTCAGAATCCATGTAGTTCTTGTGAGTGTGTGTAAAAATTATGCCCTAGGATTCCCTTGTGCAAGTTGCACTTGATAGCGTGCTAGATTTTCTGAAATATGCAAATGTGTGGATGTAATAGAATAAAATTCCCCTTCTTATGTTGTGTATGCAGTCCCTTGTCCCTTGAATGGATGCTAGATGGATTATTTTTGAGTGCTTTAGTTCCTTTGGAATGCAAGCTTGGGTGATAATAGTAATGCTTAGTGTTTAGTCCCTTATTTTGAAAACATAATTATGTATTTATATGATTACCTTGTTTTAATTTCATAATTGAAAACTAAAAGGCTGACCCATAAGTAAAAAATATGCCCAAAAGATAAAAGAGACCCCAAAAGAGCGAGTATGGTAAGAAAGGGTCAGGGGCACCCAGGAGGGATAGAAGCACCTAGGTGCTTCTGTCTTGGTTTGGCAATGGTGTCTGAAGCCATAAATGAGAAATTAGTTAAGTTCCAAGTGGGCTATAGGTTATGGAATACCAAAGAGAAAGCAAGAGATAAAGAAAAGAGGCCAAAGATAGTTGTCAACCATTATATTTCTTGCTTAGGAATCATGTAGATTCTACCATGCTTTTAAGACCTATAAATGTACCCAAGTATGTGATTTTATGTATACATTTGCCCCTATTTTATGTTGTTGAGTGAATACTTGATAACATAAAGTAGATAGAATATGTGTACCTTATAATCCAATAGAGAGTGTGGCGAATAACGTGCTAAGTGGAAAAGTGAAGTGTGGAATGATTGCAAAGTGAAGTGTGGATACTAGGAAATGGAAGTGGACCCTAGGGGCGAAGCATGTGAATTGTAGTTGTGCTATTGTAGGTTTATGGGCCACTTCTTATAAGGATGAACCTACAAAAGAAGAGTAAGAAAATAGAAAAATTTATGTATATGATGAATCAGAGAAAAATGTGTATAAGTTTGTAAAGATTGTAAAATTGTGTAAAAGGAAAGTGTGCACCTAATATGTGATAGAGTAAAAGATAAAATTTTTGTCCTGTTGCTTAGATATTGCTGATTTGAATGTAGAAGGTGAGGTTTTTGGGAAATCTCACGCAAAGAGTGAGTTTTTTGGGAGATCTCATGCTAAGGAGAAGGTGTTGTGGAGAGAGGTCTAGTTTTACTCTCCTTCCATGAATTTTCCATATAAGCACCACTATATATGGTGCATGATGCAACATAGAATTACCAGATAACACCCTAGTTGCATTGGCACATCACTCAGCCTAGACTGAGTGCTCACCCGAAGCGTGCAAAGGTACCAGGTCCCTCTTTAGGGTTGCTGTTGCAGGATGTTAGCATGATGAATGGAATAAACATATAGATCCATAACTAATCCATCATTCTACAATGCATACCATATTCAGATTTATGAAAGGAACAAGTTTAAACAATAATCATGATTGAATCAAGAACATGCACTACTTGATTTCACACAGGAATAACACTTAGATTCAGCCAATAACTTCCATCTATTAATAAACACAGAATCTCCTTACAATAATGGCATCCTATACCAATGTGCGTATGGATTTGATACAATAATCTCGTCGTCATATACCTCTCTATACATATCTCTCTCTATGTGTGTGTTCTACTATGTTCTTCACATCATATATATAGGGTGGGGACTTGCCCTTCACCGCTTCTCTATTCCAAAAATAGGTTGCATGCTATTAATAGCCACGTGCCATTTACAGGCATAGCCACACATGCAAGTGTGTTATCTATAGACCTCTTGTAGTTAACAAAAGTGAAAATCCTATTCTTAGCTCACCTCCATGAAAAACAAGCTTCGATATGATCCTCTAAAGATAGAAAATGTGTGGCAGGCACGTCCCTACATCGTTGGTGTGTTCCGCATGCCATCTTCTAAAAATAGGTCTTCATGCTCAAAATAGGCTAAGTCCTGAATGCTGAACTTTCCCTCCATGCGTGTGTTCTTCCTGTCCATTTGCGCCCTTAAACCTGGCTTGCTTTCCCTGCATGGACTTCTTGTGTGAGTTCTGTCAAGTGTTCTCTGATCAACATTACCCCACACTAATCGCATTGTCACCCTGATAATGGGTATCTCCAAAAAAATTGAAGTAAAGAATATTAATGGAAAGAATAAGAAAGAATGTAGATGAATAAAGAATGTTTTAAGAGGCAACATCCTCTGTATCAGCTTGAAGGATCAACTCTAGATACTCCTCCTTTATTATGGCCTCCAAGGTCTGCCATTCAATGAGTGCTTGTTCTACTTTCTCTGGAATGTCCATAGTAATGGATTCCAACTCATCCCTTGCAATCTCTCCTTTTTCATTCTGCAGAACCAACACAACGCTGGACATTGATGTCATTCTTCCTTCTAAAAGATCCATTTTCTGTGCAATGAGCTTCCCAAGCTCTTCCAGCCGAGTCTTATGTGGCTCTTGTGCTACTGCCAGGGCCTCATGCTTCTACTTAACCATTGACAACCTTTCTACGCAGCCCAATGTTTCATCCTTCATTTCTCTTTGGACCTCATTGCTTTCTTCCAGGGTCTTTATATTGATAAGCACCTCTGGAGACATGTGCAGATGTTTAAAGCCTGGTCTGCTATCTTCAATACCTCTTGTAGCACTTGTAACAACCCTTCATATGATGCAATATTTCACATCACTGATGCTTTCTCTCACCCTGCCTCTTGTTCTGAGCTCCTTGGCACTTGTATGCAGAGGTTCATCTTCAAGTACCAAGTCCACCAACTTTCCTACATAGTGTATCACTGAAGGAAACATCTGTGGTACCTTGGCCTCCAAGTGTGGCCTAGCTCTTATGACATTGTCCCCAATCTCCTCTGTGATGCTGATAAATACTTCATTCTTTTTCTGTGCTAAGTCCCTCTCTTGAGTTATGTGCGCTATCTCTGCATCCTTTGTCTTGAGCTCCTCATGCAACGCTCTTATTGTTGTAGCTTTGTCCATGTTTCTCCTTGCAACTTCAGTAGAAACCTTTACCAATGCATTGCTGACCTACTCATCTGACATGATAGTAGGCTTTATCGTCATATGTCTAGATTGTGGTGCCTTCTTCAGCCATCTCGAAACACATGACTCTTTGCATATATCAAAGTCAGGCTCATCCATATGGGTGTGCATTGACCATGATAGTTGCTTCTAAGTGCACACAGTCACCATATCCTCATCCATTAGCTCCTAGCCAAATAAATCCTTCTATGCTATCGTGCTCTAGAAGTGGGCGCAGAAAATTTTACCTGCATCCTCCGCATACCCCATGGCTGGTGGAATGTGCTCTCCACTTGTTCTTCTAGACCGTTGCTACTTAGGGACTTTAGCTTCCAAATTTGGGACTTGTGTCTCCATGTCCTGAACATTCTCTGTAGCTATCTCCTCTGGTCCCTTCTCATCCTCTCCTCTTTCCTTTGATTCCTCACCCTATTCTTCTATGTTCTCTAGAAGTGTAGGAGAATTAGGCGGCTTTCCTCTGACTCTTCTGCCTCCTCATTTAACTTCAGTTTCCTCCTTCTTTGCATGGTTACCTCCTTCTGTGGGGAGAGTCTAGGTGATCTGCGCACCGTGGTTGGAGTAGCACCTTGGGTCCTTGTTCTCCTAAACACCCTCTTAAATCTGTGCTCCCCTTGGACTGCATTCACGTCCTCATCATCCCCCTCTTGTGGCTGAGGTGGTGTAGTGGCACGCTCAGCTTCACCCTTATTTGTAGGATGTCTCCTACCTCTATGCTCCAAACCACCACTATCTTCGTGCTCCTCCTCCTCATCCTCCACTTCAATTGGCTCTGTGGGCTTAGGCGCTGGGATGTTCTCCATTGTATGCTTTCCCTTTGGTGGTGCTGGAAGTGTGAACTCACCTTCCACATACTTGTTATTCTCCATCTTTGGCTTTCAGTTGGAGATACACCAGCACTGCTCCAATTTCTCCCACACCAAACTTATTGGTTTAATGCTCAAAACATCAGAAATGAGTCTTTCAACATATGCACCCTGCCTGGATACACATATTTCTTCCTTAGTGTGTGGTAGTCACAGTCTACCTTATTCTGCATTGAATATCAGTCACCGTGCATCTGTAAACCTATGTACTGATGCCTGGAAGTACCTTGTTGTGAATGCATATGGAAACTTGCACCAAGGACTCCATGCCCCATCTTTCATTGCAAATCGTGCTATACAGAAATGCTGGTATACAACAAATTGAACTACCTTTCCAACCACTGAAGGCAAGTCCTTGGGGATGCGCCATTCTTCCTCAAAAGCTGCATAGAGCCTATCATACCACTTCTCAGCCCGTTGCTTAACCTACTCTATTATGGATCCCTCACATAGGTACTTCTTGAAGCATTCTGTAGGTGATTTTTGTTCCATCAGATACTCCCATACCTTCTCCTTTGGTCCATCAGGCACTCCGATCTCCATGAACACTAGTGATAACAGAACAACTCCAAAGCTGATCTTTCCTCTTGTGTGCTTCTTCAATGATTGTCTCTATGATATACCATGAAATGTTGTAGACTACTCCTTCAGACATATTTTTGGCAATGTGCAGCCACATGGTGTTCACTTGTGACCACCTTTCCTGGTCATTGAGCTTTGTAATGAGATGTGCGGCCGCTTGTACAACTGGATACTTCTTTAGTTTGTTGATGTCCATACCACATGGACCCTTTGTATATCCCAACTCCTTCCTAGTCTCCAATATTGTGGTTTTATCTATCAGATCATCTCACAAATCATCTCTCGTGCCTTTCAACCCTATCACCATGGAGATGAGCGTGGCTGAAATTCTGACTCTACGCCTTGCAAAGTAGAAAAAATCCTCATGCACTCTGCTCATAAGCCACTGGTATAATGGCTCATACTTCCCAAAATAAGGGAGCTCATAAAGTTGGTAAACCCCTATCCTCTGCAATAGCTTCTCACCAGCATCGTCATACACCGACATATCTTCCACCATGTGTTTATTTGTCTTTGTGTTCAACAACGCGTCAAGATCCTTCTTGTTCTCAATGGTACGGTGATTGTACTCACTCACTTTGTCTTTTCCTTATGTGAGAATCCCACTCCTGGCTGACAATAACCCCCTCTAGATATTGCATCTCTGAAGAAATTACTTTCTGGAGCCATTTCTTCTTCCTCGATGACCACCTTCTTCTTTCCTTTTACTCCTGCTATAGCTGCCTTCTTCGGTGCCATTTTTACCTTGCAATCCTTTGTAGATCCTTTCCGTTCAAATTCTACAATGTGTGAAGAAAACCCTAGTTTGATTCAGCATGCCCTAGGTGAAATTACGTGCCCCTAACTCATCTCCATCACCTTGCTTCACTCAAACCCTTCACCACCGGGGACACAAGCTTCTTCTGTGCACAGATCTCTTCATCATGACTGGTTACACACCTCTCACACCTTAAAATGATCACTTGGCTCTTCGCACTTAGCTTCTTTCAAATACTCTTACTCGCAATGGTAAAAATGAATTCGCATCCCATCCTTATATAGATTTTTCAAATTTTGATGCATTTATTGCTCCTTCACCTACCAAATATCCCCTCATTCATTGACCAAATTCATTCATTCTGTGTGGTATATCTTCGCCCCAGCTATAACCTTCTAGTGCACCTCCCTACCCTCTGGTCATAGACTTCTCTTCAGTGTGCACCCTTGCGCCTGAGTACCTCATCACTGTACCTTCTCCTGGTAGTTATCATGGCCTCTGCTTACCTCACGTTATACTGTTCCTTCTTTCATCTCCATCCTTGGTCACTTGTGAGAAGCAATCTTTCTTTGACTTAAATCACACCCATAACAGCTTATTCCTTTATCCTTTCAATTCCCACTGTCTTGTACCTAGATATAAACAACCACCCCACACTAAAAGTATGTGCAGTCCTCTGCGCATAAACATTCTTCACATAGTAAGTAGCTTCATGTGCGCAAGCGCGCTTATTACACAAGAACAACAACTAAATTGACAAAGCATAATGACAATGAAGGAAATACATTAAGGAAATACATAATTGAAAACCTAATCTAAATGGAAATACTACCTTATTACAAACACCAAGAAGACTTATTTATAGTAGGGCTTCAGCCTACTCCCGTTGAAGTAACTGGGTAGCCGTGTTCCATCAAGTGCTTCTAACTGGCAAGCACCTATTTCAAGTATGTGAGTGATGACATACGACCCCAACCAATGTACTTTGAGCTTTCTTGGATGGTGCAAGAACTTAGAGTCATAAAGAAGTACCATTTGTCCAATCTCAAACTTCTTATCCCTTATGTTTCTGTCATGCCATGCTTTCTACCTAGCCTTTTCCTACTTCTGACTCCATCATGCTATGGCTCATCACTCATCCAGTTGAATCATCTTCTCAATACACTCTTCTAAATCCTTCTCATCAGCTAGACCTCCAGCACGTGCACAATGCACAAAGAAGGTAGCATAAATTCTATAGGGAGAATGGCTTCTGTGCCAAACACCAACTGAAACGGTGTGGCTTTGTTCAATCTCTTATAAGTTGTTCTATATGCCCAAAGAACAACTGACACTTTATCATCCCAATCCTTTCTCCCAACATCACAAATTTTTGTCAAAGTTTGGCTCAAAATCTTGTTGAAGGCCTCAATAGTTCCATTTTCCTGAGGATGATAGGGTGTAGTTTTATGGTGTGCAACCATAAACTCATCTAATAGGATCCTGATTGTCTCATTCAAAAAGTGTGTACCCCTATCACTTGTCAAGCTTAAAGGACATCCATATCTTGTAAGAACATTCTCCCATAGAAACCTAGCTTGTTGTAGCCACTATACAGTCCTTCGTAGGTGCTGCTTCTGCCCACTGTGTGAGATAATCTGTGCAAGTAATGATATAGCGTGATCCAGTCCTGCGCGCGGCTGGCGAAATAGGTCCTACAAAGTCAATGGCCCATTTCTCAAATGGTTCAGCACTAGTAATCAGTCTCAAAGGCATCTCATCTCTTTGCCCTAGTTTTCCTAGGTGCTGACAATGGTCACACGCCTTGCAATATGCCTTACAATCTTTATACAGTGTCTCCCACCATAATCCAGTGAGTAGGATCTTCCGAGCAGTCGCATCACCTGCATAGTGGCCACCTGCAATACCACCATGGGCTTCTTCCATAATATCCTTGCGCTCATGTTCTAATACACAATGACATAATACTTCATCTCTGCCTAACTTGTAAAGGTCACCACTGATTAACATAAATGGTGTGCACACGTATAGCAAGTTGTTTCTTTTCTAATGCCTTCATTCCTTCTGGTGCCATACCAATTCGTAGAAAGACAACAATGTCTTCTAATTCCATGGGCGTGTTGTAACCTATATAACTGTGCATCTGGCATGGTTTCTTCAATTGTCTATGCTTCTTCTCCTGAGTGAATTCTAGACAAGTGGTCTGGTCCAGAATTACTTTTCCCTGGCTTCACCACAACTGTGAAGTCAAACTCTTGAAATAGGAGTACCCATCTGCATATGCACCCTTGCAAGACTGGTTTGTTTCACCAAATACTTTAATGCCATGTGATCTGTATAAAACACAAATGGTGTTGCTAACAAGTACTATTGAAACTTGTGCAATGCATAGATCATTGACAAAGCTTCGCGCTCTGTAGTTGTATAATTCCTTTCAGCAAGAGTCAACTTCCTACTAGCAAAAAAAATTGGATGATCTATAATACCTTCTCAGGTTGAGCTAACATGGTGCCAATGGCCATGCCAGAAGCATCCACATGCACATGAAATGGTTTATCCCATGAGGGAAAATGCAGAATGGGTGCGGTAGTAAGTTTCTCTTTTAATATCTCAAACACGCGCTGATACAGTTCTCCCCAATAAAATGTACCTTTCCCTTTTAGTAATTCTTCCAAGGGTGTAAAATTTTGGCATACCCTTTGATGAACTTTTGATAGTAACCTGTATGACCCAAAAATCCATGCACCTCACTTTGACTGGTAGGCGCTTCCAGGCCTAGAATGACTGCAACCTTAGTTGGATCAACCAACAACCCTTCCTTGCAGATTATATGCCCTAACAATATTCCAAAAGGTGTAGCAAATATGCACTTCTTGATGTTTAAAGAGATACTCAATTTTCTGCATCGTTCAAACATTAAGCGCAGATTGTCACAATGATCTTTCACAAGCCCATATACTATCCAATCATCTAGATAAACCTAAAAAGTTGTGAATAAAATATTTGAATGCCTGAACAACTATACATGAGAATACATAGGGCACATTTTTCAATCCAAAAGGCATCACAATATAGGCAAAGCTTCCCCATTCAGTAGTAAATGTAGTCTTTTCTTGATCCTCCTGAGCAATCCTAACCTGATGATACCCAGAAAACCCATCTGTGAAGGAATATATTTCATGCCTTGCAACTCCCTCTAGGATTTCCTCCGTAAATGGCGTAGGGAATGGGTCTGTTACACAGGAAACATTTAGCTCCCTGTAGTCCACACATATTCTAATTCATCCATCCTTCTTGATACTGATCACCATCGGACTAACCCATTCTGACTCATCAAGGGGCTTGATAATTCCATATTTCAACATTTTATCAATTTCTTCATTTTACCTTTTTGTGCAAATTAGGATTCATTCTGTAAGGTCTCTTTCTCACGGGGCATGCACCTTCCTTAAGCTTTATCTTCATTTCCCCAAGTGATTCATGCATGCCTTTAAGTTCATGATACCCTTGAGGGAATAAGTCTTGATAATCCCTGAGTAACTCAATGATCTTTTCCACCTTCGAGTTTGACCAGTAGTCTCCAATTATGACCTCCTTAGGCTCAGCCTCCAATCCTATATTGACCTTTTTGGTCTTCATTGGTTTATGGTATGCATGCATGTATCCTTATCTGCACTATCCAAGACCTTGCGCCCCCCTTGTGAATGGTCAATATCCAAATTTTCAACTTCCTCATCATCCACAATGTACACCATCTTACCTTTTTCTTTCTTAAGACAACATGATCAAGAAATATGGGGTCTTCTCCTTCTTCTTCAAAACACACACCTGATTTTGTCTCACCCATTAATTCATATATGAGTTCCTCCAGCCTTTGCACTATCTCCCATGGTTAATCCGCTTGACAAATTTTAATGCCTCTTCTATTGGAGGTTGGGAGGAAAAATAGTCAAAGGTCTGGATCATTCATGTAGTCAAAATTTTCCAATTCCCAGTCTCTCTATGTAGTTCTGCATATACATACCAGGTGTGTGCGCATCCTTATAGAGTAGAATATAGTCTATGCACCGAGAGTGAAGGTGGTAATGCTTCATGTCCCTCTGTTCAGAGTCTCTCACACTGCTGAATGTGATGCTGATTAGGTTGATCACCATAATAAGTGTAGATTTACGTAGGTGCATTGCTTCTTACAAACCTGGTAGATAGGGAAATTCTAATCTCCTTCCACTCCGTAAGATTATCTCTATGAACTACCCACCAG
This sequence comes from Taxus chinensis, assembly GCA_019776745.2. Taxonomy (NCBI): domain Eukaryota; kingdom Viridiplantae; phylum Streptophyta; class Pinopsida; order Cupressales; family Taxaceae; genus Taxus; species Taxus chinensis. The sequence goes on from CM034156.1 coordinate 647,161,570, forward strand.
TGCGTTGCTGTCCCACACAAGACATATGCTAACATGTCTCTTCTCTTGACCTGGTATATGCACTGTACCTCCATGGCTTCCAAAAATACAGGAAGATATTTTGCTCCTGTATACAAGGGTACTGCACCACCTATCCTGTCGAATAGAATGAAGTCCCTTCTTACATATAACCACACTTTTTCACCTTGCATCCTACTAGTTCATATGTACCATGAGCCCAATTGTCACAAGAAATACTTGTAGTATCACTGATAGAATGAGAATGCTTCCACTGTAGGATGCCTTCCTTTGATGGCTCATTGACCTCTGGGATCCTGAAAAGTGCAGACATAGATCCTGTTTAAGTCCTCCTCACTTAGAGGCTCAACATATGGTGTAGAATTCCCATCTGTCAAAGGTATCACAACCCTTTCCTCCTTTTTCTCAAAGTTGATATACCCCTTATTGAATCTCAAGTCAGTGTTATTCGCATAACACCAAGGGCATCCAAGCAAGGCTGGAAAACTGTCTGCTTCCATAAGTGCTAATACCTCAAAATCCCTAGTGAACTTGGCCCCTTGTATAGTTATATATGCATCCTTCAAAACTCCTATGGGAGTTGCCTTAGTTTGGTTTGCCATAAACAACACATTAGATGATGGCTGCAATGGGGGTCTCCCCATTTGTACCCATGCATCTAATGTAAGCACATTTACTTCCTGCACTTGTATCTATCAGAATATTGCTCAACAACCATCCATCCACAACAACATTCAGAGTAATTTCCTTGTCATAGTCAATGCTATCAGGGGGAAGATTTACATGCAGGATCTTTCGTCCTATCTCAATACTTGCGCTTGGAGTGTTCCCTTTTAACCAACTTCCTAATAGTGGGATGATGTTCTCTTGGTGCAACATTTTGCATACTTCTCTCATATCATCGATATCATTTTGGACTATCTCTGATGCTTTCTTCTGCTCCTTTAAGTACTATATTTTGCAACGGAACTAATGATGCAGCCTAGAATTACCAGATAACACCCTAGTCGTGTTGGCACATCACTTGGCCTAGACTGAGCGTTCACTTGAAGCACACAAAGGTACCAGGTCCCTCTTTAGGGTTATTGTTGGAGGATGTTAGTGTGATGACAAAATAAACATATAGATCCATAACTAATCCATCATTCTACAATGCATACCATATTCATATTTATGAAGGAACAAGTTTAAACAATAATCATGATTGAATCAAGAACATGCACTACTTGATTTCACATAGGAATAACACTTAGATTCAGCTAATAACTTCCATATATTAATAACCATAGAAGCTCCTTACAATAATGGCATCCTATACCAATGCGCGTATGGATCTGATACCGTAATCACGTTGTATACCTCTCTATACATATATCTATCTATGTGATTCACATCATATATATAGGGTGGGGACTTTCCCTTCACCACTTCTCTATTCCAAAAATAGGCCACATACTATTAATATCCACGCGTCGTTTATAGGCATAACTACACATGCAAGTGTGATATCTATAGACCTATTTTAGTTAACTGAAGTGACAATCCTATTCTTAGCTCGCCTCCATGCAAAATAAGCTTCGATTCAATCCTCTAAAGATAGAGAATGTGTGGCACGCACGTCCCTGCATCGTTGGTGTGTTCCACACTCCATCTTCTAAAAATAGGTCTTCATGCTGAAAATAAGCTAAGTCTCGAATGTTGAACTTGCCCTTCACACGTGTGTTCTTCTTGTCCATTCCCACCCTTAAACCTGGGTTGCTTTCCCGCACGGACTTCTTGTGTGATTTCTGTCAAGTGTTCTCTGATCAACATTATATTATTGTGGAACTCAATGAATTACAATGAGAATGGGCCTTGCTTATAGAGGCAAGGAATAACAATCTAAGAACTAGTCAAGGTCGTAGATCAAGCCATAAATGAAGGAAATAACTAGCCATCAAAGAACTATTTAAGACCATAGATTTAGGAGAGAACTAGACATCAAGGATCTAGTCAATACCATAGATCAAGGAAAACTATACCTAACAACTAGATAATATCTCCTAATATCTAAATATGATAAAAAAATATCCACACACATAAGTGGGTGAGGATAAATACAATAAAGGTAAATAAAGTACCTAGGTGAAAACGAGCTAAGGTAAATACCTACTCTAACACCCCCCCTCAAGTGAAGCTAGGGGCTAAAATAAAAGTGGCATGTCCACAGTATGAGTCAAAAAAACTAGGCCTGATGAGGTACTCATGTATAATAACTGGGAAAAAGGGACACCACAAGGTACCCAAAACTAGTAATAACAAAGTAGAAAAAAAATCCACTACAAGGTGTCCTAAGAAGCTCAGCTCAAAAAAATCATACAATGTTGAAGAATTTTGGTGTGTACTTTGGTCTGAATCAATTGCTCGATCACAAAACTCTAAAATAACTGACATTGGGCTTCATCAGAATAGCTCCATATAAGGAGACTGTCAACATCAATGGAGTGATACCAAAAGTGCAAAAAAAAACCACCAAACATAATTCGATCAACTACTACAAATAGGTGTTCCATGATCCAAGAATAATAACCAAGGAAAAAAGGCAAGACACAAGATCCAAAGAATCTAGGAGTGCCATGATCCAAGAAAAGCCAAGGTAAAAAGGCAAGGAAACAAAACCTGAAGAAGTAAGATCAACACCACACCCTCCCATACTATTGAATGGGTGGAGTGATGCACAAAATATCTGTATGAGTTACCCAAAATCAACTACTTGAACACTAAAAAATAATATGCCGGGCTTCACCAGAATAGCTCCCCCATAAGAGAGACTGTCAACATGCCAAAAAAAAAAAGTGTCAAAAATACAGATACTAAAATCTCTCAATAAATAAGAGAGATATAAATGTACACCTTCTTAGATACAAAATTCTCAAAACAATGAAGCATTAAAATGCAGAAGGTATAGAAAGTGGAACAAGAGGCTGAATGGTGGAGGACCCACGCCCAATTTAGCACTTCCTATAATTGAATGCATGTATATTCGCCAAAATGAGTAATAAAGATATCCACCCCAAATCAATACGGATGTATGAAGAATATTCACCTGCATATGATTCGGTGCAAAATACACAATGGGTACTGTTCATGCAAAGGAACAGTAGCACGCCTTGGATGTGAGCTAGGTTGATCAAAAGTTTGAGCATACTAGCATCTCAGGTTTGCTCAATCATTGAATGCTTTCCCCATATGTGTAATGTTGATAACTTCGTAAAATGAGTACAAAGTGAATCCCAAATTTAAAGGCTGGTCCTGATGTGCATCCACAATGGTCAATTTACATTCTTACAAGTTGCAAGGTCTATAATTCCTGAGAATGCCTAAAACCTTAAATGTCGGAATAGGGAAGCAGATACGTCCTAGAATGTCAACACAGTCTAATATCCTAATGCTAATAGGTGATGCACCATAGAGTGGTGAGCATTTATGTACTTAATGGATGCGTATTCTGCTCTAAAGAGCCTAAATATCCAGATGGGCTTAAAGAATTTTTTGCATACCATAATGGTATACACGTTATCCAATGGCTCGCAATAAGTGCAAAAGCGGGTTTTCCCTTCAGAGGGTACATATCTATGTCTAGTGGGACAACTTTTCCTAAATGATTACCCTAGCATCACTTGAGCACGTGATCAAACTCAGATACTGAGAGTTCAAGGTCAATGGATGCATCCATAAGGCATTATAAATTAGTATCCAAGTGGATATAGGAGCATGTACAGATATGAGCATCCAGTGGATAAAAGATATGCAGGTTGGTGTTGTATTTATAAAACAATTGGCATCCAAGGAGTGTATGAGGTCATGCTTTTATATCCAATTAGTGCTAGTAGAAGATAATGCACGCTTCTAGGGTAGCAATCTACGTCAGTGGTTCCACAAATTTTACTAGGTACTCTTGAATGATACAAACTTCAGTGAACATACATCTCATTCTCAGACTGTAAAACAATGCATATATACAGAGAAAGAATGTTTATGATCTAATGATAAAAGACATACTCAAAACCAATATAGGTAAAAATATGTGCTTCCAGTGGATAAAATGCACTGCATCAACATAAGTCCTTTCTTATATCCTAGATGTTAAAAGAATGTGAGTCTGAAAGAAGTACAAAATTTATTCTTGTCAGGAGTTTTGACCAGGATGTATTAATACTGAGTAAAGATTTGCATCTATATTTGACTGTCGAGAACATGGTTGAGTTTACAGTCAATTATAGGGAATTTTGAAATGGCTCATAAATTAATTTTTCTCCAATGAACCGCCCTCTGTTTTGCTTATAATTACGCAATGCTGTAGAAAATTACTAACAAATTGTCCCATTACATTATAATAACAAACCCTTGTTTGCAAAGAAAAAATGTATTGAATGTCTACCTCTCTATAATGCTTTCCCACCATTACAAATAATAATAATATTTTTTCACATTTAAGAAGATGATTTTTTTACACCACACTTAGATTTACAAAACAAAAAACTAAAATACCATCCATGGAAATCTATCATAATGACCACTAATGTTCAATCACACTCGACAAGTAGAATACTCGCAATGATTTCAGGAAAGTGAGAATATGGGTAGTTGGAATAAAAAATCCATGGAGGGGCCTTGAACCCATGACCATGCAAATAATACCTAAACCTTCACCAATATGGTGAAATTCCCACTGACCTGATACAGTTAAGTCTAACTCCAATATGGACTAGTAAGCTGTCCTTTGGAACTGAGAAGGTAACTCAAAAAGAAAATAGTCAAATTTTAACTCCTAATCGACAACTAGTACACCTAAAAGCCAAAGTCAACAAGTGTAGGGCTAACATAACTGGATAAGAATTATCTATAATCCAGGAGGATAGCATAAAAGGATAAATAAACTAACATACACTAACACAATGCTCGATCATTGATGGGAGGATACCTTCCCAGAGTCGAGTATACTTAGTCACTACCAATACTTCAAACCACCGTCTGATTTAGTATAATTATGACACATTTAACTAACCATAAGATAGATTATGGGTATATTTTCCACGATTTCTATAACTTGATTTTATTTTCAATCTATGAGTATTGAAATAAATATCTTACAAAAAAGATAGTTCAATTAAAAGGATTATTCCATGGACTAAGTCGATATTATGGTATCCTTCTTGATAAATAAAGGCTATAAAAAAAAAGTTATATGGCGCATGGTTATGAATTATAGCATGTAGACTATCATATGAGTGCATGGGTAAATTCCTAAGGGAATAATGTGTATGTGTCACACACAGATCACATCTTGACACACACAACACACACACGCACACACACACACACATTAGTTTGGTTTGCATAAGACATACTATATGTATATATATGAGTTATATTTCCCTGATGTTATAGGTGCATGAATCTCTAGTTACATACTGATTACGTATTCAGTTTCATGTTACTTGATGAATGTCAATGCATTTGGATAACTCATGGATGTATCATATGGTAAAGATGTGTTATGGATACATGGTACTTATATGGTGTAAGTCTGATCCTAATATTTCTTGATCTATTAAGTTACCTTATTAAATGTGTTTCCTATGTCAATGTCTTATAATGATCTACATCTGAGTATATGATCTATTAATGGCTTAACTGATTTTCTATGCATGCATAACATAATATTGAATGATACACCTTTGGACAATACAAGAAGAGTCATCTACTCACAAAGAGAATAAGCTTCGGAAGAACCATTCTTATTCAGAGAAGCATATCAAATATTATCTAAATGAACAATGGTCAGCACGCCTACACAATTCATGTGGAACAATTACACAACCTTAAGAACTTAAATCATACAAAAATCCCATGTCTTTAGGGTAACACATATCATATTAATATGTTACCAATATTGTTACTCAAGATAAAAAACTAATCTATATTCATATTTATATTATTGAATTGATAGGCAATGAGAGGGGTAATTCAATAAATGAGTGATCCAAACATTGAGAGACAATTGAATTGTTATATTACATTTTTTCACGTTAGATAAAACAACAACACCATACACAAGAAATCAATAGGAGAACACATGGAGAGATAATATTTAATGTGGGAAACCCTGATAAGGGATGAATAAATTAAAACCAATGCACTAGGTTGAGACAAATTTTCCTATAAAAGTCTACTAATGATCTCCACTATTGAGCAGTCCACTCAACTTGATGTTCTCCATCTCCAAAATTTAGTCAAGTACATTTCATCTTCAATTCATACAAGCAACTACTTACTTAGTAAGGTGACAACTCCCAAAACTAGTATGTATAGATAGAATGATCTAAATACAACCATTGATGATGATTATGTGTATACATCTAAATGCATTAACATACCAAATAAATGCTTAATATTTCCTATAAAATTTATTTTTCCAACACTTACTCTTCTACCTTAATGTTTTGATCACTCTTAGTTGAATACTTTCATGGACACAACATTGATTGTGATCCTCTATTATTTATCTCCAAATATTCTCTTAGAAATGATTTTCTCATTGCATTTTATTATAGTGACTATGAAAATATCTCATATACATAGGATGAGTGTTCACAACAATCAATCTCGATCATATTGATGAACTCTCACTAAGTTACTCAGATTTTGAAATATATCCTTTGGCACAATATCATGAGATTCATAATTGCACGCTTGCATGTATAAACTATACTCTCCTGGAGGCATTTATTATACACACCCCAATAGATCATCTGAGTATGTGCATGTTAGTTTTTACTCATCTCTCTTATCAATTCCTAAGATTTTATCAACATAAAATGCACTCTAAAAATAGTTATTCTCTAACCTAAAAATCCTTTATATTATGGGAAACCCTTCGATACCCTTAACCTTTTTAGTTTCTGTCCATACCTAAAAAAATACAACCTAACTCACTACTTGTAACTGATTCAAGGAGAATGAATTATGCACCTCAACAAAAATTCAATTACAGCAATCATTACTTCTGACATATGGTTTAATATTCCCCCTTGTCTGCATCCTTTCATGATGTAAAGTTTATGAAATTCATTAGGAAGCCTATATAATTATCTCTACAAGTGTCATTTGTATTTTCATTGATGTCAAGGAGAATTGAAATGCATTCCATGAGTAAACGTTGTTATTGCATCTTCTTATTGGTGTCATGAATTGGTGAAGTGACAGGGTTTCTAGTTGACTTGCATGGTTCCTGTGCATGGGTTAACCAAATTTTTAGCACATGTATGAGCTCTATAGGTTTTTGAAGGTGTTTAGCAAGGTATAACTGTCGTAGCAAATCAGCAGCATCCCTGGATGCAAATCCGGTTTCTAAGTTTGATCATACTAAGGCATCCACTATGATTGCACAAAATTGAAACCTCTCTCCAAGTGTGGGACTTGTAAAATGAGAGAGGAATCTCTAGATTAGAGGCTGGTTCCTCAAACTCCTTTGATTAGATTTTTTATTTGCACAAGTTACAGAGGTCTATGAATCCTAATCCTACTCTAAATTCCAAAGGAGACAGAGATAGAGAATGCAAAAAAGCTGAAACTAATGCTAATAGGTGATACACCAAAGGAGTGGTGAACACTTCTTGTCACTTCTGCAAATTGACACAATTCATGAAATGCAACAATGAAACATGCATACAGAGGCTGATAAGATATAATTAGAGGAATCAGAAATGAAGTCAAGACAATACTAGGAAAGGATGGAAAATTGATCACGAGGCCTGCACTGTGATTTTCACTGTCAAAATCACTTGCATTTACAACAACAAAGAGGCAAAATAATGAGTTGCAGTTCATAGAAGAATGTTCTGATACTTCCACCAAAATCACTTGTTGAAGGTGAGAGAAGAAGACTTGCTATACACAAAAAAATGTTCAACCCTCAAAAAAATGAGCCAAAACTAGCTTTTTACAGTGCATGGGTCGAGCCCAAGAGAGAGAAACATGTAAAAAAAGTGGGAGCCATTCAACCATTGACCATTAATATGCCATTCAAAATAGCATGGGCATCCTTACAGACCCATTCCCTGACATTTTTTGGCCATGCTGAAGAAGAATGTGAGCCATTCTTGCATTAAAAACTGGTTGTTAAAACATCATTTCTGGCCATTACCACGTGCCAGAGGCATGTTTCTTGATTTTATCTCTCAAAAATGAATAAAAATGCAAAAATTGACCCCAGAATCATGTAGAGAATTTCACCAGATTTCCATTGATATAAAGAACATAGAAAATCTGAGCTCTGGATCAAAAGATATGGCGATTTGAAAATTTAGGGCAAAAACAGGCCAAAATCGGATCAGCGGGCAATTTTTTTTGAATTTTCATGCTAAGAATTTAGCATGATAACATGATTTTATAAAAAATACTCTCTTGTTTTTTCTTATCTCCAATAATTTTTCTCGGGGGTGGTAGCGAATGTGACCTGCCAAAAGGTGTCAATTTGAGTCATTGTTACTGTTTCCATGATAATATTTTATGATAGAACATCACGACATGAAAAAAATAACATGCACATATCTGTGTGGGTTATTAGAAATTATTATAATTTTTATTTTACTTCGTTCATACATCTTGGACCATCCTAGCTAGTGTCTTAATAGCCATGAGACCAAAAACTAATAAATTTTAATCATAATTTTCTTGCAAACCATATCACCTATTAATATCATGTCTAATCCTACATATTTACATTAGGAACACCTAAAAATATTCTATCTTTGTTTTTCTAAATTTCCACATTTTTTTTCTTGAGGTTGAACAAATGCAACACATAATAACATGTTGTTTTGAGTAATTTTAGGGATAGTGAACGATGAAATATTTTGTGAAAAGAACCTCGTGGCACAAAATTAACAGCACCCACATGTCTGAGTGGTCTAGTAAACACTATAATAATTAATGTTTCACTTCCCAACCATCACATACCTTCCTAGCTGCATTAGTTGAGAGATGTTTTCTAAGAGGCATAAGACCAAAAAAATGTCATAATTTTGCAGACATGTTCTGAAAAATTATGGAGGATATTAACCTCACATATGAACATATAAATATACATCATGCCCATATAAAAAATTATCTCTCAATTTCTCTCATCTCTGCATGGTTTTTTCATGGTGGCAACACATATAATGTACCAAAACGTGGCAGTTTGAATTAGTGTTATGGTGTCGAGGGTGAAATTATTCTAATGAAATTTTATGGAACCAAACTAACATTTCCCACATATATGGGAGGCATAATAGCTTCTATTAGAACAATAATTTCACTACATAACCATCCCATACCTTCTCAGCTACATATGTTCGGTGTTGTCTCTTAATATCCTTGATACCAAAAAAATATCAAACATTGGTGAACATGTATCACAAATAGTGGAACCTAAAAACCTAATCTCTAGTCCTATAACTTATCATCATTCCCTTGTATAAAATATTTTCTCAATTTATCTCATCTCCACTTGGGATTCTTATCTCATCTCCACTTGGGAATGTAACAATGCAATGCTACAAAAATTGCTTGTTTGAGTCAGTTTTTTTGTGTCCATGGAGATACTTTACAAATGGAACCTCATGGAAAAAAATGAAAACTACCACACATTCAAGTGGGATGTTAGATGATATCATAATTATTTATTTTATGCCCAACCATCCTAAACCTTCCTTGGTACATTGGTTGGGAAACAACTCTTACAACCTAGAGACCAAAAAATTGTAAAACTTTGGTGGGCATGTTGTGACAAACCATGTCACCTATAAACCTCCCATATAATCCTAAATATTAGTGTTAGTCCCATAAAAAAATACATCTATTTGTGTCTTGTCTCCTCCTACTTTTCTTTTGGTGGCAAGGAATGTAATGTGCTAGAATGTTTCAATTTGAGACAGCCTTAGGGTGTATGGGTGAAGTTTTATGAATGAAATTTCATCGAACTAAACTGATAGATTCCACATGTCTAGGTAGGCTAGTAGATGGTATTATAAGATTCATTTACCTATCCAAGTTTCATTTGATTCATGAATTCACTAATGCTTGATCCATTTTTTCTCTTTGTTGGGTTTTTTAGGGAACTATGAGCATATAAGATCTTTTTTTGGGTTCCATTATCCTCCTAATTGTATGACTTCACATTAGTCTCATTTTTAAATAACGTAAATCAATTTAGAATAATGTTACTAGGTCTCCCTAGCATGTTTAATCATCATGGTAATAGACTTAGATTTTATGGAAATTATTTTATGAAAAGCTTCTAATTATTTGAATTATATATTATTATGTGTAATTATGCATGGATTCACACAATTTATAATTTTATATACATATAAAAAGTAAGTCAAATATGCACATTTATATGTTTCATATCCTAAAAAAACATATAATAATTTTTATTAACATACAACATGAGCCAACTAACCATACAATATGGGTTGTATTACTCTAGTACTACTAATAACCTATAATATATCTCTTTACAACTATATATATAATTATATCTATACTTATTTTGACATCTCCTTAGATTTAATAAATTTACCCTCTTCTCCCTAGTAATTTAAATTTTTATTACGAATCTTTCAATCCTCAAAATTTTTAAAGAACTTTTGACTAACATATATAAAAAGGATTGAAATAGTGTTACATGTGGATATTTTTATTAGGAAATATTATTGATAACATTATTAAGTGTGTAAATAATAAAATACAGTCTCATATTGAGTTATATTTTATAGTTGTACATGAGTTGTAGTACAACTTACTAGAGCTATTATAGGTGAGATATATTGGGAATAAGTGTAATAAAATGCGAGTTTTTTGGGCTATATCATGCCAAGGAAGATAAGAATTGACTCCTAGTTTATATGAGGTCAAGTATTACTGTCCATCCAAGAATCTTCACCAATAAATGAATAAAACATCCTGCATGATTGAAATACAGAGAATCCCTAGAATATGATCAATGTTGAATAGAATATAGTTTCGAATGGTAAATTTTTTAATGTGTAGATATTTTTTATCATGTCTACATCTAGGTATCAACGCAGCGATTCCATGATGAGACTTCTTTGAATAAAGCTTTCTCATCGCAATGTCCATGGCCTGGTAAGGTGGATATACTAATTGCATCATCCTGCCGTATTGAAGTATTCTACCTAGCGAAATGACATCATTTTACCTATGTGCTATTGCATAAGTTTGGGAATGTAGATTACCTATGTCCTGTCTTCTTGGCGCATTCTATCAGTCTGACCTAGTGTATGTAACAATGCCATTCTGATAACTCTGATCAGCCTGCACTATTGTATCACGGTTTTGGTAACTCTGCAGTTTTTTTAAAAAAAAATTGGTGATTTTTGGACCCATACTCTAAAAAAACATCATTTGGGGTGCAAAAGCGAAAACTGTTCCATTTTTTGACCCAAGGGTCCAGAGAAGCCCTGATGCAGACTCTAGAACTATATCCCTGTAGGGGGAGGTGATCTCTCACCTCGTAGAAACTCAGATTGCAGGTGCAATTTTTGTGGCTAGATACATGTATGTTAGTAGAAAAAGAATCTTTGCATTGATCCTATTATTTTTGCTACTGGATTAAAAATAAATTATTTTTCCATTTTTAGCAAATTAAAAAAAATATGACTTTCAAACATTAGACAGCACTTTCACAATGTCATGCAAGACAATCCATAGCCAAAGTGGATGCATTATCGAAATCAAAACCTGATCAACCGAAGAGAATAGGTAATATGAGCCTAGAAGATATATGGCATATAAGTAGAAAACTGATGGAGGCAGGAGGAAATGGATCAGATAGGAGGTATGATCGACATATACATCTCATACAAGGCACCATGTCGCACATGAAGCACCTGTGGTACTGCATGTTGGTAAGATAAAAAGTATTTTTAGTTGAATGTATTTTTCAATGTAAATTAATGTGCTATGTAAGAATAGGAAGTAATGCGTAAATGAAACAGATGATACATTCCTGTTATTGTAATGTGTGAAAAATTCGTAAATTCCCCCAGGAACCTTTCGATGAAAAATAGTAAGTGGTGACAGTGCCAAACATCATTGTAGCATGTAAGAACCCGTAAGAGACTTGAAATGCTTCAACTGGAGATCCAATTGGAAAACCACATGTAGGTGTAACAATAGAGTGACATAATAAGTATCCGTCTAACAGGTTAGTGGAAACAAAGTGCACATGTAAGTATAAACCATAGAGAGAGTTGAGCATTTCTCCCTTCATTTATATGCAAGGTCACTAGCTAGCGAGTGCATGCCATAGGGATTGGCATTCAATGTGTGAAGATGTGAAAACATTTTTCTGCCCTTTAGAACATTAGGGGAGTGTATATTAGGTTCATTTATAAATGTTTACCTCAACAGTTAAGAGTGAACCATATGTTAGGAAATATTATTGATAACATTATTAAGTGTGTAAATAATAGAATATAATCTCATATTGAGTTGTATTTTATAGTTGTAGGTGAGTTGTAGTACAAATTACTAGAGCTATTCTAGGTGAGATATATTGGGGATGAGTATGAGAAAATAAAGGTTGAGATATATGAGGAAGATAAGACTTGAATCCTAGTTTATAGGATCAAGTATTTGTATAAGAATCACACAAGGAAATGAATAAAACGTCCCGTATGATTGATATACAAAGAATATAGAATATGATCAATGTTGAATAGAATATCTTTCTAGTAATTTTTTTGTGTAATTTATTTGTATTCTACACCATAGAACAAGAGTGCATCATCGGGAAATGGTTTGAGAGTGTGCACTAGAAAGATAGATCATGAAGCATAGAGTGTGAAGTGTGAATGATGTGAGGTTCATTTCATATTTAAACTCTCAAAAGCTGAGTATGAACCATGAAAGTAGAGTGCATCATAGGGTAATGATGATACAATTCGTGTATCAAAGGGGTTTAAAAGTTCTTAGAAATATTAGACATGGAGTGCAGAGCGTGAAGTAAGATAGTAGGTGTTAGAGACAACTGCTAGTGATAGAATGGGTGGGGGGAGTACAATACCCCCCAAGTGTACAAGGAATATGGATCTATGTGATGACGTGGGAGAGACCTTTCCAATGTGGTTAAGTTTGAAATGTGTTCTGGTCGTCAATGTAAGGATTATTTTTTTTGAAAAAAAATTGGACACTTAATTAGAGGAGGTTGGAGAGGGGTCTTGAATGGTGGTGGCTTATTTGGGATTGATAACGTTGTAGGAGACTTGAGATGAGGAGGGGATGGACAGATTTGTAGAGGAGGTTTCTTAGTTGGAGTTGATAACGTTGTAGAAGGCTTGAGAGGAGGAAGGGATGGACTAATTTTTAGAGGAGGTTGCTTAGTTGGAGTTTATAACGTTGTAGAAGGCTTGAGAGGAGGGGATGGAATAATTTTTAGAGGAGGTTTCTTAGTTGGAGTTGATAACATTGTAGAAGGCTTGAGAGGAGGAGGGGATGGATTGGTTTTTAGAGGAAGTTGGAATGAGTTAGATAGGTGGCTCTTGACTGACTGAAGGAGGGAAATTAGAAACTATGGAATGATTCTCATTAGAGATGGAAGGATCGGATTGAGGATCACATTGGGATTTAACAATTGAAGATGAGCATGAAGTAGAATTTTGTGCAACAGAGGAGATAAAACCCTAATGCTCAAGGTGCTTAATTCGTCATTTTATATCATATAAGTCATTCTCATTATGTCCATTAATTATGTGATAATTACAAAATGGAAGACCTATGTACTTAGCAAGACGATAAAGAGGATAACAATGAGTAGTTGACAAGTTGATCAATTAATGAGTGATGAGTTTAGGAAGAATATCATGTTTCTTAGCATTGAAATCAAAATTGAGAGGTGTGGGTAGTGGAAAGACTTGGGGTTCACAGATATGAGCACATGTAGAAGTCACATAAGTAGAATGAGAAGCATCCTTGAGATGTTGGATTTCATCTTTAAGAGATGTAATCATTGTTTCCATAGCTTGAATTTTGTCTTGAAATAAAAAATGTAAAGCTTGAATTGACTCTAAGATGGATTGATTGGATGGAGGATTAGGACCGATAAATTCATCAAATAGACAATCGAAGATGGAACTTACGTGAGTGGGTGGCATATTGCGAGGGAGATACATAGTGTCTAGGGCTATCTGAAGAACAACTTTGCAAGGGGGGTGCATTTGAAGCAAGTCATGCAAGGATATTTGAGGAAGTTTAGGAGCCATGAAAGAAGAAAAACAAAGATCCAAGTGTATGATCATGAGTTGGGTTCACCAAATAATTTAATTTAATTTGAATTAAATCTAAGAATTGCAGAGTCACTTATCATACTAAGTGATAAAATATAGAATTGACACAAGCAAGATAAGATGTAATATTTGAAACCCTAAGTAAAGAAGGAGAGATGACTTATCTTATTTCCGCATAGTCTAGGACTGATTTGAATTGGTAAAAGTACTGAATAGACATGGCAGAGTATTGTTATTTCTCACAATAAATTTTGGAATGCAGGAATAAGGTTAGACATGGGCGACCAAGGCAGGACAGGGTCACCTGGGCATTGAAGACCTCTTATGAGCACATGTGACTGCATAAATTCTCAAAACCTTATTTTTGTAGTATCACAAGACCTTCAATGTTGCTTCCTATTGGTCTCTTGAAAGTCACAAAATGAATGCCAAAGGTACATGTAACCTGTAAAATATAATTTCACCTACAAAATTCCACAAACCACATCAAACCTAAAAAGAAAGATGCAATGTGGGGATTCAGACTGACCTCGGTGGTCAATGTACGCCCAAGAATCAACACGTGACTCTAAAACGCTCTCGACCTTCTGAGGTTGTGTCGAGACTACTGATATGAAATGGAATGTGGCTACAAAATGGATAACTATAGTGAATAGGTGAAATATGTGAAAATGGGTGAAAGTGGCTAACAAGTAATCAAGGCAATCGAATGTCCTTAACGAGCACTGTAGGAATCTGCTCATCTAAGGAAATGAATGCTTGTCTAACTTGGGTGGGTGAAATGGAATGATTGAGGAGAAAGGACACACGAAGGAGTCTATCAATGTCAATGTCACCAAACACTATCTAAAGTAGTTGAGGAATGTATGGGAACTTTCCCGTGATTGCCTTATAGAAGTCTCCAGAAAAGGTCATGGAGGTGTGGGAGGAAACACGTGAATAAGACAAATGGGTGAATTATGGGAACTAGTTTCGATTAGACTGACTTTTCCAGAACTCGTAAGCACTATCTACTTCGATGTTCAAAGTCGTCAACTGTGAGATGATAATGGGTGGAAATAGGGTGGTATGGAAAACAAGGTGTCTGAGGCCTTGGTCAACGTCTGCCAATTATGGAGCTAATTTTGGTTGTGACACCATTGGATCACACATGTAATCTCTGGGTTGTCTCCGTCCTTGAATGGTCATGTGGGATATGCTAACTAATAAAAAAAGAAACAAACAAACTCACAATGAAACCGCAAGAAGGCAAGGTCAATCCTAAGAAAACTAGGGATGCACAAGGAGTTGTAGTAATTCCTGCTATTTAAAACTATGTGCCTGATTAACAAATGAAAGCTAATTAATTAATCAAAGGAACAAAACTAATCTATTTGTTTTTGTGCTTTTAATGATTTTACACAAAAGTGGGAAAAGACAAATAAAAGTAAACTAATTAATTTAATCTAATGTTTTTGTATTTTATGTTCACTAAAAACAAAATAAATGTGCACAACCAAACTAATATCTTCTAATTAAATAAAACTACTTCTATTCTAATGCAGATTAAACTAAACATGGAGATAATCGAATGTGGCTATTTCCCTATGCAAAAGATTTAATTAATCTAATAAACAAATGCTTTTTCCTATTTGTAATTGTGGATGCAGAAGCTTTCTAATGAAGAAATGTAAATCAAACACAGACACATAAGCTTCTAAAGTTAACTTCCCATGTAAATCCAAAAGAATAGGTAGAGAAACAACTTTTCATGGAAGTTTTTCTCATGTGCAATCAATATTGAATTTTGAATGTAATGAACTTTCCTAAACAATTTAATAAATGAAGAAATGATAACAAAGCACTGTAACAAAAACTTCCTTTGAATCCTTCTCAAGAAAATCCACAGGGATAAGCTGACAGGAAATCCTCAATGGAATATTTTGCAAAGGAAATATACTGTAATAATTATTGCAATTGAATCTTTCTGAAAGAATGTATTTAACTAGACTAAAGCTTTGAATCTATTCAAAACAAACAAAGAAACTTGCAAGAATTCAAAGACACCCCCAACCTAGAAATGTTGTATTGAGACACATCCAATGTTGGCAATGCTTCCTGATGTCCCCTCAACTTCTTTCCAATGTATGTTCTGCACATATAGAGAGCCATGCTAGAAAGATGTGTAGGAATAATGGTAGAATTTCGGAGCTGGCTAGTTTATAAGTAATCTAGAAACAATGTGAGGAAGAGAGTAGAAAGGCAAAAGAATGGGTTTTCTTATATACTTCTTAGCAGGATTCTGACAACATAGTAGTGTAAAATCAATCAAGAAAATCCAACCAATTCTTCAGGAAGAAGCTTGGTTCTTATAGAAATTTGGTAGGGAAGTGGTCCAACCCACTTGGAAGCCAAGAAATACCACATCACTCAGAGAAGAGGTAGTTAACTTACCAACAATAGTAAGTTAGGAAGAGGAGGTTTGTATGCATCTAACAAGCTCAAGAACAACCAAATTGGTTAAGAAATGTGCGCTAAAAATAAGTTTAAAAAAGTTAACACATGTTCAAAATATGTCAAAAGAGTCTTATTTAAATGTGCACAGAGGTTGCGCAACCGCTGCTTTGGGTAGACCGACGGTTACGCAACTGCCGCGGTGGTTGTGTAACCACCGATGTGGTTCCGTAACCACCAATGTGGTTCCGTAACTTAAAGCCAGAAAGATACGGAAAAACTTTTGAAATGATAAAGGAAAGTGGGAAAATGCTAGAAAAGGACAAGTAAGGTAAGATAACATGTTGTAAGCAAGAATTTGGATTTGAACATAATTGGAAAGATAGTTTTTCATCATTGGGCATTTAACTATTCCAACAATGTTACACCATGTAAAATCGAGTGCATACATATTGCCCCCTCAAAGAAGAGTTTTAACCATAAAGAGGTGTAAAACATAGAGTCCGAGTATGGTGCTCCCAAACGGGAAGGTTAGAAGTTATACCTGACGCGACTGTATGTTGGTAATACGCCAATCCAAGCTTCCTGTTACTTGCAAGAAGAAAACGGGAATCAAGTGCAGATAAAAATAGGATCGACAAAACATACGAAAAATAAAATGACAAGAGGACTTAACATATTCGCTGGGATGAAAATATACTCATGCCAACATAATGCTTCAACCCTATAAAACACACACACACACTCAAAATAGAGTTAAAACACACACACTATATACATATATATCAAAATTAACATTTTTAGAAATCATTTACACATAACCACCTAGCGTATTTTGCACTTTGGATTACTTGTGATAGTTTTGAGTGAAAGTATAGTCAAAATGACGAGCATTCTGACATGATGACAATCCACCTAGTAGGATGAGCAGTGGGTCACGAATAGGTGAGTTATCATTTATTCAATTCTAATCTAAAATATGAAAACTATAAAAAATTCATCATAGGGGTGTTATTTTCAATAATTTTATAGTCAAAATGTTTATTAGGGGGGCACCACATGGGATGTGGCTTTCGTTTTATTTAAAAAGGTTAAATTTTGTCTTTTTTTACATTTTTGGGGCCCTAAGGTATGACCCAATTTTGGTAGATGGAACCACTGTGAAGAAACTGCCACATGGGAGCGCAACCGTCGCTCTGCACAGAGTGGGAGTTTCTTCGTAGTGGTTCCATCTACCAAAATTGGGTCATACCCTAGGGCCCCAAAAATGTAAAAAAAGACAAAATTTAACCTTTTTAAATAAAATGAAAGCCACATCCCATGTGGCGCCCCCCTAATAAACAATTTGACTAAGAGTGGTGGTTGCGTAACCACCGTGTCAGTTACGTAACCATCAATAGGTCAGAGGAAAATGTGAGATTTTCATGGTGGTTACATAATTACCACTTTGCACAGAGGGGTGGTTACATAACCACATTTTTGCATAGAGCGACAACTGTGTAATTATCGGGGCAAAACCCATATTTGACTAAGTATAACAAAGTTTTTGGTTTTAAAATGTTTTTGGTGATCTTATTATGCATTTTTATGATTCTAACTTTCTCTTTTTGATGTTTATTAATGTAGGGCCCACATATTAGATGGAGTAGAGCTTGGGAGTGTAACTGATTGCCTCCGATTTTAGACGCTTTTACTCAGGATGAGAGGGACACATTGCATAGGGCCGGGATATGGAGGATATCCTAGACACAGTTACTTGAACCGTGTTGAGTTTTTCAAATGGAACTTTAACAAACCACAGTCAGGGGACAACAAGTCCCTCCTCTTTAATGGGAAAGGTTCCCTTATTGAAAGCAAGCAACAAAAATTATATACAAATGTACAAATTTCAAAGTGTGGATTCCTGATACTTTGAAACTTTTTATGCCCAAAGATCATCAATACGAAAGGCTGGAAGAATTAAGAAGATGAGGGGGGAAAAACATAACAATACCTTCAGGGAATATAGATAGCATAGTATTTCTTTATACGTATCGAACCAGGGAGATGCAGAGTAGAATCTTTCACTTTCATAACAAATATAATTCCACAGACACAAAGTTCCAGAAATCATAGAAACAAGAACACAAAGTTTCTTATCATAAAAGTTGGACGATTCACAAATTTTCAGACAAGGAAAGAAGGAATAGTAGAGGAAGAAATAGGAAAAATTATGTATTGATTACTTAGAATCTATTACATCTACAAAGTACTAGGATCTAACCACCCTAACAACGGTGTGGAGAAACCATTAAATAGCTTCCAAGAATGGTTACATTCGGTTACAAAAATGATGAAACTGATTCAAGAAACTGACGTTTGAACCTCTCCAATGCCTCGGCCATTTCCATGCCTGGTGGAAAAACCAGACAAATTGAATTGTAGCCATTCAATTTTCCTTTAAAAACTTTGAATTTAATCCGTCCACGTGGGAGAGATTTGAACTAAAGTGGACCTGAGGATACCTTTTGTATTTTGTGCCTTTTAGAGAAATGGCACTTCGGAACATTTTGGCATGCCCACCTACTTTTGATATAGGCTTGACACATGGATTTACTTGAGTGGCAACAGAGCCATGGGTCACTTTTTTAATTTTACCTCTTTTCAACATGGGCTAAAAAACTCAAATTGCTCTGCCTCCCCGCTTTGACTTTTGGTGCAGGCTTAACATTTGACTTTATCCCTTGGCATGAACGGGGCTGTGGGTCACTTTATAACTTTGAGATCTTTATGGAAACAAAGCCTGAATTCCCAAATCACTCTGACGGCCCAGTTTCCCACTTTGAATTTTCAAAGCATCAAAACACAAAAAGGGGTCACCTTTCCGCCTTTGCTTGAAACATGACCACGTGTCCCTTTGCTGGCCAGTTCAATATTTTTGTGTTTTTTGACTAAGTCCATTTTGTTTGGTGGGGCCATATGTCTGACCTTGGACACGTGGAGGCTCAGCGCACATTTAGGACCTACCTCCAGATTTTGCATTTGAAGTTACGTTGAACTGACACGTGGAGAGCTTCCGCAAACCCTTCTATGCTTAATCGATTTAATGGATGACTCTATCCCTTTTTAGATTCTGACCATGTGGCACGCTTGCACACACTTGGAGACCCATTCTTGATTCTTCCTTTGAATTCACGCTGAAGAGACACGTGGAGAGCTCTGGCAGTTCTTTTATACTTAGCTGATTCAGGCTTGCTGCCCACTTGACTTGTGTGGGACCCTAGACACGTGGAGAGTTGGTACTCATTTGAGTTTCCACTTTGGAATCACCCCCTGAAAAGGCACCAAGCTGACGCGTGGCTCCTTCCGCCGGTCCTGGAATCTCCTTTGACTCTGACTATGTGGGGAGTTGGCGCTCATTTAGAGATTGGCCCTTTGGTCTCACTTCTGAAATTACGTCGTTGAGGTACATGGAGGCTTCCGCTGACCCTCTCATACTTAGTCGATTAAACGGCTGACTATGTCCCCTTTTCGGACTTGGGACACGTGGAGAGCTGGTGCAAGTTTGGGGAACTGTCTTTGGCCTCGACCCTTAAAGTTGCGTCGATGATACACGTGGCACCATCCACTGAACCTCCCATACTTAGCCGATTTGGGTTTGTTCTGTCTTCATTTTGGACCTGGGACATGTGGAAAGCCTACACTTATTTGAGGACTATCCCTTGGGCCCTACCCTTGGAGTTGCGCCGTTTGGACGCATGGAGGCTTCCGTTGCCTCTTGAGACATGGCCACGCCACATCCAATCAGAGATGTCCACGTACCTGTGGATGTTGGGGCACAAATTGACAGGGAAGATACACCCATTGTTCACGACTGTGGAAAAATAAAAATAAAAGGGAAAACCCCACCTTTACACCTGAATTTTAAATTGTTCTCCATGGAATGAAAAACTGCAAACAATACCAGTTTTTATGTGATCCACAACTAAATAGAAGGATTGACAACGACATCCGATATAGTTTTGTGCTTAAGCTAAGTTAATGAAAATAAAGACTAACAACTAGTAGTATTAATTAACAAAGTTAAAGCAAAGTCTAAAGCACCATCAAGATAAGAGCTAAATAAGGTTAGATAATAACATTATTTGCATTTAAAACTTCAAAGCATAAATCAAACTAAGCATGCAAATTTGTTAAGAACCTCTACTCTTTTGATTAACAACAAAATTAAATGGACCTATATAGGCTCCATGGTAATAAAAGTGGTTGTTTTTGATATCCAAGAACCTAAGAATGAGAGCTGATGAAAGTTGGGCTACAAGACCCTTTTGACACCTCCCATATGACCCAAACACTTTGGCTAGAAAAAGAGGCTGAACTCTTCGAGTGGTGAATTCTCAAGAATAAAAAAGGAAATATTTTAGTCTATTTGCTATGTGCTTTGCTTTTTTCTTCTCAAGGAATTTAGGTGTTAGTGTAAAGGTAGGAGGAGGGCTCTTTATATAGCCCAATGGATAAAGGAATCACTACATCCCTTTGCATGTGGGATAATAGAGATGTCGAGTTAGTTGTGGATAAGGGGGGTTTAGAAAGGGTTGAGTTAACTTTAGGAGGGTTTGTTTGTCCTTTAGTGACTCATGTGGATAAAGGGGGCTTTTTAATTAATCAAGATGATTTAATTAATAGATGTGCAAGCTTTATAAAAGCTTTTAGAGGAATATTAACATGATTTAGACTATAGAAGGGGATTAAATCAATTGAATATTGATTTATTGGTTAAATGAAACGGGAGGCTAATTAATTAGTCTAGATAGAAGGGGGATTAATTAACGGAAGGTCATTAATTAGGATATTTGTTGGATAGGTGACTTAATTAATTAGTGTAGTGTAATTAATTAATGATGATAGTAGAGAAGATGAGATCTTTTGACGGTATGTCACCAATTTGCAAGAAGGGAGATAATTAGCGCAATTTAAGTATTTAAATTGCTTGGGCGTAATTATGGGTGTCTACATGAAGGAAAAGATTTTCAAGCAAAAGCACATATTACTCCATAGTACTGACTCAAAATTTTCAAAACTTGACTTCAAAAGAGGGTAATTTTGAGGGCGACAACACCACCAACCAGTTATTTATCATGTGACCTATTGAGTTATTGGGATGTAGACTGGAATACTTTCCTGCTACCTGGGATCAGAGGGGAGTGGACGATCACTCTACAGGACATCTATAAGATTCTTGGTGTTTCTATAACGAGTAAGAGATTGACTATATCTAGTGTGGGTTCAACATAGTCACGATAGTGGGCCACATATATGGGGGATGCACAGGAATTTGATATGAGTTCCAATCATGAGATGAGATTGTTATCATATTCCTCTGCACCCATCCCCACCTCGTGTAAGGCCATTATTGGTATCTTAGATTCACGCTTGGTAGGGGGACAAGGGCGGGGACAAACTTCTTTACTGTTAGGCATCCCAATCATTCACAGTATAGAGAAGCATGGCCACATTTATGCATGGGGCATCAACATATTTGGTGCCACATATCATAACTTATACTAAGTTGTTTAACTGAAGGGTAAGGCCCTTAGTCATCTAAAAATAGTGATGAGTTGGGTTTATGAGAGGATGATCCCCTACTAGAGGGGCATTGGGATAATTTTTTTTAGAGAAATTAGGGAAGTGAGGTGGATTGGTATGGTTCCCCTCAAGGGGCCACACAAATTAGATTCTACACTGAACACTGATGACATGGTTACATGACTATATCTACACATGGCTGGTTTATGGGGTGAGGATGCGGTTATTATAGCATCCCATATTTCTACTACATAGTTGATGGACTAGACTAACCAAGTGGAGGCCCATCCATTTTAGAGGGTAACCTAATAGTTTGGGTTACCTCACATTGACGCCCTCCTGTAAGTCCTGACGATATACAAGGGGATCCAAGAGGCTAGAGCTGACTCTAGGGGAAAGCTTGAGTGGACCATTATTACACATGGGGTCTTGATCGACACTTGATTGGTTTCCCGTGACCCAACTAGATAGGTTCTAATCCTATAGATTGAGGCAACACCCAAACATAACAGGGAGGAGGATGTCGAGACAGAGACTGAGGTGGAGATAGAGGCTGAGGAGGGAGGAGATGAGGATACTGACACATAGTGGATGTCCACTAGAGAGGTTTCCATAATAGTAAGGGTTGAGGTTAAGGCCGAGGTTGAGATTTTGTACATGGAGGACACTCTTCCTCATATAGGTTGAGGAGACAAGGAATCAATGTACGAATGAGAGTGGGGTGGAGGAGAGACATTAGTGGGGGAGGTAGGAGCAGAGGAGATACTTGATGCAACTCTTGCACCACCACCAACACCATTTGATCCAACTTGGATTCCAAGAGATACAAGTAAGTAAGAATAATATTCTCTAAAATCTACTTCTTAGGCTATAATTGTCTAGTTGGCTAGAACCATTACACACTATATATTTTTTTGTTTCCATTTTTGAAAGTTTTCTGAATTTCTCATTATTTCACTTGTGTTTTTTGCAGCTGATTGTAAAAGATGGCTAGAGAGAGATCTTATTCATAGAGGATTCTCATGGTTGACACATTTTTTCTTCCTACATGGGCATGAAGACACATGACGTAGCTTCTTACGTGGACTCAGAAAAATCAACCAGTGATGGCTTGCCACCAAACAGATGTGTTTGTGCCAACATGGCATGCAATGCAGATGGCATTGACCCAAGATGAGGACTGAAGTTTTTTGATATACCAACTAGCTGAGAGGAGGTAGAGGATGAGACCATTCACGTTGCGAGGGTACTACTACCAGTAGATCACCTGGTGCATCCATCTCATAGTCACTTCCCATCAGATAATCGGTCATAGAGGCTCTCACTATCACGTTGCAGGAGTCACAACATGAGTCCCTATACCCCAAAACTTCCCAGTTGGATCTCACGTAGAGAGGGATAGGCTTTAGGACCTTTATTGTCTTTGGAACTATTTTAGACTACATATATCAATTTTTTGATTTTTTGGATCCTAAACAAGCATTTTGACCACACTTAGAGTGTGTTGGAATTATACATGAGACATGGATTTTATTGTCATACACACATATAAACATCTCTTTTTGGTTCAAATATTCTATGTAAGAGTTGACTCAGTGATGGCTTGCTTTGCTTATGTAATATTAGATGCTTAGAATTTCTGATGTTTTTATAATGCTTATTATAAATGTATGCTATGGATAATGAATATGCAAATACGTAAACATAATGATTTTTTTGGTATCTATATATATATATATATATATATATATATGATGCATATGAGGACGAATTATAATTTGATACTTTGGTTTTAAAGAAATGTTTAGGACTTTCATTTTATTGGAAAAAGATTATGAATGAGATATAATAAGAAAATGAAATATCTCCACTTCTAACTCTATGTAACTAGTAAGATGTGAGGGGTCAACATTGAGATCCAGAAGGGACACAAGTTATATGGTTTTGATGAATGAAATGGTGAAAAGAAGACGAGATTTTTACAAATACCCAATTAGAAACCTGCAACTCAACCCTAACACAATTAACTACCCAGTCCAAAATGTGATCTGCTTGTAATTTAATCTAGACTTAGATCTGTAGATGGCATTTTGATTAACAAAATCTAGTTTTAAGGATTTAAATATTTTACAACATACATATATAATTCATTTTCTTGGGAATTTTAAGGTTTCAAAGAACTTTTTTTAGTATTAGAAAATAGTTTTGAAGGGACTATAACCTATTACATAGAGGCTCAAAAGCTATATAAACAAATGAAATCATAAAAATAGTATAATAAATCCTAGTTGTAGTAAAAAAATAAACTACACAACAGAGACAAGACAGGGATAAGACTGCAAAAAAGTAGCGAGTAAACATCAACAAAATAACATCAAGACAACTCCACAGAGAATTACTTCTTAGATGCTTTGTCAATTCTGGACTTCACAGTCTATAATGAAGTAAAGAAACCCAAGGAAATTATATGAGTAGGATCATTGGCATTCGGATGAGAAAGAACATGGTCCCTTTTAGCATCATTGCACCAAATAGCATCAGAAATATCACTAAGCATACAAATTATTAATAAGAAAATGAACTCTTTCCACTCCTAAATAACCTGCAACTAGTAAGATGAGGGCTTAATCATTCCTAGACCTTTGAAGGGACATGAGTTATATGGTTTTGATGAATGGAGATGGTGACAAGAAGACAAGATTTTAACAAAGACCCAATTAGGAACCTACAACTCAATCCTAAGTTCAAAATTTACTACCCAGTCAGAATGTGATTTGATTACAAGTTTATCTAGACTTAATATCCTGATAGATGTCCCTTTTTGATTGACAAAATCTATTTTTAAGGATTTGAATCTCTTACAACATACACATCTAATTCACTTTCTTGTGGAATTTTAAGGTTTCAAAGAATTTTTTATTTGCATAATTTATTTACAACTTATTGAATTGTTTAGCATGGAGACCCCCTACATCTTGCCCCATGCTACCTAGTAAGAAGCATGGGCTCATCACCAAGGACAAGATATAGGGAAGTAAGGGAGACTTCCTCCTTTCCTAGTTTCACATACTAGTAAGAAGTCAGTGGGCTCGTCACCAAAACTGGTAGGGCAGAGGAAGTGTGGTGTTATTTACTAAAAAGAAAGATTTTTGTATTTATTGTTTGATTTATTAATTTATTTTTGACAGTTTACTTGTGACTTTTGGGAGGGAAAATTTCCCCTAGCCTCAATCCATGCAACCAGTAGGATGTGAGGGCTCATCACCGAAGGTAGAGAAAAACAAGAGAGAGGTGAAATGTTTTACATTGCCTATGTTATGAGAGAGATTTTAGGGAAAGATGTGACATCAAGAAGCTTCTAGAACAAACTATGGGAAAAGACACCTGAGCTAGGATAAACCATTAATAGGACTAAGTGTGTAAGTCATGGTAGGATCAATGTCAAAATTCCATCTAAGTAGTTGAAATGATAGAAAGATTAAATGATTTTAATATGACAAGACGAAAGCTTGAAGATATGTGATTAAATGTTTTTGCCAACATTTTTTTTTAGAAGTCTTAGAAGTTTCTTGGTTTACAATTTAACCAGTATGGTAATGCAGATGATATGCAACATGGATGCAATAATGTACAAGTGGAGATGCAAATGAAATGAAACATTTAAGGTGAAGCGAATTAAGAATCATGAACTCTAAGAGTGGTTACACACCATTTTTAAAGTCTTATGTTACTTGGTGAGCCTCACTTAGGTCTGAATTTTCTCCCTTCGTCGGTCTTCTTGTCTCTAGCTATTGTGTCTTAAGAGTAGACATTTCAGCTTGTATACTTTATATTATAAACGACACATTTTGCTAGCAAAGTCTTCTACTTAGCTCTAAGTTGAGCTTCATCAAGGGTTTCTAATTGCACTAATCATGCTTTACGGTACACGTCTTCATCCAAAATTCCTTACAAAGATATGTAAAGGCTAGGTAACTTGATTTCTAACAATGGTAAAAGCACTTCACATCCGAAGACTAAAGAAAAGGGGGTTTCCCCCGTGGGAGTTCTAACTGATGTCCTATAGGCCCACAAATTCAAAAAATAACTTGAGATGTCAATCCCTTTTGTTCTCCTTAACCATCTTAAGGAGAATGGAATTTAGGGTTTTATTTGTTGCCTCAACTTTTCCATTAGCCTGAGGGTAGTATAAAGAGGTTGTGTGGTGTGATATCTTTGAATTACACACACAATTCTCGCACCTCTTCATTCTTGAAGGGTGTGCCATTATCTAAAATAATGACCTGTGGGACTCCATACCTGTAGATGATATAGTTTAGAATAAACTTGGTGATCATAGATCCAGGTACACTAGTAAGAGGCATAGCCTCAACCCACTTGGTAAAATACTTGGTGTTTGTGATAATGAAATTATGGCCATCTGAGGATGAGGGAGAGAACTTCCCTATCAAATAAAGCCCCTAGGTAGAGAAGGGCAAGGGTGTATAATGGGCTGTAGAGATTGTGCAGGAATGTGTATCTCATGTGAGAATTCTTGACATTTTTGACACGTGTGCGTACATACTCTACAATGTCATGCTCTAAAGTAGGCCAAAAATAGCCCATATGATGAATCTTTTAGGAAGTAGCATGTCCCTCAAAAATGACCACCACAAATCCTAATGTGGGATTCAAAGAGGATATTTTCCAACTCTTCTTCATCAAGGCATCTTAACAACATACCGTCGAAGGCTCTGTGATAGAACAATTCTTCTACAATCACATACTTGGCGGCTATGACATGTAGCCATCGTATTTTACTGTGAGGTCGCTCCCTTAGGATATGTCTGGTCCACAATATGGTTAATAATGTTAGTGTACCACATGGAACATGAAGGCAATGGGAGGATTTATCTTTACATAGAATACACATTCATTTGGGAATATAAATCTACCAGATCCCCATAGTCTATAGGGTTATCAACTAACCAATCAAAATAATTTGTCCCTTGATGGAATTTTGGTTAACAAAGGTGAGTTCAAACTCACCCATCAATGTTAGGAAATGACCGACCTTCTTGGATAAGGTAGCCTGAGTTAAGGAAGGTTCACAACTATTATGATTTAACAATCACTCATGGTTCTTGATTAAGCATGTAATGCCTTAATCCTTTGTTGTGAAAACTATTTCCAAACACTCTTTCTCCACTTGCATGTAACATGTCTCGTAATCGAGAAGAGTACGGCTTATGAAGTAAATGGCCTAGTCTCATGAAAATCATCATCCTCTTGTGCCAGCATGCATGCAATCGAGACATCAGTGGCTCTGGAATATAAGATAAGAGGATGATTCACCTTTGAGGCATGAGCATAGGTGGTGACATGAGGAAGTTTTCATTGACTCAAACACTTCGTGACACTCAATTGTCCAATGTTTTGCAACATTATTTCTTTAATAAGTCATTGATAGTGATGAATGGCATATGTTAAGTCTGGGATAAACTTGTGAATTGCCCCAAGTTTACCCAAGAAAGACCTAATGCTTGATTCATCTGTGGGTGGTAACATCTCCAAAACTTACCTGGATCTTTTATGGATCAACATCAATTCCTCAGAGATGAAATGATATATCCCAAAAGTTTTCCTCCTATCATGCCAAACACACATTTCTCAAGATTTAGTGTTACTCCATATTCGATTAGATGTGAGAGAATGATGTGGAGAACCTTAGGGTGGTCACCATGTTTCTTTTCTTTCACTAATAGGTCATCAATGTATGACTCAATGATCTTGTGAATAAGATCATGAAGATATACATCATTTCCCACTGGTAAGTGGCCAAGACATTCTTCAAGCCGAAAGGCATGACTGTGTAATAAAGGTTCCCCAAGGAGTTGTGAAAGTGGTTTTCATTTGGTCCTCCTTAGAAATCCTAATCTGGTTATAACCAGAAAAACCATCCATGAGAGACAACAACTCATATCCAGCTATTGCATCAACAATGATCATCGATCGAAGGAAATGAGAAATCATCTTTGGGACAAGCCTTGTTAATGTCCCTAAAATCAATGCAGATGTGTATCTTCCCATTCTTCTTGAGAACAAGGACTATGTTTGAAACCCACATTGAATAATAACCGGTTTAATGAACCCCACTTATAGGAGTTTCATTACCTCTTCTTTAACCATTAAAACCACTTTTGGCTTCATGGGCCTCGATTTTCACTTCATAGGTTTGGTGTCGGGATTCATAACTAGATTTTGCACTACAACATCAAGGAGAAATTCCCATCATTTCCTTATAGCTAAAAGTGAAGGATTTTGAGTTCTCTTTAAGCACCTTCATATGCACTTCTATCTCCTCTGAATTCAGAGAAGAACTGAGTTTCAAGATTTTAGGATCCTCCTCCATCCCAATGTTTATATCTATGGTTCCTTTGATCAAAGAGGCATTACCCTCTTCAAAATCAGGTGGGGCTGGAGGTAGTTTCCAGTTCTTCTTCCTCTACCTCATAGATCTCAAGACCTTTTGATGAGGAAGGATCCATTGTGTGATCTCCAAAGTAGGAGGAAGGGTGAGGTATAAGAGAAAAGCCCCTCTTATGGTGTGTGGGATGGAGATCATGTATATGCATTGAGGTATCCTAGGATTGCCTCATCATTCTCTACATAATCCAAAGTGGTAGGCTCATTCTCAGTCTCGACATATGTAAGAATTACATTGGTTGGACATCCTTCGAACTAGAGGTTTGAATCAGACCAAAACAATGAATTTGGTTTCTTTTAGGTCTTTTCTTGGACAAAAGTGAGAGGAGGAAGTAGCCATAGAATTGGCCAATAGGTTTTTCTCTCATGGAATATCTTTTATGGAAATGAAATCAAAACCCTTGGAAATTTCTAAGATGACAGACTTATAGAGTTATAGGTACTCCACTCTGGTCTCATAAACTTCTGAGACTTGATTAGCAATGAGTTGAGAGTCACCCAAGACTCTGACGTTATTCACACCCATCCTCTTGGCCACGATAATACCAAGAAGTAGAGCTTTGTATTCAGCTCCATTATTTGTGCACTCAAATTTTAGCTTGAAGTTAAAAGGCATGATCCTCCCCTCAGGGGAAGTGAGGATCACCCCAACCCCAACACTAAAGCGGCACTTTGCACTGTCGTAGTTGAGAGTCCAACAATCGTCAAGGAAGATGGAAGTTTGATCTTTATTTGAGTCTTCTTCCTTGATTCTGAAACCTCAACCATGAAAATCTCTTCAAATCCCATCAACTTGGAAGAGAGGTGATTCCAAGAGCATGACCTATGCCCAAGGAATAAAAAGGGAGAATAATAGGAAAATCATTCTCCAAGAAGTTTAACTATTTCACCATGTAGTTTATGTTGATACCATTTCTACTACAAGGATTTGTTTTCATAAGGATTTACCCCTTTAATTGCCTTAGGGGATTCCAACTCAGTCATAGGGATAAGCTTAGACTCAGGATTTGAACCTTGAGGCTTGTTTAACTAGATTGGTTGCGAGCTCAAATTCAGTATGAACCCCATGTTTCTTCTTTAGATTGGCCAGATGGATATCGAATGGCTTCGGGTCACCCTGAGCCATGAAGACCTTCCCAGATGCAAGAATCTGACTTCTTGGAATAATGTAGAAGGAATTTCCTTCATCCTATAAATCTCAGGGTCGACCAAGAATCATATTATAGTTAGTTTCTTGATCTATAATATAAAACTTAGTCAACATAGTCTTGGGTCCAAGAGTGACCAGAAGCACTATAGTTCCAATAGAAGTTTCTTTGAGACTATCATAACCTCTCAGTGTGTTTCAGGTTGAAGAGCAATTTGTTTCTCCATATCCTATAACTTTTTAAGAAATGAGAAAGGGACTATATTAACGTAACCCCATCATCTATCATTACATGCTTAACATAGTTTTTATAAATCCAAACCTTGGAGATATAATTCAGGATCACCTCTTCGTGCCAACTCAACGTCAGTAGGCATCTTGCTAATGTCGAATACGAACCCAACATCTCTCTCAGGATGCCCTGGTGGATAGACATCAAATTCTATATGATTGATTTAGGCCTCCAGAGGAGGAGTGACATGGATAAGATGGCCAAGACCTAGCAACGCTTCTAATAAATCTGATCTATGCACAGGAGAATTCTTTAACAAATCTAAGAAGGAAATGTGGGAGAAGGTCTTAGTCAAGTCTCGTAATCAAATCATAAGCTCCTACTAGTTTGGGAGCTACTGATGTATCATCTGACATGGAAGGATAAATGGGAAGAGGTTTTGAAGAATAATCTTGGGTGTTGGGTCACTTCGTTAACTTTAGGTTTGGTTTCTAGCTCTACTAAGCCCACAATCTTAGTCTGATTTTGACCATCTAAAGGGGGAGCTACTAGAGGGTTCGTAGATGTAGATGCCTGTGTGATCATTATTTCCAATAGGCATCCCCTTATTGTTAGTACCATGAGGATTGATCTTTCCATTCTCAGGGTGCGTTGGAAGGGGGTCTCTATAAACCCCAAGAGTAGAATTTTGTGGGGCAACGGGCCCCATGTGAGTGTTCTTCGTAGGTGCCATGGGATTAGCCAAGAACATCTCAATGAAGAGTTGTCTTTGGTCCTTTGGAATCCATTGTATGAATTTATTACAATCATGACACATGCAGCGTCATGTCCTATAACCCTATGGAAACCACAGTATAAGTTGGGATCATAGTCACGAGGTATTTGATTCTGGTTCTATTGTGGCCCATAGCTTGTTTATTGTTCTATTGTTGGTTGTTGTAATTGAAGTTCAGGGGGCCTCTGGCCTTGGTTCTGATACTGATTTTGGAATTGATTCAGATACTGGTTTGAGTATTTAGGCCCTAGTGCCTGGACCTGTTGTGGAGGTGGAGGAGGATGACTAAAGTCCACGCATTAACTAGAAGGAGTGAAATTATTACTCCTTTGGTTGTTCACATTCACATTGTTGTTATCATTATTCATATTATTGGTGTTAACAATGTTCGCTTCTTGGATTGGTCAGTTACGTCGTCCATCGTAGCACCATGGTTCTTATTGAAGGACTTTGGGTCCTTGATTATTGTTGTTTGAACTATTTAGGTAGTTTGAATTACCCTAAGAGGGAGTGACTAGTCTCCCATTTGAGATGTACGTCTTTTGGCCACTATCAATTGCCACTTGGTCAATGCAAAGAGCACCCTCTAAGACCTCCTCATAGCTCCTAAGAGGGAACTTTTTCACCTCCTCCTTAATTTCTTGATTAAGGGAATGGAGGAACAAGTTGTAAAGCTCTGTTTGGTCCATGTTTAGAGCACTAGCCAAGGAGTAGAGGACCTGCCACCATCTCTGAATGAAATGGGATGGAAAATTCATTATGATCTTGCTTGATATGAAGGAATTATCTGATTCATTCTTAAAAGTTTGTTCATATCAAAATCCTTTATGAACTCTGAAACGAGTTGCTTGAACGAATGAATCGAGGCTTCTGGTATCTATAGTACCAGTCGAGAGCGATCCCCTCCAAGGGTCTTAGGGAAAATCTTAGCTACAATTGCATCCCATGGGAGTAGCTCTCTGATGGCAGGTACGCTTTGATATGTGCATTTGGGTCCCCCTCCCCTTTGAAATTTTTCAAGTTAGGAAAGTGGTCATCAAAGCATTACACTTTATATGGTAAATTCAAGGGGCTCCTTGAGATATTCAACATATGTGCCCAACGACATAAGAATCTACCATGGATGACCCTTGATGGGGAGGTGGGGGAGGAATAAGAGGCTGATATGGCACAGACATAAACATTTGCAGGGGCGTAAGGTATCCCTTGAGGTTAAGCATACAAGCCAGGAAAGGAAAACATGTCCCCCTATGGTGATTTAGAATACATGTGGAGGTATGGGGGAACATTTTTTTGGTACAAAGTATAGGTGTGAAACTAGGGAAATCATACAGTTGGGATGGAATTTGAGAACAAACTTCTGGTTGGCACCTATGGAGGATACCCGTAAGAGTGTGAGAGGGCATACCTAACATGACTGATCTAGTAAGAAGGTCTCCAGGGTTAGGGACACCCATGTAAACTGGAGGAGGTGAAGGTACAGAGGGTACATAACCAAGGTGTAATTCTGCATATGGTGGGGATCTTGCCTTGCCCTGCAAAAGGTATACATGAGAAGGATTGGGCAATCTCTAGTTCCCTAACTCTATCCACCAATGTTGAAATTACATCACCTAAAGATGGTGTTGCATTTGGCTTAGTTGTGTTCGAGTCTATAGTTAGGAAGAAAAGGCATGTGATGTCCTGCTATGGATTGATCCTTGGGATTCCACCCCTCTTTAGATGTATTTCTTGTTATAGGAGGAGGGGTTAGCAACATTGCTCTGAAGAAGAACATCAATGTACTCTTGCATCCTAGTCCAAGGACTGGTCTATTGCATTAAGATGCTCATCTCTTTGGGTGAAAATCATGTCAGGAGTTCATCATTTGGAAATAGATAGGACGAGAGTGAATCACCTTGCATGCTGATTTGAGGTCTTGACAAGACTCAAGGATAGAACCCTTATTGCTCTCCCATAAATGTCATGTTATTTGAGTGAGATTACTCAGGTTGTGGAATATATGATAGGTTGATCAATCTCCTTGATCCTGATTGATGAGCCATTTTTGGCACCTTGAGGAGGAGGAGTGTGAGGGGAAGGTAAATTTAATGAGTAATTATCATCCCACCCTAGATAGTGAGGGTGACTGTTGCATACCCATATGGTAATAATACACCTCAAGACCAAATATGGGTCCTGCCGTATTCCTAACCTGACATATTTGGGGGGTGTATAAACACCCACAGAATAATGGGAGAGGAGAAGGATGGATGAAAGAAGGAAGAAACAAGAGGAAATGAAAAGGAACTAGTACTTCACATCGGGTTCACCAATTTTGTACGTCTCGAGAATCAACATGTGACTCTAGGATGCACTCAACCTCCCGAGGTCATGCCAAGACAACCGATATGAAATGGAATATGGATACAAAATGGATAAATAGAGTGAATAGGTGAAATGTCCAAAAATGGGAGTGGCTAATAAGTAATCAAGGCTAATCAAATGTCCTCGACGGGAACTATGGGAATATGATTGTCTAAGGAAATGAATGCTTGCCTCACTTGGGTGGGTGAAATGGAACGATCGAGGAGAATGGACACACAAAGGATTCTATCAATATCAGTGTCACCAAACACCCTTCTAAACTGGTTGTGGAATGCATGGAATTGTCCTACATTTCCTCGTAGAAGTATCCAGACAAGGTCATGGAGGTGTGAGAGGTGTAGGTAGGAAATGGGTGAATTGTGGAAACTAATTTGACCAAGTTGAATTTTCAAGAACACGTAAGCACTATCTACTTTGACGTTCAAATCTATAAACTATGATGATAATGTAGGTGGAAGTGGGGTGGTTTGGAAAACAAGGTGTATGAGGCCTTGGTCAATGTATGTTAACTATGGAGCTAGATTTGGTTGAGGCACCATGTGGATCACACACGTAATCTATTTGTTGTCTAGGGCCTTGAATGGTCATGTGGGATATGCAAACTACTAAAAAAGAAAAAAAAAACTCACAAAGAATCCACAAGAGGGAAAGGTAATGTTTAGGGATCCTAAGCCAACTAAGGATACATGAGGAGTTGTGTTAATTACCTTTCTAATTAACTCTATGTTCCTAAATTAACAAATGGAAACAAATAGATTTAAATTAAATCAATTCAATAACTTTCCTTGAATTTAATTAAATCTATGTGTTTCCAAGCTAATTAACAAATGAAAGATAATTAAATAAACAAAAGAAATAAACTAATCTATTTTTTTGTGCTTTTAAATGATTTTAAACAAAAGGGAATAAAACAAATAAAAGCAAACTAATTAATTTAATCTAATGTTTTTGTATTTTATGTTTACTGGAAATAAAATAAATGTGCACAGAAAAACTAACTTCTTTTAATTAAATGAAATTACTTCTATTCTAATGCAGATTAAACTAAATAGTGAAATAGCCAGATGTGGCTATTTCCATGTGCAGAGGATTTAATTAATCTAATAAAAAAATTCTTTTTCCTATTTTTAATTGTGGATGCAAACTTCTTTCTAATGAAAAAATGTAAATCAAACTTGAAGAAAGGAAAAGCTTCTCAGAAGAAATTCTTCCCATGCAAATTCTACAAGGATAGGAAGAGAAGCAACTTTTCATAGAAGCTTTCTAATGTGTAACCAATATTGAATTTTGAATGTAATGAAATTTCCTAAACAATTTAATAAATGAAGAAATGATAACAAACACTGTGGCAGAAACTTCCTCTAAATCCTTCTCAGGAAAATCCATAGGGATAAGCTGAGAGGAAATCCTCAATGGAAGCTTTTGCAAATGAAATCTACTGTAATAATTATTGCAATTGAATATTTCTAAAATAATGTATTTAATAGACTAAATATTTGAATCTATTTTAAATAAACAAAGAAACTTGCAGGAATTCAAAGACACCCCCAACCTAGAAATGTTTTACTAAGACACATCCAATGTTGGAAATGCTTCTTGATGTCCCCTCAGCTTCTTTCCAATGTGTGTTCAACGTATCCAGAGAGTTGTGTTGGAAAGATGTGTAGGAAGGAATGGTAGAATTTGGAGTTGGCTGGTTTGCAAGTAATGGTAGCAACAATGTGAGCAAGAGAGTAGAAAGGAAAAAGAATGGTTTTCTTGCATACTTCTTGGTAGGATTATGACCAACATAATAGTGCAAAATCAATCAAGAAACTCCAACCAATGCTTCAGGAAGAAGCTTGGTTCTTATAGAAATTTGGCAGGGAAGTGGTCCAACCCACTTGGCAGCCAAGAAATGCCACATCACTTAAAGAAGGGGCAGTTAACTTACTAACAATAGAAAGTTAGGAAGAGAAGGTTTGTACACATCTAAAAAGCTCAAGAATAACAAATTGGTTAAGAAAGTGTGCTAAAAATGAGTTTGAAGAAGTTTGATACATGCATTCAAACACATGCCAAAAGAGTTTCAGGTTAAATGCGCATGGAACTGTCCAGGTCTGGCGCAGACCTACCAAGGTAGTTGCGCAGTTGCTGCTCTGGGTAGACCAGTCAGTTACGTAACCACCGTGGTGTTGCATAACTATCAGCGCAGTTCCATAACTTAAAGCCAAAAAGCTAAGGAAAAGATTAGTGAAATGATAAAGGAAAGCGGGAAAAAGATAGAAAAGGACAAGCAAGGTAAGATAGCATGCAACAAGTGAGAATTCGGATTTAAACATCATTGGAAAGATAGTTTTTCATCATTGGGGATTTATTTTTTTGGACAATGTTGCACCATGCAAATCGGGGTACATACAGTCACCCCTAGAGTAAACTTACGACAAAGCACTGCACTTTATCTCATACTCCATGTATTTCTTGTGAGTGTGTGTAAAAATTGTGCCTTAAGATGCCCTTCTGTAAGTTGAACTTGATAGGGGGCTAGATTTTCTAAAAGATGTAAATGTGTGGATGGAATAGAATAAAATTCCCCTTCATATGTTGTGTATGCAGAGTATGTATTCCCTTGTCCCTTGAATGGATTTTAAATGGATGCTTTTTGAGATCTTTAATTCCTTTGAAATGCAAAATTAGGTGATAATAGTAATGCTTAGTGTTTGGTCCCCTTATTTTGAACACATGACCATGTATTTATATGATTCCCTTGTTTGAATTTTTAATTGACAACTGGAAGGCCGACCCATAAATGAAAAAGATGCCCACAAGATAAAATAGACCAAAAATGAGTGAGTGAGGTGAGAAAGGGTCAGGGTTTCCCAATGGGGATATGAGGGCTTAGGTGCTTATGTCATGGCTAGGTGCTAGTGTCTGGAGCCATAAAAGATAAATCGGTAAAATTTTGATTGGGTCGTGGGGTATGGAAGACCAAATAGAAAGCAAGAAACCAAGAAAAGAGGCCAAATATAGTTGTTAATTACTAGTTTTCTTTCTTAGGAATCATGTAAATGCAAGTATGCTTTTAGGACCTAGAAATGTACCAAGTGCATGATTTTTGTGTCTACATCTTCTACTAAGCGACCAATAATAACCATTCAACAAATAAAACACATTATACAAAACCTAAATAAACCAACAACTAATCTTATCTTAGGTGAACCTCTAATTCAGAAAAAAACAAATCCAATACAACCTCCCAAATGTGACCTAGAACATGTCTTTACTAACAAATCCAAATTATCAATTTGAAAATTGAAACATGTCATACAGACCCAAAAAAAACCAACTAATACGGTAATATAAACATATATAACAAATTTTAAAGACACTCCCACGTATCCTTTCCCAATTTGTAGTCAATTACATTTTAAATACAAAATGTCAACCTTCAATCAGGGAGAAATACAAACATACATGAATTTAGTACAAGACATCAAACCACCTATTGTAAACACTATATGTGCATTGAAAAATGGACATGTTCCAAAATATGCTACACCAAACTGCATCTACTTTAATAGTTCATTGTCATATGTTGGACAATTTACATACATGGAAGAATGACTTGTGTCCCTAAGAATTACATTTGCACAAATACGACATATTTGGGATACAAAAAACCACAACTTGGACTAACCAGAGCAATTATAAATGTGCCATCAAACATTGACATCATATAAAAAGCACTCCCATGAAGCATTCACGAAAAATTAACCCTATTGTTGTATCACTTAAGAGGCAGTTGCAATATAAAAATGCATATCAAGAAGGCATGGTCTGCCCAATCATAATTCTGCACACTTTAAAGCAACTATTAATGATATTCAAGACAAGATGATACAAATTGCACATGAGGAAGGAAAAAAACCCATTGGCATATTTAAAGACAAGTATGCCGAGGAAATGAACTTCCCAAAACTTTTTTTTGGAGACCATCGTAGTGACTATATCATAAAAACACACTCCTAAAAAATAGCACAATGGAAAGTAAAATATACTAATCGCATGTTTGCATACCCTACAACGAACCTTTTCTTCAAAGCAATGCAAATTATCAATAAACCAAGTGACATCCACTATTTGGATAAGAATTAGAAAATATCAACTAAAAGGATAAAATTTGCTAGCAAAAGATGTCAAGTATAAGCCAAAACTAGGTAAAATACTAAAATATGACATTGGTTATTCCGACTTCAAACACATACATATTTTTCCTAATTACTTGCATCAAGTACAGAGAAATGCATTTGTAATAATATGGAAATTAGGATCTCTAACACTAATTCATAACTTTCACAAGTGATGAACATTGTTGGACACCCTTAACAAAAGCATTGACTGAATTGCATGACAATTCTAGTAGAACACATAAGCCATATGCCCTTCAAAACTACAACATATTAGATATAGAATCCTTAGTAAGAAAAGACCTAGTGACATGTTCTCGTTATCACAAGCATAAACTCGATGTCTTAATACAAATGATTTACCAAGACAAATCCTTATTTGGAAAAGTACAAGATCATTTCCATGTCACAGCATTTCAAAATCGAGGAAACCAATATACCCATTTCGTGTTATGGATTAAAAATGCACCAATATATGGAAAAGACAATAATTATACCATCGAACAATTTTTAGACAAACACGTAACTTGTAATACCGACCTCCTTCCTCAATAAATATCTAACATGCATCAACACCATCATACCAAAAGCTACAAAAAAACCCAATGTAGATACAAATTCCCAAAGCCACCTATGAACATAACATTGGTACTAGAACCATCTACTGGAAACAATGAGCTTGCAATGAAAAATGTAAAATAAATTTATGGAACACTAGAAGCAAGCCACTATGAAATTTCATCAACATTCTAAACATTTTTACGAAAACTTCAACTAAGTGAAAATGACTACACATAGGCAATAAAAACTATGATTAAAAAACCAACAATTTTCTTGAAATGAAATCCATCGCAAATATGGACAAATAGTTTCTCAAGAAAAATCCATATTTATGGAAAGTAAATACAAATGCTCAATTTATCGTTAATGCATATGCTGCAACATCTTCTTGCAAGTCTTACATGACTAAGATAGATTGATCAATGACTAAGGCTTTCAAAACAATACATAAAGAGTATGTAGAGACAAACATTGATGCCATTCAAATGTTTTGTAGACTTGGAAACACATTACTCAACTCACAAAAAATGTCAACCCAACAAATCTATTTACATAATTTTTTCTACACCTTTGAATGGAAGATCTAGAAAATGCATATTCATAAACACATCTCCCCCAGAACAAAGAAATTTCATTCTAAAACCTCAAAGTCTATTAACCTGTGAGCCCGACGAATCAAAAAACATAATGTGTTGTTCACTAATAGATCACTATATTGTAAGAGATATCACATTCAAACACATTCGCCTCACTGAATTTTCTTTTGAATATAGTAGAAAGGCACAAAATTATTGAAAACAAAACAATTACATATTATTATATTTGTCAAATACAATAAACCTATAGGTTTAAAAAACTATTACAGAGAAACATTATTGTTGTATGTGCCCTTCACAACAAGTGAGGAAACCGTCAAACAAGGTTGCTCCACATGGAGACAGACATATGTAATCCATGAGAAAATAGTTCATATGAATATGCCCAAATACAAGTACAACATCAATGCATTATGGGGAGACCTAGATCAAATACAACTAGAAATTGAACATTTCAATGATCTCACAGATAAATAATTCATAAATCCAAAAATTGCTGAACATTTGTTTGAAAACTATGACCTCAAACTAGACTTGCATTTTCTGGAACATCCTCATGAAAAGAGATCTCATTGCAAGTCATTTGAAATAGGAAAACATCCATTCATGGTTTATAATAACAAATACTATTGAATAAGGAGAATGCTAAACAAAGAGAAACAAACCATTGTAAAAGACATAAAAATGAAAAACAAAACAATCCTACACAACCAATACATATATTCTTAACATGTGGTGCAGGAACATGAAAGACACTAATTGTAAGTGCCATAAATGAGTCTCTAGTTAGAATCTACAACGACTTCATTGAGAGCGAACCCCTCAAACCAACGGGTCTGAGTATAGCATACACATGTAAAGCTGCATATAATGCAAGTGGAATAATGTTACATTTAGTCTGCTACCCTTCAATAAATCATACCCCAATCCATTGAGTGCTGACACTCTAGACAAATCATTAAACTAATATGTTCTAATAGGCGAGATATCATTAGTGGGAGGACAAATATTGTAATGCATTGATAGTCGGATTTGAAATATAATGCATACCCCACAAAAACACTTTGGAAATGTGGAAATGATAAGTTGTGGAGACCTATATCAAGCACAACTAGTCCACGATTGTCTATTATTCAAACACCCAAATCATGTAGATCATCATCAAACACAACTATAAAACAATGCTGGTTTGATCCAACAATTCAAATTTGCTCAAAACTTTCAAATTTGCTCTCTAATAATAGTCAAGAAACCTTGCAAAAACATGCAACTTTTGGATTAAAATCAGAAATTGGATCAAGCAATCATTTCAACATGATTTTTAGGTCTACACCAATGCTGCTCCAACTATAAAGCTTGCTCAAATCAACCAAGAAATCAAATTTCATTTATTTATCTCAAAACTGCCTTGTTTGGCTTTTTGAACAACTTACTCCGGGTAGATTGGTGGTTAGAAAAACCTGGGCACAGCCAGAACAATCTAATCACATTGTGTGTCAAATTTCAAGTCCTGGAATGGATTTAAACTCTCAAAAATGCAATTTTAGAATTTTGGCAAAACCCTTCCTACAGGTTTGGCAGCAAAAAAGAACAATCTATAATTTTTCTGGGTCTGTCGTTTTATGGCTCCAAATTTTTACATGACGTCTGTATATGTGATCAGTCACTCCACAAAAAATTTCAGACTTTTTCCATTTTAATAACTCCTAAAACGCAACATTTACCAATCTGATTTTGGACTGTAACATCACAGTTTCCTTCAAGAACAGGGTATAACTGAATTTTAAACACAATGCGTCCATAAATGAAGTGAAATAAGGCTGAATATTATTTAAGAATCCAAATAAAACATAAAAATACTTACCACAATCCTAAGAACCTCATTCTTTATTCATTCATTTATTGATTTGTTCACATTTACTTGACTATTCATAGTTTTCCTCATGAAAACCAAACCCTCTGCTTTGTTCTCTTCTTCTGAATGCTAAATTATCTTCTATTCCTCCTTATTCCTCCGTCACATTCATACTTATCCCCTCTTACGTTCTCCATAAAATTTATTCCTTATATAACCAAGGAAGGTAGTTACAAGCAAACCAACTCCTTGATTTGACCATGCTTACCCTTACCAAACATGGTTACGAACCTAGTTAAACCATTCTCACTCATATTACATATATTATGACCACTGTATGCATTTTATTGCATTTTAAAACCAACCTAGGACTCTTGGACCTCCTAAGAACACTTTCTATAATTTGAATATTTGAATAGGAAGTTTTGGAGGGAAACTCCAAATTTAAATTTGCTCACTCCTATGTGACCAAAAACACCCTTAAACCATATAATGGGACCTATAGCACCTATATGTGCACTTATTACAATAATTTTCATATGGAGGGTTGATGCCCCTGCATCACCAATAAGTGACGATGAGAAAATACCGTACAATTTCTGGAAAGAGAACATCAAAATATATGAATTGCAAACGACTATGCAACAAGAAGACAAGATATTTGTATCAATCCTCAACAGAATGTGAACATGGTATCAAATAGATCAAGAATTAAATTATATTAACCACAAATGCATACGACCACCACCAACCGATGTAATATTTTCATACCATTTGTTTCAAGAACAAAGATGTTGATGCACATAATGAAAGAATGTTATTAAATGTTCCCAGAAACATTATTGTTCTGAATGCAATTGATGAAGAAGACAACACATATGCATAAACACAAATGTATACTCGATAAAAAACAATCCCTCAATAATTTTACTTGAAACCTGAGATGTTAGTAGAAAGCTATGCTAGAAATTATGGCATACAAGATGGCATAGTAAATAGATCGAACAAAACATTCAAAACATACACAAATAAAAGCAAAACATACATATTACGGATCAAATTCAATGATCCAAAATTGGACGTTCCCAAGAAAGAAAACATTCCGAATTCTTTGTTAAAATCAAATTCTACATGATTGGGTTCCTGTTCTATGAGTTGCGAAGCCAATACAAATTGCAAAAAAGGTACTTTGACGATAAGAAAAAAATTTCCTATTAAACTTGCACGTGCAAGAACAATACACAGGTCACAAGGACTAATAATGGATGGAATTTCATTCTCTCCATCAGAAGTAAAAAAACATGGGTTGGCTTACACAACTCTGTCATGGGTAAAAAACATGGATTTGTTGTTCTTGATGTCCCCTCTAACAATGAAAAAATTCACGATTAAAAAAAGGTTTCCATTGAGATGACACGCCTTAAAACAATGACAATGTGGAAATTATATTTTGATCAAAATGTGGCTATTACAAGAAACCATATCATAATTTCCACACTAAGCACAAGGATCCTACAAGCACACATGCAAGATGTACTCAATGACCATGACTTAATGTCTTCAAAAATATTGTGCTTTCAGGAAACACACATGCCAGATTTCAAGGAACAAAATCTGTTTGAAGACAAAAATTGTTTTGCCATGTAACAAATACATGGATTTTTGACTACTATAAACAAAAGCATCCATGTAACTACTACAAAACATTACAAATAAAACAATTTAGAGACAATTCTAACCATTATTATAATTGACAAACAACAAACTACACTTATAAATGTGGCACCAAACACAAAAATCGAAGACATCATAACCATCATTAATGCAACTCTTGCAGATGCAATTGCACACCATGACATATACATAGTCGGTGACTTTAAGATAAACATGGCTAAACATAGTTCAAAAGCGCATACACTAGAACATCATATGGACAACAACAACATCTACTTCCTAATGCAAAAGCATAATTCTCTACAAGTAACCACTATTGATCACATATGATCCAACAAAACAATCAATCAATACTAAATTTTCATAAATGATTCCTATTATAATGATAATGATATTATTACCTTGATCACATCCAAATAAATTAACACATTTGACCAGCAAACAAGCACATTTAAACAAAACATATAAATAACTATGACAAATGAAAACCAATACATTAGTAAGTCTCTGTCAATACAATAACAACAAAAAATAAAATCCAAAAACCACGCATTGCATAAAAAATCTATTACTTGTGTTTTTTTATACCAAAACATAAAATTTTTACAAGATAATCAAAATGAAAAGGAAACTTGAAAGTGTTAAAACACATGAGGAGCTGCATAATCAAGCTAAAAGGTACACAATTTAAACTCACTCAGTTATCATACTTCACACAAGTTCCACATTTTCATATCATCTTAACTAATGTTCGCAAGAGAGACACATCACCTTGCACCTTGACATCGATTGATGATCTGAATAGCTACAAAATTGGAGACGTGTTTGAAGGTGATGTGATTTTCACATACAAAACAACACTTCACAAAGAGATTAATAGACAACTTCTGCGTGCAGACTTAATAGAAAAGGAAGGTGAAATGACAATGATGTTAAATGGAGAGGGGGAGATAAATTCTTTGTTCCTCTTGATTTGTTGAATGATGGATCAATATGAGATAAACATGGCCATGGAAAAAACAATCACTCTTACGAGTTATCACAAAAGATGTTGCATATGCTTAATGCACCAGAAACATGTTACTATAGATAACAAAGCTCAGTTGCTCTTGCATTTTCTTGATAAGAGAAGTAAGGCTAGAAGTCACCTTTACTGATAATTAAGGACAAAACGAAAAAGTAATAAATGGAAAATAGGATATTGGTACAATGGGGTGAGAATCTATATAGTAGGTTTAATT
This sequence comes from Taxus chinensis, assembly GCA_019776745.2. NCBI lineage: Eukaryota > Viridiplantae > Streptophyta > Pinopsida > Cupressales > Taxaceae > Taxus > Taxus chinensis. The sequence continues at coordinate 647,205,001 of CM034156.1, forward strand.
TTGTAAAGGAGAGGGTTTAAATGATGACAAATTTCTTGTAACAAAACATTTAATCACTTATTAAGAGAACATACTATTTTGGAAAGTAAAGAAATCTTGAATAAGTAGTGACAATTTCTATAACGAAAGGTTTGCATTCATTAATACCCAATAGATGCAAATATTCAACACAATATCTAAAACACTTGACAAAAAATCTCATATAAGCATTCTAATAAAGTGTTTGTTGTTTCCACTCTCATACGCCCAAGATACAATCAAAGGATAATAATGATCACTCAACAAAATGGTTATAATACGGATTTTAAAATCATGTCCAATATTGCAAGGTAAATGCTTACAACACAATATAAATTTAATGACCAAAACACAACCACTAAGGAATGATCCAGTGTATTACACAGAAGCAATAAACTCCAAATTGTAGCATAAAACTATAACTCGTTAATCAAAATCCAACATACAAGACCCATAATACATGAATTAGACTCATATGTAGGCACATTTCATTCAAATCTTCAATCTCTTAATAGAGAAACATAAATCAAATGCTCTCAGTGTTTTTCAATGGCTATACAGTGCAACCACCTTGACGTAAAATCCCGAGGACCCGAGATTCATATGCATTTCACAAAGAAAAATATGCAGTGTTACATTCCTTTCTTTCAATTTTTTCAAATAGAAAAACTAACTCCCCTCCTTTTTTATGAGGAAAGATCCTCATATTTATACAAAATTGTCTACAAACTTCCCTTGATTCCCCCTGCCAAAACTTCAATGAACCATCCCAGAAGGCATGGAAAATGAACTCCATTTTTAGAAAATATCTTGTAACTACAAAGATTCCTTTTTCATTCCTTAACTTGATTATGTTTTTGGTTACCAACACAAATGTGTGTAAGATATTTTTCTTTTGTTTCTTAATATCTTTTTGTCCTATCTACGTTGTCACCATCATTCATGTGCCGAGTCATAAACCATTTGTTCCCTTATGTCGTTATTCTAACTGATTTGACAGCTGCCTTTTGGAGGACACATTTTGGGAAATGGATAATCATTGATATTCTCTTGAATTTGATGCCCCCCTTGTGTGAATTACTGAACTAGGAAAAAACAATATTTTGATAAATATTAATCTGCTTTCCCTTTTTTTGGATCCATGCGAATATCCAAAATTGATTTCACATTCAATCCTGATACGATATTTCACACAGTCCCTCTTAAGATCCATTTTTATATAAATTCTTACTGATTTCTTATGAGCTTGCATCTTCCTTTGAGTAGTTTGAGTGAATTTACTTGCGAAATATCTCGTGTTAATCCTTCTTAAGCAATGACAGATGTTGAATTAGGAAATAGTCTGAAAGAGATTTCTTTGGAAACCTTGGACCTAATTTTCAACCATTTTAGACCAAATGAAGCTTTTGTAAGGATGTTATTCACGATTGAATATTAGACAGAGCCCACAAGACCATTAAAATCCTGCATAGTTGAGATGGCATTGGTGCAGAAGCCTCTCAAGATGAATCCCTTCTTCTCTGTGTTTCAAATTATGTTTCATCACTTGTTTCGCCCAGATGACCACGTAGTTCTTGATCAATTAAAGAATTTTTGGCTCCAATGTAGGTCCGTTATTAAAAAGAACACCATCCACAAATCCCCTATATTTTTACTCAAGAATTGGTGGAAAAAGAGATTCCAGTTGATGTCTATGTAGTGCCAGATGATGAACTTATAGAGGACAGATCCTCTATTTCCCACAAAATAACCGCAATAGAGAAAAAAATTACCAATCTTGAGAAAGCCCTGGTGAAATATTATTCTGAGAGGGCCCCTAAAGCACCGCTACCTCCATTGAAGAGATGCGAAAGGGGTTCATTTCACCTAGCAAGTGTATCTAAGCCAATCTTTGCTGATTAGATTTTTACACTTGAGCCTATTCTAGCGGTTGCCAGCTGATGTACCCGGGCCATATTCAACCTCAAAAAAGGTTATTCTATGGGGTACGAAGGATTATCTATAAGGTGGGTTGAATCTCCTTGAATGGGTATCCTCTTCTAGGATAAAAATGGATTTAATCAATATTTTGGAAGGGCCAAGAGGTGATATCAAGGAACTCATGCATAAGGGCATGCCTTATGATTTAGCAGGGGACATCCAATATGTTTATGGGGCTCAAGACAGTAAAGAGTTTGATTTTAGGATGAAGAAGCTGTTAAACCAGATCCACGCCTTTGTGGAGGATTTTGTAATCATAAATTGACAAATGTGTCTAATTACAAAAACATCCCTTTTTGTATATGTAACCAGAAGTTATGTGAATTTCAAGGGTTGGGCCCCCTAAAAATCCCCATTTTGTTCCTAGCACATACGTATGCTCTTTTTTATCTTCTTTGTTAACTCAATTAATATTTTTCGCAAAATAATTTACCTTTGGACATCGTAGTAATTGTCTCTTAATAAATATTGCATGACTTGGATACCCATAATGAGAGGTACTGGTGAAAAATACTCTTTTTACGTGTTTTGCAACTTTCACTTGCATTCCTCTTTTTCTTGCGTGATTTTTAGTTATCTTACATGTTCTGAGGCCTTAGGTGGATTCCTAAGTGTCCCACAACCTTTTCTAAAATTTATAGAGTGCCAACCTTCTGACATACCCGCTGAACACTGGACTAGTGTTCCATGGACCCTGCTATACAACCACATTCCCCAATTTCTTACAAATGGTCATCCCACGATATCTTTTATTGTGATACTAAGTCAATTTGAATGATCTTACCAACCATTCTAGAATTCCGCCTTGGTCTTGATTTTGATTTTTTTATATTTTCATAGATTGGATCCACTTGCGGAACATTAAGTTCTTCATTATGTGGATTACTAACTTAGTACACCGTGGTCTCTTTAGAACTGAATGGTCATGCTCACATTTTAATTTGTTCAAAACTATGGGAAGGAGTGATCATGGATACTCAGAAAATTTTGGAGTTACCAAGCATATGAAAATATGAGTTTTTAAATGGTATGGGGAAATTTTTCAGGAGACTCAATTTATTTCAAAACCAGGCTCGGAATGAGCACCAACACAGACGAAAAAGAAATAATAATGACTACTACCTCTACAATCTCTAATTTTTCTCTCTTTTTAATTCTTTCCACAAATAAAACCTAATCGTTTACACATTTTTTTCCAACCGTAGATCTACTTGTTTGATAATTTGCAACTCTCTTCACACAAGCTAAGAACAACTCCACAAAAATGAATTCCCCATCTATTTGTTCAAGAATGTGGCCATGATAAAACATTGAGAACATGTGAGTCTACCTTTATAACCTCTATGAAGATAGAACAAAAAATCAAAGAATTGCAAACACTACTAAATAAAATGAATGAGATGAGAAAAATGTCAACTCCATCACTTTCTATATTCAGTTTATAACTTGCATTTAATTTGAATTCTCTATCTCTTAGCTTGCACTTAGTCTCCACATTTTTTTCAATAAGTTACAAGGCAAATTGCCCATTCCAAATGTATACTCTAAGCCATTCGAGCTCGTTTGCAACAAATGCAATTCCAAAATTGAAACTTCTTTTACACTAAAGAAAATGACAATCAATTATAGAAACTACAATAAAAAATCTACCCTTCTTTACATACATTGGATAGTATTAATATAATGACTACAAATAATATAAATATCAAATTCATACTTTTTGGTCCTCCATTGGCCAAATTATTTCCCTCACTCACACAAACAACTCATGAATAATACCTACAAAACAAAAGTGAAATTGTATATCTACTTTGACAATTCATGCAACAAGGTGTCTTTACACTGAATCAAAGTAATGTCATTCTCAACATCAAATATGTGGTCCACTAGTAAGGTATGTAAACATATTTATACAACATTTCATATTCTCCTTAAAATTGTACTCCACAAAACTGATATATAATTAACGCTAAGTTTTTTCTCTTCTATGTATAGGTACATTAACACATACATCTATAATCCTATAATGCAAATGCTTCTTTTTTGTTCTCCCATCTTTGTACATGCCATCTATAGTCACCTCTTCAGGAGAAATAGTCGTACACAGGAAGAAACCTCTGCTAGCAACAAGTTGTATGATTTTTTTTGGTATCTGTGTATTCTAAGTTCACATGTGAATGAGAATTCTAGTTTGTATTAGCTTAAGCTATGAAAATAAAATCCATATACATTACAAATAGTTAATGCAACTATTATTGTAAACTTACTATTCCATCCACATTGAGTTCATTCAGTTGTGGTTTTTTTGTGTCATGTTATTGTCTTTGTGCTCACTAGAATTTTGCATTTATGTTTGAAATTACAAGTACTTGTATATTATCTAATATCAAATAAATACTATAATTCATCTTTTCTATCACACTCTTGATTTGAAGAAATTGACAACGAAATGTTGGGCAACATAGTGATTCTTATCATTTTCTAATTTTAAGTTTCTAATCTTCGGTGGCAAGTCTTATGTGATAGTAGTAGGCTTCAATGCACTAACCATTTCAAGCAATTAAAATCTTCTTGATTCAACAATCAATTTTTGTGCCGTAAGAATTGATATTGGTGGTGATTTGGGACAATATTCCAACAAAGTACTCAAAAACTATTAGGTCATCTTCTTACGGCCATAACTTTGGGACAATAACATTAAACAAACTCACTCACAAAATTTAAAAATTTCAAAAAGCTTAGGATATGTATAACTTGGTGAAGGGTAGAAGATTTCATTTATAAAGTTTGGCTCCGTAAAATGACACCAATGGATGCAAAATTTGCAATATAAAAAATCTGGAAAATTCCAAAGATTTTGGAAAACTGAAATCTTGTCTTTTTGCAATTTTAATAGACCCTCCCAATTTCATGGGGGAAAAATTTCCACATGACTATTTAGATTTCAAGGTGATTTTCTTCATCTTTTATTCTTAGACTCTTCATTTTGCACTTTATATAGTTATAAAGCAACTGTCATCTGAGTCTAAAAATGAAAGTGTTGTAGCTTTAGATCTCTTCTCGGAGATTATTGTTTTCTTGTAAATTACTCTAATTTTCAATAAAGATTTTGTTTACATTGTGATGTCATATGTGTTTATTAGTTCATTTCCTTTGCTTTGGCTTGATACTTTCATAACAAAATAAGTTTTTGTAACTTAGTTTTCTGTCCATTGCATTTGCAATAAAATATGGATCACACATCACAGATCATGCAAACAATTATACGGTCTAACTAAAGATTTCTCATCCAAACTTATGTCTCTCAAAGCCATTTATTTAATTCTTCTACTTAGAAGAATGCATGATTTTTTTTGGTTTCCTTTATATGTCTATTCAACATATCAAAGTTTAAACCCATGGAAGATAATTGAAATTTCAAATGCTAAGACCATGATCTCAAATAATCTATTGCTATTTCTATCACATTTTTCTGATTAACATTTCATATGTCAAAAAAAATACTTTGGTCTTAGATATTAGTAACTGTGAGGGTAATGACATAATTTGCCTTCTTATCAAATATGTTTAAGGTACTGACACTTACAGAGGACATGGATTTACTCATGAGACATTGATTTTATCACAAGAGATGTAAACAAAATCAGTTTAACCAAATATAGAATCACTTCACGCTTCTCAACTGCGGCAAGGACTAGTCACATTACAATTCTTGTTTATTATTTTTTCAAAATATTAAAATTGAAACAAAATATCTTATGTATATAAGTACCTTAATTTTTTATCCACGTTACAATTGATATGCCAACTTTGAGGAATAAAAGAAATTGATGATGCACTAAAAAAACATTTAGAGTAAAGAGGATAAAATACATGACCAAACCAACAAGTGCACCCTAGCTTATGTATGTGAGGCCTTGCGCACATGAATATGAAAAACATGCTTTAGTATAACTTTATATTGATGTTAGAGAGTATTTTTCGCCTATTTTCCAAACATAAGGGCTTTGGGAAAAGGTCAAGCTTATTGTATTGTACTATAACATGGAAATGATCTATTGGTTTATTCATATTGACAAGTAAATTTTTTTACATAAATTTCAGAGAGTGGAGAAGGGATCTCAGTTACACCATATTTTGTTTCAAATCTCAATACCGTTGAGCATTTGAGGGCTTGAAGCTATAGACAAAAAATCATGCACTTGGATACATTTCTAGGTCCTAAGAACACACTTGCATTCATATGATTCCTAAGTGAGAAAACTAGCAATTGACTGTTGTCTTTAGCCTCTTTTCTATCTTTCTTGCTTTGTATTTGGTCTTACATACCATACATCCTAGTTTGAACTTATTTGCTTTATCTTTCATGAATTTGGACACCAGTACCCAGCCAGGATGCCAGCGCCTAGGTGCCCTCGTCCCCTGTGGGTGCCTCGACATCTTATCTTACTCACTTCTTTTGGGTCTCCTTTATCTTTTGGACATATTATTTTCTTATGGGTCAGCCTTCCAGTTGTCAATTATGAAATTCAACCAAGAGAATCATATAAATACAAAGCTATGTGACCAAAATAAAGGACCAATCTCTAAACATCTATTATCATCACCTAAGGTTGCATCTAAAGGAAGCTAAGAGCATCAAAGGCATTCATCTAGCTTTTATTCAAGGAACAAGGGACTATATTTTCTACATACATGCATAGGAGGGGAATTTCATTTTTCCATCCACACATCTATTTACATTAGTACATCTAGCTATCACCCACTATCACCTAAACTTTCACAAGGGGTTTCTAGGGCAAGATTCTATCACACACACACAAGAACTGCATGGAGTTTGAGATGTAGTGCAATGCTTAGTCATAAGTTCACTCATTCAGGTGACTGCCAGGGTCAGTACGAATGCCCATATTGCACCTTTTCTTTTTAGGATTTGATGTAGTTTGATGGTTTTGCAGGTCATCTTCTCTTTCCAGGTTATAAGTGAATTTTGCAGACAAAGTGTGAAATACAGATAACCATCAACAACTACCTTGCGACACCAGAAAAACCAGTTTTGGATCTCCCATGTAGTCATAGGTACCCAACACAGGTCTTTGGTGCCTAGGCGCTCTCACCCTAGTCTAGGTGCCCTGGTCCGACCTTATTTGACAACTCCAAAATTTTACAAAGGCAATTGTAATAGTCTACCCTTCTTTTTTATTAGTTTTCTAGTTCAGATTAGACCCAAGGATAGTGTAAATCAGCTAAATCATTCTCTCTCTCTGTCTCTTGCACTCAAGGTTTCCTATTTTACTTGCTTATTGCTCGTGTCATCTATATTCTAGTAGTTGCTTAAAATTTAGTTATCATACATGATGCAACCTAGAATTTATTGTGAATAACCTAAGTGCGCTGACACATCACTCAGCTTAAGTTGAGCGCTCACCCAAAGGGACAAAGGCACTAGGTCCCTCTTTAGAGTTGCTTGTATAGAATGTTAGCATGATGGTGTATATAGGTATTCAAATTCATTACCAATAGTAAACAACACACAATGCATAAACCAAATCTAGTTTTTAGAATATATATAAGATGAACTAAACAATGACTATAACAAGATTTACCTTGCAAGAACCAGATTTAATCATGTTCAACACCATTATCCAGCCAATATAAACCATTGTATTAAATACTCTAAAAAACATAAGCTTATTACATTACATAAGTATCTCCATGATTCATGTGTGCGACAAAACCACCAACATAACTCTACAAGTTGACATACACACACACCTAAACCGTGTAAATCAATTACATATATATAGGGGTTGGGGACTTTCCCTTCACCGCCCCATGCACTTCTCAAAATAGGTCATATGCTAATAATAGTCATGCGCCTTTACAAAAGGATACACAACATGCAAGTACTCTTTAGAATAGACTTCCTATAGTTAACTCTAAGTATAAATCCTATTATTAGCTTAAACTATGCATGGTGCTCAGTTGTTGTTTGTTCCCAAAATACCATTATGTGGACCGCAAGTCTTCATGTCTTTTTGTGCTCAACACACTATAGCCATAATCCCCAAAATGGTTAAGTCCTAAATTCAAAATGTTCTGATGTGCGCTTATTCTGCTATTCGTCTGTGCCCTCAAATGTGCCTTGCTCCAATGCGAACATCCTTTATGTACCTTCACCTTAAAGAAATATGTTATCTACTCAACATTTTACCCCACACTAAAGTGCATTGTTGCCCTAGCAATGGGAATTCCTTCTTATGTCTCCAACAATAAAGAATAAGGAATGAAAGAATGCATGAAGCATTGTACAAAACAATAAAGTTTACGCTGCAGTACCCTCTTCCTCAGGAAGGAATAACTTTGGATATTTATTTTTGAGTTCAGCCTCTAAGGTCTGCCAGTCACTTAGCATGCTCCCCATCTTTTTCGGAACGTCTGTCACTCCATGGCGTCTATTTCATCCTGAGTGATCTTTTCCTTTCAATTCTGCATTACTTGGACAACATGTGCCATACTTGAGACCATTTCCTCCATGGAGTCCATTTTCTACTCTATAAGTTTCCCAAGCTCATTGTTCCTATCTTTGTGTGGATCTTGGGTTGCGGTAAGGGCCTCACACTTTTGTTTTACCAAGGCTAACGTCTCTGTGCGCCCAAGTGTTTCGTCCTTCATTTCCTTCAGCACTTCATTATCCTTTGTTATAGTTCTAATTCTTATTATGGCGTCTAGTGTTGCACACATATTCAAAGCTTTTCCAATCCACTTTCTTCAGGCTCATCTTTCAATGTTTGGAGCAAGGCCTCAAAACTTGAAATTTTCCTAACAATGGTAGCCCGAATTCTCTTGTTGTTTCTTCTGCATGATCTTTTGGTGTAGCCATAACAATGAGCTCTTGATTCAAAACCAGATCCACCAGAGTGCACAAATAATGCATTGCACAAGGAAACTTCTGAGGAACTTTAGACTCCAAATGAGGCCTTACCTTCAAGATATGATCACCAAGTTCCTCAGCCATGCTCACAAAGGCCTCATTCTTTGCCTCTTCTCGACCCTTCTCTTCTTTCAAGCGCTTTATCTTTGCAGTCTTATCCTTGTTATCTTCAAGTAGCGCTCAAATGGTGGTTGCCTTATCAATGTTCCTCGATGCCACTTTAGAAAATACCTTGACCAAGGCATTTCTTACTTTCTCATCGGACATTATAGAAGGACTTGAAAGTCATGTGCCTAATATGCGGTTGCTTCTTTACCCAACGCGAGACATGTGACTCCTCACACACATCAAAATTTGGTTAGTCCATGTGTATCTGCATGGACTAGGACATCTGCTTTCTAGTCTGTGCATTAGCCTTTTCTAGGCTCTATTAACTCCCAACCATATAAATCCTTTGGCCCTACTGTGCTTTGGAACATGACGTGAATGATCTAACTGGATTCCTATATGTACCCCCATAGCTAAAGTTGCATAGTCCTCACCTACGTTTCCTTTCTTTGTCTTCTTACCCTTGGGAACTGTTGTTGCAAATCAGCAACACCCCTGGATGTTGATCAGATTTCTAGTTTGATCATCCTATGCATCCAGTGTGATTGCACAACATTGAAACCTTTCCCCAAGTGTGGGACTTGTAAAATGGGAAAGAAATCTCCAGATTAGAGGCTGGTTCCTCAACTCCCCCTGATCAGATATATCACTTGCACAATTGCAGAGGTTTAACACTCAAAATCCTACTCTAAATTTCAAAAGGGGAAAGAGATGGAGAATGCAAAACACTAAAACTAATGCTAATAGGTGATGCACCAAAGGAGTGGTGAGCATTTTTTACTACTGCAGATTGACATAGTTCATAAAATGCAACAAAACCTCATGCAAAAACTGATAACTGTAATGAAGAATCAGAAATTAGTCAAACAACACCAGCAGAGGATGGAATATTAATCACAGGGCCTGTATTGTTATTTTAACATCAAAATCACTTACATTACAACACCTGAGAGGCAAAATAAAGTTGTAGTTCCTATAAAAGGTTTGTTATTCCACCAAAATCACCTTTAAGGAGAGAAAGGGGGCCTGCCATACACAAAAAATGTTCAACCCTTTGAAAATGAGCCAAATCTGGCTTTTACAGTGCAAGGGACGAACCCAGGAGAGAGAAACGCGGGAAAACATGGGAGAGATTCAACCATTGACCAAAATGCCATCAAAACAGCATGGGCATCCTTACAGACCCATTCCCTGACATTTTTAACCATGCTGGGAGAGAATGCGAGCCATTCTTCATTAAAAACGGTGGTTGAAACGTCATTTCTGTCCATGACCACGTGCCAGAGGTGTTTTTTGGATTTTCTCTCTCCAAAATCCATCAAAATGAAAAAATGAACATGGAATCTTGTAGAGAATTTCACCAAATTTCCATTGATATAAAGAACGTGAAAAACCGAGCTCTGGATCGAAAGATATGGCCCATTTGAAAATTTTAGGGAAAAACAGGGCCAAATCGGGCGGCAGGCAAAAAATTTGAATATTTTACCTTTTTGGTCATTTGGAAAATTTTCCAAAAATTTTCCCATGCTCCACCTTTCTTCAGGTTCCACGTGGCACGTTTTGATTGGGCGCGGGCCCATCCTGCTCCATTTTCCTTTATTTTCTCTTTGGAAAATTTTCCAAAATTTCCCCGTGGGGCCGATGAGCTTGGGACACGTGGCAAGCATTGATTGGACGCGAGCCTGTCCTTCCAAATTTTTTCGCGGGCTCATTTGATTCATTTCCATCCTGGACACGTGGCATAACACCATTGGGTGCGGGTTTTTCCTCTTAAAATTTCACTCGCGTTCTTTCCTTAAGTTTCGGCACCACCTGGACACGTGGCAAAATTCTATTGGCTCGCAATAAGGGGAGAGGGCTTTCCTCTCTAAATTTTCCTTTATTTTCTCTTTGGGAAAATTTCCCAAAATTTTCTCCTTGCTCTAACACTCCAGGACATGTGGCAATATTATAATTGGTTGCGGGTGCTTGGGGCAAATATTTCCTTTTGCGCCAACACTTTGGGAAAAGTTCCCAAAAATCTCCTCCCGCGCTACCGCCATTCCGGGCTCCAGTGACACGTGACAAGATATAATTGGCTGGCGGAGGCAGCGGGGCCGAACTTTCCTTTTGAATTTTGGCGATGCACTTTGCCAAAAATCCAACTTCTCCTCCGCCCTCTGCCGGTCTAAGACACGTGGCGACGTATCATTGGTCGCGGGCCCTTTCCTTCAAAATTTTCCATGCGCCAACACTTAGCCAAATTTTCAAATTGCTCCTCTGGACACGTGGCATCACCTGATTCACCAGCGGCCCTGCGGGGAAAGTTTTTCCATTTGAAATTTCACCAAAAAACTTGGTAAAAAACCAATTTTTTCCTCCGACCCCCGCTGACTTCCATGACACGTGGCGGCATCTCATTGGCTGCGGACCTTGAAGGGGAAAATTTCCCACAAAAACTCTGCCGAGCCATAACTTCAAAAATACATGGAGTTAGGAGGAAAAATTTACCTTTCTGGAAATATGAGAAAGAGCTCTATCCAATGGTGCCATTTCTAGAAGGTTTTGAGTGCTTAAAGAGCAAAAAATTATGACTGAGGCACAAGAGAGGGGAAGAATGAGAGGAGTTAGCCACAAAAATGAGCAGGGGGCAATTTGGATAACAGGAACCCAGGTGCTAGAATCTATAGTGGGTCCTTCACCTTCCTATGTGGAGTGAGGCACACCAGATGGCTCACCCATATCCTCTTCTATCTCCTTGACCCCCTCTTCATCATCTTTCATTTCCTTATCATGAGGCTCCTCTGTATTTTTGGGTTGCACAGGGGTTCCTGGTGCACCAGACTCATCCTCTCTGAGCTTTAACTTTCTCCTCCTCCTTCTTCTCAGGTACTTCTTTCTGAGGGGAGATCCAAGATGATATGCATGGAGATTATGATGGCCCCATGCTCTGATTCCTTATCCTTCTAAACACCCTTTTAAATTATTGTTCCTCATTTATTGGGTCTACATCTAAATCTAACACGTTTGTTTCTAACTCTTCCTCCTCTTGTTATGTCGGGGAGGAGTAATCACATGCTCACTTTTCTCTAGTGTCTAAGCGGTTACCTCCATCCCCTGTGCACTAAACCATCAATGTCCTCCTATTCATCTTCTTCTTATAATGGTGAAGTGGGCTTTTCAATCGCCAGGATCCCAACTATATGTTTCCCCTTCAGAAGGCCTGGTAGCACAAATTCATTTTCAACATACTTACCATTTTCCATCTTAGGCTTAAGCTGGATATAAATTAGCATGTCCCCACTGTCCCCAATGGCTAAACTAATATTCCTCATGGTTATATCATTTGATTTGAACCTCTCAATATAAGCAGACCTACCTAGGTATGTGTAATTATTTCTCAAGGTATGGTACTCACAATCTACCTTGTCTACATTGTAGATTAACCTTCGCGCATCGACAAACCTGTGAACTGTTGCTTGGAAGAATTGCATTGTAAATACGTAAGGGAGTTTACACTAGGGACTCCATGTCCTATCCTTCATTGCAAAGAGTACAATGTAAAAGTGTTGGTACATAACAAATTGTACCGACTTCCCAACTACTTATGACAGCTCCTTAGGAATTCTCCATTCCTCTTCAAAGGTCGCGTGAAGTCTGTCATACCACATCTCGTGCCCTTTGCTTGAATGGGCCACTCATAGATCCCTCACATAAATACTTCTCAAACCTCTATGCTAGAGACTTATTCTCTACAGGATACTCCCCAAATCTAGTTCTTTGGCCCATCGGGCACTCCAATTTCAAAAAAAACAAGAGATATCAAAATGACACGCAAATATTATCTTTTCACCTTTGTGTGCTTCTTCAATGATGGTATCTGTTATGTATCCTACCAAGTTGTAAATTTCTCCCTGTGACATCTTCTTAGCAATCTGTAGCCACATCGTGTTCACTTGTGACCACCTCTCCTGATCATTCAACTTTGTGAAGTGTGCAACCGCCTACACAACAGGGTACTTCCTTAACTTATAAATATCCATTCCACGCAGACCCTTTGAGTAACCCAACTCATTACGAGTGGCCAAAATAGTTGCTTTGCCAAATAAGTCACTGGTAATCTTTATCCATGTTCCCTTCAAACCTGTTAGGCTCACAATTAAGGGCACGTTAATCCTCATCCGCCACCCAACAAAATAAAAGAGGTCCTCATGGACTCTGCTCATAAGCCATTGATATAGTTTCTCAGGTTTTCCAAAGTAAGGGAGTTCATATAGCTATAAGACCCCTACCTTCTTCAAAAATTTATCTCCAACATCATCATAAACAGGCATGTCATCGACTGTATGCTTGTTTGTCTTTCTGCTTAACAGTGCCGTCCAACTTTTCCTTGTTGTCAGTTGTGCGATGATTATAGTCACTTACCTTGCTCCTGCGAATGCAATAATCCCAATCATGTCCCATGATTACATTCTCTTGGTACTACATTTGATGAAAACTTACTTTCGGTGGCATCCTCGATCTCCACCTCGGTTTCTACTTTCTTCTTCCGCTTTTGTTCCTGCTCTAGGTGCTCTCCTTGGTGCCATGGTAAGATAAGGTTGCGCCTTTTTACTTTCTATCGAGCAAACTCCCTTGCCCTAGCTTGAAATCGTGTGCCCTAGCTTGAAATCACTTGCCCTAGCTTCTTCTCAAACCCTAGCTCTCTATTTCTCCTCTTTGCATGCCTCTACTTCGCTCAAACCCTTCTCGAATGGGGATGCAAGCCAATTTCGTACGCAAATCTACTCTCCTTGCCTGATTTCATAGCTCTCTACAACCTCAAACGCATCTTGCTCAGCTTGGTCATAATTAGCTCACCTCAAATACTCGTGATCGTAAAGTAAAAGTGAACCCGCATCACGTGCTTATATAGATTTAGAAAAAGTTATCACATTTAATGTTCCTCCACCTACCACTAATCCTCTCATTAATTAATCATTTACCAAATTTCTGCGCGATACACCTATGCGCCACAACTATAACCTTCTAGTACAACCTTTCTACCTTTTGGTTACATACCTCCTTTCACATGCTTCCATGCGCCAAAGTACCCCGCCCACTGTTCCTTCCTCTAAGTAGTTTCTATGGCAACAACTTACCTCATGTTACACTATGCATTCATTTTTTTTCCAACTATGGTCTTCTTTAGGAGCAATTTTCTTTCTAGCAAAACCTTTCCATACTATCTACACTTTCTAACAAGAGAAATCACCTGCATAAGTATTTCCTTATGCATACCAATGTTTGAATGGAAAACCATCCCAACAGCTAAGGGTATGTGTAATCCTCTGCGCATAAAAAACACTTCATATTGTAATCAACATCCAGCGTGCAAACGTGCTTATTACACAAAACACTAAACTAAATTGACAAAGCATAGCGACTAAGAAGGAAACACATTAAGGAAAAATACAGTAAGGGAAATCTAATCTAAATGGCGATACTACCTTATTAAAAACTCCAAGAAGGCTTATTTATAGCAGGGCTTCAACTTACTCCCATTAAAGTAACCGGGTAACTTTGTTCCATCGAGTGCCTCTAGCTGGCATGCACATGAGTCAAGTATATGAGTAATAACATCTGGTGCTAACCAATGCACCTTAAGCTTGCCCTAGGTAGCACATAAAATTTGAATCATAAAGAAGTATCATCTACCAAACCTCGAGCTTCTTGTCCTTGATGTCCTTGTCAAGTCATGCCTTCTACTTGGATTTTTCTTACTTCTGACTCAATCGTGCTATGGCGTGACTCTCATCTAACTATATCAACTTGTCGATTCTCTCTTCCAGTGCTTGCTCATCAGCTAGACCTTCCATGCACACAATACACAAAGAAGGTAACATGAATTCCATGGGACAGAACTACTTCTGTGCCATACACCAACTGAAAGGGTGTTACCTTATTCAACCTTTTGTAGGTTGTTCTATATGCCCAAAGCACAACATAAACTTTATCATCCCTATCTTTTCTTCCAACATCACAATTTTTTGTCAAAGTCTGGCTCTATATCTTGTTGAAAGCCTCAAAAGTCCCTTTTTCCTAAGGGTGATAAGGTGTTGTCTTATGGTGTGCAACAAATAAATTCATCCAATAATATCTTGATTGTCAGCATTTAGGAAAATGAGTGCCCCTATCACTTGTCCAACCTGAAAGGACATCCATACCTGGTAAGAATATTTTCCCACAAGAACCTTGCTGTTGTAGCCGCTATACAATCCTTTCTAGGTGATGCTTCCACCCACCTTGTAAGATAATATGTACAAGTGATGATATAGCATGATCTAGTTCTGTGCGTGGCTAGGGAAATAGGACCCACAAAGTCAGTTTCCCATTTCTCAAAAGGCTCTACACTAGTAATAGGCCTTAAAGACATTTCATCTCTCTACCCAGGTTTTCTAAGGCGTTGACAGTGATCACACGCCTTACAATACTCCTTGCAATCCTTGTACAAGGTTTCCCACCATAAACCAGTTAGTAGAATTTTACACGCGGGTGGCGTCACCTGCATAGTTTCCACCTGCAATACCGCCACAAGCCTCCTCCCGTGAATTGTCCTGCACTCATGCTTTAGTACACACCAGCACAATACTTCATCTCGACCTAGTTTGTATAAGTCACCACCGATCAACATGAAACGTGCGACACGAATTGTAATTTGTTTCTTTTCCAAAGCCTTCATTCCTTCGGGTGCCATACCTATGCATAAAAAGATAGTAATATCCTCTAACTCGGAGGGTACATAGTTCAAATTGTATAAGTATGCATTTGACAGTGTATCTTCAATACTTTGTGTGTCCTCTCTTGATTGAATCCTTGATAAGTAGTCTGTGCCAGAATTACTTTTTACCTGTCTTTACCACAGTTGTAAAGTCAAACTCCTAGAATAAGAGAACCCATCGGCATATGCACCCCTGTAAAATGGGCTTATTTACCAAGCATTTCAATGCCATGTGATCTATATAGAACACAAAAGGTATTGCTAGCAAGTATTGTATGAACTTATGTAGCGCATAAATTATTGACAAATCCTCCTGCTCCGTAGTTGTATAATTATGTTCTGCAGGAGTCAACTTTCTGCTAGCAAATTAGATAGGATGATCTACAATAGCTTCTTCAGGCTGAGCTAGAACTGTCTCAATGGCTATACCAGAAGTGTCCACATGTACATGAAAGGGTAGATTCCATGAAGGAAAATGTAAAATAGGCATCATAGTAAGCCTCTCCTTCAACGCTTCAAATGCGCGTTGTTGCGTTTCTCCCCAATTGAACTTCCCTTTACCTTTTAATAACTCCTCTAAGGGTGCGGAAATCTTAGCATATCATTTGATAAAAATTTTGTAATACCCCCGTGTGGCCCAAGATTCCACACTCCTCACTCTGACTTGTGGGTTCCTCCAAGCCTAAAATGACTGCAATCTTAGCTAGATCTACTAACAAACCCTCCTTGCAAATGATATGCCCTAGCAGAGTTCCAAAAGGTGTAGCAAATACGCACTTCTTGATATTTAAAGAGATGCTTAATTGTCTGCACCTCTCAAACATTAACCACAAATTATGACAATGATCCTTGATAAGCCCATACACGGTCCAATTGTCCAAGTAAACCTGTAAGAATTTGTGAATAAAATCCTGGAATGCTTGAACCATAATGCGTGAAAATACTAAAGTGGTCATTTTTGCAACACATAAATTCATTTTTTACAGGAAAATGGGGAGTCGGTCTGGTCAAGGAGTGTTTATGTAGTGCCCACTCCTCTTTGACACTTATTATATGTTGATTTTGATTACTGTTGACTTTAGACATGGATATTACTGTATCATTTTTGTTTAGCATGATATTAGATGATAAAGATATTCTGACTATTGATGGAATTTGATTCATAGTTGATTTGTGTGGTTTCTTAGAGATGTTGAGATATAATTTTATATTGATGATGATGATGTCTTGTTGGAAACCCCTGATATTTACTGCAACTCGATGGGTTAGAGATTCTCAGTGCATGTTGACTATGATATGGAGCTTTTCCCAACTAATGGGACCTTGCGAAATCGGAAAAGCTATCCGGATAAAGGCCGGTTAAAATTGAGATGTTGAAATGCACACATACAAATGTATAGGGTTCTAGTAGAAAAACCTGAGTCTAGACTTACCAATGAGATAGGGGTTATTGATTTATGATGTATAAATATTTATCCTTGATGTCTAACAATGCGTGATGCTACCGAGGGCGAAGGAGGTATTACCTGTGATTGTGCAGGTAAACACATATCAACAACAATGTAATGCAAGGGGCATTGGACAGATAACCACAATTTGTATTGAAATATCATAAGGATGTAAAATGAACATACGACAGGGTTGAGAATCATGGACAAACTTGTGTTATTTTCTCCAAAGTGTTGTTTTATTTTTCTAGGGGGTCCCCATGAGGCAAAGATGACATTCCAATTGTGACCATGGGCATGTGTGGAATTCTTCCACTTTTATTTTATTTACAGCATAGAGTATGAAGGTTTATTTGTGATGTACATTTATGTTTATCATTATTGATTAGATGCTTATCCTTATCAATTTATAATAAGATCATGTTATTAGGGAAATTTGAGGGATGTGAATTCCAAATGGACCCCATTTACCTAGAGTTGTTGTTCTTTTGGACTATGTGATTTTCATTGAGTGTAAGTGACTTTGAGTGTTGTACACTCTACCTTACCCAAAAAATGGCGAATTTCGTATTTTGAATGCTTAAGGGCCATTTTTCTCAGGCCAATGTGGACAATATATCTAGTTGTAGTTGGATCCCAGGACTTATATAATCTTTCATGTACCAAGTCCTACCTATGCGTGAATCTGAGCTCCCTATCAAACATGTTTCTCAGCCGTCTAGAACAACAACATGTCAGGGTATGCTTCTCATGTCAGTTCTCAAATTGTGATGCACAACCTAAGTAGGGGAAACCTTGGCGCATCCATCCTTATGTCAACCAAGACATCTACATGTGCCAGAGGCATGAATTCTGACATGTTGATCCATTCTGTGTCATTGGCCCCCTTTACATGCGCCAAGGTGTAACTTTTACAATGTCGATAAAATATGTGTCATCCGCCCTTTACATGCGCTAAGGTGCGACTTTTACCATGTCGACACTCTGTGTCATGCGCCCTTTACATGCACCAAGGTGAAACTTTTACCATGTCGATACTCTGTGCCAATGCACCCTTTCACAATAAGAACACAGTCATGACTTTTACCATGTCGAAAATAATGTAGTTTACAAATGCACCCTTTAAATGCGCCAAGGCACAACTTTTACCATGACAAACACCTATTGCTATGCGCTTCATACCTGCGCCTTGGTAGCGAAATTTTTGTATGTCGACACCTCTTGTTGAGCACCTCTTACCTGTGCCTTGGTGTGACTTTTGCCATAACTAAATGTAGGGTTTTGATGCTTCCTTATGCCCTTATAAATTCTTCTGCTGGGTGTCTACCACCTAACTACAAACCGCCAAAAATAGTATATACAACACCCTGACGATTCAACGGGATCACCTGCTTGCCAAGTACCCCTTATTCAATGGACATTTCCTTATGAAATCCCCACCTCTGGGCATGGCACCCCATAATGCAGTAACCTAAATGACCAACCTGTTATCTGATCTTGTAGCCTAGATACCGCAACTCCCAACTCCGACAACACCCTTATACCTCCCTAGAAACATCACATGTTCCTCCCATCAAAATAAACCCCATAGTCTTCTCCTATACCATTCCTAGGGCCATCTGAAACCCAACATCCCACAAACATGCCAAAATATTCATACGTACTTAGAGGATTTGAAATTCATAAAAGCTAGAGCATTTACAAGAGCCCAAGCTCTTACCTCTCCATGATGGAGTTTCCCAATGTTCCAAGACTAGCAGTCTGTTAACCAAGAATTGGGAAAACTTCTCCATCCAATGTAAACAATTGGGAAGGAATTGCAACAATCTTAAAAACCGTCTCCAAAATCAAGAGCCACTCGCAAAATAGCAAAAATTCACCCAAGAATGGAGTGTCTTCCAAAGTTTGAGAAACCCAGAACAAGGGAAAGAATTCAAATTTTATAGAACTAGGTAAGAGAAGAGGATGAGGTGGATGCTCATGTAGAATGTCACATCACACCATCTTTTACTAAGGCTTGATCCTTTTCAATCATCAGAAATTCATGTTCTCTTATTTCTTCCAATTCCATCAACTCTAAATAGGTGGATGAATCCATATGATAGTTTGAACTACATACTCAAATCCAACTACTTCATGAGCCCCAAAGGACTGGCAATTAAATCATGTATAAAAGTGTGATTAAAACCTACAATTTGCCTTCATCAGACCAAGCATTATAGGGAGTCTAATCTCAACTCTCCAGACCATAGCTATGGTTGGTAATCGAATTTAAGCCCAGGTATGGGACCAATTTTAACTTGGTCCCATGCCAAGTCCTTCCAAAATCAGCCTCAATTGTTCAAATTCTGAATGATTCCAAGAAGGTGAATTCTTTTCACACTCAAAAGTTAACTCTACCTGTCACATTACACATATCTGGGTACATACACTTTGAATTCAAGTGATCAAAACTCTATTCCATTCTTGATAGCCCATTCTGTAATCTTGGAAACTATGAATGCCAATGCATTGTCTGATATGATAGTGGCTGGCGCACTGAACCTGGTCACTATTCCTTCATAAAAGTCTAGTATGTTAATATCTCATTTGCCTCTTTGAGCACTACTGCTTCAGTCCACTTGGTGAAATAGTCTGTTTCCGTGAGAATCCACTTGTGGCCTTGGCTTGTGTTTGGGTTGATGACCCCGATGAAGTCCAATCCCCATTGCATAAATGGTTGGTCAACCAAAATTGGGTGTAGTGGAAGTGCTATTAGTTTTTATTTTCTTGTGAAGAGTGCACATTTCTTGCACTTTCTTATCCATGTATAGCAGTCATTGAACACTGTGGGCCAATAATACCCTGCCTTCATTATCTTGAGAGCTATTACTCATGGGGAAAAATTTCCTCCAGAATCTCCATCGTGAAAATCTCGTAACACCCTCTCAATTTGACATGTCCCAATGCACCTCAATAGAACTCCATTGATGTCCCTTTTGAACAAAACACCATCAACAAGCACATATGGAATGGCTTGTAATCTGAAGTATCTCCTTTTTTCTTTGCTCATTTCTGGAGGGCATAGGCCTTCGTGTAGGAAGTGTATCATATTTGAGTCCAACAAGGAGCAGCCACCACATCATCATTTTCTTTTTCTTGACCATCCTGTAATACTAAGGCAAGTCTCTTTTTCATCACTTGCTTTAACTCTCCGACTCAAAGCTAGTTGTTCACATAGTCCTTTTCCATGTACTAGCTTACTGAATTTGATCTCGATGTCATATTCCATGACATGGGTTATCCATCCTACACGTTTCTCATTTAGATCCTTGTTTAGAAGGAAGTCCTTGACTCCCTCATGAGAGACCAAAAATTGGATCTTGTTGTTTGAGACTAGGTGCTTGAATTTCTTTAAGCTCCTGATCACTGCAAGGACATGCTTTTCAATGAAAGAGTACCTTGTTTCATATTCCTCTAGGCCTTGACTAAAGAAAGCAACTAGTTTTTCTAATCCTTCTTTGTTTTGCTATAACAAGATTGCAGAAATTGTGTCTCCACCACTAAAGGCATATAACATGAAATCCTTGGAGAAGTCTGGATTGACGAGAGTCGGAGCTTGATATATAGCCTCTTTTATTGCCTCAAAACTTGCCTTGCCTTTAGATGTCCACTTAAATATCATGCTCTTTTTCAACATTAGCGTTATTGGCTTTACGAGAACTGCAAAGTTTGGAACAAACCTGCGGACAAAATTGATCCTTCCCAAGAAGCTTTGAAGATCATTCTTGTGACTTGGCAATGGCAACACTCGAATTGCTTCAACTCTTTCTGGGTCAATCGTCAACCCCTCCTTTGAAACAATATGTCCTAGAAGCTTTCCCTCGTGAGCCAAGAATATGTATTTTTTGGGATTCAATGATACCTCAAATATTCTACACCTCTGAAATACCTACCTCATATGAAAAAGGTGATCCGCTGCATTTTTGGAGAATACAGTGATGTCATCAAGATATATCAAAACTATTTTATTGATCAACCCCTTGAATGCCATATCCATTGCCCTTTGGAAAGTGGCTCTAGCATTTTATAGCCCGAATGACATCTTCTTGTAGACATAGGTGCCCCATTTGGTGGTGAAAGCCATCTTGAACTGGTCATCTTCTTTCACCATTACTTGATTATACCCTGAGTAGCCATCTAGGAGAGAGAATCTCTCTTAACCGGATACCACTTCCAATATTTGTTCCATTGAAGGAAGTGGGTAATGGTCTTTGAGAGATGCCCTGTTGAGGTCTCGAAAGTCCACACACAACCTGATTTCTCAACTCTTTTTTCCTGACCGGAACCAAGTTTGCAACCCAGCTTGAGTGCTTGATCGGGAATATAATGCTTGCCTCCATTAGCTTGTTTAGCTCTTTCTTCATTAGAGGCTCAATGTGGGGGTTGACTGGTCTCTGCTTCTTCTTGATGGGATTAGCATCTGGATCCAATTCTATGGTATGTTGTGCCAACTTTGGATTGAAACTTCTCAAGTCTTCATAGCTCCAAGCGAAGACATCTGGAAATTCTTGGCAAAGTTGTATGAAATCTGATTTCTCTAGCTCAATGGCCACTTTGCCAATTTGAAGTGTTCTACCTTATCCAACCAGAATTGCTTTGAATCTTCTCTCTTGACCTATATGTTAGCCTTTTCCTTACGAAACTGGTTGTTAGGGTTGAAGATAGACTCCGATGTTACTAAACCCTTTGGGAATCTTGTTTGTCCGCAGCTTCACTACTTGATCCCCATACTGCTGCTCTAATCTATCTTGATTCCTAGCTGAGAATTCAGCATCTTCTTGTAAGAAATTGATGATCTGTTGATCGTTCTCAAATACCTTCCAGCTTGTGTTATTATCTAGAACTACTGGCCTCAAAATCACATGGATATGTGGCTGCATTTTTTCCCTTTTGATGTTGTCAACCACATCAAACATTGATCCAACTACTGCGAGCCTATCTACGGCTTCATTTTTCTTCCTGGGTATGGACATGATGTTGAAAGCTTCGAAATCCTTAATGAGGTCCCATACCCTATTCTTGTAGTTCTTCAGCAGGACATTCTTTGTAGCATGTTGTCCCTTGACTTGATTGACGATCAACTCACTATCCCCAAACACCTGTAAGTTCTTTATGCCCTTTTCCAAGCCCAATGAAGTCCATGAATCAACTCCTCATATTAAGTTGTGTTGTTTGAACAGGAAAACTAGAAACAGAAAGTTGAATAATATTTGATGCCTTGAGGTGAAACAAGCATAGCTCCTCCTCCTACACCTTACCTACTCCTTGATGCATCAAAAAATAATTTCCATACCTCATTGTCATCCTTATGGTATGTTTTGGTGATGCTAGGAATAGGCTGGTTTTCTTCATGTATACAATAGACTCCCTAGCTCAGATTCTTCTATTTCTTGGTAGGGATCAAAATCATGTACCTTGCTTGCCCATTCATCAAGAGTCAAATCTGGGATGCTTCCAACTTTGGTGTCAGCTTCATTTGTGCTTGGATAATCTTCTTGATCAAATTCTGAACAGTTGGCATTGATTTGGCTTGGAGTATGAGGCTCAATATGAAAGTTTGTAATTGGTTCAGATATGATTATGACCTTAGTACCATATCTTGTTCTGAACAACATGTGTGACCAGTCAACAGATAAGTAGCCTCCAATTCTGGCTGCGAAATCCCTTATAAGCATAGGGAAAAGAGTGGTGGCAAATCTATCACTGGACACATATTGCAAAATGGTAACGTTGGGGCATGCATGCAGGGTAAGATTCAAACTTTTAATCACTCCCACCATTGCTACTGCTGTCCCATCTAATTGCACTACCCCCTTTGATATGACTTCATATTGGAGACCCAGCTGATCAGCTATTTTTTTAGGCATGACAGAACTACTTGGCCCCATAATCAATCATGCAATTTTGTACTAGTTTATCCCCAATGATTAATGAAACATAGAATGGAGGGGGCTTCAAAACTTTACCTTGTTGTCCTCCATGATTCCCTTCAGGCTGAGCAGTATTTTTGAGGACATTCTCTCGCATATGGACCTGCTGGTTCGAAGTTGACCAATTCTTCATGGCAGCCTTTAGAAGATCTCTTTGGCCTGGGATGGATAAAGATTCCCACATTGATATATTCACATTTGTCTTCTTCATTTGATCAATGATGCTAAATGGGGATGAAAGATCTGTTTGCTATCATTTAGGATGCAGCAATAGCTGGCATTTGAGCTGGTTTGGAAGGTGGTTTGGGCTGTCCTTGCGTGTTTGGGACTGTATTTTGCTTACCAACACCTTGTGGAGTGATGGAAGGTTATAGATCACTTGGAGCCAATGACTGCCCTTCACCAATATTCCTCTTCTTTGATCTTGTGCTAGCTGCTACAGTCTGACAAATTGTTTGATTTATGGCACAAAAATCCTCAGCTTGCCAATTCACAAGTGCGGTATCATTTGGAGCTATGTTTTGCTGAGAGGTCCCTTGTTGTTGATTTGTTTCTTGGCTCACTTCACCCTCAACGCTAGTAGTTTTCACCATCAAGGCTTGGTTCAAAGCACCATTAAAGCACATAGATTGGTTTTGAGGTTTATTGCATGGGAAATACCAATCATACTCTTGAGCTATGTTGTTTTGGACTAGCACTAATGCTTTAGAAGCAGATACAACATTGGGGTTATAGGGCTGAAATGGTCTATTAGTGAGAGGCCTTACTTGGCTTTGATTTTGATTTGCAGCCTGAGTTGGTGACCTATTTTGTTGGTATGGGGGCCTAGCCTGGTACTGCGCTTGAGGCTGATACGGTATAGCACTTTGAGCTTGTTGTCTTTTGATAGTCACCAGCTTATTTCCAAGGTTCTGCAACTGTTTCATAACCTCTTGGAGTTCATTTGAACTTTGATTTCTAGGAGTGGGAATAGGAGCCAAAGTGGGTGCTTGACTAGTGCTTGGATTTTCTAAGTTTGGATACAAGGGCATGGGAGGCCTAGGAGCCAGCTTACCAGCTTGAATAAGACACTTTTCGGCCCTAATGGCAATGCTATAAGTAGTAGGTAAGGTTGTGCCTCCCATAGATTGAATTAACATAGAAATATTAGAATTCAAATCTTTAAGATAATATAGAAAAGCACCTTCAGCTGTTGGCCTGACGACCACTAGAATCCTATCCCAAGACCTTTGAAATCTGAAGTTGAAGTCAGTCAGCTACTCATTGGGAGCTCTCTTGATGGTTGTCAATTTCTCTAGTAGAGAAAAATTGTCTCCCTTTTCTCCAAACTGCTCATGGAGGGACTATGCATAACTGATTCCAATTTTGGATAGAACTGGCTCAAAGGCTCCTAAACCATTGCAATGCCTTCCCTTTGAACAAAGATGCTAGCAATTTGACAACAACATCCATTTCATTTATCTCATGGATTGCACAAATGTTAGCAATGTCTTTGACATGATCACCAAGAGTGGTATGATTTTCTCCAGTCAAAAATGGAATGTTCTTCAATCGCTACAATTGGAACTGGATTCTGTGCATTGAGGGCAAGTGGGCTGCTGCCAGTGAAATTGACAAAGGGATTCGGTGGTAGATGTGCCATTATGATTGGCCTAAGAAATCTGGTTAATGAGATAAAAGGTCTACCAGGTGGAGGTGTAGACAAAGTCTGGTTAGGTGGAGATGGTGATCTTCGTGGTCCTCTTCCTCTCCTTCCTCTGCCTGGTGATAGTTGCAAGTGGACAAATAGCCCCTCTTCTCAAGTATCAGACCTGGTTTGAGTTCTTCTCATGTACCTAGGAAATCTGTGTTGTTTATACCACTGAATTCTATCCCTTCGGGGTCACCAGATGTGTTAGAAAGTGAGCCTCATAAGGCTAGATTCTGCCAAGTTACACACCAAACCTGACAATACTAAAAAATAATTTAAAACTTTGAAGGACCCAAAAAATACAGTTCTTCAATTTGGTTATCGGGTATTGTTGTGTTACTAATCCCCAAAAGGTACAGGCAAAACTCAGGTCATGCAAGGCAACTTACAAAACCTGAAATACACAGTGTCAGAGCTTGGGACATGCTCAATACCTGGGAAAACCTGAAATACTAAAAACCATGAAATTTTGAAAGTCAAAATATCAAAAATCTAACAATACCCTTTTGAATATTACCCCCTGATCTATCAAATGGTGAAATTTTGACTTGTTTCGAGCAAGTTAAGCCCTTGGAAATTGATTTCAAAGTTCAGCGTGTGAAGGTGAAAAATCTGAAATTGTAAAGCCTATAATTTTTTAGTCCAAATTTCTTGAAAATTCCTTCAAATCCTGTGGAATGACCTCTTGGTCCCACTGGGCATGCCAAAACTGTTGCTGGTGAATCAAAGCACCCCTAAATGTCTGCAACTCGATGGGTTGAGACTCTCAGTGCGATTGCATAACATGGAGCTTTTCCCAAGTGTGGGACCTTGTGAAATCAGGAAAAGCTCTCTGGATGAAGGCAGGTTCCTATTCCTCTATTCAGATCCACACATAAAAATGCAGAGGGTTTACTCAAAAACCTAATATAACTTGCCAAGGAGATAGGGGTAAGAAGATGCATAAAAATAAAACCTAAACTAATAAAGGTGATGCATCGAGGATTGAAGAACACCTGTCTTGCCAATAAACACAAACCAATAAAATGTAATTCAAGATCATGCACAGATAACCAAATTTGTATTGAAAGATCAGAAGGATGTAAAATGAACATAGACAGGGTTGAGAATCATCGACAGACATGCATTATTTTCTCCAAAGGTTGATACAATACACTATAAAATGCCAAGAGGTAAAGTTGCATTGCAATTTATAGATGGGAGGTTTGAACTCCACAAAATCCATCTACATGAAGAGGATAAGGGAGGGGAAAAACAAGAATGTCCAACGTTTAGAAAGAAGCCCCTCCTTACAATTTATAGGAAGAATGAGAGAGAAACGAGAGAGGAATTTCAAATCTACCCCAACCACCTCCAGGTCGCATTTAATTCATCTCATTATGGTGGTAGGTGAGAACCCTAGCAAACCCAAAAAGTGGCAAACTGTATTTTGCATTTTTAAGAATTTGTTCTCACCCAATTAAAGATATCTAGTCGTAGGTCCAACCTTGCATGAATCTGAGATCCCTGTCAAAAGTTATGGCCGTCTGAATATCTGGGTAAGGGTTTGCTTCCTGTCAATGCTCAAAATGTTGCACCTCCTGAAGGTGCACCTTGGCGCATCCATCCTTATGTCAACACGCCCTGTGCGTGCACCAAAGTGTGAATTCTACCATGTTGACACTCTGTGTCATGTGCCCTTTACATGTGCCAAGGCGTGAATTTTACCATGTCGACACTTTGTGTAATGCGCCCTTTACATGCAATAAGGCATGACTTTTACCATGTCGACACTCTGTGTCATGCGCCCTTTACGTGCGCCAAGGCGTCTCTTTTACCATGTTGACACTCTGTGTCATGTGTCCCTTTACATGTGCCAAGGCGTGACTTTTACCATGTTGACACTCTGTGTCATGCGCCCTTTACATCCGCCAAGGCGCGACTTTTACCATGTCGACACCTCTTACCTGCGCTTTGGCATGACTTTTTTAATGTCGACACCTCTTGTTGTGTGCCTCTTACCTGCGCCTTGGTGTGACTTTTTCCATAAATAAATGTAGGGGTTTTTAGTTCCTTTGATTTCCATATTCTTCTGCTTGTCTATATCTACCCGAGGGGAAGATATTTACAACAATTACCATAGGGCTAACCCACTCTGATTCCTCTATCGACTCAATAATGCTAGATTCCAACATCTTGTAGATTTCTTCTTTAACTTTATGCACATGTTAGGGTTCATCCTGTAAGGCCTCTTTCTAACCAAGTGATGAGGGTCATCAATCCTCACCATTAATAATGTCAATCCGGGTTGGTGTCCGAAGGTTGTATGCATTAAGAGAAGAAGATCTTGGAAAACAACTCCTTTAAACACAAACCAAACTTACATAATAATAAATTACACATGCAAAAATTTAAAGGCACACTTGCAGAAATGTAAACACACTTACATGAATATAAAGACATGCTTGCATAAAGGAAATCACACTTGCAGAAATATAAAGACACTCTTACATTAATTAGGAAATTGCTGGATTGAAAATAACTGAAAGATAAAAAGACACCTGCAGGTTCACAACAAGAAATGTACTAAAATGATACACAGAAATGAAACAAAAGCTTTTACAACAAAAGCCTAAAAATTGCAGAAATGAAGAAACAAAAATTAACACATTGATCCATCTTCCTTGGAATGAGTGGCCAGCTCATTCCTTGGAAGAGGATTTAATTCAGATAGTTTTAATTCAGAACTTGCAGAAAAGCTTTACTTCCAAAGATTAGAAAGAAAGAACATATCTTGATTACTTGAGGAAAAGAATTACATATCTCACGTGTGGAAGGTTGCATTTATAATTTATGCGATCCAACCAAATCCTTATTTTAGGAGATAAAACATGATCTTATATTTATTCACAATCCTAACAACTAAGATCTCCATCTCCACAAAATATGGAGAGAGATATATTATTGAAGTCAAAGTCTTATCTCACTTATTTTAGGAAGATTTGCTCCCAAATCTTCTCCTTGCTTTTTAGTAACAAGAATCATAATGATTTTATTATTCTACATTATTGCAAGGAGGATTATTTCTTCAAAATATGATTTTGACCAAATACCTTTGAAACATATTTTCCATTTGACTTTGTTCCAGTTTTTCCTTGTGAAACTTTTGACGCTTGTTTGATACACTTTTTCCTCGGACTGCATGAGTTCACTAAAAGTTAGATTTATCTTCATTGGTAAAACCTGTAGTACAAATCTGAATACACTTTTTATTTAAAAATATTACTATGAACAAAAACCTCTCTCAGATTTTCACATTTGAACTTTTCTTTTTCTGTTTATGGAACTTTTAGTGCTCATCTGATACACATTTCCTCAAACTACAGCTCACTAAAAGTTAGATCTCTCTTCATTGGTAAAATGCTATTAAAAATATGAATGAGGTTTTTGTTAAATGGGAACATTTCTATGAACAAATACCTCTCTCAGAATTTCCATTTGAATTTTCTGTTTCTGTTTATGGAACTTTTAGTGCTCATCTGGAATACACTTTTCCTCAGACTACAACTCACTAAAAGTAGATCTATAAGTTTATTGGTAATACATGTAGCAAATATGAATGAGTTTTTTGTTAAACACATTGCCCTATGAACAAAAATATCTCTCACTAGATTTTTAATTTGAATTTTTCTGTTTCTGTTTATGTAACTTTTAGTGCTCAGTCTAATACACTTTTCCTCATACTGCAACTCACTAAAAGTTAGATCTCTCTTCATTGGTAAAACCTTGTAGCAAATCTGAATGAGGTTTTTATTAAAACACATTGCTCTAAATAGCAATGTCCTCTCTCATATTTTCCATTGGAATCTACTGAGTTTTCACAATCCCTCAAAAATTGTCATTCCATTGATGCAAGTTCTGGAACTAAAGCTATCATTCCTTTTATGCAAGTTTCGGAACTAAATTTGCAAGTTCCAGAACTAAATCTGATTTGTCCATGAATTGAAAGTTCCAAAACTAACTGTCATTATAAAATTGATACAAGTTTTGGAACTAAATCTGTGAGTTCTGGAACTAAACTGCTGTGCGAGTTCTAGAACTAAACCTTCAAGTTTTGGAACTAACTCAAAATAGAAGTTTCGCAACTAACTTAAAACAACTATAACTTTTGCATGCGACCTCGGATTGAGATGATTCTTTGTTTTGAAATTGAGATAATTTTTTGAGAGAAATCTGAATATGAAATCATATTTGATTTTAAATGTATATATTAATGATAAATTCCACTTTTTCTCAATACTAGCATTATCTTTCCTTTATGGCCTGCATACACAAGACTTTGCATATTTTCCCAAATAATCAATAGGATTAGTCAACAAGATAGATAACAAAATATTTCTAAAGAATGAACAAGATATATATCCTGTACTCTATCTTAAGAAAACTATAAGTTCCTAGAAAACTATAAGTTCCTCTATTACATTTAAATCCACTTTC
Organism: Taxus chinensis; assembly: GCA_019776745.2. NCBI lineage: Eukaryota > Viridiplantae > Streptophyta > Pinopsida > Cupressales > Taxaceae > Taxus > Taxus chinensis. The sequence continues at coordinate 647,234,366 of CM034156.1, forward strand.
AAAGGTAACTTAGAAGGGCAAAATAATGGTAATGTATGGCCAATTTATGGCCTCAACACAAAAGGACACACCTACACTAAAAGCTTGATAGTCATCTCACCTAAAAGAGAGGGTTGATGCAATCCTTCTAAGTCATAGTAGCTCCGGTGAAGGACAAGTCCTAGAGAGGGCACAAGAGACTCAGATTAGCTTAGCCACTTTGGCGTGTAGACCAGTAATCTCCAATTATGACATGCGGGCTCAGTCTTCCAACATCTGTGCAACACATGTTCACTTTCTTTGACTTTACAAGCACAGGAGTACACACAGCATGCCAGAAAATGCAAACAAAGAGGGAAGACCAAGAGTGTACCCTCTGAATAATCTATGTCCAAATTTTCCATTTCTTCATCAGGGAGGCTTACAGATCATTTTTACTTTGTCCTTCTCTAGGAAGGAGGCAAGAATCATCTACTTAGTCAGAGACGCACTTCTAGTGTCTGACTCACCAAATGGGAATTCATGCCACCATTTCTTGAGCATGGTGTACTATCTACAATAAAGTCAGGGATCACTTTTTACATAACCTAGAAATGCCTGCTATTTACCGGAGAATAAGAATGAGAGAAGAGAAGGAGAAAATCTAGGGAAACTCATTACTGCAAATCATGTAACTTGCCAACAACAAGTCTCTAAATGCAGCTACAAATCTACGTACCATGCTGTCAGATGCGCTTCCTCACAACGTGAAATAAAGTTTGTGCACCCATAGAAGAAGGAAGGAGGTAAGGCTTCTAATGCCCCTCTGTCCAGTGTCTCTGAGGTTGATAAACATGTGTGCATTGATGAGGTGGGAGAGGTATTGCCATGACATTCATGAATTTGAATAGTCTACATGTGTAGCTCATGTGTCATTAGCTGAGCTGATAAAGCAATTCTCACTTCTGTGCGTTCTATTAGATTATTTGTATGCAAAATACTACGACTAGTCGAAAGATGTCAGAACCGTCTAGGCAGGGTAAGACATGTGGCACATGCAAATTGACTGACAGGAGTCCAGCCAACTGTACTTCCATGGCTCGTATGAATATCTGAAGGTTTCCTTACCACAAGTCATGCACCGGGGTATTGTGTTGTTGGCTAACCACCTAACATCACATGGCCTTGTTATGCGTGCTTTGATAGGCTATGTGTAGCATCATTAAAGTCTGAACCAGATCGTATGTGGAATAGTGCCCAATTTTCATAGAAGAAGGTACAAGTTTGTAAAAGGCAGGCATGATGGACTATGGATCATCCCACAGAGGAAAGACTTCCTTACATGGATCAAGCACATGTGGATCTTGAAAGAAGTGCATACTTACATTCTATGCAAGGTCTTCTGGAAGTAAGGGCATGAGCATTCAACTGAGTGAAGGGTGCACAGCTGTCAAAGGGATAAAAAAGGGTGTGTGACATAGTTCTAAAAGTGTGATATAAGCGTGTATTGAAACGGAGATGCAAGGTGATTTGGCCATTTTGGAAGGCAAGGTCTACCCAGAGATATGCATCATGGAGAAGCATGATCCGGTTAGGAAAGAAAGCTGGGCACCACAGGAAGTCCGTAAAGGGAAATGGACCCATGTATAGGAGATAGAAGCATCATTGAATAAGGAAAAGGAAGCATGAAGCCTGTATTCCAAGGGTGTGTAGAGAAACTACACATTGGAAGCCAAGGTTGTCCAGGGAGCAAGCTCTGCCCATAACTGGGACCCATTTATTTGGATAACAGTAAGCACATTCACTGTCCACACCTGTGTCAATCAAAATATTGCTCAAAATCTATCCATCCACATAACAGCATTCGAGAGTTATCTCCTTGTCATAATCCAAGCTATGGGGAGGGAGATTAGCATGCAAAATTATGCTGTCTCATTCTCAATTTCAAGCATGCAGAGTGTTTCCTTTTAACCAACTCCCTAGTAATGGAATAATGTTCTCCTGATGTAGCATCTTGCATACTTCCATCAGATCATCAACATCTGACTGGAAATTCTCAGCTACCTTCTTATGTTCCAACTTCTGCATGACTATTCCTTTAAACACTGTATTTCACCTTACATATTTCTAAGCACCTCCATGGTTTCCTGAAAAACCCCCTTCTGATGTGTAGGGTCTAGATATTTTACATGTAAACCCTCCTCCTTAGTGATGGCAGGCTTCTATTGTAACTTTTCTCTAGCGTGTGCATAGCCTCGGCACATGTAGTAATCTTTAGAGGTATTACATCAATATCTGGTGCTAACTTCGGAATCCATTGGTTTTTCATAGCGCATTGTATATTCTAACCATCCATGCACCCTTGTTCTCTTGTTTGTGATTTTTTCTTATATGTTCATATAAGTTCGGGCACTCTTCATAGTTATGATTCTTTCTACAAAAATAACAAGTAATGTTCTGAGGGTACTCACGCTTGTAATGGTCAAGTTAATCTACACGTATAGCATGTTCTAAAAGGGAACTCACCTCATCCATCATTGTGGCCTCATCCTCTAAATCCGCCATGGTATCCCCAACCTCTACCACGGCCTCCTTTAAAGCACCCTCCATTTTGATCATAATCACCCTTAAGTAATGATCATGATCATGTTGCTCACCTTTATCCTTAGAGTTATTTGAAATTTCTTTTATATCGTACATCAATATTTATGGCATCATGGATCTTGATCAATCAGCCTACAATCTTCAGTATTGTGAGTTGTGGACCGGAAATTCTTACAGTAGCAGGACATGTTCTTCATTATCACATGCATTGCAACAATGGACAGTCGGCTTACAACATGGTCTAAATGACATATCTCACATTCCAGTAACAAGGAGCGCACTAATCTGTGAGAAAAACTATCCTTAGTATGCCCCTCTACTTTACAATTTGTGCACCAAATTCCACTTCATGTCTCATGTGTTGTATTGGTTGATAGTCTTCTCCAACTACTTTATCCATTGTTGTAATCTGAGCTTCCAAAAATGGGCTCACTCTAGTTTCTATGCTCTCAGCACACAAAGCTGCTTCAAGTGCCTCACGCGGGTCTATATATGTCTTATGTGAGAGCACCTCCTAAAAGGCATAATCAGGCCTCCGATGAACCACTGTGCATGTTGACTTGCATGGATATCATATGATAATTTAGACAAGAGTGTTTTGAAATGAGCATCATATTCCCAGACACTCTCAGTAGTGCCCTGATTGATATCCTTGAGTGCGCTTATAATTTTCTGCTCGAACTCAGGGATATAAAATTATTTAATGAAAGTATCCCATAACACTGTATAATCCACACAAGTCTGATCAAGGTTAACCTTTTTGTACCAATTGTACGCGCATCCCTGCAACGTAGTTGCAAACTGACTGAACTTGCACTCTGAAGCTGTAATTATTTTCGTGTGCCATAGTATCTCACACATATGCACATGCTCAATAACATCTTCTATTCCCCTATACTCTGGGAGAGGAAGTGACATCTCCATGTAAATATTATAGGGCTGGTGAGGACCATGACCACTAGATCTAGAACCTCCTATGTTACCTCCGCCCTTAGATCCACCAGATCTACTAGATCTCGAGCCACTTGTTCCTCCTAATCCTCCACCTGTAATAGGAATTGAACTAGAGGATGTACTACCATGTGTCCCAACAGTGGTGCTAAAATGAACTCCTATAGTCTATGAAGTTGTGCTACTCCCTAGATGTGAGTCTAAAGTTCTACACGCCTGTATTCTGTGCAACGATGACATGCCTGAAAAGGTTCCTCTAACCGGTCCTCCAAATAACACGGAAGATGTCTTCCCAACCATAAATCTACTTTCTATTTGATTCACTCTTGAACTTGATGATAAATCAACTCTACCTCTTGCTACTCTACTACCCAAACTAGCTTGTTGACTACTGGCTGTACTAGAAATTGGAAAACCAAGCGCAAGGGATAGGTTGCTAGGTAGATTCAGATGTGCGCCCACGGCCCAAGTTTTCTCTGATGGCGCAATATCATAAGAGGCATGATGAGGGTTCCCTATCATGTTTTCCCAAATGGAGGAGTTCCAGATGATCTAGCTCCACATCCTCTGTGTGAGCTCCAAATCCTTCACGAACCATCTCTCTCCTCAATGCCATCCATTCTACAATCTCGCGCTGCTTCTCTAAATCCCTCTCACATGCCTCATTGAATTTAAGATGCCTTTCTTCTCTTTTCCTCTCTACCGCTAGGTCTCCATCCTTCACCACACCTGCTCCTGCCCCTGCACGCGTGGTGGGGTTTAGCTAGCCATTAAATTCTCTTCCAAATTCAAGGTTACCATCAAGATTTTGATCACCTGTGGAATGCCTTGTAGATAGGTTCCCCTAGGATAATGTAAAAACTAGAACTTAGCTACGTCTGGACAAGAGTAAGTGGAAATTGAGTACTTCAAATTATAACTATTCAAAACATCACGGAACCAAGTATCCACAACATGCGTCCAAATCAGATCAACATCATATAGGGCCTAAAATTCTTCTTGTGTCCAAACAAGTGTGTGAAACCTCCAATTCCTTTTAGACACGTAAGTAACTAGCCACTCGTATAAATCTATTGGGAAGATAACAAAGAAGCTCTCATATAAACAGTCATACAGATTTTACTCCACCCATGCACGTGCATCAAACTCAGATCCAGTGCTGAATCTCCAAGTGTACTCTTCTTTCAAATCTATTATCCACTCCTCAACACTTGCCAAGGTCAATCGGTATGTCTTCATCACGCAACATCCTGAAAACAACTGAAAAAGAGGTCCTAAAAATAGAACCAATGATGCAGCCTAGAATTTACTGTGAATAACCTAGGCATGCTGGCACATCACTCAGCCTAAGTTGAGCACTCACCCGAAGCACATAAAGGCACCAGGTATCTCTTTAAAGTTGCTTGTACAAAATGTTAACATGATGGTGCATATAGGTATTAATATTCATTACCAATAGTAAACAACACACAGTGCATAAACTAGATCTAGTTCTTAGAATATATATAAGATGAAATAAACAATGACTATAATAAGATTTACCATGTAAGAACTACATTAAGTCATGTTCAACACCATTATCCAACTAATATGAACCATTATATTAAATATTGTAAAACATGGAAGCTTCTTACATTACATAAGTATATCCATGAGTCATGCACGTGACAAAACCAACACCACAACTCTACAATTTGACACACACACACACACACACACACACACACACACACACACACACACACACACACACACACACACACACACAGAGGGGTGGGGAATTTCTCTTCACTGCCCATGCACTTCTCAAAATAGGTCACATGCTAATAATAACCATGTGCCTTTACAAAAGGATGCACAACATGTAAGTGCTCTTAAGAATAAACTTCCTATAGTTAACTCTAAGTAGAAATCCTATTATTAGCTTAAACTGTTACCAAAATATTGTGTAACATTATTAAATAAAATTTAATATTATTAATAATGAGTTTATAGAACTCATATTAATAATATAGTTGTAATAGTTTTATTATTGATGAGTTGTGAGAACAACTCACGTAGCTATTTTGGTGTGTGAGATAATAAAGGGATTAGAGAGATATCCTTGGGATAGATTTGAGAGATTCTAGGCAGGGGTTGAGAGATTTGAGGGATGACTATTGAATCCTAGAATTAAGGAGATCAAACTCTATATATTGTAATCTCATACATGGATAATACATCCCGAATGATTTCTAAATTCAATAAATTATTATTTAGTATTTTTTTATATAATTGTGCAATGTTTAACAGTGGTATTAGAACACGTTGGATGCAGTTTGTTTGAGCTCTTCTATCTGCAGATTTGGAGTATTTCTCAACTATTTTCCATTCATGGATCCAACAACGTGCAAAGCTCATTATATTGCTATAGAGAGCTTAAATGATCAGGCAATCACCTGTGTACAAAAAGTCTGCATGTGTTCTTTAAATAATTTTGTTATTCACTCAGTTTGATATCAAACGTGATATATTTCTATCACCTGTAATTTTTATCAGTGGCATTTTTTTATTCTACAGATGACAATGTCGTTTTGATATGAAATTCCTCCTCTCAATATTTTAGATCTATTTTGTATCATGGCGTTTTGATTCAATTTTGAGGAGTTCATATAATTGATTGCCACGAAATGTCTCTGTGCAAAGAAACATCACTATTTTATTGATCTGCAAGTGCCTCTGATTGGACGAATATTCTGTGACATTATATATCATTTTCATGCAAATATCATCGTGTAATCTAGTCAACCCTTCATGTGGCCAATGCAATAGTTCTTAAAATGATGCATTCAATTCGAATATGCTGGTGAATCAAATTTCTAGCAAATTTATCAAAGTTAAAATCCTACGTTGAATTTTTCATTGAAGACTTGGCATTAGTGTGGAGGAGGTGTTCTTAATGGTGCAGTCCATACTGTGCATGACCATGTTGATTGACTTGAATTTTCTATTTTGTATCTATGTGAATACAATGTGTGATCTCATATTATATTGCAGCTTCTAATAATGGCTTCAAACCTGCCCACGTGCTTCACACTGGTCAATAATAATGAATCTCCAAGACCATCAACAAATGTGAAAATATAATTCTCTTGAATGAGTATATGGTGGTTTAAGTTTTCCTTCAGCTTGTTTGCCCACCGTTTCAGCACATGACTCATGGGTATGGAGACAAGTTCAGTTTTATAAAGTTGATTTTGCATGAGACATTTTAGCTTTGTTTAGCTCAAAAGTCTGAATGTCATGTTTATAGGTTTTAATTTTAGTGGTAATGAGCCCGTGGTATTTGGTAAAGTCTCCTCATTTTTAAATATATATGATGGGTTTAGTTTGTTTTGTTTATAAACAATGGTTAAAATCTACGTAATGTGGACAAGCTTCTATGTTGTCAAGAGTCATATTTGTATATCATTTTTATTGAGTCTTTTATCAAAGGTGTCAAAAGTCTTTTATTGTCAATTGTAAAAGGTTGCCAATATTGTTGTTTGGTAAAAAAAAAGGTCATTGTAAAATTCTAAAAATAATTTTTTTTTTGCCTCACAGACGCATTTTCGGTTGAAATTGACATCCAATTCTTTAAATCGACATGGACAAGTTGAATCGAATTGAAAAATTTGAAGGAAAATATTTTCATACATGGTAGGTTAGAACTCAATTATTGCTGATTAACAAATATGTATGGGAGATTATGGAAGGAAAAATCAATAAACCACATGACGTAGATGAAGCAACAAAATGGGATAGCAAGGATCAAAAAGCAACGACGATTATTGGCCTAGGTTTATCTAATGCCTACCTACATCACATAGATCTAACAAAGACATCACATTTGATCTAGATGACATTGAGTAAACTATTTGGGTCACAAACATAGAGTGCATTAGTGGCACTCAAGAAAACATTGCTCGGACTCAAAATGGAGGAAGGAGAAAGTATGGTGGAACATATCAATAAGTTTCATTCTATTTTAAATCAGTTAGCTGGAATTAAATTTGATGTGCGTGATGATGATGCAAAAGCAATATTACTTAATAACATGCCTTCTAGCTATTCTAATATGGTCTTCACTTTGAGAAAAATAAATCTGAGTCTAGAGGATTTAATTTCTTCTCTGAATAGAAGAAGAAAATATAACCAAGAAGATTGATCTAGAAGAAACTGCAATGTATGGTAGAAACAAATCATATGCTAAAGGAAGATTCAAGCCTTATTTTAAACAAAAATCAACCTCCCAAGGTCCATAAAAATTTCTTTAGGACTATTATAATACTCCTGGACATAGTATTATGTATTGTAAGAAAAGAGCACAAGATTTACTTGATGGTAAAATGAAGGATAAAGCCTTGATTTCTGAAAACAAAGACAAAGAAAGTGATTGGGATATGAAGTCTATCCACTTGGATAATGAGGAAATAAATGCTCAACAAAGTGATGAAGACTTCTTGTATTAAGTAAAGGGTGCATTGTGTAGGGGATGGAGGCAATGGAGGTTAGAGGTCAATCAACGACCTCTTGTCAGTCACCAATGACGGGGCCGCACGAAGATGTTGTGGCAGTGTGTGTATGTGTGTTTTGTTTTATTTCATATTTGTAGTATGATTTAAGAGTTCCTGTTTGAATAAGTGAAATTTTCACACTGAGGGGGGGAATTGGAACATGGTATCAATGTTCAATTTTCCCTCTATTCAGTTTGTATTCAGTAAGCAGTGGTTCCTACATGATTTCCATGAAGGAAAGACATAGTGGACAAATGAAAGCACAAAGGAAAAACAACAACATGATATTTGGGTTGTTGGTTGTCCTATAAAACCATCCTTTGTTTTAGGTTGTTGGTTGTCCTGTAAAACCATCCTTTGTTTCAGGTTGTTGGTTGACCTACAAAACCATCCAGATCATGAGCACGTATGGGCGATAAGCTGCAAAAGGAAGTGTGATTTTTGTTTCTATAATGTCAATATTAGGGGAGTGTATATTGGGAATTAATAATGTTAACAATAGGGGAGTGAATGTTACCAAAATATTGTGTAACATTATTAAATAAAATGTAATATTATTAATAATGAGTTTATAGAACTCATATTAATAATATAGTTGTAATAGTTTTATTATTGGTGAGTTGTGAGAACAACTCACGTAGCTATTTTGGTGTGTGTGATAATAAAGGGATTAGAGAGATATCCTTGGGATATATTTGAGAGATTCTAGGAAGGGGTTGAGAGATATGAGGGATGACTATTGACTCCTAGAATCAAGGAGATCAAACTCTATATATTGTAATCTCATACATGGATAATACATCCCGAATGATTTCTAAATTCAATGAATTATTATTCGGTGTTTTTTATATAATTGTGCAGTGTTTAACATAAATTATACATGGCACTCAGATGTTTCTTATTCCCAAAATACCATTGCGTGGACTGCAAGTCTTCATGTATTTGTGTGCTCAGAATGATATCTCCCAGAATAGCCTTTATCCATAAAATGGCTAAGCTCTGAATTCAAAGTGTTCTGGCACGCGCTTATTTTTCTATTCTTCTGTGCCCTCAAATATTCCTTGCTCCAACACATGCATCCTTTATGTGCCTTCACTTTAGAGAAATATGTTATCTTCTCAACAATATGTGACTCTATAATTGTGGTTTTATAAATTCAATAAATGTTAAATTATTTGGTGAACCCATATTTCAAGCACTATTGGATCTTTCTTTCTTCTTTTTTCTTCAATATCCTAGGTTTCTTCCATCATTGATATATCTATCTATGCCTTTTTGTAAGATAATCACTGAGTTGTAAGGATAAAATCAACTCTCTTCAGATAATAATTACATTCTTACTTATAATCCTCTAGATCATTTATATTAGTTATTTGTTGACACGTTTTCTCAAAATATTACTTTTCCATCTGATGTAACTGTCACTCTTTTTGATTATGAAAATGATCCTCCTCTTTATATTCAGGCTTGCATATTTAACATTGACATTATATGAGTACTAGTTGATAATGGATATGAGCTCAATCTTTGTAATCTTACATTTATTCAACAACTTGGCCTTTCCTCATCTCATCTCAGCCCAATATCTATTTCTATTCATAGCTATGATTCTTTTACACGACCATGCACGGTCCATATCACCTTACCTATCACAGTTGGTCCAAAAACCCATCCCTATGGTATTCTTTGTTATCACCCCTTGTGACCCGCATCTCATCTCGCCAACCTAACCTCATCACCTAAACCTTACACAATTATTATTAATTACCTTGTAATGACAATCCACATCATCTCACGCACCTCATTTTGCCACTTCATCATGAACCTAGCCCCTAACCCTAAACTAACCTAATTAAGACCTATAACTTGGTCTTACACCCTACACCATGACTAATGACCCCTTTCTCGCACCCAAAACCGACCTTCTAGTCATTTGACCAAGCCCGCAAATAATCTCTCGGGAGAAAAGCAGGAAGGTGGGCTATTTTTACTAAAAATAGCCTACTTTTTTCTCTTACCGATGCTGGTTCCTACTCGACCGCCGTCGGTTACGTAACCGCCCATCGGTTCCCCTGTAAATGGGCTCCCCGAACCAAAATCAAAATGGGGAAGGATTTTAGGAATCAAGAGATATCATTTGGGAGCGATTATAATTTAAAGAGAGTCCAGGATCTTCACTTGCCGGGCAAGAGAGACGAGTGAAGAAGCTAGAAGAGTTGCAAGCAAAAGGAGATCAAGCCCAAAACTGCAACAGAATAGCCAGAGTTCTCAGATACTCAGCTGATCATCGGGAGGGAGATATTTCATCTTCTGTTTGTCCAGCCATCCTACCTAGAGTTCTGCCTTTGTCATCAGAGTTCTTGGACCTGCATCTTCATCAATAACTAGTAAGTTACATCTTGCATGTCCTCTTTAATAACATTTCTTAGACTTTTTGAAGCACAATCCTCACAAATCCATTCCTAGATCCACTACCCAGCGTGCTATTGCATCTAACTATCATTCATCTACCTATCATCACCTTATTTCCTAATATCACCTATATACAGCCTTACAAATAACACAACTACCAAACAACACAACCACCCACAAAACAACCAACCTTTCAGATCTTAGACCATACCGATATCGGTTATCAGCAACCGGTATCGGTTATCCTAACTATAACCAAAAACCAGTCTTTCCCCTACCCAGTTCAACGAAGCAATTTAATTGATATCTTACAGTCTTTTGTGTTAATTCATATTAGCAGGGGAACTGACCACCTTCGAAAGGAAGTTTATATTTCCTGGCCCAAGGCAGTTCCCTCATTTATTGTCTAATCAAAATCATGTGGTCTTGTGTTCTTATTTGCAGGTAGTCCTTCCAAGACAAAAAGGAGTTTCTTCGCAGTCAACCTGATCTTTCTCTACGGTACACGCACACCATCTCGACGTTCAACATGTATTCCTCCTAGCCCTAACCTTATCTGTTTCTAAAAGGAATGAAACATTCCGAGTGAAACATTTTGGCACGCCCGGTGGGACCCATTTTGGGTTTCTTTCTTTCTTGCTTGCTTTCATATAGGGAGTATACTTGCTGTTTTCTTCTTCTAAAAGATATTCACAAGGTTTTGTATTATTTTGATAAAAGAACTTGCTTTGCTTTTACATCTCGCATTAGTGAAAGTCATCTCTTTTGCTTCATCGAATATCATTTTCGATTTGGGTTTAAAACACGTGCATTACATTATTGCTTATTGTTTTCAATTCTAGTGAACATAGATTAAGTAACAGGTCATACACGTGGGGGTGATATCCACGGTATTGACAAGAAATTAATCTTACTTTCACTGCACAACACATACCGAATCACTTCACAATTAACACAACAGCTCAAACATCCCCCCTTTTCCGCGGTATTCCTCCGCCCGATTGAGGGTAACCTTATAAGCCAAAACAACTTGACATTTCCCCTAAGTCTTTTGTTTAGGATTGACATCATTCCGCGTCTAAAGGCATAAGCCCACAATATTAAAATTAACCCTAGGGTTAGTCTCTAGATTTGCGTGTGCATCTGCTTGTTTTTAGTTCTGTTTTCTTTCTCATACCCTGTCTTATGTGATCAATAATTGGACAAGTATAATAAATGTTGTTAAAAATCAAATTAGCAAGCCTTTTATATCTTGTTAGCACCAGACTTTACACCACATAGGTTACCTGACCGACGGCTGGCGATAGTATAACCGGCATCCGGTATCCGAGACAGATACTAGTTACTGTCTTTATCCAATTACTAGACAACCACTTCAAGTGGACAATTGCCAATTAGTTCTTAAAAAATGATGGCATTTCAGTAGTCGAATATGCTGGTGTGAATCGAATTCTAGCAAATTTATTCCAAAGTTTAAAATCCTGAATGTGTTAAATTTTTCATGAAGAATTGGCAATAGTGGTGTTGGCTAGTGGAAGGGAAAGCAAGGGTGTTCACATATCACAACTGGTCGAGCTCAAGTCGCATATGTGGCGCGAGGCCCAAAGGGGATAGAGGACCTTGAAGCATTTATTTGTATCTATGTGAATACAATGTGTGTTCTCATATTATATTGCAACTTCTAATAGTGGTTTCAAACCTGCCCACGTGCTTCACACTAGTCAATAACAATGAATCTCCAAGACCATCAAACAAATGTGAAAATATTAATTCGCTTGAATAAGTATATGGTGGTTTCAGTTTTCTGTTTCAACACATGACTCATGGGTATGTAGACAAGTTCAGTTTTTATAAAGTTGATTTTACATGAGACATTTTAGCTTTGTTTAGCTCAAAAGTCTGAATGTCATGTTTATAGGTTTTAATTTTAGTGGTATTGAGCCCTTGGTATTTGGTTAAAGTCTCCCTCATTTTTAAATATATATGATGGGTTTAGTGTGTTTTGTTTATAAATAATGGTTAAATCTATGTAATGTGGGACAAGCTTCTATGTTGTCAAGAGTCAATTTATATATCATTTTTATTGAGTCTTTTATCAAAGGTGTCAAAATTCTTTTATCGTCAATGTAAAAGGTTGCCAATATTGTTGTTGGTAAAAAAAGGTCATTGTAAAGGTCTGAAAATAATTTTTTTTTGCCTCATGGATGTATTTTCAGTTGAAATTGATGTCTAATTCTTTAAATCGACATGGAAAAGTTGAATCGAATTGAAAAATTTGAAGGCAATATTTTCATACATGGCAGGTTAGAACTCAATTATTGTTGATTAACAATATGTATGGGAGATTATGGAAGGAAAAATCAATAAACCACATGACGTAGATGAAGCCAACAAAATGGGATAGCAAGGATAAAAAAGCAATGATGATTATTGGCCTAGGTTTATCTGATGCCTACCTACATCACAAAGATCTAACAAAGACATCACATTTGATCTAGATGACACTGAGCAAACTATTTGGGTCACAAGCAGAGAGTGCATTAGTGGCACTCAAGAAAACATTGCTCGGACTCAAAAAGGAGGAAGGAGAAAGTATGGTGGAACATATTAGTAAATTTTGTTTCTATTTTAAATCAATTAGCTGGAATTAAATTTGATTGTGCTTGATGATGATGCAAAGCAGTATTAATTAATAACATGCCTTCTAGCTATTCTAATATGGTATTCACGTTGAGAAAAATAAATCTGAGTCTAGAGGATTTAATTTCTTCTCTGAAAGAAGAAGAAAATATAACCAAGAAGATTGATCTAGAAGAAACTGCAATGTATGGTAGAAACAAATCATATGCTAAAGGAAGATTCAAGCCTTCTTTTAAACAAAAATCAACCTCCCAAGGTCCATAAAAATTTCTTTTTCACTATTATAATACTCTTGGACATGGTATTATGTATTGTAAGAAAAGAGCACAAGATTTACTTGATGGTAAATTGAAGGATAAAGCCTTGATTTCTAAAAACAAAGACAAAGAAAGTGATTGGGATATGAAGTCTATCCACTTGGATAATGAGGAAATAAATGCTCAGCAAAGTGATGAAGACTTCTTGTATTAAGTAAAGGGTGCATTGTGTAGAGGATGGAGGGAATGGAGGTTAGAGGTCAATCAACAACCTCTTGTTAGTCACCAACGACGGGGCTGCACAAAGATGTTTGTGGCAATGTGTGTATGTGTGTTTTATTTTTATTTCATATTTGTAGTATAATTTCAGAGTTCTTTTTTGAATAAGTGAAATTTTCACACTGAGGGGGGGAATTGGAACATGGTCTTAATGTTCAATTTTCCCTCTATTAAGTTTGTATTCAGTAAGCAGTGGTTCCTACATGATTTCCTGAAGGAAAGACATAATGGAAAAATGAAAGCACAAAGGAAAAACAACAACATGATATTTGGGTTGTTGGTTGTCCTATAAAACCATCCTTTGTTTTAGGTTGTGGTTGTCCTGTAAAACCATCATTTGTTTCAAGTTGTTGGTTGACCTACAAAACCATCCAGATCATGAGCACGTATGGGCGATAAGCTTGCATAAGGAAGTGTGATTTTTGTTTCTATAATGTCAATATTAGGGGAGTGTATATTGGGAATTAATAATATTAACAATAGAGGAGTGAATGTTACCAAAATATTGTGTAACATTATTAAATAAAATGTAATATTATAATAATGAGTTTATAGAACTCATATTAATAATATAGTTGTAATAGTTTTATTATTGGTGAGTTGTGAGAACAACTCACGTAGCTATTTTGGTGTGTGAGATAATAACGGATTAGAGATATATCCTTGGGATATATTTGAGAGATTCTAGGAAGGGGTTGAGAGATATGAGGGATGAATATGACTCCTAGAATCAAGGAGATAAAAATCTATATATTGTAATCTCATACATGGATAATACATCCCGAATGATTTCTAAATTCAATGAATTATTATTTGGTTGTTTTTAATATAATTGTGCAGTGTTTAACATAAATTATGCATGGTGCTCAGATGTTTATTATTCCCAAAATACCATTGCATGGACTGCAAGTCTTCATGTATTTGTGTGCTCAGAATGATATCTCCCAGAATAGCCTTTATCCACAAAAGGGCTAAGTTCTAAATTCAAAGTGTTCTGGGCACGCGCTTATTTTTCTATTCTTCTATGCCCTCAAATGTGCCTTGCTCCAACACATTCATCCTTTATGTGCCTTCACTTTTAGAGCAATGTGTTATCTTCTCAACAATACGTGACTCTATAATTATGGTTTTATAAATTCAATAAATGTTAAATTATTTGGTGAACCCATCTTTCGAGCACTATTGGATCTTTCTTTCTTCTTTTTTCTTCAATATCCTAGGTTTCTTCCATCATGGATATATCTATCTATGCCTTTTTGCAAGATAATCACGAGTTTAAGGATAAAATCAAATCTCTTCAGCTAATAATGACATTCTTACTTATAATCCTCTAGATCATTTATATTAGTTATTTGTTGACACGTTTTCTCAAAATATTACTTTTCCATCTGATGTAACTGTCACTCTTTTTGATTATGAAAATGATCCTCCTCTTTATATTCAGGCTTGCATATTTAACATTGACATTATATGAGTACTAGTTGATAATGGATATGAGCTCAATCTTTGTAATCTTACATTTATTCAACAACTTGGCCTTTCCTCATCTCATCTCAGCCCAATATCTATTTCTATTCATAGCTATGATTCTTTTACACGACCATGCACGGTCCATATCACCTTACCTATCACAGTTGGTCCAAAAACCCATCCCTATGGTATTCTTTGTTATCACCCCTTGTGACCCGCATCTCATCTCGCAACCTAACCTCATCACCTAAACCTTACACAATTATTTATTAATTACCTTGTAATTGACAAATCCACATCATCTCACCTGCCACCTCATTTTGCCACTTCATCATGACCTAGCCCTAACCCTAAACTAACCTAATTAAGACCTATAACTTGGTCTACACCTACACCCATGACTAATGACCCCTTTTCTCGCACCCAAAACTGACCTTCTAGTCATTTGACCAAGCCCGCAACTAATCTCTCGGGAGAAAAGCAGGGAAGGTGGGCTATTTTACTAAAAATAGCCTACTTTTTTCCTTACCGATGCCGGTTCCTACTCGACCGCCGTCGGTTACGTAACCACCATCGGTTCCCTGTAAATGGGCTCCCCGAACCAAAATCAAAATGGTGGAAGGATTTTAGGAATCAAGAGAGATCATTTGGGAGCAATAAAGAGAGTCCAGATCTTCACTTGACCGGGCAGAGATGAGTGAATAAGCCAGAAGAGTTGCAGCAAAAGGAGATCAAGCCCAAAACTACAACAGAACAGCTAGAGTTCTCAGATACTCAGCTGATCATCGGGAGGGAGATATTTCATCTTCTGTTTGTCCAGCCATCCTACCTAGAGTTCTACCTTTGTCATCAGAGTTCTTGGACCTGCATCTTCGTCAATAACCAGTAAGTTACATCTTGCATGTCCTCTTTAATAACATTTCTTAGACTTTTTGAAGCACAATCCTCACAAATCCATTCCTAGATCCACTACCCAGCGTGCTATTACATCTAACTATCATTCATCTACCTCTCATCACCTTATTTCCTAATATCACCTATATACAGCCTTACAAATAACACAACTACCAAACAACACAACCACCCCCACAAAACAACCAACCTTCAGATCTTAGACCATACCGATATCGGTTATCAGCAACCGGTATCGGTTATCCTGACTATAACCAAAAAAACCAGCCTTTCCCCTACCCAGTTCAACGAAGAAATTTAATTGATATCTTACAATATTTTGTGTTAATTCATATTAGCAGGGGAACTGACCACCTTCGAAAGGAAGTTTTATATTTCCTAGGCCCAAGGCAGTTCCCTCATTTATTGTCTAATCAAAATCGTGTGGTCTTGTGGTCTTGTGTTCTTATTTGCACAGGTAGTCCTTCCAAGACAAAAAGGAGTTCTTCGCAGTCAACCTGATCTTCCTCTACGGTACGCGCACACCATCTCGACGTTCAACAGGTATTCCTCCTAGCCCTAACCTTATCTGTTTCTAAAAGGAATGAAACATTCCGAGTGAAACATTTTGGCACGCTCGGGTGGGACCCATTTTGGGTTTCTTTCTTTCTTGCTTGCTTTCATATAGGGAGTATACTTGTTGTTTTCTTCTTCTAAAAGATATTCACAAGGTTTTGTATTATTTTGATAAAAGAACTTGCTTTGCTTTTACATCTCGCATTAGTGAAAGTCATCTCTTTTGCTTCATCGAATATCATTTTCGATTTGGGTTTAAAACACGTGCATTGCATTACTGCTTGCTGTTTTCAATTCTAGTGAACATAGATTAAGTAACAGGTCGTACATGTGGGGGTGATATCCATGGTATTGACAAGAAATTAATCTTACTTTCACTGCACAACACATACCGAATCACTTCACAATTAACACAACAGCTCAAACATCCCCCCTTTTCTGCGGTATTCCTCCGCCCGATTGAGGTAACCTTATAAGCCAAAACAACTTGACATTTCCCCTAAGTCTTTTGTTTAGGATTGACATCATTCCGCGTCTAAAGGCATAAGCCCACAATAATTAAAATTAACCCTAGGGTTGGTCTCTGGATTTGTGTGTGCATCTTGCTTGTTTTTAGTTCTGTTTTCTTTCTCATACCCTGTCTTCTATGATCAATAATTGGACAAGTATACTAAACGTTGTTAAAAATCAAATTAGCAGACTTTTATATCTTGTTAGCCTAGACTTCTTACACTGACATCAGTTACCTAACCGACGTCGGCTATAGTATAACCGACATCGGTTACGAGACCGATATCGGTTACTGTCTTTCCCAATTCCTGACAAACCAGCAACCTACCAATTTCACCAGTCCTGAGTTTGTTTCTGTTCCTGACAGATTGAAACCCTACTGTGAACTCCTATCCAGGGTTGTTATCACTCGAAAGCAAGCCACCGCCATGGTTTCACATGCTTGCTCTATTTCTTTTCCTGAGTCACCCCCTTCACATTATGTGGGGAATCCTACGGATACCAGCGATGGTTCCTAAAATTCCTGTGGGAGATAAGGACTTTGCCAAGTTTCTGGATGCTAATTATAGCTGCTGTACAATACTATTTGTCTCATACCCCTGACCGTACGCCTGATGGTCAGCTCCTTGTTGGTATGCCTATTAGTATAGCTGCTCATTTAGCTCCCACTCCGCCTGATAACACCGCCTTACTTCCTGCATCTCTAGCCCCGTCTCCCAATCCGACGGCTTCAGAGGTTCATACGACTCAGATTGGCTTTTTGTTGGTTAATCTTGGACCCCACATATCATTACCGCCGACTGGCCCCTACCTCATCTCTCTTGCAGACTGCTCCGTTCATGACTTGCTCTCTGCCACCTATCCACACTAGCTTTCCTTCTCAAGCTCCGCCTACCTTTTCATTCCCATACACGTATCCAGTGACCTCAACATCTTATATGGGACATCCCTATTCGGTCGCCTCAACATAATTCATCTTCCATACCTTATCAACACTTAACCCCACCATTGTCCAGCGAGAGGCCCTTAGCCCAATTTTCCTCCGTTTACCACAATCGCACCATCATCTTCATCTAACCACAGATTTCATTAAAAAAATGATGGACAAAATGCAAAACCTGGAGGCTTTTGTTTCAGGAAGTCGTATCTCCTTGACATACGAGAAAGTTTGTTGGGAGCCTATTCACCCGTCTGTCCCCCTTCATTCGTATCCTCCTCAATGGGAATTACCAAAATTTACCCGTTTTAACAGTAAAGAGGACCCTCAACAACACTTGTGATCATTTAGACATGCTTGTTATTTGATTGCTCATGATGATGCCTTGTTACTCCGCACCTTTCCCATGTCCTTATCAGGACCTGCCTTGGAGTGGTAAAGTGCTTTAACCCAGCACTCAATCTTCTCTTTTAACCAACTAGCCCAATCTTTCTTAGATCATTTCTCCATTAACATTGCCAAGAAAGTATCTATCACTGACCTTTATGCCATCCGACAATTTGAAGACGAATCTATCACAGATTTCGTTGGACGATGGCAGGGCCTTATCAACCAACTTACATATGCCTTGCCTCAGGCTGAACTTATCGAAATTTTTACGCGGGCATGTGCTAAGCACATTTCTCCTACTCTTCAAATTCAAACTTTCCGCACATTTGATGAGGCCTTTACCATGGCTCGGAAACTAGAAATTCGAGCCTTAGAAGAAGAGAAATTGCGGTTTTGCGCAACAAAAAACCTCAATTTCCGAACTCCAAATTCCACCAACAAACCTAACACCACCAATCCTCACCCATCGACCACTTCGAAATCAAAAGGGCCCATGCACATGGTGATGGTCAAATCCCAACCACCATCTAATACCCCGCCAAAAACCACTTATAAGTATAAAGCAGAACCCATCAACTACACTCCCTTGGGAGAAACATATGGTGTGATATTGGAAAAATTTCTCAAAGCAGGAGCCATTACCTTACCTCCTGTTAAACCTCACTCCGGGTTTGATTCTACCCACGCTATACCTTCCTAGTACAAAGAAAATGACTTCTGTAACTTTCACCGCGTAAAAGGACATAGTCATGAAAACTGCAAAATGTTGAAAAACATAGTGCAGGAAATGGTTGATGCAGGTGATATAACCCTCGATAATCCTAATGCCCCTGCCAACCGAAATTTGAAAATCTTCAACAAACCATTCCCAAATCACTCGTCCAATAGTAACGTAAACCAGGATATCTTAGCCGAGGAGAGTGTTCATGAGATCCATGCAGTCTTCGACTCCCAGCCAAAAGCCTCTATTGAGAAAATTTTGAATCAAGCCTCTCCACTAACACAAGAGTCCGAACCTCCTTCACCACCATCAAGCCAAAGCGAAATCATTCCTTTACCCATAAAAGAGTTAACTGCCCAAACTTCTCTTCTCATCAATGAGTCTGCTTACACCACATCCCTACAAGACTGCGAACGGATGTTATCTAATCTATCTATTTCCCAAATGTCCCCTTCTACCGCTCTTTCTACACAAGAGGAAGGCTCGCCACTCCTTTTGACATCCTTAGACGAGAAATCTCTTGCACCAACATCACCAAATTCTTTAACCATAACAGACCCTCTCAAACATGCCCTCCTGCCTATTAGTCCTTCATCGCCTAAATCTTTTCAACAACCAGTCGACCTCTTAATATCTATTGATATAGTACCTCATCTACCCCCTTGTATCACACCCACAGTGGACTGGGAATCACAACCCGTCTTTCTTCCGTACCAAATTTACAATTCATGTCTGAAGATTGTCATTCTCCAAAAGATAGATGAGTCCTATGGGAACGTTTGAGTACCCCGTATTCTACTCAAATGTAGGTGACCGATCCGGACACCTCTACCATATATCCTAAGTGTTTACAGAAACTAAAAATGCCTATGTCCTCAGTCTCATCCCCCGTATCTATACCAAGTAGCCCATCCACCTCTATTAACCTAACCAAATCTTCCCCTACACTTGGGGACCTCACCAATGACCAGTCTAACGCACCCGCCTAAGTGACTTGATTTATCCAAAAATAAAGCCGCCCCGCCACCTAGGAGGCAAACTCAATCCGTGCCTCTATCACAATCAAAACCATCATCGTCACACCTACCTTCCATATTGGGACCTCATCCCTCCACCTTGCATCAATATATCATACCTCCTGCATTTTCTTCAAAACGACCTACGCCTTCTGCACCTATACAAAGATCAAAGGGTATATCAACATTGTCACCCCACATATCCTATCCACCCATCAACCCTAAACGAACTCCATCATCAAAGGATTTATTTTCTGTCACTCCCCTTTCTCCGTGGTTGTTTCCCGCTACCACGTCATCTGTAGCCTCATCATCTAACCAGCTGAATATAGCTTCTGCGCTAAAGAAACCACGTTTAGTGAAAACCACATGTCAACACCCCTCGGCTAAGCCACCACCCATACGAACCAACCACGCCCAAACATTACCAAAACCTGCAAAACCAATACCCTCATCCTCCTCCGATTTTGACCCACTCAAAGGATCTTACACCAAAATCCTTTGCTATGTTGGTGGAGAATGCGACCATTTCCCTACCCCCACTTAGACCTTATGACCCCATCTAAACCTCGACCTATAGGTTATGATGAGTCTAAAATCTGTGCCTATCACCACACACCAGGACATGATGTGGAGAGATGCAAATCTTTAAAAACCATCCTTCGTCAGTCACCTCTCCCAGATACAAAGGTTAAGAAAGATAACTTACGAAGGGAGAGACCTTTAGCTTCAATTCCCTCTACTATACCATCTATCCCCGCCTCACCAAGATCTATCATTATTACAACCCCACCTCTTGAAGACCATGATTTATCCCAACCATCTTCCTCATCTCAGGTCTACGAGATTAATATGATTAGTGTTGCTACTCGAGCGTAGAAAAACAACAAGAGAGCAAAAGAAAGCACACATGCGTCCTCTCTTTCTCCATCCAGCATCCTGATTGCACCACCACCCAAAGTGGTTATTCGTGGACCCACTTACCCCGTCTCTAATGGAGTTGCCCATCGAGCCATGATCAAACAGCTTCACCAATCACCCGTAAAAATGACACTATATGATCTCATTCAGACTTCTGAATCCCATTGACAAGCTCTCGTTGAAATTCTTCAAGGGATCAAGGTCTTATCTAATGAAACCCTGCCTGTTGCCTCCATTCTAACACCCAATCACGTTGCTTCTCTCACCAAACAACCCACTGCCCCAACCACTTCTGTACAACAACAAGCTGCGGCAGTCAGTTTCTCTAAAGATGAAATTGTTGACTTTGGTACAGAAGATCCTGACCCTGCCCTTTCATCTCAGCTTACGTCCGGGACATTCGGGTACGTCGTGTTATGATTGAAGGGGCGCTAGCCTAAACATCATCTCTTCAAAAGCCTTCCAACAAATGAATATCCCTTCTAGCTACATGTGTGCCAATCCCATCATGTTGCGGTCATTCATGACGCTATTACCTCTACCTTAGGCACCGTGATCCTCAACATTCGGGTAGGACCACGTACTTTACCTGAACTCTTCTATGTTCTTGAAGGAGAGTTCCAATATAACATATTGCTAGGTCGCCCTTGGATCCGGGCTATGGGATGCGTTCCCTCAACATTACATAGATGCATAAAATTTGAGTACGAGGGGAAGTCCTACACCGTAAAAGCTGATCCTCCCCCCTTTAAAACCTGCAATATGTTACACTGCCCTAATGATGTGCTTATACCAATCAAGACACCCATACATTCAACCCAATTATCCTCTTCAAATGTACCTCAAACATCCACCTCAACCGCACCTACGCCTTCAACTGATGAAACCACCGTCGCAAAACCACTTCCCTTCCCGCAGCTAACATCCCAACTGCAGACCCCTTAGTAGATGTTTTTCAACGCCTTACGCCTGGGGGAGTATCACCTATATAACGTTAGTTCTTCCATACCCCACAGGAATACGGACAGGTACATGCACATCCTACCTATGACCGCATGTGGGGGAAGTAATCTCTTACGGACCACCCCATTGCCGCACCACCTAACGTATGGGGGTGTTGACGCATCCTCCATTACCCCCTGAACCCCTCTTGGTGTGGTTCCCTTCCAATCCGATTTTCAATACTTGACAAATCGTCATTTCGCCCTCACCTTCTTGACTCACTGTGCTTGGAAAGGCTTTGGTTTTGGTCTTTTATGAACAAGGCCGACATACACTCATTCCCGTGACTACCGCAAACACAATGATCGCAGTGGTCTCGGTTTTCCTGAAACACCTACACAGGGGAACCTCGTGTCAGTTGTCTTCTAGAAGACAACGACGTCACCCCTACCGAACCATCATCACCCATTTTACCTTTGTCACCCACAGAGTCAATAGATCCCGAATCTATCCCTCCTAACTTTTTTTTTTCATAAATGCTATCTTCTTAGGTCCTCTCAATTATCAACGCGATAATGAGGACCCCTCTTCTATCCCCCTTCTGTATCCAGACATGATAGAAGAGGATTCGCCTTCGATTAATGTTGTTGAGTGCCAGGATGACGACTCCATCCTCACTTACCTTGGGGCGGACGACTCCTATATTCACGCACCTTACCATCTGAAACTCAAACCATGTTGAATGAATCAGATATAGAAATCAACATCCACACGGAGGAGGATCCTCACATTGTGAAGATTGGACAATCCCTTAACACATCAGAAAAGCCGCCTTTACTACCTTTTCTCCGTACCCGCAAACCCAGCTTTCGCTTGCTTCCTACGCGGACATGCCAGGAATTGATCCTACCATTGCCGTCCATAACATCACTCTAAACCCTGATTCCAAGCCACTTAAACAAATTGAGAAAAATGCATCCAGCATTGCTCTCTGGTCAAAGAGGAGCTTCAACGACTCCTTTCTGTTTCTTTCATTCTGCGTATTGACTATCCTCAATGGATTTCTAACATATAACCTCACTAACGTGATGGGGGGACTTCAGATAGCATTGGATTTCTGAGATCTTAACCTCGCTTGCCCTAAGGATGACTTACCCCTGCCTAGCATTGACCAACTTGTAGATCTCACTGCAGGCCATGAGATGCTCCTCTCATGGATGGTTTTCGGGATATAACCAAATTTTGGTTGCCCCCGCCGATCAACATAAAAACTGCCTTCATAACTCCTTGGGGAACCTTCTGTTACCGTGTAATTGCCATTTGGGCCTTAAGAATGCTGGTGCAAACCTATCAGTGGGCTATGACCTACAATTTTTCCATGACATTATGCACACTATCCTTGAAGATTACGTCGACGATCTTCTTGGCAAATCTAAACATCGTAGTGAACATCCGATGTAACCATTATTTTGATCACCTGTTACAATATTCTGTCCGCCTTCAACCAAAAAGAAAGTGTTTGGTGTCATTTCGGGGGGAAACTTGCTTGCTTTATCGTCTCTTGTGTGGCATCGATCGACCCATCTAAAGGTCAAACGGATCCTAGAAATGCCCCACCTACAACTCAAAACAGATGCGTAGTTTACAGATAACTCCAATCTATCGAAGTTTCATCTCCAACGCTCGGATCGATGTCAAACATTTTCTCACCGTCTTAAAAGGAATGATTTTCAATGGAGCGAAGAGTGCCACCAGCCTTGCAAAGCTCTCAAAAACTTATCCTTGCAGCCACCCGTGCTTATCAACCTCACGAGACCGCCCTTCTACCGTTACCTTTCGCTGACCACGATGTAGGGGCCATGCGCACATCGTGACTCCGTGTACGAGAATCGAGAACAAGCGTTATATATAAGTCGTACTTTGGTGGACTATGAGACTAGGTAATACACATGTAGAAAAGTTATGCCTAGCCTATCATTCGTGGATACCCAAACTCCGACACTACTAGAATCACAAAAATTTCGTCTCACCACACAGCCCATCCATTAAATGTAGCCAAACCTCATACTAAACCAACGCATAGCCAGATGGCTCATGCTCCTCGCCCCTTCGACCTTGAGTTTGTCCACCCAGAAAGTCAACAAAGGACCAAACTCTCTTGTAGACCAACTGGTGGAGGCCCCTTTACCTGGGGAACAATTTAACAATTTACATTCCCAGGACGAACTCATCGTACTTTCCCTCAAGGAGGGTCGTATCCAGGACCTCTTCTGCGAATGATCAAATGCCACCGTGGTGGAGGATGCCGGCGTTGTTAAGTCCTCTCGACGCTTGAGCCCAGCATCTTTCATTCCGACTCGATTTCCCTTTGCACACTAATAATACAACGGAATACGGGCCCGTCTGGGGTCTCCAAGTTGCGTTACACTGAGGTAGCAAATCTATCAATATTTTCGGCGACTTCAATTGGTAGTCAATTCAAGTTATGGGCATCTAGAGGAAGAAAAAGAACCCACAACCACAAGGTTTTAAATAAGTTTTTTTTAAAATGGGACTTCAAAAGTACAAACACTACGGGATTCATAGCGCCCTTATTCTCACATTCTATCCAACACCATTCCCGCTCCCTAACAAATTTGCGGCATACTATGGCTTTGCTAGGCACCGTGCTCGGGGACGAGTCTCGCAATTCCAGTTCATCAAACTGACTTGAATTATTCGTCTTGTAGTCCAACACTTTTTGCCACATCCTATCAACCCCGAGGTAGTTTGTATGATAAATAATGGTCTACTAATTCGCAGGATTACCGGTACCCCCAATTTCAATGACTACTGACAACCTCGTTCTCCCTCTGACCTTATAGTCTGGCAAACGCGCTTTCTAAAACAGTTTTCGTATGTAGTTATGGGGGGTAGTCTCCTTTAATAAAGTGGCTTTGATGGCATCCTCCTTCGATGTCTCAACGGCGCGGAGGGCACCCATACAGTTCAACAACAGGTCCAGACGGTATTGGGCTAGAACATTTTAGGGCCTTGCCGTGGCCAACGAATCCTTCGCCTTGGTATTATTGGCTACTATCAATAAGATTCTACAAATATGTTAAGCTTGTGTTATGTGCAACAACTGCCAACCTTCAACATCCTCATAGCCACCCCTACAGGCACCCGAAGCTCTTTGCCTTTCTCAACAATGGGGTTTCGACCTATTGGTGAGATTCACCCCATCTCTTCGCAACGTCACTGAGGGATTTATCAACAGCAATCGAATATTACACAACAATGGGTGGCGGCTATTCCAATCATTTACAAAAAAAAAAACGATGTTAGAGTTCATAACCACCACGATTTATCTGTCGTTGTGGTGCTTCCTCACGCCTGGATAACAGATCATGGAAAATCTTTCAAAATAAGTTATTGCAAGACCTTTGTGACAACTTGTATTAAAAATTAGTCTCATCAAGCACTAATATCCACAAGCAAATGGACAAGCACGAAATCCTCTAATTAAAACCCTAAACCAAAATTACTATGAAAGGGTGCAATGAGTCTGGAAGAAATGGACGATCACATCCCCCTGTTGCCCTTTGGGACTTATGATCGTACTAGCATTCTACCTACTAAGGCGACACCTTTCTTGGTATATGATACCGCGGGCTGTCTGCCCTCTCGAAAAAATACAAATACCCTCCCTCAGGATATCTATTCGGATATTCTCACCAACGATGATTTCGCCAAGAGCGTATAGCCAATTGGAGCTTCTTGCGAACGTGTCTTACAGATCTCGATTCAGCTTCAAATCTATCAAACCGTATCAAGCGTGCTTATGATAAGTGAATTCATTGAGTGTCCCTTAAGGTTGGTGATCTTGTCCTCAAAGAGAATCAACATGTAACCAAACTAGAAGAAAAAGAGCAAACGTGGAAGAGGAACAAATTTGCTCCTAAATTGGATTGGGCCTTATAGATCACCACCCTTATGGATCAGGCACTATCGTTTAGCTTCGCTTGATGGTAAAACTGAGCCTCACCCTGAATGCCTTGGAAGTCTTCGACCATTTCTACTGTGAATTTAGTGTTATATCCACTTCTTATCTACCTACTGCGCGTCCCTGGACTCATTTACCGCTAATACACTTGTGTCCTTACGATCTGCCAAACAAAAAGGTCAGTAAAAGACTCACAACTTCTCTACACTGCAACCTCAACCGACGAATGTGCGACTCCCGTGTTTTCGTCTGTCCATGACTCTCAAAGTATTAAAATAACACCTTCTTATGGAAGATTCAATGTGAGTCAAACTTCCTACCAAACTAGATGCTTCACGACAAAAGGAACAATCTAGCATCTGAAAACATTTAATATAGACTGCCCAGCGAAGGACAACTATATGACCAAAATGAGTGCTGCTATTATTATAGACTGCTCCCCCGAAGGACAGCTATGCACATTAAATCATATCTGCCTACTATCTATAAATTAGACGGCTCCATCGAAGGACAGCTATACAAAGTCAGCCTTTATCAGAAGCTTATCGCCAGGATCAGCTTGTGAAGACCTCAAGAATAGCACATCAATATCAATTTGTAGGAATCCCACACGATCAGTCTATAGTCAGTAAAATAAAAAGCCTCATTCAAAAGAAAAAATTTTGGGCTAGGCACCTTGTCTATTTAGGGTAGGTTCTCTTTCGTCAGAACACTCACTTTTTGTAACAAGTTCTCTGACCTCAGCATATATCATCCAAACCCTTTCACCTCCCCATTTGTTTCAACTCATAGACGTAACGTACACCCGATATACTTGTGATCATACAACGCTTTTCACCTATTGAATTATCGTCTATGCACGGTACCTAGGGCTCAAGCGCGGTTCTACGTCTGTGTGGTTTGTTTAGCTATTTTCACCTAGGAGAATCTTTCCTCTTTGCCTGCATCTGGATTGTGTGTTGATCTTAATCAGGGCATGGATTCCCTACCACTTGGGTAGTGTGATAACTTTCGCCGGGGCCCGTAGACCTTTGACAACAGCACCAGGCAGTACCAAAACACCCGCACCGGACCTGGACCAAGAGGAAGAGCAACATTTGTACCAACCAACCAATTGCCTAATATACCAAATTGCCTGAATGTCAACTCTCCCTGGATCCTAAGGGAGGTAACTACATCAGTCTGAGGCCCTTCCTTGCTTTGTGCAATGGGCTATGTAGGCAACACTTAGGAGACATGGGGTCTCCCAAGGTTTAGCGCGACCCCACCCCCTACATAACCTATCATGTTGTGGTAAATATAAATATTTTTGTGTATAGTCTATTAATCACATTATCTTTATCCTTTTTCAAAACATCAAAAATCATCAACGGCAAAACATTCTATTATATCAAATCCAAAACATACATATTAGTCTTATCTAGATGGTAACCAATACATCTTCTCATCATCGACACGTAGGTCAGATCCTTATTTATTTCTTAGACCTTGCTAACATTTACTTAGACCTCACGATTCATCCAGACCCAGAGGGGATGATTGTATCGTCGACGCCTCTCGCCGGGCCCCTCTCCATCCTCAAGGTACCGCGGCGAGGCTATTTATGGACACCCACTGATCTGCAAATTTATCCTGTAACATATGAATATGCCCTCTCGATGGAGGATCCAGCCTTACGGTTCTCTCGCCCGTGACTCCGCCAACCACATAACAACCTTGATGCCGCATTCCACCTGCGTTGGAACTGCTGAACTAAACTATGAAGATGATCTCTCTCCGCTGTAATCACAGCTATGTTAGGGTGATTTCACGTACCACTCGCAGCTCTGTACCCACCATAACCTATAAGGCTCGGTCGTTCCTTGAATCCATTACACGGTGGATTGGATGGTTATCTCCTCTGCCCCTGTTCTGGAGGTGTTGGTCGGGGAGGGTGGAGAATGATTGCATCGGCGTCGATCATCATATATGGTTATAAGCCAGGGGTATATCCTACACAAATCCACATGGTCGCCGCACGCGATCTAGAGGAATCCTCTTCATACTCACTGGCCTGTGCCCTGCGATCCACCTCAATCGCTCTACACCCCCTCAACTCCTCAGCTAAATTCCTCTGTTACCATGATAGTCCCGTAGGCCCCATAGATATCCGCAAGGTCACCCTCTCCCATAATTGGATTGTAATACTCAATGTAACCCGTCACGGACTGGACGATCTGCCCTATGAGGTTTGTCTGGACCCATCCGTCTGAATCCCAACCTCGTATCCGGTCTCGCCTGACTGGGGGGAAATGGGATCGGGCCTACTGTTCACAACACAAACCAATGTGGCTCATAGGCCCACAAATTAATAAGTATGAAAAATCCAGTGTACGTCCTGTGGGTGACTTCACCTACAAAGCCCATAACCCATGTTATACTACGCACATATGAGGTGCCAATGCAAAAGTCACGTGCCTTTTCATCATCCCAAGATACAAACATCAATGCCTTTGGGAAATCTGCCCCTCTACCCTCGTAATGCATAAACCATATTCGTATCATAATATCACTGCTAACCTTGCTCTCCCAGGGTGTGCGGCATACATTATCCCCATATGTGACTGAAAACTCGTTTGTGCCAATCTACGCGTATGGACCAAATACTGCTGTAATCCACTCCCCGCACCGCGCTAGGTAAGGTAATGCCTGATATACTGGTTTTACTATAATAGGGCCTCAAATACGGAAACACATCTTCCAATGTTTACTGTCATCTCCACTTGGGCAGATTTAGAACGTTTCTCTCTGGATTCCATCTTTCACATAAACGCTGCACATAGCATGGTTAGTGCGATTCTGAATAATTAGCGGATCCACTTTAACACCAAAAGATTTATCAATGTCCATTCCGCTGGTGTACATCCGCTCGGGATTCGTGACAAACAACGCTTTGTGTGGCACACTATCATTCATCCTAAACCTGGCCTCTGCATGCATACATCAAAACAACAAACAACCATCACCATCAAATCCCTAAGGTGTTTTCTCACCATTCTGGAAATTCCTCCAGTAACCGTTATCAGTTATAAATAACCGCTGCGGTGTGAGCGGTCGGAACGATACCGGTTATCCCTAACTGCTATCAGTCACTACAATTAACATACACCTTGCCTAAACAACACCTACGACAATAAAGTACCGCGTTATTCCTCTCTGTATACACAGACAGACCAAAAAACCTTTGATTACTGACCACGTAACAACCACCTCATTTAGTAACCTTGTTATCAGTTTTCTTTATAATATGACCCACATACTCTCCCACATATTTTCACAAAACATTGCAGAGAGAGTAGTAAATCAAATCAAACCAAAAACGTTACTCTTGAGTCTGCAGCGCTGAGGTGGCCCTTGTCTTCCCTCGCGTCCCGCTGTTGGATGCTTCTCCTTGTTCTTGCCATGATCACAACCCTTTTCATTCGGCCTTTTTACCTTCCGAATCTTAGAACACATTCACTTTCCCATATATCTTTTTCTCTTATATCAAATCTCTCATGAAATTACCTTGTCGCAGTCGTCAAAAAGCGTCGCGTTGCGTAGTGAACTTCCTTGCATGCTTCAAAATTAGAACAAGTGCCACCATAGCTTTTCGATTTTAGAAAAGCTCATCCTAAATAACCGTATCGGTTAGGTAACCGATATGGTTACTAACTACCGGCGGTCGGTTCCTAACCGATTAAGCGGGTGTACACACTTGCCTTTTGAAACATAGTTCTTTCTTCTTTTCTACCAATTTTTTATCGCCACCCGCCCTCTTTTCCGGCATAACAACACCAGTATCCATATGTGTCCATCCAAATCCACTTCTCATTACGTATGTTAATTCCATATCATCTATCTACATTACCCAAAACAAACATCGCCATCATCTAAGGATATCAAACAACTATCAATCTATACACCATTTGGATCCAACTCATCAGATACAATATAACAATGTCACCAAACCGAAAAAACATGTCCACATTTCATAATATCATATGTCAGCCATATATACGTGCAAAAGAATTAAACATCATCAAATATATCAACATGTCAATTTTAAACTCATATAAAAACCTATATCAAAACCATTGACGATAATACTTAAAAACATTTGAAACACAGCTGTGGGTCCAAATTCATCAATCTATATATATATATACAAGGTTTCCAAATATAAACGTGCCCTGCATCGGGGCCTCTGTGATCTCATATCTCATACCCCTACAACAACAAAGCCGGCAAGCAGGCGCAAATAAAATAAATGGCAAATAACCTCGACTCAGCTCGCCAGGCCGGTCCCCTCATATCAAATATATACTCGGCTCGCAGGACGGTATCAAACCTATACAACCCGTACTCGGCTCGCAGGACGGTATACAATAAATGAATATGAATAAATGAAATAAATGTAGGCACGCGGCAATCTATCCACACAAAACGGGTGAGCCAGACGGTGCCCATATCCATAATAAAAAAACAAGGAAGGGATACATCAGCTCTTCCCACCACCACAGCAACCCTCCAAACTGGTCCATGTGGTAAATAGTGCATACAATGAATGAACCGACACGCCGGGCTTGTGTGGGGCTTTGCACCTCCCTACGATCTCTGACTATGGGAGGTCTTGCTCTATAAGATGATATGCTGATTACCAAGCTCAGGTTACCAGCAAGAACATCTGGATAGTTTTATCGAGGATCTGCTCGAGCCTCCATATATCTGTCCTGTGCCACAATAGTGCTGGGGCTGTGGGTCCACACGGACTCCTACTACCAGTGCCCCCTGTGCCCTGTGATGGTGCCGATGTGTGGTGCCTTGGTGGCGTGGTGGTATCTGTGCCTGTGACATGGGAGTGTGTGGTGGTATCTACCGATGGTGGTGTGGTAACTATAAATGTACCTGTGCCTGGGGCCTGTCGGCTCTTTGTGTACCGTGCTGGGGGTCGGTGCCCTGTGCAGGTTACCTGAGCCGGGCTAGCTGCCCAGTTTGCTTAAGTAAACAACTATCGGGCATGTGCAGAAGCCAGCTGACCCCTGTAATCGGCACCTGGCCCCTATAGCTGATAGCTCTGCTATCACTACTGCAAGTCTGGTGCTGCAGGAGCGTGTACTATCCTAGCTGCTCTTTGAACAGGCCCACCACACCCATGTATGCTCCAATACAAACCAAATCTTCCACATAACTTTGGGTGGCATATAAGCAACCCATTGGGTCTCCAAGTGCTGTGGTGAGGCAGTGGGGTCTCTACATCATCCCTTCCGTATTATAGTGAGGGAAGGGGGGAGGTGGCGGTCCTATCGTAGCCCCATCTGCATGCGTTACCCTCTCGAGGGTCTCCTCCTTAACTATCCCGGCCTCGTCTCCTATCCAGAATGTGTAATGAATAGGCGCAACTGTTGTAAGCGGGTCTCTACGAGGGTGATGACCTGTAAGGGCTCAATACGAATCTCCGCTGCAGGCCTCTTAACAAATGTCTATCATAAGCAATCCGGACCGGACCTGCAAGCACGCTAGGGGCGACCCACAACCACCAGCAACCACTCTGAAAGCAGTCGCGTTATCTGTTGGATATGACTCGGAGCCCGGTGGGGGTACCCTACTGGTCTGATGCATATGATGGCTCATAGGCCCAAAGTGAAGTAAAAAGGTCGAACAAATCCCGAAGCGCCTCATCCGCGGTGATAGCCCCACAGCTCCGTATAACTTGCACAAGATATACGGTGCCCAAGCAATAAAAGGTCTTCTCTCCACAATCTCATATAAGCACCCCCATCAATGCCCTTGGAAAAAGAGGGCCTAAATCGGCAGGTCAGGGGGAGGTGAGGGAGGGCGCGAAGCAGAGGTGATCCCGATCATCATCAATAGGGCAAAAGCCGTGTCTCAGTGTCGGTGCGCCGGCCTATTCACCATACAATGATGCTAGCGCGGTGATATTTCACTAGCGCAGCTGCATACCCCGAAAAACCTGGAGGATCTTGGCATGGCTGTCTCTGATCCACCTGAAAAACGGACTCTCAATTAAATAGGTAAATCGAAGGAGCGAGTAACTCCTCTAATGTGATGTCATCTCTACAGTCGGAGCATGGAACCCATGGTTGCCGGATCCCATCTCTCGATGATGGGCAACCATCAAACTTGATCTCTGTTATCGCTTATATGGCGTTGGGACTCCCACCGAGTCTCCCACCTGCGCATTGAGTAGCCAAGTGCGCTGCGGACACATGTGGTCGGCAGCGCACCAAATGCGGAGGCATCTGGAATCAGCGGAGAGGCTAAAGGGAATGCAAAACACACACAATAATTAGAAAACAATAATAGGAAAAGGAGGGAAGACGCCCATAGTTTTTATGTTTGTTGTCTTCATCACGATTATTATACCAACCCCCTTTTATCCCCCAGACCACATCGCCGACTTCTCTAACCCACCCCCTTGAGACCCCTTGAGCCCCCCGACCACACCCAAACGTTCTCGAACACCCCCCGCTAGCCACCGATCTCTCCATATCCCCCTCCCTCTCCAACCCAGACCCCAACTCCAAACCCAGCCCATGAAATAAACACTAACACAAAACCAGAACACGAGAACCAAAGCCAACCCAAAACACAAAACAGAACCACCCAAAAGCTCAACGCAAGAACCCACCATCAATACCCGACAACCAAACCCCAAACAACCCACAAGACCCAAAAACAACACCCACGACGGCCCACCGATATACGACCGGCGCCAGTATCAGCAACAAAAACAACATGCCCTGCAATGTGACCGCTGCCCAGTCGTTTAGCAACGACATAGGTCGCTGTTTGTACTTTAAAACGTTGGAAGACGAACCGAAGCGGCCCCCCAAAACCTCCTTCATTTTTTGCCGATTTACGTTACCCCTTTACCCATTGAAAAAGACCCTACAAACCTACCCACCCTACCGTTGTAGCTAACTACCCTACCTAACCTCTCATTTCCAAACAACTTCCTTTATCATTATTTTATCAAAACACTGGAATTCATAACCAAAAACCCTCACCAATTTCGCATAATGCAATAAAATGAACCACAATTGAGGGGTTTCGAACCTACACGTATGATGACAACGTCGTCGTGGTGGGATGGGTGGTGGGGGTCCAGCTGGTTTCAGCCCCCCCCTGACTCCTCCTTAGCTGGGCCATGGCTCCATAAGTCCCGTCGGGGTCCTCCACCAATAACGACTGCCTCCTCCTCAATCGGGGCAAGCTAACAATCTAACCCAGTCCGGTCTCAAAGAACGCCACCTTCACGCAACCAAATGCTCAATCGCCACTATCCCGTCAGACAATCAAATTTGGCTTTCCAAATTGCAAAAGTAACAATTGACAGGCCGTCGTATTGTCTTTTTTTATAGGTTTTTCGCCCGAACTTGATATCGGGTTTATTTCGGACCTAGAAACCGGTAGCGGTCCCCTAAATCTGATATTCAGTCAGTTACAATCGACTATCGGTTATTTGTATTCACCTTTCCCCCAATTGTTGCCCTATTACTATTGCCCTTTTTCACCAAACATCGCCTTATATCAACCACATTCATTGCAAAAATTGTTTACCCATTTGCCTGACCCCAGGACGCAACCAACTCTAATCCGGCCCCGACCCAAGGCCGCTAACCAACTGTTACTTGGCCTGGACCCCAAGGCCTCAAACGCAACCATTTGCCTTGGCAGAACGCAGTGAACCATGCCGAGGAAAGAAAAAGATGGAGACGAAAGTGGAGCGGAACATCAACCCAACTGAGACCGTAAGCCAAAGCCGACATCCGGACACGACCCCAAGGCCGGAAGCCAGTATCAATTTGGCCCGACCCAAGCGGCCGTAACCAACTACTTTGGCCCACCCAAGACCTCAACCACCATTTTTTTTTGGTTTTGGCCCGACCCAGGGCCGCAACCAACCCTTTGGCTCGACCCAAAGCCGCAACTTCCCAACAATTGTGGCAAGAACCCAAGGCCGCAACCAACACCTTTTTGGCCCGACCCAAGGCACAAACCCAAACAAACTGGCCCAAACCCAAGGTCTCAACCACACATTGGCCATGAACCAAGCACACCACCCCAACCATTTGGCCCGACAAGGCCGGTGTAACCCAACAACTTGGACCGGACCAAGGCCGTCCACTCATACCTCACCCAACATCAACAACATACCACTTGTCTCCACCATCATGTACCTTTTGTTCAATTGAGCTCAACGTTCGGTTTTAGCATGATTCGGGTCTTGACTTGCTCTGTCGACCAACTTTGCCTAGGACCTAGACCGTTTGATTGATGTTTATCTAACCAAACCAACCATTTTTGGTACTGACCGAACAAGCCTAAACATCCTGTACCTTACCCGCTTATATAACCCTGGGGCTAATTCCTATGCCTTGGGGATACCAGGATTGTGGATTATATCACCCTGTTTGGATAAACTATGACTTGCTATGCATTGCTGGTATTGATCAGTCAAAATCATGTACCCGGTCAGACATGCATTCAACATGCGCCTGCTTTCTTGTGACCTACCCCACCCTCTCACATTATCTCTACACCATTTACCCTTTATCACCCTATCCTGATTTCACACACCTTAATTGTGATAGATTTGAGGGGGCCTACCTATACCCTTAACAGGGAGAAGAAAACCCACTTCATATTATTGTCGCACAGCTTTACAAACAAGCTTACACGCTAATAAGGGGCTAATGGACGCCACCAAATTTGTGTCTTACGACGCATTGTTGTGACCCGATTCTCTCGCCAACTAAACCTTCATCACCTAAACCTAAAAATGATTCTATTAATTACCTTGTTAATGACAAATCCCAACATCATCTCACCTCCAACCTCATGTTTTGCCACTTCTCATGACTAGCCTAACCCTAACAACCTAAATTAAGACCTTATAACTTGGCTAAACTACACCCATGAATCATGACCTCCTTTATCGACCCAAAACCCGACCTTCTGTTCGATTGACCAAAGCCACGCAAAAATAATCTCTCGGGAGGAGGGAAAAAAGCAGGGATAAGGTGGGCTATTTTACTAAAAATAGCCGATTTTTCCGTTAACGATGCCGGTTCCTACTCGACCGCCGTCGGGTACGTAACCGGCATCGGTTCCCTGTAGTAAATGGGCTCCGACCAAAATCACAAGGGGGAAGCGGGGAAGATTTTTTAGTAATCAAGAGAGATCATTTGGAGCGATAAAGAGAGTCCAGACTTCACTGACCGGGCAGAGAGGCGATGAAAAGACAAGAAGAGGTGCCAGCAAAAGGAGGATCAAGCCCAAAAACTACAACAGAACAACCAGAGTTCTCAGAGACTGTCAGCTGATCAGCGGGGAGGGAGATATTCACTTCTGTTTGTCCAGCCCATCGTACTAGAGTTTGCCTTTGTCATCAGGGTTCCTTGGGGCCGCATCTCGTCAATAACAGTAAGTTACATCTTGCATGTCCTCGTAATATACATTATGAGACATGCTTGATAGCACAAGTCCTCACACAATCCATTCCTAGATCATACCCAGCGTGCTATTGCAGCTAAGATCAGTAGCGCCGCGCAGCACATGAGTGAAGAAGAGCACCGAGGAGACAGCCGACAAAATCTCCCAAAACAAACTACCAAACAAACACAACCACCCCACAAACAACCCCCAACTTCAGAGATCTGACCCCATACGCCCATATCGGTATCAGCAACCCCCGTATCGCGCTTATCCTGACTAGACCAACCAAAAAAACCAGCCTTTCCCCCCCCCCCATACCCAGTTCACGAAGCCCCCCCACCATTAAGACCAAGCGATATCCCCTACAGTCATTTTGGTCTAATTGCGCATTCCCCTCTAGCAGGGGGAACCCCTGACCCCAACTCACGACCCTGAGCCATCCTCTTTCATCATTCCGACTCGATTTCCCCTTGCACTATAATACAACGGAATACGATGCCCTTGTTCTGGTCCTTCCAGTTGCGTTAACCTTAGGTAGCAAATCTATCAATATTTTCGGCGACTCTCATTCTGGTAGTCAATCAAGTTATGGCATCTACCATGTCAATGGAGGAACTTCAAAAGTACAAACACTACGTGGATTCACTTCTAGCCTTATTTACTCACTAATCCTATCCAAACCATTCCCTCCCCGCTTCCACTAACAAATTGCGGATACTCTGGCTTGGACTAGTCTCGCAAATTCTCAGCTGCCACTGACTCTGAATTTCGTCTTTGGTCCAACAACGCAACTTTTTGCCCATTCCTACTCACCCCTGTAGTTTGTATGATAAATACGGTGTCTACCTACTAATTCGCAGATACCTGGTACCCCAACCAATTTCATGACTACCTAGCCAACCTCTTTTCTGCCTCCCCTTTCTTCTGACCTTACTATACTGGCAAACGCTCTTTTCTTAAACACGTTTCTCGTTATGTAGTTAGGGGGGTCCCTTTATAACTGGCTTTGCTGGCATCCTCCTTCGATTCCGCAATCGACCGGCCGCGGAGGTCAGCCCCTCCCATCAACAGGTCCATGACGTATCTGTGGCAGACATTTTAAGTGCCTTGCCGTGCCAAACGAATCCTAATCCTTCGCCTTGGTTATTATTGGGCCTACTCTCAATAATATTGCTACAATATGTTAAGCGTTGTGTTATGTGTCAACAACATGCCAACCTTCAACATACTCCTAGCCACCCCCCTACAGGTCACCCGAGATCTTTGGCCTTTCTCACAATGGGGTTTAGACCCTTATTGGTGAGATTCACCCATCCTCTTCGCAACGTCACTGATGGATGATCACAGCAACCGAATATTACACAAAATGGGTGGAGGCTATTCCACTCATTTCAACCAAAAAAAAAATTGTAGAGTTCATTAACCACCACATTATCTGTCGTTTTGGTGTTCCTCATCGCCTGATAACAGATAATGGAAAATCTTTCAAAATAAGTTATTGCAAGACCTTTGTGACAACTTTGGTATTAAAATTAGCTTCTCATCACCCTACTATCCAACAAGCAAATGGACAAGCCGAATCCTCTAATAAAACCCTAACCAAAATCCTCATGAAAGTTGTCAATGAGTCTGGAAGAAATGACACGATCACATCCCCTTTGCCCTTTGGGCTTATCGTACTAGCATTCGTACCTCTACTAATGCTACACCTTTTTCTTTGGTATATGATACCGAGGCTGTCTTGGCCTCTCGAAATACAAATACCCTCCCTCAGGATATCTCTTCAGGATATTCTCACCAACGATGATTTCCGCCAAGAGCGGTTAGCCCAATTGGAGCTTCTTGACGAACGTTGTCTTACAGCTCTCGATCACCTTCAAATCTATCAAAAACGTATCAAGCGTGCTTATGATAAGTGACTTCATGAGTGTACCTTTAAGGTTGGTGATCTTGTCCTCAAAGAGAATCAACATGTAACCAAACTAGAAAAGAGCAAACGTGGAAAATTTGCTCCTAATTGGATTGGGCCTTATATAATCACTCACACTTATGGATCAGGCACTTATCGTTTAGCTTCGCTTAATGGTAAACCTGAGCCTGAACCCCTTAATGCCTTGCATCTTCGACCATTCTACTGTTGAATTTAGTGTTATATCACTTCTTATCTACCTACTGCTCGTCCCTTGAGCTCATTTACCGCTACATACACTTTGTTTCCTACATCTCCAAATAAAATCAAGCTCACTTCTCACCTCCCCTCAACGATGCCTTCCCGTTTTTAGTCTAGTCCATGACTTCAAAAGTATTAAAATAACACCTTCTTATGGGATTTTCTTGAGTCAAACTTCCTACCAAACTAGATGCTTCACGCCAAAGAACATCTAGCTATCTAAATTATATATAGACTGCTCCCTCGAAGGACAACTATATGCCAAATTATTGCTGCTATTATATATAGACTGCTCCCCCGAAGGACAGCTATGCACTAAAATCATATCTGCTACTATAAATAGACTGCTCCCTCGAAGGACAGCTATACACAGTCAGCCTTTATCAGAGCTTCTCGCATGGATCAGCTTTGTGAAGACCTCAAGAATAGCACAATCAATATCCCTTGAGACTTCCCACATCGATCAGTCTATATTCAGTAAAATAAAAGCCTCATTCAAAAGAAATTTTGGGTCATGGACTTGTCTATTTAGGTAGGTTTCTCTTTCGTCAGAACACTCACTTTGTAACAAGTTCTCTGTACCTCAGCTATATCATCCACCTCACCTCACCATTTGTTTCAACTCAAGGGACGTAACGTACACCCGATATATTGTGATCATACAACTCTTTTCACCTATTGACTTCTCGTCTATGCACCGGTACCTAGGGCTTCAAGCTCGTTCTACGTTGTGTGGTTTGTTTAGCTATTTTCACCTATGGAGCAATCTTTCCTCTTTGCCTCGCATCTAGGATTGTGTGTTGATCTTAATCAGGGCATGATTCCCTACCACTTGGGTAGGCTAACTTTCGCTTCCCTTATACCTTTTACAACATCACCAATTCATTACCAACACCCTCAACCTTACCTTACCAATATTAATATCAACAGTTTTTACCAACCAACCAATTGCCTAATCATACCAAATTGCCTGAATTCACCTCTCCCTGATCCTAAGGGAGAACTACATCAGTCTGAGGCCCTTCCTTGCTTTGTGCAATGGGCTATGTAGGCAACACTTAGGAGACATGGGGTCTCCCAAGGTTAGCTCGACCACCCCCTACCATAACCTATCATGTGTGGTAAATATAAATATTTTTTGTGTATTTCTATTTAATCACATTCCTCTTTATCCTTTTTCAAAACATCAAAAATCACAACGCAAACATTCTTATTATTATCAAATCAACATACATATTTAGTCTTATCTAGATGTTAAACAAATACATCTTCTCTATCATCGACACGTAGGTCAGCATCCTTATTTATTCTTATACCTTGCTAACATTTACTTAGACCCTCACGATTCATCCAGACCCAGGAGATGATTGTGATCGTCGACGCCTCTCGCCGGGCCTCTCCATCCTCAAAGGTACCGCGGCTATTGGTACCACCCACTGATCTGCCAATCTCTCCTGTAACATATGAATATGCCCTCTCGCATGGAGGAATCCAGCCTCTAGTCTCTCCGCCCGTGACTCCGCAACCACTAACAATCCTCTTGCCTCATTCACCTGCGTTTGGAACTGCTGAACTAAACTCTGCAGATGATCTCTCTCCGCTGTAATCACAGCTATGTTAGGGTGATCACGTACACCTCGCAGCTCTGCTACCCACCATAACCTATAGGCCTCTGTCGTTCCTGCATCCATTACACTGTGATTGGCTGTTATCTCCTCTGGCCCTTCTGGAGGTGTTGGTCGGGGAGGTGAGAATGCTGCCTCGGCGTCGATCCTCATATATGGTCTATAAGCCAGGGGTATATCCTACACAAATCCAAATTGTCGCCGCACGCGATCTAGAGGAATCCTCTCATACTCACCTGGCCTGTGCCCTGCGATCCACCTCAATCGCTCTACACCCCTCAACTCCTCAGCTATATTCTCTGTTACCATATAGTTCCCGTAAGGCCTCCAATAGATATCAGCAATCGTCACCCTCTCCCATACCTGCTTGTAATACTCAATGTCACCCGTCACGGCCTGAGATCTTGCCTCTTGTTTTGTCTGGACCCATCGTCTGAATCCCAACCTCTGTACTCCGGTCTCTCCTGACTGGATGGATCGGCCTACTGGTCACACACAAACAATGTGCTCATAGGCCCACCAATGTAATAAGTATGAAAAATCCAGTGTCGTCCTGTGATTTCACCTACAAGCCCATAAACCCCTGTATAACTCCGCCAAATATGCAGGTGCCCATGCAAAAGTCACGTTCCTTTCTATCATCTCCCAGATAACACACATCAATGCCTTTGGAAATCTTCCCCCTTCTACCCTCGGTAATGCATAATACCCTATCGCTATCATTAATATCACTGCTAACCTTGTCTCCTCAGGGTGTGCTGCATACATTATCCCATATGTGAATGACAAACC
This sequence comes from Taxus chinensis, assembly GCA_019776745.2. Lineage (NCBI taxonomy): Eukaryota > Viridiplantae > Streptophyta > Pinopsida > Cupressales > Taxaceae > Taxus > Taxus chinensis. The sequence goes on from CM034156.1 coordinate 647,274,428, forward strand.
TCGTTGTGTCAAATCTCACGCTTATGGACCAAATACTGCTGTTATCACTCCCCGCACCGCGCTAGGTAATGCCTGATATACTGGTTTTCCTATAATAGGGAGCCTCAAAATACGGAACACATCTTCCAATGTTACTGTCATCTCCCCTGTTGGCAGATAGAACGTATTCTTCTCTGGATTCCATCTTTCAATCAACGCCTGCAACATAGCATGGTTACGTGCGATTCGTGAATAATAGCGGATTCCACTTAACCCCAAACGATTTATCAATGTCCATTCCGCTGGTGTTACATCCGCTCGGATTCGTGACAACAACGCTGGCACACTATCATTCATCCTCAACCTGGCCTCTGCCTGCATACATCAAAACAACAAACAACCATTCAATCCATCAAATCCCTAAGGGTTTTTCTCACATTCTGGAAATTCCTCCAGTAACCGGTATCAGTTATAAATAACCGGTAGCGGTTCAGTAACCGATACCGGTTATCCCTAACTGCTATCAGTCACTATCAATTACATACACCTTGCCTAAACAACCACCTACGACAATAAATTACTCGTTTATTCCTCTCTGTATACACAGACATACCCAAAACCCTTGATTACCTACCACGTAACACTCACCTCATTTATAACCCTTGTTATCATGTTTTCTTTCTCATATCTACCCACCTACTCTCCCCCATCTTATTCACAAAACATGCAGTAATCAAATCACAACCAAAACGTTTACCTCTTGAGTTGCAGCAGCTTGAGGTGGCCCTTGTCTTCCCTCTCGTCCCTGCCTGTTGGATGCTTCTCCTTGTTCTGCCATGATCACCACCCTTTTCAAATTCGCCTTTCTACCTTCTGAATCTTAGAACACATTCACTTTCCCTATCTCTTTTCTCCTTATCACTCAAATCTCTCATGCAATTACCTGTCTCAGTCGTCAAAAAGCGTCGCGTTCGCGTATTTAACTTCTTGCATGGCTCTCAAAATTAGAACTTAAGTTGCCACCCTAGCTTTTCTATTTTTAGAAAAGCTCATACCTAAATAACCGGTATCGGTTATGTAACCGATATCGGTCTACTAACTACCGGCGTCGGTTACCTAACCGATATCGGTTACACACTTGCCTTTTTGAAACATAGTTCTTTTCTTCATTTTCTACCTAATTTTTTATCGCACCCGCCTCTTTTCCTGCATAACAACACCATTATCCATATTTGTCCATCCAATCCACTTCTCATTACGATTTCATCCATATCATCTATCTACATTACCCAAAACAAACATGCCATCATCTAAGGATATCAAAAAACTATCAATCTATACACCATTTGGATCCAACTCATCAGATACATATATAACAATGTCACCAAACCAGCAACAAAACATGTCACATTTCATCATATAATATGTCATCCATATATACGTGCAAAAGACATTAACATCATCAATATATCAACATGTCAATTAAACTCATCATACAACCTATATCACAAACCATTGACGAAATACTTAAAAACATTTTGAACACAGCATGTGGGTCAAATCATCATATCTATATATATATATACAAGGTTTCAAATATACAACGTGCCCTGCATCGGGGCCTCTGTGATCTCATAATACAACAACAAAGCCGGCACGCAGGCCGCAATAAATGTCAATAACCTCGACTCAGCTCGCAGGCCGGTCCCTCATATCAAAAATATACTCGGCTCGCAGGCCGGTATCAACTATACAACCCGTACTCGGCTCGCAGGCCGGTATACAATAAATGAATGAATAAATGAATAAATGTAGGCACGCAGGCCTCTATCCACACAACTGGTGCGCAGACCGGTGCCCATATCCATATACAAAAACAATGCAGGGATCCCTCAGCTCTCCCCACCACCCTCAGCACCTCTCCCTACTGGTCCCTGTGGTACCTCTTGCCTCCTGCCTGTAACAGACACGCCGGCTGTGGCTGCACCTCCCTACGATCTCTGACTATGGGAGGTCTCTGCTCTATAAGCTGCATATGGCTGATACTCAGCTCCGGTACCATCAAGAACATCTTGATAGTATCGGGCCTCTGCTCTCGCCTCCATATATCTGTCCCGTGCCACCATAGGTGCTGGGCTGGTCCCCGGACTCCTACTACCAGTGCCCCCTGTGCCTGTGATGGTGCCGATGGTGGTGCCTGTGGCCGTGGTGGTATCTGTGCCTGTGCCTGGGGCTGTGGCTGTACCGCTGGTGGTGGTGGTACCTATACCTGTACCTGTGCCTGGGGCTGTGGCTGTACCGCTGCTGGTGGTGGTGCCTGTGCCTGTACCTGAGCCTGGGCTAGCTGCCCCTGTAAAACACCTATCTGTGCCTGTGCAGCAGCCAGCTGCCCCTGTAATAACTGCACCTGGCCCCTAAGCTGATCTCGCTCTGCTATCACTACTGCCAAGTCTGGCTGTGCAGGCGGTGCTATCCTAGCTGCTCTCTGACCAGCCCACCACACCATGTATGCTCCCGTATAACCAGCATCATCTACACCATCACCTGCTGGCCTCTCAGCAACCCCAATCTGGGTCTAAGGGCTGTGGTGTAGGCAGTGGGGCCTCTACATCATCCCTCCCTGGTACTGAGGGGGAAGGGAGGTGGCTCATCCTATCATAGCCCCATCTGCCTGCGTACCCTCTCCAAGGGGTATCCCTCCTCGTACTCTCCCCGGCCTCCGTCCTGCTATCCAGAATGTGTACTGAATCAGGCGCAACTGTAAGCGGGCTCCTCTGTGAGGGTGATGACCTCTGTAAGGTCCTCCATACGATATCTACCACTGTCAGGCCCTCTAACAAATATCTATTAATAAGCAACATCCCGACCTGCAAGCACTGCTCGTGGCTGCCCCACGGACCCCCAAACCACCTCTAAAAGCTGTATCTATATATGGACCTGTGGCCCTGGCTGCTGGGGTAACCCTACTGGTCCTGATGCATATGATGTGCTCATATGCCCAACAGTGAAGTAAAAATGTCGAACAAATCCTGAATCGCCTCATCTGGTGATAGCCCCACAGCTCCCTGTATAACTGCACCAGATATACTGGTGCCCAAGCATAACAGGTATGCTCCTCCACCATCTCATGAAGCACCCCCATCAATGCCCGTGGAAAGCGGCCTCCCTCTGAGTCTGGGAGGGTGAAGTAGGTGATCCCGATCATCATCAACATGGCAAGCCGTGTCTCATGTCGGTGCGCACGGTACATATCACCATACTCGATGCTCACGCTGTGATATGTCACTAGCGCAGCTGCATCCCTGAAAACCTGTAGGATGCTGTCCATGGCTGTCTCTGTATCCACTTGAAAAACGGCCTCTCCATCAATAGGTAATCGAAGGATGCAATATACATCCTCCAATGTGATGGTCATCTCTCTAGTCGGGAGATGGAACACATTGGTCGCCGGATCCCATCTCTCGATGAGGGCAACCATCAAACTATGATCTCTGTCGATCGCTCTATATCGCTGGACTCCGCTGAGTCCCACCTCACGCATGATAGCCCACTGCGCTGCGGACACATGTGGTCGCATCCACACCAATAGCGGAGGCATCCTGTCCCGCATCGTCAGCTGCTGACGTGCTTGTAAAACCCACCCACTACATTAGCCCTACTCTTCATCACGATATCTACCTATACCCCCTTTTATCCCCCCAACCACATCTCGACTCTCTAACCCACCCCTTTATACCCCCTTTTATCCCCCCGACCACACCCCAACTCTCTAACACCCCCCCTCTAGCCACCTATCTTCTCCACTATCCCCCTCCCTCTTCCCAACCCAAACCCCAACCCAAAGCCATACCATAACCAACCCAACCCAAACCCATACCATAACCAACCCAACCCAAACCCCAAACCATACCCACCCCAAGCCCAACCCATAACCCACCCAAACCCATACCATAACCAACCCCAACCCAAACCCATACCATAACAACCCAACCCAAACCCAAACCATACCCACCCCAAGCCCAACCCATAACCCACCCAAACCCACACAAACCCCAAACCATACCCACCCCAAGCCCAACCCATAACCCACCCAAACCCACACAAACCCCAAACCAACCCACAATACCCAAAACCACCCCACCAATGCCGGCCGATATACGACCGGCGCCGGTCAGCAACAAAACACCCTGCCCCTGAAATTTGCGACCGCTACCGGTCGCTTAGCAACCGACATCGGTCGCTGTAAAAACGCGGACCGAACCCGACGCGGCCCCCCCAAACCTATTTTTTACCTATTACTACCCTTTTACCCATTGAAAAGCCCTACAAACCTACCCACCCTACCGTTTTAGCCTAACTACCCTACCTACCCTCTCTATTTTCCAAACAACTTCCATTTATTCATTATTTTATCAAAAACTTGGATTCATACCCAAAACCCCCAATTTAGCATAATGCAATAAAATGAACATAATGATGGGTTTCGAACCTACCCGTACGATGACACGTCGTCGTGGTGGGATGGGTGGTGGTGGTCCAGCTGGTCCAGCCCCTCCTGCTCCTCCTGGCTGGGCCATGGCTCCAAATGTCCCCTCTTCTGGGTCCTCCACCAATCAACTACTGCCTCCTCCTCACTTGGGCCCGCTAACAACTCACTCCTCCGGTCAAATAACGCCACCTCACGTAACAAATGCTCCAAACTCCACTCTCCACGTCAGACAATTCAAATTAGCTTCCAAATTGCAAAAGTAAGAATGACAGGCCGTATTTTTCTTTTTATAGGTTTTTTGCCCCTAACCGATATCGGTTTTATTCTGCCCTAAAAAACCGGTATCAATCCCCTAACCGATATCGGTCATTTACAATTGACATCGGTTGTATTCCACCTTCCCCCCAATTTTTGCCCTTATTTACTATTTGCCCTTTTTCACCAACATCGCCTATATCAACCTTTCATGCAAACATTTTACCCATTTGGCCCGACCCAAGGCCGCAACCAACTAATCCGGCCCGACCCAAGGCTGCAACCAACTACTTTGGCCCGACCCAAGACCCCAACCTACCCATTTGGCCCGACCCAAGGCCTCAACCCAACCATTTGGCCCGACCCAAGGCCGTCACCAACTAATCCGGCCCGACCCAAGGCCGCAACCAACCATTTAGCCCGGCCCAAGGCTGTAACCAACTACTTTGGCCCGACCCAAGACCTCAACCTACCCATTTGGCCTGACCCAAGGCCGCAACCAACCATTTGGCCCAACCCAAGGCCGCAACCCAATAACTTGGCCCAACCCAAGGCCTCAACCTAACCATTTGGCCTGACCCAAGGCCTCACCCCAACCATTTGGCCCGACCCAAGGCCACAACCCAACAACTTGGCCCGACCCAAGGCCGTACCACTTCAATACCTCGCCCAACATCAACAACATACACTTTTCTCCACCCATCATGTACCTTCTTGTTCAATTGAGCTCACCTGTTCGTGTTTTAGCATGATTCGGGTCCTTGACTTGCTCTATTGACCAACTTTGCCTAGACCTAGACCGTGATGTTTATCTCAACCAAACCAACCATTTGGTACTGCCGAACAAGCCTAAACGTTCCTGTATCTTACCCGTTATATACCCTGGGGCTACTTCCTATGCCTTGGATACTAGGATTATATCACCCTTGTTTGGATAAACTATCGACCTTTGCCTATGCATTGCTGGTTTGATCGTCAAATCATGTACCCTAGTCGCACTATTGCATTTCAACGTGCGCCTGCTTTCTTAGACCTACCCCACCCTCTCACCATTATCTCTACACCATTTACCCTTTATCAACCCTATCCCTGATTTCACGCTACCTCAATCTGTGATAGATTTGAGGGGGATTACCTATACCCTTAATAGGAGAAATCACTTCATATTATTGTCCGTGCAGCTTTACAAAACAAGCCACACGACAATAAGGGGCTAATGTAGACACCAAATTCATGTCTTACAACCCCTTGTGACCCGCATCCCATTTCGCAACCTAACCTCATCACCTAAACCTTACACAATTATTTATTAATTACCTTGTAATTGATAAATCCCCATCACCTCACCTGCCACCTCATTTTGCCACCTCATCATGACCTAGCCCTAACCCTAAACTAAACTAATTAAGACCTATAACTTGGTCTACACCTACACCCATGATTAAGGACCCCTTTCTTGCACCCAAAACTGACATTCTAGTCACTTGACCAAGCCCGTAACTAATCCCTCGTGAGAAAAGTAGGGAAGGTGGGCTATTTTACTAAAAATAGCCTACTTTTTCCTTACCGATGCCGGTTCCTACTCGACCGCCGTCGGTTACGTAACCGCCATTGGTTCCCTATAAAATGGGCTCCCCAAACCAAAAACAAAGGTCGAAAGGAATTTTGAATCAAGGGAGATCATTGGGAGCGATCAAGAGCATTCGAATCTTCACTTAGCCGAGCAGAGACAAGTGAAGAGACAAGGAGAGTTGTAGCAAAAGGAGATCAAGCCCAGAACTGCGACGGAATAGCCAGAAACCTGTGATACTCGGCTGATCATCAGGAGGGAGATCTTTCATCTTCTGTGTGTCAAGCCATCCTACCTAAAGTTCTACCTTTGTCATCAGAGTTCTTGGACCTGCATCTTCATCAATAACCAGTAAGTTACATCTTGCATGTCCTCTTTAATAACATTTCTTAGAATTTTTGAAGCACAATCCTCACGAATCCATTCTTAGATCCACTACCCAGCGTGCTATTGCATCTAACTATCATTCATCTACCTCTCATCACCTTATTTCCTAATATCACCTATATACAGCCCTACAAATAACACAACTACCAAACAACACCACCACCCCACAAAACAACCAACCTTCAGATCCTAGACCATACCGATATCGGTTATCAGCAACCGGTATTGGTTATCCTGACTATAACCAAAAACCAACCTTTCCCCCTACCCAGTTCAACGAAGCAATTTAATTGATATCTTTCAGTCTTTTGTGTTAATTCATATTAGTAGGGGAACTGACCACCTTCGAAAGGAAGTCTTATATTTCCTGGGCCCAAGGCAGTTCCCTCATTTATCGTCTAATCAAAATCTTGTGGTCTTGTGTTCTTATTTGCAGGTAGTCCTTCCAAGACAAAAAGGAGTTCTTTGCAGTCAGCCTGATCTTTCTCTATGGTACGCGCACACCATCTTGACATTCTACAGGTATTCCTCCTAGCCCCAACCCTTATCTGTTTCTAAAAGGAATGAAACATTCCGAGTGAAACATGCTATTGGAATGTTTCTTGTTGTTGGCTGTTTCCTTGACTGCCCTCACCCTCCACACCAGTAGTTGTCACCATCAATGCTTGATTGAGAGCACCATTGAAGCACATGGATTGGTTATGAGGCTCATTGCATGGAAAACACCAATCATATTCTTGAGCAATGTTGTTCTGTGTTGGCACTAATGCCTTAGAGGTAGATATGGCATTTGGATTATAGGGCTGGAATGGTCTATTGGCAGGAGGCCTTGTTTGATTCATATTTGTAGCTGGATTAGGTGGTCTTTGCGGTTGGTATGGCTATCTATTAGGCTAAGCTTGGGGTTGATAAGAAGGTCTGAAACCTTGGGCTTGCTGCCTCTTGAGAGTAACTAGCTCATTGCCTAGGTTTTGTAACCGTTTCATGACCTCTTGGAGTTCATTTGAAGCACTAGAGGATGAAGTAGAAGTTTCACTTGAACTTTGATTTCTAGGGGTGGGAACAGAAGCCAAAGTGGGTGCTTGACTAGTGCTTGGATTTTCTAAGTTTGGATACAAGGGCATGGGAGGCCTAGGAGCCAGTTTACCAGCTTGAATAAGGCAGTTTTCGGCTCTAATGGCAATGCTATAAGCAGCAGGTAAGGTTGTGCCTCACATAGATTGAATTAACATAGAAATATCAGAATTCAAAGCTTTAAGGTAATATAGAAAAGCACCTTCTACTGATTGGCCTGACTGCCACTGGAATCCTATCCCAAGATCTTTGAAATCTGAAGTTGAAGTCAGTCAGCTGCTCGTTGGGGGATCTCTTGATAGTTGTCAGCTGCTCCAAAAGAGACAAGTTGTCTCCCTTCTCTCCAAATTGCTCGTGAAGTGCAATACACAGCTGATTCCAGTTTGTGATAGAACCAGCTCCAAGGCTCCTAAACCATTGCAATGCTTTACCCTTGAATGAAGATGCCAGTAACTTGACAGCCACTTGTATTTCATTAATTTCATGAATTACACAAAGGTTAACAATATCTTTAACATGATCACCTGGAGTAGTCTGATTTTCTCTAGTGAAGTAGGGAATGTTCTTCAAAGCTGTAATAGGAACTGGATGTTGTGCATTGAGAGTAAGTGGGATGCTACCTGTGAAGTTGACGTAGGGGTTGTTCTGAGCCATTCTGATTGGTCTTAAAACCCTTGTTGACTGAATGAAAGGCCTGTCAGGTGGAGGAGTTGAGAGAGTTATGTTTGGTGGAGATGGAGACCTGTTGCAGAATCACAGCACCCCTGGATGCAAATCAGGCTTCTAGGTTGATGTTCAAGCATCCAGTGTGATTGCACAACATGGAATCCTTTCTCCAAGCATGGGACTTGTAAAGATGAGAAAAGATTCTCCAGAGAAGGCTGGTTCCTATTCCTCTATTCAGATGCACACAAAAAATGCAGAGGGTTTGCTAAAACCTAATCTAACTTGCCAAGGAGACAGGGTAAGAAAATGCATAGAATAAAACCTAAACTACAAAGGTGATGCACCGAGGAATGTTAGACACTCGTTTTGCAAATTTAACACAGACCACATAGATGCAATACAAAAACCATGCACAGGTAACCAAACTGCAATAAGAGATCAAAATGACAGCAATGAATACATGAGAGGGTCGAGAGTCAATCACAACACATATATTATTGCTCAAGAGTCGATACAGTACATTGCAGTGGCCAAGAGGCAAAAAAGACTGGCATTACAACCCATATGGGAGGTTTGAAAGCTCCACAATTTCTCTTGCAAGCGAGGGAAGAAGGGAGGATGCAAAACAAGAATGTCCGACCCCTTAAAGGAGCTCCTCTTTACAATATATATCAAGAAATGAGAGAGGGAAGAGAGAGGAAATCCAGAATCTGCCCCAACCACTTCTTGGTAGCATTTAAAATCATCTCATTATGACAGAAGCGACGGATCCTAGCAAAACGGTGGGCTGTCTAACAGGAGCGGCGAGCTGTCTGCTGCATTAAAGTTGGTTGTTGAAGCATTACTTTTGTCTATCACCACGTGTCAGAGATGTTTTCTTAATTTTCTCCCTCCAAACTACACCAAAATGCAAGATTGATCCCAGAATCATGTAGAGAATTTCAACAGCTTTCCGTTGATATAAAGAACGTGCAAATCCGAGCTCTGGATCGAAAGATATGAAGATCTGAAGATTTAGGGCACAAAACAGGCAAAAACGGTTTTAAAATCTTTTCCCGCGCTCTGCCATCTGGACGACACGTGGCAGGCTCTGATTCACTGAGTAATTTTCTCTCTCCACCTTTTCACGGGCTTTTCTTGTGGGCCCCTTAAACTTGGACACGTGGCACTATTTCATTGGTTCGGATCAGTGCTCGAAAACTCGCCCCTTTGACTTTTTGGACCTTTTTCCTTGGCGACACGTGTCATGATGTGATTTGTCCACGGGCCTGCCAGATTTTTGCGTCCACCACGTCTTTTTGTCCGGATGTCCCAGTGCTTCGTGGGACAGAATCCTCTGATCCACCCGAAATGGGCTTCCTCGTCCCTTTTCTGTCGGTGACACGTGGCATGATCTGATTGGCTTTCGGCTCCTTCGGCTATCCGCGTCCCCGCGCACGTCCCTTTGTCCCACTTGTCCTTGTGCTGAAGTTTCCTGTTTCGGCCGATCCGGCCAGTTCACGTCCTTCGCATCCATTTGTCCCAGATGTCCCAGTGCTGTCTGGGACAAATTCTTCCGGTTTGCCCGATTCGGCCGTCCCGCTTGCTCGGTAAAGGACTTGGACAAATTTTCTTTCTTTCGGCCGCGGGTCCATTTGTCCCAAATGTCCCTTTTCTGTTTGGGCCGCCTGGAGGCTTTTCGGCCGATCCACGCCTTCCACGTATAATTGTTCCAACTGTCCCAAAGGTGGCCTTGAGCAGGACTTAGCCAATTTTACGATTTTCCCCTGAATCAATCTACTTGCTTGGAACTAAAAAACTCTGATGCATGTTATCAAATTAACTCTGGGGGGTGAAATTTGGATAACAATTTGGTGACTTTTCGGGGTCACCTGCCTGCTAGGTAGAAGATCAGTGGCCTTTTAGCGATCCGTTGGGCATGGAGTCATAAGCAATAACCTGAAATGACCCTGATGTTGCAACTCCCTCTACGAGAGCATGCTGAACTGTAAAAAACTCAATATAGGAGCGACAAAACCTGCGCCAAAGCACTTAGGGAAACTGAAACCTAACTACAACAAGACAATGTGCATACGCACTTAGAGGAATTGAAATCTAGGCTAATATTTACAAGGGTGAACCTCTTTTTTTTTCAGTAGCAATGTTTAAGATAGATTCCGTTGACCGGAATCAGGAGTTCTTCTCCGTCCAATGTAGACAATTAGAAGGCATTGCTATTCTTACATTCCATGACCATGTAGGGGCCGCTCCAAATGGCATCAAACTTGGAATGTCTTCCTGGTTTTGCCCGATCTGCATCCCATTTCAGAACTAGGTCCCCTTCCTGGAAGGTCCTTGCTCTTGCTTTCTTATCAAACCATCTTTTCACTAAGGCCTGATCTTTCTCAATTGTTTGAACTGCACGTTCTCTAATTTCTTCCAATTCCATCAACTCTGCATACCTGGCCTCCATTGGTTCGAACTCAGCCAACTCCAACTGCTTCATGAACTCCAATGCAGGCAGTTCTAATGACATGGGCAAGATTGCCTCTCTTCCATAGACAAGCCTGAATGGAGAGTTACCTGTGGATCTTTTGGGAGTGATCCTATCAGCCCATAAGGCTGATTTCAGCTTGGTATGCCAAGACCTCTGATTCTCATCAAGAGTTCTCCTAATGATTCTTAAAAGTTTTTGTTCGTGGACTCTGCCTGTCCATTACCCTGTGGGTAATAATTGGAAGAGGTGCTCAAGTAGATTCCATTCTTGACAGCCCATTCTGTAATCTTGGAACCTACGAATGCCAATGCATTGTCTGATATGATAGTGGCCGGCACACCGAACCTGGTCACTATTCCTTCATAAAATTCTAGTATATTAGACTCGTTTGCCTCTTTGAGCGCTACTGCTTCAGTCCACTTGGTGAAGTAGTTTGTTGCCGTGAGAATCCACTTGTGGCCTTGGCTTGAGTTTGGGTTGATGACCCCGATGAAGTCCAATCCCCATTGCAGAAATGGTTGGTCAACCAAGATTGGGTGCAATGGAAGCGCTGCTAGTCTTTCTTTGCCTGTGAAGAGTGCACATTTCTTACACTTTCTTATCCATGTATAGCAGTCATTGAACACCGTGGGCCAATAATACCCTACCTTTATTATCTTGAGAGCTGTTACTCGTGGGGCAAAATGTCCTCCAGAATCTCCATCGTGAAAATCTCGTAACACCCTCTCAATTTGACCAGTCCCAATGCACCTCAATAGAACCCCATTGATGTCTTTCTTAAACAAAACACCATCAACAAGCACATATGGAATGGCTTGTAATCTGAAGTATCTCCTCTTTGCTTTGCTCATTTCCGGAGGGCATAGTCCTGTCTGTAGGAAGTGTATCATATTCTGAGTCCAACAAGGAGTAGGCACATCATCATTTTCATGTTCTTGGCCATCCTGTAGTACCAAGACAGTCTCTTTTTCATCACCTGCTTCAACCTGTTGACTCAAGGCTAGCTGTTCACATAGTCCCTTTCCACGTACTAGTTTGGTGACCTTGATCTCGATGTCATATTCCATGACACGAGTTATCCACCCTGCACGCTTCTCATTCAGATCCTTGTTTAGAAGGAAGTCCTTGACTCCCGCATGAGAGACCAATAATTGGATCTTGTTGTTTGAGACTAGGTGCTTGAATTTCTTTAAACTCCTGATCACTGCAAGTACATGCTTTTCAATGAAAGAGTATCTAGTTTCGTATTCCTCCAAGCCTTGACTGAAGAAAGCAACTGGTTGTTCTAATCCTTCTTTGTTTTGTTGTGCCAGGATTGCAGAAATTGTGTCTCCACCACCGAAGGCATATAGCACGAAGTCCTTGGAGAAGTCTGGATTGACGAGAGTTGGGGCTTGAGATATAGCCTCTTTTATTGCCTCAAAACTTGCCTTGCCTTCAGATGTCCACTTAAATGCCATGCTCTTCTTTAACATCAGCGTTATTGGCTTTACGAGAGCTGCAAAGTTTGGAACAAACCTGCGGACAAAATTGATCCTTCCCAAGAAGCTTTGAAGAGCCTTCTTGTGACTTGGCAATGGCAATGCTTGAATTGCTTCAACCCGTTCTGGGTCAATCGTCAACCCTTCCTTTGAAACAATATGGCCTAGAAGTTTTCCCTCGTGAGCCAAGAATATGCACTTTTTGGGATTCAATGATACCCCAAATCTTCTACATCTCTGAAATACTTGCCTCAAATGACAGAGGTGATCCGCTGCATTTTTTGAGAATACAGTGATGTCGTCAAGATATATCAGAACTATTTTGTTGATCAACCCCTTAAATGCCATATCCATTGCCCTTTGGAAGGTGGCTCCAGCATTTGATAGTCCAAATGGCATCTTCTTGTAGGCATAGGTCCCCCATTTGGTGGTGAAAGCCGTCTTGAATTGGTCATCTTCTTTCACCATCACCTGATTATACCCTGAGTAGCCATCTAGGAGAGAGAATCTCTCTGAACCGGATACTACTTGCAATATTTGTTCCATTGAAGGAAGTGGGTAATGGTCTTTGAGAGATGCCCTATTGAGGTCCCGGAAATCTACACACAACCTGATTTCTCCGCTCTTCTTCCTGACCGGAACCAAGTTTGCAACCCAGCTTGAGTGCTTGATCGGGAATATAATGCTTGCCTCTATTAGCTTGTTAAGCTCTTTCTTCATTAGAGGCTCAATGTGAGGGTTGACAGGTCTCTGCTTCTGCCTGATGGGTTTAGCATCTGGATCCAATTCTATGGTATGTTGTGCCAACTTCGGATTGAATCCTCTCAAGTCTTCATAGCTCCAAGCGAAGACATCTGGAAATTCTTGGCAAAGCTGTATGAAATCTGATTTCTCTTGCTCAGTGGCCACTTTACCAATTTGAAGTATTTTGCCTTCCCCAACCAGAATTGGCTCTGAATCTTCTCTCTTGACCTGTATGTTAGCCTTTTCCTTACGGAACTGGTCGTTAGGGTTGAAGATAGACTCCAATGTTACTAAACCCTTAGGAAGCTTGTTTGTCCGCAGCTGCACTACTTGATCCCCATACTGCTGCTCTAATCTGTCCTGATTTCTAGCTGAGAATTCAGCCTCTTCCTGTAGAAAATTGACGATCTGTTGATCGTTCTCAAACACCTGCCAGCTTGTGTTATTATCTGGAACTGCTGGCCTCACAATCACATGGATATGTGGCTGTGTTTTTTCCCTTTTGATGTTGTCAACCACATCAAACGTTGCTCCAACTGCTGCGAGCCTATCCGCGGCTTCATTTTTCTTCCTGGGTATGGACACAATGTTGAAAGCTTCGAAATCTTCAATGAGGTCCCATACCCTATTCTTGTAGCTCCTCAGCAAGTCGTTCTTCGTAGCATGTTGTCCTCTAACTTGGTTGACGATTAGCTCGCTATCCCCGAACACCTGCAAGTTATTTATCCCCTTTTTCCTAGCCCAATGAAGTCCATGAATCAAGGCCTCATATTCAGCTGTGTTGTTTGAACAAGAAAACTGGAAACGAAAAGCTGAATAATATTTGATGCCTTGAGGTGAAACAAGCATGGCTCCACCTCCTGCACCTTGCCTACTCCTTGATCCGTCAAAAAACAGCTGCCATACCTCATTGTCATCATTATGGCTTGGCTTGGTGATGCTAGGAACAGGTTGATTTTCTTCGTGTATACAATAGACTCCCAGCTCAGATTCTTCTACTTCTTGATAGGGATCAAAAGCATGTATCTTGTTTGCCCATTCATCGAGAGTTAGGTCTGGGATACTTCCAACCTTGGTGTCAGCCTCATCAGTACTAGGGTGATCTTCTTGATCAAATGCTGAGCAATTGGCATTAATCTGACTAGGAGTGTAAGGCTCAATATGGAAGTTTGCAATAGGTTCAGACCTAATTGTAGCCTTAGTTCCATACCTTGTTCTAAACAGCATGTGAGACCAATCAGCAGACAAATACCCCCCAATCTTGGCTGTGAAGTCCCTTGACAAGCAAAGGGCAAAGAGTGGTGGAAGGTCTATGATTGATATATCTTGTAAGACAACAACATTTGGACATGCATGCAAGGTAAGACTCAAGTTTTTAATCACTCCAACTGTTGCTATTGTTGTCCCATCCAATTGCACTACCCCTTTAGATATTACTTCATATTGGAGACCCAGCTGATCAGCTATTTGCTTGGGCATCACTGAGCTACTTGCCCCGGAATCAATCATGCAATTGTGTACTAGTTTATCCCCAATGATTAATGAAACATAGAAAGGAGGGGGCTTCAACATTTTACCTTGTTGCCCTCCATGGCTTCCTTCAGGCTGGGCAGCATTTGTAAGCACTTTGTCTTGCATCTGAACCTGCTGATTCGAAGTTGTCCAATCCTTCATGGCAGCTTGCAGCAGATCTCTTTGTCCTGGGATGGATAGGGATTCCCACATTGATATATTGACGTTAGTCTTCTTCATCTGTTCAATGATACTGAACGGGGATGAAGTATCCTTTTGTTGTCCCTTGGTTTGTACACTTACTCCTTGTACGTGGGCAGCAACAGCTGGCATTTGAGTTGGCCTAGGGGCTGTTCTTGGCTGCCCTTGTGTATTTGAAACTGGACTCTGCTTGCCAATCATTTGT
Source organism: Taxus chinensis (assembly GCA_019776745.2). Classification (NCBI taxonomy): domain Eukaryota; kingdom Viridiplantae; phylum Streptophyta; class Pinopsida; order Cupressales; family Taxaceae; genus Taxus; species Taxus chinensis. The sequence continues at coordinate 647,289,467 of CM034156.1, forward strand.
GGAGCCGTGGAAGGTGGTGGATTGGCTGGGGCTAATGGCTGTTCTTCACCCAAATTTCTCCTCTTTGACCTTGTGTTGGCTGCAACACCTTGAGAAACTGCTTGATTCATGCCACAGAAATCTTCTGCTTGCCAGTTCACCAACGTGGTGTCATTTGGGGCTGATTGCTGTTGGAATGTTTCTTGTTGTTGACTGTTTCCTTGACTGCCCTCGCCCTCCACACCAGTAGTTGTCACCATCAGTGCTTGATTGAGAGCACCATTGAAACACATGGATTGGTTATGAGGCTCGTTGCATGGAAAGCACCAGTCATATTCCTGAGCAATGTTGTTCTGTGTTGGCACTAATGCCTTAGAGGCAGATATAGCATTTGGATTATAGGGCTGGAATGGTCTATTAGAGGGAGGCCTTGTTTGATTCACATTTGCAACTGGATTAGGTGGTCTTTGTGGTTGGTATGGCTGCCTATTAGGCTGAGCTTGAGGTTGATAGGAAGGTCTGAAACCTTGGGCTTGTTGCCTCTTAATAGTAACCAGCTCATTTCCCAAATTTTGCAACTGTTTCATGACCTCTTGGAGTTCATTTGAAGCACTTGGAGATGAAGTGGAAGCTTCATTTGAACTCTGATTTCTAGGAGTGGGAACAGGAGCCAAAGTGGGTGCTTGACTAGTGCTTGGATTTTCTAAGTTTGGATACAAGGGCATGGGAGGCCTAGGAGCCAGTTTACCAGCTTGAATAAGACAGTTTTCGGCTCTAATGGCAATGCTATAAGCCATAGGGATTGTTGTGCCTCCCATGGACTGAATTAACATAGAAATATCAGAATTCAAAGCTTTAAGGTAATATAGAAAAGCACCTTCTGCTGTTGGCCTGACTGCCACTGGAATCCTATCCCAAGACCTTTGAAATCTGAAGTTGAAGTCAGTCAGCTGCTCGTTGGGGCTCTCTTGATAGTTGTCAGCTGCTCCAAAAGAGACAAGTTGTCTCCCTTCTCTCCAAATTGCTCGTGAAGTGCAATACACAGCTGATTCCAGTTTGTGATAGAACCAGCTCCAAGGCTCCTAAACCATTGTAATGCTTTACCCTTGAAGGAAGATGCCAGTAACTTGACAGCCACTTGCATTTCATTGATTTCATGGATTGCACAAAGGTTAGCAATATCTTTAACATGATCACCTGGAGTAGTCTGATTTTCTCCGGTGAAGTAGGGAATGTTCTTCAAGGCTGCAATAGGAACTGGATGTTGTGCATTGAGAGCAAGTGGGCTGCTGCCTGTGAAGTTGACGTAGGGATTGTTCTGAGCCATTCTAATCGGTCTTAAAACCCTTGTATACTGAATGAAAGGCCTGTCAGGTGGAGGAGTTGAGAGAGTTCTGTTTGGTGGAGATGGAGACCTTTGAATCCTTCTTCCTCTTTGCCTTCTTCTTGGAGATAACTGCAGGTATTCAAACAGCACTTCTTCTTCTCCAACTCTTGACCTTGTGGTGATTCTTCTCATGAGTTTTCAGGCCTGCACTGCTGAAACCAGTTGATTCTTCCCCTTGGAGTCGCCAGATATGCAAATAATAGCTCTTATAAGCAAGAAAACTGCAGCAGATGCATATCAACTTTGCTGCAATAAAAATGAGACCTCTAGGTCCCACCGGGCGTGCCAAAACTGTTGTTGCAGACTCACAGCACCCCTGGATGCAAATCAGGCTTCTAGGTTGATGTTCAGGCATCCAGTGTGATTGCACAACATGGAATCCTTTCTCCAAGTGTGGGACTTGTAAAGATGAGAAAAGATTCTCCAGAGAAGGCTGGTTCCTATTCCTCTGTTCAGATGCACACAAAAAATGTAGAGGGTTTGCTAAAACCTAATCTAACTTGCCAAGGAGACAGGGTAAGAAAATGCATAGAATAAAACCTAAACTACAAAGGTGATGCACCGAGGAATGTTAGACACTCGTTTTGCAAATTTAACACAGACCACATAGATGCAATACAAACACCATGCACAGGTAACCAAACTGCAATAAGAGATCAAAATGACAGCAATGAATACATGAGAGGGTCGAGAGTCAATCACAACACATATATTATTGCTCAAGAGTCGATACAGTACATTGCAGTGGCCAAGAGGCAAAAAAGACTGGCATTACAACCCATATGGGAGGTTTGAAAGCTCCACAATTTCTCTTGCAAGCGAGGGAAGAAGGGAGGATGCAAAACAAGAATGTCCGACCCCTTAAAGGAGCTCTTCTTTACAATATATATCAAGAAATGAGAGAGGGAAGAGAGAGGAAATCCAGAATCTGCCCCAACCACTTCTTGGTAGCATTTAAAATCATCTCATTATGACAGAAGCGGTGGATCCTAGCAAAACGGCGGGCTGTCTAACAGGAGCGGCGAGCTGTCTGCTGCATTAAAGTTGGTTGTTGAAGCATTACTTCTGTCTATCACCACGCGTCAGAGACATTTTCTTAATTTTCTCCCTCCAAACTACACCAAAATGTGAGATTGATCCCAGAATCATGTAGAGAATTTCAACAGCTTTCCGTTGATATAAAGAACGTGCAAATCCGAGCTCTGGATCGAAAGATACGAAGGTCTGAAGATTTAGGGCACAAAACAGGCAAGAACAGGTTTTAAAATCTTTTCCCGCGCTCTGCCATCTGGACGACACGTGGCAGGCTCTGGTTCACTGAGCAATTTTCTCTCTCCACCTTTTCGTGGGCTTTTCTTGTGGGCCCCTTAAACTTGGACACGTGGCACTATTTCATTGGTTCGGATCAGTGCTCGAAAACTCGCCCCTTTGACTTTTTGGACCTTTTTCCTTGGCGACACGTGTCATGCTGTGATTTGTCCACGGGCCTGCCAGATTTTCACGTCCACCACGTCCTTTTGTCCCGGATGTCCCAGTGCTTCACGGGACAGAATCCTCTGATCCGCCCGAAATGGGCTTCCTCGTCCCTTTTCTGCCGGTGACACGTGGCGTGATCTGATTGGCTTTCGGCTCCTTCGGCTATCCGCGTCCCGCGCATCCCTTTGTCCCACTTGTCCTTGTGCTGAAGTTTCCTGTTTCGGCCGATCCGGCACGGTGCCAGTTCGCGTCCTTCATGTCCATTTGTCCCAAATGTCCCAGTGCTGTCTGGGAAAAATTCTTCCGGTTCGCCCGATTCGGCCGGTTCGATTCGGCGTCCTTCGCACATCTTGTCCCGCTTGCTCCCGGTAAAGGACTTGGACAAATTTTCTTTCTTTCGGCCGATTCGGGCATTTCGCGTCCATTTGTCCCAGATGTCCCTTTTCTGTTTGGGCCGCCTGGAGGCTTTTCGGCTGATCCGCGCCTTCCGCGTATAATTGTTCCAACTGTCCCAAAGGTGGCCTTGAGCAGGACTTAGCCAATTTTACGATTTTCTCCTGAATCAATCTACTTGCTTGGAACTAAAAACTCTGATGCATGTTATCAAATTAACTCTGGGGGGTGAAATTTGGATTGTCATTATCATTCTATATACACATGCATGTTCACTTGCTCTCTAGTTGTGAATGCAGACTTTTTATAAATCTTTACATGCAACATTGATGTTTGGCACTGTTCCTCTTACCAGTCCCACCGAGGCTCCTAGGTGCATCTACTTTATTACACACTACAGGTGCTATTGTTTCATTTTATACTTCCTATTATTACTAACACATTACTTTCCATTAATCTATACACGATTTGACATAATTTTTATCGTTCTAAAATTTTAACAGGTGCTTCATATGCAACATTTTCCTTACAGGAACTATTTGACACCATGGTTGTCTGATAATTTGTTGGATATTGTTTTCAATTGTTTGCTAGTGTATGTCATTATTTTCTAGTGTATGCCATTATTTGCGAGCTTTGCCTTATGTCTTTCTTGATCATTACTTGTATTGTTTTGGCCGCTTCACCCCTAATTATCTTATGACATTGTGAGCGATGTACCATGTTTAAAACCCACTTTTCACGGTTTAATTTGTCTACACTATTACGTATTTACATTATCTTCTATATTATGTTTGTCAATTTTTATACTAACACATGTATCTATCCACTTTGTTTGCATATGCCTTAGTTTCTACCATGTACATTCCCTCTCCGTATAGGGTATCAGTTTCAGATCAGTTTTAGGTCCTCTCCTTTGGACCGCATGCTCATATCAGTGTCACATGCACCCCAAACAAGGGGGGGAATATAATAGCTCAAAGCTTTAGTACAGGCTTGTACCATATAGGAATTAAACAATAAATAGTCACAAAATGACCTAGATTATGACTTTGGTCCTCGGTTCAGCACATATACCATCCCCCAAATATAGACACTAGCGCGTGGGATCTCCTGACCTTTCCTAGGTGCCTACAACCTGGGGGAAATTACAATTACTTTCTCAGATCAGCACAACTTTTAGCAATTCACAGAGTAGTTTTCAAAGTACAAGCACAATCCTTCACCAATCAGAATACATTCTATCTCCTTTTTTTTCTACTTAGAACAAACACATAACTAAACATGAATCACACCATTTGTAGTGTTGTATAATTTGGAAAGTAGTCATGGAAGGAGGGTTAAAATAGACCTCTCTCCCTAACAATATTGTATCGTGGCATGAGATTACCCAAAAAACTTGCTCTTTGACAATAGTTCTAGACATTTTCTATCCTTTTCACTCTTTATGGATAAGGTACACACTTTCCTATTACTAATTTTTCACATTTTTACATACTTTTACATGCTTTTACAGAGTATTCATAACACATGACTTTAACTACTCTTTCTCTCTTCTTTTATAGGCCCGTCCTTAATACAAAACCCTTTATTAATCTAAAACAATAATAGGTACAACATGGTACAACAAAATATAATTCACCCCTAAGGTCACTTCCTCTTTCTTATCTTCCACACTGCATTTTTATCACTTCACTCTTTCACTTGTCTCTTCGGCATGCTATCGCCATCACATTCTACATGGTTATCAGGTACACATCTCTTATCTACTTTATGGTATTGAGTATTCACTCAACAACATAAAGTGGGGGAAAATGTAGACACAAAATCACACATTTGGGTACATTTCTAGGTCCTAAGAACATACTTGCATTCATATGATTCCTAAGTAAGAAAACTAGTAATTGACTTCCGTCTTTGGCCTCTTTTATGTCTTTCTTGATTTCTCTTTGGTCTTACACACCCTACAACCTATTCTGAACTTCACTGCTTTATCTTTCATGACTCTGGACACTAACGCCAAGCCATGAAGCGACCGCCTAGGTGCCCTCATCCCCTCTGGGCGCCTCGACCTCTTTCTATCTTACTCACTTCTTTTGGGTTTCTTTTATATTTTGGGAATCTTATCTTCTTATGGGTTGGCCTTCTAATTGTCAATTATGAAATTTAGCCAAGGGAATCATATATATACAAATCTATGTGACCAAAATAAAGGACCAAACTCTAAGCATCTATTATCATCACTTAAGGTTGCATCCAAAGGCATCTAAGAGTATCAAAGGCATTCATCTATCTTTCATTCAAGGGACACATGACTACATTTTTTGCATACACGCATAAGAGGGGAAGTTCATTTTTCCATCCACACATCTATTTACACTAGTACATCTAGCTATAGCCCGATATCACATGCACTTGCACAAGGGCTTCCTAGGGCATGATTCTATCACACACGCACAAGAACTACATAGATTTTGAGATGTAGTGTAGCGCTTGGTCATAAGTTCGATTAGTTGGGTGGCCACTGGGGTCAATACAACTCCCCATAATTCATCTTTTATTTTTGGGAGTTGATGTAGTTTGAGGGTTTTGCGGGTCATTTTCTCTTTACAGGTTATAGGTGAATTTTGAGGACAAAGTATGACATATAGGTGACCAACAATGACCATCAGTGACCACTTTCCGACACTAGAAAAAACTAGTTTATGAGCTCTTGCATAGTCACAGTCACCCATAAGAGGTCTCTAACACCTAGGTGCCCTTGCCCCAATCCAGGCACCCTGGTTCAACCTTATCCGTCAAATCCATAATTTTATAGAGGAAATTGCAACCATATGCCCTTCCTGTTTATCAATTTTCTAGTTCAGATCACTCCCAGGGATAATAGAAATCAAACAAGTCCTGTCTCTCTTACACTTAGGGTTTCCTATTTTACTTGCTTATTTCTTATGTTGTTTATATTTTAGCAGTTTATTGGCATTTATTTATCATACATGAATATATAATTAGGGTTTTTAAAATTCAATATTTGTTAAACTAGAAGCACACTAAAGCGTGCTTTGGCCCTCCATGTGCACAACCTATGAGTAGCACTCTTTAACAAACCTAGGAATACCATTCATGCTCCTTAGTTCTCACATAAAATCCAAGACCCAAAATGGAAAAGAAGAATATAGAGAAAATATAACAAAAATTACAAATGTATGAGTAACTCCTAATTTACACAAACACTATTTGAAATAAACAACATCCTAAACTTGTAAAATTCAAGAATCACTCTTTCCCAATAATGCTTAAATGCCCTAATTCTCATTTTATTTATGATAAAATGCTTTTTCTACAAAATAATGAGGAGGAAATTAGTGACACAATGAATGTTCTTGCATTATGTAACATTCCCCCTTAGTGGGTGACCATAAAAACACAACTTTTTTTCTTCTACATATAATAAAAATGAAATCTAAAATCAACCTTACACACAAGGAAGGAAAATGATACTCATGTTTTTCTAGATATACTTAGCATTCACTTACATTAAGAGGCATACATTATCAATAATAGCTTGCATTTATTCAAGTCCCTTTCTTTTAAATAATAAAATAAGTATCTCATTTTATGGTATAGTGTGCCTCTACATGGAACATGTAATCACCAAATGTTAAATTTTGAGCCAATTCTCATTTATTTAGTCAATCATTAATACATAAAGCATTTCGTTTATTTCAAAGAAAGTGAATCCGTACTTCTAATTCAATACCGCCATGCTTAAAAATCATCATAGTTAAAACATATATATTTTTAATCAAGTTCACTTCTCTAATATTTTACCCATCTATTTTTAAGGTGATAATTAACACAAACACTTTACACAAATTTTAGCCACATATATCTCTGTGTAATTAGTTTTCTACTAATACATATTTTAGCATCCATGACATATAATGATTTTTTCAGTTACATCTTACTTAACCATTATTGAGTATGATATAAAGTCTTCACCATGTTGTCTCAAATTGATTAAGAAGACCATCATTTTTATATATTAAAAATATATAATATATTTATAGTTATACAATGTAAACATCAACTTTCAATTTATAAGCTTTACAATTTCATTCTCACAAATTTTACATAAATCTCAATAGTAATACTTTGATACAATTTTTTAACCATTGAATTCCATGACATAAGTCGTAGAGAACCATTTTTTTGTCCAAGTGCAGCGATAGAAAGAGCATCATTAGAGCACTTTACCTCCAACCATGAGTCATACAAATCCCCACACAACTCTCAATTATTTAAATTTTCCCTCCCCTTCACCAGTGCTTCATGGGAAGGAAGTTGTGGTAATTGATGAGGAAAGAGAGAGAATCTCATGTGTAAGTAGATACCTGATAAACCAATAAACATCTATAGGGTAAGAATAATATACATCCTTAAATCATAACCTGATGATTTTACTTATGGCTAAAAGTATACAAATATCAGTAGGTATCCACCTAATCCATGAAACCCATCATGATGCTAGAGCATGAATATTAAAAAGTTTTAATTCAAGAGGTTAACATGTGTGTCAATCCATTAACTACCCCATGCCCCCTCTTAAAATTCATTATATGTGATTATATGTACTAGGTTATCTATCACCTATGTACTGTCACACCCCCTAAGCTTAACACATTTCTCAACTATACTCCTTCCTCCACTGGAAATTTTAACAAACATCTCTAATACTGTGAAATCATATGCACAACCAAGAATCATACCACTAACAACACTAACCCTTCCACATGTCCCATACCATACTTCTGGGTTAGATCTAGAAGGGTTATATTCTAGACTGTTTGTTCCAAAGAGAATACTACATAACCATGAGTAGGGAGCTATCAATGCCAACCTTATTAGGTGTCCCATACCACCTAAAAATATATTTATTACAATGTAACCTAACCGAGGTTTTTTTTCCACATGCGAAGGACTCATTAGAGAATATTTAAATACATACAACCAATTTTATAATTCTTGTTATATTAGAGCATATTTTGGACACGTAATTTTGGTATGTGACTAGTTGATTGCAATAATGTGAGTGTGTGTTGGTCGTCAAATAGGACTTTACAAAGAGCAACAGTTAGGGGACAAGAAGTCCCTCCTCTTTAATGGGAGAGGTTCCCTTATTCAGAAATGAACCTATTTACAAATATGCAAAACATGATTTTCTGGTTGAACTTGGATATTACGAAAGTGTTTTCTATAAAGATCATCAATTACAAAAGGACTGAGGAATGAGAAAACGAGAATGACCAAAAAGGGAACACTCAGAATTATAGATAACAAAGTAATTCTTTATGTATGCGAAGTTACAGTGAATTGAAACAAGATCATTTGTATCATAGAAATAAGATGGGATTTAAAGACACAAAGTTCTGTAAATAACATCTGCCAGAACACAAAGTTTCTTAACATAACACAGACAAATGATCTTCACAAAATTAAATGAAAAGCTGGGAATAAAAGAGATCAGATAGACAAAGAATGAAAAGCCCTTCTGTATTGATTTCTTTATGATCTATTTACACTTTTAGAAAATAAGCCAAGTTCTTCCTCCTTTAAAATGGCGTGGAGAGGCCATTATATAGCTTACAAATCAGTTACTCTTTGTAACCACTTCTTTTAACTAAAGATTAGTTAAGGATTGCCAATCGCAATACCTCAACTTATTACAATGAATTCGAGAAAAAGAATTAGAAGAGAAGAGAAAAATAAGGAGAAGAAGACAGGCGGTTATGACTGGGAGGGACCCACTGACTTCAAAATTTTGCTGCCTAAATCTCTTCAATGCCTCGGCTATGTCTCTGCCACAAGGGACTGACGTGTTGGCTGTAGACTGAGCCCAAAATCCGAGGCACTTCTCCATTTCCTTATCAAACTCGATATGAGTATGATAGTCTTTATTTGCTTCTTCAATGGCAGATTGAAGAGAGCAGATCTCCTTCATTTTCTCTTTGGAGATGGAGCTTTCCTTGAAAGATTATCTTTGACAAAAGCTCTGAATTGAGCTTTGATTTCTTACAAGGAAAGAGGCACACCAGAAGTTTCATCCTGAAGATGACAATGTATATCTTTGAAAGCAGATATAACCAGTGTCTTGAAAGCCTCACCCTTTTTCCAGCTATTCTTCAGCTCTCCCAAAGCCTCCTCCGAGACTTTGATCTTCCACTCCATGCTGTAAACCCAGAACTTTGATAGATTATCCTTTGCATAATCAAAAACCTTATTCACCAATAAAATGTTCTCATCTGTCTGTCCCATGAGATGGAGGTCTACTATGCAACTGATCCAGAGTTTGAGCTCTTTATCTATGATCCCGATAGTGGAGGAGAGCTTTTGTTGCAAATTGTTCACCTTTCCGTGGAGTTTGAAAGCTTCATCGATGAAGTTCAATCCTGCAACAAGCATATCTTCCACCATGGCCTCCATAGCTCTGCCATAGATGGAATACTTGTGCATGTCTTTGATACTTTGTACCTCATCTTGGCTCAAAATTATAGGTGGCGGAAGGGTAGTCAATGGGGTAGGGTCCAAAACTTTGTCCTTAGATAAAAGAGATTTGATAAAACCAGTGAGAATCTAGGCTTGTTCCTCCAACTGTTCAATAGTTTTCTGCCCTTTCTCTACCCTCCCAATGACTCTTGTGACCGTTTCCTGGAGGTTGTGGATCTCACCTTCAGGAGTAGACTCTCCCATAGGAATCCTTGGGAGTTCTAGGTCAGATGCCTGTAAGTCTTGCTCTGATTTATCTACTGTAGGCTTAGCAATCTCCAGGAATTGCTGACCCTGAGCATCAGACACTATTCTAGAGGTGATTCTGACCTTTTTGGTGTGAGAAGGAGTAGTGCCTAACAAGGCTGCCACAGCATCAAAATTTGGCCCTGAGCTCCGAGAGGAAGATTTCCTCTTCCTACTGTCAACAAAAGGTTGCACCCATGCAAAAGAGGAAGAGGAAGTAGCAGGAGGGGCAAGAGGACCAAGAGACAGAGAGCTCATGACACTCAAGGTTTGCACAACTATTGTCTCAAGTTGATATGTGAGTGGGGCGCTTGAGACAATTGCTGCAGAGGAATCAATAGCACTTGGAAGTTCAGTGGTCTGGACTTCCTTATCTTTATCTGTTGGAGCTTCAGGAGCATTTATAGGGGCTGGCACTTCACTCTCTTCACTTTCACTGAGAACAATAATGTTCTCTGGTCCCAAAGGCACTTCTACCTGCTTTCTTTGAGGATCTTTTTCCACAGGCTCCTTCTTAACCTCTTTGAATTTCTTTTGGTATACTTGAGTGGATGAAGAAGGAGTGGAAGCTACAGGTCCTTGCGTTGATGAGGCAGGAGGGGTTTGCACAGGTGTGTCTGATATGCTAGTCGATGCTTCCCTCCTTGGTGTTGAAACATCCTTAGAGGAGGATTCTCCCGAGTGCCTTCTAAGCTCTCGAACTTTCTTATCAAACCAGACCTTAGTCCTGACTAAGACTAGAGCTAGGATCTCGGCCAGATCATCTCTCTCTTTCTTTTTCCAATCTAAGTCCTCCAAGGGAGTGTGATTAACCACATTGTCATACTCATATGAGTATAGATTAGAGTTGTCATCCTGGAGTCCTTCAGGAACTTGGTACAAGCCAAGTTCTTGGATCAATTACAGAGAGAACCTGCCATAATGCCTCCTTCTAGCCTCAAAATCATCTGCACAGTCAGCCCAGTAGTCTTCTGTATCTGCCCTATGATGATAGATTATCTTGATGTTCTGCTCAATGAACTTCTTCAAGTCGAAGCAAGTTCTTGGCTTGAAGAAATGAATAGTGATGGGAACCAAGGCTCTTTCTATATTCTGTGCATCCAGGGCTATTTTACAAGTGTAATTTCCCAAAGAGATGGGAAAGTGCAAACCAGTAATCTTCTTGTCTCTGCAAGTTCTGTGAAATTTTTCTAACTACCTGCATACTTCTATCAAATCCATCTTATCACTGCAGAACACGGGAAGCCTCAGAGGGGTGCTCTCATAGCCAGCAAGCCTGATATAGGAGAATTTTTTGAATTGGATAAAATAGGCACCGTAGTGCGATATCAGGTTCATGGCTTCATCAGAAAACCTTCTAGCAGTGTCACCTTAAAGAAGCCTGACCATGTACATGGTGAAAGCATCATTTACCCTTCGGAAATTGTGATTGCTGGTCTCTAGGGTGAACTGCGGGTAGTAGGCATATACAGGATCATCCTTGTGGGCATCAATGTAAGAAAAACCAAACCATTGCCTTGATGTCGCCAGAGTATACATCAAGTACGAAGTCATGTAGAACTTCTTCGTTTGCTGTACATTGGATAGCTGCTCCGCCAAGTTCATGCTGATGATTTCCGCCCAGTTGATATTTTGAGTTCCCTCGCACACCATGCTGATGAGCGGGCACATCCAGAAATGGAATTCGTTAGTAGAGGGTAAGCCCATAACCCGAGCCAGAAGGATTATAAAATCTGACACTTCTTCATTGAAATCAGCCCGGAAAAGAGTCTTGGATAGACGAGATGCTCCCTTCTTAGGGTTCTTTAGCCAGGACTTCGCCACCCGCACCTTGTCTTTGTCGCTGTCTTGATTGAACAGGGCCTGTGCTTGATTCTGGGAAACAACTATGGCATTATCCATTTCTGGAATTCTCAGTGCAGTGCTAATGGTGGCAGCATCCAGTTTGGTGATGAGTTCCCCATGTACGTTGGTCAATTCACTCGAATCAGGGTCGAAGTGAGCTCCGTATGAAAGCACTATATCAGCACATTGCACCAAGATTGGGAAACCTCCAGTGAAAGTCAAACCACTGTCGTGAATCATCTGCGCCATTGGTGTAGGGTTTGCATCTGCCATCCTTGCCCAAAAATCACCAAAGTTAAGATGACGAGCTTCACTGTCCCCAATATTGGGAACGACAGACTCTAGTGGTGAGATTTGTTCCTGCCCTTGAAATTTTATCTTCATGTTGGCAATAATTCGGAGGGCAGAGCCGCAAGCTAGACTCGGGAAGGAATTACAGAGGGAAGGGATATGCGCGCAGGAATTTAGATTACAAGGGTTCGAGCAAAGGATAGCATGGAAGCGGTGTGAAAAATGCATAGGGGGTTCACTCGTTATATAGCCAATTAGGAGAGAGAAAGGTAATGAATGAGCATTTAATACATACCTACCAATTTGAATAAGAAATATATTCGGGTAGAGCGGGAAAAATAAGCACGAATGGCACTTGGTTCATTTGGGACATGTGGGATGCGAATGCGCGAAACACGCGGCTCGGCCGATTCGGGCGAAGCGGGGAAAAGACGCACAAATGCCTTTTGGGACATGCGGGACAAAAGTGCGTGAAGTACGCGACTCGGCCGGATCGGACGAAAATGTGACAACGGGTCCGGGCGAACTTGGGACATTTGGGACGTGAAAGCGCGAAGTACGTGGTTCGGGTGATTCGGCCGAAAATGGAACAACTTGCCCAATTGAACTTGGGACATTTGGGACAAGAAGTTCCGACAGGCCCAAAAAAGACAAACTTCGGAGAAACCGGCCGATCGGGGAACAGAGGGCCCAATTGAACTTGGGACAAGCGGGACAAAAATGTCCTACAGGCCCAAAAAACACACAAAATGACCCAAAAACGTAGATTTTCTCAATTTCTCGACTTTTAACATTAAGTACAATGGAGAAGACACTTGAACTCAAAATTTTAAATTTCACTTCCTTAAGAGCAGGGGAATTTTGAGTGGACAACAGTGTGCTAATATATTTACTTAATATAAATCATTGGATCACATTAACTTATTACTAGTGGGTTATACTTGGGCTTATTGTACTTCTTATAGGAGGTATTATTGGGATAGGATCATCCCACCTAAATATTTTTCCTTTGTTTCAATTAATGGGAACTTTGAAAAATGTAAAAGACTTATGATGTTATAACGTTTTAATACTCAAATTTTGTAAGAAATTATGTAAAAAATTTAAAGATGGATAAATTGGAGGTTAAATTTAGAGATAGTAAAATAATGTTATTTATGCACTTAATCGATATAAAGTGTGATGTGTTATAATTTGAAAGGCCTTTGGATGTATAATTGTGGATGGTAAACGAGAAAAAGAATTGTTGTGTGTTTGATAGTTTGTTTGATTAGTTTTTGCTAATAACTATAAGTAATGCTTGAGAAGGAGGTCTTGTGGTCAGTGGGCATAACATTTTTATGACAGGATTTTCATGTGTATTTATTACCAAAGTTTCATATGGAATGAGTTGCATCTGGAATTTTCATTGTGCATTGTGGTTTATTTTGGATTCTATCGCTTTGATCCATAGGCCCAGACTCACAACACATATTGCATAATCTATACTATGAAACCTAGGACTAAGTGCAGAGGGACAATCATGTGGTAGCTAAAGAAACAAGGATTATAGAAGGGTGTTTGTGGGTTATATGATGTAATGAACTAAACACAACACGATGTCCAATGAAATACTATTTGCAAGAAATGCAAATTTTATTCATCAATGGAAAACAAGGAAGTACAAATGTGTACAAAATAATGAGCACAGCTATAAGAGAAAGCTATTGTATCACAAGGGGAATGTGTCCTTTCCAATTGTCTAGGATACTTGAAAATAATTACAAGCAGAGTAGTATGACAGAGAAAATCCTGTTAGGACTATCTATATTACAAGAGAGGGAAAGCTCAATCTTTGAATTTATTGATTGGTTATTTTTCATATATCTATTGTAGTGGTTACAATACATTGATATAATGTGAGAAGGTCCTTACAAAATCCACAGTGATGGAAGTAACTACCCATCATTTCATCTATCATATGTGATGTTTGAGTTATCTTCGTGACTCACATGAAATTAACATTTATAGCACTAGTAGTTATGTACATGCAATCCCTATGGCACTACAAAACTGAGAAGGAAGTCCATGTGAAAACCCATTTTTTTTTATGTGTATACTAAAATTTATCTTGGTGCATTTCTAGAGGTGCCTAAGACTAAGGTGGAGTAATCTTGGCATACATGTAGAATATGTTGAGTGTTGGGAGGTGTAGAGGAATTGCACAATGTGTAAGAGAACACAACTATGAGATGACATGAAAAGGATGATAAACTTTACCCGATGGTGTTCAACACAAATCTAAAGAAAACACAAGTCATCTAGTGTTGTGCACAGAACTACATAATATATGTTACACAATACATTACTTAAATAATTATGTCTCCAAAGTGAGTTATGCACAAATAGATGCATAATTGTGTAAATGTTGTGCCCCATTCGGCATGGGTCAAAAATAAGTCCAAACTTACCCAAAGGAAATCGTAAAATAATATTATTATAATAATAAAACAATAAAAAATTAAAGTTAATAATAACGATTGGATATAACCAAATGCGACTAAACCGTGGTTAAAGGATATTACGACAAAAATGGAACTAAACCGCTTATACGATCTATTTAAATATTTTAGATTTATGGTGATCACAATCATGACAAAAAAATTAATTAAATTGATTCAAAGTCACGCGTTTTAATTTTTAAAAGCAATTAAGGGGCTAAAGGCGCGCCAATGGTTACTAAAGTTGGGCATGGGTCCAATTTTGTCCCCCAAATGGAGCCATACCCTATTAAAATTTAATTACCTAAGTTAGGATAAAATAAAATATCAACAATTAAATATCATGGGCAATTATTAAACCACATATATGCCCAAAATAGGAATAGAGGAGAGCCCTTTTTTCAAAGGCCCCCCATCATAGGATCTTAGGGCATCTAGGACTTAGGCATATTTTGTGTTATGAAGTCACATGGAAAACACATGAAGGATCGAGTAGGCATGATGAGTGGATAGGGTGCCAGCTTGGAGTCCTAGGGATCAAGGAAAGAATATTCCATGAAGGAAATATTCTGGGATAAGAATCATTATAGTTAGTGGAGGCTCATCATGCTTTGGCGAGATGGTGAGGGCAATCGATCATGAAGGACCAAATTTCCACTTGACATACGGTCTGATCATGGGTAATCTATGGTGGTGAAGGAAGGATCCATATTCTATTTAAAGGAGTGCTTGGGTCCAAAATAAACAGAGTTGGAGAGGCAATGAAGTGCTGCAAGAACAACTGCGGGTTGTGGTGTTGGGAGATGTCATTGTTATAGTTAATTGTTGTTGTTAGTGTTAGGGAGAGGCTAGGAAAGGATGATGCTTATCGCATAGATGTAGGTGCTCAGGTCTGAAACCAGAGTTGAGATGGAAGAACATAGCTAGGGTTTTTTTGTAGAGTATCTTGTAGGGCTTTGAGATGGTATTACTTGATATATTCGGTCTGGATGACCCTTGTGATGTAATGAGGCTATTGTAAATGTTTATAAATCAATATATGATGTGTTATTCTGGATATCTTTGTTTATGGGTATAAACCCTTGTGTTATTCATGTTATTATGGATCAAATCTAGCTTCTTTATGCTTATTATAATGTTTATTTCCATTTATGGTACATCAGTGCCTGGATCTGGTATATATACTTTCTATTTTTGAGTAAATGCATATATTTATGTTCCTGTAACCCATCCTCCATTAATGGCAAAAAATTCTCATGAATGCTCACATAAAGTGAGTGGAAAATTCTTGAAAATGCCCTGCAGGGCTCAGTGCTCAAGTTAGCACCTAATGCATACTGGGTGATAGGCTGAACATGATTTGGGGTAGATAGAAGGTATATGAAAGATGACTACATTTTGGTTCCATTGTCGGGACTTCTTTTGAAGCTGTTGTGAGAATGATGTGTGATGACGAAGCATTTAACCTTGGAAAACATTAAGACATTTGGCTTAAAATCACATGGAGGATGAGTTTTCTCAGAGGTTCAGTACTGGATCTGAGTTTGATGCACGTAAATGGGTGGAGGAGAACCTGTATCACGAGCTCTATGAGACATTCTTCTGTTGTTTCCAATAGAGTTGTATGAATGGCTCTCAACATATGCATCAAGGACGAGTTGGTACTATAGACCTTGTGTTTGGACTTAGGAGGAATATCAGTCGGTTACAGGATGTTGATCTGACCTGGACTTGTGTTTTTGATCACTAGTGGAGAGGTGTGTTGACTAGTTATACTCTTGGAATACGTGATCTTTACTTATCTTTCCTGGAGAATGCTAAATTTGATTTCTTAAGGGAGCCAAGAGGATCATTCTTGTAGGTTATTCCTATTAGCCATCAAGATCTGATTATCACTTTGAGTTTGGAAGCATTTCCTATGGCTAGCTAAAACTCTCACTAGGTGCGGGGTGTGGAAGATAGTGTGGTGGAGATGGCAGACCTTGTGGCAGAAGGAGAGAGAGAGGAGAGGTCAACTCAAGTATAATGAAGCTCGAGAAAGGGAGTTGGCAAGACAACTGTGAAGTTGCCGGTGTGATGGAATTATGGAGGCAGACGTTGTAGGAAGGATTTGAGGTTCACGCAGAGGATGTGGGACCTGAGTAGTCTGTGCTACCCAATCTTAGTAAGAATGGGAGAGAAACCCCCTTGGCTTTTGGTGAGAGCTCATCATATGGATAAAGGAGAGTCGTAGGTTCACATCTTAACCCATCAAGCGAAACCAAACCCTGATGCTTAGTTTTCCAATATCTAAGATAAGTAATTTTAGTTCAGTTGGTGTTGGTGAGCAAAAGCGATCAGGTAGATATCATTTTTCATTACACCCATCTATGGCCGCGCAGACATTTCTAGTGTTTGGAGGTATTTTTTCTAGCACATCATTTGGACAAGGTGTGGGTTCACAAAGTTTGGGTATCGTTTCTAGAAGTGGTGCGGGAAATACATCTGGGAGTGGTTTGGTATCACAAACTGTCGGTGCATAGTTTAGTACAATGGTGGGAATGCAGAGCGCAACTACGTCATGCCCCTTACTTGTGACAGGAGGAGGATCTATAGGATCTAAAGGGATAGGAGCTAGTGGATCTAGTAGTGCTAGTGGTGGAGGTAAATTTAGGAGGAGAATCAAGGTTCTGGATCTGATTGGGAAAGGTCCACAACACCATCAACAAGTGTTTTTATGAGATGTCACTCCACTTACATGATTACAAGGGCATTGAGGATGTTGTGGAGCATGTACATAAATGTGAGTTTTTATGGCTTGAAGGGTATTACTACCCCAAAGTGGAAGGAAAGTCAGTTTTTAACTACATTGCAAGGGCGTGCATATAACTGGTACCAGAAGTATGACCCCCATCAGAGGGTGGTGGATTATACCACATTGTGTGATGAATTCTTGGCAGAGTTTCACATTCCTGAGTTTGAATAGAAGAGCATAATCAATGCGTTGAAGGAAATCCAACAAGGTATGGTAGAGAGTGTGCAGGAGTATGATGCACTCATTTCAAAAATCTCCTATCTAAGTTTTCTTATGACATCTCATCCTTCACAACATGCACTAGTGGTTTGTTATAGGACTGATCACACCATTCAAGGAGGTGAACTTTCACATAAGACCTTCATAGATCCGCGCGAGGCCTTGGAGGTTGCTTTGTGTGCACTGAGGTACATGGGAAGCATTAACACTAGAGTTAGATCCATTTCTTGGAAGCTAAGATTACTTCCATGGCAAAGCAACTGGAAAAAATTGTCTATGCAAACTCAGCTCATGAGACTCGCAGTGGTTTATGGTGTATAGATTGTGAAGTCAAGAGGACACACAAAGGACAAGTTTCCCATGAAATTTGGTGTGTACCATGTTAGTAGACTGTGAGATATATCCACAGGATATCATCATGCAAGTAGATGCCCATTATTGCAGAGCATGTAATCCACAAGATTACGTGTCCTGACTATTGCAATATTTTCACCTCTACTACTCATGATACGAAGGATTATCGATTGATAGACCAAATCCATGATTCTATTGATCACGGTGTACACCAGACCAACATTAGGAGTAGTTATAAGGACTATTCTTGGAGGATCGGATACAAATCACTTTGCATGGGCATAGACTAGAAATAGATCTACTACTATCAGTTAGCTAGTAGTAGTCTATTATTAACACACTTGCATGTGTGGCCAATTTTGTAAAGGTGCATGGCTAATAATAGCATGTGACCTATTTTGGGAATTAGATAAGTGGTGAAGGGAAAGTCCCCACCCTTATATATATATGTATATATATATCTATTGTGTGCATACATAGATTTAACAGCATGTGTGTGTAGATATCTCCTATGTTCATATCGATCTATCTATTACATATTTCACTTCATATATAATATGAAGTGAAACACGTAATAGATAGAACGATACTGAAGAGAGGTTATATGTACAGAGATATGCTGTTTAAATGTGTTATGCACATAATGAATGTTAATGT
Organism: Taxus chinensis; assembly: GCA_019776745.2. Lineage (NCBI taxonomy): Eukaryota > Viridiplantae > Streptophyta > Pinopsida > Cupressales > Taxaceae > Taxus > Taxus chinensis. Next base: position 647,308,131 of record CM034156.1, read on the forward strand.
GATGAAGCTTCTGTACACTTATTATGGACTGAATACAATGGAGGATGTTGGCTAGATCTAAGTTATAGTTCTGAATGTGTCTAAATCTAGTGTGTTCTTGATTTCATCATGGTTAATACTTTTAAGTCTATCTTATTCTCTAGATCATAGATCTGAACATGCACTATAGAATGATATATTAGTCATGAGATCTGAATGTTTTAAGTCTTCATCATGCTAACATCCTGGAATAGCAACCCTAAAGAGGGGCCTAGTACCTTTTTGCATGCTTCTGAGTGAGCGCTTCAGCTATAGGTAATGAGTGATGTGCTTGCGTGCATCTGGGCTATGTATTGGTTTGAATTATTGAATTCTAGGCTCCATCATTAGCTTCCATTGCCAGGACCTCTTTTTCAGTTGTTTTTAGGATGGTTCGCAATGAGGAAATACCAATTGACCTTAGCAAGTGTTGAAGAATGGATACATGATCTGGAAGAAGAAATACACATGTAGATTCAACACTGGATCTGAGTTTAACACACATGTGTGGGTGGAATAGAATCTGTATGACAGTTTATATGAGAGATTTTTCATTGGAATTCTGTATGACATTTTATATGAGAGATTTTTCCTATGTTTCTAGTAGAATTATACGAGTGGCATGATTGCTTATGCATCTAAGTGGAATTGGAGGTATTGCACACTTGTCTGGATGCATGAAGAATTTCAGGCCCTTTATGATGTTGATATTATTTAGACTTGAGTGGTGGATACATGGTTTTATGTGGTGTCTTGAATAGTTATATCTTGGAGTACTCAATTTCCACTTATTCATGTCTAAGAGGTAGCTGAATTCTAGTTTTTACGATATCCAAGGGGAACTTACCTGCAAGGCATTCCACTTGGTGATCAAGATCCTGATGGTAACTTTGAATCTGGAGAGTAAACCGATGGCTAACTAAACCCCACCACGTGCGGGGGCAGGAGTAGGTTTGGTGAAAGATGGCAAGACCTAGTGGCAGAAAGGAAGAGAGAGGAAAGGTAGCTTAAGTATAATGAGGTGCATGAGAGGGAGATAGAGAAGCAACGTAACCATTACAGAAAGTATGACGTTGTGGAGAAGAGATGGCTCGTGAAGGATTTGAAGCTCACGTAGAAGACGTGGAACCCAGAGCATCAGGAAGTCCCCCATCTTGGGAAATACATGATAGGGATCCCTCCTTGGCCTCACATAGAAGCGCCAGTACAGAGACTACCTGGGCCATGGGCACACATCTGAATCCACCTGGTAACCTTGCCCTTGCATGCTTGGTTTTCTAGCATCTAGTACAACAAGTCAGTGAACAAGCTAAGTTCAAGCAGTGGGAGAGTAGGAGCGAGTTTTATAAGAGGCAGTCAATGATGGCATCACAAATAGCTTTATTTGTTATATGGGAGTACCTTTTCAGGTGTATCGTTTGCACAGAATACAAGTGTGCCGAATTTTTGGATTCGACTTCTATGGAAGTAGTAACTCACTTCGCAGACTATCAGGGGTACTATTTAGTTCTACTGTTGGGACATAGGGAAGTACATCTTCTGGTCTGAACCCAGCTATAGGTTCAGATCAGGAGGTATAGGTAGCTCTGGTTCAGATGGATCTGGAGGTTCTGGAGGCAAGGGAAACACAGGAGGTTCTGGATCAGGTGGGAAAGGTCCACACCAAACCCAGAATATTTACATGGAAATGTCTCTTCGTCTTCCAGAGTATAAGGGCATAGAAGATACTGCTAAACATGTGCATATGTGTGAAATATTTAAGGCATGCAAAAGGAATCACAACTTCTGAAGTGTAGGGAAAGCCAATTTGACTACTACGTTACAAGGGCATGCACATAGCTGGTACAGAAAATTTTGACCCTGATCAGACTTGCGTAGATTATACAGCTTTAAAGGATGCATTCCTTAAAGAGTTTCATATCCCTGAGTTTGAGCAGAAGAGTATAAGTGCACTCAAGGATATTAAGCAAGGCACTACTTAAAGTGTTAGAGAGTATGATGCATGGTTTAAAACATTGTTATCAAAGCTTTCTTATGATATACATGCAAGCCAACATGCACAATGGTTCGTTGGGGGCTTGATTACCCCTTTTAGGAGGGTATTATCACATAAGACATACATGATCCACGTGAAGCACTTGAAGCAGCCTTGCACAGCTGAGGCATAGTTGGAAGCATAGATACTGGGGTGAGCCCATTTTTAGAAGCACAAATATAGCTATGGTGAAACTAGTTGGAGAAACTATTGAGGAAATTCAACACATGAGACGCACACAGGGATTTGGTGCACAGATTGTGAAGTATAAGGTCACACAAAGGATATTTGTCCCTCACAACAATAGTGCGCTCATTGCTGATGGATTGTGAAATATGTCATTTAAACCATGATGCTAGCCACTGCCCATTACTACAACACGTGATAAGGAAGAATGTTTCAAGCTACTATAAAATCTACAGGTCCATGACTCATGACACAAATACTGTTCGGCTGATTGGATAGATCCATGATGCTATAGATATTGGTGTATGACAAATTGGTGTAGGAGTTTCAGATAACTCTAAGGGAAAGAATGAGCATCAGGACCGGGATCACAATCAGGTGTGCTATGATCAGAATGAAGGGTGTTTTGAAGGTGGTCGTGGCAGAGGTTTAGGATACCGCAGTGGATTCAGAGGATGAGGCCATGGTGGTGGAAGAAGTGAGTTTCCTCAGTGGAACATGTTATACATGCAGATCTCCTGACCACTACAGGCGTGAATGTCCCCAGAATATTACATGTTATTTCTGTGGAAAGAACCATAGCTATGAGGAGTGCCCAAACTTATATGAGCATCTGAGTAAGCAACATAAATAAGAAAACAAAGGTGCATAGGGATGGTTAGGATACAATGTGACTGTTGAAAATCAATGGATTCCTAAGTATGGAAGCAGAATCTGAGGCACTACAAGTAAAGATCACGACCCGTGCGTTGAGGCGGCACACACCAAAGAATATTGCAGCAAAAAACCTACCATCACTAAAGAAGAAGGTTCTTCATGCACGGTACCCAGATCCTACCTATCAGAAGGAGGTTTATCAGGAAACCATGGAAGTTCTAAGGAATCTTCAGGGTGAGATATAGTACTTAAAGGAGTAATCGCAGAAGATGGAGTAAAAGAAAGCATCAGAGATGGTCCAAACTGATATAGATGACTTGAGGGAAGTGTGTAAAATGTTGCACCAAGAAAACATCATTCCACTGTTAGGGGAAGTTGGTTAAAAGGAAACACTCCGCGCACAAGTACTGAGACTAGATGCCAAATCTTGCATGTGAATCTTCCCCTCATAGCCTAGATTATGACAAGGAAATCACTTTGAATGTTGTTGTGGATGGGTGGGTATTGAGTAATATATTGATTAATACAGGCATAAAAGTCAATGTTCTTACCTTGGATGCATGGGTACAAATGGGAAGACCCCCATTACAGCCATCCTCTAATGTATTATTCATGGCTAATCGGACTAAGGCCACTCCCATCAGAAGTTTTGAAAGATGCATCCATTACCATACAAGGAGCCAAGTTCACTGGAGACTTTGAAGTTTTAGCGTTGGAAGAGTCAAATAGCTTCCCAGCTCTATTGGGGCATCCTTAGTGCTATGTAAATAATGTTGATCTTTGGTTCAACAAGGGCTATATCAGTTTTCAAAAATAAAGAGGAAAGAGTTATTATCCCTTTAACAGATGGAAAATTTGTGCCCTATGTTGAGCCCTTAAGTGAAGAAGATCTGAATAGGATTTATGTATGTGCCATTCAAGATCCAGGAAGATGATTGAACCAACCAAAGAAGGACTAATTCAGTGGGAGGATGCACAGTCTATTAGCAATACTACAAGTGTTGCTTGTGATAATTGGGTTCAAAAGCACTTATGAGTTGGTAGGGTGCAAAGTAAAGAGCATATTTCCCTCGAAGTACAAAACCACGTTATGTCAGGAGGATAGGTAACAACTTGGTACCTTGTTACACAGGAGAAGGATATCCCATGGTATTCTTGTGCACGCCATGGAAGAACAGTGGATAGACCCAGTAGAAAGAAGAAATATGCTAGCATATACACTACTTGGGATAGTATCATGCTGGTGGGTGACCCACAAGGATAATCTTGTTGGAATGGAATGAAATTAGGATTGCTCTTACTACTAGGTTCTTCAAGAGAAATGCACCTACTCAAATAAGTACACTTATCATGGTAATCAACCTATTTAGCACCATGTTCAGAAGTGTGAGAGAGTTCTAGACAAAGAGGGCAGGAAGCTTTAACACCTTCGTTATGGGTGCACAAGTTTTATTCCACTTTACATTTTGTTGTGCACGCGTGCTTGGTATGTATATGCAAAACTCCATAGAGAGACTAGAAATTGTTAGAATTTAATTACAGGAATGGCCTAGAAGTTTGAATTCTTCTCTATAAAGCCTCTGGTGGAAGAAGCATTGAAGAGTTATAAAGTACTTAACTATGGGGGATAGTGCCAAGGCTGAAGAACTCCTTCAGGAGTTATTAGATAAGGAATACTCAGGAGCATGTCTTGTTGATGAAGAACTAGAGGCCGATGCAAACATTACTTCAACATGCTTTCCTTGAGAAAGATAAAGGAAAAATGGTCTACTTAGTGGATGACAAAGAAGTAGAGGTAAAATCTAGGTGTGAAGCATTAGATGTAAACCATTCATGAACCTATGAAGGTAGGATGAATATTGGAATGATTGAGTAAGGAAGCCATAATTGGACATTGGTCAAACTCTGAAGTGGAAAAAATCATAGAGTTACTAAGAGACCACGCGTTGCCTATCATGAACCTATGAAGACAAGATGAAGATGAATATTGAGGGTGCATGACCATGTTAGAAAAGCCTAAGGAAGCCATAAGGTTGAGACTATTAGTTTGGGATTATCAGACTCAATGGGTTAAGTGATCAATAAAAAGGATGGACATAGAATATTACTAAGGGATTATGGTGCAGGACTTATTCCTACACCCTAGGGGGTACCATGTTGACTGCAAACTCACAGCACCCCTGGACACACATCAGGCTTCTAGGTTGATGTTCAGGCATCCAGTGTGATTGCACAACATGGAAACCTCTCTCCAAGCGTGGGACTTGTAAAACCGAGAGAGGAATCTCCAGAGAAGGCTGGTTCCTGCTCCTAAACTACCTGCCACAAGCTATTCCAGTGCAGGCAAGCTAATCTAATCCTAATCTAACCATGCCAAGGAGACAGAGAGAGAGAGAAGGGAAAAACAACAAAAAGCCTACACTAAAACGGTGATACACCAGAGAAGGAGAATGTTGGACATCTATCAAAACTGCCATGGGACAAGGAGAGGTGAGCAATGGGAAGGATGGACAGATGCATCACAGGCCCAAGGATAGATTTCACACAGAAAATGTCCCAAAACTCCATGAACACAGCTCCACAATGAACATTCAGAACATGCACAAATACCTGCAATGAAGAGAGGCAAGAAGAGAACAAGCAAAAATGAGGTAAGGATGGACAGATGCATCACAAAACACGTTTTGTTGCTCCAGAAGTTTGCACAGAACATCATTCCATTAGTAAGAGGCAAAAACGCCATTACAGAGCAAGGGAGGAGGTTCGAACTCCATTTTCAACCCTAGAGAAGAAAAGAAGGGAGGGCAAAGCAGAAAGAGAATGAACAACTTTGTCCAATCTTTTGAAAGCCCCTGGCTTTTTACAATTGCATAGGTCGAGCCCATGAGAGAGAAAATGAGAAAACGTGCAAGCCCATTCCTCATCTGACCCCAATGCATTCCAGCATGGAGTATTTTAACCCATATCTCATCTTTGGCATTTGGAGGAGAATGCGGATCCATGTGCATTAATTGGGCCGCGAAATGTCACTTCTGGCCGTGCTGAAGAAGCGAGCTGACCCATTAGCATTAAAACAGGTTCGTTGAACGCATCACTTCTGGCCATTATCACGTGTCAGAGCCGTTTCTCGATTTTCTCTCTCCAAACTGAACCAAAATCAAGATTGATCCTAGAAATCATGTAGAGAATTTCACAAGCTTTCCGTTGATATAAAGAACGTGCAAATCTGAGCTCTGGATCAAAAGATATGGCGATCTGAAGATTTAGGGCACGGAACAGACCAAAACGGATTTTGAAATATTCTTCCCGCGCTCTCGCCACCTGGATGACACGTGGCACGCATTGATTGGTCGCGTGATTCTCTCTCCTCTGCCTTTCGGTGGGCTTTCATTTGAAATTTCCTTGTGGGACCCTAGCTGGGACACGTGGCACTATCCTCATTGGTTCGGATCAGTGCTCGAAAACTCGCCCCTTTGACTTTTCTGACCTTTTCCCTTGTGACACGTGTCATGATTTGATTGGTCCGCGGGCCTGCCGGCTCTTTCGCGCCCTTCGCGTCTTTTTGTCCCGGATGTCCCAAACCGTTTGCTCCGATAGTGCTTCCTTGTGCTGATTTCGGCTCCTTCGGCGATCCGCGTCCGGCCGGAAATTTCCCATTTCGGGTGAACCGGCCGGGTTCGCGTCTTTTTGTCCCATTTGTCCCACTTTGTTTCGGACTGCCTTGACCTTTTTCACCCGGTTCGGCGGTTCGCGTACTCGGCCCAAATGTCCCATTTGCCTTTGACCATTTGTTCCCATTTCGGCCGAACTGGCCGGTTTGGGTCCTTCGCGTACTCTTGTCCCGAACTGTCCCGCTCAGCAGTTAGTCAATTTTTCTTTTCCTCTTTCGGCCGGATCGGCTTCTCGCGCCCGCCGCGTACTTCTGTCCCATTGTCCCAAATGCTTTTTGGGCCGCCTGGAGGCTTTTCGGCCGATCCGCGTACATTCTGTTCCAATTGTCCCAAAGGCGACCTTGAGCAGGACTTAGCCAATTTTCACGATTTTTTCTGGATCAACCTACTTGCCTTTCTGCAACTTTTTCACATTTTCTCAGAGCTTGTTCCTTTTCTCCTGGACAGGGGAGTTAGAAAAATATCTGAGAGAACCTCAGAAACATGATGTTTGCTCTGAATCAATCAATTTGCCTGGGACTTGAATATTCTGATGTATGTTATCAAAATTACCCTGGGGGGGTGAATTTTGGATAACAGTTTTGGCGACTCAGCGGGGTCATCTGCCTGCTAGATGAATGATCAGTAGCCTGAAGCAATCCATTGGGCATGGAGTCATGAGTAGTAGCCTGAAAACTGATCTGAACTTTGAAAACCTCCCCTCTGAGCCACTTGGAAACCCACCGGGCATGGAGTTGTTCTCACCAAAAACCACTGAAATGAACTGTGCAAGAGCAAAACCAGCAACACCAAAACTATGTACAAAACTGAAAATCATACATGCCCCAAATGGAACATGCAGAGTGTGCACAAGCACTTCTTCTGCTGAAAGCAAACCTAGCTACTCTACTCTAACTGGAAGCAAAGGCAAGCTAAACAAACCCTGCAACTGGTTGTGAGAAATAGCTTCCTTTCTTCAAAATTGGCAGCCATGCAATTGATTTGGCACTGATCATGGCTGTTTGGATGGATGGAAAATCAACAAGAAGCTGGTCTTCTATCCAAATCATCAAGGTATCAACTGAAAAATCCAATACCTCTTTTAGTTGCTCTGCATTTGGATTGAAGAGGTATGGCAGCTGATCCTTGGTACTTTGTAGCTCATCCTCATGCTCAGAAGCAAGCATGACTGGTTGTGGCTTCTCCTTTGGCTCCAATGAAGCCAAATACCTGATTGGGCAAGGTCTGATCCGTTTGATATGCCCATAGCTCTGATTTTCAACTCCAAGAATGGAGTTCTTCTTGTAGACCCTCTTGAATGGATGATGTGGAAGAAATGGTGGAATCCTTCTGTCCTTTCTCTTCCTCCAATGAAGAACATGGAAGATTAAAATCTTCCAATTTTGATTCCAAAGAGCTGCTATAAGATGCAGGCTGCTGCAAATGAAAGCTCTCCTTCATGGCAGCAGGCTCTGGTGTTTGGAATGTGGATGATGAAAGAGAGAATGGTGAAAACTCAACCGGCTCTTCTCCATCAAAACAGTCCTCCAAATCTGACAGGTAAACTGCCTCATTGCTGTCCTGCTGCTCGTTTTCAACTTCCTCCATGGTGTCCTCTTGATCTGCAACTTGACCACCATGGTTTCCTTCACTCTCCAATATTGAGTTTGAGAGATCAAACTCCTTCTTCAGTACTAGAACTTGAGAGAGATGAAGTGGAAAGAAGAACTGAAGGTTCTCCTGTAGCCTGCTTTGTGCTCAAAGCCTTTGGATCTGCACTATTCTCCTCCACAGCTAGATTGTGCTCCTCTTCTTTTGGATTTGGAGCAGCTTCTCCTTCCTCTACTACTTGAAGAGCAATCTTGCTCTTGATAAAACTCTTCCTCTAGCATGAAGTTTGTCAAGTCAAACTCTTCATTCTGCTGCTCTAGAGGGCAAGTTGGGACTGCAAGATCTTCTTCTTCTGCTGCAACAAAATCAGTCCTAACCACCACCTGTTCTCCAACCCTAGCCTCTTCTGTAGGTTTAACCATCAAGGGGATCTTTGTTATCCCAAATTTGAGAGCCCAACTCTTCAGACTTTGAATTTCTTCATCTTTGTTTGGCCTCTCTTTTTGCTGTTGTTTTCCTTGACTGGCATTCTGATTTTCATCCTCCCAACATGGATTTGGGAATGCAAGAGGAGGGATGGGTTGAAACTCAACTGATTTTACAATTTTTTGTGGTGGTGGAGGTGAAACCTCTTGTTTCTTTGGAGGAGGGGGTGTTTCTGTTAGCTCTTGTGGAGGGGATGACTGTTTAGAAGGGAAAAGGAAAGAAGAATTGAGATGAGGTGGAAGACTAGGAGATGGAGGGATGGATTCAACACTTGGGACAGCAGATGGAGGAGTTTAAACTTGACACTGCTGAAATGAAACAGATTGAGTAAGAGGAAAGAGAAAAGGCATGATGATGGTGTAGAACTTACCCATTGACAAGGTTGTTGAATACTCCTCTCATACACCTCTATTTCTTCAATCCACTTTGCAAGCAAAGGCAGCGTTGCAATCATGAAGTCAAGCTTCTCCTGAGGGCTGTAATGCCTTGGAAAAGGTCCCACCCATGGACAGGGTGCTCCACAACCGATTCCAAAAGCTTTCATTTGTGCTTGAGCCCTGGACTGCACCATCCCCACCTCCATCTTTTGGATTTTCTCCAACAGACCAGCATCTTGGATCTGATGGTCTTCATTGTATGCATACTCTTGCTCTTGGAAAGCTCCATAGCCAAACTGACTTTGGCACTGCTGTTCATATGATGCATATGCATGCTCAAAATGATCTGGAGGATTTGTAAAACATGTTGGAGGTGGAATATACTACTGTTGTTGATGTGAATTCCATGATGGAAATGAAGTCATGATTGCACAACTTCATGGAATGGAAAAGAATGAAAGGGATGGAAAGAAAGATGGATGAAAAATGGATGGAAACGGGTCTGCAAGCTCAGAGAAATGGGTTGCTGATCAGATGGAGTCGCCAGATGTGTTTGCAAGTGCCTCCAAAGGCTGAAATCTTCACAGGAACACACCAACCTACAAAAGATGAAGTGAAAGACCTCTAAGTGTCCCACCGGGTGTGCCAAAACTGTTATGCACTGAATCACAGCACCCCTGGACGCACATCAGGCTTCTAGGTTGATCACTCAGGCATCTAGTGTGATTGCACAACATGGAAACCTCTCTCCAAGCGTGGGACTTGTGAAACTGAGAGAGGAATCTCCAGAGAAGGCTGGTTCCTGCTCCTAAACTACCTGCCACAAGCTATTCCAGTGCAGGCAAGCTAATCTAATCCTAATCTAACCATGCCAAGGAGACAGAGAGAGAGAGAGAAGAAGGGAAAAACAGCAAAAGCCTACACTAAAACGGTGATACACCAGAGAAGGAGAATGTTGGACATCTATCAAAACTGCCATGGGACAAGGAGAGGTGAGCAATGGGAAGGATGGACAGATGCATCACAGGCCCAAAGATAGATTTCACACAGAAAATGTCCCAAAACTCCATGAACACAGCTCCAGACCTGCAATGAACATTCAAACATGCACAAATACCTGCAATGAAGAGAGGCAAGAAGAAAACAAGCAAAAACGAGGAAGGATGGACAGATGCATCACAAAACATGTTTTGTTGCTCCAGAAGTTTGCACAGAACATCATTCCATTAGTAAGAGGCAAAAACGCCATTACAGAGCAAGGGAGGAGGTTCGAACTCCATTTTCAACCCTAGAGAAGAAAAGAAGGGAGGGCAGAGTAGAAAAGATGAACCACTTCTTAATTTTGAGCCAAATCTGGCTTTTTACATTGCATGGGTCGAGCCCAGGGGACAGAAACGTGGGAAAACGTGTAAGCCCATTCCTCATTGAATGCCAATGCATTAAATGGCATGGGATACCTTACCAACCCATACCCTGCCATCTTTGACTATTTGGAGGAGAATGCGACCCATTTGTATTAATTGGGCCGCTGAAATGTCACTTCTGGCCGTGCTGAAGAAGAATGCGACCCATTAGCATTAAAACAGGTTGTTGAAACGTCGCTTCTGGCCATTATCACGCGTCAGATCTGTTTCTCATATTTTCTCTCTTTATAACTGCACCAAAACTCAAGATTGATCCTAGAATCATGTAGAGACATCTCAACAGCTTTCTGTTGATATAAAGAACGTGCAAATCCGAGCTCTGGATCAAAAGATATGGCGATCTGAAGATTTAGGGCACGGAACAGACCAAAACGGATTTTGAAATGTTTTCCCGCGCTTCGCCACCTGGATGACACGTGGCACGCATTGATTGGTCGCACTGAAATTCTCTCTCCTCTTCCTTTCAGTGGGCTTTCATTTGAAATTTCCTTGTGGGCCCTTGCTGGGACACGTGGCGCTATTTCATTGGTTCGGATCAGTGCTCGAAAACTCGCCCCTTTGACTTTTTGACCTTTCTCCTTGTGACACGTGTCATGATTCTGGTTGGTCCTCGGGTCCTGCCGGCTCTTTCGCGCCCTTCACGTCTTTTTGTCCCGGATGTCCCGTTTGCATAAACCTCCGATCCGCTGACAGCTTGCTCTTGCCCGATTTCGGCCGACACGTGGCGCTGCTTGATTGGCATTTCGGCTCCTTCAGTGATCCGCGTCCCGGGTCCCTTTGTCCCATTTGTACTCTTGTCTCATTTTGGCCGTTCCTGCCAGTTCAGGACATTTTTGGCCTGCATATGTCCCACTTTGTTTCAGACTGACTTCTTCTTTTCGGCCGGTTCGGTACTCGCGGTTCATTTGCTTTCGACCATTTGTTCCCATTTGCCGCCCGGTTTGTCCCTTTGTCTTTTGAACGGCCCCTCAGTAGTTAGCCAATTTCTTTCTCGGCCGAACCAGCATTCTCGCACCCGCCGCGTACTTCTGTCCCAAATGTCCCGAATGCTTAGCGGGCCGCCTGGAGGCTTTTCGGCCGATCCGCGTACATTCTGTTCCACATTGTCCCAAATGCGACCTTGAGCAGGACTTAGCCAATTTTCACGAATTTTCCTGGATCAACCTACTTGCCTTTCTGCAACTTTTTCGCATTTTCTCAGAGCTTGTTCTTTTCCTCGGACAGGGGAGTTAGAAATTTTTTTGAAGAGGACCCTAGAAACATGATTTTTGCCTGGATCAATCAATTTTCCTGGGACTTGAACTATTCTGATGTATGTTATCGAAAATTACCCTTGGGGGGTGAAATTTTGACAACAGGCACCATGAACTTAAAGGCATGCATGAATCATTTAGGGGAGATGAAGATAAATCTTAAAGAGGGTGCGTACAAAATTAGAAAGAGACCCTACAGGATGAACCTCAATTTACGTGAAAAGGCTCAAAGAGGAGATTGAAAAAATGTTGAAGTCTTGATATTATCAAGCCCCTTGACAAGTCTGAATGGGTTAGTCCAATGGTGATCATTATCAAGAAGGATGGATGCATCAGGAATCTGTGTAGACTACATGGATCTAAATGTTACATGTGTGATCTAATCCATTTCTTATGCCATTCACTGAGGAAATACTAGAAGGAGTTGTAGGTTGTGAAATCTATTTGTTTACAGATGTGATTATCTAGGTATCATCAGGTTTGGCTTTCCTAGGAGGATCATTAAAAGAATACTTTTACTACTGAATGGGGTAGCTTTGCCTATACTGTAATGCCTTTTGGTCTGAAGAATGTGCTTGCTGTCTTTTCGCGCATAGGTTGTCCAAGCATTCAAGGAATTTATTCACAACTTCTTACAGGTATATTTAGATGATTGGATGGTGTATGGATTAGTTAAGGATCATTGTGACAATCTTCACTTAATGTTTGAGCGGTGTAGACAGTTGAGTATCTCTTTGAACATCAAGAAGTGCATATTTTCTACTCTGTTTGGAATACTTTTAGGACACATAATCTGCAAGGAAGGTTTATTGGTTGATCCAACCAAGGTTGTAGTGATTATAGGCCTAAGAGAGCCTACCAGTCAAAGTGAGGTGCATGGATTTTTGGGTCATACAGGATATTATAGAAATTTTATCAAAGCTATATGCCAAAGTTTCCACACCATTGGAAGAGTTACTGAAAGGGAAAGGTATGTTCTACTAGGGAGAACTACAACAATGTGCATTTAACACATTAAAGGAGAAACTTCACTACCGCGCCTATTTATGCATTTTCCTTCATGGGATAAACCATTTCATGTACATGTTGACACCTCTGGCACGCCATTGGCACGGTGTTGGCTCAACCTGGAGAAGGTATTATAGATCATCCTATCTATTTTACTAGTAGAAAGCTGACTCCTGTAGAGTAGAATTAACAAAAATACAGAGTGAAGCTTTGTCAATGATCTATGCGCTACATAAATTTTGCCAGTATCTACTAGCTACACCATTTGTATTTTATATAGATCACATGGCCTTGAAGTACTTGGTAAATAACCTGTTTTACAAGGGTGCATATGTCAATGAATGCTCTTATTTCAAGAATTTGAATTCACAGTTGTCGTCAAACTAGGGAAAAGTAATTCTGGTCCAGACCATCTATCAAGAATACAGTCAAGAGAAGAAGCACATAGCGATTGAAGATACCATTCCCGATGCATAGTTATACAGGTTACAATGTGCACCATCAGAGCTAGAGGACATTGTTGTCTTTCTACATATAGGGATGACACTAGAAGGAATGAAATCCTTAGAGAAGAAACATCTTTGCTATACGTCGCACCTTATATGTTAATCAATGGTGACTTGTACAAATTGGGTCATGATGAGGTATTGTACTGTTGTGTATTAGAACATGAGCTCATGAGAATTATGGAAGAATCTCATTGTGGAATTATAGGTGGCCACTATGTAGGTGATGCTATGGAGTGCAAGATTCTACTCGCTGTATTATGGTGGGAGACCCTCTATAAAGATTGTAAGAAATTTTGTAAGGCATGTGACCATTGTCAACATCTTGGAAGACCAGGTCAATGAGATGAAATGCCTCTGAGACCGATTACTAGCGTAGAACCATTTGAGAAATGGGCTATATATTTTGTGGGTCCTATTTCACCAGCTGTGCATGCAGAATTGAATCATGCTACATCATAACATGTACATATTATATGACAAGGTGGGTAGAAGCAACACCTATAAAGGACTTGTACAATGGCTACAATAGCCAGGTTTCTATGGGACAATGTTATTATAAGATATGTGTGTCCTTTAAGTTTGACTAGTGATAGGGGTACACATTATCTTAATGAGACAATCAAAATTTTATTGGATGAGTTCATGATTACACACCATAAGACTACAACCTATCATCTTGAGGAAAATGGAACTACTGAGGCTTTCAACAAAATTTTGAGCCAGCCATTAACAAAAATCTGTGATGTTGGAAGAAAGGATTGGGATGATAAAGTATTTGCAGTAATTTTGGCATATCAGACAACATATAAATGATTGAACAAAGCCACACCATTTCAGTTAGTATTTGGTTCTGAGGTCATTCTTCCTATGGAATTTATGTTACCTTCTTTGTGTATTACGTGCACTGGAGGTCTTACTGATGAGAAAGCATTAAAAGAGCAGATTGAAAAGTTAATCAAGTTGGATGAGATGATGAGCAATAACACGTTGGATTCAGAAGCAAGAAAAGGCTAGGCAGAAAACATGGCATGACAAAAATATAAGGGCCAAGAAGTTTGAGATTGGACAAATGGTACTTCTCTATGAATCTAAGTTTTTACATGCCATCTAGGAAAACTTAAGGTACATTGGTTGGGGACCGTATGTTATCACTTACATCCTTGAAACAAACGCTTTCCAGTTAGAAGGCATTTGATGGAAAACGGTTACCTGGTTACTTCAACGGGAGTAGGCTAAAGCCCTACTATAAATAAGTCTTCTTCGTGATTGTAATAAGGTAGTATTTCCATTTAGATTAGATTTTCAATTCTGTATTTCTTTAATATGTTTCCTTCTTTGTTGCTATGCTTTGTCAATTTAGTTGGTGTGTTGTGTAATAAGCACACTTATGTGCATGAAGCTAATTACTATATGAAGCATGTTTATGCATAGAGGACTGCACATATTTTTAGTGTGGGGTGGATTGTTGATATCTAGGTATAGGATTGCTAGAACTGAAAGGTGAAAGGAATAAATTTCTATGGGTGCCACTTGGGTGCTATTTAAGTGGATTGATTGCTCTAAAAAGTGACCAAAGATGGAGATAAATGAAGGGACAATATAACACGAGGTAAGCAGAGGCCATAACAACTACCAATAGAAGGTGCAGTAATGAGGTACTCAGGTGCAAGGAAGCACGTTGAAGAGAATTCTGTGACCAAAAGGTAGGAAGGTGCATTAGAAGGTTATAGTTGGGGCGCGAAGATGTAATGCACATGGAAAGGATGAAATTGGTCAATTAATGAGAGGATATTTGGTAGGTGAAGGAGCAATGAATGCATCAAAAAATTTGAAAATCTATATAAGGATGGGATGTGAATTCATTTTTACCATTGCGATTAAGAGTATTTGAAAAAGAGTCTAAGTACGAAGAGCCGAGTGATCGAGTTGAGGTACGAGAGGTGTGTAACCAGTCGTGACGAAGAGATATTTGTGCGTAGAAAGAGCTTGCATCCCCGGTGGTGAAGGGTTTGAGTGAAGTAAGGTGATAGAGAGGAATGAGGGCACGTGATTTCACCTAGGGCATGCTATGAATTGAGCTAGGGTTTGATTAGAATGTTGTAGAATTCAAGAGGTGAGTATCTACAAAGGATTGCAAGGTAGAAATGGCACCCAAGAAAGTAGTTGCAGCAGGAGTGAAGGGAAAGAAGAAGGTGGTCGAAGAAGAAGAGGAGATGGCTCCCGAAAGTAATTTTTTTGAAATGCAATATCCATAGGGGGTTATCATAGGCCAGGAGTGGGATTCTCACATAAGAAAAAGTAAGGTGAGTGAGTACAACCATCTGTACCCTAGAGAATAAGAAGGAGCTTGATGCCTTGCTGAACACAAAGATGAATAAATGCACTTTAGAAGACATATCGGTGTACGGCGATGCTGGTGAGAAGCTCTTGAAGAATATTGGAGTTTACCAGCTATACAATCTCCAATACTTTGGAAAATATGAACCCTTGTACAAGTTGCTTATGAGAAGAGTGCACAAATACTTTTTATACTTTTTAGGACATAGAGTACAGGATTTCAACCGCGCTGATCTCCACGGTAACAGGTACTAAAGCTCATAAGGAGAATACTTGAAGGACGATTTAACATAGAGAATTCCGCAATATTGGAGACCAGAAAGGAGTTGGAGTATAAAAAGGGTCCGTGTGGCATAGACATAGATAAACTGAATAAGTATCCAGTTGTGCAAGTAGTCGCACACCTTGGTTACGAAGCTAAATGACCAGGAAAGATGGTCACAAGTGAGCACCATGTGGTTGCATGTTGCTAAGGATGATTTATAAAGGGGTAGTTCTACAATATTTTAGGCATTACATTGCATAGAGACGATCAGTAGAAGAAGCACATGCAGAGGAGGAAAGATCAACTTTGGAGATGTTCTTCTGTCACTGGTGTTCATGGAGATCAGAGTACCTGATGGACCAAAAGAGATTATATGGAAGTATCCCATGGAGCACAAGTCACCTACAGAACACTTTGAAAAGTACTTGTTTGAAGGATCCATGACAGAACATGTCAAGCAACAGGATGAGAAGTGGTACAATAGGATCCATGCGTCCTTTGAAAATGAATGACGCATCCCTAAGGAATTACCTTCGGTGGTTGGAAAGATAGCTCAGTTCACTGTATATCAGCATTTTTACATTGCGTAGTTCTACATGAAGGATCAAGCATGGAGCCCTTGGTGTAAGTTACCATATGCCTTCACAACAAGGTATTTCTAGGCATCAGTACACAGGTTCTTAGATGCATGGCACCTAATGTTCAATGCGGACAAGGTAGATTGTGACTACCACATGCTAAGGATTAAATATGTGTATCCAAGCCATAGTGCATATATTGAAAGGATTATTTCGGATGTATTGAACATTAAATGACTAAGTTTGGCTATGGAAGATGTTGGAGCAACACTAGTGTACCTTCAATTGAAGCCCAAGTTGGAGAATAACAAGTATGTGGAAGATGAGTTCGCACTTCCAGCACCACCAAAGGGTCAACATACAATGGAAAATATTCCAACTCCCAAGCCCACATAAACTATTCACGTTGACAATGAAGAGGATGAGTGCGGGGATAATGGTGGTTTGGAGCATAGAGATAGAAGACATCCTATGAACAAGGATGAAGATGAGTGCACCACTACACCACCTTAGCCACAAGAAGGAGATAAGGAGGAATTAGATGCAGTCCAAGGAGAGTACATATTCAAGAGAGTATTCAAGAGGACAAGGACTTAAGGTGCTACTTCGCAAATGGTGCACAAATCACCTAAAATATCCCCACATAAGGAGACAATAGTGCAAAGAAGAAGGAAACTGAAGTTGAATGAGGAGGTGGAAGAGTCAGAAGAAAGCTCACCTAATTCTCCTACACCTCTAGAGAATGTGGAATAACAGAAAGATGAATAAATGAAGCAAGGAGAAGAGGAGAAAAAGGAAAGAGATGAGACAGTTACAAGGAATTCTCAGGACATGGGGGCATAAGTCCTAAATATGGAGGCTCAAGTTCCTAAGTAGCCAAGGTATAGAAGGAAAAGTTGAGAGCACATTCCACTAGCCATGGGTTATGTAGAGGACACAGGTAAAACTATCCGTGCCCATTTCTAGAGCACACTGTCACAGAAGGAACTATATGGCTGGGAATTAATGGATGAAGATATGGCTATGGTGTGCACAAGGAAGCAGTTATCATAGTGCATACACACACACACAGATGGGCTAGATTTTGATGTGTGTGAGGAGTCATGCATATCAAGGAGGTTGAAAAAGACACCTTAGGCTAGACACATGACGGTAAATCCTACTGTCATGTTAGATGAACAAGTACGCAATGCATTGGTGAAAGTCTCAACAGAGGTGATGAGGTGGAATATGGATAAGGCTACCACAATTAGGGTGCTCAGGGAAGAGATTAAATTAAGGATGGAGAAATAGCACACCTAACACAGGAAAGAGACTTAGCGTAAAAGAAAAATGTTTTATTTATCAACTTCACAGAGGAAATTGGTGATAATGTTATGAAGGCTAGGCCACACATAGAACCAAAGGTACCAAAGACGTTTCCTTCAGAAATACACTATGTAAGTACCTTAGTGGACCTAGTGCTTGAAGATGAACCTCTACGCATGTCAGTGCCAGAGGATCCATCACAAGAGGTAGAGCGCAAAAATGCTTTAGTGAAGCGGAAGGTTGCATCACATGAAGGATTGCTGCAAGTGCTGTAAGAAGAGCTGAAGAAAGTAGACCAAGCCTTGAACATTTGTAGAACTCCAGAAGATCTCATCAACGTAAGAACCTTGGAGGATCACAATGAGGTCTAGAAAGTGATGAAGGATGACACATTGGGTTATGCAAAAAGATTAACATTAGTTAAACAAAAGCGTGAAGCCCTGGAAGCAACACAAGAACCACATAGGAATCAGATGGAAGATCTTTGGAAGCTCATTATGCAAAATATGGATTTAATAGAAGGAAGGATGACTGTGATGTCCAACATTGTGTTGGTCTTACAAAATAAAAAAGGAGAGATTGTGAGAGATGAACTAGAGTCTATTGCTGTTGATATTCTAGATAGAGTAGAGGAAGCAATCGTTGAGTGGCAAAAATTGGAGGCTAAAGTAAAATAGGAATATCCTGAATTAGTTGTTCAGGTTGCAGAACAAGAGACTGCACAATAAAAACATTATTTCATTGTTTCCATTCTTCAATTCTTTACTTCAGTTTTGGAGATGAGCATTTTTGGGGTGAAAATGAAATTAGTGTGGGGTAATGTTGATCAGAGAACACTTGACAAAAAGAAAACAAGAAGTATATGCAAGAAATCAAGCTATATTTAAAGGCACGAATGAATAGGGAGAACATGCGTGCGGACCAGAAGTTCATTGTTTAGGACTTATACATTTTCACTCAAGGAGGTCTATTTTTAGAGATGGCATGCAGAGCACACAAACGAGGTGGAGACATGTGTACCACACATTGGCTATTCTTAGAGGATCAGATATGAAGCACTTTACATGGGCATAGGCCAGAAATAGATCTACTACTGTCAGTTAGCTAGCAGTAGTCTATTGTTAGTGCACTTGCATATGTGGCCAATTTTCTAAAGGCACGTGGCTAATAATAGCATGCGACCTATTTTGGGAACTGATAAGCGGTGAAGGGAAAGTCCCCACCCTTATATATATGAAGTGAACTGTGTAATAGATAGATCGATATGTAGAGAGGATATATATATATATATATATAGATATGCTGTTAAATCTATTACGCACATACTAATGTTATTGTAACTAATCTTCTGTACACTTATTATGTTTAATACAATGGAGGATATTGGCTAGATCTAAGTGTTAGTTCTGTGTGTATATGAATCTAGTGTGTTCTTGATCTCATCATGGTTAATACTTAATTATGTTCTTACCTAAGCATAGATCTGGTATGCTCTGTAGGATGTTGTGTTAGTAATGAAATTGCATGCACTAAGTCTTCATCATGCTAACTTCTTATAACAACAACTGTAAAGGGGGACCTGGTACCTTTGTACACTTCGGCTGAGTGCTCAGCTTAGTTTGAGTGATGTGTCATCACGTCTAGGGTCTCATTGGTTTGAATTATTGAATTCTAGGATGCATCATTGCTTCCGTTGCGGGGACCTCTTTTTCATTTGTTTTCAGGATGGTTCACAATGAAGACATATCGGTTGACCTTAGCAAGTGTTGAAGAATGGATACATGATCTGGAGAAATAATACACACAGCGGTTCAACACTGAATTTGAGTTTAATGCACGTGTGTGGGTGGAACAAAATATGTATGACAATTTATATGAGAGATTTTTCGCTATCTTCCCAGTAGAATTGTAGGAGTGGCTAATTACTTATGTATCTAAGTAGAATTGGAGGTATCGCACACTTGTCTAGATGTAACAATAATTTTAGGCCCTTTATGATGCTGATATGATTTGGACTTGAGCGGTGGATATGTGGTTACGTGATGTCTAGAATAGCTATATCTTGGAATACTCAATTTCCACTTATTCATGTCCAGAGGTAGATGAATTCTAGTTTTTATGATATCCAAGGGAAACTTACCTACAAGGCATTCCTTTAGTGATCAAGATCTTGATGGTAACCTTGAATTTGGAGAGTAGACTGATGGCTAACTAAACCCCACCACACATGGGGGTAGGAGCAGGATTGGTGAAAGATGATAGACCTAGTGGTAGAAAGGCAAAGAGAGGAAATGTGGCTTAAGTATAATGAGGCGCGTAAGAGGGAGATAGAGAAGTAACGTACCATTGCAAAAAGTATGGCGTTGTGGAGAGAGATGGATCATGAAGGATTTTAAGCTCTTGTAAAAGGCGTGGAGCCACAGCATCAGGAACTCCCCCATTGTGGAAAGGATGACAGGGATCCCCCCTTAGCCTCACAAAGAAGTGTGCCAGGAGAGACTACCTGGGCCACGAGTACGCATCTGAAGCCACCTTGTAACCTAGCCCTTGCGCTTGGTTTTCCAGTATCTAGTACAAGTAATCAGTAAGTAATTTTGGGAAGTAAGAGAGAAAGCACATCAATGGCAGGGTAGATGGATTCATTGGTATTTGGAGGTGTGTTTTCAGGCGCATCGTCTGCACATAATATGAGCACACCGAATGTTGGATTCACCTCTGGAAGTGGAACTACTTTACAAACCATAGGGGTTTAGTATAGTACTACTATTGGAGCATAGGGGAGTATGTCTATAGGAGCTATTTCAGCTACAAGTTTGGGATCAGGAGGCATAGGTAGCTCTGGTTTAGGTGGATTTGGTGGTTCTGGAGGTAGGGGATACACAAGATGTTCTAGATCAGGTGGGAAAGGTCCGCACCAACTCCAACATATTTACATGGAAATTTCTCTTCACCTTCTAGAAAATAGGGGCATAATATGTTACTGAACATGTGCACAGAATATGTTACTGAACATGTGCACATGTGTGAAATATTATGGTGCGCAAAAGGAATCACAACTTCTAAACGTAGGGAAAGCTAATTTGCTACTACGTTACAAGGGTGCACACACAGTTAGTACAAAAAGTTTGACTTTGATCAGACTTGCGTAGATTATACAGCTTTAAAGGATGCATTCCTTAAAGAGTTCCATATCCCCGAGTTTGAGTAGAAGAGTATAAGTGCGCTCAAGGATATTAAGAAAGGGACCAATGAAAGTGTTAGAGAGTATGATGCATGGTTTAAAACATTGTTATCAAAGTTTTCTTATGACATACATGCAAGCCAACACGCACAACGGTTCTTTGGGGGCTTGATTACACCCTTTATAAGGGCATTATCACATAAGACATACACTGATAGATGCGAAGCACTTAAAGCCACCTTGTGCACTGAGGAAGTTAGAAGCATAGATACCGAGGTGAGCCCATTTTTAGAAGCACAAATAGGAGAAATGGTGAAACAATTAGAGAAACTATTAACAAATTTAGCTCATTAGACGCGCACAGGTATTTGGTGCACAGATTGTGAAGTATAAGGTCACACAAAGGATAGTTGCCCTCAGAGAACAGTATGCTCATTAGTGATGGATTGTGAAATATGCCACCTAAACCATGATGCTAGGTGCTACCCATTATTACAATGTGTGATAAGGAAGAATGTTTCAAGCCACTGTAAAATCTATAGGTCCACGACTCATGACATAGAGGAATTCTAGTTGATTGGATAGATCCATGATGCTATAGATATTGGTGTACAAAAAACAAGAGTTTCAGATAACTCTAAGGGAAAGAATGAGCATCAAGACCGGGAACACAATCAGGCGCACTATGATCAGAATGAGGGGAATTTTGAAGGCAGTCGTGGCAGAGGTTGAGGATACCAGGGTGGATTCGGAGGATGAGGCCATGGTGGTGGAAGAAGTGAGTTTCCTTGTGGCACATGTTATACATGTAGATCTCCTGACCACTATAGGTGTGAATGTCCTTAGAATATTACATGTTCTTTTTGTAGAAAGAACCATAGCTATGATGAGTACTTGAATTTATATGAGCATCTGAGTAATCAACATAGACAAGAAAATAAAGGAACAGGAATTGTTAGGATATAACACACTGTGGAAAATCAATGGATGCCTAAGATTGCAGCAGAGTCCGAAGAGTTGCAAGTAAATATCATGACCCGTGCTGAGGCGGCATGCACCAAGGACACATTACAACAAAAACATACTATCACTAAAGAAGAAGTTCTTCATGCACGGTACCCAAATCCTACCTATCAAAAGGAGGTTTATCAGGAAACCATGGGAGTTCTCAGGAATCTTCAGGGTGTGATACAATACTTAAAAGAGAAATAACAGAAAACAGAGCAAAAGAAAGTGTCAAAGACTGTCAAAACTGATATAGATGACTTGAGGGAAGTGTGTAAAATGTTGTGCTAGGAAAATATTCTTCCATTATTAAGGGATTAGCTAAAAGGAAACACTCCATGCAAGTATTGAGACTAGACGATAGATTCTGCATGCGAACCTTCCACCTCATAGCTTAGATTATGATAAGGAAATTACAGTGAATGCTGTTGTGGATGGGTGGCTATTGAGTAATATGCTGATTGATATAGGCATGGAAGTCAATGTTCTCACCCTAGATGCATGGGTACAAATGGGAAGACCCCTATTGCAGCCATCCTCTAATGTATTATTAATGGCTAATTGGACTAAGGCTACTCCCATAGTAGTTTTGAAAGATTCATCCATTACCATAAAAGGAGCAAAGTTCATTGGAGACTTTGAAGTTTTAGCACTGGCATAATTAGATAGCTTCCCATCTCTATTGGGGCATCCTTGGTGCAATACAAATGATGCTAATCTTTAGTTTAATAAGGGCTATATCAATTTTGAAAATAAAAAGGAAAGAGTTATTATCCCTTTAATAGATTGAAAGTATGTACCGTATGTTGATCCCTTAGGTGAAGAAGATCTGAATAGCATTCATGTACGTGCTATCTAATATCCAAAGATGATTGAACTAACCAAAGAAGGACTAATTTAGTGGTAGGATGCATAGTTTATCAACGAGACTACAAGTATTGCTTGTGATAACTGGGCTCAAAACACTTATGAGTTGGTAGGGCGTGAAGTAAAGAGCATATTCTCTAGAGGCATAAAACCACGTTGAGTCAGGAGGATAAGAAACAACTCGGTACCTTGTTACACAAGGGAGGGGGATCCTATAGCATTCCTGCATGCCATGGAAGAGTAGTGGATAGATCCACTGGAAAGAAGAGATATGCTCACATATTCACTACGTGGGACAATATCATGCTGGTGGGTGGTCCACAGGGATAACCTTGTTGGATGGAATGAAATTGGGATTGCTCTTACTACTAGGTTCTTTAGGAGCAATGCACCTACACAAATCAATAATTATCACGGTAATCAACCTGTTCAGCACCACATTCAGAAGTGTGAGAAACTCTAGAAAGAAGGGCAGGAAGATTTACCACCTTCGCTATGGGTGCACCAGTTTTATTCCACTTTACAAGGTTGCGCGCGTATTTGGTATGTATATGCAGAACTCCATAGAGAAACTGGAAATTGGAAGAATTTAATTACAGGAATGGTCCAAAATTTTGACTTCTTCTATACAAAGCCTCATGTGGAAGAAGCATTAAAAATTATCAAGCACTTAACTATGGGGGATAACGCCAAGGTTGAGGGACTCCTTTAAGAATTATTAGTTGAGGAAGATTGAGGAGTGCATTTTGAGGAAGAACTAGAGGTCGATGAAACATTACTTCATTGCACTTTCCTTCAGAAAGAGAAAGGAGAAATGGTCTATTTAGTAGATGATGAAGTAGTAGATAATATGGATATAAGCCATTCAATAGGGGAACATGAGGTACTAGACAATGCAGATAGGACCACGTGCACCTATCACGAACCTATGAAGACAAAGTAGGTGAATCTTGGAATGGATGTTGAGCCTAAGGAAGCCATAATTGGAGATTATTGGTCAGACTCTGAAGTGGAAAAAATCATAGAGTTATTAAGGGACTACCAGGACCTATTTCTTAGGGGGTACCATGAGCTTAAAGGTGTGCATTAATATTTAGGGGAGATGAAGATAAAACTTAAAGAGGGTGCGTGCCCAATCAGAAAGAGACCTTATAGAATGAACCCCAATTTGTGTGAAAAGGTCAAAGAGGAGATTGATAACATGTTGAAATTTGGAATTATCAAGCCCCTTGATGAGTTAGAATGGGTTAGTCTAATGGTCATCAGTATCAAGAAAGATAAACGGATTAGGATCTCTGTGGACTATAGGGATCTGAATGCTACATGTGTAACTAATCCATTTCCTACACCATTCACTGAGGAAATTCTAGAAGGAGTTGTAGGCTATGAAATCTATTCATTTACAGATGGGTTCTCTGGGTATCATCAGGTTCAAATTTCCCAGGAGGATCAGGATAAGACTACGTTTACTACTGAATGGAGTAGCTTCACCTATAATGTAATGCCTTTTGATTTGAAGAATGCACTAGCTATATTTTCATGCATAGTTGTCCAAACATTCAAGGAATTTATTCACAACTTTTTACAAATATATTTAGATGATTGGATAATGTATGGATTAGTTAAAGATCACTGTGACAATCTGCACTTAATGTTTGAGCGGTGTAGACAGTTGAGTATATATTTGAATATAAAGAAGTGCATATTTTCTATGCCATTTAGAATAATTTTAGGACACATAATCTGCAAGGAAGGTTTGTAGGTTGATCCAACCAAAGTTGTAGTTATTATAGGCCTAATAGAGCCAACTAGTCAAAGTGAGGTGTGCAAATTTTTGGGTCATACAAGATATTACAGAAAGTTTATCAAAGGATATGCCAAGTTTTCCACACCATTGGAAGAGTTACTGAAAGGGAGAGGTATGTTCTATTGGGAAGAACTACATCAACACGCGTTTGACACATTGAAGGAGAGAATCACTACCGTGCCTATTCTGTGTTTTAATTTGTGGGATAAACTATTTCATGTACATGTTGAAGCCTCTGGCATGACCGTTGGAGTGGTGTTGGCTCAACCTTGAGAAGGTATTGTAGATCATCTTATCTATTTTGCTAGTAGAAAGCTGACTCATGCAGAGTAGAACTACACAACTACAGAGTGCGAAGCTTTGTCAATGATATATGCGCTACATAAATTTCACCAGTATCTACTAGCTATGACATTTGTATTTTATATAGATCACATGGCCTTGAAGTACTTGCTAAATAAACCTGTTTTACAAGGGCGCATATGTCAATGGATGCTCTTATTTCAAGAATTTTAATTCACAGTTGTGGTCAAACCAGGGAAAAGTAATTCTGGACCATACCATCTATCAAGAATACATCCAAGAGAAGAAGCACATGCGATTAAAGATACCATGCATGATGCATAGTTATACATGAGAAGATGATGGCAATGGTAGTGAAGGAGGGGGTGGAAAATCCTGTGACACAATTGGAGAATCACTAACTTCAAATACTTCTGATGCTTGTTTTGTAGAGGGCACAACCTATCATATTCTCATTGTCTGATAATAATCTCATCCTGATAGTGAATCCAAATATCCTCCAACCGAGGAACGTGAGAACCGACCATTCCGGTTTCACTGAACTTACACTAGTAATAAAAGTTAGTTATGGGATGGAAAGTTCGCAAGGTAACTTCAGACATCTCTCCATCCACATTCTTTGCCTTGTAAATACTGGCATATTCATACCTTCCTATTGAAATAGGAAACTGGACTCCCACCTTATGTCATTGATTTTTAATTTTATGTTAATT
This sequence comes from Taxus chinensis, assembly GCA_019776745.2. Classification (NCBI taxonomy): domain Eukaryota; kingdom Viridiplantae; phylum Streptophyta; class Pinopsida; order Cupressales; family Taxaceae; genus Taxus; species Taxus chinensis. The sequence continues at coordinate 647,333,709 of CM034156.1, forward strand.
TAACAATTGTCAAACCAATTCTAGCAAGACCCGTTTATCGGTAGGACATAGTGGTAATTTTCTAGGAGCACCTAGAAAACATGGAATCCTGATGTATGTGAATTTTGGGAATTGAAGATAAATGACTCCCCATTCCCTTACCTCTTTAAAAGCTTCATCAGAAATTCTTCGATTATACAAAATTTTATCAAAATGACAAAGGAGGGAAACAAAAAGGCATCATTGACCATATGTAAATGTTTGTTTCCTTATTCCATTGTAATTTAAGGATAAAATTGATAAATATACGACACACTTCTAACAAATTTTGTATTCAAACCATTAGATTCTCCCATGATAGCTACGACATAAATGAGGAACGAAGTCACGAAGAAGTTTTTAGAAGTCAAGACATTCCTCAACTGAAAACAAATTGAACTGCTGATATGTTCCCCCCATCGTATGAACTCCTTATTCTTCTTGATAGTAGCAATATAAAGGAACATCCATTCTTGAAATTCCTTCACCAAAGCAAGACTTGAAACTCTACTAAAAAATACAATAATATCATTTAATTCTTGGATGCAGTCTGAGTGGAATAATTTTTTAGGAAGATTGATGACATTATTGGCCAAGTAACTCTTCATTATGACCTTTGTACACAATTCAATTTCTTTATCCCAATGTTAAATTGCAGCTTCTAGGGAAATTGTTGCATATCCTTCAACATCTGGACGTGTAAATAAATCTTCGAAGAATCAATGTCTAACCTAATCATGACCTTTTCGGTGTCATCATTTACTGATTTAGAATCCTTATCAAAATGAGTTGTTGCGGCCAAGAAAAACTCAGGGTAATGCATAGATGAAGGAAAACGTGCATAGAGAGTAAGTCCACTTTCGAGTATGGCCTTCATCCAAGGTTTCTTATTAGGGGCCTTTAATCTTCTAGAGAAGTATGATATAGCTACTTGTCCAAGATCAATATCTCTAATATTCCGCAAATCCGAAGATAGGCATGAGTGAGGAACAACTCCTAAAAACATGTACTTCATTTTCCCCTTGCCCTTTGATGAGGAAGTTGACATGAATTTGGAATTTGGAATCTGATCTATCTTTGAAAACTTTATAAGAAACCTTAAAGGTTCCAAAATACTGAATTCCAAAAGTCCGAAAATAGATAATCCAAAAAAGGATTCAACTCTGAAGTACAAACCTCCAAAATATGAAAACATCGTAGTTCCAAAACCCTGAAAAGTGAACTTCTGAAAACCCTGACTTCCAAACTCCAACCTTTGAAACTCTAAAGACCTCATAGTTCCAAAACCTTGAAAGCAATGTCAACTCTGAAATTTCTGAAAGGCACAATTTTGAGAGAGTGAAAGTTAAATCTTCTGGAGGTCTGAAAGGAACTTGGTGCACAATCCTTGGATTTGATGAGACTAGATGCCTGCATGAACTAAATCTTGCAGTGTTGAG